>OX376080.1:8161555-10561555 GCA_947361185.1 Charanyca ferruginea | reverse complement strand
TTGCCTCCTTTTTTATAACTTTAGTTTAATAAAAACAAAATAACCTTAAAAAGTCTTTTCTTAACCCTGACTCTCCTAACTAGTATTTTAGAAAGGGTATCAACTAAAGAACTTTTTAAAATAAAGCTAAGTTCAAAATGGCTTTTAGTTTTTTTTATAATTAATTTAGAAGTTGTAAAATTTTATTCATTAAATAAAAAAATAAAACTTTGGAAGCTTGTAAGGAATTTTCTTGAAACCAGTTGTAATAAAACAAAGATGTTTTTAGATTTAAAAGACTTTGGAGAATGCAACAAAATTTGTTTTGTGCCACTACACCCACAAACAAAAAAGGTATTTCGAATTAAAGGAAACATTTTCGGCATTTTTTTTTTAAATCATGTGTAACCAACCGTGACATTTGGAACAAAGGTGTATGGGTAGAACCCAAATCCCTGAAAAAATTGTGTCGGTCCATGCGCCAAACACCCTGTATATGACTTACTAATACAACAAAATAATAACTTTTAATAGGGCCTATTAAAGGCCATATAACGTATTTAACACTCCATACAAAAAAGTTGCAAGAGATTGTTTTTAGTGTCTACTGAAAAGTTTACTAAAGTGGACTTAAACCCTTTTCAAAATAACCGACTCAATTGAGCTTATTCATGAACATGAATGTTTATGAAATGTAAAAACTGAGAATTACATATAAAGACCGCAAGAAAACAAAGGATGCGTTGGAAGCTATAGCCATTGTCAATTGACAGCTATTTGTGTGCAACAATTTGTGTGTAAGCAATTTCTCTTTTAAGTTGAGATTTTTAAAGTTAAACCGTGAAATGAAACATAAAATCCAAGAGTAGAATGGAATGTAAGATGAGTGAATGAAAGGTCAGAGCGGAACGAAGAGGACAGAGTATGAATGGTGTATGATAGGAACAAAACGTAACGAAGACGACACTAAGAAAAATTGAATATTTTATGTAACAAGCAAAGAGACAAAAGGACATTATTTTACTCATCACACCCCACTCCTACATATAAAATTATGTTTGTTTACACATTACATACACTATTTTCTGGATTCCAGAAATACCAACCCAAGTTGAGTTACCAACGAGGCGATGACCGCGGAAATCGCCGTCAACCCCCCCCAAGCAACTTTCGTCAACAGCAAGGTCATCAATCGTGGCGTGAGCCCCCCCGTGAAGAAGAGGAGAGGGCACCCCAGCCGAAGCCAAGTTTCAAAACAAGACCTCCAAGCCAGCGTAAACGCGATCAGAAACGTCAAGATGTATTTCGCGAAAATCACCCAAAGTCAAAGCAAGGTTTACAAGATATTGAAGAAGACATACAAGAATAGAACTTTTATAGGTACCTAGTACAAGTCAAGTACATCCATAAAATAAAATCGATATTGGACAGTTTCTGTAAGGAAAATCTGCAAAGAATTGTATAATCATGTTTGTTGAAATTTGCCAAGCAACAAATTTTTTTTATGCAGGTATCCTGCATAATACATCTGACTGTACCAACAATTTTTATGCAGGTATCCTGCATAATTACATCTGATTGTACCAACAATTCTAACAAGACTTGCCTATCAGTTTGTTTTTTTTAATTCATTTGCTCCTATAGAACTATAAAAGGAAAGACAGACATTTTTTAGTGGACAACCTTCAGACATTTTTTTGTATAATTTCAACATTTTCAACTTTTTAACAACCAACACTCGAACAACAGATGATTCCTCCAACATATTTTTTTTAGTACAAAGTAATTACGAATGAGTACCTGCTTTTGTACTATTGTAAGCTTTTATTCTTTTTTTGCTTCGCTTCGCTTCTTTTAAATTCGCCACTGTACCCTTGTGCATGAACAATACATTTTTGCTATAGAAACATTACCTACTAGATAAACGTTACCCCACACTAGGAATTACTCTTGTGGGTCGGAAATCGTGGGTACGTTTTCAAACATGAACTCACATACACTAACAGCCAGACCCAAAACAACCCACTGACCAGCCAATTGTTCAACCACTGCACTAACAGAAATAAATAAATACAGGCAACTATTTCAGGAAAAAGAAACCAAATCTTAAAGACAGAACTAATGATATAGAAATTTTCACCACTCTTTTAAGACCAACAATTTTTGTGCAACAGAATCTACATTTCAGAGAGCACTACACAACCAGTGACATAATTATTTAATACACAGATACCAACATAAAAATAATTTGTCAAAAGAAAAACTTTCAACAACGATCTGCCAAGCCTATTCTCAACTATGTTAGCTTCCTTCCAGATATAATGAATTTTGACTATCAAAAACAATTTCCACATGTGACTATAATAGCTTCCCCAAAATGAACTTAAACTCTTGAAACACAACCATAAAAGAGTCAGAAAACAATTTCAACATTTTCTTTTTGACAACAGAGTCTCAAACCACAAATGATTAGGCAAATTCTTGAACAAAAATGATCCTTATCACTGAGACCAACAATCAACACCAAGAGGTTGAAATCAATGTTCATTCCTCTCAGCATTACTAGGCAAAACTGGCTATAAATCTTTTTGAATCAGACATGCTGAACAGGATAGAAAGGTCTTGATCCTCCATTGAAAAGGGATGATACTCTGTCCAGATGTTGTGTCTGGTGGGATACTGCCAACAGTTGATGTCGGAATTTTGTATACAATATGCTGATGTCATGGAGAACTTTGAGACTGTGATGCAGGATCTGTCCATTGTCATTGAAATGTGGTGAGATAGATTCCACCACATCACCCCTCCGAGACTGTAGATTGATAGCTTGTAGTCACCGATACATCTTTTGCCAGTGGAACACTCAAATCTTCAAGTTCATAGTGTGTATAGTAGTAGGTATGGTAATAATAAGCCATGTGGCATTTTTTATGATTTCCTGCAACCCTCCTGTCTTCTGTGATCTTCATTTACGGTGAACCTTTTGTTCAGATTTACTGAATGTCACCATTGCTCTAAAAAAATAAAGATCTAATTTTAAATAATGAACAGAACAGAACATAGACCAATGGATGGATAGTAAAGAGCACAGAGTACTTTGTAATTTATGTACTGAAAGTATAGTGAGACTGCCCCACAGAGTACATTAATACTGCCCTGCAGTGGGTCAGTACAGGCTAAATATAAAAATAATTATCTGTAGCAAGTTCTGTGATGTCAAAAATTAACATATTATGTTAATTTTTTTTAAAAAAAACCTTAAAAAACCTTTTTAAGGTTTTTTTTTAATGGGACATGATGGGGGAACAGAGAACATCATTATTTTGTTTGCTTCTTTCATATTTTTATCGGATGGCTGTCAAGCAGGTAGGTATATAATTTATTATAACTGATGGTATTTAGTTACCGCTGCTGACTCGCCATCTTGACAATTGTATTCTTTGAGCTAACCGCACATAGGACGACCCACTTAAACATTGTATAGACGCTTGTATTTTTATTTAAATCACTTGATTAGATCTACACACACGGGAAGGTGAAGTAGCGTACTCTACGCGATATTGAAATTATCTACCTACTGTTTTATATTCAAGATAGAACTAAGTAATCAAATTATGGACGTGAAATAATTAAAATATAAAGGACGTGGAAGCTACTTACCCGAACAACGCACCAAACTTGACGAAATAGGATATAAATAAACACCATTTAACAGGCAAATGTCGATGTCGATGTTGATTTGATTGTCGACAGTGGCGAGCACCGAGCAGGCGAGACCAAAAGTCAAAACTTCAAATGAAAAGAGTACAAATAGTACAATATCGTCAATATCGATCGAGAGTTCGAGACGACGAGAACGAGGCGCAATCGCGAGTCGAACGAACTGAACAATATATTACTTTACTCTATGGAACTGAACGAACACCGAACAACGATTACGAAGACTCGAAGTAGTGATGGGTCAACTCGATTTAGTAACATGAGTTGCGCTCAGCTCGACTAAACTGAAGTTGAATTCTCACTAACTCGAGCTCGAGCTAAATATAGATTACTTCTCTGAGGATAACAACCATTTGGCGATTCTCCACATAATCGTGACATACATACATATTTCTAAGAATGAAGGTACAAATCTTAAAATTTACTCGTTAATTTTAGAGATTGCTTTCTTCAGTATTAGAGCAATGTGTGCCCTTGGATGGGGGCGTCGTTCGAAGAGAATCTCAGCAAATGGACTAATTTCCTGACAACTCAAGTTCATTGAATTTTAATTCGAGCTGTTTCTTCCGAGTTGGCACATCACTAATTAGGGGCTCAAAAAAAAGGAGGGACAAATGACAAAAGGTTTCACAATTAACTCTGTCGGATACTAGTCTTTTGGGCAACACATTTTACATACCCGACGACATTGCTGTTACTAATGTGTTCGAAGTGCCCAACACAATACATTATTTGACATTTGAAAAAAAAAGAAGATAATAACTGAATAAATCAGGAATGGCACAACCTTTACACAATCAAATCAAACTGGTCTCCACGCGCGGAGACCTATCAATAGTCTAAGCTATGTATTATATTTTTTGATTATATAGCTACAACATTTCCAAAAAATATGAAAATTAGACTAAGTTTACGGGGATTAAGGCAATAACGCTTTTTGAATAAAAATTTACAGCCTCACAATCCTCGTAACCATTTTCATTTTAATTGAATTCATAGGTACAGAGATGGCAACGGTCGGCAGCGCATCTGCGTGCAGTTTTGCTGATAACTCAATCTCAATCAACTTTATTAGTAGACCTATAAGCATAGTATCGTTTAAAGACTTGCATGAATCGAGCGGCTATACCGGTGAGAATTGAGTCTAAAGGTCAGCTCACACCACGACGCGACGCTGCGCGCACACTTTAAAGGAGCGACTCAAAATATAACTTTATTTTCTACACGAAAAGACACACATTTCATTGTGAGAATTTAGAATACGTCACCCATGCAGCGCTGCGCCTCGTGATGACTCGCAGCGTAGAGCGATGCATCGCGACGCAGCGGTGCATCGCCGGTACGCGCGGCGTGCAAGAGCGGCGCTGCGCCTCACGAAGCAGCGCGACGCCGCGAGGCGCAGCCGAGGCTGCCGCCCGTGGCGACTTGTCTCTACTATTTCCGTCCAGACTTCATGTAGAATTGATGCAGTTCGGTCGAGTGCTCGAGTGAAATTATAATGATAGACTGGGATCTTGTTATAATCGGACTTCTTGCAGAAGAGGAAGAAGAATACAAAAATAAAATTAAAAAGAAGATATCACACGGAGGTATTTTGGTGCATAATTTATGGAGAAATTAATTATTATTATTTATTATTAATTTATTTATGGTGAATTTCATGCCTTGGCTTATGACCACATTGCCAATTATCCAGAAAACAAGTACAAAATGGATTACAAAAAGTTTCAAAACTTAGGTACCCACTGAATTTGTTGCGGCCATACATAGAAATACAAAAAACTAATTACAGACCCACTATCTCGATCGAAGAGCGGTTATATCTCTCTGTCTTAGGTAAATAATTCTAAAAAAAACTTGAGAGGTGTCAAGGGACACCCGGATGGAACGAAGTTCCTTTCGATTAATTAGTGAAGGAATTGTAATAAAATTTTATTACAATTCCTTCACTAATTAATGTGATGCGTTAAAGTGAATTTAAGTGGCTTTAAGCCAGGGCAAAAAAAAGCGAGGAATGAAAAGTTATTATGGCTGCTTACATTGTAAGTAAGTAATTTTAAAGATTAACATTTTCTAACATGTTAGTACAATGCGTAGTTATTTAGATAGAAAGACCAATAAATTATTTCTGTGCCATCTATTGGCCGTTCGTAATTCGATCTCGAAGAGCACAGTTGCGCCAATAACGTTAATAGATGGCTCTTAAATCAAATATACAAAAGTGTCGTGACAACTTATCGTAAGAATTTTTTCCGTCTAGCCCCCTTTCACAACGCGCGATAAGGAACTTCGTTCAAAAAAAAAAACTATGTTAGTAGGTCAATGACGTATTTTAAGTAGACCGTAGACGCGTCATACACGAACATCAGTGCACTTCAAAACGGCGCAAACTTTTATACCTACATACCAGTAGGCACATACAATTATATAGTGCGGAGAAAAGGACAGAAGCATACAGCGTGTACCTGTTAGAAAAAGATAAACATACATATTTTGTTACGGCAGTTATGTGTGAATTACGAGCGATACTGACGTATAGCCGCGACACAGTGGTACGTGACTAAGTGAAACCCCGGCAATTACTAATATTGCCATTATTGGGCGCGGGTAACGCATCTAAGTCGCATATCATTGTAGTAGGTTGACAAATTATTCACTGTATTTTATTTAATACATCTCCCTGCACCTGCACCCGTACTAAGAGTTTGTACTCTAAAAGAGTACATACTCTTTTTCTTTGACTTTTTTACAAATAAATAGAGAACGTGACTTTAGTCTCTAAGTGGTTTTACTGTTTGTCAAGTTATCTAATTTTAGTTGCTATTGAAAGTAATATTATATGTATGCCTATTTAGACAGCGCATCCGGCGCATCCATGAGCCGCGCGGCGCGTACGCAGCGTGGCGTCGTGTTGCCAACGATTTTACTATGCGCCTTGCGACGTTGCGATGCGTCTCGTGGCGGCGCGCGGCGCATCGCGAAATCACTGGCCTCTTCCAGTATCGTCACGTCGCGTCGCCTCTCGGTGGGAGCCTGACCCTAAGGCAAAGCGCGCACCCACTGCGAATTTTAATCGCAAATCTGTGAACAATACCAATATTCTAGAGTTCGCGCACTGCGAGAAAAATTTGAAAGAAAAAGAAACGTTTGCGATTTTTCCTTTATTTCAATCGATGTTATTTCGCATTTTTAAAATCGCATCGATTTAATATTCGTAGTGCGCGCATAGCCTAATACTGGCACTTCTTAAGGCGCATTTGTGCAAATATTCACCTTATTTGGGTAATACAAAATATACCCTGTGGTTATTGAAATAAAGTCTATTTTGTATTATCCAAAAAACGTGATTTTTTTAACAAATTTCGCAGACATTGCTCTGGGGATTACACTTAATATTATGGAGGGTAGGTAAGTAGAAAAAATCTATGTATCTAAAAGTGTCCGGTAAAGTGTGTTAAAGGGTCGCGCTACAGTCGCGACCGGGTAAAATTTTTATAAAGTAACTGCAAACTTCAATCCGTCAACAGCTGCTACATTCATACCATACCCTGAGCGTACGCTAGCGCCATTTTTACGGGTTTTTGGTATTGTTATTTACTGCCTAGAGCAGGATACTTTTTCAACTTTCCCCTCATATGGTATAGTTTTCCTTACCTCTACCCGCTATAACTCGTATGTAGCCTAATCCATACTAATACCTATTATGAGAAAGTAACTCTGTTACGCTTTCACGATAAAACAGCTGAACCAATTGCTGGGGAAGGACATAGACCTCTTTTTAATCCGAGATTTCGTCTGCATCCACGATAACCGACATCCACGCGGACGAAGTCGCAGGCAATGCAGGCATAAGCTAACTAGCTAGGTTATTTAATATGTACCAGCTTTTGTCCCAATAAAGAAACATAAACGACACAATTGACGACACGGTTGGCGCAGTGGCTGAGCGATCGACTGCTGCGCAGCATGTTGTGGGTTCGATTCCCGCCCAGGGTAAACATTTGTGTGATGAGCACTTGTGTTTGCCTTGTGTGTGGGTGTTGTTTATCTATATATGTATGTATTTGGTGACGGGCCTGTTGGTCTAGTGGTCACTGACCCTGACTGCTAAGCCGGAGGTCGTGGGTTCGATTCCCACCCAGGACAAACTTTGTGTGATGAGCATGATTGTTTGTTCTGTGTCTGGGTGTTTATCTATAATATGTATGTATTTATAAATTATATAAGTAGGTATGTATATCAGTTGTCTGGTTACCATAACACAAGCTCTGCTTAGCTTGGGACCAGATGACCGTGTGTGAGTTGTCCCAAGATATTTATTTATATTTATTTATTTATTTACAAAAAAAAAATGTATTTGTGTATGTATATCAGCTGTCTGACACCCATAGTACAGGGTCTCCCTAGTTTGGGGTCAGATGGCCGTGTGTGAAAATGTCCCCACATATTATTATTATTATAAAATTAACAAAAAAGGCAACCGCCTTCAAAAAGTAAAAAATTACTTTCAATTCACAAGTCGGCGGCTTTGGTTTTGCTTGTTGTTTTGTATTGCCGCACAGACTTGCGAATTGAAAGTTAATTTTTTACTTTCTGAAAGCGGTTGTGTGTTGTCTTTATTGTAATTTTTTTTTCGCTTTTTTGTTACTTCTTATTACACAAATTAATTACGAAACGGTGACACCAAAAAAAAAAAAAAAAATGTGTTAAATTTGTATGGGACCAACTAAAGAATCACGTAAATCGGATCATAAATCTCAGCGTAATCGGTGCACATACATAAAAAAATACCAATCGAATTGAGAACCTCCTCCTTTTTGAAGTCGGTTAAAAAAAACGCAAAATTAAGTGTCGTGCATACCTATATTTTTATCCAGTCTCACTTAAAATATATCACATAATTATTATAATTATTGCCGTCGCTCTCTTATAATGTACAAGAGATTTGACATAATCTCACATAATATTAAAAATAATCAACAAGTAAATAAAATCAACTTTTTAACACTTAAAATTAATATACACATTTTTTTCCGTAGGTATATTAGTGTTGGAACACTGCTTTGTGTCAATGTTTAAAAATTTAAATTCACAACATTTATTGTGTTTATTTATTTATGCAAAATAGCAGTTGACACAAGCACAATGAATAATTATGTATAGAAATGTATACTTCTTAGTATCAAATGTCACATTAAAAAACGAATAACTGTCAAATATTTTAAATGATCATTGTTAAATGCTAATAATTATATCCATTCATAAATTTTTACCAACAGGCTCACTACAGCATCATCCAATTTACACCAACAACTTTGAAAACATCAAAACAATTCTAATGAATAAAGAAGATTACATGAAACTATTGTTTTTTTTTTTAAATAAGTTTGTTACGCTACTTGACTATTGTAGGTATTGAAGAAGAATCTGAAAGCCTTTCCTTATCAAATTCCCTGCGGATCAGTAATCAAGATCTAATGTTTAACCATATTATTTAAAATATAATTTCCATAAAAATAAACACTGAAAGCCTTTTATTTTGGTCAAAATATTACCATATTGACAACAAAATTGAGTGGGTACTTATTTTTATAGAAATTATTTTTTTCTTCAAGTATAACAAAATAACAATTGATGGCAACAATTTCTAATTATATGA
Organism: Charanyca ferruginea; assembly: GCA_947361185.1. Lineage (NCBI taxonomy): Eukaryota > Metazoa > Arthropoda > Insecta > Lepidoptera > Noctuidae > Charanyca > Charanyca ferruginea. The sequence goes on along the minus strand of OX376080.1, from coordinate 10,552,197 downwards.
AAACAAATAATTAGACTCAATTAGCATTAATTGAATGTCCATCAATTGCTTTTGTTTGAACAAAGAATTAAATAAAAATTTATATTATTCTTGAAAAGTAAATGACTATTCAAGAATAATAGAAAATTTCGTGTAGTTCTTTGTCAGAAATTCAGCCAGTAACATTATCAGTAAAAACTTCTAATTGAACACAATTTTAAGTCATGATTTTACATTAAGTGCTCAGTAAAACCTAACTTTCAAAACAGTTTCAGTATCTTTTTCAGTTCTTGCTGTAAATACAAAAATATTATGATTTTTCTTGCTCTAAACACATTTTTTATTATTATTATTTCAGGGTTTTGCTAAGACAAGTAACACAAGCAGGACAATAAATCATGTCTCATTACAAAAATAGTTTTAATACCTAGTTTATGAACCAACCATATTAAGAACTTTATTAATACTTCTGCAAAACTCTTAATTCAAATTTAAAATAAGAAAAATAAAATAAGAAAGAAACAGGTTTTGTATTTTAACTTTGCCTCTGTGGGAATTAATTTCAAAATACAATAACTAGTTTGAAGTTAGAATAGTACAATTTTTAACAGGTACAACAAATTTCTCCTTTACTTAAACCACCCTATTATTTTGGGTTTCCCAGGGTAATCAAACATAATCATTCTTATTAATTTAGTTTTGAAGTCAAGTCATGAAATCAACTCAAAATAAAAATTTTACCCAAATTGGATTATAAAAACTATTGTTTGCTACCATAGAAATCAAAACCCGCACTATTGCCTACTCTTTGAGAATAATACTGAATGCTATTCCGTGGGTCTGCGTTAACGTAACAAGTACTGCTGCTGGTGGACATTCTAGGCTGCGTGACAACAGCAGGCATATTATGTCTTACAGGAACGTAAGTAGATGTGGAAGCAACTGTTCTATCACTGATGTCAGATCTACTATTATTTGTGGTACTTACTGCAAGTGAACCAATGTTAGAATTACGTAATGCTGCATTAACGCAGCTCCTTAAATCGGCAACTGTTTTTGTAGCGATCTTTGCTGATTGAGTTGGTTTCTTCGGCTTGAAGGCATGTTTAGACTTACTTTTTGAATCTATGTGTTTGTCCGATTTTTGTTTTGTTTTGGGTGCGATTTTTCCAGTTTCTTCTGCTTGTGTTTTGGTGTACGGTTCACCAAACTCTGCCCTGATGGAGCTAGAAAGTGATAATTCAGAATCGGATTTGTTTTTAAGCGGTTTGTTTACCGATCCTGGAGAGAAACTAGTTTGGAACGCTTGAGATGTTTCAACGAGTGAAGAGATACTTTCATAAATTGTTGGTATCAACACAGTTTCTTCTGTAGAAATGTTAACCGGAGACTTTCTTAAGGAGCCATGTTTTCTTTTAGTCTTCTTTTCAAACATGCTTTTTGTAGTTTGGACTGTGGCAGTATTTGTGGGTACTGCAGAAGTCTCTGTTGAGATATCCTTTTGAGATTTGACTGTTAAACCTGACAACCAAAATTGTTAAAATTAATATTGTGTGGTGTACAATTGAAATGTAGAGTTCATCATCACCATCTTCCTACCCTTGTCCCATGTTAACTGTCTGGTCAACCGTCATGCTTTCACTCTGCTTTGACTCCCTTTTCGTTCATATTCACACAATCCATCACATCTTTTTTCTGGCCTCCTTTTCCCTCTCTGTCCATCTACACTAATATTCATACTCTTTTGGTCACATGCATTTGATGCATTTTATCCCTACTGTTCACATGCCCATATCAAGAAAAATGATTCCCTTTCAAATTTTCTGTCACTGGTGACATTTTCAAACTTCCTCTACTGTATTTATTTCTTACCTTATCCATTCTGGTCACTCCACATACCCACTTCAACATTCTCATCTCCGCTACATACAATCTAATTAAAGTTCACTCAGATAAAAGTAACTCGAATGTAGGCTGCTGTATAGTGCCACAACATGATAGTCACATTATATTTCCATTTGGCACTGCCAGTAACCATGTGTAAATATGGGTCAGTGGGGTGTCTTTGGGGCAGCGTTTTTTCATTCATTATCACCAGCCGGAAGACATCCACTGTAGAACAAAGGCTTCCCCATAAGGGGGTAGGGAGGTTTGCCATAAACCCCACGCTTGGCAGGCGTTTTGGGGATTGCAGTGAAGTGGTTGAGTTCACAAAAGCCACTGATGCTCGACTTCCGGACTTTCCCTTGTGTTTTTTTGTTACTTAATCAAAAAATGACGATTCTTAACTGGAAGATTCATAAATTGAGTGTAGGGTAGGGTAACCTAGTGTTTAGTCGAATCTCTAGAATGACTTTCTGATCTCTGGATAGTGGTAAATTTTGCGGAATTTATTAAGTCACTTTTATTTCAATAAACTTTTGAAATGACGGTTAGTGACGCCATGTTAAAAGTTTAAAAACATAGTGTAATGCATAATCTTCTAGTAAAAATGGCGGGTATAAGAAAAAAAAAATACCAATTTAGGTTTAGCTACATTAAATTATTTGTATCTCATGTTGAACGAAACTTACCATGTTTTTACAATCAAAACAAATATCTAGCTAGCCTTACCTTCGTCATCCTCACGATCCAATTTAATTCTTTTAAAGTTCTTTAATCTTTCGATGTCCGTAAAAAGATCGGTTTCTGCTATTAGTACGTCCATGTCAGCAAGTAATACTTGCGACCTGGCGACCGCTGAGAGCGCTTTTACCTTTTCTCGTTTCAATTTTAGAGTCAATAACGAGCATTCCAGCTCCGTTTTGTACCCAAAATCTTTTAGTTGATTGATCTCCTGTGTTATATATTCTATTGTGTCGTCGATTTCGCTAATACGCCGTTTACTAGAACTACTGATGTTTGATTTTGATATATCCGTCATTTTGTTACCTCTATTTAGGTTGTTGATTTAGAATAGCGACCAGAAGAACTTTCTTTATTGCAAATTTTATTGCCGTCGTTATTAACTCAACTCACAAATGAAAAAAACAAACCGCTATACTTTAAAAACTAATCAGTGTTACCAACCCTTATGAAAATTTTCCCCTAATTTTTTTTCAGAAAAACCCCTAAATATAGAATTTTAAATACCTACTTATTTCCTAAACTTTACGTACATTAAGTTAGTAAATTATATTATTGACTAAATACAGTAATTTATCATGCAAAGATGTTAATTATTTCTAAAACCACAACTTTATTCCGTTCCTTTTTTTCGTGTGACGTCCCACTTTTGAAGTCATACATACGTACGTTGAAGTTCTTTATCATATCAACAGTGGGTTCAAATTTTACACACGATTCATAATCCCGACTTCCCTTTTCCCTTCCCTCTTATCCCGGAAAATCGTACCATCATGGCACTCTGTACCATTTTAAGGGATAATCTGTTCCTCAGTTTATTTTTAATTCCCTCTTTATTTTTAATTTATATTGAATTTTCCCTTATATAGAAAAGGCGGAGAGGATGCAAAAGATGCATTGAAAACAGGCAGTGTCATGTGTCAATAATGCCAAAGCAAATTTTTTGATATTTTCAAATCGTTTGCAGTTACCAGCATCGCAATCGATATGTACTGCAGAAGATGAACTCGAAACATGTGTCCAAATTTTTTTTGTTATGCAGTTGATGCCATTCCGAAGTCATTTTTGTTGCCATAATTGGAACTCCAACCCAATTAAAGTGGCCCTAAAAAAACCCCCAAAAAATTCCAGCCCCTAAAAATGTCCCTTTTAACACTTCTAGCCCCTTTTGGGGGCAAAACCCCCAAGTTGGCAACCCTGAAACTAATCAGACGGAACTTCTTTTGTTTGACATTTCTTTCAGGAAACGGAAACTTAAGAAAGAATTAGAGCTTAGAGCTGCACTTACTAAATACCGTAATTGACTGATCGATAAATACCGTAATAATGACCGATCGAAAAAATAAATTAAAAAACTATAATTTGTCAACCTTGCCGGCATTGAAGCAGGTATATGGCTTTGCTTGTGGCTTTGTATTTTGTATGCTGATTTCTCCAGAACCAATACGTGCCGGTTAAATATATGCTGATAATGGTACGAGTATTTTTCCAAAATGCCGTAGAAGTGGACTCGCATTTTTACTTTTTAGTTCTACTTTGTCAAGATATAAAAGGCACGTCAGTAATCATTATTATTTATATATTTATTTACAGACATTTATTAGTAAGATATTGATTAAAATACTAGTAGCCAATTTTTTAGTTGCCAGTGTAAAAGAATTTCGTGGGTAATGAATGAGGAGAAAAATCAACATAAAATCCATACAAATGAATCAAGTTGAACTATTTGTAATGTCAAAATAACAACTTTATACGAAATAATAATAATAATATGGCATTCATAGAATCTGACGTTTTAAACTCGTCTGACTATTCTAGAATCTGGCATTAGTAGACTAAACCAAACATTCGGTTTAGTAGACTAATTCCAGATTCTAGAAATGTCAGACGGATTTAAAGCGCCAGATTCTATGAATGCCATATTCTACAAATGTCAGATTCTATAAAGGCCAAATTCTAACAATGCCAGATTCTATTGTCACATTTTTGTTATAATAAATTGCTAATTGCAATATAATGGAAATAAAAATGACAGTTATTGGGAAATTATTTAATAAAAAAATAAGTATGGAAAAACACAAAATTACAAAGTATCTAAATTATAGTAAATTATAAGTAATAAGTAAATTATATAGTCATAAACTTTTCTATCAGCTTAGTTAAAAAAAAACCTTGTTCTTGTATTATAAAAATAAAACTTAATTGATCTTTAGCAATAATCAATGTCATCAGTTTCGAAAAAAAAAACTTCACTTCCATTAAAAAATCATCATTGCTTAAAAAACAAACATTAATCAAAATCATTGTTAAAAATTTTGCTGCTGCTTTTCTTTTTTTTGACGTGATAACGTCTTATAAATCGATGAACACCAGCTGCACGAAAAAGTGTCACGTTCCGCCTGAGCCTGAGCAAACTAGTGACTGCGCGGAACAAGCGATAGAGAGGCGCGATCGGCTCAAGCGTCTACAATAAGCTACGCCTACCTCGACGGAAGCCATTATTTGCTTATGTTATATGTTAGCCATTATGTTTCTATATGACGTTATCACGTAAAACTATCGTCCGTAAACCGACTTTACAAAATTACAGACAACCAATTTTTTTATTTACAATTATTATTTTGATTAATGTTTCTTTTAAATTTATTAAGAGCAATGATGATTTTAAAATGGAAGTGAAGATTTTTTCAGTGACGTAAATCTAAAAAGCTCATACAGCTGTACAGGATAGCCCTGATGCCTGCGTTCTCAGTGTGTAGCTGTAATAGGACAGCCCTGATGCCTGCGAGCTCAGTGTTCCTAAAGGTTTTCATCTCTACACACCAGTCTTCATACTGATGCAATTTGCTTCTGACATCAGAGCCAGCAGCCGACTGTCTCCTTTCTGCGACGTGTAGGTAGTGAGGCTGCAAAACAACATTCCAATTTAAATAAGTATTGAGGTGATCAACAAAAAATGAAGACTAAGACCATTGACATATATATTACTGCGTACTACCTAAGACACTTCAATAGGTTCAGTGAATATCTTAATATATTGTAACGAGTAATTTTTACTCGCTACATAGTGTCGACCTCTCTCGTCACTTTTTCGAAGTTTTCGGTAATGCCATGGACACACTTTAGACATTTGATAGATTGGCTAGGATTTAGTAGAGTAATCGATAAAACCATAGACCATCCGTTTGACAGTTGGATCTTAATTCCCCGGCTGTCAGATTATTCTGACGTTTCCGGTTTGGGAGAAGTAGGATTCACTTTCCGACCGAATTCACTAAGATGATGCACGAATAAAATTCTATTCCGTGCCAATCATTAGATTGGAATATTTCTAGGGTCCACCTCTGGTTGGATCCGCTTTGTTGTGATGTCAGCAGCCGTGCAGCGGTGATATTTTTTGAAACCGTGAGTATTATGATGGTCGAACTTTCATAGCCATATGCTAACAATAAACTTGGGGTCGTGTGTTCTAATCCTCGTCGATTTCCCATTGTTTCAGCACCTTTAACGCCATCGCTGTTTGATTGTGCCCATAGCACGAGCGATCGGCATGCTTTGTTTTCGTTAAAGAACGGTAAGTGTTTGGAATTCCCGATTTATCTCGTCGCCATTCTGCTCGACGTGTGAATTTAACTAACAAAGGAAATCGTTTTCGTTTTCAGCCCCAAAGGCGTTCTTACTTATACTTTGGATTTTCATCCATATCATTTAACTTCATCATGGATGAGCTGACACGTTTCCCCTCGAGTCTCCAATCAACCCTTCAGGTTTATTATAAATAGATTTATCGAAGCTTGTGGTATGTCTCTTGGTTTTCTTTTCGTAGATTCAACTTAAAAAAACGTGCAATACTGACAACTTTAGCATAAACTTTAGTTATAGAATTTAATAGTTATAAAACAATATTCGCTTCTAATGAAAGGAACTTTCTAGTGTTGTGTTCGCCATACTGCCTGCGATAGAAATAAATGAGCTATTGTTAAAGAATTTGCAGCTTAATTTCAGAAATCTCCGACCTAAGATTAGAAGCCATATCCTTTACCTTTCAGCTATCCCGCATTCCCTTGTTTTTAATTACCTAGTGAGCTCTGGCGCCCGAACCTTATTCCTTTTAGTTACTTTTGTTTAATTTCGAGCTCTCTAACTTCTCAACTTTAGAATCACACACATAGTTTGTTAGTTAGTTAAATAAATATAGACCTTTTATTTTTTTATTACAATATGTATATAAATATCCTGTCACGATGTTTGTCCACGATGGACTCCTAAACTACTGAATATATATAAATCTCCTGTCACGATGTTTGTCCGCGATGGACTCCTAAACTACTGAACCGATTTTAATGAAATTTGTACACCATGTGCAGTTTGATCTAACTCGAAAGATAGGGTAGGTGTAGGGTAGGTATAGGTAAATAGGCAGGTAAGTAGGTAGATAGGGACAGGACAACGTCTGTCGGGTCAGCTAGTCTTATATATAAAAATCTTATGTGCGTGTGTATGAAAGAGAAAGTTCTCCTAATGGGCTGGACCGATTTTGACGAAATTTTTTATGTGTGTTCCAGTGGATTCGAGAATGGTTTAGATTCACATTTGGACCCGGTAGGTGGCGCTGCAGTCGAGTTGTAGGACTTTTTTTTATTTTAAGGGCAGGACAACGTCTGCCAGTCCCGCTTTACTAGTATTATGTTCTTTACATTTATTACACAAAATAGATACTTATAATTTACTAGTTTGTGCCCTGCAGGCTTTGGTAATATAATACAGATTAATTAATAACTTGTTTCTCTGAGATGTGAACCTTTCATACAAAAACACTAACAAAATAATGTTATATCAGTTACTAAAAAGTTATGTTATTATTACTGAAAATACTCAAAATAACAAATACTTACAAAGTGTGGAAGTCAGGGACTCTTATGACACTGGTGTCATAAGAGTCCCTGACTTCCACACTTTGAACCAAGCCAACCACTGGTGGTTGGCTTGGTTCAAAGGGCTATCTACCTTCCTGGCTGGGTTCAACATAATAATAATAATAATATGTGGAGACATTTTCACACACGGCCTTCTGACCTCAAACTAGGGAGACCCTGTACTATGGGTGTCAGACAGCTGATATACATACACAAATACATTTTTTTTTAAAATACATATATAGATAAACAACACTCAGACACAAGGCAAACACAAGTGCTCGTCACACAAATGTTTACCCTGGGCGGGAATCGAACCCGCAACACGCTGCGCAGCAGTCGATCGCTCAGCCACTGCGCCAACCGTGTCGTCAAACAATGCTCTTCAACTTCTTCATGCAAGTCCAAACTTGGCTGTGAAAAGCTCAGTGGTTGGCTTGTTTGACTGCAAGTAGATGGAATTGCATTGATCAGAAAATAAAACAGATTTAATGCTAAATAGAAACATGAAATATTAAAATTAAATTAGATATGATGACATCAACTTCAAATGGACTTTAAATTTTTATACATAAAAATACAGTTTGGTAATAACCAATTATTGTTAAAAAATATTTGAACACAAACTAAGATAGTGAATACCTAATTGAGAATACAGGTTAAAATTTAGTATACGGTAGCACAAATTAAGGGATGGGTGGTGTTGGGGAGCGGGGGGGGGGGGAGTCCGACCCCCTGGTACTACTCCTATGAAAAGAAGGCTCAAGGGTTTAAAGAAAAAACCACGAAGAGGATGGCGGGGGCGCCGTTCGTAGACCCCGCCATCACCTTCTAATCTAACCTATCCGAGTCGGGTTGCCCCCAGTCCCGAGCTCGCTGCTGCTGCAGAATGCTAGCGTTATAATTGGGGACCCAACCCCTTCTAGCTGCAATACTTTTTACCCCCCAACTCATGCTACCGTATACTAGATCCAACCCATACAAAATGACTACCTCACTGAAGGCTGGCACTCTGGCTCCAGTTCAGCATTCACCAAACCCATCTCCCATTATCAACAGTATCTTTAACTGCCATTGGGAGAGTGGAGGTGCCATCGAATGGACCACCTCCAGTCCCTGAAGCCGACCTCCGAGCATCAGTAACAGCTTTTTTGGCTAAATGTTTTCTATCAAACCAAACTTGCAAAATATAAAATTATGAGATATTTATGTCGCTCTATTATTATTTTATAAATTAATAAAACAATAAGTAGGTACCTTTTGCCACTGCTGAACTGTTTTGGTGCAACCAACCATGGAATTATAATATAGCATATTGCACACTTCTTCCCATAGCCTCTTTGTGTGGGCATTTCCATCGCCACCCCTCAATCTCCCACGGGCTAGTCCAATGTCAATTTGCTCGGAAGTAGCTGAACCCGTATGTGGAACATTTTATTCTGAAAATATGTAATTGGTTATTATTAAGAAGAGCCGATACTTTCAATGTTAGTAAAAATAAATATTTCGCAAATTTTAATTTATAAGATATTTACTTTTAAAGTTTTAAATCCCAAGCAAAACTTGTCGAGACCCAAAATGCAGACTACGACAGCACAACTCAAAGCCTTCTTTCGAAATGTGTATTATGTGCGATTGCGAAGTATGTAGAAAAGCACTTGGAAACATGATTTAATAACATAACACTAGAGAAACAAACTTAAAAAAGTTTTAAAAGAATTGAAACAAAAAATCTTGACAATTGACATGTTATGTTTTTTTTTTTTATTAGTTGAGTTACTGACGGAACGGGCTAAGGTCTGAGACCATGCTGCCTAGATATGACATGTTATGATTAGATTGCGCGTGAAGTGTGAATTTAATGAATTTAAATGGTTAATTTTGGTTGTCATGTTACTACCCATCGCGTTGCCATGAATTATTACTACTCAAATTACTACTAAATAATGAAATTATTACTTTTCGAATTAGTTGGGTGATAATGACCGTGAAAGGGTGTTTTATAGTGTCTTGGTGAATTTCGTTTATACTATAAATATCTGTACTTATATTTATATTTTTTGCATGAATATAACAAGAAATACAATACAAAAAAAAAAAAACAATACAAAAAGTTTATTGGCAGAAAAGAGGAGGTGATAACTAACGGTACATTTCATGAGCAAGTTGAGTTTATACATCTCAATTTTTGGTTTAACCGTTGACCCCCAAACTAAGCAGGGCTTGTATCTTGGGGGTCAGAGTGCGAATGAGCATAAAGAAAAAGAAAGTTTACATTTACAAGGTAAAAAGTTGTGAGTGTGTGTATGTGTGAGAGTCTGTGAGAGTGAAACTGTAAGTGATGATGATGTATGTGCGATGTTTTGTGTGATGTGACGAAATATTTAATAAACCACATTTTAAATGTAAAATATAAAAATAAAGCACAAGAGTTTACTTATTAATTAAAAAAAACCGTAATTTACTTTAGATGACATCCTAAAAGACCCACACCATATTGCGAATGGGAACATTAATTTTATTACTCACTGTCTTCGGTGTTCGTATCATCTTTATGCCGATGATATTCAGTTATATACAGCTACGCGGGTGGAAGGTTTATCGGACGCTATAGGAGATGTAAACCGAGACTTGGTTGCTATAAAAGATTGGTCTGATAGATTTGGGGTGGCCGTAAACCCCTCAAAATGTCAGGCCATTATAATTGGAAGCTCGCGTATGATGGGTAGAGTGGCGGTTAGCTCTCTTCCTCCGATTATCTTCAATGGAACTGTCATTCCTATTAGTCCTAACGTAAAAGATCTCGGTTTGCATCTAGACTCGACACTTGGGTGGCAAAGCCAGGTTTCGAGTGTCTGTCAAAGATCCAACGGAACCTTGCGGACTCTGTATCGTCTGAGAAACTTCTTGCCTGCTAAAACGAAGATTATGCTTGTGCAGACTTTAATTTTCCCTATAATCGACTATGGTGACGTGTGTTACTTTGACTTGAACTCTGTCTTGCTGGATAAGCTGGATAGGGTCCTCAATAACTGTATTCGATTTATATTTAACTTGAGGAAATATGACCATGTGTCAAGTTACAGGGCTGAGCTCAAATGGTTACCCATTCGCCAGAGAAGAAGTTTGCGTTCGTTGACAACACTTTTCTCCCTACTCAACTCACCGACCCCTCCTTCCTATTTAATGTCCCACTTTCAGTATTTATGCTCTTCACACGCTAGAAATTTGCGGTCTTCTAACAATTTTCTCTTGCTGTGCCCTTCTCATACTTCTGATTTTGTTCACTCTTCCTTTCATATCCAGTCCATTCTTCTTTGGAATGAGCTTCCTCTCGATATCAGGATGGCCACCAGTCGGTATGAATTTAAACGGAAATTGCGGACATACTTTCGTCACAAGTAAGCAGAGCCATCTCATAAACGTCTTTACTTTTCTTATGATATAATTATATATATATATATATAGATATATATTTTATTAGTTATATAATTTTGTTTATGTACTTTACCTATTTTGTTATATTTTTTATATGCACCTGCCGTGTTATCTCTTCACCACCCTGGGTTGACTGGTAGAGAATGCCTAAGGCATTAAGTCCGCCTTTGTACCTTTGTGCATGAAGTGTAAATAAATAAATAAATAACATTAGGCGAAACTCGGCGCAGAGGGCGCCACTAGCACATACAGTAAATGGAGTACCTCGTATTCTTGTTATATTATGTTATTAATTGTAATATATATCTACATATTTTGTTAAAATATATCACTTTTAATTAATCTTACTTACGTAACCTGACTGTACTATATTTAACTATATTATGGCATCCTACGGTCATTTGAAAGTGGATTCTAGGTCATGCTCAGAATTGTCTTACATGATAAAAGTGAACGTTATTCTGTAAATGCGACTATCTCACCTGAATACTTTCGAATTTCAATGATATCTTGGAATTTAAAATGTGCTGAATATATTTTAGACTGTTTTTTTTAGCTCGAATGTCTTTACTACGTGTTGGTGCTTCCCATTGTTTTCGTCTTTTCGAACATATTTTTCTTTTGGAAAGGAATGATTCCCTTCATTCCTACATCCAAATACACAGCACTGATGCATTATTGTATAATATAATATACTTCCCAATTTTGAACTCAATTAAAGGCAGAATTTCTCAATTTTCATCACGCTTTGAACGACTCGTCAAAAAACTGTTTACTGTTTACGCTAGTGCTGCACTCTGGCGTCAGAGAATTGTAGTATTAACCCCTCTTCCATTAATTCACGAAAATTGTCTGTAAGCTCAGTTGGAGCTAATAAATAAAAAACAAGGAAACATTTATTTAGTTTACTTTACCGAATAATACAAATCAACTTTTTTGCAGGAGAATGTTGTTGAAGTTTAATTGTTGTGAGTGGCTGTCAACTTGTCATGAGAAGTCAGTGTCAGCCGATCATTTTACACTGGAACGCCACACACGTTCCATATTACTGACATTGTCTATGGATCCGAACTTCGTAGGCGTGTCCCAAAATAAAATAGAGTAGGGTTCAAGCTATCTTCACGCCTTTCATTAAAATCGGTTCAGCCGTTTCATCGTGAAAGCGTAACATACAGAGTTACTTTCGCATAAAATTTATAATATTAAAGTATGGACAATATTATAATGTAGTACCTACCTAACAATTTGTAGGAAACCGTCAGTGGGCGACTCCGACTGGCACTTGTCCGGTTTTTTAAATGGAAGTGGCCAATAGGGTATTTTACTCTATACGAGAAAAAATCTATAAATATGTTATTGAGACAGTTTAGGCATAAAGCAGTCGGAAAATGTAAGTTTTAGTTTGAATAAAATAACAAAACAAATTTTTAAATTCAATCCAAAGTTTTCAGTATTTTTAATCTGTTATAAAACACCGTGAAATAGTAGCGGCCATGTTATTACGCCATACGGCTATGTGTAAACAAAAAAAATTCAACTGTCAGTCAACCGATTGGCGTATTATAGGCTTTGTACTTTTATTATTTTCGTAACCAACGTAATTTATTCATTATTACACCTATTACAAAATAGGCTTTTAATTATTTTTAAATGATATACAATTATCATATTTAATATGAGCTCATTTGATACAAAACGAAGTGACGTCATTTACGCTGAGCAATATGGCGTCCAGTAAGAGGCGTTTTCGTCAAACATTAGCACTATAGAATTTCATTGCGACACTTTTCAAAAATGGGTGTAATACCTTATTATGTAAAGGTTTTTTTTCAACAATGAGTTTCGTTATCCAGGCATAAACAAGGTAAGTACTAAAATTAAGTATATTGGGCAAAGTGCTATTGAGTATTTCCAAAAGACATTAGTTTCCGGTTCTGTGTTAATTATCCCGTTAATGAATGACAACAGGCTCGCTACCTACTTAGTACTGTAGGTCGATTCTGTAAAATTCAAACAACAACTCGCATCTCTTAGGCTGAACGAGAAAAGTTCGGGCAGGGTTTGACTTTGACATCTCTCCAATTGTGTGTGTATTTATGATTAACGATAATAATACGACGTTGTCATTATTTGACTTCAAAAAAGGAGGAGGTTATCAATTCGTCTGTATTTTTTTTTTATGTTTGTTACCTGATTTCTTGGGACTGGGTGAACCGATTTTGATCATTGTTTTTTTAATTGAAAGCTAGTGCTTTCCGTGTGGTCCCATTTTAATTTGGTCCAGTTCTGACAATGGCATCCATGTGAAAACCGTATAAGTCTTAAATTTGCATTAAGTATGTGCGCGATTTGTTACACGATTTCTCCGGCAAACGTAAACCGATTTTGAAAATTCTTTTTCATATGGATAGCGTATGCTTCAGGGGTGGTCCCATATAAATTTTATCGAAATTGATTCAGCACTTTTTGAAAAATCAACAAATACCCAAAAATTTTACATAGACGACGTTTTAGTTTCATCAATCTTTGTAGTAGTTAACTTTCAATCTCTTCTTAATAGATTTGGATGAGAAGGAGGTACTAAAAAGCGGAAAATAAAAAGCTTTTTACAAAAAAGACAACCGCCTTCAAAAAGTGAAAAATAACTTTAGCACAGAACACACATTGACTTTAGTTTCGGAAGTCGATGGCAATACAAAACAACAAACAGAACAAAGCCACTGAATTTCGAAACTAAAATCAATGTGTGTTCTGTGCTAAAGTTATTTTTCACTTTTTGAAGGAGGTTGTCTTTTTTGTAAAAAGCTTTTTTTTCTAAGTTCGCGGGCCTGCCCTGTAAGGGGCCCCGCGAAGTGGTCAACAATAATAATAACAGTTAATTAGTTATCGCAACACTAAAAACAAAAGTATAGTTTTTACTTGCATCTGCTGCTTTTCAACTTTCGAAATTATCACAAAAAGAATAATGAAGTCAATCGCGAGTCACGGGATAGGTATTTTGTGCCACGATTATGCAAGAACACTACTTACCTACAATATAGACTGTAAAAAAAAAACAATTGAATACCTACTCATACAATATTTTATTTGCTAGGTACCTATATAAGTCACGCTATAGATTTGAGCTGCTTATAAATTTTATATACAATTCGCTTCATGCACTCATTAATACCCATATAATTTAATTCTTAAATTTTAGACGCAATTAAAAATGCATTGTGTTATTCTTAAAATTTGATGCTACATATATAAAGCATTCAACGTTCGATGTTTGGGTACACTTAGCTGGTCATCATGTATTCTGCTATAAGCATATTGGTCGTTGCAAGCGCAGTCGCTATAACTGCGCAAAATGTTTGTGCGCCAATAATACACAAAGGTGAGTATTTTTAACTGACTTCAGAAAAGGAGGAGGTTCTCAATCCTTCGGAATCTTTTTTATTTATATATTTTTTTGTTTTTTCACCTATTACTTGAAAATGCCTGCACCGATTTGAAAAATTATGATGTTTTAAGTTTCTCCAATCTTGTACTTTCAATCTCTGTTTTGACTGTGTTGCCGTTTCTTAAAAGATTTGGATGATAAGGAGGCTGTGGTGGCTTTAATTTGTTCAATGATTTTATATTAATTTTGTTTGTTATTTTGTATTGCCATCGACTTCCGAAACTGAAGTCTCGTGTGTCCTGTGCTAAAGTTATTTATATTTCTTTCGATCCAATAAAACAAGAAAAATACAGATATATTACTAAGACCTGTCATGTAAGTTGATCTTAAATGTTCATACAATTTTAGTTGTCATTTTGAACGTATTGATTAAAAACACGGCGAAGTTTAAGTAGGTACTTAGTTCTTATCTGTCGCCGTCTTTTTCTTTAGTTATCTGGCAACTGGCGGTAAGAGATGCTCATTCCACAAAATATAGAGGGTACAGAAGTACCGCTCCCGCCATCGTCAAAAATAATTACCTAAACTTGCCAGACTCACTAGGGTTGCTACTGTATTGACTCTGTAGGTTTTATTTGTGACAATATGAAATTTTATTGACACTGGTTGCTCTTTGCAATTTATAATTTTCTTGTTCGTCGTGAAATGTCAATGTCTCTCATTTATTCATTTAGACAACACGTGACAGTCGAGTCTGATGTTTGCTTGAAACTGCTTGAGAATGCCTATAAACGTAATGTCAATGTGTGCGTGGTAAAAATGGCAGTTAGTTCTGAGCGGTCTCTCTGCTCGGGCGCGACCCAGCCTTACGTGCTTTGTGCCCATTGCCTGATTTTAGATTAGTTTGTGAACAAGGAAATCGGCGCCAATACCTATCTAATAAAAATTATAGGTACCTACAATTTAAATGCTCACCAAAAATTTAAATAAAATAAACCCACTTTAAACCGAGGTGCCTAAAGAATAACGTTTTATTTTAGGTTTATTTAAATTATATTTTCATTTTATATACAATATTTACACGTACATTAAAAAAGAAAAACCTATTAAACAAAAAATAAAATAAAAACTAATATAAGGCGTCAAAAAATTCCTCCACATCACCTTCATCTGGGAATGTGCCCAAGAGACTGACTGCATTGCGACGTTGGATGGCAATGTTTAACCTCTGCCCAAAGTAAAAACCAGCTTTTGGATCACGGGAATTGTCAATTAACCTTTTGGAAATTTCCTTAAAAAGAAGATGAGCACTCGGACCCCACGACCCCAGGGTTTCAACCCCAAACGGCTCGAAAATAAAGTTATCACCAAGGATATTATACTTTCGCCGTTTGAGGTTTTCTGCAGCCGCAGCAGCAAAACCAGCACAGCACGCTGAGCTAGGAAGATGGGATGGCGCAAGAGTACCGACGCACGTAGCGTCCCACACTAAAGGCCTACCCAACTTCCTTAACTTCAATAATTACATGCCGTCCGGTCTCTTGCCATCGTCGCGTGCCAAGCCGTTGGGTTCCAAAACTGCTGGAACGTCGACGGCGACGAGCGCACGACGAATGATGTCATTTATAATCGCGTGCCGCGCTATGCGACCCGCACTCCGGCTGCACGACAGGCCGTGGTGTCCGAGGCAGTTGACAGCTTCCCCACAGCGACAGCGATGAGGAGAATAACAAGACGCTCCTAAACGTAAGGAAGCAGCGAGGCGAAAAGTAGTGTCGTCAAACATAGTACCTAGGTAGGTACCTAGGAAGTGCCAGAAGCCAAAGACTCGACTCCCATTTACCCACAGCCAGCAGACGCGCTCGCTCAGCAGAATTAGTAGAAGTGTAAAGTAAATTATTCTGTACAGACCTGCAGAGCGGCTTATCCCACCGCCTCTGAGAAGATGGGTTGTCGGGTAAATCAGTGCTCGGGCAAGCAAGTTTCCAGGCATCCATGGCCTCGGCGAAGCACGGCACATCAAATCAACCAGTGTAGGAGCTAGAACATTCGTGATAAATTTTTCAGTGCCGTGGTCCGAGGATATAAGTGCAGGCAAACTGATTATACTTGAAATTTTGGGGACGCCGAGGCTCCCCATACGAATAGGCAGAGTAGCTTGGACCCAACCACGGTCGTCCATTGCCAAATTTAAAACAGATGTTAAAGTATGACGGATAATTTGGTCCATTTTCTTTAAAAAGTGTGTGCTTCCATAAATGGGAAGCGCGAAGGAAGTAATTTAATTTAGGGCCGAAACAACAGTACCAAATAATGGTGATGGCCGAATGCATGTTAATTTCGATTAATCTTTCCGAAATGTCATTGAAATTTTGTATTTTTGCCTCAATAAAACTGGGTAAGGAATTCTCGAAGATGGGACACCCAAGAAGACGAAGAGTGCTTTTATCTATAATTTTAATGCCCAGACATTAAAATTATAGATAAAATCACTCAGCTATTGCGTTAAATTTGGAAAGTGTCGATTGTCTGTCAGTATTGTCCGGTAAGTATCTTCGAAAGGTCAACCTTACAACTCAAGTTGTAAGCCTATGGAATGCAGTTCCTTTTTAATGAAAATCATTTTTTTTAAAACACTGTCAACATCACCTCTCGAGGTTCCATCGTCAAGATAGGTCTGAAATTAACTTTACATGCGTTTATTAATCTTTATGGCATAGAACAAAAAGAAAAATAGGTTAATTTCTACAATACTTTAAGAAACACAATTTGGTGAGCATTTGTCCATTCTGGCAGGCATTTCGAATTTTTTGGTAGTAAAACAGGTACTTTCTGGTAGGCGTTTAAAGAAAAGGCCCAAAATTATTACTAAAATAGTATAGATTTCACCTACATATATTTTGTTATTATCGCCAGGAAATGTGCCTACTTCTCATCCAGTGTACCTTCAACCAGACGTGATGACACCTGGCTTAGACGATTGGCAAATTGTAATACTTGTAAGTATAAACTAAAGCGTATTGTCCAACTTGTCTTTATTTAAAACTAGCTGACCCGACAGATATTGTCCTGCCCTTACTACATAGTTTACCTACCTAGGTACCCTTTTTGTTTTTTCCCCGACTGCAAGGAAAGGGTTACGTTTTTTTCGTGTTTTTTTTCCTATTTTATCAACATTTAAACTTTCCCTGGACTTCCACCAAATTTCAAGATTAAAATTAGCCAAATCGGTCCACCCGTTCTCGAGTTTTTGAGAGACTAACGAATAGTGAAATAATAATAATAATAATAATAAGTTTATTTGTCATCATATAGTACATACAAGAGTAATGTAAACACAGACATAGCACTTATAAAAACAAAGGTCAAGCAGATAGATTAATGTCCCCCATGCTAGGAAAATCCTGTGTTATGGGGATATGATATACGATGGTTAAGACAAAACAAAGACGCACCGAAATTGCCTGGAATAGTTATTGGATCATGAAAGACCTCATAAACGAACAATCTTCCACTGTCCATTAAAACTATCAACATAACTTTCTAAGTAAACATAATCTGAAAACGTCATAACGGATTTGAATGATTATAATTAATTGTCTAAACACATATTATTTGTTACTCCCGCAAATATTTTTTATTACCATACAACTAGAAATTGGGCTGCAAATTGCAAGAAACGTAAGAAAAATTGAATTTCGTGAGTACCTTGGTGCATACCAGTAAAGCTACCAAACTATCTAATTTAAAAAAAAAATTACATAGTTATATCAATTTTTTCCTCAGCCTGTAGCGGAATGCGAAAAAGGTGAGTCTGGCGTAGAAGCAACCATTTGCGATGTTGATGTGCCACCAAGTGGTTACTTCATCGACTTTAATAATCTGATAATTCACCGTAACGGAAACTTCTTGGGCTACGGAAAAGTTGAATTGACAGTCTACTGTAATGTGTGAGTCTGCATCACAAAGTACGTAACGTCGCGCCCGAGCAGAGAGACCGCTCAGAACAAACCGCCATTTTTACCACGCACACATTGACATTACGTGTATAGGCATTCTCAACCAGTTTCAAGCAGACTTCAGACTCGACTGTCACGTGTTATCTAAATGAATAAATGAGAAACATTGACATTTCACGAAAAACAAGAAAATTTTGTTATAAAAATTTGCAAAGAGTTCCAACCAGTGTCAATAAACTTTCATATTGTCGCAAACAAAACCTACAGAGTCAATACAGTAGCAACCCTAGTGACTTAGTGAGTCTGGCAAGTTTAGGTAATTATTTTTGAAGATGGCGGGAGCGGTGCTACTGTACCCTCTATATTTTGTGTCTGCATCAAGAAGCTTATAGATAAAAGTGGAGGAAACACTCTAAATACCTAAGTTAAACAAACTGTGGGCAGATGCTCTATTTCTGAATGCATACAAAAGAACGAGATAGTGATATGTGTTTTCTTTATCTTATGTTGCATTCAGAAAGAGAGCGTCTGCCGACAGTTGGTTTCACTTAGGCGTTTAGAGTGTTGCCTCCACTTGTACCTATAAGCTTCTTGGTCTACTTGACCTGCCCTTCGTTTAGATTGATCCTTTGTCTATGGTCTAAACAAATAGTGTATTTGTCTAAGGGGTGATTCGGCTATCGAAAGATATGATTCGCTCGCTTGAAATAATCGTAGGATTTTATTACGAAAATTCTCAGTTCGTCGTCAAATGTCATAAATGAATCATATAAAATAATTATTTTATATTTAAGAAAAGGTCACTAATTAATCTGAGCTGTCTACTAAGTACGGACTTTGATCGAAATAAGAGGATCGATCAATTGCCTTTCGATTATTTGGCATTCGATTTTGCATAGTACACGCGAGGTTTTTGACTTCCTTGGGGACTAAGTGGCGGGCAAAAGCGAGCATAAAAGTAAGAACAGCGTATTAAGTAATTACTTCCCTGAAATATTTCACACTATTAATTAAAGACCTTGAAATTTTATTCTAATTCTTTTACTCGACGGTGGTTTGTACGTACTACTTGGTACTCGTGACTTTTGAAAGATTTATTTGTATGTTTTGTAGACCTAAATATTGACATTAGATTAGAAAATGACGTCACCAACCGTTTCTAGTTTCTTGTCTTAGCACTTAGCACTTTGATTGTTCAACTTCATAATTTAAAAATCACATTTTATTTCCTCTATACCTTCTGTCGTCGCATAGGTTCCTACATAACATATTTGTATAAAACCATATTTGTTTAAAATATGTATTTTGTATTTTCTTCTAATAAATGTTTGTTTTTTTTTGTTTTTTTTTATTTAATAAAATAAGATTTTTTGCTATTAAACTTGCACATAGTAAGTTCCTACCTATTATACTATACAGACAAACACACATACACACATACATACTCTTTTCACTTAAAAGCTTCCTAGCTGCATAGGTAGATAGGGAAAAATAGACACCAGCACATCAAGGCATACCGAACTGTCAAATTTTCTCAATTTAATATGAACCTTACTCTTTTGTATTGAAGTTAAAAATTTATCAAAGGAATTTGACAGATTGTTGTAGCTTTATGTGCTAGCCTCTGTAGTTACCTAGTAGGTACAGAGGAAAATTTCGAGCAACAAGAGACCTACCACGACCTCTTAACGCGATCCATTTTAGGACCTAAATTGACAGAAACAAATTATAGAAGGTCCTAAAGGTAGGTCTCCTGAAAGCTAATTCACGTAATTTTATGACGCGCCGTTGAAGTTGTAGTGCAGTTGCAGTTAAGTTCATAAAAATATGACGTTATTATAATATTAAAATAATGCCCCAGTGCTTTTAAGCTTTCATTTTGAGACGTCAAACGAATAGTAGAATATAGATCATGTTGCGTTCCGAAGCACGCACCAAAGACGCGCAACAGTAGAATGCCGTTATTGCGCTCGCGTGACGCGAACTTGACGCGAGCGTGTCTGACAGCGGTAGAGAATACGAAATGCGTTGTTTGATCGAAACTTCACTGCAACTGCACTGCAACAACACTTCTTTAGTTATGTGAATTAGCCCACAGGACTCATAGACACAAAAATTACAATTTCAAAAAACAAACAGACCAACGCTTATCGGGTAACAAAACCATAGGGTGGTATTATTACGCCAATATTTTCGTCTAATGTTTAGGTATCACACAATGATCAAATGTTAAAATGATACAAAGATCACAAGAATTAAATAGTTAAACGACACGTGAGTATTGTTACACATTAACGACGACGCCCTAACTTTAATAGGGACGGTGGTTGGTCCATATCTCCATCATGGAAGCCACTGCTTAATATGGTGAGACCCGATACAGAGGAGGAACTAAAAAGTGATGATGTGGTCAGCTCAGTGTGCATATTTTTCAAGCAAGATACTCTTCCGACACCTCTACCACCTCTACCCTCGACCGCGCCACCCCCGCCACCGCCGCTGTTGTCCGCGCGGGCGCAACGCGTGGCCGCGCGCAGTGTCCGCAGGAACGCGACGGGCGGTGTGTCATCCTGTGGAACTCCTTGAAAAAGGTGACCGTATGCCATCGAAGCTGGTCGGACGAACCCGACAACACAGTGAGTTAATCCGTTGTTCTCAATCTATAATTAAATAGTTCGTTAATTTCTAAAGAACAAGACTTCAATCTAAATGGAAAAAAACAAGTTCTGTTGACGAGTGGTACATACCACCGTACTGAATTTAAAAGAATACTGGGCTCGTAGCTAACTAAAAGCTACGCTTTCCTCGGTCCGTCTGTGAATGGGTGACCATCCATTTCGTACCGAGAGCCCTCCGTACCTCGGAAAGCACGTAAAGCCGTTGATGTCGCTGCCATTGGTAAATCTTTGACAGTCGTTACCTACAGGTAATCAGAACAGTCCTACCAAGGGATATCGTGTAACCCAGTAACTGGGTTGTGGAGGTCAGATAGGCAGTCGCTCCTTGTAAGACACTGGTATTCAGCTGCATCCGGTTAGACTGGAAGTCGACCCTAGCATAGTTGGGAAAAGGCTAGGTTTGAAATGTGGTCCAATAGAAAACCAATTTTGTGTGCAACCACAGAAAATCGATGACCACAGAAAATTATCGACACGACGATCGAATCGATGTGTGCAACGTATTTTTATTATTACAAGCTTTTATTAAAAAAAGAAAAACCCATAACTATTAAACCAAAAATAAACTAATATAATAAGGCATCAAAAAAATTCCTCCACATCGCCGTCATCTGGGAATGTGCCCAAGAGACTGACTGCATTGCCCCGTTGGATGGCTTAACCTCTGCCCAAAGTAAAAACCAGCTCTTGGATCACGAGAAGTGTCAACTAACCTTTTGGAAATTTCCTTAAAAAGGAGATAAGCACTCGGACCCCACGACCCGAGGGTTTCAACCGCAAACGGCTCGAAAATAAAGTTATCACCAAGGTGACTATACTTTCGCCGTTTGAGGTTTTCTGCAGCCGCAGCAGCAGCACCAGCACAGCACGCTGAGCTAGGAAGATGGGATGGCGCAAGAGTATCGACGCACGTAGCGTCCCACACTAAAGGCCTACCCAACTTCCAAGGAAATAATGACATGCCGTCCGGTCTCTTGCCATCGTCGCGTGCCAAGCCGTTGGGCTCCAAAACTGCTGAAACGCCGACGGCGACGAGAGCACGACGAATGATGTCATTTATATTCGCGTGCCGCGCTATGCGACCTGCACTCCGGTTGCACGATAGGCCGTGGTGTCCGAGGCAGTTGACAGCTTCCCCACAGCGACAGCGATGAGGAGAACAACAAGATGCTCCTAAACGTAAGGAAGCAGCGAGGCGAAACGTAGTGTCGTCAGTGTCAGAAGCCAAAGACCCGACTCCCATTTACCCACAGCCAGCAGACGCGCTCGCTCAGCAGAATTAGAAGAAGTGGAAAGTAAATTATTCTGTACTAACCAGAGCGGAGAAAAACTAAGCAGAGCGGCTCATCCCACCGCCTCTGAGAAGATGGATTGTCGGGTAAATCAGTGCTCGGGCAAGCAAGTTTCACAACAGAACCGAATAATGGTGATGGCCGAATGCATATTAATTTGGAGTAATCTTTCCGAGATGTCATTAAAATTTTGTATTTTTTCCTCAATAAAACTGGGAAAGGAATTCTCGAAGATGGGAGTCCCAAGGAGACGAAGAGTGCTTTTATCTATAATTTTAATGTCTGGGGCTATTGCGTTAAATTTGGAAAGTGTTGATTGTCTGTCAGTACTGTCCGATAAGTATAATTCACACTTCGAAAGGTTGAGTTGTAAGCCTATGGAATGCATTTCCTTTTTTATGAAACTCAAATCTTTTAAAACACCGTCTACATCACCTCCCAAGGTTCCATCGTCGAGATACCATACGTTAAATTTGGAATTTAGCTGTCGAATAATTGGATGAATGGCCAGACTGAAAATCACTGGCCCAAGGGGGTCACCTTGTTGACAGCCAGCAGCAGATTCTAAAAGGTTGTCACGATATAGTAATTTAGACGGATGTCTGTAACATTGCCAAAGGAAACTATAAATTTGGGCTATTTCTTTTTTAGATTCTGCCAGCAAGGTGTCCCTATTAACTGAGTTGAAAGCATTCTTTATGTCAACCTTCAAGATGACCTCTCCTTTGCCAGAATTTAGGTAGGTCGACAAAGCGTGTACAGCAGCCTCACAGCCCCCTTTAGAGCCATAACCTAGCTGAAGGGGCTGAAATTTTTCCGAAACAACCTCACCATAGAATTTGCAACAAATCTTGGCTGCCATACGACGGTATGTAGCTCCCACGGCAATGAGACGAATGCCGCCGTCCTTCTTGCGCGGGGCACATAAGTTGACCACGTACAAAACGTCGATGACGATATTTTTCTTTTTTTAATTGTATGTGTAAATATTGTATATTTGTTAAAAATAATAAAGATTTCAGCTTTTATTTAACTTCACTTTTGTATGTTTGTATGTTTACATATCTTGCAAGGAAGATTTGAACCACTTCCAATAGATCGATTGAGCTGAAACTTGGTATACCTACGTAACTTGGATGACAATACAATAATATGGTACCATGGAGCTGGTCTGATGATGAGGTTGGAAGGTGACCATAGAAACTTCGATTCTTGTGGACCGACTGAGCTGAAATTTGGTATGTCTTCGTAACTTCGGTAACAATACAAAAATATGGTATCATGGAGCTGATCTGACGAAGAGTTGGAAGATGCCCATAGGAACTCCGATTCCTGTGGTCCAATTGAGCTGAAATTTGGTATGTCTTCGTAACTTCGGTAACAATACAAAAATATGGTATCATGGAGCTGATCTGATGAGGAGTTGGAGGATGCCCATAGGAACTCCGATTCCTGTGGTCCAATTGAGCTGAAATTTTGTATATCTTCGTAATTTCGGTAACAATACAAAAATACGGTATCATGGCGTTGATCTGATGAGCAGTTGGAGGATGCCCATAAGAACTCCGATTCCTGTGGTCCAATTGACCTGAAATTTTGTATGTCTTCGTAATTTCGGTAACAATACAAAAAAAATATGGTATCATGGAGCTGATCTGATGAGGAGTTGGAAGATGCCCATAGGAAGTCCGATTCCTGTGGTCCAATTGAGCTGAAATTTTGTATGTCTTCGTAATTTCGGTAACAATACAAAAATATGGTATCATGGAGCTGATCTGATGAGGAGTTGGAAGAAGCCCGTAAGAACTCCGATTCCTGTGGACCAATTGAGCCAAAATTTGGTATGCCTATGTAATTTCGGTGACAATACAATAACAAGGTATCATTGACCTGTATTCCATCAGTTCGTATAAACTTCGGGAACGATGGTATGCATGTGATACAACCCAAATCAGTGCAGTTTCAGACCAAATATAGTCACGGCACCGCGGAACGAAGAATGTTACCCATAGTATTATGCTGGGCTTTAACAGTACATAAAATGCAGGGGAGCACTGTTGAACATGCCGTGGTATATTTGGGTTCAAAACTCTTCGCTGCTGGACAAGCGTATGTAGCTCTGAGTAGAGTTAAGTCTTTAGACGGTCTACAAATTGAAGAATTAGATTGCACAACATTAACTGGAAAGAGACCTTGTAACAATGAAGCGTTAATGGAAATGGAATATGGATATGACTAAGGAATATGTCCAACTAAAAAGTTAAAAATAAATTAACGGAAAAAAATATATTTTAAAAACAAGCTTATGCACGAAAAATTAAAAAAATAAACTAAGACATTCATAAAATTCGTAGTTTCTTAAACTTTATAAGTAACAACCTACAAAAATGTTCAGTTTAACTGTTCGATACAATTAGTGTCATCAGTAGAAGTATGATACATAAACATATATTATTATGGCCGTGTGTGAAATGTCCCCACATATTATATTATATTATTATTATTATTATTATTATCTATAACCAGTATAATAATATTCTTACGCGATTTAAAAGCTTGTCGCGCAATTTCGTTAACGCATAGTCCTCGACCGCGACAAGCTTTTAGATCGCGTACCTACAAAACTTATCACCTAGTGGTAGTAAAAATCAACCTCCGCACAAACTGCTGTATAATCCAGGAGCCGAAGCTCTCAGCAACTGTTCCCAAACAAACACAGCCCAGGTTAGCCCAGGGCCGGATTAACCATGTCGGTTGCAATTCTCAGGCCCCCTTTACCTTTTTCTGACTTCTTAAAATACATATTTTCTACCACAATTAATTATATTTTTAATTACTACATTTTCGTTACTACGTTTTCGTTTTGAAAATTTTAATGTTTTTTTTTTTTTTTTTATATTGTTATAGGCTTGCGTTTGACCGCAACTCACCTGATCTTAAGTGATGATGCGGCCTAAGGTTTCTAAGTTCGCGGGGCCCCCTGCCCTTAAGGGGTCCCGCGACACTTCGAACTCAACTAACAACAACAACCAACTGTCAAAACCAATCCACCAATCCAATCCAATCCTGTCAATTAACTGTTATTATTTTTGTTGACCACTGTCAACAAAAATAATAACAGTTAATTGGTCATCACAACACTAAAAACCAAAAGTAGTTCTTACTTGCATCTGCTGCTTTTCGACTTCGAAATTATCACAAAAAGAATATTGAAGTTAATCGCTAATCACGGGCGGGATAGGTATTTTGTGCCACGATTATGCAAGAACACTACTTACCTACAAAATACACTGTAAAAAAACAATTGAATACCTACTCATACAATATTTTAATTGCTTACATATAGGTCATGCTATACATTAGCGCTGATTATAAATTTGCTATACAATTCGCTTCGTGCACTCATTATATCCCGTATAATTTAATTATTAAATTTTGACGCAATTAAAAATGCATTGTTTGATTCTTAAAATCTTGAGGCTGAAGGTATATAAAGCATTCGTATTTCGATGTCTGGGTACACTTAGCTGGTCATCATGTATTCTGCTATAAGCCTATTGGTCCTCGCAAGCGCAGTCGCTATCAATGCGCAAAATGCCTGTGCTCCACCAAAACACATAGGTGAGTTTTAATTTTTTTTTTGTAGTAACATTATTACTTTCTAGATTTTGCCCGTGACTTCGTTCGCGTAAATGTCCCTTCTAAACCATTATAAGCCTATTTATTTATTTATTTATACTTCATGCACAAAGGTACGAAGGCGGACTATTAAGTCCGCCTTCGTACCTTTACCTTTGTACCTTCGTACATAGGCATTAGCTTATGTCCTCCCCAGGGTTCAGCTATCATTTTATCAAAGGAGTTATTTCAAAGTATATGGAGCCTGGGCCCAGTCCTTGTACACCATACTTAATAATAGGGAAACACTCAACTGTCCAATTAATTTAAAATAGCTTTGTGAACAGGTAAAACACAAAAAATTGCATTTGAAATTGCAACACACAACAAAAAAACAGTCATGGCGGTAAGCTGTCATTTTGATTGATTAATGACGTTTGACATTTATAATTCTGATTTTATGCGTCGATTTGTGGATAGTCAGGTAAAAAGGTGGGAAAGAAACGGTGTTAAATTAAAAAAAAAACGAAAGGGAGGTTGTATTGTAATAAAGTACTCCAGAAACTAGAAAGAAACAAAACAAGACGAAAGTGACTGAAGTGACACTGTTGTAACACTGAAAGAGAGCGTCTGCCCACAGGTGGTTTCACTAAGGTATTTAGAGTAGTAGTAGAGAAGTTGTTGTCTCCACTATTATCATATAAGCTTATTGTCTGATAGGAAGTCTTTATAAATTCAAAAGCGACGAACGATGACACTAATCAGTATAGCACGAAACGCCGCCGCATAGTTAAAAAAAAAACAAATTAAAATACAAATACAAATTCAAAAGCGATTCATACAATCACGAGATTGTAGGTAGGTATTCGCTTTTGAATTTGTATTTGCTTTTTTGGCTCCACTCTCAGTGTTCCGCGCGGTCTATCTGCCTTTTGTTTCATATTCTGAGGGTTTGCGTTTGTCCGCGTGATTGTCGGTTATCAGCTGGGTTTTTTTTTTTTTTTTCGTAAACCAATATTTTTTTTAATAGTTCTTATCTGTCGCCGTCTTCAGCTGTCTGGCAGTAAGAGATGCCAATTGTTTAATTTTAGTTTAAGTTGTCTGTGATCAAGGAATTCGGCGCCAATACCTACTCAATAAAATGATTATTAAAATAAATTTTACCAAACTACATATATTTTGTTATTATCGCCAGGAACTGTGCCTACTTCTTATCCAGTGTACCTTCAACAAGCTGTGTTGACACCTGGGTTACCCGACTGGCAAATTGCAATACCTGTAAGTATACGTATACGTTGTCCTGTCCTTATCTACTTTACCTACCTTTTTATCTTTTTCGTGATTTTTTCTCTTTTACTTAACATTTAAACTTTCCCTGGACTTCAAGATCAAAATTAGCCAAATCGGTCCAACTGTTCTCGAGTTTTAGCGAGACTAAAGAACGGCAAAATTGCTAGATAATGGTTGAGACAAAACAAAGAAGTTGCTAGACGCACCGAAATAAGGTATTACACCCATTTTTAAAAAGTGTGTCTATAAAATTCTGTAGTGCTAGTAGTAATATGCTACTGAAAAAAAAAACACAATTTTTTTATTAAATCGATAAGTGCCAGATGCATCTAAATTTTAAAGTTTCAAATTTCGCGCGTGTTTTGACGAAAACGCCTCGTAGTGGACGCCATATTGCTCTGCGGAAATGACGTCAGTTCGCTGTGTAGCAAATGCGCTGATATTTTGTAACTATGATAATTGTATATAATTTAAAAATAATTAAAACAATATTTTGTAATTGGTATAATAATTAAAATAAAAGTTCAAAGGCCAATAGGGTATTACACCCATTTTTTAAAAGTATCTCAATGAAATTCTGTAGTGCTAATATGCTACCAAAAAAAACACAAAATTTTTGTTCAATCGATAAGTGCCATAAAAATGCATCTAAATTTTCAATTTTAAAATTTCGCGCGTAGTTTGACGAAAACGCCTCTTACTGAACGCCATATTGCTTAGCGTAAATGACGTCAGTTCGTTTTGTATCAAATGAGCTCATATTAAATATGATAATTGTATATAATTTAAAAATAATTAAAAGCATATTTTGTAATAGGTGTAATAATGAAAAAATTACGTTGGTTACGAAAATAATAAAAGTACAAAGCCTATATTACGCCAATCGGTTGACTGACAGTAATTGTCAATTTTTTGTTTACACAGCCGTATGGCGTAATAACATGGCCGCTACTATTTCACGGTGTTTTATAACAGATTAAAAATACTGAAAACTTACAATTGAATTTAAAAATTTCTTTTCTTATTTTATGAACTAAAACTTACATTTTCCGACTGCTTAATGCCTAAACTGTCTCAATAACATATTTATAGATTTTTTCTCGTATAGAGTAAAATACCCTATTGGTTGACTGACAGTTGTCACTTTTTGTTTACACAGCCGTACGGCGTAATAACATGGCGACTACTATTTCATGGTGTTTTGAAACAGATAAAAATAGCTGAAAACTTAAAATTGGATTTAAAAAAATATTTTGTTATATTATGAACTAAAACTAACATTTTCCGACTGCTTTTTGTCTAAACTATCTTAATAATATATTTGTCGGATCAGTCAGGATTTAGTCCGTTAGATAATAGATTCAGTCATCATGTGGGCAGAATATGGGTTTCGTGCAATGAAAACACACTGGCTGTACAATAGACGGCATTTATTGAAACCACAATTTAGCACTGACTCGATTTGAAATAAACTCGGCCTTAAATGAAATAAAATAGACATAGTACTTAACACTTTAACACAACGAATCATAAGTACAGTTTCGGGACGTATTAGGTCCGTCGCGATCAGACACTGAATTCTGAATGTCTTCCTCGCTGTGGGCTGAAAACATCACGACTCTGCAGAAGCGCGCCAAAATGGTGGTGGTTGATCACGTGTTCTCGATAATGGCGGCTGGCGATTCGTTTCACGCTCATACTATTGACCGGATACGACATATTTATAGATTTTTTCTCATATAGAGTAAAATACCCTATTGCCTGGAATAGTTATTAGATCATGAATAACCTCATTAAGGGAAATCTTCCCCTCTTCCAATCTTCCATTAAAATCATCATAATAATTTTCTATCTATACTAATATTATAAAGCTGAAGAGTTTGTTTTTTGTTTGGTTGAACGCGCTAATCTCAGGATCTACTGGTTCGAATTGAAAAACTCTTTTTGTGTTGGATAGTCCATTTATCGAGGAACGCTATAGGCCTATGCGAAGCCGGGCCGGGTTGCTAGTGTTAACATAATCCAAAACGTGATGTTTTCATTAAAATTGCACATTTTCGGAATATAATTAATATAATTGTCTAAACACATTATTTGTTATTCCTGCAAATATTTTGTATTACCATACAACTAGATGCTGGGGTGCAAATAGCAAAAAACGTAAGAAAATTTTAATTTCGCGGGCTATCTTGGTGCATCCCTTTACAACGTTGCTAAACTACCCAAAGAATCATGGCAAGATCCATACAATTATTTGTACGAAAATAAGAGTTTATTTATTGGGTTTCAAATATTTTCCGTGAAGAATACATTACCAGGTGTAATTTGATATACATACCATATTTTTAAAACCCCGCATATAATTAAAATATTTTGAAATGAAAATTACAGTTTTTCGTTTCAACCCGTTGCTCATATTGTATTTATAAAAAAAAAAAATACGAGTGACAGTAACACATTTATCAAACTGACACACAAATGTCAATGTGATTCGTTGTTTACAATGGCGGGGTTGTAAAATTACATTTATATTCATATTCAATATTTGTGAAATTATTTCCCTTAAAACCAAGAAGCTTATAGATAAAAGTGGAGGCAACACTCTAAATACCTAAGTGAAGCCAACTGTGGGCAGACGCTCTCTTTCTGAATGCGTACATAAGATAAAGAAAACACATATCACTGTCTTGTTCTTATGTATGCATTCAGAAAGAGAGCATCAGCCCACAGTTGGTTTCAAGTTTTTGTTCTAAGTGTTGGCTCCATTTATACCTAAAACTTCATGCTTAAAACGAAACGATGCAAGACCTGCGAAACGACAGTTGCCGTTTCGTTCTGAAATAATGAGCTTTTCGCTAAACTACAATACGGTCAACGTATCTTGGCGCATCTGAAGTTAGCTGTTTGACTGCGCAATGGAACTTTTAGGAACGAAATTGTCTACTGCGCAGCTAATCGGCTAACTTTAGAGACATTACTTTGACATTAGGGTTACCCAAGAGTATAAGAATTCTTTGTACAAATCCTGCCAGATTAATTAAAAAAATAGTTATATAGTTATATATAAATTTTGTCCTCAGACTGTAGCGGAATGCGTAAATGGTGAGTCCGGCATAGTAGCAAACATATGCGACACTGATGTGCCACCCAATGGTTACTTCACCGACTTTAGAAATCTGATAGTTCACCGCAATGGAAACCTCCAGGGCTACGGAAAAGTTCAAGTAATTGTCTATTGTATTGAGTAAGTCTGCATGACCAGCCCTTCCATTAGTTTGACCCTTTGTCTATGGTTTCAAAAGAATAGTGTAAACTTATTTGTTTCGGGGGTCAAGGGGTGATTCGGCTATCGAAAGATATGATTCGTTTGGAAAATTCTAGTACCTACAGATTTTATTACGAAAATCAGTCGAACGTAAATAACTGAATCTTTTAACTAGGTACTTTTTTTTCTGGTGACCTTTTCTTTCTATAAAATTCGGAGAATCGGGAATTCGGTCGATTAATTAATTAGAAACGTCAACTAAGAACGTACTTTGATCGAAATAAGAGGATTTTGGCTTCCTTGGGAACTAAGTCGCGGTTAAAAACGAGTACAAAAGTAAGTATTTTAAGTACTCCTCCTTTCCTAAAATATTTTACACTATTATTTTAAAACCTTAAAATTTCATTCTAATTCTTTTACTCGACGGTGGTTGGTACTCGTGACTTTTGAAAGATTTTTTGTTTGTTTTGTTGACATAAATATTGACATTTCTTTTGTGACATTTATAGATCAGAAAATGTCACTAACCCGTTTTTAGTTTCTTAAATAGCACATTTATTGTTCAGCTACACGATTAAAAAAACTTATTTTATTTCTGTTATACCTTCTGTCGTCGCGTAGGCTAACTATTTAATTGTTTTTGTAAACAAACTATAATTGTTTAAAATATGTATTTTATATTTTTCTCTAATATATCTATTTGAAAAAAATATGTTTGGTGGTTTTATTTCATTTTATGAGTATTTTTGTTTTTAAACTTGCACATAGTAAGTTCCTGCCTATTATACTATACATACACATACACACACACACACAAACAAACACACACACACATTTATTTTCCAGCTGCATAGGTAGGTAGGTAAGTAATATATAGGTAATACATAGGTACATAGGGTGGTATTATTAGGCCAATATTTAGATATGTTAAAACAATGACGTATTATAAATAGACGCGTCATCCACGAACATTAGTGCACTTTAAAACAGCGCAACCTTTTATACCTACACACCAGTAGGCACGTAGTATTATATAGTGCGAAGAAAAGGACAGAAGCATACAACGTATACCTGTTAGAAAAAGATAAACATACATATTTTGTTACGTCAGTTATGTGTGAATTACGAGCGATACTGACGTATAGCCGCGACTCTGGGTGGTACGTGACTAAGTGAAACTCCGGCAATTGCCTTGCTTTAATCTAAGTGTTTAATATATCATTGTGTTAAAATGATACAATGATCACAGTAATTAAGATATTAAATAGTTCGTTAATTTCTAATCTAAATGGAAAACAAGTTCTATTGACGAGTGGTTTACATACATATCACAATACTGAAGTTAAAATATTACTGTGCTTAGAGCTAAGTAAAAACTGTAGGCCTAGTCAAGTTGTAAGTTGGCCTCGTCGTAATCCATTTTTTATATTCGACCACGTGACTTATCGTTGAGATGACTTCTTCTTCTTCTTCTTTTCCCTGCCCTTATCCCATGTTACTTGGGGTCGGCGCAACATGTTTTCTTCTTCCATTCCGTCCTGTCCAACGTCATGCTTTCATTGACTCCCTTTTCATTCATATCATTCTTCACACAATCCATCCATCTTTTCTTTGGCCTTCCTCTCCCTCTCCATCCATCCAAACTAATATTCATAGCTCTTTTGGTCACATGAGTGATGTCACATGAGTGATGACGTCATTCCCATACATTTGATTAGTTTTCTATTAGCGTTATCGATTGTAGATTGTCAATTTGGGTAATTTGGCTAGGGCCCCTGTACAGCTACTAAGACTAAATAGTAGTCGTTTTTTCTTAATTAGGTACTTACCTACTACCTGTGCTACTACTGAGTTTCTATGACAGTTGCTAAGTTGCCAGTGTACAAAGAATTCCTTAATTTCGAGAGTAATATGTGTTAGCATTTCTTGATGTTAATATATAATTACAATGTTATTAATTGTTATTATGGATAATATTATCTTTTATATTCAAATTCATGTGTTTAAAAGGACATTATGTTGTCGAGCTCTCATGACAGTTGCTAATTTGACTATTAACTATTCACTAGATGACACCACTGAAATAAAAATGGAGGGAACGATATTGAACATGAGAGCTCGAAAACAGAAACAGTCAGTCGTACTTCGATATTCAAAACGATAACTTGTTAACAAGTGCTGTGTTTAACGTACTCTGTATTTTAAATAATAATTTTTAAATTAATAAATCATGAACATTGACTTGTCTACATTATTTCGGAGAACCGTCAAAATATGGAGATACATTAAACAATGAGTGTAACAAATAAATAAAATAAAAATGTCGTATGTCAAAATAACAACTTTTTACGAATTCATGCATCTGAGTGTTTACACATTATGTACTCGTAGGTATCTAAACCAAAAAACCCTAAGAATTGTTGTCGGTTTGTGTTGACTTATCGCCCAAACGGCGGGTCCGACTTTGACAAGACTTTCAGAGACAGCAAGCCGATGTTAGGTACTATTATTTATTAAAAATATAATAAACTAGCGTTTGCCCGCGACTTCGTCCGCGACTTCGTCCGCGTGAATGTCAGTTATCGTGGATGTAGGAGATGTCGCCGATTAAAAAGTAGCCTATGTCCTTCCCCAGGGTTTAAACTATCTTCATACCAAATTTCATCAAAATCCGTGCAGCTGTTTCATCGTGAAAGCGTAACAGACAGAGTTATTTTCACATTTATAATATTAGTATGGATGACCTAAAAAAAATAACCCAGCAATAACCGACAGCGCGGGCAAAAACCGGTCGATGTATATTTATTTTTTTAAATGGACCACTTAAATAAATATTTTCTTTTAACAATGGTTTGATTTCCCTTCCCCCTTCCCCCTTCCCCCTATCTGGCACCGGCACGAAGAAGTAACTAATATTTTCTTTATGGGCAGTACTTTGTTTTATAGATAACTATAAAACAAAGTACTGCCCGTTGTCTGTTGAAATAGGTAATTATTTATGCACGGATGTACGTGCTACAGTCCCCTAAGGGGTCCGTGGACCTCACTTTAACAAACCCTGACTTAAGGTATCGCTGGAGGAGCAACAAAGGGAAGAGAGGGGGGGAGGGGGAGGCGGGTCTGGATCGAATCTTGATTATTTAAGGACGAAATAAATTTACAGACTACTGAGTCTGTAGAAAAATAAAAAAAAACTCTGTCTATGCCACTGGGCATAGACTTTTTTTTATTTTTTGTTATTTATCAAAAAATAATCCTTTCCAAAAAGTGTACATTAGTCGATAGTAGGAATATTTTCCATACAAATATAATGCCTAAAAATAAACTAAGACTAAAATAGTTATATATCTAACTGTTGCAAGTTATGAGGAATCGGAATTACAATGTTAGGTAGCGACCCGCCTGAACTAGGTTATTACAAACCTGTGTTTCAGGCCATGTGTGAGTCCTTCTTTTTTGTAAAAATAAAAATAATAATACCAGCCTATAATTGTCCCACTGTTGGGCAAAGGTCTCTTCTCATACCCAGAAGGCACGAGCATTAAGCACCACGCTTGCTCACGACGGATCATATGTCAGCGCGGTCGTATCGTATATCGTATTTTCAAGATATTTGCCAGTTTATCCATATCCATACTTCCATACTTTAATATTATGAATACGAAAGTATTTTTTTAACCCCCGACGCAAAAACGACGGGGTGTTATAAGTTTGACGTGTCTGTGTGTGTGTGTGTGTCTGTCTGTCTGTGGCATCGTAGCTCCCGAACAGGTGAACCGATTTTGATTTTGTTTTTTTTGTTTGTGAGTTGAACAAGTCGGGAGTGGTCTTAGCTATGTTTGATGAAAATCGGTACAAGATGGCCGTTGCCACAAAATAGCGGATTACATATTTTTTCACAACGTCCTCAATATGGGTATCAAATGAAAGGGCTTGACTAGTAGAATACTATATACTATATGATAATGTGTCGGGGGTTTTTTAAATTCTTATTTTTTTATTAGCTCTGTGCGGCTGTGGTATCACTGCGACCAGAACTAGTCTATTGTGATCGCCGCTTGTGTTGGTTAGAGATCGCCACCAAATCCTGCAGCTGTGATGAACTGCAGGATCTGCTTTGGGGCGATCTCCATTAGTTCATCCGGGCTTAACAGGTATTTGCTCAGATGATTGTTGCGCTTGTGCATTAGTGCTCCGCATTCCCCCAGAAGGTGAAGTGGCGTTTCATCAGCCTCATTATAGCGTCTGCAGGTTTGCGTCATCATCATTCATCATCAAATCAATAAAAACTGACAAAGATAAAACGCATTAAAGATCATAACTGGGGGTTTGTGACGTCACTTCGCCAGTAAAAGTGTACTGACATAGTAATGTCACACGAGTTTTCGACGCACCGTATCGTCTTCATTTTTGTTTACGTGAAAAAAGAAAAAAACACGTGTCCAATATTTGTTGGAAATCTATCTGACGGATTAATAAGATTTTTTGGTAAAAAACCCTAAACAACCCTAAGCAACACTAAAAAAACAAAAGTAAACCACTGCTTAACCCTTTAGGGATCAGAATATTTCTTATTACATAAGAAAACTTTCTCACTTGCATCTACTACCTTTTAATTTCGAAATGATCACTACACTTAATTACTTACACTTATTGAAGTCAATCGCGAGTCGCGAGATAGGTATGTACTGTAGAGGTTTGTATGCATTTAGCATATATAGCTATTAACTTTAAGCTCCATGGTTAAACTCTCTGCATGCTTTTAGAAGTATAAGTGTCATTAAATTATATTCGAATGATTTAAAAATATAGTTTTAGACCGCCCTCCATCAGGGACGGTCAGATTATTATTAATTTATCCGGGAGATTTTGACAGATAAAGTATGAGACGACGTAAGAAGTGGCATTCTGTAAGGTAATTTCCCCGTCACTTCGACGCTCACTTCGCACTCGAACCCGATTCAAAGTGTCAAATATATCAAGGTCATTTTGAACCTTATGCGAAGTGAGAGTGAATAGCGATGTAAGATGCGAGTTGTTGTTCGAATTTTACAGAATCGACCTACAGGAATACCTCTACTTGGGCCAAGTAGTCTCTTTCCAGGCGAGGCAAGACAAAGAAGTCGCAAGACGAATAGAAAACGCCTGGAAAAGTTACTGGTTCATGAAGGAATTATTTAAGGGTGAACTACCCATGGCACTGAAGCGGAAGCCGCTCATGGACATGTTTATTCTCCCCGTCTTAACCTATGGCGCACAGACTTGATCTTTGACTAATTCCCAGAAGTCCAAACTCAAGGTTTGCTAACGAGCATGCTGGTCCGGGCTCCATAGGACAATCTACAGTCTAGACAAAATCAAACGGATTGCTAATTAAAACTACTTAATTTATACTTAGTATATACATTATATTTAATTCTTGCTTTGGGTCACACACTGGTTCATAGGTTCATAGTTTGTTGAAATGTATGGAGTGGTTGTCTACTTTTACAATAATTGTAAATAATAATATATTATGTGAACACTATGTATCTATGTATACAACTTAGCTGTCATTCTTTATCTTGTAATACTTTGTACATACTTCAATATAGTGTTTTTATGCAAGGTCCATCGTATTCACGTATAGTTATATAACTGAAAACTGTAAATGCAAAATATTGTACTTACACATTTTTTTTAAAAGAGTGAGTATGGAGTTTCTTGCCCATTCTTCTCCATACGAAGCTACCTTTTGGAATGGGCAACTAGAATCAACTTTATATTTTTTTATTATGACGTTCAAAAGTGCCTTTTTAATGGTCTAATTGAAATAAATGATTTGACTTTGACTTTTGAGCAATGGAGCGCAGTTTAATAGGTGTTAAATTAACGGATCGAGTTCGAAACACTATACCTACTGCGCTCCAAAACAGGGATAGCAGACGTGGCTCTGAAGGCTGCCCAACTTAAATGGGACTGGGCAGGACATGTCTGCTGCATGCCGGACAAACTGTGGGCTCAGGTGACACAGAACTGGAGCCCTGAGACAGTAAGACGGCATCGCGGCACGAAGGAGACTGCCGCGATGAACTGGGCGAATTCCTTCAAAACTGGTGGAACAAAGCCCAGAATCGGAAAAGATGGAAGGCATGGATAGAGGCTTTTGCCCAGGAGTGGAACAGAACAGGATAACAAAAAAGACTTGTCGTAGAACAAAAAACTACGATCCCGTAATATAGTACCTAATTTAGTGCCTCGATTAAGCAAGAAGACGACTTACCTACATAATACACTGTAAAACAAAACAATTGAATACCTACTCATACATATTTTATCTGCTTATAAATAGGTATTAGGTACCGATATAGATCATGCATATACATTAGCGCTGCTTATAAATTTGCTATACAATTCGCGTCGTGCACTCATTATATTCCGTATAATGTACCTAATTATAAAATTTTAGACACAATTAAAAATTGCATTGTTTGATTCTTAAAATCTTGAGGCTAGAGGTATATAAAGTATTCGTATTTCGATGTCTTGGTACACTTAGCTGGTCATCATGTATTCTGCTATAAGCCTATTGGTCCTTGCAAGCGCAGTCGCTATCAATGCGCAAGATGCCTGTGCTCCAATAATATCCGAAGGTGAGTTTTCATATTTTTTAGTAGTAAAATTTTTATTTACTACCTGACCCGACAGACGATGTCCTGCCTGTCATCTAATTTACCTACATACCTACTCTACCAACCGATCCACGTACCCTACCAAAATACCTACCTACGTACCTACCCTACCAACCTACCTACCAACCTACCTACCTACCCTACCAACCTACCTACCTACCTACCAACCTATCTAGTTACCTACCAACCTATCTACCTACCTACCCTACCAACCACCCTACCCTACCTACCACAATTTTCTCACCGTATAAACCTTTCCTAGACTTCCAAAAACATTTCAAGCCCAAAATTAGCCAAATCGGTCCAGCCGTTCTCGAGTTTTTACGAGACTAACGAACGAATCTAATAGAGAAGATTTATTCTAATGGAAAAAGGGGGGGAGGGGCTCGTAGGGCATCAAAATCCTCGTTCACATAACTGGACGCGTGCCCAAAAGCTTGGCAGCATTTCCACGTTGTATGGCAATTCTCATTCTTTGACCCGAGAATATGCCAGCCTTCGTCACATGAAATGCCCCGCAAAAATAACTTTTTTACAAAGAGACAACCGCCTTCAAAAAGTGGAAAATAACTTTAATTTCACAAGTCGGCGACTTTGGTTTTGTTTGTTGTTTTGTATTGTCACCGACTTGCGAATTTAAAGTTATTTTCCACTTTTTGAAGGTGGTTGTCTTTTTGTAAAAACGCTTTTTTATTTTTCAAGAAAAAACTAATTTGCCATCTCTAACTTAGTTGTTATCTGTCGCCGTCCTTTTCTTCAGCTATCTGACAGTATGAGATGCCAATTGTCTAATTTTATTTTAGTTTGTAAACAAGGAAATCGGCGCCAATACCTACCTAATAAAATTATTACTAAAATAGTATATATTTTACTTACATATATTTTGTTATTATCGCCAGGAGTTGTGCCTACTTCTCATCCAGTGTACGTTGAACCAGCTGTGATGACGCCTGGCTTAGCTGACTGGCAAATTGCAATACCTGTAAGTATACGTAAACGTTGTCCTGTCGCTATCTTCTTTACCTACCTACCTTTTTTCAACCGACTTCAAAAAAGGAGGAGGTTATCAATTCGTCTGTATATTTTTTTTTTTTTTAAGTTTGTTACCTGATTTCCTTGGACTGGGTGAACCGAATTTGATGATTCGTTTTTTATTTGAAAGCTAGTGCTTCGCGTGTGGTCCCATTTTAATTTGGTCCAGTTCTGACAATGGCATCCATGAGAAAACCGTATAAGTCTTAAATTTTCATTAAGTATGTGCGCGATTTATTACGCGATTTCTCCGGCAAACGTAAACCGATTTTGAAAATTCTTCTTTTTATGGATAGGATATGCTTCAGGGGCGGTCCAATATAAATTTTATCGAAATTGATTCAGCACTTTTTGAAAAATCAACAAATATCCAAAAACGATAGACGATGTTTTAGTTTCATCAATCTTTGTAGTAGTTAACTTTTAATCTCTTCTTAATAGATTTGGATGAGAAGGAGGTACTAAAAAGCGGAAAATAAAAAGCTTTTTACAAAAAAGATAACCGCCTTCAAAAACTAAAAAGTGAAATATAACATTAGCACAGAATACACATTGACTTTAGTATCGGAAGTCGGTGGCAATACAAAACAACAAACAGAACAAAGCCACTGAATTTCGAAACTAAAGTCAATGTGTGTTCTGTGCTAAAGTTATTTTTCACTTTTTAGTTTTTGAAGGCGGTTGTCTTTTTTGTAAAAAGCTATTTTTCATGATCTTTTCCTATTTTCTCAACATTTAAACTTTCCCTGGAATTCCACAAAATATCAAGATCAAAATTGGCCAAATCGGTCCACCCGTCCTCGAGTTTTAGCGAGACTAACGAACAGCAAAATTGCTAGATAATGGTTTTAGCCAAAACAAAGAAGTTGCAAGACGCACCGAAATTGCCTGGAATAGTTATTGGATCATGAAAGACCTCATGAAGGGCAATCTTCCACTGTCTATTAAAATCATCAACAAAAACATAAACCGAAATCGGCATTCTACGGATTTGAATGATTACATTTGTCTAAACACATATTATTTGTTACTCCTGCAAATATTTTTTTATCACTACCAGTCAACTAGATATTGGGCTGCAAATTGCAAGAAACGTAAGACAAATTGAATTTCGCAGGCTTCCTTGGCCAAACTACCAAAAATAAAAATAAATAGTTACATAGTCATATCATTTTTGCCCTCAGTCTGTAGCGGAATGCGTGGATGGCGAGTCTGGCATAGAAGCACTCATGTGCGATGCCGATGTGGCACCCAGTGGTTCCTTCATCGACTTTTATAATCTGAAAGTTCACCGCAACGGAAACCTCCAGGGCTACGGGAAAGTTCATTTGACAGTCTACTGTAATGTGAAGTCTGCATGATCAGCCCTTCCTTTAGTTCCCTTTGTCTATGGTCTTAAAAAAATAGTGTATTTGTTTAAGGGGTGATTCCGGTATCGAAAGATATGATTCGCTTGGCAAAGTCGTACAGATTTTATTACGAAAATTCTCAGTTTGACGTAAATACTCGTAAATGAATCTTATACTTTAGTTTTATATAAAGAAAAGGTCTCTAAATTAGCGACGTCAACTAAGAAAGGATTTTGATCGAAATAAGAGGTTTTTGGCTTCCTTGGGGACTAAAGTCGCTGGCAAAAAAGAGTTTATAGTAAGAACAGCGAATTAAGTAATACTTTCTCAGAAACATTTTACACTATTATTTTAAGACCTTAAAATTTTATCCTAATTTACTAGACGGTGGTTGGTTCGCGTGACTTTTAAAAGATTTATTTGTTTGTTTTGTTGACATAAACTTAATTTGATCAGAAAAGCTTACCGACCGTTTTTATTTTCTTGTCTTAGCACTTTTCTTGTTCAGCTAGACATGATTAAGAAAATCACGTTTTATTTCCTTTATACCTTCTGTCGTCACATAGGTACTTAATAATATTTTTGTAAACAAACTATGATTGTTTAAAGTAAGTATGTATTTTGTTATATTCTTCTCTAATATATCTATTTGAAAAAAAATGTTTGTTGTTTTTATTTCATTTATTAAGTATTTTTGTTTTTAAACTTGCACTTAGTAAGTTCCTAGACTATACAGACTCACGTGTGTGTGTGCGTCACACACACACACACACACACTTCCTAGCTGCATGTGTAGGTAGGTAAGTAACAGGGTGGTCTTATTAGGCCAATATTTTGTGCAATGTTTAGGTATGATACAATGATGAAATGTTAAAATAATGATCACAGGAATTAAGATATTATATAGTTCGTTAATTTCTAATCTGAATGGAAAAACAAGTTCTATTGACGAGTGGTACATACCTACCACCATACTGAATTTAAAAGAATATTGGGCTCGTACTCGTAGGTAAGTAATAAGCCGTACAGTAGGTCGATTCTGTAAAATTCAAACAACAACTCGCATCTCACATCGCTATTCACTCTCACTTCGCATAAGGTTCAAAATGACCTTGATATATTTGACGCTTTGAATCGGGTTCGAGTGCGAAGTGAGCGTCGAAGTGACAGGAAAATTACCTTACAGACCCACTTCTTACGTCATCTCATACTTTATCTGTCAAAACCTCTCTGTCAATTTAGTTCAACTTGCTGACACGCTCGCAAGGGTGGCGCTAGTGTAAATTCGAATTATCAACCGAGTTTTTAGAACGCCAATCAAGAAACTCACAGCGGATTCAGATTCGAAGTTTAGAATGAGGTCTTACAGAATCACACCGCAGCTTGCGGTAGTCGGTCTGTGAATGGGTTACTATCCGTTCCATACCGAGATCGCTCCGTGAAGCCATTGGTCCCGGCTGTCATTCGTAAACCTTTGACAGTCGTTATAGGTAGCCAGAAGCCAGAAAGTCTAACAACCAGTCCCACCAAGGGATATCGTGTAAAGAAAGATAAAAAACTATTTATTCACGAGAAAGTGACGCACAAATTATGTCAACACGTCATGTTGTATAACAAAACCTAAAATATTTATTCATTTGTTATTTAAAAGAATTAAATATGTACAAAGGCTGCAGGTGTCAAAAACCTCAAACGGCGTAAATATAACCTTCTTGGAAGTAATATGTTTGAGCCGTTTTTGGTTGAAACACTAGGGCCATGGGGTCCGAGTGCTCACCTTGTTTTTAGAGACATTTCTAAGCGGCTGGTCGCCTCTTCACGTGTCCAGAGGGCGGGCCTTTTCTTGGGCCAAAGAATTAGCATTGCCATTCAACGTGGTAATGCTGCTAGCCTTTTGGGCACTTGTCCCATTGAGAGCGATGCGGACGAGTTTTTTGATGCTCTGTGAGCCCTCCATTGTACAAAATATATATATATTTTAATTCATTATTAAGCCTAAAATTAAAGCAATGGATATTAAATGTATTCCAAAAATATAACCAACCCAGTGCAGTCACTGGGTTGGTTATTTTTTTGGTTGGATAACCCAGTGGTTATAGAGGTCAAACAGGCAGTCGCTCCATGTAAAGCATTGGTATTCAGCTGCATCCGGAGTCAAAAGTCAAAGTCAAAGCATTTATTTCAATTAAATCATTAAAAGGCACTTTTGAACGTCATGTTATAAAATTTGAATCTAGTTGCCTATTCCAAATGGTAGTTTCGTTTGGATAAGAATGGGCAAGAAACTCCATACATACTCGTTTAAAAAAATAAATGTTTACAATATTTGCATTTACAAAAGTTAAGAAATGACAGCTAAGTTATGTACATAGACACATAGTGTTCACATATTTACAATTAATAATACAGTAAATGACTACTTCTTCTATTCCAACAAACAAGAGCCGAGAGCGATCCTGCAAGCCGAGCCCAACATTTGGGAAAAGGTTAGACAAAGTGATCCAATAGAAAACCAATAAAATTGTATATAACATATTTTTTATTGTGCTATCGTTTAAAATAAGTTTAAGTATATTAATTATTCCGTTGAATTCATTTGTATACAAAAGGATATAATAATAAAAAAATCTTTATTTCAAGAAAATACGCATAGAGTTAGGTAGTAACAATATTCCTAGACCTAAGTGTTAGTAAGTAATGCTATAGGACGGTCCATGTAGATTACAGCAGTCCACTCTGTCAGCTATAGACAGTCAACTCTGTCAGCTATCATATTCAGAACCCTGTTGGGACCGGCCGTGACTCGTGCTACCAACGATAAAAACAGTTCTGCTAGATTGTATGTACATAATCAAAATTAAACACATTTAAAAACATAAAAAAATAGTAGCCCACCGGTATCAGAAACAGGGTGCAAGCTACTTGAAGCTACCAGGTGGTCAGGGATCCAGAGAGAGGAACCTCCTACAACACGGGCCTTGTTCAGAAGTACTGTCTTCTGAATCAAACCCTTGATCCAACTGCTCAACGAGAGTTTCCTGCGAAGCTCTTGGCTATTGCTAAATATCTTTAATCTTAGGCAATGTATGACGCGTGTGACAAGCTTCGTCATATCTTTAAATCATCTTAAGACTAGGGACTTTAACCAGTGCATTCTGTAAGGTAATTTCCCCGTCACTTCGACTTCGACGACACTCACTTCGCACTCGAACCCGATTCAAAGTATCAAATATATCAAGGTCATTTTGAACCTTATGCGAAGTGAGAGTGAATAGCGATGTGAGATGCGAGTTGTTGTTTGAATTTTACAGAATCGACCTACAGTAGTGGACGGCAATAGGCTGATATGGTGCGTGTATGATGCTGCTCGTAAGTTAATTAGACTCAGAGGAAGTCCTCTCAACCTCTACACAACACCAGTCGATGAATAAACCTTCAACAGGAAACACGGGCTTTCATGCTAAACCTTTCGAACACACACGTAGCCCGATATAATAATTTTCTTCCGACGGAATTTCAATCTCAATGGAGATTAAGATATTATAGAGCCCAAGTGTGTGCCCAAACACAGTGCATTCCCTCTTCCCTCACTTTCATAGTCCGGTGGACGGCA
Source organism: Charanyca ferruginea (assembly GCA_947361185.1). Lineage (NCBI taxonomy): Eukaryota > Metazoa > Arthropoda > Insecta > Lepidoptera > Noctuidae > Charanyca > Charanyca ferruginea. The sequence goes on along the minus strand of OX376080.1, from coordinate 10,509,087 downwards.
ATCCGTCACAACCGGAGAGAGATCATGGTTCAGGACCAACAGCTTTTCGGTGTTACATCGCCAACTTCCAAACTCAGGGCTTACTACTGAGAAAATCTTAATGGGAAAACCCAATAACACTGCCTGATCTGGTTATCGAACGAAGGACTCCACCCTCAGCATTCGCACTTGCAACCACGAGGTCCAACGAGGCAGTATTTAATGCGGAAGTAACTCTGTCTGTCACGCTTTCACGAGGAAACAGCTGAAGCAATTTTAATGAAATTTAACATGAAGATAGCTTGAACACTGGGGATGGACATATGTTCCTTTTTAATCCGCAACTTTGCCTGCATCCGCTATAACCGACATTCACGCGGACGAAGTCGCGGGCAAAAGCTATAGTAAATAATAATCTTTCAAAGAGATGGTTGACTATGCTACTGCTTATATTAAATCGTAATTAGTCTGTATAGGCATAGGCTCTTCAATCAATCCTCAATCATTCCTTTTCCAAATAATTCTATTTTGTATCAGTGCAGGCCAGTCCTTAAGGTTCCACGAGCGCCACTCGAGAGTGTGGGAATGGCACTGGGGAGTTGAGAACTGCTGAGGAACAGCGGCTCAGGGCCTATCGGGGGAGCAGTGCTTATGCGAATCTCGCAATCTCGGCCATAAGCAGAGTGGAACACCGCGTGGTTTTAACCGGTAACAGTCCCCTGCCCCTCCGTCATCCCGAAGATGGAGGATTTCCAACGTGCACTAAAAGCTCGTCGCGGGTAAGTCAAGCTCCTCCTATCATCTTCACCTTGATTTACATACACCGATATTGCCTACGTCAGTGTGACACTTTTTCTCAATTTCTCGTCGTACGTGATAGTCTGATTATGCAAATTCAAGTTAGCATAATCCGTAATGTCAATTTACGGATTCGTAAGAACATTTGAATTTCAAGGGCTACCCTGGTATTTTCACCTTGACAACTATGTCAAACCTAATTAAACTTTAATTAACACCGTTAGAAACTGACCAACGAACTCTCACGGGTTCCGGAGAATCTAATTAATACGAAATTCTACAAAATCGCAGACAGAATCTTCCGTTCCATTCTGCGACGATGTGAATTGTGGCTGAAGCCTGCAGCGGTTCAGGCAGTCCATTAATATGTATAACCACGTCTTATTTAAACAAAACGATAACACGTGATGGACGGCCTACAGCAGGGTTTCTTGGTGTTTCAGGGGTCTGCAGTAGGTCAGTTAACTCACAACATATTTGTTAGGAATTTGTGTAAACTGTGTAAAATGTAGTGAACTCAACATTTCTCGGCCAAGCTACGAACACGAAATAGTTTTTTCTTTCCCTAAAATATTATTTGACTTGCTCCATGACTACAAAAAGTTTATGAAACCCTGGCGTAAGCGGGGAATTCACTAGACGGACACGCCCGCAGGCATGTCTGCAGACATGCCCGCTGGACCTCGCTATTATAGGTCTGTGCAAGTGTAGGACCGTCATGACAGTCAGTCTGGCAGACTGCCCGTTGCTTGTCCGTGCGATCTCATTTTGTCTGCGCGGGCACATGTCCGTACGTGAATGCTCATCGCGGGCCGCCTGCTCTTGCTCTCAGACCTGAGAGCGGCAGCTACCAGTACAGACGTTATTTATGATTAATGTATCGAATTGTAGAGTAGGCGTTAAAATAAAATGAGTTTCATCTAAGAGTATTATTGCGGAACCTGCACTTATATTTTTTCTTTGTGTCGTTGACATCGTAGCAACTAAACCGTGTAGCCGGTTGAGACACAGACAACAAACTGACGAGTCCGTGTAGTGTATTGCAGCGCCAGACATGCCCAGACAGACAACTCGCGGGCGTGCCTGCGGGCATGTCTGGTAGTGAATTCCCCGCTTTAAAGAGTCGCAGTAAGAAGCACACTGGATTGGATTAAGATTATTTTAACAACACTAAAATACCCAACTGCCAACTGCTCAAATGCTACTAAATTTTAAGATTACGTTTCGTGCAGTCTGTATCACTTTATGTCAAAGCTGAGACAGTAGCGTCTTAAAATTGAGTAGCGTTTGAGTATTTGACCATTAAAAACTTCAATAAAAATGACAGTCTGACAGATAAAAACTGGGTTACTTGTAAAAATAAAAATAAATACAATTTATAGCATAAAATATATATTCAATTTTGAAACAATTTAATATGCACCAAATCACATCCTACTAATAATTTAACGGTTCTGTAATCCCAAGAAATATTAACGGCAAATTAAAAGGGTTGGTAAAGCATGAAAATGAAATGATTATAATGTGTGTCACAAAATGGAAATCATCAGTCGAGACAGTGAAATAAAGACGTGCAGCCACCAAATTCGTAGGAGAATTTCCTGACAGTAGTATTCCCAGAAGTAGGAGGGATTATTGGCTCAAACGTAAAAGATTAGCCCAAAAGTGAAAGGGGTGACTGGCCCAAAAGTGGGAGAGATGACTGGCCCAAAAGTGGGAAGGATGACTGGCCCAAAAGTGATAAGGATGACTGCTCCAAAAGTGAGAGGGGTGACTGGCCCAATAGTGGGAAGGATGACTGGCCCAAAAGTGGGAAAGATGACTGGCCCAGAAGTGGGAGGGATGACTGGCCCAAAAGTGGGAGTTGAGACTGGCCCAAAAGTGGGAGGGATGACTGGCCTAAAAGTAGTTGAGGTGTTTGTCCCCATACGGACTGTGGTGACTGTCCCCACAAAGTATTCTGTGATTGACCCAACAAAGGCAGAGGTGCAACGCCTAACGACGGTAGGGGCGATTGTCCCCAAAGGGATTGGGGTGATTGTCCCCAAAGGGATTGGGATGACTGGTCCCAGACGGAATGAGGCGATTGGCCCCACAAAGCATTATGAGAATGGTCCAACAAAGACAAGGGCGCAACACCTAAAGATGGTAGGGCTGAATGACCCCAAAGGGATTGGGGTGATTGGCCCCAAATGGATTGGGGTGATTGGTTCCACAACGAATGATGTGTTTGGTCGAATAAAGGCTCAACACCTAACGATGATTTACCCCAAAGGGATTGAGGTGAATGATCCCAGACGGATTTTCCCCACAAAGAATTATGTGTAGGATCCAGTAGAGACAGGGGTGTAACGCCTAACGATGGTAGGGGTGATTGACCCCAAAGGGATTGTGGTGACTGGCCCCAAAGGGATTGGTGTGATTGGCCCCAAAGGGATTGGGGTGACTGGCTCAAAAGAGATTGGGGTGACTGGCCCCAAAGGGATTGGGGTGATTGACCCCAAAGGGATTGGGGTGATTGGCCCCAAAGGGATTGTGGTGATTGATTCCAGACGTTTTGAAGTGATTGGCCATACAAAGAATTATGTGTTTGATCCAACAGATGCAAGGGTGTAACTCCTAACGATGGTAAGGCTGATTGGCCCCATAAATGAGAACGTAAGGAAACATCGCCCTGCAGTGGGGAGTTCGTCTGCCAAGGTTGGTTATTGGACAACCACAGTTGGCTATTTTGTAACAAAGGTTGATTGTTATAAAGCCGTGAATTTGAGCAGTAAGCAATCGGTGTAACACTTCCTTGGCCGCGGAGATTTCCAAGACGATGCACTGAGATTATGTTAACAGCTAGAAAACTGGCCGAAGGCGCCACGTCGTAGTCGCACGCTGTAGCTTTAACTCCGACAATTTGGCAATTCGGGATGTCCTGAAAAAGGTTAGTTTCATTAGCTGAACGTGTAACTGAACGTGTGGGCCTATTGTCATTTCTACTGCCATCCTACGGTAAGAGTGCGCTTCCAGATGTTTGACATGATCCGTTTGCCGCGAGACGTGCATCGTGAGAGTCTCGTACGTACATACATGATACACAAATACAAAATGTACGTGTATGTATGTATGCACATTACGATGACACTCGACACGATTAACACGAATCACATTAAACAAGATACACGAACAAGCGCACTGATTTATACGCTGTACACACGAGGCGGCGTTAAACGGAGAGTAGCCAGCTGATGGCCTAGGAGGGGGTAAGTTGATATATGGAGGATAGGAAAAGTATGAATTTGAAATGCAGTTAAAGGCATATAAAGGTTTACACTGGTAGTGTGAGTCTCCCCCATATCACTGTAATATGAACGCTACAAAATTCAATGCGTAAAGCTCAACGAGCTCTTGACGAGTTAGAGACCTACAGACGTTTTGGAACTAGCTTCAACTTTCTAACTGACCGCCTCCTTGACAATTCAAAAATGCCTGTAAATTATTTAATTGAAATAAATGCTTTGTCTTTGTTAATAAAACTTTTTCTTTGGAATCTCTGGGGGGGGGGGGGGGAGGCAGCTTCCCCTCCCTACCCTGGCGACGCCCTTGCCTGAAGATCAATTGCGGTATTTAAACGACTGTATTTTTTTTTAATGTATGTCGGTTCCGTAAATATTTCTGGCAATCGGTGATCATTTAAAAAAATTTCATGCATTTTAACGGATTTGCCTCAGGGATCGTGGCTTTTGGGCTCTTGTTCCATTGACAGCAAACTGGTCGAGTATTTTGGTGCCCGACAAAATCCCCCCCGACTATTTTAAAAATTGTACATAATCACATTCAAGTTTTGTACATGTTACGGCTAATACCCGAAGTGCGGCTACACTGGGCTACACCTAGTTTTACAACTGGCGCAGCCAGTCACATGCGGGTAAACTTACTTATCTTCGGTTAGAACTAGGTTTAGCCTTCATCATAGCGGCTAGAACTAGGTGCAGCCGCACACCGACGTCAAGAGCACCCCTAGGTTCAGTTTGGTTAGGTTCATATAAACCCCATAAACAGAAATAGTCTTCTGCTCAATGGTTTGGTGCCCCAAATCCCGAGCTCGCAGGCTACACCTTAGTTGAACCAACTGCCACCGGGTACATCTAGTTCAAGCCGGTTAAAACTAGGTGTAGCCTCACTTCGAGTTTTAGCCGTAAGATATTTATTAAGTAGACACGCTTAAGTGGGGATGGCCCGGCCACATTTGCCGTATGACTTTGACTTTGATCATAGGCTAAAAGAACCACAATGTGGGTCCCGGAAAACGTCCAGTGACATCGAGGTAGACCTAGGCGAAGATGGTGGTATAAGCTTGACTCTTTGAGGAGCCGAGGAGGGATTGCTCCACGATAGCTCTAGACGGAGAGGATTGGAAAGGAATAAGGGAGGCCTTTGCCCTGCAGTTGGTCAATACAGGCTGAAAATAATAAATGATTTAATGACACTTACTGGAATGACAACTTCCCAGTCAGCTATCCCTGGCTGTAAAATAGTTTTTGACAGTGGTATCCCGACTCCAGTAGTCAAACCTGTTCACAAAACATTAATTACATATAGCCTTCTTCTTGAATGCAGATGCACAGTCAATGAGTACTAGGAGCGAGGACTTCGTTCAACTTGATTCCTACTTTCGGAAGCTCGGTACAAGAGCTACACTACTGCCATTAAAAATGGCACAGACTTTTCTAAATAATGTAGTCATCATTATCATCATGTCAACCTTTAGACGCCCACAGCTTGGTTCACCCGTAAGCGCCATGCTTGGCCGATGCATGTTGGCGATCGCAGTAGGTGTTACGGTACTCTGAAGGACGCTGCTGCCCGTCCTTTAGCCAATATCCCCTTGTCGCTTTCTACGATACCCACGGGTAGAAATGTAGTGGTGCCACTATGGTGCTATTCGCAACCAGCACCACACGGCTGAATGTAGTCACAGAAACAAAACATTATGAAAACACTTATACTTTTTGCCTATAATTGTAATCATATTTTTTGCCACTTTTGTATGTTGTAAAATGTTAAAATTACTACATAGGCGGGTGTAATTCAATTAATTACAAATCGCTCATGATATAAACCGCTATAACAATTGAATAAAATTATTTTGCGTACTAAATAATTAATTCCCCTAACCCCATACCATCATCGGACAAGCAGACATACGGCGAAGCGTCACCGCTATATGGATGAAGTTCCACGAACTTCCACTGAATTTAAGGCCTCCAGTCAGGGCAAAAAACTTACAAATTAAGCGACTACACGCTAAGGGCGCCCTGTGGGATACGAGCCTCGGCTTAGGGCGTCGCTGGGGACGGGCATTAAAGGGACAGGCTAGATCGGATTTTCATTAATTAAAGACAGATTTAAAGCTACAGGCTCAGCGGCGCGGGCTGGCACGAGCAAGGGTAACGTATCTGCTGAAATGATGACGTTTTTATATCCAACGTAATAGCTAAGCTACCCAAGTGTTTTTTCTAACTATCTTAAGGTCCTAAGGTCGCTTTCTCCTGCCAAACTTCACTTTCTGCTTTTCAGCTTTACTTAATTAAAAAATTAAAACACAAGCTTACCGTTTTCTATAAATATGCAACTTTCGGATAGCGGAATCGCATTTACCGCGACAGCAAATGCGCAAGCAAGCACCAGAAGACTTGTCACTCCAACCATGGTGACCAAAGAAGTGTACCCAAAGTTTCTGAACAAAATTACTATTTATACTTGAAAAATAAAGTTGTTTTAATTGCATTGAAAATTCAATAATTAAATTACATGCACTGTAATGAGAGTGCAAAGCGAATAGCTGTTAATTCGGTGTTCATGAACGCTTTTTTAATGTCGTTATTAGTTCTCCAATTAGAAACATATGTTAAGTGTTAGTACTTACATTTTGTAACATAACTTGGTATAATTCGACTTCCTCGTCTGGCCCGCTGGTCTTGTGATCACAGGGGTTCAGGAGTGACTGCCAAGCATGAGGTACTGGGATCCGAATCCGAATAGTCGTTGCGCAGTTTATTTATTTATTGTTATTTATTCATTTATGAACATACATACCCACATTTATCGTACCTTAATGTAATAATGTGGAGCAAGGACGTAGGAATGCATGCTACCATGTTATTTAAATTACCTCCCTATGGAAATCTGCCCCCCTAGCCAAGTTACAAACGTTTCGTATCGTATCTCTTTCTACAATAATTAACGCCTCGTCGTAATCAATGTTTGATTTTCGATCACGTGACTTATTGTTGAGATGACGTCATTCCCATACATTTGATTAGGTTTCTTCAAAAATCTAGTGCTTATAGAGGAACAAAACGACACTTTTCGAATAGAAGGGATGAAAAACATATTTTCTACTTCCCTCCAAATCAAGCAGGAGACAGAACAGAACTAGGCCAATAGGACCAAAGGGACGTTTATAACTAACCCAGTTGCAGCACCATGGGTTACAATTGACATTATTTAATGGGTCCTAAAAAGTCAGCTGTTACATTTGATTCCAATAATAGGTATGACAAAAACGCTTTTGAACGCACGGAAATTTGCTCTAGTTTTCACAACGTTCGCATAGTAAACTGCTCGGGATATAGCCTGTACACTATCTAACATAAAATTGCGTTCATTCTGCCAAAAAATACACTCCCATAGGATATGGTGTGCATAATGTTCGTATTCACAGTCAGATGTAGAACATTGACACAAATGCGAGGCAACAAGCTTGAAAGAAAATAATTTACATTCACTCTTAAAATTGTCCGTGTGGTGTCGGACGTAAAGAATAGCACCATCCCATATCTTCCCGTGGGTGTCGTAAGAGGCGACTAAGGGACGTACCAGAGAATGGGCTGCAGCGTTCTCTGTGCATTTGTAACAACCATACTGCGATCGCCAACCCGCCTGCCAAGCATGGCGATTATGGCAAAACCCCCTTTGGGGCAGGCCTTTGTCCAGCAGTGGACGTCTTTCGGCTGAAATTATGAAAGTTGCCATGACCTGTAAGAAATTGGGCAACACAGGGTCTACCTCCAGCCAACAGCTCAAAAGGCAAGTTAAGGGTAGTCAGAAGCCAGAAACTCTGACAACCAGTCTTCTCAAGGGATATCGTGTTACCAAGTAACTGGGTTGTGGAGGTCAGGCAGTTGATCCATGTAAAACACTGGTATTCAGCTGCATCCAGTTAAACTGGAAGCCTACCCAACATAGTTAGAAAAAAGGATAGGCAGATGATGAATTTCTCAGTAGTAGCCCAGAGTTTGGTGGTTGTGATACACCTTTGCAAAGGAAACCACGTAAAGCCGTTGGTCCTGCGCCTGATCTCTCCTCGCGAGTGTCGGTTTGTTGCCCCATAGGACTATGAGGGTGCGAGAAGAGGGAGTACAGTAGGTCGATTCTGAAAAACTCAAACAAAAATACGCATCTCACATCGCTATTCACTCTCACTTCGCATAAAGCCCGTCACATACGTAGCTATAATATATATTATAGCTAGCCACCACACCACACACGGTAGCTATAATATAATAATACGAGTATATTTTCGCCCTTATTACGTCTGCGATCGTTGTTTGCCATATATTAATATGGCTTGCTATTTCGATCTACATCTTTTGGTGACGTAGTAAAAATATACAGGATGTCCGGTAATTAATGGATAACCTTGAAATGGCTTATAGAAGAACTTATGGCCAGTTAGAAAAAACTACGAAAAATAAAATCTATCTTATATACCTAAGATTAAGTATAAAAAAATTAAAAATTTGCCTTATTTTACTTTATTGCACTACGACTAGAAGTTATATTTTTTCGTAAAAAAAATTTTCCTATTTTTTTCTGAATGGCCATAAGTTCTACTATAAGCCATTTCAAGGTTATCCATTAATTACCGGACAACCTGTATATTATAGCTGATCGTAATATGCCTTGATTATAGAAAAGAAAGAAAAATTGTTTATTTGTAACCTCGTACAGGTAAACACAACATAAAAAAGGGTTATATAAAACAATAAAACATAAAAAAGCCTTATGAAACCTGTACGAGACCAAAAAGGCTCCCGTCTCAGCACAATGCTACGACATGAAATGTCGCAGCGCTGGTATTCTGACAGGGCCTTGCAGAGATGCCACGGGCGGCCACAGTCATGACTTAAGGTAAATAAATAAAAAAAAAGTTGTAATAATAAATATCTTACAAAAATATGCTACTACTAAAATAGCTACGTCTGACGTATACTAATATATATTATAGCTACGTCTGTGACGGGCTTAAGGTTCAAAATTACCTTGATATATTTGACACTTTGAATCGGGTTCGAGTGCGAAGTGAGCGTAGAAGTGACGGGGAAATTACCTTACAGAATGCCACTTCTTACGTCATCTCATACTTTATCTGTCAAAATCTCCCTGTCAATTTAGTTCAACTCGCCGACACGCTCGCAATGGTGGCGCTAGTGTAAATTCGAATTATCAACTGACTTTTAGAATGCCAGTCAAGAAACTCACAGCGTATTCAGATTCGAAGTTTAGAATGAGGTCTTACAGAATCACAGCCCTGATCTCTCCGGCTCCAGTGTCGGTTTGTCGTCCCATCGGACTATGAGGGTGAGAGAAGAGGGAGTGGAGATGTGTTTGCGCACACACTTCTGCACTGTTACATCTCCTGAGTATTTGGTTAGTCTCTGTTCACACACATACATACAAAGGACACACAACGACGTCGGTTGGACGGTTTTATTTATCCTGAAATGTAACTCTGACGTCTATTTTCGTAAAACGCTGTGAAAGGATTGTCTTTGCTTTAAAAAACCATAATTAAAAATTATACTTTAACTCTGTAGTTCCCTGAATCATGACTTAATCTTTCTGAAACTGTAATTGTCTTTAAATAATCTGCTCACATCATTACGAAATTGCTCTGGGCAAAACGTGAAAACATGAAGTTTTCGTCACGAATCGAATACACGCTCTTAATACTTAACAAAGTTGTTACATTGTAAACGTGTTGTGATTCCTGACTCGACCACGACATGGAACGGAGATTTCACTATGGCACAAAATGGTTATTTTAATTGTGTTTTATTGTGCCACTTATCCCAGGAATTGGTGCCCTGTACTTTTTGAGTAATAAGGGTACGATTGTGGTCGGGCTGGGGATCACGGTTCCTGACCCGACCACAACCAGATCTAATAAAATATCAATAGTGTGAAGTTACTGATTATGCCAAAAATATGTGTCAAATTAACCGCCATGAGCGTAATAGGTCAAGAGATCTATTTATTTAGTAGCTTTTGCCCAGGACTTCGTGAATGTTGGTTATCTGCAGACGAAGTCGCGGATTATAAAATAACCTATGTCATCCCCAGGGATCCTATCTTCATACCAATTGTCATCAAAAACGTTACAGACAGAGTTGGTTTCGCTTCGCATTTGTAATATGAAAGTACTTGGTTGTGGAGTCGCTACATGTAAAACAGTGGTATTCAGCTGCATCCGGTTAGAGTGGAATCCGACCCCAAAATAGTTGGAAAAAAGGCTAGGGAGATGATGTGGTTTTGTTTTTATTTTATTATGTGAAATGTGTGTGCTATGATCAATTGTTGGTCGAAATAAACGTTTATTATTATTATTTCTTTATCAAAAAATAACAATTTGTGGTGGTGGTGTTCAATCTTGACTCGACTCGCAGTACAAGGTTATTGAAATCACGAGGTAAGACTCTAAGGAACCAGTCCGGTGAACAGTCAGTGTTGCCGGCTCGATCAGCTTCACTACAGGTATGTTATCGTTATCACAGACCATTACATCTACGCCGTTCGTGTTTCCAATACATTGCGGGACTGGCTGAAATAATAATTGTCTTTGTTTAGTATATTTTCTCGAATGTCGTTTGTACCCTATAGGTGCATAAGTAGCGGGCAGCTGACAGTCGTTGACACAGGGTAAATAGGTAGCTTTATTCCTCCATAAATGCAATTACATTATCTAATATATACAATTCTCGTGTCACAGTTTTCGTTCCCGTACTCCTCCGAAACGGCTGGACCGATTCTGATGAAATTTTGTGTACATATTGGGTAGGTCTGAGAATCGGCCAACATCTATTTTTCATCCCCCTTTTCCCCCCCTTTTCATCCCCCATCCAAATGTTCGGTAGATCGGGTCAGCTAGTTTAGATCTAAAAATGTCAGTTAGTGGTCCAGAGTGAAAAATAAACCTTGACTTCTAAACTAGCTTTATGTACACTGGTATATTAACCTAGTTTAGAAGTCAGGGTTTATCTTAAAAGTCAATGTCCCTTGAAAAAAAAATTAAATTAAAAATTTAAAAAAACCCCCAACGCAAAACATAAAAGCGATTATGTAAAAAGTAAAAAATAATACTTTTGTTGAGCCATCAAATGTTTGTTCGTTGAAATGGCGCTATAATGTCGCGGCGGGGTACCGCTTAAGTAAGTCAGTCCCTCAATTTACCAGCATTTCCTACCAATTTGCTTCGATATTATCAAATTTTTGTTGCTAATCTAGTTGTTAATCTTGTTGCAAATCTAGTTACCATCAGTTCGCTATTTTAGATATTTAGTTATTGCTTTAAACTTAGCGGTACCCCGCCGCGACATTATAGCGCCATTTCAACGAACAAACATTTGATGGCTCAACAAAAGTATTATTTTTTACTTTTTACATAATCGCTTTTATGTTTTGCGTTGGGGGTTTTTTAAATTTTTAATTTAATTTTTATTTTAAATTTTTTAAATGTAATTTAGTTTGGTTTTGTGTGGTCAGTGTGGTCACCTATAATAATATGTTTGAAAGCAAAGTAAACATCCGGTATGCGTCTAAGATCCCTACCGCAGCAAACAAAAGAGCTGATAACTTTAAAACTGCTGAACCGATTTTGATGAAACCTGTCTAAGAACCATCGCTAGAGAATCTACTTTCAAATAAAAAAAACCGCATTCAAATCGGTTCACCCGTTAAAGAGCTACAGTGCCACAGACAGACACACAGACACACAGACACGTCAAACTTATAACTCCCCTCTTTTTCGTCGGGGGTTAATGATGTGCAAATAGGACACAGATTAAACAACAATATTCCATTAGAGCTAATTTAAGAGAAATAAAAACTACATAAAATATATTTCAATGGAAGAATACATAAACTCCCCTGAATCCCAGCACCCGTTTTTGTAGATTTTGCTCAACTTTATACGAGTCCATTAAACAAACTATGCCATATTTCATATGTTTGCCTGGCAAACATTGTAATTACTACATGTCAATCCCTGATTGTAATTATGTATATTTTCATAATCAAAATCTACTACTTTCGTTAATATAACCATAACTGTATCTGTCTTACATGTGGTCCATGTAATTCATCCTGTATCTGTCCTTTTTACGTTTTTTGCACGACACAGCCTTAATTTTTTTTTTGCGGCAACAGAAATACATAATTTGTGAAAATTTCAACTGTCTAGCTATCGCGGTTCTTGAGATACAGCCTGGTGACAGACAGACGGACGGACAGACAACGAAGTTTTAGTAAAAGGGTTCCGTTTTTACCCTTTGGGTACGGAACCCTAAAAAACACGGTAAGGCTGCCCGCCCACGTCAGACTTGTTGTAGGACCGATTATCGGATCGGTCGATCATTTCATAGTTTCGTGAGACCGACTTTTTGTGGGACATCTGCGTTGGTATATTGGAGTTAATATGTTCCATTTCTCTCCGACAAAACATCGGTCACCGATTGTTTGACGTGGGCGAAAGCCTTCGCTTGTATGATGTATTTCTACCTACCATTGACATATCAGTTTCTTCTCGAGGCATAACAATAGGTCGTATATGATGTTTAATCTCTGAAGTAGTTCCTGTGACAAAAACATAAAAATTATTTCGTTTGAATTTGAACCCTATCTCGATCGTGTCAGATTACCGCTCCATTATTTTCATACCTAGCCTGAAAAAAAGTCAAAAGTCAAATCATTTATTTCAATTAGACCATTAAAAGGCACTGTTGAACGTCACATTAGGAAAATTCCAAATTGTAGTTTCGTATGGAGAAGAATGGGCAAGAAACTAAATACTTACTCTTTAAGAAAATGTTTACAATATTTTGTACTTACAGAAATTATATAATTATACGTGAATACCTTGCATAAAAACCACTAGTAAGCACAAAGTATTAGAATCTAGAATTGACAGCTAAGTTATGTATACCTACATATACATAGTGTTCACATATTTACACATATTGAAATAGTAAATAACCATTCCTCATATTTCAACCACAATAAATGAGTGTGTGAGCCAGAGTAACCTAGAAATTCAGTAAAGAATAGAATATACATATCTTGTTTTTATTATTCCGTGATACATATAATAGAATATAGAATATATATTACGTATTAAAAAGTAGGTAGTTGAAATCAGCATCAGTTGAATTTTGTCTAGTCTCTAAATTGTCCTATGGAGCCGGACCAGCATGTTTCCAAGCATTCTTATCTATACTAATCTATACTTAATATTATAAAGCTGAACAGTTTGTAGGTTTGTTTGTTTGGTTGAACGCGCTAATCTCAGGATCTACTGATCCGAATTGAATAATTCTTTTTGTGTTGGATAGTCCATTTATCGAGGAAGGCTATAGGCCCATGCGAAGCCGGGCCGAGTCGCTAGTCTATACTAATATTATAAAGCTGAAGAGTTTGTTTGTTTGTTTGGTTGAACGCGCTAATCTCAGGATCTACTGGTTCGAATTGAAAAATTTTTTTTGTGTTGGATAGTCCATTTATCGAGGAAGGCCATGCGAAACCCATGCGAAGCCGGGTCGGGTCGCTAGTCTTGTATATAATCCTGTCCTGTTGTGTCTTTCTGGGCAAAAGCCTCCCCCGTGTATTACCAGCAGTGCTATTCTGTTACAATCTCCCTCGGTGAACACCTAGGTGAAGTGAGCTGTCATCTGTCCCGATGTTAGGGATTTAAGAAGTACTACAATCGGATGACAGCTCCCTTCACCTAGGTGTTCACCGAGGGAGATTGTAATAGAATAGCACTGCAGGTATTCTTTTCTTGCGCCGCCTCTAACCAGCCCTCGCAGTACGCGTCTAAGGGCGGGTTGTTTCAAACAGTCGGTTAACGTTACATACGGACGGTTAAAAAGTTACTATGACGTGCGATGTTTAACGTACGTTAAATGTAACGGGTAGTTTCATGACATAAAAATCCGTCAGTTACAGTTATTCAAAAAGAGATTCCATAATATTTTGATGTTTGAAGTAGCTGTTTGACAACACAATATTACGATGACTGGTCGGTTATGGTAATAGTAACTTTTTGACGTATGATTTTGTGAAACAACCCATTTTTTTTATTTGACGACATTTTTGACTATTACCGGTCAGTAATGGTTAGTTGAAGCAACCCCGCCCTAAGTCATCTCGCCAGCTCTTCCTGGGCCGGCCTCGGCGACACCGACCATCTTCAGGTACCCATTGTGAGGAGACCTTTGCCCAGCGGTCACTGTGCATGCGGCTGACGTGAACCGCCCCATCCCATTTAAGCCGGGCAGAATTTTGGGTCACGTTTATATGATCCCTGTTTTGGACCGCAGCGCATATACCTATTTCTTATTTCACTTCTCTCTTCTGGGATTCAGGCCCACTCCCTCTCGCGAAGAGAAAGAAGGAGTCTACCATAATAATAATTATAATCAAGGGTCTTCCCCAAGGGGAGGTTTAGCCGTAATCGCCACGCTTCGCCCTATGCATGTTGGCGATCGCAGTAGGTGTTATGGTACTCAAAAGGACGCTGCTGCCCGTCCTCTGGTCAACATCCCCCTGTCGCTTTCTACGACACCACGGGTAGATATGGGGTGGTGCTATTCGCGACCGGCAACATACGGCTATCTGACCCCAAACTAGGGAGACCCTGTACTATGGGTGTCAGACAGCAGATACACAAATACATTTCAATATATATTTACGTATAAACAACAACCAGACACAAGGCAAACACAAGTGCTTACCACACAAATGTTTACCCTAGGCGGGATTCGAACCCGCAACACGCTGAGCAGTAGGTAGTCAATCACTAAATCACTGCGCCAACCGTATCATTGTCTTGCCCATGCAGGGCCAGTGCGACTTAAATTCCGGTTTCCTCACAAAATTTTCCTTTGAGTTTCAAAAACAGTGGTGATAAAATAATATCCACAGCATCATTTTCTGGGTTTAAACGCACGACCCTGGGTCTGTAGACAGAAAACCTGTTCTGTTAGCGTTAAGGCCAACGGAAAAGTCAAATTGTATGCAGTTGACATATTTGCATCACGTGACATCTGGGCCTCAAGTCTGCTATTACAATAGTGTCAGAATGGTCTATCATTGATTTCATAATTGTTGATTTTGATAAGTTTGGTAATCTACTAGCATAATGGCGTCATTATGACTTTCCATTGGTCAACCACTGACACGCCATAGAAAGAAATGATATAGAATGGTTATCTCGTACAAAATGACAAATGAATGACAGACTTAGGCGGTAATTTGCTAAAATTTTTACAGTTCCTTTGATCAGTGACCTACCATTAGAACGTCATTGTGCAGTCATTGGTAAAATTCGACCGACCAATGATCGACCATTATGAATTTAGTAGATTACGAACTTTTAGCAAAATGACAATGGGATCGTGTTGGAATGTCGAAATTATAAAAATAGCAGACTTGGCCCCCTGGTAAGCAAACGTCAACTCCATACAATTTGATTTTTCCGTTCCGTTGGCGTTAACGCTAACAGAAAGGGATTTTGTCTGCGGCCCCAGACGAGTAACTGGTAAGCTCAACCACTATTGTCCCACAGCAAGGCAAGGGCCTCTTTTCATACCACGGAGAAGGCATAGCTCACCACGCTTGCTCAAGGTGGATTGTCGATTTCAGACTCCTCAAGTCCAGGTTTCTTCGAGATGTTCCTTTGGTGATATCAGTGATGTCTAAAATAAACTTAGAAAGTAGGTTCAATATAATGCGGAAGTGAACTGCATCTCGGATGTGCAAGATGCGGGGGAGCTCCAACAGTGTTTTGAGAGCTATTGCGAACAAGCCAGACTGTCCATTCCTGGGGTACTGGACCCGTATGCACAGCTACGGGTCAGGTGCCTCGGGTAATGGACAGAGGTACATGAACTGATTTATTTATCTGTGATTTGTTTTTAGTCTGTAATTTATTGTGAATTAAGTTTGTTTTTTTTTATTGTTATTTTATTTAATGGAATGAATTGTGCTAATATAGTTTATAAGAAGCTTACTAAACAAACAAACAAATAATAATGATAATATATAAATTGAAAAAGACTTATTGGTACTTGTTGCGGACAGTGAGTTTGTGGTGGCTTAGGCTGATACCACTTGGGGTCCTGCTATCCCTCCCCGTTAACTTAATGCTATTTTGTCAAACAAAATATTTTCGGTAATGATGTTTATGATAGTTTTCTTTTTTACCCGACTGATAGGGGCTGGGGCCATATATATTTACGGGGCCCTGAGCTGCAGTCCAAAAAGCCCTATGGAGTGCTTGGTAGACCGATGCAAAGCCCTAAAGCAGAGCTAGTATAGACTATTTATAACCATTTCAACCGAACTTGTGTTAGACGAAGTGTGACTATTTTTCAACCGACTTCAAAAAAGGGGGAGGTTATCAATTCGTCTGTATTTTTTTTTTTATGTTTGTTACCTGATTTCTTGGGCCTGGGTGAACCGATTTTGATGATTCTTTCTTTATTTGAAAGCTAGTGCTTCCCGTGTGGTCCCATTTTTATTTGGTCCAGTTCTGACAATGGCATCCAAGAGAAAACCGTATAAGTCTTAAATTTGCATTAAGTATGTGCGCGATTTGTTACGCGATTTCTCCGGCAAACGTAAACCGATTTTGAAAATTCTTTTTTTTATGGATAGAGTATGCTTCAGGGGTGGTCCCATATAAATTTTATGGAAATTGATTCAGCACTTTTTGAAAAATCAACAAATACCCAAAAAAATTACATAGTCGTCTATGTAAATTTTTAGTTTCGTCAATCTTTGTAGTAGTTAACTTTCAATCTCTTCTTAATAGATTTGGATGAGAAGGAGGTACTAAAAAGCGGAAAATAAAAAGATTTTTACAAAAAAGACAACCGCCTTCAAAAAGTGAAAAATAACTTTAGCACAGAACACACATTGACGTTTCGGAAGTCGGTGGCAATACAAAACAACAAACAGAACAAAGCCCCTGAATTTCGAAACTAAAGTCAATGTGTGTTCTGTGCTAAAGTTATTTTTCACTTTTTGAAGGCGGTTGTCTTTTTTGTAATTTAAAGCTTTTTTTAGCAAAATTTTAATGGTTTTTGATAACATGGCCCAAATATAGCAGTTAGTTGCAAATGAAAAATACATCTGATCAAATGGTTATAAATAGTCTATACTAGCTCTGCTTTACGGCAGCTTTGCATCGATCTATCAAACACCCTGTAAATTCACCCCTGGGTATTTGCCCAGATTAGAAAGAATGTTAGAATATTTGTGTGATGAGCACTTGTGCTTGCCTTGTGTCTGGGGTGTTGTTTATCTATATATGTATGTATTTAAAAATGTATTTGTGTATGTATATCAGCTGTCTGACACTCATCGTACAGGGTCTCCCTAGTTTGGGGTCAGATGACCGTGTGTGAAATGTCCCCACTTCATATACGAAGGCGTCAAAAGGTCACAATGACGAACTCTATTTAAAAACTAAAAAAGTAATGCTCACCATTTCGGACCCTCATGCAGGCTTGTTGAAGAAGACGCGTTTGCACATTAATCAATGAAGTGGCGCAAGCGCACGTAACAAGGACCAGAAAAGTTGTTAGAGGAACCATGTTGAGAATAAAAGCCAAATCAAAATGAGGTCTAGTTGAAAACGTGCATGCATTTATTAGACGGCTAGTTAATGATTAAAATAAACGGTTGCAATTATTATCATTGATTGCAATTTACCGATTAGTTATATGATTTCAAGGATAATGCATTAATGAAAAATTTCGTACCTTATTAGTGCATAATATATTAAGTATTTAGATTAAAAATCTCAGAGTAAAAAAAATTACAATCATAATAATAAATAAAATACCACCCTATTAATGTCAGCAACAAGTGCTTGAAAGCAACTTACTACTTAGCTCATAGATATCCGTGACTTAGCTCAATAATGGTAAAAATACAGGTTTTGAAATTGAATCATTTGTTGTTTTGAAAAGTACCAGGGTGACAGAAATGAACAGAAAATAGGCGCCTAAACGATCTCACCACAAATAAGGCTGCGGCGCGCCCGAGATCTCACGAAGTATTCGTTATTATTCACCATATCAATAGCTATATAATAACTGTCATGTCCTATACCTATAACTATCAGGAAAACAGAAATTAACTGGAAGTAGTTGCTTATGAGATACTAATAAGCTCACAAATGGTTGCAGTACACGTAACCCATCTAAGCTCATGGAGTATATAATCTTTACGGGCTCTTAAGAGCGCGTATTCGATTCGTGACGAAAACTTCATGTTTTTGCGTTTTGCCCAGAGCAATATCGTAATGTGAGCAGATTATTTAAAGACAATTTACAGTTTTAGAAAGATTATGACTTGGTTTAGACAGCTACAGAGTAAAAGTATAATTTTTAATTATGGTTTTTTAAAGCGAAGACAATTCTTTCATATCGCTTTACGAAAATAGACGTCAGAGTTAACTTTCAGGACTAATACAACCATTACAATATGCCAAAATATTTTGTTTTATATTATCCGTTTTTCCCTGTAAAACATGGCGCGCTGTCGTTTGCCGATCAATTTCAATGATTCGTGCTTATTTCGTGCGTATTTCTTTTTCTGATGCACACAAACCGACCATTGTGTTGTACTAGTGTGTGTCAATGCTGCTACGCCGTTCTAGCAATCATTTAGATTTTGAGTTGCGCTAAATCGAATACGCGCCCTTCAAAAAATCGTACGTTATTTTTTGACATCGATATTTACCATTAGCTAATATTATTATTAGCATATTTGCTGGGTATCGGTATGGGTATTAGCATTCCTCGAAACGCACCCAATGGGTGTGGATAGAGATAATAATAATGATAGTAATTTTTATTGACATAAATGATACAATTCTTTTTATGAATTCCCTAGCTCCTGTGCTAGTGTACACTGTGTTACAGGAGCTAGTGTCTTCCCCTAGTTACTATGTCACATGTTATTCATAGCATCCAAAGATTACAAAGATTACAAAGCGAATCAAAAGTAATGGTAATAATTAAATTAAAAGTAATCTAACATGCATAATTTTTAATAAGTGGGTTGTGTGGGCAGTAAGCGGGCATAATGTGCTCGCACGTGTTAGTTAATTTGTGTAGGGGTGTGTGTGATAAAAGTGTTGTGTGAGTGTGTGGGTGGAGTATGAGTGAGAGTGCGTGCGTGTATGTGTGTTGGGGAGAGTGGGTGTTTCTCTTCATAATTACTTAATTAGATTTTCTGTGGCATCATAGTCACAACTTTTTAGTCAAGGCAGTATAACTTTTGTAGACTTAATTAAGGTAAGATTCCTAATTTTGTTTTTTTTTATTTACAATGTTATCAATCCGTGGAGCCACTACAATATAATGTATTTGTGCAAGAGATGTTTTATGACGGGGTACAGGGCACCATTCTACTCTTTTAGACAATACAGGAAGTGTAGGAACGATTCTTTTGTGGTATCTATTAAGAATCTCGTAAATATACAGTTTCCTAACCTTCATTAGCCTTCTCATAAACCGACGTAGGTGCATGCATGAATGGCAGGTACATGAGCACCTTGAGAACCGCCCGCTGAGCACGTTCGGCAGCGATAATAGAGGATTTCCCGGCACCACCCCAGGCACATATACAATACCTAATTAGGCATTCACACAGCGTCCTGTAAGTTTGGATCAGAAGTTTATGATCAGCTACTTTTCGTAGATTTTTAAATATATACCTAGATCATTTTTGTGATCCTTACCACCAGCGACGCTATGTGGGCATTCCAATCAAGCTTCTCGTCTAGTGTAACTCCTAAATATTGTATGGTGGGAACGCGAGATAGTATTGCGCTGTTAGAATTTTGGTTACAGAGATGGCTCTATCCACACCCATTGGGTGCGTTTCGAGAAATGCTTTAGGTGCGTTTCAAAAAAGGTGCGCTTCGAGGAATACCGTTATTATACTTGTAACGTCACTTCTAGTTAGACATTTACCAACTCAATTGACTAAACACCTTGATTAACTAAAAATCGAATTTTAAAATAAATTGAAAATTAATCGGGGTTCAGGGTTAAAATCAAATGTTTTTTTTTAGAGAAGTTCTGTTTTGGAATTATTGGTTAAATTAAACAAAAGAACTAAAACAAAGTGTGTGTGTGTGTGTGTGTGTGTGTGTGTGTGTGGAAATAATCATCGCTTATTATGACAACATCGCTCAGCGCAGCGACCGGTAGTTTTACTGACAAACCATTTTCAACTTTATTTCTAGATCCAAAGGCATAGTATCGTTTAAAGATGTCAACGGCTCGCGGAGCCGCCGCTTGAATCATGCAAATAATTAAGCGAGTAATTATGTTTAGAGATAAAGTTGAAAATGGTTTGTCAGCAAAACTGCCGGCCGCTGCACTGCCATCCCGGTATGAATGCGGCTTCCAGTCTAACCGGATACAGCTGACCCCCCCGCTGTCACGTGAAATTGTTATTGCGCAGCCACTCGCCTCGTGTTAAAAGCTTCCATTAAGTTTGAATTGTACTGTACCCTTGGTAAGACTGGTTATCAGACTTTCTGGCTTCTGACTACCCATAACGACAGCCATAGATCTACAAATGACAGCCGGGACCAACGTGCTAAATAAATGTGCTTTCCGAGGCACGAAGGGAACTCGGTATGAAAGGGATGGTCACCCATGCACAGACCGACCGCGGCTAGCGTAGCTTAACCTTAGACCAATTGATCTGTACTGCGTTAACGTAGCCACGAGCTCCTCCGAATGTTGTCATCTACTTAATTAAACAAATAAACTAAAACAAGGTGTGTGTGTGAAAATAATCATCGCTCTTTATGACAGCATCGCTCAAACGCAGTAAGGGCCCAACGAAAAACCCATGGCATCGCAGCGGCCCGGTTTTGCTGACAAACCATTTTCGTATTTATTTCTAGATCTAAAGGCATGTATCGCTTACAGATGTTATCGGCTCGCGGAGAAGTTGAAAATGGTTAGTGTCTGAATTGCCGGTGCGCCGCATTTAAATACATATTTTAACGCTTACGACTTAAAGCCCTATCTTCAATGGGTAATTATTTACTACGTCGAAGCCGTGTTATTATGAGCGATGAACTTAACTTAATACTACTGAAAGAACCCTGTAAGATAGACACTTCGTTTAAAATCATCAATTACACAACATACTTCTGTACCATTATTTTCTGAATCAGTAACGGATGGAATTTTTAATTAGAAATAGATGAGTTCCTTTGATAAGGTTGTCATAGGCGAAATGCACACTAATCTTTAAGAGGAAATACCACGGGATAGAGAATTGAAAATTAGGTATTTGTAAAATCTATTGCTGTCGCGCGATGCCCGAACACGAACCGCAGAGCGCGATAGAGACAACTGCAGCTTTGACCGAAAATACCTATTAAAAGTACACAAAATCAATGATTCGTAGTCCCCTGATTTCTTCTCCAAAACTTAACCGATTAAACTGCTTTTTTTATTAAAAAATAAAGAAAGGCTTTTGCCGTGTTCCTATGTTTTCTATTTTTTATATAATCAAATCAAATTTGTTTTCTGAATGTTTGAACACAGCGGAAAATGATGCCAATTTTTTAGGTTTTTGAATATTCATATCTCTTTTAATAATAAATTTATGAGAAAAAGGAAAACATAGGGACATGCCAATAGTAGCCATGGATATTTAAAAAAAAAATGATCTACTGGCATTATCCAGGGAGGAAACAGGGGACTAAGTTTGTATGGAAAAACGGCCCTTGTGTTTCCTCTTAAATAATATTATCGAGTATTGATCACCAAGCTAAATCAAGCCGAATTGGCGATTCAGATTCAGACGTATTTCATCACTTCAGGGTACTATTGGCACACCTACAACACTCCACAAACGAAACGATTTAATTACCTACACTACTACCAAAATAGCAGACTGTACAATTATACGTGCGTGTGTGTGCGTGTCTACGCGCCGCGAGATCTTTAAGCAGTTTCGAGAGCAGGTTAGACGCGGGAAGAGGTGAGGAATAGTGTATCGGAGGAAGGCGGAGCGTGTCGCTACTTTACGGTAGTACTAATGTGTTATTATTGGTCCACTGTTGGACATAAGCCTCCTCCATGGCGTGCTATTTTTCAGAGGTATTAATTCCACCAAAAACATTTTCATGTAAAATCTTGCCAAGACGAGACCATATGGCTCACACTGTCAAAAAGTTATCAGATCTCATGTAGAGCCAATCTTCTAACTACGCCCATATATTATGACGGTAGCAAAACGGTCAAACCACATAATATTACGACTGTGTAGACGAGTGGCGTAACTCCAACTTTTCGGCCCTTAAGGTTCAGCTGGTCTTCGCTCAAACATACTCCAAGACCTCCTCAACCTTCGTGGTGTGATGTAGCCGGGACACATAGAACTGCGTCGTAGGATATCTTTACTGTGTCGTAGGTGTTGACAAGTAGCTACTGTGCATGTAGGCTTACTAAAGCACCTTTATCTTGTTGCATTCACAGAAACTCATCATTGTAAAACATGAAGCTATTGTCGAAACTGCCGTTTTTTTTGGCATGTAAGTATCTATTTAAAATTACCTTAGTTCTGTAAAAAATATTCAACCCACAAAGTCTCATTAATTAAATTATTAACGTCATCATCATACCTTTAGATGCCCACAGTTGGGCATAGGTCTCCCCCAAAGGGGGGTTTTAGCCGTAATCGCCATGCTTGGCCGATGCATGTTGGTGATCGCAGTAGGTGTTATTTTACTCAGAATCTTGGTCAATATCCTTCTTTCGCCTTCTACGACACCCACGGGTAGCAATGTGGTGGTGCTATTCGCGACCGGCACCACACTACTTATCAAATATTTATTATCAAATAATTAAGGATCTGTCCGCGTCATGAAAAATCACGAGATTGAAGTCGCGGGGAAAGTGCTAGTAAGTATTTAAATCAAGTTTTAGGCCATCTGTCCATTGAAGCGGAGCGAGACAGCGGAGCGGAGCGAGGGAGTATTGCGGAGCGGGCGGCGCGGCGCAAGAATCAAGGATCAGTTCAGTTCGGCCGGTTTCTTTCTGCTTCCTCGATCCGCTTCCCGATTCTATATGAATTCTTGAATTAGTTCGCAAATCTTGTCCATTGAAACGGTACAGAGATTTTATACAATTCCATGGGTTTATATTGACAAAGCTTCCCTTCGTTCCTGTCCTCCCCGCTCCATTGGATAGTCAGCCTTATAACCTTATAATATATAATCTCTTCTTCTCTGTCGTTTAGCTCTTGGGTGAACGGTCGTTTTCACATCACATGCCGACAACCTCGCGAGTCAACTTACTTAATTTGTTTATCTTTCTCAGCTTTCACGAGGTTCTCGTCATGCAGAACCGATATATCAACAATCATTGCTCGACGCTTCGATCTATTACCATTAGTTGTGTCAGGCTTATTGGCAACAAGTTATTATTATTATTATTAATCCTTTATTTCAGGCAACTCAGGCCCATAAAACACAATACATACATAAGCATAAAAACAATAATTATAAACTAATACATATTTTAAAACAATAAACTTAAAAACTACTGCACACGAAGAGACGGCGTCGTGTTACGCTGCGTGGTGTCACGTAGCCCACCGCGGAAACGCCGATACAGCACACCTTTCGGCCAAAATTCTTCCTCGAGGAAGGTCACCAAATGTTGAGTCGGAACGCGCACTACGAACGACTTGAAATTAGTGTTATGGCGCGCCTCCAACTTCTCCACCCTCAAGGTCCAGTTGGTCTTCACCCGTAGATACTCCACGATGTCCTCAGTCTTTGTAGAGTGATGCAAACGGGACACGTACAGCTGCGTCGTCGGTACCGCAGGACGTAGCAGCATGTTAGATCAGGCGGGCGCCGTCCCACACTGGTTGCGATAAGAAGGCTTCTTCTTCTTCTTTCTCTCCACCTTGATGAAGCCGTCCCCAACGCATGTGTTCTTCGGTGGAACCTGCTGTTCATGGTCCATGACAGCGCCTTTAGTCGCGCTCGATACTGAGCGCGACTAAAGGCGCTGTCAGTGAT
Source organism: Charanyca ferruginea (assembly GCA_947361185.1). NCBI lineage: Eukaryota > Metazoa > Arthropoda > Insecta > Lepidoptera > Noctuidae > Charanyca > Charanyca ferruginea. The sequence goes on along the minus strand of OX376080.1, from coordinate 10,484,906 downwards.
GATAGATCGATCCCACCCAATACAACGTGATATTGCCATAAATTATTATTTTTATTATAGTGCTGCTCTGCGCGGTCAGCATAGCTTCGCCCTTGTTAAAGAATGGCCGACGTTCCATGACCATTAATAGAAGTCAGATGAGCTCAATATTCAACACTCAAGCACACCGAGGTAAAAGGCTGGTCAACTTTAAACATATGCATACTTTAATCGATTAAAGATTTCCAATAAATACTCGTAAATTGTGTTTTTTTTTTATGTCTTCTATATCGTAGGTAAGTTAGGTGTCAACGTCTTAACGCTTAGTACACGGGAGACTTTTAGCGTCAGACACGTAACCGTCAGATGACGTCACCGTAAGATTTGTTGTTCATGTGTGGGTGAGACTGGTACTGATACGAGCTCATATTTTATGTTTACACATCAATAATGACTCATTAATAATGACTCCCTGGTTAGGGCTAAGCTCCAGAGCCTTGAACATCGCCGCACCGTTGCCAGCCTATCGGTCTTTTATCGGATACATTTCGGAGAGGGTGCTTTGGAATTGCACAATTTAATTCCCCCATCCCCATTCCATCATCGGACAAGCAGAGATACGGCGAAGCGTCACCGCTATGAAGTTCCACGGTCTGGAACCAAACTCTTTGATTCCACATTTATTGTGCGAACTGCTAGACTGTGGAATTCGCTGCCCGCCTCTCTGTTCCCTGATAAGTATAATCTGGGTATCTTCAAGGCACGAGTGAACCGGTTCATCTTAGGCAAGCGTGTTCCAACTTAGGCCGCATCATCACTTAAGATCAGGTGAATTGCGGTCGCAAAAACGCAAGCCTATTAATTAATAAAAATAAAAAAAATCTCTTGAGTACCTTGGAACTCACTTGTTTCTTTAGGGTTCCGTAACCAGAGGGTAAAAACGGGACCCTATTACTAAGACTCCACTGCCCGTCTGGCTGTCTGTCACCAGGCTGTATCTCATAAACCGTGATAGCTAGACAGTTTAAATTTTCATATATGATGTATTTCTGTTGCCGCTATAACAACAAATACTAAAAACAGAATAAAATAAATATTTAAGGAAGCTGCCATACAATAAACGCGTTATTTTGCCGTTTTTTTGCTCGATGTCTAATGTTGTATAGGTAATGGTACGGATCGCTTCGTGCGCGAGTCCGACTCGCACTTGGCCAGTTTTTTTTTAATTTTAAGCTTTTTAACGTTATGCGTATCGTTACATCTCGTACAAATCTGAAAAGTTTGAAATAAATAGGTATTAAATCAAAAAAAAACACCCGACACAAAAAATTCTTCCTACAAGAAAGCGTCGCCGCTTCGGGGGACCGCCATAGAAATATTTTCGTTATTGTTGGTTTGGTATCCTCTTGGGTCCCCCACGTGACATACGCATAGATCCATAGTAGTAAGCAACTCTCTAAGGGCCATCAAATACATATCCTTTTTATACTCCATATTTTTTTGTATTTCCATTTTAAAAATTCCACAGTGTTCAGAATTATTTTTAACCAACCTCAGAAAGGAGGAGGTTATCAATTCGGATGTTTGTATTTTTTTTTTTATTTATAAAAAGAATAATGGCAGTTCTTTACCTGAATGTTTTAGGAAGCGTCTAGATATATGACTTATGCAAAACTTTGTCAAATTTTTTGTATGTTTTTTATCCATAATTACTTTTACATGTTCAACTTTAGTTTAAATTATGAATTTAATGAACTTTTATTTGATTAAATACATATCCGGTGTCGGGTGTCTGTTTTATCTGTGGAAGAAACTATTTTGAATCACCAGAGTTACCACTTTATAAAACAAACAGACGATACTCGGTAAAAAATCATAACTAAGATATATTGTAAAGTCCTTCCTTTGGCTTGTTGGACAATAAACATATCAAACCATCTAACGTAGTTATTAATTACGTGTTGGACTAGCAAGAATAAATATTTTATAAAGATAAAATAATTATTCATTAATTAATAAACACCACTAGTTGTAAATGAAAGAAAATACTCTGGCAACATTTTGTAAGAATGACATTGACATTTTGACAACATTGTGTATTTTTGTTTTAAATTGCATAAGTTACTGGTTGTTGTTGGTTTCGCAGTTTATTTAACTATTCTTATTATTGACCCACGCATTGCCCCCGGACTTGATTCACTGCCCCATAAGACGACTGGTGCTTTCTTACGGACGATCTGTACTTAACTGTAACAACAAATTGTATTCTTTATACGCACTACGATTGTTCCTCAAGATTTTGATATTGTTGCCTGGTTGAAGATGGAAAGTCGTAGCAGACCTACACGCATCTTGTGCGTGAATTATAATAATTGCGTCAATAATCTTCGACGAGATCGAACCTTGGATCAAAATACTCGTTTGTACCTTGCTCTGCAACTGGATTTATCCACGAATCGTAAGTTTACCTACCTATTTATTTACATGCCAATTCTGTGGATCTGGCATAGTTTTTATCTGTGCATATTACCTACCACTTCTTTTCATTCTAAATAATTTTATTGTATTCTTACATTTATGTTTTTAAACAGCAAAGCTGTGATAGAATTATTATCGTTGATACAGATTCAATTCATATTTTGCAAACCTATCTATTATCATCACTAAATATTGTACACTAGAGTGCTCAATACTATCCAAAGACAGTAAGTTGATCTGTAAATAATAATGATTGTTGCTGATATAATAATATAAAGATTACACAATTCTGTAATATTAATAATCATCATGTTACTGCATAATGATTGATATGAAAATATCGTTAATATTTGGGTTGTAAAGCATATGTATGCACCAACTTAACTATGTGTGTTTAACGTGGTAGGTTTTTCCATACATATAATAATCCCTTAACTTTCAGATTACTGATATAATTATCCCCCATATTTCGATTATTTAATCGAAATATGGGGAAGTGCTGCCAAAACTCACCTTAAAAAGATACAAACATCTCAAAATAAAATTATTAAAGTCTTATTCAATTATGATTATTTAGCATCCACTCAAAAGGTTTTAAAAGAAACTAAGCTAATGAACATTGATCAAATTTATAAATATAATACCTGCATACTTGTACGTAAAATAATTAATAGAGACATACATACACAAATAACATTTACAAAAAGAATGCAAATTCAAAAACGCATGACGAGGCAGGCAAACAATATAATTTTAAGAGCACCAAGGACAAACTACGGTAGAAAGACTATCGTATATGAGGGGGCTGAACTCTATAACTCTTTACCTAAAGTTATTAAGGAATCCAAATCACTTTCAACTTTTAAAAGGCTACTAAAGCACCACCTGTGTAATGCATAAATTGTAAGTTTTCACCAATTTTTATACCTTAATTTTAGTTTATTACCAAGCGAAACCGTCGCTTATCTTAATTATTATGTTTTTCCTCATAGAAGTGAATTATTGTATTCTTTTTGAGCGAAATAAATTTCTTAAACCGTATTATGTTTGCAAAAGCAAGTTGGGAAGTGGCAATGGCTCCTGGAAATCGGAATTTGCATCAAGATATTTCTGCCAGTGATGAAGTCAACAAAGCCATAGCAATGTTTGTTTTCTGTGTGGGTGCAATTGCAAGAAGGCAAAGCTACAAAATACTTAGAGACAACCTACAGACCTACAGCAGAATAATATGATAAATATTATTCAAATGAAAAACAACCACAACTGGTATGTAATTCATCTTTTTATTTTTTGCCACTTCGCAGACAATGCAAGAACAATTAATTGTTTGTTGGTGGAGTATTGCAATCAACAGTTAAAGGGATAACATTTTTTTGCTTCATATCATGACATATTTGTATAAAAATATATAATCAGGAAGCAAAAGATCATAAATGTAAAATGAAAATCCAAAATCCTATAACTACAAATATCCTTTAGGTACTTATTGGTATTTGCAATGATTGTTTGTACAAAATATTAAAGTCCATTTATCCATAATATACTTACTTATATTATTTACAAACACAAAACTAATTCCCTTATTTGATTTTTTTCCTTTAATAGGCTTGTGCTTATTTACACACATTTCCTAATTTCTTTGTATTTCCATTGCAGCTGACTCCTTCAGATAGCAGAGTTCCGGAGGGGCAGAGTTCAATATTATAAGAGAAGATGAATAAAATATAATTAAAAATCATGATACATATTCTGTTATATTTTATTTTCTGTTTTATTATACCCCTAAATTCTGGATAGTAGTTTTATCCCTGTTAGCCTTGCAGTTGTCATTTACCCAGAATTCATAAATATTATGGAGGATTAGGAAAGAGCCTCCACGAGTGCACTGAGGGTTATTACCTTCAGTGCCTCTATAGGTACTTCCTATGCTGACTGGCTAATCTTTCCACAATGGTAAGGGCGATTTTAATGCAGATGCTTACAAATAAGGTTATGCCGATAGATATGATAAGGATTAAGGATGGGACTTTTAATCCTTATCTGTTATCGGCATCTGTTATATCTGTTAAACATAGACCTATTTTATAATAATGCTATGCTTAGATAGCTATTAATTCGTATTTTAAGGGATTTTCTTTGACATAATGCATCAATGTTATGTAGACTACTACTTAATGACAGATTTTCATAACCTCAACATACAAAAATGTTAATATCTTTTTTTTTAATGTCCCTATAATGAAAAATCTCAGTGATTATGTTTAGATAATAAAACCCCTAAAGTTTTATATTTTTTTCCATCACAGACGCTTCAAATCGATGTCAGGTAAAATGTAGTATGGAGCCTTGCCATTGTTCTTTTTTTTATAAAAAATTTTTTTTATAAAAATTTTTTTTTCCCGAACATATCGGGCAAAAAAAAATTTTTCAAAATAAAAACAACCCCCTTCAAAAACTAAAACGTGATTATCACGTTTTTGAAGGCGATTGTTTAGTTTTTTGAAAAACGTTTTTTTTAGTAAAACTTTTTGACCAGAGTTGCATTTTGCATAGATACAACTTTTACAGTAGGAACTTACCTACTTTGTCGGTTGGTTTTTCATCACTATTGCCTCGCTCCTACCAGTCGACGAGGCATCAGCATACCAATTAGGTACCTTACCTACCTACCTCTAAAACGTAACTATGCACCAATTAGTCTGATTGCAATAACAAGCAGTTTAATTGATACCAATACTGCAGTCGAGACGGCGCCTTCAGCAGGTTTAAGCATTTACAATCTCCATGGACAAAAACAATATTTTTAGACTATGTTCAGTAAGTATTTATTAAATGTAAGTATTTTAAGAACTTCAGTAATCACCGATGAAGACCAAATCGCGTCTGCATCCACGCCATAAAATCTTATGAATGCAACTATCTATGAAGTCATTCGCTAGAGAACTAAAGTTACCGACATTGCGTGTCGAATCAGCACGCTGAAGTGGAAGTAAGGCGGCCATGTCCGCAGACGGACAGGCGGTTGATGAAGCAGACACGCTTTAGAATGGAGACCGCGTTTGGACAAACGTGTAGTGTGGGACGCCATGCGGCTCGATGTACCGACGATTTGAAGAAGGTGACTCTGGCAGCGGATGGATGCGGGCTGCCCAAGTTTGGGATGGTTGGTGATCTCTGGGGGAGGCTACGTTTAGCAGTGGACGGCAATAGCTTATGATGACGATGATATTGCACCTAAAACGTTAGGTGTACCCACAAAGTACGTAAGGCTGCGGCGCGCCCGATCATAACAAACCGCCATTTTTCGCACGCACACATTGACATTACGTTTATAGGCATTCTCAACCAGTTTCAAGCAGACTTCAGTCTCGAATGTCACGTGTTGTCTTGTATAGATGAATAAATGAGAGACATAGACATTTAATGACGAACAGGAAAATTTTGTTAAAAAAAAATTTCAAAGAGTTCCAACCAGTGTCAATTAAATGGCATATTGTCACAATTAAAACCTACAGAGTCAATACCGGCCCTAGTGAGTTTGGCAAGTTTTGGTAATTATTTTTGAAGATGGCGGGAGCGTTCCTTCTGTAACCTCTATATTTTGTGGTGTAGCTCTGTCTCTACAATTGGAATAGCGCCCCCATAGACCCTTTCTCTATTTTATTTAAAAAAAAATCAGTATCTGTTTTTTTTTCTTATACATATAAAAAAGATACTTAAAACCATTTTACAATAGCCATCATGGCCATAGGTCTCCCCCAAGAGGGGGTTCGGCTGTATGCATGTTAGTAATCGCAGTAGGTTAACACCATTTATTTCGTACGTTTATAAACGCATGTACGTTTATAAACATTAATTAACATACACATATTCGAATTGATAACCTCCTCCTTTTTGAAGTCGGTTAAAAACAAGGTCAATTGTATGTTCTACAGATTTTGCTGACGGTACATTTCATTAAAGCAAGCAACGATGTATCTTCATTTCAACTGGTAATGTATTTAGTACAACTTGATAGCACCAAGACAAGTTAGTTAAAGGTATATTACATCAACAGAGTCAACATCGACTCCACTCCAACTCAACTCACAGTATGGCATTGAAATGTAAGCTTTATAGTTCGTATGTTACACGAAATACAGCTCACATTTCAATGCCATACTGTGAGTTGAGTTGGAGTGGAGGCGACGTTACGTTGGTGTAATGTGCTACAACCTTAATTTATTTAGTTCAAGTTTGACCTCTTTTATTTTGTGGGTAAGTAGTTCCAAAGCACAATTACAAGCGAACGGGGTTGCGAAAATATCTCCAGTTCTCGCGATCCCCGATGAACGTGTGAAATGGAACACCGGGGTGGTTTTTAGTCAGTTAGGTGATAGTAGGAGTGACCCCTCCTGTGCACGACAGCAGTGTAATTTAGCGCCGCCTGCTAATGTTAGTTAGTTAGGTACTTATATTATGAAAGCCGACGGAGCCACGTGCCTGGCAACAAGTATAAACTTGTTCACGCCGCTCCGTCGCTTCGCGCGTTGCCATTGGTCAACGCCAAAAAGAAAATATGGCCGATTCGCGCCCCCCGCGGGGTGTATATAAAAGCGCGGACCCTGGCAATGCGCGACACGATCATTCCGCTTTCCGACGCTGCCGAGAGCCCACGCGCTCTCTTGCTACGAACGCACCCGCGCCCCCGCGCCACCCGCTCCCCTGTCGCGCCTGCCGCACAGGACCCCGCCGCCGCACCGTGCGACACCTCCACCGGCTTAGGCCGCCGCTGGCGCCAAGCACCGCCTCCGCGTAGCACTGCTACGTGCTCGGCTACGTCGTAGCAGACCGGTTACGAGTGTGACGTGTTCACTCGTAACTGTGTTTACTACGATCGCGTTTCGCGCGCATTCGGTCGACGGTTGGCCCCTTAAGGGTTAAAATCCACTGTTTTTAGGTGGTACTTGGGGGATACCTAGCGGTGTTAACGAACCCAAGTGGGTGGTGACCCAACTCACCCGCTGACCCCCTTCAGGGGAAAGCAGTTAATTGGAAGGGCTCCGACCGCGGCCTTGGGGGGACTCCTAGTCGCGGTCTGGTAGTTTTCTTACCCCGTTTGTCCACAGCTGCACCCGGGACGTCTGGGTGTGTCTACCCCAGCGGCCCGGATCGGTCGCAAGACCCACAGGGCCCTACCGCACAATAAGATTGGCGGTAGGTATACTAGCTTAGGGCTCACATTAGGTACTCACCTCCCTGAGTATCCCTTCAGGGAGGGTACACATCCCCGGGCTCTCCCACCCGGGGAGTTAGGTATTTCATTTAAGGCCCCTCTGGCCAAACAGACAGCTTAGCAGCTGGCGAGTTTGTTTGTGTCTTTCTTCTCGTCGGCAAAGCTATAGGAAAGCCACACGGGAGGTTAGTTTTAAGGGGACTGTCTGCCCGAGGGGCGCACGTTTACGTGTCACCTCGGGGCTGTTAGGAGCTTAGTTCTCCCATCCCTTTTCCACATAGTTTTCGGACCAAAATTTTTCCTCGGATAAATTTTGGCTCCCCGGTTTTTCTCCCCGAAATTAATTTCTCCCCGAAAAATTACCCCGATCGAGGTAAATTTTTGGGGAAATATTTTTATTATCTTTTTTAGTTTTTGTGGCTTACGTAGGTACTTACCTACGTAATTTCACTCAACATGACGGACGCGATGATTCTCGCGTACGTCAAATCCTTCCTGATGAAGGATGCCGTGTTTGCGGCTAGTTTTAATAACTTTGTTGCGTCGCAACAAAGTTCTGATAATGAATGCGTCGCCGCATTCAGCGACAGTGACAGCCCACTGTCTCCGCCCGCTGCAGACCAGGGCATTCCGGCCCCTAGAGCCCCCGTCGATATGTGCATGGACACGTCAGGTCCGCACAACTCACCGCCGCCATCCGACTCTGAGGATGAGTCGGTGGCGTTTTCATCTGCCTCCGACGATGGTTACATACCCGTCGGCAGTGGTGGAAAGAGGAAGAAGGGGAAACCCTCTTCCAAGGCCTCCAAGGCCAAAAAGGTGGTGGCCGAAACCCCGCCCCCCGTTCCCTCCGCTTCGGAGTCGTTGCCCCTCTCCCCCCCCACACCCCCCCCTGCTTCTGGACCGGTAGCTAGCACGTCTAGCCGACCCTCTACCCCTATGCCCGCCTCCCAGTCGGCCTCAAAGAAGAGGTCAGCGCCCCCGCCTATCTTCATACAAGATAAGGCGAAGTGGACAGAGGTGTCCAAGCTCTGTAACGAGCGAAAAATCCGGTTTTCAAATGCCCGTGCGACCCAGCAGGGCATCAAAGTGTCCGTCCCCTTGTCTAATGACTATAGGGAATTAACCACACTCCTTAAGGTAAGGAACATTTCGTTCCATACCTACTCCTTGCCCGAGGACAAGCCCACTCGGGTTATCATTCGGAGGGTGCCTAAGGAGATCTCCCCGGAGGAGGTCCTAAATGACCTTGTGTCGCAGGGCATCCCCGTGCTAGCCGTCCATCGCTTACACAAAGCGAGAGGGGCTGTCGCGTACGACAGTGTACTTGTCGTATGCGAACATACCGACGGACATCACCCTATTTTCAAGGTGAAGTCCGTGTGCCACCTGTCGGGCATCTCCATCGAGAAGCCCCACAAGACCGCCACAGTTGGGCAGTGCCATCGCTGCCAACTGTACGGGCATGCGCAGTCCAACTGCTTTGCCACCCCCAGATGCGTCAAGTGTCTAGGGGAGCATGGCACTGCAGACTGCACTCGCCCCAAGGACCGCGAGCTCTGCTCTGAGCCTCCGAGCTGTGTGCTCTGCGGTCAGTCCGGCCACCCAGCCAACTACCGTGGCTGCCCAAAGGCCCCCAAGACATCTTCCCCCAAACTGGCCAAGCGTGCTAACGCTCGCCAGCAAAGGGAGTCACCTTCTGTGGTGAAGGTTCCGTCAACGGAGATGCCTCAGCGTCTCAGCCCCCAGAGGCCCTCGCCCTGGAATTCGCTGAACCATCAGCGTGCCTTCCCGGCCCTGATGGCTAAGCCTCAAGCCGCCCCCATCCCGGCGCTAATGGACCTCGCGGTCCCTGCGCCCCCACTGGCCCCCGTGCCCGCGGCTCCTCTAAAGGTCGCCCCCGCGCCTCTCAAGGCCGCCCCCGCCCCCGCCGTTCCCACGGCTCCGGCGGCTGTGCGTCCCATCGATCTTCCTACGGAAGAAGAAGTTCGCACCGTGCACCTCGCCTTCCAGGTGTACAGAAACCCCGCCACCAAATTGATGGCTAGGGACATCATCGCCAGCCGAGGCGACATCTTCAAGCTTAATGCTTGCTTCCAAGCGTACCCAGAGGTTACGCAAGCCCTCGAAGTTCTATACCCCTATTAGTTCCAATGAACAACGAGAGGCAAAGAACCTTCAAACCTCGTTCCCTAAAGTTAGGCTTCTTCAATGCCAATGGCATTACCAATCAACGTGATGAGATCGCTACCTTTCTCCGCGACCATCAGCTCGACTTACTCCTTGTCCAGGAGTCCTTTCTCAAGCCGTATCACCGGGACCCTAAAATTGCCAACTATAGTTTAGTTCGCAACGATAGGACCCGCTGTCATAGGGGTGGCACCCTTATTTATTACAAAAAGTCCCTCTACTGCTCCCCTATGGACCCTCCTCCCCTCTCCCTCCTAGAGGTCTCAGTCTGTCGGCTCGGCATGACCGGTCATCAGCCGTTATTCATTGTCTCCGTCTATGTCCCTCCACTTCCATCGGAGGACCCCATCCTCCTCAAGGATGACCTCACCGTCCTTCTTGGCCTAGGTGACTCCGTCTTACTGGCGGGTGACCTCAATGCCAAACATCCCGCGTGGAATAGCAACACGACCAACACTAGAGGTAGGACCCTGTTCCACCTCTGTTCCTCCCTTAACTTCGATGTCATCGCCCCGATGACTCCCACTCATTTCCCCCATGACCCCAACCATCGTCCCGACATCCTCGATATAGCGCTGCTCAAGAATGTGAACCTCCGTTTGCATTCCATTGAGACGCTACACGAGCTCACCTCAGATCACCGGCCTGTGGTCATGGAATTAAATTCTCGTACCGGCCCTGCTGACCCCAGTCAGCCCCCACCGACACAAGTTATAACCGACTGGAGGAAAGTAAGCGAAAGCCTACAATCCACCACGTCGCCAGACTTGGACGCCATACCCGACCACTTGGTGACAGTCGCAGACACGACGGCCGCGATCGACTCGTTCACAAGTCACGTGCAATCTGTCTTGAACGATTGTTCAAGGGAGGTTCCGGCGATGAGTGATCATCGCTGGAAACTACCAGATGATGTGCGTGAATTGTTGACCGAGAAGAACGCTGCTGTCCGTGCATATAGCGCCTTCCCCTGCGATGCGAACAAAGCCCACATGCGTTCCCTACAGCGTGCTGTAAAGGAACGCATTGCGGAGTGGCGCTCAAACCGTTGGGACAAGACGCTTAGCGAACTAGAGCCCACGCACCTAGCCTTCTGGCAGTTGCAGAGGTCACTTCGTTCCTCTAACGAGGCCTCCATGCCCCCCCTAGTTCGACCCGACAAAACCGTCGCTTTCGATAACGATGAAAAGGCTGAGTGCCTAGCCGACAGCCTTGAGTCACAATGCTCTCCTAGTTCCCTACCAGTAGACCAAGCGCACCTCTCCAAGGTCGATGCTGAAGTTGAACGTAGAGCCTCCCTTCCCCCCGTCGAAGACCCTGATTATCCTCTGCCCCCCGTCACCCCAGACGAAGTGCAGGATATTATCATGAGGCTGAAACCCCGCAAAGCCCCTGGCTCTGATCGCATCACCAATAAGGTGTTTAAACTCCTACCCGCCGCCCTGATAATGCTAATGACCGCCATCTTCAATGGCGCTCTAAGCAATAACATTTTTCCTCAGGCATGGAAAGAAGCCACTGTTATCGGCATTCCGAAACCAGGCAAACCCAAGTCTGACCCCTCTAGTTATCGCCCCATTAGTTTACTCAACACCCTCGGCAAAATCTACGAGAGACTTATTTATAAGCGTCTCAAAGATTATGTCGAAGCTAAGAGTCTCATTCCCGACGAGCAATTCGGCTTTCGTACCGAACACAGCTGCGTCCAACAGGTCCACCGCATCGTCGAGCATGTAAGCGTTGGGTTCCAACGCGGCTTGAAGACCGGTGCGCTCTTCTTCGATATAGCGAAGGCATTCGACAAAGTCTGGCACAATGGCTTAATATACAAGCTATACCTACTAGGTGTGCCGGATCGTCTCGTACTGATCTTACGAGACTTTCTGTCGAATCGTACCTTTCGTTATCGCGTCGAAGGGGCACTCTCGTCTCCACGTCCCATACGTGCTGGAGTCCCCCAGGGCTCCGTGGTCTCCCCTCTCATTTTCACGCTGTTCACCAGTGACATTCCAAAGAGCAGACAGGCTCATTTGGCTTTATTCGCCGATGACACGGCCATTTATTGCACTGGTTCCAACCCAGTCCGCATAGCCCGCATCCTCCAAGACTCCGCAAACGCACTAGGCGCTTGGTTCCGGAGATGGAGAATCACAGTCAACCCCGCTAAGAGTCAGGCAGTGCTGTTTTCCAAACCGCGCATCAACCCCTCCCTTCCCAGTCCGATATCCATGTTCGGCGAGCCTATCCCTTGGGAGAAGCAAGCCAAATACCTAGGAGTCATTCTCGACCGCCACCTAACCTTCGCGGAGCACATAAAGCAGGCGCGTTCGCGCGCCGCTTTCGCTCAAGGTAGACTTCACTGTATGTTGAATGCACGTAGCAAATTGTCACTCAAGTGCAAATTGCGTACCTACACAGCGTGCATTCGTCCCATCATGACCTACGCCTGTGCTGTATTCGCACACGTAAAGGCATACCGTCTCCACAGAATGCAAACCTTACAAAACCGTTTCTTGCGAAAAATAACGGGCGCCCCGTTCTATGTTCGCAACGAGAACCTTCATCTCGATCTCAAACTCCCGACCATCCGTCAGTTCATGAAGCGCGCTTGCAAGCGCTTCTTCGATCAAGCGGAAAAACACCGCAACCCGCTCGTCGTAGCGGCCGCCCGATATACCCCTTCCCGTATTAGCAGGACCCGTCGTCCACGTCATACCCTGTCCGATCCAGATGACGCTATTACCCTCCTTCAAGAAAGAAATAGGGCCACTAGCACATTAGTCAAACACAGACACAAATTACCGTCATTCCGACCTCGCCGCCGAGGTCCCTCGCGACGACCCCGTAACGCCCCCCCCCCCGACCCTTGCTAGCGCCAGCCCGCGTCGCTGTGCCCTTAGCTTTAAAATAGCCCCTAATTAATGGAGACCCGATCCAGCCTGTCCCTTTGCTGCCCTCTCTCAGTGGCGACCTAAGCCGAGGCTCGTACCCCACAGGGGGTGCCCTTAGCGTAGTCACTTAGTTTATAAGTTTTTGCCCTGGCTGGAGGCCCTAAAAGTCACTTTTAAGGCACCACAGGATTGTCCGGTTAAGCAGTAACCAACCCTCAGGTTGAACTGCGAGATGCCATTCAGAAAAAAAAAAAAAAAAAAAAAAAAAAAAAAAAAAAAAAAAAAAAAAAATGCGCGACACAGTCGACCAAAAATTCTCTACCTAATGTGTATTCCCTAAAATATGTATGTTGTGTGTATTTACTAGAAATAAAACCATCTTGTGTACTTCCGAATTTCATTAATACAGTCCACTCGTTACACATACTGGTCCTTCGAGAGCCGAATCTTCAAGATCCAGCAGGATGGTTTTAACACGCAGCCGTAGTGGAGACTCTAGGAGAGAACTGACCCAGCAAGAACCGTCAGTGACCGCCGGACCGGGTGCCAGCAACCCGGCACCAGAATCCGACACGAGCTCGGTCGCTGTGATAGACAAAGGAAGCGGATCTACGGCGACGGTCAGTGGGTCGTCTGCGACTACCAACACCGACGCCACGCAGACACATGGTACGCTCAAGCCCGGCGATACCAGGTCACGCCGTTCTACAGCTTCGAGAAAGAAGCTCCTCGCAGAGCTGGAGGCCAGAGAGCGGCTGGCTGAAGTGAAGGTCAGGCAAGCGAAGGCAGAGCTAGAGCTGCAAGAAATACAGCTCCAGCGCATCAGAGCCGAAGCTGACTCGAGTGAAGAAGACGACATGGTGTACGACCTCGCCTCCGTAAGGATTGGAACGTGGCTAGCGCGACCGGCGCCGCCACCCGGAGGTGAGGCTAGACCGCCGCCACACGACGTCAGCGGCGGGAGGAACAGCAGGGACGCAGCGAAGGACACCGGTGCCGCGACAGGCGCTCAACCGCTGCGAGACGACGACGGTTACGAGGAAAGTGTGTGTGCAAAATCAAACAAGGGCAATATCGCGAGTGAAGTGTCACACGGTAATGTGAGTGATAAAGTGATAGACGTAGGGACACTCGCCGCGGCCCTAGCACAAGCCGCGCGCAGCACGAGAGAGCCCCCCAGGTACGTCCAGCAGCTACCAATCTTCGACGGAAAACCCGGTGAGTGGATAGCCTATAAGGCCGCGTATTGTGACTCACACACGTATTTTTCCTGTGTAGAAAATGTCGCTAGGATCAGGATGAGCCTCAGAGGCGCCGCAAAGGAAGCTGTAGGTTGTTTATTATTTAGTCAATCCGACCCTCAGGTTATTCTCGACGCACTAGAAAGACGTTTCGGTAGGCCCGAGGCCTTGATTATAGCCGAGTTAGATCACATAAAATTATTACCTAAATTAAATGATAACCCTAGGGACATATGTATTTTCGCTAGCCGTATAGCAAATACGGTGGGTACGGTAGAAGCACTAAAAAGAATCCAGTATTTACATAGCCCCGAAATGTCGCGTTGTATCGTAGAAAAGTTAACGCCAATACTAAGAAACAAATGGTATGATTACGCGGCTAATAGAAAGGTTGAAGATATTCCCGAGTTAAAGCGCTTATCTATGTTTATGAATGAAGAGGCAGATAAGTGTGGCGCGTATGCGCAGCCAGAACGTGGTAATGACGACTCCAACGGATTACGACAACGGCGCAGAGTAGAGCGCACGTTCAACGTGAATAAGGAAACATCTAACGAGCAATGCCCGGCGTGCAAGCAACACGGCCACAAATTACCAGACTGCAGTGAATATAAACAGCTAGACATAGATACACGATGGGATATAGCAAAAACCTCCAACATATGCTTTAGATGCCTACGAAACAAACATAGAAGGTTTATGTGTAAAGCGCCTATTTGTGACATAAAAGAATGCAACATGAAACATCACAAACTGTTGCATAAAGAGCGTAAAGTTGAGGCGACACACAACGTGGCTCAGACGCCGGCGGCGGCGACGCCGCCCGTTATCACACACGAAACCGTTACGTCGGCGCGGGAAACTGTATCAACAATTGCGCCTCAGAATCGCCGCGCGTATTTAAAAATAGTACCTGTCACATTGAGCGGACCACATACATGTGTAGATACATATGCCTTGTTAGACGATGGAAGTACAGTCACCTTGTTAGATGCGTCAGTAGCAGATATCCTAGGTGCAGATGGGCCAACCAGTCCTATGTGGATACAAGGCATAGGCACGGAGGTTAAGCATGAGCAAAGCCGAATCGTGAGCCTCCACATACAAGGCAAGCACCATAACGTCTCACAGAAGATAGAGGCGGCGCGTACCGTGACTAGGCTTAAAATTATGCCGCAAACTGTACAAACTAAGGACATAAGTAATTGTGAACATTTGAACGACATTCATAGCACTCTTGTTTATGAACACGCGCGACCAATGATCTTAATAGGCCAAGATAACTGGCATTTATTAGTAGCCACAGAAACACGAACAGGTGCGCGTGATCAACCGGTAGCATCGTACACAAAACTTGGATGGGTATTGCATGGATGTCAGTACTCAGTAAATAAAGTTATAGCTACATTTTGCGGCCACATTAAAATTAAAGAAAATCTGGAACCAATAGAAGAAACCATGAAAAACTTTTTCAAATTAGAATCACTAGGTATAGAACCTAGGATACCTAGAGATGACCCGCAACAGCGAGCCTTGGACATCCTAGAACAAAAGAGTCGACGATTACCCGATGGCAGCTTCGAGACCGGACTATTATGGAAACAAGAGGTACCTAAAATACCAAACAACTACCTAGGTGCCCTAAAACGGCTAGAAAATTTAGAACGACGCCTAGATAAAGAAGAAAACCTCAAGACCCAGTACTTGCAACGCCTTGACAATCTATTCAACTCAGGCTATGCAGAAAAGGCACCCGATACCTGCACGACCAATAAAACCTGGTACCTACCTCACTTCCCAGTAGTCAACCCAGCCAAGCCACATAAGCCGCCACGACTCGTACACGATGCAGCAGCAAAGACAGCGGGTCTGTGCCTAAACGACCTACTTCTATCAGGACCTGACCTATTACAATCATTACCCGGTATTTTAATGCGTTTCCGTCAAAATAAAATAGCTGTGTCAGCGGATATTAAAGAAATGTTTATGAGAATAAAAATAAGGGAAGAAGATCGCGATGCGTTGAGATTTTTATGGCGCGGCGATCAACGAGAAGGACCGCCTGGTGAATATCGCATGACGTCTGTTATATTTGGCGCGACGTCATCCCCATGTACAGCGCTATACATAAAGGATCGCAACGCTAGGGACTTTGCCGATAGATACCCAGCCGCGACGTCAGCAATAATAAACAATCATTACATGGATGATTATCTTCAGAGCTTTTCCAACGAAGAGGAAGCCAAGAGAATAACAACGCAAGTAGATTACATTCATAAAAAAGCCAACTTTGTTTTATGTGGTTGGATATCAAACAATAAAAATGTGTTAAACAATAACCTCGCGCCTTCACAAAACATAAAAGTATTAGGCGGCGACGACACCGAGAAAGCCCTCGGACTACGATGGGATACTAGGAAAGATTGCTTTATATTTCAAATTAACAAAAACAAAACACCTATTGTATTATTAAACAACACACGCCCACCCACCAAACGAGAGGCGCTTAGCATAATTATGTCTATATTCGACCCACTAGGAATTATATCACCTATCACTATTCCAGCTAAAAGGATACTTCAAAACACATGGAAGTACAAAACGGAGTGGGACAAGCCACTACCCGAGGAGCTACAACCAAACTGGAAAGAATGGATGAAGTCACTAAGTACTATAGAAACGCTACTGATCCCACGTTGCTACGATTACGGTGATGTCACAGCCAGAGAAGTACATACGTTCGTAGACGCGAGCGAGGAGGCGTACGCCGCAGCGGTATACTGGCGAACTGAAAGGTCAGACGGCAGCGTACAAGTGACCCTGGCGGCAGCCAAGAGCAGGGTAGCCCCACTTAAACCGGTATCAATACCTAGGCTAGAGCTGCAAGCTGCACTATTAGGGGCGCGCCTAGCCCGGACGGTCGTTCAAGAACATGACTACGAAGTGAGCGACCTAACATACTGGAGCGACTCTACCACCGCTCTGGCCTGGATTCGAGCCGAACCACGTACATTCAAGACTTTCGTGGCGCATCGTGTCGCTGAAATTGAGGAACTCACAAAGAAAAACGAATGGAGGTGGCTATCCTCAAAAGATAATGTGGCAGACGACGCGACACGCAGCACGCCGGAACATTTTAACTCGAAACACAGATGGTTTAACGGTCCCGAGTTCCTTAGAAAAGGCAGAGATGAATGGCCACAGGACAAAAGGGTCATTGCCCCCACGAACACGGGCGAAGAACGCGTCAAATGTCATGTAATCACCGACACAAAAGTAAACGATCATCTCCCAATTATTACACGTTTTTCTAAATGGACACGGCTGATAAGGACAACTGCAAGAGTACTTCAGTTCATTGACCTGTGTAGACAAAGTAAACACACTGTCGAATATAAGTGTACTAAGAAAAAGGCATCAAAAGATCCATCGTGGAAAATAATACACAAAAGCAAACCCGTTAAAAAAGTTACGCAAAAAATTACAAGGAATAAAACAGTAAACTACATACCTATACCTGCTACGTATACTCTACGCGCCGAAGAACAATGGGTCAAGGGCGCACAAGCCGAAAGCTTCTCAAAAGAAATTGCCGCCATAAAGGATAACAAAGCGGCGCCCGGCGACAGCCCATTATCGGTATTAAGTACATACCTAGACAGCGGGGGCGTTTTACGTTTGCGCGGGAGAATCACAGCGGTACAAGACGTAAATGAAGAAATTAAAAACCCAATTGTACTCGAGAGTAAGCACAGATATACGAGGCTATATATAGCATATGTGCATGAAAGTTTACATCATGGTGGAACTGAGATAACGGTAAACGAGTTAAGACAGCGTCTTTGGATAACGAGACTACGTCCGTCGGTAAAGAATGTTATAAAGGGCTGTTTACATTGCAAAATAAAAAAGGCAAAGCCAGCCAACCCCTCTACGGGAAACCTACCGTACCCCCGTTTAGCTCATCATGTAAGACCTTTTACTTTCACTGGTTTAGATTATTTTGGCCCCATATCTGTTTCTGTAGGTAGACATAAAGAAAAAAGGTATGGAGCCTTATTTACATGCTTAACTTGTAGAGCTATACATATAGAAATAGCAAATTCACTTAGTGCAGATTCAGCTATCGCCGCTCTCAGGCGATTTATAGGTAGGAGAGGTTGTCCAAAGGAAATATGGAGCGACAACGCTACTTGCTTCAAAGCGGCTGATAGGGAACTAGGAGAAAGCGCCTTAAGTGCTTTAGGTAGTGAGTCCAATGCGCGGTCCATAAGCTGGAGATACATACCTCCCGCGTCACCGTTTATGGGCGGAGCATGGGAGAGGATGGTGAGGGCAGTCAAGGAAGCATTGTACGTCACCCTGAAAGAAGTTCACCCATCAGACGAGACCCTCGCTACGCTACTCGTGGAAGTCGAAAATACGGTGAACTCCAGGCCACTCACACATGTCAACGTGTCACCAGACGAGCCCGAAGCTCTCACGCCTAATCACATACTGATCGGGCCCAACCCACATGTACCCTCACCGGGTAATTTCACCGCAGCAGACGTCACAGCACGGCACCAATGGCGGCGCGCCCAGGCACTCGCAGACGTCTTCTGGCGAAGATGGGTACGTGAATACCTACCGCTCCTACAAAACCGGCGGGAGCCCTACGGCAGAGGCACCCCACCCAAGGTCGGAGACGTCGTTGTAATCTGCGACCCTAACCTCCCACGCAACACTTGGCCCAAGGGAAGGGTGACGAAGGTGTTGCCAGGTGCAGACGGAGAGGTACGAGTGGTAGACGTGATGACCAAAGGACATGTACTCCGAAGACCAACGAAACGAATTGTCGTGCTCCCCACGGAGTCGCCTGATGGCGACGGCGGGAGAAATGTGCACGACAGCAGTGTAATTTAGCGCCGCCTGCTAATGTTAGTTAGTTAGGTACTTATATTATGAAAGCCGACGGAGCCACGTGCCTGGCAACAAGTATAAACTTGTTCACGCCGCTCCGTCGCTTCGCGCGTTGCCATTGGTCAACGCCAAAAAGAAAATATGGCCGATTCGCGCCCCCCGCGGGGTGTATATAAAAGCGCGGACCCTGGCAATGCGCGACACAGTCGACCAAAAATTCTCTACCTAATGTGTATTCCCTAAAATATGTATGTTGTGTGTATTTACTAGAAATAAAACCATCTTGTGTACTTCCGAATTTCATTAATACAGTCCACTCGTTACACCTCCGATTTCACAAAACCCTTGTAGAGCAAAAAAATTAGAGAAATCTATTCACCCTGGATACCTACATACATGTGAACATTTTCCTTTTGTTTTCAGCTCGCACGGTTGTCGTTCCCTACTGTGGAAACGGTAAGAGTACCTACATATAAATACGAAAACTCACCTCTTAAAAGACACCTATTTCTGCCACAAAGTAGCGTTGCTGTGTCCCGGTTTGAGAGTGTATACGTGCCTGCGTAATCACGGGCATATGAGACATTTCACACATTTCACAGCCGTGTGGTGCCGGTCGCGAATAGCACCACCCCATTTCTACCCGTCGGTGTCGTAGAAGGTGACAGAGGAATATTGACTAGAGGATGGGCAGCAGCGTCCTTCTGAGTGCCATAACACCTACTGCGATCGCCAACATGCATCGGCCAAGCATGGCGATTTACGACTGAACCCCCCTTGGGGGAAACCTATGCCCAGTGTCCCATGTCAACGTTTAGACGCCCGTCTAAAGGTTGACATGATGATGATGATGATGAGACATTTCTTTGTTTCTTGGATGGCATCGTATCTGCAAGGCCTTTGCTATAGATGTCTTTATGCAGCGATGACGATATTGTTACATAAAAGGACATTATACAAGGTGTCTCAAAAGAAAGTTTATATTTATTTAGCTTACTGCGTGAACGGAACGAGTCCGAGGGGCGCGGGGGTTATGTCAATCGGTAGCCTAGCTCTTGGGAATTCAGTCGTTATGGAGCGTTTCTCGGGAGCAGACCGTGCGTTGTGCGTGCGAGAGATTTACAAAAACGGTGATTCGACGACTGTAGCGCGTAGAAGATTCTGCAGTGTTCGAGGTTTTTGCCATTTAAATGATGCGCCAAGCATTCCTCTTATTCGAAAATGGGTCAAAAAGTTTGAAGAGACCGGTACAACCCTGGAAAAACCAAAATCCGGGCGACCAAGGTCATCAAGAACTGTAGAAAACGTGGAGTGTTAATCAGTCATCACTGAGTCCACCTGCCGAGCGGTCATAAGTAATTTTACTGTTCGATTAAATGAGTGCCGCGAACGCGAGGGTCTACATTTGGACGATATTATTTTTAAGAAATAAATTCCCAATTTGTGTAGATACTTTAATAAACAATAATTTTTTCGATACACGGCTTACTCTTTTTTTAATCGATCTACTAAATATAAACTTTTTTTGAGTGTGCTTGTACAACTTAACGAAACCGAAACGTGAATGTTTTTCCCATAATTTGACCATTGATGGATTTAACTACAGTTTTTAGGTTATATCGTTGAAATGTAAACTGCAAAAAGTTTATATTGTATTGTAGGTACCACTAACCACTCTTACGCGTCGATAGTATGACGTTTCGCGACGCACTTCACACCTATTGATATCTCTTTTCTTCGCAGAGCTATTGGTATCGGAACAACCTACCCCCGGCACTTTGAACCCCAGCCTTCCCTATTAATCGTGAAATAACGAAGCAATAACAATAGTATATGTGAAGGGAGTCCACCTATAGTTATTTACGATTTTTTACAGAAACCGTATAACCTACCGAGCCATAAAGAAATCGACCCTCGACACAGCTATGCGAACGAGAAGTTCGAGCAGTTACAGGATTATTACAACTTCATGAACGGTCGTATGAAAGAACCACATAACCCGGTAAATATGAATTATGTATTAAGTAGGTCGATTTTGTAAAATTCAAACAACAACTCGCATCTCACATCGCCATCACTCTCACTTCGCATGAAGCCCGTCACATACGTAGCTATAATATTATATTATAGCTAGCCACCACACCACACACGGTAGCTATAATATAATAATATATTTTCGCCATTATCACGTCTGCGGTCGTTGTTTGTTTCAAATTTTTGAAATATATATTAATATGCCTTGCTATATCTGTCGACATATTTTGGTGACGTAGTAAAAATATCTTTATAAATACAGCTGATCGTAATATGCCTTGCTATGAATTATATTAATATGTATTATAGCTACGTCTATGAAGGGCTTAAGGTTCAAAACGACCTTGATATATTTGACACTCTGAATCGGGTTCGAGTGCGAAGTAAGCCTTGAAGTGACGGGGAAATTACCTTACAGAATGCCACTTCTTACGTCATCTCATACTTTATCTGTCAAAATCTCCCTGTCAATTTAGTTCAACTCGCTGACACGCTCGCAAGGGTGGCGCTAGTGTAAATTCGAATTATCAACCGAGTTTTTAGAATGCCAATCAAGAAACTCACAGCGGATTCAGATTCGAAGTTTAGAATGAGGTCTTACAGAATCACACCCCAGTTATTAACAGAAAATGGTGAACTTAATAGATGGCCAAAATAAAAATTTCGTTGAATGTGGTTTACGCACCCGGAGGCTACGCTTACTAATAAATAGATAACATATTAATAACATATAGGTACTTATATTGTTAACATATTATTTCTCTAACTACTTACACACGTCTTATCGCCTATGAATTTGCATAATAACATTAAAAAAACCTTTCATTTATAGTCTGAAAGACGTGAAATAATGGGCATCGGGTCGAAGAAACTGTATTCCTTTATTGAAACCCACATCAAGGATATGAAGAGACTTCTGTTCGCTACCGACATGGCTCTCATGTCAATGGTTCTGCTGAAACTTAACAAGAAAATGGACACGTCTGAAGCTAAAATTAAATCTACGCAGGCTAAGATACCTTTTGGCTTGTATACTAGTCCTGGTGAGGAACTTCTGATGACCTATTTTATACTCCATTCTTTATACCATTATGCCAACATTGTTGATCTTGCGGAATAAAAAAACCAAGTGGAAGTGCTCATGCACCTATCACGTGCGTGTCAAAATTGTGCGGAAAATATGTAAAGTAATAACAATCTTCGTCAGTTGTAATAAGTATTAATTTTGTTTGAACAACAAATGAGCGTTCCGTCAAAGTTGAATGTGTTGTTCATACAAAATTAAGACTTATTACAACAGACTAAGGTTGTTATTAGGTACTTTACATAATCTTCCACAAAATTGAGACACGCACGGTTTAGCCGCGTAGGCACGTACGTGGATAAGTGACCATCCTTTACATACCGAGCTTCACCTTGCCTCGGAAACACGAATAGCCGTTGGTCCCGGCTGTCATTCGTAGATCTGTGACAGTCGTTACAGGTACTCAGAAGCCAGAAATTCTTACAACCAGTCTTAAAAAGGGTTATCGTGTTACCCAGCAACTGGGTTGTGAAGGTCAGATAGGTCGTCGCTCCATGTAAAACACTGTATTCTGCTGCGTTGGGTTAGACTGGAAGCCGACCCACGCATAGTTGACAAAAGGCTAGGTAGATGATGAGATATCTAATAGGAAATAGTACAACAGGGGATTTCATTAAATCCCTAAGGGATTTGGGCAAATCACGGCAGAAGTTATAACTCTTTATAATTTGACCGTGTTTAAACGTATTTAACACATAATATCTCTGTCCCGTCACCACGATAGATGTTGACACGTCAACATTATCCATTGCGTTATTTCTGCTGACGAGTAGAAGAATTTTTAGAACGTACGAAGCAATGTATTTGCTGTTACATTTAACAACCTTTTTCATTACTTACAGAATTCAAATGCTTGGATACATCATATTACATAGTGTCAGCCCACAATCAGGAGGATGCCCAGATGATTCTATCCAGCGAGAGAAAGCCACATTGCTATACATTTCGAGGTAAGGTCCAAACACAGTGTTCCATGGCAATTTAGTCCAACTGCCTGTTATTCACTATCTGTCACGAAGCGAGCCATGAAAGAGTTATGCTCATAGTTTCTTTGCGCGATAGAATCCGAAACGAGGAAATTCGCCGAAGAACTAAAGTCACCGACATAGCTCTCAGAATATGCAAGTTGTAGTGGTAATGGGCAGGCCACATCGCTCGAAGAACCGATAACCGATGGAGAAGAAAGGTTCTTGAGAGGCGACCACGAACCGGAAGACGCAGCGTTAGTAGGCCTCCTACCAGATGAACCGACGACATCGTCAAGATCGCGGGTAACCGGTGGATGCAAGCGGCAGGTTGTCGCTCATTGTGACGATCTATGGGGGAGGCCTTTGTTCAACAGTGGACGTCTTTTGGCTGGTGATGATGGTTATCTGTTATTATTAGATACATATATAATATTACCAGCCCATTATTGTCTGCAGGGCAAACACCTCTTCTCATTCATGCCTGCTCAAGGCCAATTGGCGATGTTAGGCTTTATCTTTATACAGATCATTAACTGTAAGTTCAGGACTCCTCACGATATTTTCCATCACCGATTTTCGTGATGCGAGGTTGTTACTAACACTGAGTCTTGATACTTGAGAAATAAATGATTTGATTATTGTTATGTGTCCAGTGTGTGTTGCCAGTGATTACATACGGGACCGAAACGTGGTCACTCACAATGGGCCTCATCAAAAGGCTTAAAGTCACCCAAAGGGCAATGGAGAGGGCTTTGCTCGGAGTTTCCTTGCATGATAAAATCAGAAATGAGGACATCCGCAAGAGAACCAAGGTTACCAACGTAGCCCGGAGAATTTCCAAACTTAAGTGGCAGTGGGCAGGGCACATTGCTCGCAGAACGGATGGCCGATGGGGCCGAAAGGTTCTGGAGTGGCGACCGCGAACCGCAAGATGTTGCTTTGGAAGGCCTCCCACTAGGTGGACCGACGAGTTGGTAAAGGTTGCGGGGATCCGCTGGATGCGAATCACACGGGACCGGTAAATGTGGCAACACTTGGGGGAGGCCTATGTCCAGCAGTGGACCTCTTTTGGCTGAAATGATGATCATGATGATGATGTGTCCAGGTGCCTTTGCCTTCATCGGTTTCTACCACCGCCACTCGGAGACGACCTACGTAGGGCCGCATGCTGAACAGTTCCAAGCCAAAGACCCGAGTCAAGGTCTTTACTGCCATTCCGACGACAATTGGAGCGACGCGCAATGCATTTACAAGTATGTTTCTTTCTAGTTAATAATTAGCAGCCTATTATAGATAGTCCTACTGCACGGTAAAGGACTTCAGAGAAGAGGCTCATTGGTAACGACTAGTTATTTGGGGCTAAACTCCCAGAGTCTTGAAGATCGCCACCACATTGCCAGCCTATCGGTCTTTTGTCGGTTATATTTCGGAGAGTGTGCTTTGGAATTGTACAACTTAATTTCCCCATCTCCATTCCATCATCGAACGAGCAGAGATACGGCGTTACCGCTATATGGTTGAATTTCCACAGTCCAATCGAACCAATCGCTTTGATTCCACATTCATTGTGCGAACGACCAGACTGTGGAATTCACTGCCATTTTTTTAATTTTAATTTACTCACACACTCTTTGCTACACGTTTCCTTTTATTTATTAATCGACTTAGTTCCATAAAACTGGTTTACATCCGTTATACGTCACACCCAAAGGTCCAGTTGAAAACCAGCGTCAGGCACAAGTGGTCTGGCATTTTATGCTGAACTGGGCCTGTTTGGCGCAGCCGTGGGGTACACAATAATGTTTTTTATTTATTTCTGTATTTTTACCTTTTTTTTTTAAATTGTTTTTGTGTGCACATGGTCTGTGTCAATAAACGTTTTTTCTTTCTTTCTTTTCTTTCTTTATGTATAATCAGGGTAGGTATCTTCAGGGCACGAGTGAACAGGTATATTCTAGGCAAGCGTGCTCCGCCTTATGCGTCATCACAAGGCGAATCAGCCATTTCTTTCAGACTTATATTAATTTTAAGTCCAGGTTTCCCCACGATGTGTCCTGTCACCTATGTCAGTGATGTCCAAGATGAACTTAATTGAAAAACTATTTAGTTCAATATTTTTAAATAGCTATTTGAGTGATTCATAAAAATGCTTGAAAAATCCTCATAACTTTTAAATTAGCAGTTGTAATGTTCATTATACCTATATTTGAAACTTAGTTAATCCTAAAAGATTCCTCGGATCACTTTCAGAGCCTTAATCTTTTGTAAAATACAGAATTTCGTCAGCGTAGTATTTGCTGAAGTTCAGCTCGTATAAAGCCAATTTGGCTAATGTTGAATTGTTCATTCACATATCGGGCAACAAATTCATTTTGTCATTAACACTCACACACATCATACACACACACACACACACACACACACACACACATCATCTGTTATCTATTCTTCTTTTCAGGAGTGATTCACATTATCGGTGAAGTTCATTTTGTCATACACACACACACACATACACTACACACACGCACGCCCACACACACATTTCTTCTATCATCTATTTTTTCAGGAGTGATCCACATATCGGTCAATAAGTTTATTTTGTTATAAACAGACACACACACATCCCCATGTTAACTTGTTAACTATTATTCTTCTTTTCAGAATCAACCCACGCGAAGAATTCCCAGAGTCCGTGGAGTATGAACCCAAGGTCTCATACTACTGCGGACCATACCGCTACTTCATCCCAGCCACCACAGACGTCCGATGCATATTCTCCATCTTTTCCATGAACTTCATCTTCAGATTCGGTTATGATGGAGTGACTTATAAGAGCTCTGACTTGACGTTTGTGAGTATTTTTGTTATTTTCTTCTGAAAGAAACGTTGTCTGCCACACTAGTACCTGCAGACAAATTCCCTTTAGCGTTAACGCGAACGGCAAAATGAAATTGTATGGAGTTGACGTTTGCTTACCAGATGTCACGTGATGCAAATATGTCAATTGCATACAATTTGATTTTTCCGTTGGCGTTAACGCTAACAGAAAAGGGATTTTGGCTACAGGATGAATTTCTCCAGTATCTATCATGAGTGCGTTTACACACAAACCAAATTAAATACTCCAGTAGCATTTTACCCGCGTTGGTGTGAACGTGTCCTTACGAATATCATGTAGCTCTGCTCAAAAACAACAGGCAGTCGTAAAGACTTCGCAAATACACTCCCGGACATCAAACCGAGTCAGTACGGTCGAGGTACGTCGAGGTTATACGGATCTGAGACCAGTACCTCTCAACCGGCCCGCAGCAGGCGCACCGGGCGTCGGCGGAGGGTGGATAACGCCCTCTTCCAGCCCCCTTAAATGGGTCTAGGTACAACAGACTCGGGGACGTCTGTCGCCCCCCACTTCAGGATCCGAGATGGCACCACGTAGTGTTCCACGAGCGCCCCTCTTAGACGACCGGGCAGGGAGTCCAACACCTCAATCCCCCCCTGACTTACGGAGGCCCGCAGAAGCGGCCAGTCGGGGCTTAAGGAAGTATCTCAATCGTACCAACGTAGGTGTGAGATGGAACACCGGGTTGGATTTTAGTCACTAGGAGTCTGATAGACCCATACGCCCGCCCCAGGGCGGAGGACATCCATGAGGATTTTCCAACCCGGAACAAAAAAAAAGGTTGTACGAATCGATAGGTCTATTTCGGATGGGTAACCAATCATTTCATACAAAGACCCCCTCGTGCTTTTAGAAAGCGCGTAAAACCGTTGCTCCCGGCTGTCATTCGTAGATCTTCGACAGTCGTTACCGGTAGTCAGAAAGACTGACAACTAGTCTTGCCAAGGCGTAAGTATCGTGTAATCTAGTTACGCTAGAAGCCAACCCAAGGATAGTTGAGAAAAGGCTAAGTAGATGATAATAATATAGTTAACAATATTTTATAGACTTGCGAATCCTTGCGACAGACTATAAAATCTTATTTGGAACTGAGTTTGTCTCAAGAAGTTTATAGATAAAAGTGGAGGCAACACTCTAAATACCTAAGTGAAGCCAACTGTGGGCAGACGCTCTCTTTCTGAATGCATACATAAGATAAAGAAACCACATATCACTGTTTCGTTCTTATGTATGCATTCAGAAAGAGAGCATCAGCCCACAGTTGGTTTCAAGTTTTTGTTCTAAGTGTTGGCTCCATTTATAGCTATATCTTCATGGTTTGTCTCATGTGGAATATGAACTAACAAGGTTAGGACGTTTATAGTGCTTCACCGTTCGTCAGTGCGTAAGTTCCGTCCTGACGATACGCGTTAACCGACCGTCATTTTGTAACATTCAGTGCTCTCCTGACCAACAAACTGATCGGAGACGTACACTCACACACGTAAATTTGTTAATGTTCAGACATCTGTACGGTCCACAGTACGGTGGGTCCACCGCATGAAGCTTATAGATAAAAATGGACTGCGACTCTAAATACATAAGTGAAGACAACTGTGGGCAGACGCTCTCTTTCTGAATGCATAGATAAGATAAAGAAAACACATATCACTGTCTCGTTCTTATGTGTGCATTCAGAAAGAGAGCGTCTGCCCATAGTCGTCTTTACTTCGGTATTTAGTGTTGCTTCTTGCCTCCACTTTTGTCTAAGTTTCTTGGTCCACCGGTCCACGAATCGATGCCGCACTGAACGCATTCATTTGTTTCCATAGCGCGTCACTGCCGACCGACGGCACGCATGCGCACACGCTCAACCAACGGTCCTCGTACGCAGTGCGTAGCAATAAACGCATGGGATCCCTTCTTTTCGCATAATGTTATTTTTCCTAATAAACTTTGGCATAACTGTTTTGGCATAAATTGTTTTGTCATAATAATACTTTGCCATATTTTTTTTGGCATTCAGGTTATGTTGGCATAAAAATCTTTAAGGCTAATTTGTTTTGGCATAAATTTATTTCGCATAATGTTACTGTGCAAATAAATCTATTGTGCCACGCTAAAGTATTGTCTTAAAAATTTAATATGTTGTGCTATAAAAGTAGATGGCAGAAACGAATCGCTGCAAAACCGACTCCACGTAGTCTTCTCTGCCCTACACCTAGAGTGTAATCAAAGCCCGCGTAGGCGCGGAGGGGCGAGGCGGCCCGCGAGCTGAGGAGCAGGTGGTTTTAACGCTCGCGGCTGTGGCTGAGGCTGGCCGGCATAGTCGGCCAGCAAGCCGAAGCTTCGGTGGTGAGCGTAAAACACATCTGCGACGATAAGCACGCGCGGGACCGCCGGAGCCCCGCAGCGCCGGAGCCGTGACAGAAACCATGCCTGCTGCATGCATGATGTATGTTTGTTTGGTTAGTATGGTAAAAATATATTTTAATATCATTTTATGCTTTAAAACGTTATGCTTAATTATTATTATGTTTAGAGTAATTATGCTTAAAAAAATTATGCGTAAGCTGTTTTGCGTAAATAATATTATGCGAACATATAATTAGGTACCTATGCGAAACAAGTCTGCCAAGTTATATTAGGTCTTAAAATTTTATGCAAATGGATAGGGAACCTAAACGCATGCGTACGGTCGGTCCAGCACTGTGAGATTGATGATTTTCATTAAAATGACAAGCGCGACTGCGTGCGTTTCGACCGCGCGGCCACGGCGATATTTCGAAAAAAAAAACTATTCCAAGATTATGTAATATTTTGTAATAACTGATTCCAAAAACCATAAATTTGTCGAAGTTATGGTTAAAAAGTTATAAGGGTTTGAACGTGGCCGCGCGGTCGAAACGCACATGCGCCGACGGTCGGTGGAGCTGTAACCAGCCTTAGATCTGGCTAAACCAGCCTTCGAAATACCACAGTACACAAGAAATTGATCGATTTAGGAGCCAGTGTTTTTCGGTACGGCAAACTCCCTCTTACATTATAGGCCATAAGTCCAGCAGTAGAAACATTATAATTATGCTGAACGTGTTTGCTTGTTTCAGATGTACCAGAATGGTCAGGTATTCTACACGGACGAGCCGTGGGCAGGCATGTCTTGTTGGAACTGGGCGTGCAAGTGGCGCCACAATCAGAACCAGCGCTCTAACGAGTTCTTTGTCAACTAATTGATTATTAAACTCATCACTCAGATACTTTTTTTTAAGTTTGATTTTAGAATCTCATAAGTTGTAAAGACGTCTGCTTTTTTTTTGCGCAATTTTCATCTGAACTCAGGCCTCCTCTTAGGACACTGTCGGTGGTGCAAATGTCGGGAAGAAATAAAATACTAATATATAAAAAGGTTATTTATTTTACTAACAAGGTAACGGATTAGTGTTCCAAATTGTAACAGCCTATAGTACAAGTATATACATAAAATGAATGCATTGCACTGCATTGCACCAAAATATCCCAAAAATAATACATTACAAAAATTATTTCTTAATTCTGGTACACTGGTTCGGTTTCACTGGGTCTTCCACTTATATATTTTCACCCTAAGAACAGAGTACAGATTACATATTACGTTTAGGACCAGTTTCGGCATACTCTGCTAGGTATTAAATATTCCTTTAAGCCAGGCACCCATTTTCATCATTGGCATGGCAAGGTATTTTTAGGCGACGAATAAATTTCAACTTTATTTCCGTACCTTTCAGTTATATTTTTATTCGTCGCCTAAAAACACCTTGCCATGCCAATGATGAAAATGGGCGCCGGGCCTTAGGCGCTGCGCAAACGTGGACACTTTAAGTGTCGGACTCAAGCAACTGGCAACCAGCAGTGAATGTTTTATTTTTATATAATAAGTATAGAATCAACTCTCTCATACGCAGACACTAAGGTTACTAGTTGCTTCCACTTGGCATACACTAAAGCAACTAGACTCTGCAGTTTCTAGTGGAACACACAAGCAACCCATAATAAGTTTCCAAACTAATTGTATAGGTAAAAATATTGTTGCACAATAGCCCGACCACTCAACTGAGACCGTCCCTAAGGTATTTGCGCGGTACTCGAGGGGTGTAGTGAAGTGACGCGAGAACTCACTGATACGTCAACTTGTGACAACTGTCACCCCTCCCGCACCACGCAGAACGGTTAAGCGGTCAGGTTATAGTTGCCTGTAGCACATAGGACACTGACGGATTGTTGGGAAACCAAGCATCGAAAGTGTCCAGTAGTAATAAGCAGCAACTGTGTCCGATCTACAGCAACTGTATAGTGTCCTGTATTGGTAACAAAAAGTATCTACGTTTGCGCAACGCCTTAAAGAAGGAATCATATTCACATTTTGTACAAATCTTTAGTTGATTTAATGTGAAGTGAGTTTTTAAGGCGAACTTTCATACTATTGCATAAAAACAATGAACAGACACCAGTATATCAAACCATACCAAACTATCCAATTTCCCCAATTAAGAGCGCCCCTCCCGTCATATTTTTTCATACAAACGCTCGTACGCGATTAGGGCGTTATAGCAAATAATTTTCCAAATATTTTTAACACACAAGTATCTTGTGGTTTAAATCTAGGTTTGTATGAAGCGAAAAATTAATTTCTTTGAGAAATAAATTCAGTAATAATCAAAAATCAATTCCGAAAATCTGTTTTTTTGCACAATTTTATCTGAACTTTGGCCGTTCATAATGCAGTCATACATTAAAAAAGTAAAAAAAAACGGCTTCATAGAAACCTTGCACATGTAATGGAGATTCTAAATTACATACATTTTTACCAAAAACTTGTAAGGCTTTTTTAAAAACACGTATGTCCTGGAACAAGTTTTGTGAAAATTCCGCGCGCCATTGTCCTGTGATGATATCGCGTTCTCACTCACTCGTTTGTTTTCGAGCTTTGCGTTGGTTGAAACAAAATTTTTTTCAATCACGCACGCGTTTAAGTTCGTTTGATGGGGAAGGGCGCTCTTAAATATAAACCTTATTCTTTTGGAATAAAGTTGGAAATCTATCAAATAAATTTAACAGATTGTTGTGGCTTGGTGTGCTAGCCTCTGTGCAGAGAACTTATATGTGAAATGGCAGTTTTTAGAATGAACACTTCGTAAAAGACAGGTCGTGTTTTGTTTGTACTTTTCAGTTTGTTAATGTACAAGGCCACCACACATTTCACATACAACACAAATATAACAGAGTTTGATGAAATTGAACCTTTATTAGGTTTTTGTCGACAATATTCACTGGTCAATGTGCTTATTGACCAAAGAATGTCGTTGAATATATTTCATTACTTTCGCTAGGTAAAGTTTTTACTACAATTACATAGGTAAGTGATGAAGATGACTGAAAAACATTTGTTATTATTAAATGGCACCCATGGCCATGATGTAAAAAATCCCAAAATTAGTTAACAACACTAACTATTACCTACCAGTATCAAGTTTTGAAATATTTATTATAAACATTTTAGTTGGGGGCCAGATAAGAGTAAACTATCGTTATTTACAGCGCTCAAAATGAGCTGCAAAAATAACGTTACAAATGGTTCCTACAAAATTGTAGTTTGTGTAAACTTGATGCAAAATTAGTCAATACCTACTTTAAGACACCGTTTATCTTTCTTGTTTTAAAGTCTCATCTGGCTCCATCTTTATGAAATATAACTACGCAATATTTACTAAACATACTTTTTAAGCATCATACATATTTTATACAAGGTGTAATTAATTTACATACACCTTGTATAATACTAAAACTAAATAATTCTAATTGCATTAATGAACA
This sequence comes from Charanyca ferruginea, assembly GCA_947361185.1. Taxonomy (NCBI): domain Eukaryota; kingdom Metazoa; phylum Arthropoda; class Insecta; order Lepidoptera; family Noctuidae; genus Charanyca; species Charanyca ferruginea. Next base: position 10,453,196 of record OX376080.1, on the reverse strand, counting down.
TTATATGTTTCGACTGTCTGGCCTAAATATTAACTATTATAGTCAGTGCTATTTCTATATGGTTTCGATTTTTAATCTACATATAAAATGATAATAAATACGTATTAAAATGTAATACATAGGGACATACAGCGATCAATAAAATGATCAGAACGGTCAGTTGTTCGGAACCACACCAGCACCACAGATTATATAAAGTGTGTGCAAATTTAAGAAATATACGACGTTTGTCTTTGGCACTAGACCTTAAAAGGATCCCTTTTAATGTATCGTATCAACAAAGACTAAAGTTGTATATTCCCTTATCAAGGTACAGTTTCCCATAGCAAAAAATACATACATATTAGAAAACATTTGTAAAAATGTTTGTTAGGCTAAAATATATAAAATAATTCTAAATAAATAAATGTAAATTATATAAAATCACGTTCGGAAGACTATAGTGGACTTAAAACATAAAACTTTTCAGTATTGCACTTAAATGGAGCAGTAACCATATGGTGACATGACTTAAAATGTTATAAATAATATCTATCCTAATGTTGGCCGCTATACCACGGGCGTTTTACAAGCATTGGCGTTGCTCAAACGTTTGCTCAGCGCCAACGCTTCGCAGACGCGACATTGACGTCGCTAGACTCTGTGCGTCCGCTGAACGCAACGTTAACGTCACGCAAGCGTCGCGCACTTGCTGCGTTTTGAGGAGTACAATCAGAGACAAAATGGATTCCGACGAGGAAACACTAGCTACCTAGCTAGTTATTATTATTACTTATAAAAAAGAAAAAGTAAACTTTGGGAAAATCCTTTATGGTCCAACTACATTTGACGAACTTTTACAAGTGATTCAAAATGACATACAATATTTAGACATTATTAACAGAGTTTCAGTGCCACCAGAAAAGAGGCTTGTTATAATCTCGAGGTAAGAAAAATAATACATTAAATTGCTCATACAGGCTGTTAAGTATATTATAACTATAAAACGCTTCTGTGTATATTTTTAAATACCTGTTTTATATTTGGCCGAACGGCGTGATTGTGCCTGTTGCCAAAAAGCGCAACGTTAACATCGCGTTGGCGCCTGGCCACGTTAACTTCGCGTCTACGAAACGTTGGTGTTGCGCAAACGTTTGAACAACACCAACGCTCGTAACAGGCCCGTGGGATAGGAGCCTAAGTTATTTATCTCCGGAACTAGATGTTAGCTACAATAACATTGCGCGCCCCTCCAAATGACTATTTCCATATGTATAGTCACATTCTTACGAAAGCCGCCATGCTTGGCCGATGCATGTTGGCGATCGCAGAAGGTGTTATGGTACTCAGAAGGACGCCGCTGTCCATCCCCTGGTCAATATCCCTCTGTCGCCTTCTACGACACACACGGGTAGAAATGGGGTGGTGCTATTCGCGGCCACCAAACGGCTCGCTGTCACAGCTACTTTGACATAAAGTAATAGAGACAGCACGAGACTTAACATTGAGTAGTGTTCGAGTATTTGGTCATATCTGTGTCTGTTTCGTTTTTCGAACCGATTTTGACGAAATTTGGTTTTGAAGATAAGATAGCTTAAACCCTGGGGAAGGTCATAGGCTACTTTTTAATCCGCGACTTCATCCAGACGGCAAATTCACGTAATTTTATGACGCGCCGATGAAGTTTTAGTGTAGTTGCAGTTAAGTTCAAGTTTGAGTGATAAACGGTATTCTTGTAATCTTTGAACTGCGCGTAAGCTGCGCGTGAACTGCACGTCAACTGTACGACAGCCAAACTATACCAAATTTACTTATGATGTACATGAGAGAAAAAATATTACTAACTAAATAATTGAATAGAAGCAGTTACATTTCAATAAATATGACGTTATTATAACATTAAAATAATACCCCAGTACAGATTTTAGTGCTTTTTAACTTTCATTTTGAGACGTCAAACTAATAGTAGAATACCGTTCATGTTGCGTTCCGAAGCACGCACCAAAGACGCGCAACAGTAGAATGCCGTCATTGCGCTCGCGTGACGCGAACTTGACGCAAGCGTGTCTGACAGCGGTAGAGTTGTTTTGATCGAAACTTTACTGCAACTGCACTGCAACAGCACTTCTTTAGTTACGTGAATTAGCCCACAGATCCCCGATAACCGACATCCACGCGGACTAAGTCGCGGGCAAAAGCTAGTACTATCATAAATGCGAAAGTGACTTTGTACGATACTCTTTCAAGGCTAAGCTACTGAACCAATTTTGATGTAGGTAATTTGGCACAGACTGACCTTGGATTCCGAGAAAGGATATAGGCTTCTTTTTAAACCGCGACTTCTTCTTCATCCGCAATAACTGACATGATAAAAGCTAGTATTTAATTTTTTAAATATATTTATTTTATTACTTTAAAGGAACAACTTCGTTTTCTTATTTTATTGCAAGCGTTATTGTAAAGAATAGACTATATATCTTTGGTTTATTTGTGCTGTATTATCTATAATCTATATATATATACAAAGGATCATGGCAGGATTTGTACAAAAAAAAATAAAGATGTTTAGAGAAGTTGAAATTCTAATTCTTATACTCTTGGGTACCGAAAGAGTATCTTTAGGCATCTACTTAATTTGTGTAACCCCGCAATAAAAATGGATGTTAAAAGTGAATAGTTTAACTAAAAGCTCATTATTTCAGAAACAGCCGGCTGACAGTAACATTGACACTGAGAGCCGCCGTTTCGCAGTTCTGATACTGAAATTGCATCGTTTTATGGGAAATAATGTCACAAATAAAGATCATTTTTTTCCACACACTTTTCACATCATTTGTTTGCTAATTTGATAGATCCGTTAATGTCACTTGTCATTTTCTTTTTTTTATAAACACAAATTAGGCAATGATTTAAAACGAAAAAGTATTATTTTCATTTCGAAATATTTTAATTATGCGGTGGTTTAAAAATATGGTAACTATATCAATCTACTCCTGGTAATGTATTCTCCACATTGGAAAATATTTGAACCCTCTAAATGTTTTTTTTTTCATATATATAAATGTATGGATCTCGCCATGATTCTTTGCTTATTATGTCGGTCTGTTCGTCCGTCTAAAACTACACGATGGTTTTTGATGCGGTTTTCACTAATTTTTAGACAATTGATTCCGGAAGGTTGTTTAATACATTTATTATTTAAATTAGACTTTGCATAGTAATCTCGATGTTTTCACATATTGTCACATCACTTTGTATAACCAACAAATAAGCTTTTCGTAAAGTTGAATTTGTAGTTGTAGTTTGGGATAGTTGCGTCGGCACTTCCATTTGTTTTTTTAGGGTTCCATACCCAAAGGGTAAAATGGTACCCTACTACTAAGACTCCACAGTCCGTCTGTCTGGCTGTCTGTCACCAGGCTGTATCTCATGAACCGTGATAGTTAGACAGGTGAAATTTTCACCGATGATGAATTTCTGTGGCCGCTATAACAACAAATACTAAAAACAGAAAATAAATAATATTTAAGGGAGGCTCCCATACAACAAACTAAATGTTTGGATATAATGTCTAATGTTGTATAGATAATGGTACGGAACCTTTCGTGCACAAGTACGACTCGCACTTGGCTAGTTTTTTTCTATTCCATGGATACAAAAATAACACACTTGGTATATTGAATGAATCAATTTTACGTAATTTATTTATTTCTTAAGAAATTGTGGCTAGGCTCCTTTTAGCAGAATAAAGTCCATTTAATAACCACCAGAGCATGGTGAAAACGTTAAACGGCCCTACATTTTACGAAGTAATATTATTGGGTTAAAACTTAGGTACACCTTAAAAATCTATAACCAACATTTCATTCAATACCAACTAATTAAAACTTAAAAATTTAATTTTATTAAATTTTAACATTTATTAATTTATTTTTCGAGACGATTATTAATAGGTACTTACCTAAATACCGAACATTGCGTGGTTATTAATTTTAAAGTCAATTTTATTTTTAGTACACTAAAGCTCAAATTATGTTATTATGACAAAAACGTTTTAACTTGAAAATTGGGTAGGTGTGTATAGATAATGGTACGGAACCCTTCCTGCGCAAGTCCGACTCGGACTTGGATAGTTTTTTTCGGGAATAAATATAATGACCACCAAAAATAGTAAATGATCACCAAATCTTAGGACCCTTAAGTCCCCCCTCGGGCGGATTCGACATGGTTAGGTTGGGTTAGAACCACTACGCACGAGGCGAGTGAGCGGAGCAATCATGCCGCGGCAGCGGCCGCCGAGTGCCAGAACCAAATCGCTTTTTACAGTAAACTCATACATTTCTACAATACTTTGGTTAAATGTTGGTGATCATTTACTATTTTTGGAGGTCATTTACTATATCTGGAGGTTCGATAAACATTAAAAAGGGGTTCAATGATGGTAATTATTTACTATTTTTGGAGGTTATTTACTATCTCTGGAGGTTTGTTAAACATAAGCCGATTTTTTCTAGTTCATTAATGAATGCGAGTATCTTCCACATATTTTTTGTTTGAGTCGGAGGTTTTTTAAACATTCTTGATTTATACTCTACATACCACCAAACAGTATCAATATTACCCATTTTTTTAGTCAATATTTTTTTTTCCATAATATAAATTTAACGTCACTTTTATCGCTGTAAACACTTACCTACAGTATAAGTGCCGTTTAAAATACAGTATTACCATAACTTCTCCACTGTACACAGGCCAGGAGATCAAGCTACAATAATCTGTCAAATTTCTTTGATAAATTTTTAACTTTATCACAAAAGAATAAGGTTCATATTCAATTTGAAAATTTGACAGTTTTGTATGGCTTGATGTGCTAGCGTGTATATATTCAAAAAGAGATAAGTAACCAACCAGCCAACACTGATCAAAAGTGCCTTCTAATAGTCTAGAAGCCTACTTTACCACCTTCGAATATGGTCTTTAAATGTATAAGAAATAGGGTGTAAAGTTCCTCTTCCTCCATTGAAAAGGGAAGATCCTCCGACCAGACACATATTGTATAATATTCAGGTGAAATTGAATTCATTAGCAAATTTTTAAGAAGTGACTCCGACCACGAACCTGAACAACTTTCATTATAGAGCCAACTCAAACAGCGCGAAAAACAAAAACAGCTGTTCCATACATTTTGGCCGTTTACCTATTGCACTTATGTATGGAACAGCTGTATTTTTTGAGTTGTGCTTTTTGAGTTGGCTCCATAACCTATTGACCGCCACGTCAAAAACGTGCCTTCGGCGCCAAGCTACGATTTACTACTATATACATCAACATGACTGTGGCGGTCAAAAGGATAATGAAAATTGTTCAAATTCGTGGTCTGAGTCACTCCTTAAAATGTTTGCTAATGAATGTAATTTCATCCTGTATATAGGGTGACTGGTAATTAGTGTACGATACTTAAACACGTGATTGTGTTCATGATAACGAACAACTTTCCCGAAGAAAAAATGTTTTTTGTACTGGTTCACTTTTATCACAATAACACAACAGCCGTATGAAATTCACGCGCGCACGACTGTGACCTAAAGTCACACACACACACACACACACGTTTATTGGCACATGGTCTGTGTCAATAAACGTTTTTTCGTTCTTTTCTTTTCTTTCATATACAGGATGAAATTAAATTCATTAGCAAAATTTTAAGGAGTGACTCAGACCACGAATTTGAACAATACTGCGATGTAGGACGGGTATTATACGATGTATAATTTAAATGTTTCTTCCTGGTCCATTTTTTAGGTTTCCGTACCCAAAGGGTAAAAACGGGACCCTATTACTAAGACTCCACGGTCCGTCTGTCTGTCTGTCACCAGGCTGTACCTCATGAACCGTGATAGCTAAACAGTTGAAATGTTCACACATGATGTCTTTCTATTGACGCTATAACAACAAATACTAAAAATATAATAAAATTAATATTTAAGAGGGGTACCCATACTACAATCGTGAGTTTTGGCCGTTTTTTTGCTCGATGTCTAATGTTGTATAGATAATGCCGTCGTGCGCGAGTCCGACTCGCGCTTGTCCAGTATTTTTTTTTTTTGTACATATCTTGTGAATATTATCTATTCAGGGGTGGTAAAAAGGCCCTAATTGAAATAAATTATTGACGTTCTTAATTCTGACTATGTAGATAGACACAACCATTTAATTTTTTTAAGGCTTGCTTATTATCAGATCTTGCATGGCAAGATGTAGGATTTACTGTATGGAGCCTCATCACCAAAGCCATACCCCAGCTTTCTGTGGCCATGTCAACATAAATATGCTAGTTTTAAGCCCGTCACATACGTAGCTATAATATATATTAATATACGTAGCTATAATATATATTATAGCTAGCCACCACACACGGTAGCTATAACTCACAGACTACTATAGAAAATATATCGTAATATAATAATAATAATATGTGGGGACATTTTCACATACGGCCATCTGACCCCAAACTAGGGAGGCCCTGTACTATGGGTGTCAGACAGCTGATATACATACACAAATACATTTTTTTTTGTAATTACCTACATATATAGATAAACAACACCCAGACACAAGGCAAACACAAGTGCTCATCACACAAAGGTTTACCCTGGGCGGGAATCGAACCCGCAACACGCTGCGCAGTAGTCGATCGCTCAGCCACTGCGCCAACCGTGTCGTCCCCGAACGAACGTATATAAAATGTCTAATAAAAATAAATGTATAATATGCCTTGCTATGAATTATATTAATATATATTATAGCTACGTCTGGGACGGGCTTTATACTCTGTTCCAAAACAATTTGATGAAAATGTAAACAAATGAGTCGGACAAATTGTGGACGGATGTTTTTTCTGTCATTTACAAATTGAGTGACACAGACAAAATGTATTACCATGTCAATGTCACTTTGTTTACGTTACAGTTCGGTGGCGCCTCTAGCGGTAAAGTTTGGCGTTAAAATTCCTAATAGCATTAGGTCGAACGACAGCTCACTTCACATAGAGTTCATGGAGAGAGATTGTTACAGAATAGCACTACTGAAGGAAAATTTTACAGAATAGAGGTTTGTTTACAAATTCGTCAAAAAATTTCTGAACAGAGTGTAGTCAGATGGCAGGTCACTTATCTCTTTAATATTGAACAAGTGTCGTGATCTCATACAAAATAGTAGAAAGGGTACAGGTAACGCCACCACCCACCATTTTTAGGTTCCTCTTCGACTGCCTTTGTGCTGTCCGCTTCCGTGCTAACGGTCTGTGGCTCCTGAAAAATACAGAATCAGACTGCCTTATTTGTAAACATAGGTCAAATTACAACAGATTGTGAGATGTTACAGGAAGCTAGATCTTCTATGTTTTGCCCAGAGGCGTACAAGTATATTTTAATTACATTATAATTATATAATTAACATTGTCAAAATTTTTACTTTATAGCACACATTTAACTTTTTAACCGACTTCAAAAAAAAAGGAGGGTCTCAGTTCGACCCGTATGTTTGTATGTATGTATGTTTGTCCGCAAATATCTCCCGTTTGGCTGAACCGATTTTGATGCGGTTTTTAGAAAAATGTTTGTTACATTCTGGAGAAGGTTTTAGTATACAACAAAAAAAAATTTTGCTTTTTGAAAAAAACAACAAAAACCGAGAAGACATTTTCGTTTCTTCCATCTTTCCATCTTTGGAGGACATTCAATCTCTGTTTATTGGATTTGGGTAATAAGGAGGCACTAAAAAGTAGAAAATAAAAACTTTTTTGAAAAAAGAGAACCACCTTCAAAAAAGAACTAAAAAGTGATAAATAACTTTAGCACAGAACACACATGACTTTAGTTTCGGAAGTCAGCCACCGACTTCCGTAACTAAAGTCATGTGTGTTCTGTTGTTATTTTCCTCTTTTCAAAAAAAGGTTTTTATTTTCCGCTTTTTGATAAGGTAGGCAACTTTATCATCCAAATCCATTAAGAAACGGCAACACAGTAAAAACAGAGATTGGAAGTCCTCCAGAGACTGAAGAAACACAAAGTTATCTATGTACATTTTTTGGTTTATGGTAATTTTCTCAAAAAGTGCTGCATCAATTTCGATCAAATTTATATGGGACAACCTCTGAGACTTACCCTACCCATAAAAAAAGTATTACCAAAATCAATTTACATTTGCCGGAGAAATCGCGTAACAAACATACAGAAAAAAACATACAGTCGAATTGATAACGTCCTTCTTTATTGAAGTCAGTTGTCGGCAAGGTCACAGATTAACTAATAGTTCCTTTGGACCAGATACTTCACTCCATAGAAAAAGATAGATACCTAACGCTATAACTGCCTACAAAAATATTATAGCCGCTCCTGCGCGCTAAAACGTACCTAACGCACACGCTCGAGAGTATCTACTACGTCGTCTGCCGTGGTGTCAGGTGATCACTTGTATCAAATTACACAACGCTAGGGCTGTCTATGATTATAAAATGACTACACAAAAGATTGTGAGTATGTTCAGAAAAATAATAAGTAAAATGTCTTATTAAATCAATACCTGCTTATAATTACGTACTATTAAAAAACTTTCTTGTTATAAAAGAACCAAAGTAAAGTAGTAAAAATAATCTTCCAATTCCGATATCTATTATAAAAAAAAGTATAATCTACAGAGAAAAAACAAATACAAAATATTTACCTTTCCTCCACCTTAGGTAATTTAAAAAAGGATAAATTTTTGTTGGTTGTTTTATTTTGACAGCCGTCTACACTGCAATATGCACGATTAGCCATTATTAAAGCTGCGGTCGCAGTATCGTAAGAAACTATTAGTTAAATTATATCGGATAGAAGTTCTCTGGGGTATACGTACACTTGAGCGAGCCCGTGACAACCCGACTGGATTTTGGACGTCCGGACGAAAGCGAGCCGTAAGTACTTAAGCGCGTGACCTTTAACGAGTGACGAAGGCCTGGCAAGGTATGTGGTAAATAAATAAAATACTTACATTTACGTCTTCCTGTTTATCCTCCGCGGTTTCGTCGCTGATGACCTTGGCGGATAGTTGAGTTACCGTGACATTTGCCTGCTGGGGCAAGGTCGCAATGAGCTCTGTCTGCGTGCTTTGGTCGCAAGAACCCTCTATTTCAGGACCAGTTTGAGAAGACTGACGACCAAAAGAGAAATAGAATCAAGTTGAAGTTTCATCATGTCAATCTTAAGATGCCCACTGCTGAGCAATAGGTCTCCCCCACAGATATAGATAGACCTAGATAACGCAAGAGCAACTACTTCGCGTGCCTATTTTCGTGCCTAACTTACGATAAAAAATCGTAAGTAAAAAAATAAAGTAAACATTTCCTTCCATCGGTAAGTCATTTTGTGATTAATATTATGCGTAATTAATTTAAAAAAAACCATTATTTTTAATCTAATACCCTCAGTAATACCTGGGAATACCAAATTTAGGAAAAACAAAACATTCGTATTACATTGTGACGTCCAAAAAATGGCACGCTTGGTTTTCATACAGATCGTGATACAGTTTGCGTTATCTAGGTCTATCTATATCTGTGGTTTCCCAAGGGGTTTTCAGCAGTAATCGCCATGCTTGGCCGATGCATGTTGGCGATCGCAGAAGGTGTTATGGTACTCCGAAGGACGCTGCTGCCCATCCTCTTTTTAATATCCCTCTGTCGCCTTCTACGACACCCACGGGTAGAAATGGGTTGCTGCTATTCTCGGCCACACGGTTAATTGAAGAATTGAAGTTTATTTTAGATAAATTATCTATACTAATAAATAAAATTGAAGTGTCTGTTTGTAATTTGTTAAATTATTATTATTGTTTAAAGTTTGTAACTGTCTGTCTGTTTGTCTCGGTAGATCTCTGAAACGTCGGAACCGATTATGACGGGACTTGCACTGACAGATAGCTGATGTAATAAAGGTAAGTTAGATTACTTTTAATTTAGAAAAAGAAACAGGGTTCCGCGAAAATGTATACGGGAGAAATCGCGGGCATCAGCGCTAGTATTAGATATATAAATTGTGCAAAAAGACTTGAAGTCCAATATGAAAATATTATGTGACCTTCAACGAAGATTCGGCAACTATTTTTGTCTACTGCCAACTTATTTGTGAAAGTAAATAATGGATCCTATGTCATTGAAAGTAAGATTCTTAATCCTTTGTGCTCACCTCCATGTCTTCTTCGCTTACAATGATTGCCACATTTTCGACGGAGGGCATCGACGGGTCCAAGAATGATATGAACTCGAGTTCATCCTGTAAAAAAATAAAAAAACAAATGAGTGCCGAGGTACTTACTAGAATACTCGTCGATAAACAGGGCGATACAGATCTTCGATGATCACATCTTCTTTATTATGTACAAATTCTGCCATGATTCTGACTAGCTAACCGCCTTCTTGATAATAGGGTATTACACCCATTTTTGAAAAGTGTCTCAATGAAATTCTGTAGTGCTAATCATCATCTGCCTGATGTGCTAATATGCCACAAAAAAAAAAACAAAAAATATTTATACAATCGATAAGTGCCATAAAAATGCATCAACATTTTTAATTTTCAAATTTCGCGCGTAGTTTGACGAAAACGCCTCTTACTGGACGCCATATTGCTCAGCGTAAATGACGTCAGTTCGTTTCGTATCAAGTGAGCTCATATTAAATATGATAATTGTATATCATTTAAAAATATTTAAAAGCATATTTTGTAATAGGTGTAATAATGAAAAAATTACGTTGGTTACGAAAATAATAAAAGTACAAAGCCAATATTACGCCAATCGGTTGACTGACAGTTGACAATTTTTTGTTTACACAGCCGTACGGCGTAATAACATGGCCGCTACTATTTCACGATGTTTTATAACAGATTAGAAAAACTGAAAAAAAAATAATTGAATTTAAAAATTTGTTTCGTTATTTTATGAACTAAAACTTACATTTTCCGACTGCTTTATGCCTAAACTGTCTCAATAACATATTTATAGTTTTTTTCTCGTATAGAGTAAAATACCCTATTCAAAAGTGCCTGTAAATGGTTTAATTGAAATAAATGTTTTGACTTTGAGTATGTTACCTTTTCTGGTTTAGCGAGTCTCCATGCGCGATATTCACGGGCAGCTCGACGCATGCGCAGTAGATAAGCTGGGGCGGCGCGGCCTGTTGCCCACGCCGTCACAGTGCTGGGCATCCCACCGCCAGCCGGCTCATCGTAGTATGTTAAAACAAACTCCATGCCCATCTGTGAGCAAGAAGTATTACTTAGGATTGATTTATCAGTAATCACATTACTTTTGACGGCTTCATAGCCTGTACTCCGTTCCCAATAAGATTAGACATACACACAAACTTTTTTTACAGTCCCTTCAACCGATTTTGACTTCTATTCCGTAGGCTTAAAGATAACATTAGAGGCAAAAAAGAGGTTACAATAACAACTGTTTACTGCAGTTGCCATTTGTCATGCTACCAACGCAATATAAGTCAAAATTGGTTGAACGGACTGTAAAAAAGGTTTGTGTATATGTCTAAGCTTATTGTGAATGGAGTATAGTGTGTGTCAATGCTGCTACGCTGTTCTAGAAATCGTTTAGATTTTGAGTTGCGCTAAATCGAATACGCGCCTTTAAAACCACGGAATGGAAAAAATACAAGTGGAAGTACCCACACAGCTATCCCGCGTGTCATAACTCACAGTATGGCATTGAAATGTAATGCCATTTGTCATGCTACCAACGCAATATAAGTCAAAATCGGTTGAACGGACTGTAGAAAAGGTTTGTGTATATGTATAATCTTATTGTGAACGGAGTATAGGTGGTATGTAGTGCATCTGCCTCCGACGCACAGGGTCGCAGCTTCGATATCATCGCACGAAAATAGGCGCGCGGAGATTTCACAAAACTTGTTCCAGGAAAAACGTGTTCTTGGAAAAGTTTTGCAAGTTTTTGGTAAAAATGTTTGTAATTTTTTTTTAGAATCTCCATTACACGTACAAGGTTTTTTTAATTTTTCAATGTATGAGTGAGTTCATTATGAACGGCCAAAGTTCAAATAAAAATTGTGCAAAAAAGCTGATTTTCAGACGTGTTTACTGAATTTGTTTCATAGCTCTCAGAGTAAGCCAGATGAAGTGGCAATGGGCAGGCCACATCGCTCGAAGAACCGATAACCGATGGGGAAGAAAGGTTCTCCAGTGGCGATCACAACCCGAAGACGCAGCGTTGGTAGACCTCCTAACAGATGGACCGACGACATCGTCAAGGTAGCGGGTAACCGGTGGATGCAAGCGGCAGGTTGCCGTGAGTTGAGGCGTTCTAAGAAGCCGGTTTAACATTGGCCTCCCCGCCTATGTTAAACCGGCTTCTGGCTAATGATGATGATGATAATGATGAAAACGATGATAATGAGGATGATGTTAATGATAATGATTACGATGATAATGATGATAATACTTTGGCCCACACTAAGAAATTCTCCTGTGTCGTGGGTGCGTTTACAAACACAAACTCACATACACAAACAGCCAGACCCGGAACAACTCTCTGTAGGCCATACAAATTTTTGATCCGTGCGGGAATCGAACCCGCGACACGCACCGCTGCAGTCGATCGCTCAACCATTGCGCCAAACGTGACGTCAAAATAATGTACGACACACATAATGATAATGTTGATGATGATAATGATGATGACGATAATAATGATGATGACGATAATAATGATGATGACGATAATAATGATGATGACGATAATAATGATGATGACGATAATAATGATGATGACGACAGAAAAATTCTTACCTTATCAGGTCCATCCAAAGTCTTAACAACCATATGACTCCAATATTCCAATACTCGTATCGCATGTTTCGTTTCGGGCACTTTCGGATGCTCGCATGAACGTGACATAACAACGTACACCTTATTATTGCTTGAAGCTTCACCTTTTTCCCTCTCTTGCTCTTCTATAGCTTTCCGTTTCGCATTGGAGTGGACGCTAGGGCGTTCGGAAAGGATCGGCTCTGTTCGAGGTTTGACAGAAGCAGGCGAGGAACGAAATATACAATCTTTGTGAGGTTGATCTTTTGTTTCGATGCCAAACTGTTTGTGTCTCCTTAAGTATACGTAGTCTCTGTTTGCAAATAGTCTCTGTGAAAGAAGAAAAATAAACACTTAAAAAAAAGAAATACACAATATTTCTTTTACACACGTTTTCTTTGTCTTTATTTTGTATTATGCGTTTTCTTTGCCTTTATTTTATATTATGTACTAATATAGCTTTTTCAATTCATATTATTATGTACTTTCTAAATTAATCTTAGACACCATTGACATCGTACACCGTAAGGAAACCTGAGGGCTAATTCACGTAATTTTATGACGCACCGATGAAGTTGTAGTGCAGTTGCAGTTAAGTTAAAGTTTGAGTGATAAACGGTATTCTTGTAATCTTAGAACTGCGCGTAAGCTGCGCGTGACCTGCACGTCAACTGTACGACAACTAACCAAACTCTACCATTACCAAACTTACATAGTGTGGCCACATGAAAAAAAAAGCTTTTTATTTTCCGCTTTTTAATACCTCCTTCTCATCTTAATCTATTAAGAAACGGCTACACGGTTAAAACAGAGATTGAAAGTTGACTACTCCAAAGATTGAAGAAACTAAAACGTCGTCTTTGTAATTCTTATAAAATTTATATGAGACCACCCCTAAGGTATACCCTATCCATAAAAAAAAGAATTTTCAAAATCGGTTTACGTTTGCCGGAGAAATCGCGTAACAAATCGCGCACATACTTAATGCAAATTTAAGACTTATATGGTTTTCTCATGGATTCCATTGTCAGAACTGGACGAAATTAAAATGGGACCACACGGGAAGCACTAGCTTTCAAATAAAAAAAGAATCATCAAAATCAGTTCACCCAGTCTAAAGTTCTCAGGTAACAAACATAAAAAAAAATACAGACGAATTGATAACCTCCTCCTTTTTTGAAGTCCGTTGAAAAATATTACGAGTACTCACTAAATAATTGAATAGAATCGATTACATTTCAATGAATATGACGTTATTATAATATTAAAATAATACCCCAATACCAGTTTTTAGTGCTTTTTAACAGTCATTTTGAGACGTCAAACGAATAGTAGAATACCGATCATGTTGCGTTCCGAAGCACGCACCAAAGACGCGCAACAGTAGAATGCCGTTATTGCGCTCGCGTGACGCGAACTTGACCCGAGCGTGTCTGACAGCGGTAGAGAATACAAAAGCTTTGTTTTAATCGAAACTTAACTGCAACTGCACTTCTTAGTTCAGTTCAGTTCAGTTACGTGAATTAGCCCACTGATTACTAAATGATTTCAGTACGTAACTGACTACTGTGTTTGTGAGTTTTTAAATAAGGCGTTTGTGTCTCGTTTGGTGTAAATTATTTATCCCGAACCCTAGCTCGTAGGTGACAGTATATTTCTAACAAAAAGAAAAACTCACCGGCCACAGAACCTCCCAATGCAACACAGCCTGATCTACTAGACCGTTGGCGCTGCACTCGACGATCGCGAGCGAAGCCACCGCCGCGTCCCAAACAGTTCTGTACCCACCATCCACTTGGATCGCCGCAAAGTCCGCAGCAAGCACGTCGTGGTACCTTCCGTATACTGCGGAACAAATTAACCGTTTAAGGCGACGATATACGCCGGCGACCTTGAGCGACCAGAGAATCGTATGCGCTGCGTCCAAAACTCTCAAAGTTTAGTCGAAAAAATTAAATAAAAGATAGTATTCTTTAACTTTAAAAAAAAAGACGTATATTAAAAGATAGATAATAAAATTATCTGTAAGATAGTTTCGTTTAATTATACCGGGTAGATTTTGTGCAATTGTCAATGTTTTGTCCGCGGCAGACACAACTTCACGAGTTAATTAAACTATTTAATATGAATATAATCAAAAATATTGACATACTAAATGATTATGAGAATGTTCTAGTTTAACATATATGTTTTTCAAATCAGTTACACTACTCATTTTGACGTGATTGTCAGTTTAAAATCTGTAAAAGTTGTTAATAGCCCCTTAAGAGGATTATGAGGTGCCGATACGCCCCGCGAGTAGGTATTTCCAATTATGCTATCTGTTTCATTCCGCTCGCTCTGCCTCCCTCCGGGTGAACAATACAAATACAATATGGTCCGGCCCCCCGACTTGTGTCGTGCGATAGAGAGAGTTGCAAGTCGAGGAGGCAATTACCTACATTTCCTTTTAGAAATATGGTTTTGGGCGATAACGTTTCTCCCCCCTAAACCATCACAAAATATGACAATTTAGATCTCATTAGATTCAATACACCTTAATCTAGGTCGGTACGTTTTGCTTTTTGAGTAATTCAGTATTGTAAAAACGCTCGAGGAAGTTTTTAAGACAAAGTGCATGTAGATCTATGATAATTACTTCTATCGTACGCAATATTTATTTAAAATAAAAACGTACAGACCTACTTTCTCATTATATCTACGACATTTAAAAAATAAAAAATAAATAAAAAACCCGACTGCGTAAAGAGTGAACTTTAAATAAGTAAAAACTGAAAAGAAATAAACAAGTCCGGTAGTCTAGAATTATGTTTAGTAATGTTGAATAACTATACCATTGAAATAATAAAAAACGCGGCCATAGCGATATGATCAGTCGGGACCCCTTAAAATCTAGACCGGCTCAAATCTTCCCTTTAATGGGTTTTCGTCACGTATCTAAGAACAGTTGGACTAATGAGACGAATCTAACGATACCCTAACGAAATATATCCGTTCAGTAGTTTGGAAGATATCAGGTAATAAAGAATATTTTATTTTATTTTACCGACGCGAAAAACATAACCCTTTCCTTGCAGTCGGGGTAAAAATTATGAAAAACAAGTTTAACGGAGGTAATCGCGTTATCGCTTTTTGTATGAAAGTTTACAGTTTCACAATCCTCTTAAGAGCGCGTATTCGATTTAGCGTAACTCAAAATTACGACTGCTATATAAATAAACACACAACTACATACAATACAAAACATATTTGCAAACGCGTTGAAAAAAGGAAAAATATAATATTTTGGCATACTGTAAATACTGTAATGGTTGTATTCGGCCTGAAAGTTAACTCTGACGTCTATTTTCGTAAAACGCTATGAAGGGATTGTCTTCGCTTTAAAAAACCATCATTGGAAATTATACTTTTACCCTGTAGTTCCCTAATTCCTTGTTTCTCAGGTCTTCGGATAAACTTATGATAGGTATTCATTCGACAAAGTTATCTATTTGAGTGATTTTCTTCATTAACTGAGTGCTAGGAAGCGCAATATCGAACCAATAGCACTATCGAATAGATATAGTCCAGTTAAATCACCTGAGAAACTGGGCATAAATCAAGACTGGACTCCACCGAAGCGGAGAGGAGAGATGTCTCGTAAATAACCAATAGGAAACTGTATTGCATTGAAACTAAGCGGTGAGATGTGAAAATAACGCAAGCCGATTAGTTGTTCGAGACGGGAACCGATCACTTTTCCGAATTATTTTTGTCCGAATTTCATTTTACCGAAAACTATTGACCGACGTCTTTTTTGCTATATGCATTATTTGACATATTTTTAGATCATCGAAGTATCGTGTGTCATAGGTATTATTTTACCGAACTATTTTTCTCCGATTTACAAAATAACTTTTTCCTATTGGCCGAAGCCTCTTTTGAACTATTTTCATTTGCTAAATGATTTATTTGCCATATTTTCACCCCGTCAAAACAAAATTTTACGGAATATTATTGAATCACAAATATATAGCCGGTTACTTGGTAGTATTTTCAACATTAAATTAAAATAGTGTCATAAAAAGTCAATATGTTACAAAATTTAGTGACAGAAACGAATCGCTGCGAAACCGATTTCACGCAGTCTTGTCTGCCCTACCCCTATAGTGTAATTTAAGAACGCGTAGGCGCGGAGGGGTGGGGCGGCCCGCGAGCTGAGGAGCAGGCGGTTTGAAGGCTCGCCGCCGCGGCTGAGGCGGGCCGGCGGAGCCGGCCAGCAAGCCGAAGCTGCGGTGGTGAGCGTTAAAACCATCTGCGACGAAGAGCTCGCGTGGGGCCGCCCAGACCCCGTAGCGCCGGAGCCGTGACAGAAACAATGCTCTCTGCATGTTGCATGCCTGCTTGCATGTGTTATGCTTGTTTGCACGCTGCATGCTTGCTTGCATGCAGCATGCCTGCTTGCACGCTGCTTGCATGCTGCATGCCTGCTTGCATGCTGCATGCCTGCTTGCATGCTGCATGTCTGGTTGCATGCCGCATGCCTGCTTGCATGCTTGAAGCAAGAATCTTTGTTTGAAAACTTCTTACTGGAACCACCTGTTTTATTAAGTGCTATTACATTTAAATAATTAATGAAACAAAACAGTAGGAAACAAATCTGAAATTAGCTCTCTCTAACACCAGTGTAATGAATACATTAGTTTTGAAAGCTCTTTCAAATATTTAATTTCACTCAAAATTGTCTTTAATTTTCAAAAGATTTTGATTTTTCGTTTCCGGTTATCATTGACTCAATATCAGACATATTTACTTCTAGGCGTTTGGTGAAAATTGGTATTTAAAACAGTGGTATAACGAATGTTCGAACAAATGTTATTTCGGCTAAGTGTAACTTCGGTAAAAAGTTTTTCGACCAAATGAAACGTCGGAGCAACGAAAAAAATCGAATTGATAATAGGTCAACTGATACAGTGGCAGACGTGACTTCGATGTAGTAAAAAAATACGAAACGAGAAAAGTTGAAAAGTTTTAGGTGAAATGAAATTCGGTCAAATATTTTTCGACCTTATGATAGGTAACCGTTCGAGACATCTCCGCTTTGGTGGAGTGGGCCTTAATCTTTCTGAAACCGTGATTTTCTTCGAATAATCTGCTCACATCATTACGACATTGCTCTGGGAAAAACGCGAAAACATGTTTTCGTCACGAATCGAATACACGCTCTTAAGTTACTGCTTAGCATCGCATAGGTAGGGAATGCCTAAGGCATTAAGTCTTTGAGGCTCTGTCATTAAACCCAAATCCATACTTCTTGACATATCTTTACATAGTATAAAAACCAAGTCGCTACCGCTGTCTGTACGCGTAGATCTTTTAAACCACGCAACGGATTTTAATGCAGTTTTCATTAATAGATAGAGTGATTCAAGAGGAAGGTTTATACGTATAGTTTGATCTACATTGCAGCCGTGCGAAGACAGGGCGGGACGCTAGTCTACACTTAATATTACAAATGCGAAAGTAACTCTGTCTGTTACGCTTTCACGATCGGCTGAAACCGATTTTGATGTTTGGTACGAAGATAGCTTGAATCCTAAGAAAGGACATCGACAAGGACTTCTGCTGCATTCGCGATAACCGGCATTCACGCGGACGAAGTCGCGGGCAAAAGTTAGTATTGAATATAACTAATATCGCTAACCTGTCAAATACTTAACTAAAAAACTGGCCAAGTGCGAGTCGGACTCGCGCACGAAGGGTTCCGTACCATTATCTATACAACATTAAAACTATATAATAACCTTTTTTTTTCACGGCAAAAAATCACGTTTGTTGTATGGGACTGTTAAGTATTTATTTTATTCTGTTTTTAACCGACTTCAAAAAGGAGGAGGTTATCAATTCGAATGTTTATATTATTATTATTATTTTTTTATGTATGTTCGGGCATAACTTTGTCATATAGGTATAGACGGATTTGCAAAATTCTTTTTTTGTTCGAGAGGGGAGTTTTCTATTCCGAAATGGTCCCATATAAATTTGATCAAAATTGATACAGCCCTTTTTGGGAAAATCAACAAATTCTCAAATAAATTACTTAAACGACGTTTTAGTTTCTTCAATCTTTGGAGGACTTACAATCTCTTTTAAGTGTGTCGCTGTTTCTTAATGAATTTGGATGTTAGGGCAACACAAAAATGCAAAAAAAAAAAAGTAAAAAAAAAAAAGACTTTTGGAAGTCGGTGGCAATACAAAACAATAAACACAAAGCCACCGCCACCGACTTCCGAAAGTAAAGTAATGTGTGTCCTGTGCTAAAGTTGTTTATCACTTTTTAGTTTTTGAAGGCGGTTTTCTTTTTTTTTTGAAAAATCTTTTTTTTAGTATTTGTTGTTATAGCGGAAACAGAAATACATCATCTGTGATGAACTGTCTAGCTATCACGGTTCATGAGATACAGCCTGGTGACAGACAGCCAGACGGGCAGTGGAATCTTATTAATGGGTCCCATTTTTACCTTTTGGGTACACCTAAAAAGTATGCAATCTCTTGCGAATAAATATTTTATCATATTGTACAATGTTACGGAACCCTTCGTAAGCATGTTATCCTAATTAACCTCACGGTGATAAAGAACCACAGTAAATGATAAATGTTAGTAATTAATGACGTCGATGGCGGAAAATAACTAGACCTTGCGAGATGGCCGTATCGCTGTATTCGACGCGGTTATGTAAATGTAGAATATTGTAGTTCTAAAAGAATGTTGAGTATTGTCCGAGCGGTGGGACTGGAGATTGGAGAGGTGGATGTACCTTTTTTTAATTATCAAATAGGCTTGCGTTTGACCGCAATTCACCTGATCTTAAGTGATGATGCGGCTTAAGTTGGAACACGCTTCCCTAGGATGAACCGGTTCAGTCACCCACCCAGATAATACTTATCAGGTAACAAAGAGGCGGGCAGCGAATTCCACAGTCTGGCAGTTCGCACAATAAATGTGGAATCAAAGAGTTTGGTTCCAGACCGTAGAACTTCAACCATATAGGTGTGATACTTCGTCGTATCTCTGCTCGTCCGATGATGGATTGGGGATGGGGATAGGGGAAACCTGCATGCCAGTTCGGCACCATTCATTAAGTTATTACTATTTTAATGTGTTTTTACGGTTCCGTACCCAAAGGGTAAAAACGGGACTCTATTACTAAGACTCCACTGTCCGTCTGCCTGGCTGTCTGTCTGTCACCAGGCTGTATCTCATGAACCATGATAGCTAGACAATTGAAATTTTCACAGATGATGTATTTCTGTTGCCGCTATAACGACAAATACTAAAAACAGAATAAAATTAATATTTAAGGGGGGTTCCCATACAACAAACGTGATTTTTTGCCGTTTTTTTGCTCGATATCTAATTATTATTATTATTTCAATTTTTTTTAATGTTGTATAGATAATGGTTCGGAACCATTCGTGCGTGAATCCGACTCGCACTTGGTCAATTTTTTTTACTAGGACACACAGAAGAATCTATTGGTTTTGGAGATATTTTAGAACCAGCATGAGAGTTCTGCGCATATAACCAACAATCGCGCGGACGAAATTGCGTGAATAAGCTATTAGGTAAACATGTTATTCGACCACCCCCCTCCCCGCTTGGAACACACGGGATATTGTATAACGTTGTTAGTGTTACTGCTCAACTACATATCTATTACATGTTTTTTCTCTTAATCAGAGATATTGAACGTTTAATGGGCGATAAGATAATGTTGTTTAACATTGTAACTATGTTATTTTGATAAAACGTCCCATGAAAACATGAGTAGTAGGTAATATTTAGAAGTAGAAATTATTACTGGTTATTGATTTTTCAACCGACTTCAAAAAGAAGGAGATTCTCAATTCGACTGTATGTTTTTTTTTTTTCTTTTTTTTTGTATGTGTGTTACGCCATTTCTCCTTAAAATTCTTTATGGATAGGGTATGCCCCAGGGGTGGTCCCATATAAATTTTATCGAAATTGATACAGCAGTTTTTGAAAAAATCAACCTAAACCCAAAAATTTTACATAGACGACCGACGGACGACGGGATAAGAAGGAGGTATTAAAAAGTGGAAAATAAAAAGCTTTTTTACAGAAAAGACAACCGCCTTCAAAATCTCAAAAGTGAAAAATACAGACACTTCAATTTTATATATTTGTATAGATAAAAAACTTTTTTTACAAAAAGCCAATTTTGCTTTGGTTCTGTTAGTTGTTTTGCATTGACGACTTGCGAATTTAAAGTTATTTTTTACTTTTTAATTTTTGAAGGTGCGAGTCGGACTCGGTCTTTCTTGTAAGTTTTTTTTACGTTTTTTAGTGCCTACTTTATCGTACAAATTAATTACGAAACGGTGACACCAAAAAAAAAACAGTTTTATACCTTAATTTTCCACCCTTAGGGGCGAAATAATTTCATGAAATTACCATGGGACATACTTTGCGGTATATACTATCAATTAAAAAAAGAATTATCAAAATCGGACGGCACCGAAAAAAGTTATGCGTGGCACACATTAAAAAAAAATCTACTTGTTGAATTGAGAATCTCATTCCTTTTTTATATATATAGTACCTTTGTATGCATACAGTCCCTGGCCAGGCTTGTACTCTTTCCGCCAGATAATGACATCTTCAGCCTCCATGTAAGGTACCCAGCCATCTGAAGAGGGCAGCGGCCGGCATGGTGTTTCATTCATTTTACAACTGCACAAAAAGTTTAATACAGTTGACTACTCCTAGAGAGCACTGGCTTGCAAAAAACCTGTCAAATGCTGTCATCATCAGCTGGAAAACGTCCACTGTTGGACAAATACCTCCTCTAAAGAGAGGGGGGGGAAAAATGCCTGTGTGTACTAAATATTTCGAGGAACATTTTATTAATTATCATCAGCTGAAAAACATCCACTGTTGAACAAAAGCCTCCCTGATAGAATGCCCCAACTAGCCGCATCCTGCTTAGTGGCATGAAAATAAAGTTGAAATTTCAATACACGGAATGCCTAAGCATACCGCGGTTATTCTTCATGTACTTACGACTGTTAACATTAAAATTTCAACTATATTTTATGGTTTTTTTGATGTTGCGGTCAATAGCTTAACTTACTCTAAGTTAGGAAATGTAGACAAACATACTAACCAGCAGTAATTGACTCCTTGTTGTTTCTTCTCAATGACCAGTCTTTGTCCACACATTTTGCAAAACAATGTATTCTTGGATAAAGTTTCAACACCATCCAACTCGGACATTATAGCCTGTGGAAGAATTGCATTGAATTAAAATACGAAATAATATTTTTCCTAACAGAATTTTGGACACAGTGGTCAATTTAAATGGAGACTAGTCATCACCATCATGAGCCAAAAGACGTCCACTGTCGAACATAGGCCTCCCCCATAGAACTCCACAACGAGCGGTGTCCTGCCGGTTGCATTCACCGGTTACCCACCACCTAGACAATGTCGTTGGTCTAACTGGTGGAAGGTCTGCCAACGCAACAAGGTGGCTGGTCTGGTCTCGAGTGGCAACCACGAACCACAAGACGCAGGTCTACCGGTTGGAGTAAATAATAATTGATATAATAAATGTGAAGGTAAAATCAAGTGTTTTTTTTAGAGAATTTCTGTCTTCAGAATTTCATAATATCCAAAGAGGTCCTAAAACATTTCAATAAAAAATTCTTTTTAGTTTTGCTAATTGTTTTTTTTTTTTAATTTAAGCGTTTGCCCATTGTTTTATTAATAAGCCAAAAACAAAGTTGCTAAGACTAAAAATAAAGGTAATATTAAAGGAACAAAGCAAAACAAAAATAATTGAAGTATGTTGACCTCTCTTTGTCAGAAAACATTTGCATTTATCATTTTATTTTTAAAATGACATTGGAACATTGTAAACATTGCTGTCCTTCATTCTTACAGAATACTTTTTGCAGTTAGAGGCAACGGAAAGAAGGAAAATAAGCCTTAAAATAAACTTTTTAGCGCATCTCAAACTTTAACAACTAAGTTAAGATGATAATTATTGACTTAAACATCAATAATATGCATTATTTAATCTACATTAACTGATAAAAAATTAATTAATATTTTACAAAACAGGACAGTTAGAATATTGAAAGTACCTGTAACTCTGCGTCAGTAATGTTTTTGTCGCAGCCGACTGGTGGTTCGCAGTCGTTGTTACTACCATGGGCCATAGAAGCTGCGGTCGCCGACAATAATAACGTTCGTCTAGGCCGGAAAGTTTGTTTGAAGCATTGTATCACTTCCCTAACACTGCGATCCTTACACCTCTTCACCACCGTATTCACAAAGTTACACCGTGTCCAAGCACTCCAAACGCGAAAATCCCTTAGAATAAACCTCAAAGCAGACATACTTCCAGTATCCTTTCTACAATTATCTGCCAAAAACACGTCGTACCACATCCATCTTTTGAATAGATATCGCGACGTTATTATGTAGCGAAGCTGCACGTTATTGTTTAGAGCCTGTTGTAGTATTAAAATTTGTTTAAATTTACTAGTTTTGCTACATAACATCTCGCTATTGATTGCGAAATATTTATAACCTCATTTTTTAATTTTGTCCATCTTTTTATCTATGATTTCGTCCGAATGTGACAGAAGGGCATATAATAGTGATGTGCTTTGTTTACTAAATTAAAAAAATATATTATAATATTATTGCAGCGTCAATGAAAGGCGGGAGTTAGCGACACACTGGTTTATTGAATAAGTTTTAGAATCTACCCGCCACCGGACAAATATCATATAAATAATAATCTGACCATCGGTACATTTCTCCCCCTTAAGCTAAAGCCTTAACTTAAATATAAACACATTGACAAATAATTTTATTTAGTAGCTCCTGTTAGAGCCCGGTTATAAGCTCGCAGAGCACGGGCAGACGCACCTGACGGTGGTGGTGGTGTCTCCGGCCCAGATGCCACTTCAGACCCAGTCACCTGTGACTACTCATAAATGCCGTCAGACGCGTCTTCGAATGTGTCCTCAGCCCCCTCACGGACCGAAGGGACCTCCCGCTCCGGGGATACATCTTTAGTCTCGGAAACTATGCTAGTACGAGATAACGAGTGACGATTCTTTTTATGTACAGGCATAATCTGATCAACGTGTCTACGCCAACCGACTCCACGTCCAACGTCCTCTTTGTACAAGACCGGTCCCGTCTGACTGACTATAGTACCCGATAACCACTTGTCCCCCCTCGCGGTGTAGTCGCGCGCTAGCACCGCGTCACCCGGCGCCAGCGCGCGCGTGCTGCCGCCCGCTGGGGCCACTTGGCGCTCCTGCGCGGCGCGCACTACAGCGGACACGTCGGGCCGCAGCGCGTCCAGGCGCCCGCGGAGCCTGCGCCCTTGCAAAACCACCGCCGGGGACACGCCTGTAGTTGCATGTTGGCAGTTACGATATTGAAATAAAAACTTGCTCCGTGCCGTGGTGACGTCATCGCCCTGGTACAAAGCACGTTTGATGGCTTCCTTAACGGTTTTTACCGCATTTTCTGCAGTCCCGTTTCCCTGCGGTCTGTAAGCTGTGGTCACATGTTTTATACAATTTTTTTTCCAAATCATTAAAAATCCTGTGAGAAAAATGGGGGACCGTTGTCAGTGACGAGTAATGACGGTAAACCGAACCGAGCAAAGATTGTTCTCATTGTTGTGATAGTCGCCTGCGCGTCTGTCCTACTCATTGCTATAGCTTCTATCCATTTCGAGTTTGCGTCCACCATGATTAAATAACGTTTCCCCCTACAATCCGCGAAGTCTGCGTGCACGTGCTGCCACGGGTGCAGGGGCGCATGCGGCGGCGCGTCCCGCATGGCGCGAGGGGGGGGGAAGGCCCTCAAGAGCGGCATATCTCCTCTATGTCCATATCAAGACTGGGCCAGTACACGTAATTCCTAGACAAATTCTTCATTTTATTAATCCCTAAGTGCCCTTCGTGAATTTCATCTAAAATCTGTTTTTGCAATGCATTCGGTATTACGATCCTATATTTATATATTATGCAACCTAGTTCCGGTGATAAATCCTGTTTCCTAGCGAAATACGGTTTCTCAGTATCCGTCACTGTCAACGGCCAACCGAAAGTGACATAACCCTTCACCTTGCATAACAATTTATCTTTTTCTGTCTCCCTAGCGATGTCCTTAAAATAATAGGAAATGATTCCTCTATAAAATTGATGTAGGTGACTGCGTCGACTAAGCGACCCTCTAAGCGAAGTGGTAGCCTCGATAAAGCATCTGCGGGCCCATTGTCAGCCGAGCGAATAAATTCCACAGTGAAATCGTATGCAGCCAAGCGCGCCGCCCATCGCTATAGCCGACTAGCCGCAGTCTGTGTGTCCCTTAGCACCTAATATGTGCGTCAACGGCTGATGGTCAGTGCGTATTATGAAACTTCCCCTTGCCCCTCCTCGTAATGCGCTAACACTTGTTCGCCCAAGAGAACTCGCTTAGCTTCACTGAACGCCTGTTCACAACTTTCGTATTAACACTTTTTTCACATAACCTCAAAAATTATGTGAAAAATTCACATAAATTTTGAGGTTTTGAGTTTTTGAGTTTTTGAGATTTTGAGTTTTTAGTTTTTTATTTTTATCTTTTACAAAATATTTTATTTTTCACCAAATTTGGTGAAAACTTACCTTTTTATGTCCCAAATACACTGTAATTTTTTTGAATTTAAATATTTATTTTTTTCATCTTATTTCGACTTAATATCGTAAAAGCACCCTAATTTTCAATCGAAAAATCTCACGTCAAAATATCTGCTTTTTTTAAAAAGTCGGTGGGTTTTTTGTTTGTTGAAATCTCTACTTTCCGATGGTTTAAAAAAATATACAATACCATAGTAATTTTTCTCAGAAAATGCAATAAAACGAAAAAATCTCGAAGCCAATTTTTTTTTAATCATTATGTTGCTATCTAGTGATACAAGAATGGGATAATATTTTTTATTATTATTTACAGTGATTCACTCTTTTAAATATTATGTAACATTTTTATGAGCCCAACAATGAATTATCGATACAATAATTTCAATAACGCCTAAAAAAAATTGCCTTCAAGCATAAAACCTTGGTAAACCCCGGTATGAATTTTACTAACATTACTTTGTCTAAACCCTCGTTCACACACAGTGAATAATTGCTGCGAGTGTGTTAGCTTCGAATCATACTCACAGGGACTAGTTTGCTGCCTGTCTATCACAGACAGCGGGTTCTACACGACAATTTCGACAGTCTGTTGGTGCTACAAATATGTCGTCTATTCGTCGTCGATGTCTTAAAGAATCTGTTTTCATGTGCAGAGCAAACTAAATGCTTATTAAGCTCATAACTCACAAGAAGCGAATATGGGTATTTTTGAGTCCCACAGCTCCTCATATTTTCTATACACATCCAAGAAGCGAATTATATTGTAATTTCCCTTACTTTAGATTTATTTTTTTGGTCGACTCATCGTATTATACACACACGTATCTATGCAGTGACGAAATGACCTGTAGCACGGACGTGTAGTCTAAAGCGGCGTGTTGATCGGATTGACTATTCGCTGCCAAGTACTCTGTCACCCACAGCGAATTCACAGAGATAAAATTGAACATGCTCAATTTGAAATGCGGCGAATTCAACTCGCGGCAAAAAATCTATTCGCAGCGAATAGCCTGACATACACAGCGAATATTCGCTGCGATTAGGTATTCGGGTATTCGCAGCGACTATTCGCTGTGTGTGACCGAAGCTTAAGAGAAATTTATTTATTGTTAGACCTATTTGTTTTATTAATAAAATATTATATTTAGTTTATATCCTCTGACTAGAATGGAAAGAAGAATTAAAAATAGTGAGTCTAAATTGCCTAGCGACTTGCGACAAGAAAAATAAAAATCAATATAGTTTTTAGTGCTGGCAACAGCAAACCGCATTTTTCTTCTTTCATTTCATCGACGGACGACTGAGCGTTCGTTCGATCGTTTGTTCAACGTCATCTTTTATCCCTGTAATGTCTTATTTCTACGTCCCACATGCTTAGGGGTAACCGAATAAAGAAAAAATCCAAGAATCCCCGCACTAGAAGAAAAGTACGAACGACGGAAAACGTAAATGTGAACTCAAAAGTGCGTGAATAAACTAACGAGGTTCTTGTCCGTCCGGTTCGATCTGGATTAGAGCAGTTTGGACCGCAAGTCGGGCTCCCTTCCTCTCGTATCCCTTTAGTAAAAAGTTTAGTGGTGTGATATTTAGACTTTAATTCCATTATATTTGTTTATTAGTGCGTTTTTGTGGTGTATTAGTTAAATAAAACCGATCCAAAATGTCTGAGGAATCGTCAGCGGATCGCAATGTCGAAATATGGAAGATCAAGAAGCTGATCAAGAGTTTGGAGATGGCCAGAGGGTGAGTAATCCAAAGTTTTTTTAGTGTTCATTTAAGTTTTGTTTGGGTCAAGAAGTTT
Source organism: Charanyca ferruginea (assembly GCA_947361185.1). NCBI lineage: Eukaryota > Metazoa > Arthropoda > Insecta > Lepidoptera > Noctuidae > Charanyca > Charanyca ferruginea. Next base: position 10,425,827 of record OX376080.1, on the reverse strand, counting down.
TCCGTGGCATGTTTTTGGCCACATGATTGGACGAAACTGCCAACAAGGCTGCGTCACTTTTCGCACATGCGCTTTTGATGGGTGCGCGAGTCGTTGGCTGGCTGACACGCCAGCAAAAAGGCCAAATTAGACCTTATTAATGGGTTGTTAGTGACGCGAGGGTTGCGTAGCGACAGGTTTGGTTATATTGTGTTTGCAACGTGCGCAGAGCACGTAGGGCGCCGATGAACTCTAAAATGTCAAAATCCGACGTATGACTAACGATTTCATGACACGTTTTAAATTCCGTAAGGTGTATCACGATTAATCTATCTATTTTGCTACAGGGTTGCATTTTGTTACGCAATTCATATTTGTTATGTATTTCTAGGCAAGTTCTGACTTTCCTTTCTTTGATTTGTTGCACCAGTATTGTTAGAAAATAACACCATTGTCTTCACTTACTGTCAAAGCAATCTGTTAAGGTAGCCACACACTTTACAATATACTTGCGCAATTTAGTCTTGCACAAGTCAGCATGACACCAGAAATGGCTCAAAAACTTTTGCATGTTTAAGTATATAGCATACTTGAGTGGCCTGCATTTTGATTGATACCTAGCCCAAATTAATTAATTCAACAACAGAATGATTAGATTCAACTTGATAAATATTATTAGTCATTCAAAACAAAGCAACTTGAGAGGCAATATTGTAAATATTTTTCTTTCTTTCTTTAACATATAAAGAATTATCAGTTACCATCTACCATCACTATTACTTCTAGTTAGCATCTATTTGTTTACTTCACAATTGCCTGCAAATTCGCCCGTGTGAATTTTTTGATGCATATAAATTTTTTTTGACAACACAAATTATTATTATTTACATAAAAATGACAATATTTACATGCATAATAATGAAATAAGTAAATAGATAACTATTAAACTAAAAAACTAATACAATTAGGCATCAAAAAATTATTCCACATTGTTTATGCCTGGAAATGTGCCCAAGAGACTGATGGCATTGCCACGTTGGAAGATAATACTTAACATCTGACCAAGGTAAAAATCAGCTGTTGGATCATGGGAAGTGTTAACCAACCTTTTGAACCCCACGCCCTGAGGGTTTCAACTCCAAACCACTCGAAAATAAAGCAATCGCCAAGTTTACTACACTTTCGCCTAGATACAGTTCTAAAACAGCTGGAATGCCACAAGAACCTTCACGGGGGCACTGGTCTCAATATTTAAATTAGAATTAGTTTTAAATATTTAAAACTAATTCATTGTGTCAAAATTGTTACATTATTATACAACAATGACAGTTTAATGTACTTCTAAAACTTATGCTTATATTAGTTTAAAAATTAACTAGTGCTAAATATCCAAAATCAATTCAATGCCTTCGAAAAATTAGAGAAACTTTGGGTTGGTTAAGCTATAGTTTTTTTATACTATTTCATGGTACTTTTGAGTTGTCATAGAATGGCCAATGACCGTCACACAGACACACAGTCACTTTGAGATAAAGTGATAGAGACAACACTAGACTTTACAGCGTCTTAAAATTGAGTAGGGCTTGAGTATTTGACCACAGTCATATGACTTAGGGTATTACTACACCAATCGATCGATGCCATCAATGGACATCAATAGACGTTGATCTATTGGTGTGGTAGCTTTGCCTGATCGACGGATACCATTCCACTAATGAATCGATCGATTGCCGGTTGATGGCTTCCGTCGACGTTGATCGATTATCCATCAGTAATAATAATCAAGCAGCTAGATCAACTAATAAATTCTACCATCGATCTATCGTCGATCGACAATCGATCGGTTGATCTGGTAGAAACTATAGATAAACGTCGACTAATCCATTCTACCATCGATCGATGCCGTCGACCGAAGATCGATCGATTGGTCTGGTAACATCCTTAGAATGAAGTTTCGGTTATGACCTACACTAGCCAAGTACCTATAGCCAGACCGGTTAACTTAGACCATTCCCTGAGGTTGATGCGCGGTGCGGGAGGGGTGTGGTGACGTGACGCGAGAGCTCACTGACACGTCAACTTGTGACAACTGTCACCCCTCCCGTACCGCGCAGCTACCTCAGGAACGGTCTCAGTTAAGCGGAAAAATATGCGTCCACCTTTATGATAAAGGTGGACGCAAATTAAACTAAATTTAAAATTCTAATTACTATGAAATGGTATGCAATCTCGCACACCAATCCGCAAAGAATCTTAAGGTGGCAATTTGCGCCGCAACCGCGACAGGAGACCGAGACCAGAAACAGAGACAGGAGACCGTGAGCGTCACTTGTCATTAGACATTTTTATGGGCGCCAGTTCGCGTGTGCGACTGAGACCGAAGACAGAGACGCGAGACCGAAGACAACAAGACGGTCTCCGTCCCGGACCTCGTGTCGCGCTCGACTAGCACGTGTTTATTATAAATGATCCTTCTTGGCCTCTAGTAAGAGCAAACCATCATCTTCTTCATCCTCAATAGTAACTCGACTTGATATTCAATTACAGCGTACATTAATGACACAGTACAACACACCCAACTTGACTCCATCGAGAGACTACGATGCTGAATGAATATTAGCTTGGTTTGCGGTCTCGGTCTCGACCCACAGTACATGCAGAAGAGACCGAGACACTTGTTGCGGTCTCCTGTCTCGGTCTCCTGTCTCTGGTCTCGGTCTCCTGTCTCTGTCTCTGGTCTCGGTCTCCTGCCGCGGTCGCGGTGCGAACCGCCACTTTTACATATCGCCAGGCCACGGAGCCCACGGACAAACGTGCGTCCACCTTTATGAACACTTTAGGGACTAACTACACTTATTCAGCTCAATTCAGCTTTTGTCTATAGAAAATACCAATTTTGAATCGCATCTCTTCAGGCGCGGAAAGCTGAACGGATGCATATGCATCTCCATACTAAACCGGTGTTTTATATGGACAAAAGCTGAATTTATGCTTAGTGTATGTAATCTCCAAGGCAGAGATAAAATATGAACTTAACATAAACCTACCTAGGCTTAGCCACACCCACGGCACTCCATTTAACGAAACGATATAATTGCCTACACTACTACCAAAATAACAGACTGTACAAATACGTGCGTGTGTGTGCGTGTCTCCGCGCCCCTCCTACTGCTCCTAGAACTAAAAACAGTTCCGAGAGCACGTTGCACACGAGAAGAGGTGACGAACAGTGTTTCGGAGGGGGGCGGAGCGTGTCGCTACTGTGCGGTAGTACTAATACTTCTAATGTGGCTTAGCTCTATTTCTATCTTGCACATATAGTTTGACGTTTGTACAATAGGAACAGTAATAATGCTTAGCCAAAGCACGTGTTAGTACCGTATATTTGTATCGGTCTAAAAATGTCCATTAAATTTTTTTTACAAAAAAGACAACCGCCTTCAAAAAGTAAAAAATAACTTTCAATTCCAAGTCGGCGGCTCTGGCTCTGGTTTTGCTTGTTGTTTTGTGTTGCCACCGACTTGCGAATTGAAAGTTATTTTTTACTTTATGATAGCGGTTGTCTTTTTTGTTAAAATTTTTTTTTTTTCTTTTACTGCCTACTTCTTATCATAGAAATGAATTACGAAACGGCGACACCAAAAAAAACTGTCATCCCTTAATTTTCAACTCTTAGGGGTGGAATATTTTCTTGAAATTTGTATATGGGACCAAATTTGAGGTATACACTATCAGTTAAAAAAAGAATCATCGAAATCGGACAACACTGAAAAAAGTTATGCGTGGTCAAACATAAAAATAAATATATAAAAAATAAAAAAATGTTCATAAAATGAAAATTACTAGGCCAAACAATGTTAAATTTTTATGGGACCAAATGGCAACTATTCCGCATCAAACTAAAGAAGAATCACGTAAATCGGATCATAAATCTCAGAGTAATCGATGTACATACATAAAAAAAAAGCTTTTTACAGAACACACATTGACTTTAGTTTCGAAATTCAGTGGCTTTGTTCTGTTTGTTGTTTTGTATTGCCACCGACTTCCGAAACTAAAGTCAATGTGTGTTCTGTGCTAAAGTTAAATTTCACTTTTTAGTTTTTGAAGGCGGTTGTCTTTTTTGTAACTAGCTTTTTATTTTCCGCTTTTTAGTACCTCCTTCTCATCCAAATCTATACTACTCAAAACAAAATAAGGGCCACGAGATATTTTTTCATTTTGGTGTAATTTATTTTTTTATGGTGCTCTTCACAGACGAATGCAAAGTTAAATTTTTTAACGACGATCGGCGTATTAGAGTATGGAGAAGACGCGGCGAGAGATTTTCAGAAGCCTGCATCCATGAACTCGATCGTTTTGGTGGTCCAAATGTAATGATTTGGGGCGGGATAAGCTTACACGGCAAAACTGAGCTCGCTATTTTAAATGAGGGTACTGTTACTGCTCAGCGGTATATTGAGGAAGTTGTCAGACCACATTGATCCCATTTGCACAGCGAGCGGGTCCTGGATTCATCTTGATGCAAGACAATGCTCGTGCACACACGGCTCAAGCGACTCGGTTTGTACTGGAAGACTCTCAAATTCAAGTCTTGCCGTGGCCGGCGAACAGTCCGGACTTAAATCCAATAGAGCACATGTGGGATCAGTTGAAACGAAGAGTTAGAGACGGTGATCAGGAAATCCACAACCAACAGCAACTCATCAACGCTGTGAAAAGGACCTGGGAAGAGATTCCAATGGAAAATGTCAGGCATTTGATTGAGAGCATGCACTTCATTCTTCAGGAGTGCGTAGCTAAACGAGGAGGGCATACCCGTTACTAAAAGATGGGCATGGAGTATTTTCTTTTGTTTTCAATAACTTTACGTTGTTTTAATTTTTAACCTAAAATGTGTTTTTTCTTTCAAAAGCAAATAAACTTTTTAATCATTATTATTTGAATAAATTTATTGGTCTACATGGTAAAAACAACATTAGTTTTCGTTATGGAGAAAAAAAATATATATTGGTTTTATTATTTTCATGGTACAGACAAAATACCTTGTGGCCCTTATTTTGTTTTGAGTAGTATATTAAGAAGAGATTGAAAGTTAACTACTACAAAGATTGATGAAACTAAAACGTCGTCTATGTAAAATTTTTGGGTATTTGTTGATTTTTCAAAAAGTGCTGAATCAATTTCGATAAAATTTATATGGGACCACCCCTGAAGCATACCCTATCCATAAAAAGAAGAATTTTCAAAATCGGTTTACGTTTGCCGGAGAAATCGCGTAACAAATCGCGCACATACTTAATGCAAATTTAAGACTTATACGGTTTTCTCATGGATGCCATTGTCAGAACTAGACCAAAATGGGACCACAATGGAAGCACTAGCTTTCAAATAAAAAAAGAATCATCAAAATCGGTTCACCCAGTCCAAAGAAATCCGGTAACCTGACTAATTGAGAACCTCCTCCTTTTTGAAGTCGGTTAAAAATCTAAATATCACAACTTCACAAGTCACAAAGTATCTAGGCTAGGAAATGAAGATCGACGAGTCCCGGAGAAACAATTCAACTGTCTGCGGGATCCAAGACAGTTGAATCGTTTCTCTGGAACTCGTCGAGCTTCATTGCTTTGGCGCTTTTCTGGTGGTCGCCACTGTTGATTCTGGCTTACAGGAGTTACAGTTGCAGTGGATCGGGTCTAGTGTGGCGGACTTGTCCCATTTTATTAAAAAGTCACAAAGTATCAAAAATATATTAGACTTAAGGGCGCGTATTCGATTTAGCGCGACTCAAAATCAAAACGATTGCTAGAACGGCGTAGTAGCATTGACACACACTAGTACAATCACACAGCTCTGTTTGTGTGCATCAGAAAAAAAATACGCACGAAATAAGCACGAATCATTGAAATTGATCGGCAAACGAAAGCGCGCGATGTTTTACAGTGCTTTTTAAAATAAATGTCTAAAATAAATGCGTACGTATGAAGGACTGAAAAATATTCTGTAAATTAAGCATAACCTTTATTTTCATAAAATAAATATATCAGTTATGTTTTTATTTAAATACTAGTGAAAAAAAATTGACCAAGTTAACCAATTTTGTACTTTTTCAACATTGTAGTTTAATACATAATAGTAATATTTTCGTAATTTTGGCTCTGTAGTACACTTGTATATCCTGTTGAAAAAACACATATAAACTTAATATTTTGATTTTTGGCACAATATGCCAAAATATTAAGTAAACTCTGACGTCATTTTTCGTAAAACGCTATGAAAGGATGGTCTTCGCTTTAAAAAAGCATAATTAAAAATTATACTTTTACTCTGTAGCTGTCTAAAGCAAGACTTAATCTTTCTCAAAACTGTAATTGTCTTTAAATAATCTGTTCACATCATTACGATACTGCTCTGGGCAAAATGCGAAAACATGAAGTTTTCGTCACGAATCGAATACACGCTCTTAATATATTTTTTTGATACTCTGTGACTTTCGCCGCAATGAATATATTGTTTTTAAAGCCGCACTCACACGTAATTAACTAATATTGGTGCCGATTCCCTTGTTCACAAACTAAACTAAAATTAGGCATTTGGCATCTCTTACTACCAGGCAGCAGAAGAAAAGGACGGCGACATACAAGGACTAAGTTAGAGATGTCAAATTAGGTTTTCCCTTGAATTTCGCAGTGATTTAATCAATACGCTCTGAAATGACAACTCTAATTGTATGAACATTTTAGATCAACTTAAATTGACAGCTCTTATTAATATATGTCTCTTTCTTGTTTTATTGGAGAGATAAAATTTATTTCGTTCGAGCACAACAGAATTGTCACCATTATTTCGTAAACCGTCAGATCATACAAATGACGTGCTTTACAAAAAAACAATAGTCTTTGTAATTTTTCCTCTGTACTCGGGTAAAAGTTAACACCTCTGTTTGAGCTGAGTAATAACTTCATTGAAGTACCCATTTTGCTTGCCTTTGTAACCTTCGCGTGTATGCATGTCGCAGACACGTGTACGATCGATAATGTCGCTATAATGCCCACCTACTCGGACGCGACTTGTCGCAGTGTAATTTATATCTATATGCTTGTCGCGCAACGTGTCCTGTTGTCAAGACTTAAGGCTACGTTAGCGGGTTACGGCGAATATTCGTGTTAACGCGATGTGTATGGCCGGGTAGATCGTTGCAACGCTTAGTATTCGGGCGAAGACGATGTATTATCGGGACACTATCGGTAAACTGGCGCGCATCAAAGGTAGTTGTCGCGACAATATTCGCTTGGGTAGCTACACCTACGTAACCTACGTTACTTTCTCCATTTTGAATGACAGCCTACGTCTCAGCTAGTTCAGCTACACAGCAGAGAACAACACAATCCGGCACGATGAATTTTCGCCCGCCTAATGTAGACAAGAACATACACGATGTTTTGGCGCGCAAACACGACACTAATCTTCGCCGCTAATATAGCCCAGCATAAGGCTGAGTACATAGTTCCGACAATACAACGTAAATGTCGCGTTCCTTTTTAGGGTTCCGTAAGTACCTCAAAAGGAAAAAACGGAACCCTTGTAGGATTACTTTGTTGTCCGTCTGTCTGTCAAGACCCTTTATCTCGGGAACGCGTGGAGGTATCGAGTTGAAATATTTAAAACCATATACTCAAGTCTACAGTCCCTTCAAGCTGTGAAAAAATCAATCGTTTAAGTTAACGTCAAAAAAAGATACGTCCGTTTATGTCGCACAAATAGTATATATTTGAACACTCAAGGGAGTCAAAATTTATAGGGTACTTCCCGTTGACCTAGAACTATGAAATTTGGCAAGTAATATCGTCTTATACTACAAGTACAGGGAAAACTGAAAAATATAGATACATTTATAATTAAATCATAAAAAATATTGTCTTTATTTAAAGTACGTAATCAATCATCGAGGTATGCGCGGCCATAATTGTATGGGTGACCAAATCACGGGATTTGAACAGAAACCTCGGTCGAGTCTGACTCGCTCTTGTCCAGTTTTTTTGTTCTAAGTTTCCATTCATCAGCATGTCAACCTTTAGACGCCCACTGTTGGGCATAGGTCTCCCAAGACCTAAACCCGTGTCGATCCCGCGCAGCGTTCATCCAGCAGCTTCCCGCGGCTCGATACAGGTGGTCGGTCCACCTTGTGGGGGGCCTGCCGACTCTGCGTCTGCTGGTGTGGCCGGACCTTTGTGCCCCATTGGTCATCGGCTCTAGGGGCAATGTGCCCAACCTACTGCCACTTGAACTTGGCCATTATTTTTGCTATGTCGGTGACTACAAGTATTCATTACACATCTTCTAAGCTAATATTATAATGAGAAAGGATTTGTTTTTTGGTCTATTACGATTTAACTCAAAAACAACAAGTCTAATTTCAAATAAAATTTCATCAACCGAAAGCTACATTATCCCTGAGTAACATCAAAAACCGGACAAGTGCGACTCGGACTCGCTCACCGAGGGTTTCGTACAAATTTTTAGGTACATATCCATACTAAAATCCATACTTTAATACTTTATTAAATTACGTTCAAAAGTGCCTTATGATAAACTAGACAATGTTGTAGATTGGTTGTCCGAGCGACAAGACTAAGTGCAGCAGCACACTGAGCCACCAGTAGCTGTGATCGGGCCACTTGGCCACAGGCAACCACAGGAAATGTATACAAAAATTCGTTCAAAACTTGTGGCACTGCACTGGTGGCTTTGCTATGGCTAAATGTTCGGCAGCGCTAAGCTAAGACTTCGCGCACTGCACGGCCACGACCTTTATTTCTAACGCGATACTAGCCAATGTGCGGCCGGCCTCGAAGTTTATTATTCATTGCGCCTTAAGATTACGTCAACTGCAATAGGAAACCTGGATTAGCAACAATACAAACAAAATAGTCAAATGAATTTAGAAAGTATGCAATAATGAAGTAGGTACTAAAAGTACCAATACTACTACTAATCTGTATTCCATTAAAACTAATAATAATAATAATAACATTTATTTCGGACAATGTCCATATCTGGTTAGTAACACAAAGTACTTAAAACCTATGTTAGTAAAAAACGAAATGTATTTATGTATAAGTAGCTACAGTAACTTATGCGGCATGGCATGCAGGGTCAGCTCAACACTGTCTTACTAGAACCCGCATGAAAGCCTGCATCAATTGAGAGTCGACTTTGTCTGCGACTACGTTCAGGATGCTATTAGTGCTGCCCCGCACTCTGTGCAGTAAGGAAGCGGTTCTCTTGCGTATGATGGCCTGAAAGCCATCCACGCGAGCTTCCGCAAACATGCTAGATGCACTACAGAAGCGGGGCAGCCCCAGCAACATCCTGAAACCATTATTATATTGGACGCGCAAGGCACTGAGCGATCTCTGTGTATAACAAGTCCACAGGCTGCTCGTGTAAAAAGTTTGGCAGTATGCTTTAAAAAGTGAGATCTTAACATGCTCGCTGCAACGAGCAAACCTGCGTGCCAGCATGTTATTTTTAACTGCCAGTGCCCTGCGCTCCCTTTCAATGTCCATTTGGTGACTAAGCAGAGGAGTGTGATAATAACGCATAGGAATTGGTTGTTCGAAACATTTCTCCGCTTTTGTCAAAACCGGAGCTCATCTGCCACGTCTGTGTGAATCTTACCTTATATTATGTCGACAAATGTTTCAAAGTTTTTCTGAGTTAGCATTGCACCCTAGCAAGACAGTCTCGCTCTCGGGTTTCCCCCCTTTTCTCTACCCCAGGCAGTCTAGGGGGTATATAAGCACGGTAGTCTTAACGTAGGTAGATACGTCCTTAAACAAACACTATCCAAAACAGAGATGCTATCTTATTCTTATATATATATTTAAACTCCGCACCTATCCGAAATTATTCGAAACTTTATCAGATTCGGTTACTATTTCGGATAACCGATAGCTTCGGTTACAGAGCTTCATAACATCCCTGCTCCAAAACAAACGTTACTGAATATTGGTGTAATTTAGTTTCGTGTTTTTATTAACTAATATAATTATAGACTCACTCGATATCAAACATTCTTATACAAACAGAAAGCTACACTATTGCAGAGTGTCTTAGGAATTCAGGATATGTAAAATATCTACTGCCTGACAAATCTAATCAGTAAATCTCATTTTAAACTGGTTTTTGATTGGTCAATCAAAAATGACAACCAATCAAATCACTCGACATGTAATCGCACGAAAGATTGAATTGAATACCATTTCTAACACTGAGGTGATCTTCTCTGTTCCAAACCAATCTGATGTAAATGTAAAAAAATGTGAAAATGAGAAAACCTGTAGACTTAATCACTTCAAGACGTTTTTCATGTGGTGAATTGAGGTTATTTTTATAATCGCAATATTCATTGACGATTTTTCAATTACAATTTAATAATGTTATTCGAACAAGAATTGCTTTATAAACAGATTAATGTTTTCTCGGAACGTTGAAGGTTTATGCGAATACCGCACCCTTCAGCCGTAGGCAAAGGTAGATCACCGCGGTGGTTTTAGGAGGTAAGAGTGCCAACTGTCACTGTCACAACCAACCAAGTGCCACTCTGTCACCCCCACGATGGAGGAAGTTCATAAGGAATTCCACTAAAAAAAAAAAGAAAAAGTGTTCCCTTTTGTGAGTTGCAAGAACATAGACATGCCAATAACCTTGAGCATTTGGCCCGTACTGAATTTATGGACGAGTGCGGGGGTGATGTAGACGCAGTCTTTAATCTGACGCATTTTTAATTTATTGTAATAAAAATAATACATAAAGTAACAAAACCAAATCATTTTCCTTTGTATTGCAAAGCAGTAGATATTTTTTTTATACTCTTTTGATAAGAAATTAAGGAGTAAAATGGTTTCATCTCAATGATTTGGAGGTGATTTGACTTTTTTTGAAGTTATACTTCTTTAGGCGCGTTATGAAAAAATGATGAGAGTGAAATTTTACGATGCGCGCGCACAGCGTCACACAAAATTCTCACGGGAGTAATTGTAAACAACGCCATCTCTGACGTACATGCTGAACTACTTACTGCCTTCGTTGCTATTTTGTGACTCGAAGAAGTATAACTTCTCACGCGCGTACATAAGTACACACTGAATTTTTTTTTTTATTATGTGATACCGATAGAAAAATTGTGGCTTAACCAAATTACGTATCATATCATGTAGATTACAAAATATTTTTTCAGATGTAATTTCTCTGTAAATGCCAACGAAAAGTTGCTTCATCTGCATGCTTCTTTCAAGCTTTTTTCGAGAGAGCAGCCTTAAACAGATTTGTTTATAGTTTTGAGATAGCGTGTAGGTAGGTAGATGCTTCTAGTCTAATAATTAACTACAAAGATACATTTAATCCCATTATTGTCTACTGTCTAGACAAGACGCTCGCTCGATTATTTGTCTAGAAACTGTAGTAGTATACCCAGACACGGTTTATCGTTGTGGAATTCAGTGGCTGTGTGAACTTGGCGCCCGACTTTAAAAAAAAATTTTTTTTTTTGGTTAGTTTGATAGATTTCGGTAAGTAGTGGATAGTAGTGAAGATAACTTCGTTTGTAGTTGCACCAAAAAAAAATAAAAAAAAATAATCCCCCGACCTTGAAAAAAAAATTTTTTTTCGGCTGTTTCTTATAGTAAACCGTAAGTAGTGGATTGTAGTGCATTTTTTTTCGTTTGTAGTAAAATAAAAAAAATAGTAAAAAATATTTTTATTTTAGGGTATTTTTCCAAAACGATATTTACTACATAAATGCAATTTAAAAGCCTATTCGAATACTAGGAAAGCTAAAACTGACTGAGAAACGATTGCAGAGGTCAATAGTAGCAGGTTTCTTAGGTGCAGTGGAACAGAAGTATACATAAGAAGCGATTAACCCGAGTAAAACTTGTTTCGGACTGAATTCGAAGTTACTTTCGATACAAAGGCACTACTAACGCTAAAACTGACTGAGAAACATTTGTTTAGGATAGCAATAGTATTAGTTAAGTTACTACGAATGATATTCATGTTACTACAAATAACTACTAACGAAAAAAAGTTAAACAAAAAGAAGATACTACAAACGAAAAGAAGTTACTACAAACGAAAAGAAGGTACTACAAACAAAAATCTTTCTACTACAAACGAAAAGGAGTTACTACATACGATAATCTTCCAACTACAAACGAAAAGAAGTTACTACAAACGAAAAGAAGGTACTACAAACGAAAATCTTTCTACTACAAACGAAAAGGAGTTACTACAAACGAAAAGAAGTTACTACAAACGAAAATCTAGCTACTACAAACGAAAGGAAGGTACTACAAACGAAAAGAAGTTACTACAAACGAAAAGAAGGTACTACAAACAAAAATCTTGCCACTACAAACGAAAAGGAGTTACTACAAACGAATTTCTTGTTACTACAAACGAAAACAAGGTACTACAAACGAAAAGAAGTTACTACAAACGAAAATCTATCTACTACAAACGAAATGAAGTTACTACAAACGAATTTCTTGTTACTACAAACGAAAAAAAGGTACTACAAATGAAAATCTTTCTACTACAAACGAAAAGGAGTTACTACAATCGAAAAGAAGGTACTACAAACGAAAGGAAGTTACTACAAACAAAAATCTTGCCACTACAAACGAAAAAGAGTTACTACAAACGAAAAGGAGTTACTACAAACGAATTTCTGGTTACTACAAACGAAAACAAGGTACTACAAACCAAAAGAAGTTACTACAAACGAAAATCTAGCTACTACAAACGAAAACAAGGTACTACAAACGAAAAGAAGTTACCACAAACGAAAATCTAGCTACTACAAACGAATGGAAGGTACTACAAACGAAAAGAAGTTACTACAAACGAAAAGAAGGTACTACAAACGAAAAAAAGTTACTACAAACGAAAATCTAGCTACTACAAACGAAAAAAAGTTACTACAAACGAAAATCTGTCTACTACAAACAAAATGAAGTTACTACAAACGAAAAGAAGGTACTACAAACAAAAATCTTTCCACTACAAACGAAAAGGAGCTACTACAAACGATAATCTTCCAACTACAAACAAAAAGAAGTTACTACAAACGGATTTCTTGTTACTACAAACGAAAACAAGGTACTACAAACGAAAATCTTTCTACTACAAACGAAAAGGAGTTACAACAAACGATAATCCTGCAACTACAAACGAAAAGAAGTTACTACAAACGAAAAGAAGGTACTACAAACGAAAATCTTTCTACTACAAACGAAAGGAAGGTACTTCAAACGAAAAGAAGTTACTACAAACGAAAAGAAGGTACTACAAACAAAAATCTTGCCACTATAAACGAAAAGGAGTTACTACAAACGAAAAAAAAATACTACAAACGAAAATCTAGCTACTACAAACGAAAAGAAGGTACTACAAACAAAAATCTTTCTACTACAAACGAAAAGGAGTTACTACAAACGATAATCTTCCAACTACAAACGAAAAGAAGTTACTACAAACGAAAATCTGTCTACTAAAAACAAAATAAAGTTACTACAAACGAATTTCTTGTTACTACAATCGAAAAGAAGGTACTACAAACGAAAATCTTTCTACTACAAACGAAAAGGAGTTACTACAAACGAAAAGAAGGTACTACAAACGAAAAAAGTTACTACAAACGAAAATCTGTCTACTAAAAACGAAATAAAGTTACTACAAACGAATTTCTTGTTACTACAATCGAAAAGAAGGTACTTCAAACGAAAATCTTTCTGAAATTTTATGAAATGGGCGTCATGGGTGTAGTATTCATGGTTTTCCGGGGTGCTTTTGCCGAAAAAGAAGTTTAATTCAAAATTCAAGATGGCGGCTATAATGGTTTACGAAATATTTGTCATAGGTTCATTCACACACATTTACTTCATTTTCGGCATGAGTGCCCCCGAAAACCATGGAAATGATACCAATGACAAGTAATTAAATTCCGTGACTGTACAGCGTACATAACTAGGATTTGGAAAAAAAAAACAATTATTATCCTTAGATTAAAAATAAATAGGCCGCTAATGGCGCTAGGTCGGTCGACGTCAGGGGCACCCCGAGGTTTGGTTTGGTTCCTATAAACCCTGCAGACAGAAATAGGAGCCCGAGTAGCGGGGCTCCGTCGACCTGACGTCGACCGACATACCAAATTTCATCAAAATCAGTTCAGCCGTTTCATCGTGAAAACATTACAGACAGCGTTACTTTCGCAATTATAATATTAGAATGGAAGTATGGATTACCGAGTGACAGCCCTATGAAATTAGGCAAGAATTTTGAACGATGTTAGGAAGCTTGTCTTCTGCTCCGGTTTTTTTTTTCTTGTGGGACTACCCTTTATAGCAGAACTTTTTATGTCTAAATATTATTTTACATAACAGCGGATAGCATAAACTTCATTTCGCAGAAAGTTAAACACAACGCATTGAACGCATTGGATTAGGAATTGATGTGACTAAAAAACGTTTTTTACATATCTCATAAAGATAGCAAGAAATTCGTTTGTAGTAACACATTTTCGTTTGTAGTACCTTCTTTTCGTTTATAGTAACAAGAAATTCGTTTGTAGTAACTTCTTTTCGTTTGTAGTAGAAAGATTTTCGTTTGTAGTACCTTCTTTTCGTTTATAGTAACAAGAAATTCGTTTGTAGTAACTTCTTTTCGTTTGTAGTAGAAAGATTTTCGTTTGTAGTACCTTCTTTTCGATTGTAGTAACAAGAAATTCGTTTGTAGTAACTTTATTTCGTTTGTAGTTGGAAGATTATCGTTTGTAGTAACTCCTTTTCGTTTGTAGTAGAAAGATTTTTGTTTGTAGTAACTCCTTTTCGTTTGTAGTGGCAAGATTTTTGTAAGTAGTACCTTCTTTTCGTTTGTAGTAACTTCTTTTCGTTTGTAGTACCTTCATTTCGTTTGTAGTAGCTAGATTTTCGTTTGTAGTAACTTCTTTTCGTTTGTAGTACCTTGTTTTCGTTTGTAGTAGCTAGATTTTCGTTTGTAGTAACTTCTTTTGGTTTGTAGTACCTTGTTTTCGTTTGTAGTAACAAGAAATTCGTTTGTAGTAACTCCTTTTCGTTTGTAGTAACTCCTTTTCGTTTGTAGTAACTCCTTTTCGTTTGTAGTGGCAAGATTTTTGTTTGTAGTAACTTCGTTTCGTTTGTAGTACCTTGTTTTCGTTTGTAGTAACAAGAAATTCGTTTGTAGTAACTCCTTTTCGTTTGTAGTAACTCCTTTTCGTTTGTAGTGGCAAGATTTTTGTTTGTAGTAACTTCTTTTCGTTTGTAGTACCTTGTTTTCGTTTGTAGTAACAAGAAATTCGTTTGTAGTAACTCCTTTTCGTTTGTAGTGGCAAGATTTTCGCTTGTAGTAACTTTATTTCGTTTTTAGTAGACAGATTTTCGTTTGTAGTAACTTCTTTTCGTTTGTAGTTGGAAGATTATCGTTTGTAGTAACTCCTTTTCGTTTGTAGTAGAAAGATTTTTGTTTGTAGTAACTCCTTTTCGTTTGTAGTGGCAAGATTTTTGTTTGTAGTACCTTCTTTTCGTTTGTAGTAACTTCTTTTCGTTTGTAGTACCTTCCTTTCGTTTGTAGTAGCTAGATTTTCGTTTGTAGTAACTTCTTTTCGTTTGTAGTACCTTGTTTTCGTTTGTAGTAGCTAGATCTTCGTTTGTAGTAACTTCTTTTGGTTTGTAGTACCTTGTTTTCGTTTGTAGTAACAAGAAATTCGTTTGTAGTAACTCCTTTTCGTTTGTAGTGGCAAGATTTTTGTTTGTAGTAACTTCTTTTCGTTTGTAGTACCTTGTTTTCGTTTGTAGTAACAAGAAATTCGTTTGTAGTAACTCCTTTTCGTTTGTAGTGGCAAGATTTTCGTTTGTAGTACCTTCTTTTCGTTTGTAGTAACTCCTTTTCGTTTGTAGTAGAAAGATTTTCGTTTGTAGTACCTTCTTTTCGATTGTAGTAACAAGAAATTCGTTTGTAGTAAGTTTATTTCGTTTTTAGTAGACAGATTTTCGTTTGTAGTAACTTCTTTTCGTTTGTAGCTGGAAGATTATCGTTTGTAGTAACTCCTTTTCGTTTGTAGTAGAAAGATTTTTGTTTGTAGTACCTTCTTTTCGTTTGTAGTAACTTCTTTTCGTTTGTAGTACCTTCCTTTCGTTTGTAGTAGCTAGATTTTCGTTTGTAGTAACTTCTTTTTGTTTGTAGTAACTCCTTTTCGTTTGTAGTAGAAAGATTTTCGTTTGTAGTACCTTTTTTTCGTTTGTAGTAACAAGAAATTAGTTTGTAGTAACTTCATTTCGTTTGTAGTAGACAGATTTTCGTTTGTAGTAACTTCTTTTCGTTTGTAGTACCTTGTTTTCGTTTGTAGTAACAAGAAATTCGTTTGTAGTAACTCCTTTTCGTTTGTAGTGGCAAGATTTTTGTTTGTAGTACCTTCTTTTCGTTTGTAGTAACTTCTTTTCGTTTGTAGTACCTTCCTTTCGTTTGTAGTAGCTAGATTTTCGTTTGTAGTAACTTCTTTTCGTTTGTAGTAACTCCTTTTCGTTTGTAGTAGAAAGATTTTCGTTTGTAGTACCTTTTTTTCGTTTGTAGTAACAAGAAATTCGTTTGTAGTAGACAGATTTTCGTTTGTAGTAACATCTTTACGTTTGTAGTTGGAAGATTATCGTTTGTAGTAACTCCTTTTCGTTTGTAGTAGAAAGATTTTCGTTTGTAGTACCTTCTTTTCGTTTGTAGTAACTTCTTTTCGTTTGTAGTTGGAAGATTATCGTTTGTAGTAACTCCTTTTCGTTTGTAGTAGAAAGATTTTCGTTTGTAGTACCTTCTTTTCGTTTGTAGTAACTTCTTTTCGTTTGTAGTATCTTCTTTTTGTTTAACTTTTTTTCGTTAGTAGTTATTTGTAGTAACATGGATATCATTCGTAGTAACTTAACTAATGCTATTGCTATCCTAAACAAATGTTTCTCAGTCAGTTTTAGCGTTAGTAGTGCCATTGTATCGAAAGTAACTTCGAATTCAGTCCGAAACAAGTTTTACTCGGGTTAATCGCTTCTTATGTATACTTCTGTTCCACTGCACCTAAGAAACCTGCTACTATTGACCTCTGCAATCGTTTCTCAGTCAGTTTTAGCTTTCCTAGTATTCGAATAGGCTTTTAAATTGCATTTATGTAGTAAATATCGTTTTGGAAAAATACCCTAAAATAAAAATATTTTTTACTATTTTTTTTATTTTACTACAAACGAAAATAAATGCACTACAATCCACTACTTACGGTTTACTATAAGAAACAGCTTAAAAAAAATTTTTTTTTCAAGGTCGGGTTTGATTTTTTTTAATTTTTTTTTTATTTTTTTTTGGTGCAACTACAAACGAAGTTATCTTCACTACTATCCACTACTTACCGAAATCTATCAAACTAACCAAAAAAAAAAATTTTTTTTTAAAGTCGGGCGCCAAGTTCACACAGCCGAATTCAGTTAGGGTGTTACCAGACCAATCGATCGATCGTCGATCGATAGTTTCTACCAGACCAATCGATCGATGGTAGAATGTATTAGTCGTCTTCAATCGAGCTGCTTGATTATTATTAGTAATGGATTATAGCCAGAGTTAATCGATCAACGTCGACCGATGCCATCGACTGGCAATCGATCAATTACTCCGTCGATCAGCCAAAGCTACCACACCAATCGATCGACGTCGATCGATGATCGATCGATTGGTCTAGTAACACCCTTAAAGTTTATTTGAAATGACTACGCCATTTGTAATGATGATCCATCATCCGCTGTCTACGTTGACCTGGAATGTGTACCTACCTAGTGTGATAACACTGTACAACTTCCTTGATATTCACCTTGGACGCCCGTACGCATCTGACGTTTGGTCATGACATTGAACGGTGCTCGGTGATAATGTTGTTACCCGCCAATTGTTTTATGTAACACTAGCACTTTGTCCGCGATTTTTCTGCGTGAAAGGACAATGCCAGAAACTATAGAACTTTGCCCCACTCAATAAAAGTCATGTGCAATATGTAGTTATTTTATATGTTTATATTTTATGTTTTTATATATATGTTTGTATGTTTATTTTTTGCCGATAACTACACATTAGTCTTAGTGGCTGTAGAACTTGCGGTTTCCGTTTAAATCTAAAAACAATAATGACATTGATTACAGGTTAAATTGTATTTTAGGTAAAATGAGTTTGTATTTTGTGGGTAGCTATTTCGTAATCCGCAAGTTCTAAAGAAAAACTATTTAGTATAGAAAGGTTTCTATATTCATAACAATTATTTTCATTAATTTACTTTTTCTGTACATGTGTTACTTTTTCTGTACATGGGTGGGGCAGGATCGGGCATTGTCATTTCTCAAGGATCCCAATTTTTTTGATAATGCAATATAGCCTATCTTAGCTTAGCCACAAAGTACGTAAGGCTGCGTCGCGCCCGAGCAGAGAGACCAATCAGAACAAACCGCCATTTTACTCACGCACACATTGACATTACGTTTATAGGCAATCTCAAGCAGTTTCAAGCAGACATCAGTCTCGACTGTAGTCACGTTTTGTCTAAATGAATAAATGAGAGACATTGACATTTCAAGACAAACAGAACAAAATTGTTATAAAAAAAGAGTTCCAACCAGTGTCAATAAAATTTCATAATGTCACAAATAAAACCTACAGAGTCAATACAGTAGCAGCCCTAGTGAGTCTGTCAAGTTTAGGTAATTATTTTTGAAGATGGCGGGAGCGGTCCTTCTGTACCCTTTATATTTTGTGGCTTAGCTTTCGATTTGAAAGAATTTTTGAAATCGGATCATTAGTTTTTTATTTATATCGTAACAAACAAACATATCTCTCCTCTTTATTATAATACTAGCACTTTCCCCGCGACTTCGTCCGCGTTACAATATAGCCTATGTTACTCAACGATAATGTAGCTTTCGATTGGTGAAAGAATTTTTGAAATCGGACCGGTAGTTTTTGAGTTTATTCATTACGACTGAGCCGCGCGGGTACCTTACTCATAGATCTAAACTCCCCTCCCGCACGCGCACCCCCGCCTTGGTGACGCCCACTTCGCAAGTTCGCAACACGCCGTGCAACAGAAATCGTAATATTTTAATTTCGCCATAACTTCAAAACCAAACGTTCAATTTTAATCATTCAAAGACCAAATATTATCTACATAAACTGTACTTAGTGATGAAATAATTTATTTTGATAAGGATTAATAGCATGACTAAAATAAACGCGTTTAAATGTAGTCAAAAAAAAAATTCAAGATTTTTACACATTATCGTTGAGTAACATAGGCTATATTGTAACGCGGACGAAGTCGCGGGGAAAGTGCTAGTATTATAATAAAGAGGAGAGATATGTTTGTTTGTTACGATATAAATAAATTAGTTAGATATTATAAAGAGGAAAACTTTGTTTGATTGTAATGAATATGCTCAAAAACTACTGGACCGATTTTAAAAATTCTTTCACCATTCGAAAGCTACATTATCCATGAGTAACATAGGCTATATTTTATTTTGGAGAAAAATAGGGTTCCGTAAGATATTTGGGTTTTTCGGCCACAAGGTGTAAAAAATCAACCAGAAAAGTTATTTATTTTGCGTACGCTGCCTAAACTATAAAAGATAGAACCATAAAATGTTCTAATTAATTGTTGATCTTATAAATATCTACAAAAAAGTCCGCGATATACTATATCTATCTATGTCGAGTGAGGGCACAACAACCATTTTTTTATTTTAAAAATCTTGAATTTTTTTTGGACTACATTTAAACGCGTTTATTTTTGTCATGCTATTAATCCTTATCAAAATAAATTTTTTCATCACTAAGAACAGTTTATGTAGATAATATTTGGTCTTTGAATGATTAAAATTGAACGTTTGGTTTTGAAGTTATGGCGAAATTAAAATATTACGATTTCTGCTGCACGGCGCGTTGCGAAGTGGGCGTCACCAAGGCGGGGGTGCGCGGGGAGGGGAGTTTAGATATTGTATGAGTAAGGTACCCGCGCGGCTCAGTCGTAATGAATAAACTCAAAAACTACCGGTCCGATTTCAAAAATTCTTTCACCAATCGAAAGCTACATTATCGCTGAGTAACATAGGCTATATTGTAACGCGGACGAAGTCGCGGGGAAGGTGCTAGTATAATATATAAAAGAAAGTCGTGTTACACTATTTAGTCTTACCGGATGCAACCAAATACCAATGTTTTACATGAAGCGACTGTCTGTCTGATCTCCACAACCCAGTTACTGGGTAACACGAAACCCCTTGGTAAGACTGGTTGTCAGACTTTCTGGCTTCTGAATTATTCAACAACTGTCAAAGATCTACGAATGACGACCGTGACCAACGGCTTTACGTGCTTTCCGAGGCACAGAGCGGTCTCTGTATGAATTGGATGGTCACCCTGCGACGGACAGACCGCGGTAAGCGTAGCTGAACCATGATCCGTACAGCTTTCACTTAGCCCCTAAAGAATCATGGCGAGATCCATACATTCATTTGTATGAAAAAAAAAAATTAGAGGGTTTAAAATATTTTCCAATGTGAAGAATACATTACCAGGAGTAGATTGATATACTTAGCATATTTTTAAACCCCCGCATAATTTAAATATTACGAAATGAAAATAACATTTTTTCGTTTCATATCGAAGCCCATTTTGTTTTTATAAAAAAAAGAAAGTGACAAGCGACGTTAACGGATCTTTAAAATTGGCAGACAAGTGATGTGACAAGTGTGTGAAAAAAAAAACATTATTTGTGATATTATTTCCCATAAAACGATGCAATTTCAATGTAAAAACTGAGAACGGCGGCTGTCAGTGTCACTGTTACTGTCTGTCGCCGTTTCGTTCTGAAATAATGAACGTTTCGTTATTTTTTTGCAGGGCTGCAAAAATATTGTAAATGCCTAAAGATACTCTTTAGGTACCCAAGAATATAAAAATTTGAATTTTAACTTCACTAAACATCTTAATTTTTTTTGTACAAATCCTGCCATGATTCAGAAAGCTTAAAAATTAATTTAAATTACTTGACCTGTGAAGTTGATTACGAGCGAGTAGTTTACGAGATTTCGTGTTTTAGTCAGTGAGTAAATTATATTTTATAAATATTTCTCCCGTTTGAACTGATCGCTAGTAATGCGCAAACGCAGCATCAATAGTATAATAATATTGTCCTAAAGAAACTTCACTAAGGATTTTTATATAGATAAAAGCATTCCATACAGCTGACAGCGGTGGTAAAGGTTATCATAATATCAGGTCGTGAACACTCGCAGATTAAATGACCGTCCCCCGCAAACAATAACATGTTATGTAGGGTAAAGATCACAACATCGTCTTAAGTCATGTGAACAAATGCAAATATTGTAAACATCTTTTTTTAAGAAGAGTAAGTAGGTATGGAGTTTCTCTCCCAATCTTCTCCATACAAAACTACTTTTTGGAATGGGCAACTAGAATATTTTTTTTCCCATTTGACGTTCAAAAGTGTCGTCTTAATTTAAATTAATGATTTGACTTCGAACATTTGTTTTCTTATTACATAACTAGCTTTTGCCAGCCATTTTGTCTCTGTGGAATTTAGACTCCCTTAATACGGACTTTATAGGAAATCAGGTCACAGACGTGAATTAAAAAGCAGTAACTTCGATTTAAATAATGTTCATTATACTATTTTACTTAACATTTCACAGACAAGGTTTTATGTCTGTCTCATAGCACAGCAAAGCGAGTAAATTCTACTATTTTAGATGCCCACTGCTGGGCATAAGTCTCCCCCAAGGGGGGTTCAGCCGTAATCGCCATGCTTAGCCGATGCATGTTGGCGTTCGCAGTAAGTGTTATGGTGCTTCGCAGCCGGCACCACGCGGCTATCAGGGTTATTTAGAGACAATGTTGCCATTATTAAAAAGAAAGAATCTATTAATTGTTGCACATTATTTGACGACACGGTTGGCGCAGTGGCTGAGCGATCGACTGCTGCGCACGGGTTCGATTCCCGCCCAGGGTAAATATTTGTGTGATGAGCACTTGTGTTTGCCTTGTGTCTGGGTGTTGTTTATCTATTTAAGTATGTATTTAAAATGTATTTGTGTATGTATATTGAATATCAGCTGTCTGACACCTACAGTACAGGGTCTCCCTAGTTTGGGGTCAGATGGCTGTGTGTGAATTGTCCCCACATATATAAATATGTTAAAATCGACTAAATACCAACAGCTCTGCCCTGTCGCAAAATAGGTTCTTAGCTGACGTCAAAGTCATATAATTTATTTCAATTACACCATTAAAATACACTTTTGTACGTCATAAAAGAAAAATTTAATTTAGTCGCTCTTTCCAAAAGGTAGTTTCGTATGGACAAGAATGGGCAAGAAACTCAACCAAACCTAACCTACCAAAGGACAATTGGCAAAAATGTATAGAAGATGATTGGGGTTTCTCTGGTGGATAGAATTCGTAATGAAGTCATTCGCCAGAGAACTAAAATCACCGACATTGCGCGTCGAATCAGCACGCTGAAGTGGAAGTGGGCCGGCCACGTCGTCAGACGGACAGACGGTAGATGGAGCAAACACGCTTTAGTGTGGGACGCCCTGCGGTATGA
The DNA here is from genome assembly GCA_947361185.1 of Charanyca ferruginea. Lineage (NCBI taxonomy): Eukaryota > Metazoa > Arthropoda > Insecta > Lepidoptera > Noctuidae > Charanyca > Charanyca ferruginea. The sequence continues at coordinate 10,403,128 of OX376080.1, read as the reverse complement.
TGGACCGACGATTTGAAGAAGGTGGCTGGCAGTGGATGGATGCGAGCTGCCCCAGACCGGGTTGGTTGGCTATCTTTGGGGGAGGCCTACGTTCAGCAGTGGACGGTAATAGGCTGATATGTTGATGATGATATCAATGCCAATGAACACATTTTTCTTTCCTTCTTCTTTCTTTCAAATTGGTTAAGTGGTTTCTGTCTACTACCCAATTGTCGGTAGGTAATATACTTATATGTCGGCGTCAGCGATGGCTGAGCGGTAGCGCCGACATCGTTTAGGTTCGGTGGTATCGGGTTTATTGTAGAATAACAATATTCAATGCAGTACTGGACTACCTTACTTTATTAAATGTGATCGTACAATATAATTCAAATAGGTAAACCGACAGTTTCGTACTAGATGAGTGTCCTGCTTTGTGTGCAGAGAAAGTGAGCATGCCTTGGTCCCCACTCACCAACACGACTCTGTACACGTGCCGCCATTAAAAGCCGGGCCAGACTGTTATAAACAAGCTTCCAACAGGGGTCACCTTGGTGGGAGGCTTGTGGAGCCCACGGTTGGTGTTTGCATCCACACTGGTTTACAACAAGGCTCCCACCTCAGTGTGTTGTCGACTCTTTGTTTACAACGGCCGTATCCACACGCGGTTTACAATGCGCGACCGTCCATAGAGGTTGTTGAAGGTCAAACGAATTTTTGTTGCAAACAAGTGTTTACACTGTTGCAAACCGCCGGTGGAGAGCGATGTGGAGGGCTTGTTTATAATAGTCTGGCCGGGGTTTAACTGATAATTGACGTCACGGCGTTTACCATTTCTTCTGTAGGTACTACAATAATCAAATTGAATCCTTTTTATCGTTAAATTATCGCTTGCTGCGACATATAATGGGAGCTGGTTCAAAGAACCAATAGAAACCACGCATTCGACTGCATCTGCGTATAATTCACAATAAAGCCATTGAAAGATGCAGGTGACTAAATCGCCTGCCTGTATCAAATGCCGCATCACTCCTCGTGTGCAAATCTCCTTAGCAACTCAGTTTTAACACACCACACTGAAAAGCAAACATAACTTCTAGTTGCTATGTGATTACGTACGCTAACTATGTTATTAATGGGCTCAGCGCATGGGAGGGTATGAGCGGTATTCTACTTTAATGATGGCTATTATTTACGTTATTACAATAGGGTATTACACCCATTTTTGAAAAGTGGCTCAATGAAATTCTGTAGTGCTAATATGCCACCAAAAAAAAACACAAAATTTTTATTCAATCGATAAGTGCCATAAAAATGCATCTAAATTTTAAATTTTTAAATTTCGCGTAGTTTGACTAAGACGCCTCTCACTGGACGCCATATTGCTCAGAGTAAATATTAAAAGCATATTTTGTAATAGGTGTAATTATGAAAAAATTACGTTGGTTACGAAAATAATAAAAGTACAAAGCCTATATTACGCCAATCGGTTGACTGACTGCGGACAATTTTTCGTTTACACAGCCGTACGGCGTAATAACATGGCCGCTACTATTTCACGGTGTTTTATAACAGATTAAAAATACTGAACACTTCGAAATGAATTTAAAAATTTGTTTTGTTATTTTATGAACTAAAACTTACATTTTTTGACTGCTTTATGCCTAAACTGTCTCAATAACATATTTATAGATTTTTTCTCGTATAGATTAAAATACCCTATTATAGGTCTTCTGTGTAGTTTGAGGGACTGACTACACTTAAGTGTTAACTACACTTAGGGCGGGTTGTTTCAAACTGTCGGTTAACGTTACATACGAACGGTTAAAAGTTACTATGACAGTATGACGTGAGATGTTTAACGTACAGACAGCATCATCAACTGCTTACCCATTCATTGCGACGACACGGTTGGCGCAGTGGCTGAGCGATCGACTGCTGCGCAGCGTGTTGCGGGTTCGATTCCCGCCCAGGGTAAACATTTGTGTGATGAGCACTTGTGTTTGCCTTGTGTCTGGGTGTTGTTTATGTATATATGTATGTATTTACAAAAAAGAATGTATTTGTGTATGTATATCAGCTGTCTGACACCCATAGTACAGGGTCTCCCTAGTTTGGGGTCAGATGGCCGTGTGTGAAAATGTCCCCACATATTATTATTATTCATGACATAAAAATCCGTCACTCAAAGTGATTCAAAAAGAGATTCCATAATATTTTTTGATGTTTGACGTAGCGGTTTGACTTGACAAAATTACGTTGACTGGTCGGTTATGGTAATAGTAACTTTTTGACGTAAGATTTGTGAAACTTCCCATTTTTTTGACGATAATTTAGTTATTTATTTATTGGTAGCGCCATTTATAACTATTACCGGTCAGTAATGTATAGTTGAAACAACCCGCCCTAAGTGTATTTAGTCCCGAAGGCGCTATAGCTACGGGCGAGAGTTTCACGGCGGTCAATCGTAATGGAGATTGGAGATTAGTCAAGAGCAGGAGATATTATAAGTGCACAAATGTGTATACAAAACATAAATGCATTCCATCTTTCCAAACTCTCATGTTGCGATAGGACGGCAATCCGATACGATCAGGTATAAATCAGGTGTACCAACCAAGGCTTTACGTGCGATTCATACTATACTCCGTTCACAATAAGATTAGACATACACACAAACCTTTTTTACAGTCCCTTCAACCGATTTTGACTACTATTCCGTAGGCTTAAGGATAACATTAGAGGCAAAAAAGTGGTTACAATAACAACTGTTTTTTGCAGCTGCCATTTGTCATGCTACAAACGCAATATAAGTCAAAATCGGTTGAACGGACTGTAAAAAAGCTTTGTGTATTTGTCTAATCTTATTGTGAACGGAGTATAGCAAACTTCAACTGAGAAATTCCTAATGGAAAACCTAATAACACTCGCCCTACCTGACAATTTAACCCGGGACCTTACGTTCACTTGCGATCACGAAACAAGCAGTCATCATCATCACCATGTCAACCTTTAGATGCCCACTGATTGGCATAGGTCTCCCCCAAGGGGGGGTTCAGCAGTAATCGCCATGCTTGACCGATGCATGTTGGCGATCGCAATAGTTGTTATGGTACTCAGAAGGACACTGCTGCCCATGCTCTTTTCAATATCCCTCTGTCGCTTTCTACGACACCTACGGGTAGAAATGGGGTGGTGCTATTCGCGGCCAGCACCACACGGCTAAGACAAGCAGTAATACGCACCAATCTTCACACTGTGATCTCATCGCGGCGATAGTTTGATGACGCGTGACTACCGGCGCGATTGTCTCGCCCGGAGGGTTGGGGCCTTAGGATTGAGTCAGACAATAGACAGACGAGGTTGAATCAGTCGACGAACTATCGATCGCTAGACGACCCTGTCACCTACCGTTGTCTTTCAAAGTGGTTTTAATAAAAAAAATTGGGTATTAATTTCATTTACAGTACGGTCAACGTAACTTGGCGCGTCTGAAGTTAGCCGATTAGCTGCGCAGTAGACAATTTCGTTCCTAAAAGTTCCATTGCGCAGCCAAACAGCTAACTTCAGACGCGCCAAGTTACGTTGACCGTATTGTATCTAGTTCGTGCAACAAGGGCCTATAGAAAAATATATGTAAACACAGCATGCGTGCTTAGAACAGCTGACTTTAGTTAAGTAAATATGTTTAATTCTATTACAATAAAATTACTATTGGCTTATGTTTAACGAACCTCCAGATCTAGTAAATGATCACCAAAAATAGTAAATGATCACCAAAATTGTGTTTCCTAAAGTATTGTAGAAATAAAAGCGTTTTTGTTCTCGCCTTGTGCGTAGAGGGTCACAGTTCTAACCTAACCTAACCATGTCGGATCCGCCCCAGGGGGGCTTAAGGGCCAAAAAGATTTTGGTAATTTTGCACACTAAGATTTGGTGATCATTTACTACATTTGGTTTTTAGTAAATATTTTTTGGTGGTCATAATATTTATTCCCATTATTATTACCGACAAAAAATTGCGTAATAAATCTTTCTCGTGGACATTTCATCCACAGCTAAGCTTCGATTGCGCTATTAAACGTGCCCAAATTTTGTTGGTAAGGTTAATCTTTTGATCGGCACAGACATGTATAGATGACAAACCAAAATTTACCCAGCATGCCACGGTCACGCACGACTACATGACAGACTTACGTGTACGTGTAGTTTGGCGCCGAGGGAAGTCGTCAATAGAAGTATGTGGTGTCCCCCGACCCGAGTGTCAGAATAAGTGCACCAATCCAAAGGAAAATACGATTCCCGTGTCATCTAAGCCGCTGGACACTCAGAAAAGACGTAAGACGAGGACGGGGCGCGGACATGTCTCTTCCGCGTCCCTTTAATTCAAAATGTATAGAAGCGTCGCGACTCAACGCATATAGAGAAGACAGGGCGCGGACACGACGCTTACTCGTCTGAACCCTATTGTCTCAGATTATGAAACAAAAGGCAGATAGACCGCGCGGAACACTGAGAGTTAAGCTAAAAAAGCAAATATAAATTCAATTTTGAATTCCCTTTTGAATTTGTATTTGCTTTTTTGGCTTCACTCTCAGTGTTCCGCGCGGTCTATCTATCTGCCTTTTGGTTCATATTCTGAGCCTATTGTAAAAACTTATAGAAAGAACGGGGCACGGGCGCGAGCGGACGAGGGGCGGGCGAGGGTGCGGGTGCCGGGAACCGCGCGGCGCGCGCGTCGCTGTGTCACACACAACTACCTGCGTAATCTCTCGTGGCGCCCATCGCCACGTCCGAGCCTCATCTTTTCTATATGTTTAAAAAAGTAGCGACTGCGCCCCATCTGCGCCCTGTCCGCTGCCTGTCCTCGTCTTACGTCTTTTCTGTGTGTCCAGCACCTAATATAGTGTGGCATTACAATATTACGTTATCTATGTGTACGTTATGGTGTAATTTTCGAAGTTCGAATCTTGTGTAGATAACTTATCTTTACCTTTTTACTTGTTTTATCATTGTCTCTATGGTCTAAGACCTACAACGCACTTTCGGCTGGCCGCAATGCAGCTTGCTGTTACGGCAGGCACGCCCTATTCCGGCTAACCGTATCGTCTCGACTCTATTGCGGTCCGCCGCATGTCGTGGTTAAGCATTTCTTTTCCATTATATTGATGGCTAATGCGACAGCAATTACAAATTCATAACAACAGATGTGCGGCCCGCCACAGCTCCAAGACAACCGCAGCGGTTGACGACTGGCCGCAAGTGCGTTGTAGATCTAAAAGCACACAGCACCCGCGCCTCAAGTCTGCTATTACAATAGTGTCAGAATGGTCTATCATTCATTTCATAATTGTTGATTTTGACAAGTTTGGACAATCTACTAATATAATGGCGTCATTATGACTTTCCAATGGTCAACCACTGACACGACATTGAAAGAAATGATATAGAATGGTAATCTCGTACAAAATGACAATTGAATGACTGACTTAGGCGGTAATCTGCTACAATTTTGACAGTTCCTTTGATCAGTGACCTTATGACCTACCATTAGAACGTCATTGTGCAGTCATTGCTTTTAATTCGACCGACCAATGATCGACCATTATGAATTTAGCAGATTACGAACTTTAAGCAAAATGACAATGGGATCGTGTTGGAAAGATGAAATTATAAAAATAGCAGACTTGGCCCCCAGTTTATTTGCCGTCTGTCAAAAAACTACAACAAATATTATCTCTATCTTTACAGAAACGGGACCTCAATGATATCCCTGATCATTCCGCCCAAGGATCAGATCTCGCGGGTGTCCAAGATGTTGGCTGATGAATTTGGAACAGCATCTAACATCAAGTCGCGAGTCAACCGACTCTCAGTGCTGGGGGCAATCACGTCTGTACAGCATCGACTCAAGTTGTATACGAAAGGTTCGTTTCTTTTAAATTTCGAAACGTCATCTTCATGTTAGACCGATGAGGTTGTTGATTGCTTTACCGAACTCTGTGGGTTGGTGGTATATACCACAAAATATAAAGGGTCCAGAAAGACCACTCCCGTCATCTTCAAAAATAATTACCTAAACTTGCCAGACTCACTAGGGCTGCTACTGTATTGACTCTGTAGGTTTTATTTGTGACAATATGAAATTTTATTGCCACTGGTTGGAACTCTTTGCATTTTTTATAACAATTTTTTTCTGTTCGTCATGAAATGTCAATGTCTCTCATTTATTCATTTTGACAAAAAGTGATAGTCGAGACTGATGTCTGCTTGAAACTGCTTGAGATTTCCTATAAACGTAATGTCAATGTGTGCATGAGTAAAATAGCGGCTTGTTCTGAGTGGTCTCTCTGCTCGGGCGCGCCGCAGCCTTACTTTGTGTATATACGCTTATGCGTGGGTAGGTCCAGCGGCAAAGCCGACCTCATAGTGTGTAGAAAACCTAGAAACTAACCAGCAAATTACATTATAGCCCGACCGTTTAACTGAGACCGTTCCTGAGGTAGCTGCGCGGTGCGGTAGGTGTGTGGTGACGTGATGCGAGACTTCACTGATACGTCAACTTGTGACAACTGTCACCCCTGTCGTACCGCGCAGCTAACTCAGTGTGGTGACGTGATGCGAGAGTTCACTGATACGTCAACTTGTGACAACTGTCACCCCTGTCGCACCGCGCAGCTATCTCAGTGTGGTGACGTGATGCGAGAGTTCACTGATACGTCAACTTGTGACAACTGTCACCCCTGTCGCACCGCGCAGCTAACTCAGTGTGGTGACGTGATGCGAGAGTTCACTGATACGTCAACTGTCACCCCTGTCGCACCGCGCAGCTAACTCAGTGTGGTGACGTGATGCGAGAGTTCACTGATACGTCAACTTGTGACAACTGTCACCCTTGTCGCACCGCGCAGCTATCTCAGTGTGGTGACGTGATGCGAGAGTTCACTGATACGTCAACTTGTGACAACTGTCACCCTTGTCGCACCGCGCAGCTATCTCAGTGTGGTGACGTGATGCGAGAGTTCACTGATACGTCAACTTGTGACAACTGTCACCCCTGTCTCACCGCGCAGCTATCTCAGTGTGGTGACGTGATGCGAGAGTTCACTGATACGTCAACTTGTGACAACTGTCACCCCTGTCGCACCGCGCAGCTATCTCAGTGTGGTGACGTGATGCGAGAGTTCACTGATACGTCAACTTGTGACAACTGTCACCCCTGTCGCTCCGCGCAGCTATGTCAGTGTGGTGACGTGATGCGAGAGTTCACTGATACGTCAACTTGTGACAACTGTCACCCCTGTCGCACCGCGTAGCTATCTCAGTGTGGTGACGTGATGCGAGAGTTCACTGATACGTCAACTTGTGACAACTGTCACTCCTGTCGCACCGTGCAGCTAACTCAGTGTGGTGACGTGATGCGAGAGTTGACTGATACGTCAACTTGTGACAACTGTCACCCCTGTCGCACCGCGCAGCTATCTCAGTGTGGTGACGTGATGCGAGAGTTCACTGATACGTCAACTTGTGACAACTGTCGCCCCTGTCGCACCGCGCAGCTACCTTAGGAACGGTCTCAGTTAAGTGGTCGGGTTACAGTCAAAAGACTTTCTTCCAAACATCGCCTCCGAAAAAAAAACCCGCTTCTGCGCTGCCCACATTAATAGATAGACACCACCAATGAATTGACATACTTTTCATGAACTGTCAAAACGACCTTCCCCTTTCTATTTTGTACGGCAATTTATTTTAATGACGTCACTTGTAGATGGTCATATGCGAACTCAATTGACAAACTATTTATTGTTTTCAAAACAAATAAAAACCTAATTTTAAAATTAATCAGGTTTTCAAGGCTAAAATCAATTGTTTTAAGAAGTTCTGTCTTATATCCAATTTTACGTATTCCCGAATTCTTCAACTCATTGTCTTCCCCACTTCTTACAGTACCACCGAACGGCCTGGTCATCTACTGCGGTACCATCGTCACTGAAGAAGGAAAGGAGAAGAAAGTGAACATAGATTTCGAACCTTTCAAGCCAATCAACACATCTTTGTACCTGTGTGACAACAAGTTTCATACTGAAGCCTTAACTGCGTTGCTGGCTGACGACAACAAGTTTGGTTTCATAGTGATGGACGGTAACGGAGCCCTATTTGGTACGCTACAGGGTAACACTAGGGAGGTCAGTATTGATTTTTCTCCTCCATGACTAGTTTGAAGGTGGTTGTCTCTTTTTGTAAAAAAAAAACTCTGATCTCAAAAAAAGGAGGTTCTCAGTTTGACCCGTATGTTCAAGTATGTTTGTCAGCGATTATCTCCCGTTTGGCTGAACCGATTTTGATGCGGTTTTAAAAGTGATTATTACATTCTGGAGAAGGTTTTAGTATAGACCTATATCAACTAAAAATTTATTTAGCGCTATTTGAAAAAAGAAAATACATAACATAGATGACGCTTTCGTTTCTTCCATCTTTGGAGGACTTGCAATCTCTGTTTTAACTGTGTTACCGTTTCGTAATGGATTTAGGTGATAAGGAGGCACTAAAAAGTGGAAAATAAAAACTTTTTACAAAAAAGAGAACTGCTTTTTTAAGTCAGTTGTATTTATTAAAATTTTATTACTTTTTTTTATCGGACTGATTCCGTGCCTTATAGACTAAAGGATTGTACACGCATATTTGTCCCACGTAATCTTTAACTAATAGGAATCTGCTATATCCCTGAGTGCTAGAATTTTGTTATAAAAAAAAATTGAACTCTATAAAAATACGCAATAATGCTCATACCACACCATCCTGTTCCAGGTCCTCCACAAGTTCACAGTCGACTTACCCAAGAAGCACGGCCGCGGTGGTCAGTCTGCGCTGCGTTTCGCTCGTCTGCGTATGGAGAAACGACACAACTACGTTCGCAAAGTCGCCGAGGTCGCCACTCAGCTGTTCATCAGCGCTGACCGGCCCAACGTTGCTGGCCTGATCCTGGCCGGTTCAGCTGACTTTAAGACTGAACTGTCACAGTCTGACATGTTTGATCCGGTAAGTGTTTAACAAGACAACACAAGACACACAACGACGGCGAAGTGCCAATAACTCCTAACTGACATTTTTAATATAGACACATGCTGGTTTAGTTGGGCCTTGGGAGGTATTTCCACATTTAATATGGTGTTGCAACTAAAATACGCTTAGAAGATTTCACTAAAACATAAGCATTACATTTGCATTACCTTTAAAAATCACCTTTAAAATCAAAACGATCAAAAAGTGAATTTCTCGAAAAGTCTCAGCTAGGAGTTATTGGCACTTCGCCGTCGACAAGACACAAGACGTACGGCGATGCGCAACCGGTACATGGTGGACATCCCACCCACACGCACAAAACGTTTTGGGAATACATTCATTGTGCGTACTGCTAAGGAGTGGAATTCCCTGCCTGAGTCTGTGTTTCCTGATAGCTACAACCTGGTAGTCTTTAAGTCAAGAGTGAATAGGTTACTTCTAGGCAAGCGTGCTCCATCTTAGACCACATCATCGCTTCCCATCAGGTGAGATAGTGGTCAAACGTATGCCAAAATAAAAGTTATCACAACCAATGAACGTTGTTAATAGACTACATATTTTATCTCGTAAAGGTAGCACATTACACCAACTCAACGTCGACTCAACTGACAGTATGACATTGAAATGTAAGCTTTATTTTGTGTTACATACGAGTGAAATTTTCAACACATTATTAGGTGAACACTATAGACTAGTGATAGACTTTCAACTTATGTGTACTATAATGGTCTGATTGTGTGCATTAATAAAAAAAATACGCACGAAATAAGCATGAATCATTGAAATTGATCGGCCAACGAGAGCGCGCGATGTTTTACAGTGTTTTTTAAAATAATTGTCTAAAATAAATGAGTTCGTATAATGGACTGAAAAATATTCTGTATATTAAGCATAACCTTTATTTTCATAAAATATATAGGATATCAAACTCAAACTCAAAAACTCAAACTCAAAATCATTTATTTCAAATAAACCATTTACAGGTACTTTTGAATTGTCAGAGTCAGTCAGTCAGAAAGTTGAAGCTAGTTGCTCGTTCCAAACAGTAGGTTTCTATGGAGAAGAACGAGCAAGAAACTCCATGAACAACACTCTTTTAAAATCAATAATATGTTTCAAATTTCGGTTACATCATTCATATTGAATCTAGGGTACAATGTGAGAACAATGTAACAAGTCGTGTACGTTAAAAGAGGTTTAGATAAAAATATAATCATAATAAACAATTCAAAATAAAATTAGAATAACCGAGGCAGCTAAGAGATGACCAGTCCCAACTAACGGCGCCCGTTCACGAACATGACGCACGGATCGGCATCATTTGACTCAACCATTTTGAAGGGAACCGAATGATCCAACACGCGCGCCACCGTCAGCGAGACATTCCAGTGAGCATGACATACTCCCAACCGCCAGGGCACATTCAAGTCAATGAAAGACATGCCCCGTAAATGGTAGCTTTAAATAACATAGTGCTCACATGTATGTGCTTTGAAAAATTATATAATACTAACACATTGAGTTTATACAATGCAAAGATAATGTAGATCTATATCTTCAGCAGCTCCAAAAATAATTAAAAATGCTAATCAATTAATCTATGAACCCTTATGGCTGTGGAGCTAGACCAGCCAAGCATTTTTATCAGTGATGTACTCACCCAATGAATAATATGCTCGGCTGCATAGTGTGCGTTTTATATAAGACTTAAATTTTGTCTCATTTAGTTGAACAATGTGGGGAGGTATTTTATTGTAACATTTTAAACAGTACCCCATGAAAGAAGTATCTACTTTAGCCAGTCTGAAACTTGGTTGAACTAGTTGGTCCCTATTTCTAGTGTTATAATTATGTCTTTCACCCCTTTTACTAAAAAGATGCAGATTTTTTCTAGCGTACATTATGTTTTCATAGATGTATTGACAAGGTACCGTCATTATGTTAATTTCCTTAAACAGTTCCCTTAGAGAATCGCGCATACGGAGATTATAAATGGCTCTGATGGCTCTTTTCTGCAGAATAAAAATAGACTCGATGTCTGCAGCTCGTGCCCACAGTAAAATACCGTAAGACATTATACTATGAAAATAACTAAAGTAGACCAGTCTCGCGGTATCCACATCAGTAAATTGCCGGATTTTTCTGACAGCATATGCTGCCGAGCTTAGCCGTCCAGCGAGAGATGTTAAATGAGGACCCTATTGTAACCTTGAGTCGAGCGTGATCCCCAGGAAAACAGTTTTATCAACGAATTCCAGCTTCTCATTATTCAATACTATGTCACAGTCATTACTTTTGACATTTGGTAAGGTAAATCTGATGCACTTAGTTTTTTTTTTCATTCAATACTAAATTATTCGCCGTGAACCAATTTTGGACTTGCTGTAAGGCGCTATTTACGTGGTCTAGGTTCTGGGCTCGTCTGTCTATCTTAAATATTAAAGAAGTGTCATCAGCAAATAACACCATTTGTGGTTGGTTTTTCAACAGATGAAGAAGATCATTAATATACACTAAAAAGAGGAAAGGACCCAAAATTGAGCCTTGTGGAACCCCCATTTCTACCTTTAAACCATGTGAATTCACCCCATTTATTTGGACTTGCTGCTGCCCATTAATCAAATAAGATTTTACTAAACTAAGCGCAAGTCTACCTAGTCCGTAATGCTCAAGTTTCAAAAGTAGTGTGTCATGATTTACGCAATCAAATGCCTTGGAGAGGTCACAAAAAAATCCTATGGCATCTTGCGCCTCTTCCCACGCAGTAAATATGTGTTTTAATAAAGTGCCACCAGCGTCAGTCGTACAACGTCCTTTGGTGAAACCATACTGTTGATCGTGTCAAATGCCATTAGTGTTAAAATGATTAAGCATCTGATTAAGCATAATCCTTTCAAAATCCTTGCTGAAAGCCGGCAGCACGGACACGGGTCTATAATTATTAGTGTCTTTACTGTCACCGGATTTGAAAAGAGGTATAACCTTACTAAACTTCATTAGATCCGGGAAAACTCCTTGGTCTACGCACATATTAAATATTAAAGCCAAATAAGGCGCTATTGTCTCAACTATTCTTTTAATTATTCTATTAATTATTATCAGTTATGTTTTTATTCAAATACTGGTGAAAAAGAATTGTCAAAGTGAATAGATTTTGTACTTTTTCAACATTGTTTTTTAATACATAATACCTAGTAATATTTTCGTAATTTTGGCTCTGTAGTAGACTTTAAGACTGTTATCCTATCCTGCTATGTTGGAGCTATGTTGGAAAAACGTATAAAACATAATATTTTGGCATACTGTAATGGTTGTATTCGTCCTGAAAGTTAACTCTGACGTATATTTTCGTCAAACGCTATGAAAGGATTGTCTTCGCTTTAAAAAACCATTATTAAAAATTATACTTTTACTCTGTAGTTCTCTAAATCAAGACTTTCTAAAACTGTAATTGTCTTTAAATAATCTGTTCACATGATTACGATATTGCTCTGGGCAAAACGCGAAAACATATGAAGTTTTCGTCACGAATCGAATACGCGCTCTTATATTTCAATACTCAATACTCAATATCTTTCAATGTCATACTGTAAATTGTGACACACGGGTTAGTTGTGTAGGTACTTCCACTTGTTTTCTTCCATTTCGTGGTTTTAACACCTTGTTTTTTTTTTGTTCAACAGCGTCTCCAAGCCAAGATCATCAAACTGGTGGACGTGTCATACGGCGGTGAGAATGGTTTCAACCAAGCCATCGAGTTGGCAGCTGAGTCGCTACAAAATGTCAAGTTTATACAGGAGAAGAAACTCATTGGGAGATACTTCGATGAGATCTCGCAGGTGAGTGCATTATATTTTTAACAGACTTCAAAAGAAGGAGGTTATCAATTCGGATGTTTGTATTTTTTTTTATTTTTTTTTTATGTATCATCCGGCATAACTCTGTCATATATAGACAGATTTGCAAAATTCTTTAATGGTCCCATATACATTTCATCAAAATTCATTCAGCGCTTTTTGAAACAAAAACAAGAATAACCCATAAAAATTACATAGGTGATGTTTTATACTTGACGGGCCTGTTGGTCTAGTGGTCACTGACCCTGACTGCTAAGCCAGAGGTCGTGGGTTCGATTCCCACCCAGGACAAACTTTGTGTGATGAGCATGATTGTTTGTTCTGTGTCTGGGTGTTTATCTATAATATGTATGTATTTATAAATTATATAAGTATGTATATCAGTTGTCTGGTTACCATAACACAAGCTCTGCTTAGCTTGGGACCAGATGACCGTGTGTGAGTTGTCCCAAGATATTTATTATTATTATTATTTATTATACTTTCTTTAATCTTTGAATCTCTGATTTAACTGTGTCGCCGTTTCTTCATGGATTTGGATGTTAAGGCGATACTAAAAAGCGGAAAATAAAAACTTTATTCAAAAAAACAACCACCTTCAAAAACTAAAAAATGATGAATAACTTCAGAACAGAACACACATTACTTTAGTTTCGGAAGTCGGTGGCGGTGGCTTTGTTCTGTTTGTTGTTTTGTATTGCCACCGACTTCCGAAACTATTGTGTGTTCTGTTCTGAAGTTTTTTATCACTTTTTAGTTTTTAAAGGCGGTTGTATTTTTTTGAAAATAGTTTTTTGGAAATAAAGTTTCAAATCCATCAAAGAAATTTGACAGATTGTTGTAGCTTAAGTACTGGCCTGTGTACTTCCTTAAAGGCGCGGAAGGGTGTCTGAGATAATATACTACTACTATTTATTGCCAGAGAGCTATGGAACGGACTATTCTAGGTATAACACTGCAAGACCGGGTTAGGAATACCACCATCCGTTCCATTACAAAAATAACTGACGTCACTCGGAAATCTGTCATGCTGAAATGGAATTGGGCTGGACACATCTGCCGCATGTCAGACGATCATTGGGCCAAACGTACAACCCAATGGGTTCCTCTACATGGCAAGCGACATCGCGGCAGGCCCAGGCGGAGATGGCGGGATGATCTAGACTCCTTCGAAAAAGACTGGCCCCAATTAGCCCTTAACAGAGAGCGTTGGAAGGAGAGTGGAGAGGCCTTTGCCCAGCAGTGGGAAAATCCAGGCTGAAATAAATATAAATAATTTATTACATATTATAAACCGTTGTATTAGTATTTCAATCGTCGTAAACAAATAATGGATATATGTTTGTGCCTTTTTATAATATTTCATTTATGTAGATTTAAATAATAGGAAATAAAACTGAAAACTTTATTTAGTATATTTATAATGTACTTAAAAATGTTCCGAATAACATTTTCTTGTCGGCTATAGCCGTCTGTGACGTCTTGAGCACGTTTTAAAATGACGTCAATAGACGTATGTGGTGATCAAAAGGCTAGAACGAAGCTCAACTGTGATTATTGACATTACAGGACACCGGCAAGTACTGCTTCGGTGTAGACGATACTCTGCGCGCCCTAGAACTCGGCGCCGTTGAGACTCTGATCTGCTGGGAGAACCTTGACATTCAGAGGTAATACATAATCCTACTTAATATTATAAGGCTTATGTTTAACTAACCTCCAGATCTACTAAATGATCACCAATAATAGTAAATAAAATAAAACCAAAAATAGTAAATGGTCACCAAAATGGTGTTTCCTAAAGTATTGTAGAAATGTATGAGTTTGACTGTAAAAAGCGATTTGATTCTGGCACTCGGCGGCCGCTACCGCGGCACGATCGCTCCGCTCGCTCGCCTCGTGCGTAGGGGGTCACAGTTCTAACCTAACCGAACCATGTCGGATCCGCCCCAGGGGAGTCAAAAAGATTTTGGTTATTTTGCACACTAAGATTTGGTGACCATTTAGTACGTTTGGTATAATTTAGTATAATTTTTTTGGTAAGGGAGCTTAAGATCCTAAAGTATTTTTTGGCGGTCATTATATTTATAGGTACCCATATTATAAATGCGAATGTTTGTGAGGTCAAATTGATGACTATTACTCTTTCATGCTTAATCAGCTCAACAGAATTAACTGCAACTCAGCCAGCTAGTTCACCGAGACAGATCGTTGCGAAATGGCATAACAGCAGTGCTTTTGTGCCGTGTGGTGCCGCGGCCTGCACCACACGGCACAATAGCACCACCCCATTTCTACCCGTGGGTGTCGTAGAAGGCGACGGAGGGATATTGATCAGAGGATGGGCAGCAGCGTCCTTCTGAGTAACATAACACCTACTGCGATCGCCAACATGCATCGGCCAAGCATGGCGATTACGCCTGAACCCCCCTTGGGGGAGACCTATGCCCAGCAGTGGGCGTCTAAAGGTTGACATGATGATGACAAGTAGGGTTGCCAACGCTTTGTCGGTCAAAAATAGTAGTTCAACAATTTTTACTCATAAAAATATAGTAGATAACGAAAATATGAAAAAAATAAATAGTAGGTTCCAAAAATTTGGTAGGTACTTTATTTTTTTTTAAAGAATATTTTGTGAATTATTGAACGCATCTGTCAACTTGACATTCCAGAATCGTAGTAGGGTTGGTCCTACTAGGGACAGTATCCTAGTATATAGTAGGGTTGGCAACCCTAATAACAAGTGCCATTCTAGTATAGTATAACGGGCTGGTGTCTACAACTGCGACCCGCTGCGCCCGGGCACAGTGTACTACGATTGATTTAAAATACATACATGCAACTTGAGCGGATTTTTGCGCTGTGCCCCGACTCGTTGCGACCCTGTACAGTATCCTCGTACCTTAAGGGGCTATTAAACGTCTTTTACAGATTTTAAACTGACAATCACGTCAAAATGTGCAGTGTAAACGATTTGAAAAAAATATATATTAAACTAGAACATTCTCTTAATCATAAGGAAAGTAAATATTTTTGATTAAGTTCATATTAAATAGTTTAATTAACTCGTGAAGTTGTGTCTGACGCGGACAAAACATTGACAATCACACAAAATCTACCAGGTATAATTAAACGAAACTTACACTATCTTACAGACAATTTTATTATCTATCTTTTAGTATACGCCTTTTTCTTAATTTTGAAAGAATACTACTTTTATTTAATTTTTTCGACTAAATTTAGAGAGTTTTGGACGCAGACTGCGTCCGTTCTGCATCAGTTCTGCGTCCAAAACTCTCAAAGTTTAGTCGAAAAAATTAAATAAAAGTAGTATTCTTTAAAAATTCAAAAAAAGGCGTATACTAAAAGATAGATAATAAAATTGTCTGTAAGATGGTGTACGTTTCGTTTAATTATGCTTGGTAGATTTTGTGTGATTGTCAATATTTTGTCCGCGTCAGACACAACTTCACGAGTTAATTAAACTATTTAATATGAATATAATAAAAAATATTCATATACTAAATGACAAGGAGAATGTTCTAGTTTAACATATATTTTTTTCAAATCATTTACCCTGCACATTTTGACGTGACTGTCACTTTAAAATCTGTAAAAGTCGTTTAATAGCCCCTTAATATACCGAAATATTCGGATCTGTCACCCCGCTTTGTCCCATACGGGGGACATATCGTCGGGAATAGTGCAAATCCGTGAATCTACCTACCATACGTAAACTGCGCGTATCTGCACTACGTCTAAGTTTACAGGGGAAGGTTATAAGTGCGGTGTCGATACTTGCTGGCCGTAGACAAGCCGTAGACAAGCCGTATTGTTATTGGGCGATTCCTTGCATTTTATAGGTCGGACGAAAATCACGTCAAAGAGGTGTCTGCCAATGACGATCGTGCGTACATTGCCCGCGAAATTTTAAATTGGCTACATTTGTCAGATATGCGGAATTATCCAATGCGGATTTGCACTATCCCCGACGATATCGGATAAAAAAAGTTTGATCTGCCCCCTTGCTAGCAACGAGGGGACAGTTCAAACTTTTTCACTACTATCTGTCACACACCGGTGATAGGGAACAGATGAAATTTTTTATTCCTGTTTGTCCCCCATAGAATTAATAAATTAATTATTAAACGTAGGTAATGCTACACATTATAAGAAACATTACATTAAATAAAAGACTAGTGGTTTGGGTTTATAATCATCTGTATTTAAACAAATTAGAAATGTATATTTTTAGATAAAATTGCAGCTTCTAGAAAGGTAGTTCTTTAACCATTTCCCTGTCCCATGAGTCACATATGAATGTTGATTATTTAACTATTGTGTCTGCATCGCGGACAGTGAAGTTGCTAATTGTGTACTCAAGAGTGAAGTAAATAAATTTAAGTTTATCACCGATAAGGGGACAGATAGGAATTAAAAAGTTCGAATTGTCCTCTCGTTGCTAACAAGGGGACAGATCAAACTTATTTTTTCCGATCTGTCACCCGCTGGAGACAAGCGGGGTGAGAGATCGTAAAATTCCAACACACCAAGCAAGACTTTGTGTAAACTGACTTGTATTTATTCTAGACCTTATAATGATATACCGCCAACATTTTCAGATACGTCCTTAAGCTACACGCCACCAACCAGGAAACCATCTTACATCTGACGCCCGAACAAGAGAAGGACAAGTCTCATTTTACAGATAAAGAGGTTATTATTTCTAAGTCACATTTCACTGACAAAGAGGTGATTATTATTTTTTTGCTATTTCTTCCGCTTTTTTTTCATGCCAACATCATTTTTTTTATATCATTTTATGGCTAAAAAGCCTCTGTAATACCAGATCCCTTATAAATGCCAACCCAGAAAAAAAAATTATATGTAAAACTACTTCATACCATTTTTTAGTTTCTAAGTAAACGCACACACAGACCACAGAAGTATTATGAATATTGTTGCCAATTCTGTTGTACACGAACTAAACTTATTTAAAGCTATTTACCTCTCTTTCTCTCCAATAAAACGAGAAAGAGACAGATATTAATAAGAGCTGACAATTTAAATTTGATCTAAAGCGTTCATATTGTAGTTGTCATGTCAGAACGTATTGATTTATGACACGGCGAAGTTCAAGAAAAAAACTAATCTGACATCTCTAACTTAGTTCTTATCTGTCGGCGTCCTTTTCTTCAGCTGCCTGGCAGTAAGAGATGACAATTGTCTCAATTTTAGTTTAGTTTGTGAACAAGGGAATTGGCGTCATTGGATGGCAAAAAGCAGGTGGCCCATCTGAAATTCACAGCTCTAATCATCTGTAATTCCAAAGACAATCTAATTGTGTTACCAACCAAGAGAGCTGTGCCAATCATGTTGCAATCGTTCGTTTTCTATGATCCGGTTCACCAATCGTTGATCCAACATTGTAATAATTCATTTTCAATCATTCAATGATATGGTTCAACCAATTGCTCACACTCAATAGATCCTATTCAACTTATTTAGTTTGCAAATTTGTAGAAAACCGACCAATAACGAGTAAGCGCGAATTAATGGGTCACAGACAAACACAAAGCAAACGATTGATTGTACTAAAGTAATTTCGTTCAATCAATCGTTTGCTCTGTGTGGGTCACTGATTCAATATTCAACTAGTGATCGAACGATTGAAATGACCCGGGTCGTAACATGAACCAATACTTGAATGGATCGAATCACTGAAAATTATCGATTGACATAGCTCTACAAGAGACAGCTGAAATGTCTTGAGTGCCTTTAATTACACCGACACACCCGTACCCTTCAAACCAGAGGCGAAGTCGCAAAATGTCGTAAAATGTCTCTTTCTCATAATGTCACTTTGGCAAAATGTCGCGTTAGTAATAGGGTATTACACACATTTTTGAAAGGTGTCTCAATTAAATTCTGTAGTGCTAATATGCCACCAAAAAAAAACAAAATTTTCATTCAATCGATAAGTGCCATAAAAATGCATCTAAATTTGAAATTTTCAAATTTCGCGCGTAGTTTGACGAAAACGCCTCTTACTGGACGCCATATTGCTCAACGTAAATGACGTCAGTTCGTTTTGTATCAAATGAGCTCATATTAAATATGATAATTGTATATCATTTAAAAATAATTAAAAGCATATTTTGTAATAGGTGTAATAATGAAAAAATTGCGTTCGTTACGAAAATAATAAAAGTACAAAGCCTATATTACGCCAATCGGTTGACTGACAGTTGTCAATTTTTTGTTTACACAGTCGTAGGTCGTAATAACATGGCCGCTACTATTTCACGGTGTTTTATAACAGATTAAAAATACTGAGAACTTTGAATTGAATTTAAAATTTGTTATTTTATGAACTAAAACTTACATTTTCCGACTGCTTTATGCCTAAACTGTCTCAATAACATATTTATAGTTTTTTCTCGTATAGAGTAAAATACCCTATTAGTAACTTAAAATAAAATTTTGCCAGGTTTAAAAAAAGGGTTGCTTTTCCCAATTTCTTATCAGTAGTAGTCATCATCTGCCTAGCCTTTTCCCAATTACCTATATTGGGGTCGGCTTCCAGTCTGACCGGATGCAGCTTAGTACCGGTGTACCTCCACAACCCAGTTACTGGGTAACACGATACCCTTTGGTAAGACTGGTTGTCAGACTTTTTGGCTTCTGACTACCCATTACGACTGCCAAAGATCTACAAATGACAGCCGAGACCAACGGCTTTACGCCTGAGGCATGGAGGGAACTCGGTATGAGAGGGAATTAATAAATTGATAAACTTGTACATTTAATAAGAAATTGGAAAAAGCAACTTTTTGATGTGATAACGTCTTATAAATCGATGAATACCCGCTGCACGCACGATAAAGTGTCACGTTCCGCCTGAGCCTGAGCGTGCAATCGAGAGCGCGTAACAAGCGATAGAGAGGCAGGATCGGCCCAAGCAATAAGCTCCGCCCACCTCGACGGAAGCCATTATTTGCTTATGTTATATATGTTAGCCATTATGTTTCTTTATGACGTTATCACGTAAAACCGTCGTCTGTAAACCGACTTTACAGACAACCAATTTTTTTGTAAACCTAGTTAAATTTTATTCTAAGTTTTATACGAAAGTGACATTATGAGAAAAATACATTTTACGACCAGTAGACATTTTGCAAAAGTGACATTTTGCGACTATGCCAAACCAGAACACAGTAACCCTGTTTTTAGTGGTAGACATAGATATCATATCCCACTGTTGGGCAAAAACCTCCCTTATACTGTACCAATTTCGTTTTTTTTTGCACCACCTCAAACCAGCTCTCGCCGATATTTGTCAAGCGATTTTGAACCATAAGTCATAGATTAGGATATATGTTTACCGACATTATTGTTCACAAGCCCTGTTTTCTGTATTCCACAGAGTGGTGTTGAGTTAGAGCTGGTGGAATGCCAGCCCTTGCTCGAGTGGCTTGCAAACAACTACAAGTCTTTCGGAGCCACTCTCGAGATTATCACCGACAAGAGTCAGGAGGGAAGCCAGTTTGTACGCGGCTTCGGTGGCATTGGTGGTAAGTTTTCGTCCTTAATACTTCACTTATAACGTCCATGTTGTTACAGCACGGCTCTGACACAGCTAATGATTTGCCATTCAAGTTAGGGCTTTAAATCGTATGCTTTTAAAATATCTTTTTAAATGACAAGATTGAAAAATTGAATGGTCACGGTCGGCGTGCTGGATATTTGATTTTCAAGGCGATAAAAGCCGGGCTGTTGTCGTGTCAAAGCGGTGCTGTATAAAGTTTGCGACGACCATAAAGTTCTAGCTGTATAGAGCGTGTCTCCGGGTCATAGACATAGAGACTGGACCGAGCAATACCCTCATGAAATTGATTAGAAAGAGAGAAAACGACTGTGCGGCCAAATACCTCTTTTCTTTAGATCTGTAGTGACCATGAAGATATAGGTATAGATCTGTAGTGACCATGAAGAAATAGGTATAAATGGAGCCAACACTTAGAACAAAAACTTGAAACCAACTGTGGGCTGATGCTCTCTTTCCGAATGCATACATAAGAACGAGACAGTGATATGTGTTTTCTTTATCTTATGTATGCATTCAGAAAGAGAGCATCTGCCCACAGTTGGCTTCACTTAGGTATTTAGAGTGTTGCCTCCACTTTTATCTATAAGCTTCTTGGTAGTGACGCGCCACAAAGCATCCGCTGCTAGAGCTGTGACGTAGACCAATCACAATTCTAGAATGAGACCTACAATTAAATTCTTTAATGCATTACATTGTTTTCACATATGGAAGTAACAAGAATAATGTAACCAGTATTTTGTAAAAACTTGATTTAAAACAGTGTCCGTGGAGTTTCTTGCTCGTTCTTCTCCATAGAGACCTACCTACGTTTTGGAACGAGCAACTAGCTTCAACTTTCTGACTAACTGACCGACTCCTTGACAATTCAAAAGTTCCTGTAAATGGTTTAATTGAAATAAATGCTTTGACTTTGACTTTACTGGCTGCTCTATCGCTTGGTCTCTCTATGTATGTACTTCACAACTATAGAGAACGCTGTCTATTCTCTGTCTATGCTCCGGGAGCCTTTGCTTAGCTAGAAAAAAAAAATATTATTGTCTTTGTAAGTTCTACAAAATTTAATTACTAACATGCTTTGGATAAACCGAAGAATATAACTGGTATATTATGTATGTTTATTATGTAAATATAATATCTTGGCCTGCATAAGACCTTCCTATGTATTTTAATGGAGAAGTTAAATATTTAATTAACAATACAAAATATTAAGTTGGGGTTTGATGCTGCAATCATTCGCTTAGTATTAATACAGGGTAAAAAAGTTAATTTTCATTGGTTATTAAAAAACCCAGCTGTTTCATACATAAGTGGAATATCTACACGGTAAAACTGTATGGGACAGCTGTTTTTTTTTTTTAATAACCGTAGAATATGTTTTTCTCTTGTTTGTATTGTTATGGTGGTACTTAGCCTCACGATGTCAATTCCACCATGTACCGACTGTACATGGTGGAATTGACATCGTGACTACAAAGATATGTATACCCCCTCAAGTTACAAAATAATACATGTACCCATTTAAATAAGTGTACATACTTATGTATTCACTCAATGTGCCTAATTAATGTATACAGCAAGATGGACACTGTAATGTGTACGCTCTGAAACAAATTAATGTATTCACACTTAGTTACAAAAATATGTATACAAGATACGTTCTAATTTTAAATTTCTGAAATTCTGTCAAAACCATTGAGAACTCTTTGGATGATATTACGTATTACGTGTAATAGTTTTATTTTTATTTTATGATGATAGTTATAAATCAATATTCATATTATAACGAGGTAAAATTTGTTTGTATGTAGGTGGTAACCTCTGGAACTCTCTTTTCACATTTTATTTTTTTCGAAAAACATTTCCCCACACTTGGAATTACTCCTGTGTCGTGGGTGCGTTACAAACATATAAACTCACATACACAAACAGCCAGACCCGGAACAACTATCTGTAGGCCATACAAATATTTGTTCCGTGCGGGAATCGAACCCGCGACACGCAGCGCAGCAGTCGATAATAATAATATGTGGGGACAGAGAGAGAGATTTTATTATTTCTTGCCAAAATGTGAAGTAGATTTACTACTATTGTTGTAAGTAAAAGAATATTATAGATGAGTTATATTATTAAAAGCAAGACATCGATTTAAGTTTCAATAAATTTGTTTTATGATTCAATAGTTTAAATTTTATCTATGTCCAAATAATGTTACTTCAGTTTAGTTTCTGTATGGAAAAAAAACAGGTTGAATAGAAAAAACACCTTCTTTTTCGAGTGAGAGAAAAAAATGTAAAAAGTGGCGGAAATAATTTGTAATTTTGTAAGTCAACTTCGGTAAACAAATGACACGCCAATGACGTCATGCACTAAATGAAAGAGAAAACAAGTATTCCCGCACTATTCTAAAATAAAAAAATAGGATATTAGACCTGTGTACATATTATAGTAACCAAATATGAACACAATAATTCGTTTCAGAGCGTACACATTACAGTTTAATTTTAGCTGTGCACATAAAATTGGCACATTTGATAGGAACATAAATCTGGCATACATCATGTCTACTAGTATTTGTAACAAACAATGACGACATCTTAAATGGATACATATTTTTATAACTTTCAAATGTATACATATTTTTGTAGTCGACTGTACAGAGGACATTGTGAAGTGATGAAAACTTAAACTACACAAAATCTAGTTTATTCACAGGAGTAAGATACTTGATTTTTGGCCGTATTGAACATATTTGCCGAATGGAGTTGGCTGAAAACTCAATAGGTCTTATAGATGTACTTACTTACAACTTTTTACTACAATCAGGCGATCAGCTGTTTGTTTCGCGGTTTCAGAATTAGTCTTACAGTAAAACTTGTTCACAATGATGAATAATGATTAAATTGAACCATTTTTAGATAGTGAAATTACACCTTGTATAAAAAAAATCGCCGTCACACGCCCGTCCGGCCAAACCCTTATGTCATTGCAGCATCAAAAACCATCCTACCCGCTTACTAACAAAGCGCTATGTACAAAATACTAACTGTCTTTATTTCTTTCTCCTACCCGCCGCTCGGACGCCGTGGGACCTACAAACACGTAAATATAACCTCACCCTAAACAGGCATTCTTCGTTACAAAGTGGATTTTCAATCTCTTCAGCTCGACGAGCCGCTAGACGACGTAGACTTAGACGACTATTAAAAAACATACGTTTCACTTATATGAGAAAAAAACATAAAAAACAACCATTTCGACTCTTAACGTTAGGATTTTATGCTTGATTGTGTCTTTGGTCACGTTGGCGGGTGGACGCTGCGTTTCTTGAGCGTTTTTTTTAACGTTACTATTTGGGCTGTCATTTGAAATGGCCTTTGTGACTTGGCAGTTTAAACTGTCTTTAAATTGTTATTTTACGTGAAGTTTTATTTTGTTACCTGTGTTGTTAACTAAAGCCAAAGGACATGTTTCATTTTGGGCCCAGTCTATGTACACCACTTCAAAAAAAAGAGAAAATTCCGTAGAATCCGGGAAAAATACAGATAGTTCATGTAAATGTATACTGTTGTGGTAGTAAATTGATAATAAATCATTATTTTTATGGATTTTCAACATGGCGTCACTCAGATTTAGCTTCTCTATAAACCATAGATGATCATAGAAAGAGAACTGTCAGCTGTCAGTGTCACAACAGTGTCACTTCAGTCACTTTCGTCTCGTTTTGTTTCTATTTTCTGGAGCTCTTTTTAACAACCTCGTTTTCGTTTGTTGAATTTAACACCTTTTTTCCCCATCTGTTTAACTGACTATTCACAAATCGATGCAGAAAAACCGAAATATAAATGTCAAACGTTATTAATCAATCAAAATGACAGCTTACCGCCATGACTGCTTTTTTGTTGTGTGTTGCAATTGCAAGTGCAATTTCTTGTGTTTTACCTGCTCACAAAGCCATTTTAAAGTAATTGGACAGTTGAGAACTATTTAAAATGTGTTTTCCTATTATTAAGTATGGTGTACAAGGACTGGGCCCAGGCTCCATACATTTTGAAACAACTCCTTTACATTTACATAATACAAAGTATGAGAAGTGTGGATTGAAGAAAGTTTCTACTAAAATAGAACCATTGTTTTTATATGATACTAGCAACCAGCCCCGGCTTTTCATGGGTGCAATGTAGATCAAACTATACGTATAAAGCTTTCTCTTAAATGACTATCTATTGATGAAAACTGCATTAAAATCCGTCGCGTAGTTTGAAAACTTTGAAGACTTTGTTTTGTACTATGTAAAGATTCATCGCGATCGATTATATAACGCATTTAGAAAGACAACAAATTACACCAACTTTTAAACTCTAGGCTGCTACAATCGTTCAAAGTTCTAGTGTATTAATAAGAGTTCTCAAACTTGGTCTTATTTTATCGGAGAGGCCTCGCCACACGCCTCAAAAACGCAGCGTTTAAACGCCCAGTGTGACCTTAATTTTTTCTAGCTAATATTCCCCCTCTAGATCTAGTTTTAAACCCTATTTTCATTATTTAGAAACTATTGCTTTAGTACACACCACGCCATTTTTATACATTACTCCCTTCCCAGTAATAAGTAGTTGTTTTTTTGTGGTTTGTTTGTTTTTGATGTTGAACATCGGGATTATTACGAAGTTTTACGAACGGACTAAGAAAAGTTAAAGTTAACGAAAGAATGAAAGGAGAGAAAAAAACCAAATAAAATTTTGTAATAAAAAAAATAGAATGAAACGTAACGCACGTCTTTTTAAATGGTTTTTGAAAGATATTTTAAATACGTTTGATTTAATTGTCAATTTTTTTTTCAACCTGTATTGCCCCACTGCTGCTATCGTTATTTTTGACATAATAATTATGTCAATTGATTGGTGATGTCTCGACACACGCATTGACATATTGAGGTAATATTGTGCTCGTCAATTCCAAGTTGTCCCCCTATAAATGCGGTGTTCCTTGACCAGACGATGGCCCATTTACTAGTGTCCAACCAGTGTCGCTAGCAGTTTACATACTGGGCTGGGGTTTAGATACTGGGCCTAAGATCTCTAACAAAATAATAAATAAGGATTCACTTGTACTATAGTTCTTTTTTTTATCAACGGTCTTTGAGTGCGCAAGTTAGTCATCTAACAATTTGTAGTAAAGAGCCCGCCACTACAGCCCAACGCGAGCAAATTCATACCTCTCGCCCCGCCCTAAATACCATACTGATTGAAAAGGATAACGCTACCGCGTGCAAAAAGAGAGACAGAAAAAGTGTGCTCGCACATAATGACCAATTACGAGAAAACCACGCAGAAAAACTAAAAAATAAAACGTTACGATTTGAGATAATAATGTTACCTATCTATTAGGCTAAAAATTATCATTAAATTCCATAAGGTTTCAGAGATCGAACTCAAAATAAGTGCAAAACGAGGTGCTTTCGTTTTCTTTTTTTATCGAGATTTTTTTTTCCAATCGTGTTTTCGCTTCAACAGATTTAAATATTGTAGGCCCAAGTTTAATGGTGTCCAAATAGCAAACTCTTAAGACTTACAGATACCGAGATCTAGATCACCCAATATCACCAAAAGAGCATCATATAGGCTCTTAACACACAGTATTACAGGTTATTATATTTTAATAATTAGCTAAAAATGATTTATGAATAACAGTACAATTATTTTCGAATTCCTCTATTTTTTCTCTACGCTTTGATGCACGTGTGCTTCGAGGCACATATTTGGGCAAAGTTGTACGGGATTTTGTTGAGCTCCTTTGTCACCAATATCCCTGTGGTAGAATGTGCTTGCCATGCAGCCAATAGACCGGTGGAAAAGGATCGCTGAACGTCATAACACATTACACCAACTCAACGTCGACTCAACTCACAGTATGTCATTGAAATGTAAGCTTTATTTCGTGTAACAGTGAGTGATTGATCGAGTGATTTTCACTTGAAAAATTCACTCGTATGGAACACGAAATAAAACTTACATTTCAATGCTATACTGTGAGTTGAGTTGGTGTAATGTGTTACGACCATAAGGCTGCGACCACTCTGTCAAGACTTAAGAAGATGCTAGTCGAATAATAACTTTTTTCGTAACACTATTATAAAAGTATAATTTCTCGTACGGTTAGTACAAAAAACGACGTAATAATCCCGATTATAGAAACTTATGAAAATGTAATCTTCATACTTACATTAAGCAATAATATACATTTCTAAATAAATAAACTATATTAAATATATATTATAGCCGGTATACGTTTTGTGGTTGTTTTGTTAGAAAAAATTACAAATTATAGGGAAAATGAATTTTTAATGATAGATTGGGCCATTTAAAACTATATCCTATTTCTCTCGGTAAGATTAACAATCATGGTGCCGACTACGCATGTGTCCCCCCCCCCTCACCCCGCCTCTCTGACTGAAAACATGCCCTTGCGCACCGACCGACATAAGATCAGATCCAGCCTGTCCCTTTGCTGTCCTCCTTCAGCGACGCCCTAAACCGAGGCCCGTACTCCACAGGAGGTGCCCTTAGCGTGTAGTTGCTTAGTTTATAAAATGTTTGCTCTGGCTGGAGGCCTTAAATTCTCTTTAACAACCTCCTAGGTTGACATGCAAGATGGCATTCCAAAAAAAAAATACTCGACACCGTATTATCGTTTTTCGCGCATACTGAAGTGGTTCACTGGTTATTATGTCATGTATCTGGTTTGCGCAAACAAATAACAAAAAAAGTATAATGATCGAACTTTATTTTAAGGAATTAAAAATAAATCTGTGTCCAAAAGAGAAAAATAGTGGTTTCGGAGGATTAAACTTAAAATTTAGCAACAAAAAATAATTTTTCTAAATCTTTTAACACCACGATGATTTAAATTAACATAATAAACTAACACGACAATGTTAGCCCAATCGCTGCCAAAACTGGCTCTGACTCGTATTTCGAAACATTCTGTTTAAGACTGAAACTTAAGAACAAAATGTTGAATTAAACAAAACCTCTTTTATTATTACAACTGTTACCAATACAACCACACAATGTGTTCCCAGCTATATATAATTATTATTATACATACATTTAAATGATTTAATACATGTTGTCCAGAAATATTCGCTTAAGTATTTACCGCATAGATTTTTTAATACATAATTATATTTATCATGATTAATAGTACAAGATCTGAGAGTTGCCATACCTAGATCATGAGCATGGTTGAAATTTCGAAGATAGATAGGGAAATATGTCGTTAAGCTGGCTTCAAAGCCTTCCCTGCAGTTAAGGCCTAAGGAAAGTATCAGGCAAACGAATGAAGCCTTTTTTACACAAGCAATGCAAGTTGTGCAATGAAATTGAAGCAACCAATTACTCGCATCGTCTAAACACTGTTAAGACGGTGCAATTGCTTCAACTTATTGCATTCAACAGGCAACTTAATGCCCCCTGTAAATGAACTTACAAAAACCAACCGACTTGAACATAGTACGGCACGGTACCTAGTGTAGCTAATGCCTCGAAAAGGCAAAAGACTCTTAACTACCTATTTTTTAATCTATCTGTGGTGACATTTATCGCACCACAGATGAACTACAAGTGACGTTACCTACTTCGCGGTATCAAAGTTCTACGCGACATTTTTCTATATATGCCGCAGGGGAATGGCTCAAATATTTGAAATCCAATCCAGCCTGTCCCTTTGCTGTCCTCCCTCAGCGACACCCTAAGCCGAGGCTCGTACCCCACAGGGGGTGTCCTTAGCGTGTAGTCGCTTAGTTTTAAGTTATTTGCTGGAGACCCTAAAAGTAATATTTTTTAAGGCACCACAGGAAAGTCCGGTTAAGCAGCCGACAACCTCCTAGGTTGACCTGCGAGATGCCAATCCGAAAAAAAAAACAATTAGGCAGATGCTACAATAACAACTCGTTGGGTCATTTCCCTGTAGAAAGTTAGTGGTTTGATCAAATACCTAAACTGATTTAGTGAAATGATGAAATAACCAACTAACTGCGGTACTCCCCTGAGTACCCAGTCACTTAATAATAAATCAATCATTAACTTTCAATTGACCGATATAAATTGGAACGGAATTGAATGTGACGTCTTTGAGTGTGACAGTAACCAAACTATAATAACCAGCGAAACATCTACCGTGATTTGACTAAATCCCTTAGGGATTTTATCAAATCCATTCCATTTCTCTACAACCTATACAAAATCTCGACAACAACAGCTGGGCAGTAGCCTACGAGGCACAACAATGGAGGAACTTTCCACCATGTTCCTCGTACCTAAAAACTGGTGACCCTAAAGGTGATGCCACACGGGCGTTGCGGCTACGCTGCGTCGTTGCAACGTAATGGTTTCAACGCAGTCAATGCCACACGAGCGCTGCATCAACGCAACCACTGTCACCTTCGATATTCTATTAAATATTGCGATGCCGCTCCGTCGTTTCAACGCAGCTCCCTTCCCCACCTCGTCTTCTTCCTATCCATGTGCGTTGCGTCGTTGTCCGTCATTTTAACGCATCGTTTGGCAGGTCGTTTAGATTAATATGTAGAACGATAAAGCGTCATAGCTCAGTCGACGCAGCGCCAACGCAACGCACAGACAACGCCCGTGTGGCACCTCTCTTAGTATGAAGTATTCGTTTCAGCCATGCTCAAACGACGAAGGTCTAAGCGACTCTGGGATCTAAGTCTAAAATAACATATTTGTGTGTATTTAGTTTTGGCATTTTCCTTTTATTTCTATCGTCGGCATACCAGTATTGCTTGCGTATAAGTGTTGTACAAATTTTATATATTTTTAGTGTAGTAATTTTATTAGCTGCATGCAAAGCAGATTGCCCGGACTGAGAGGCGTTTAGTTCAAACTTAAGACGCTGACAACAGTTAAAAAAAAATGAGTCTAAAATGTAATACGATGTTTTTTAATAATAGTAATTGTTGACAATTTAGATTGTTGTTTAATAAATAAAGAAAGCGCGGTCACTGTCATACTGCATAGAAAAGAAAGAGAAGTACAATTTCACAATGCTTGTGATTGATTATTATAAAAATGTAATAATAAATATACTTAAAGCAATAATTATAGTTTTAGAAACAAGTTGAGTAATCGAAAGTAAAAACCAACAAGTTACTTCAAATATCGTAGTTATTGTTATTAATTTTAATAACAGACGTTGATAAGTAATTTAGATATTTTTACTGAAAGGTTTTAATAGGTTACTGTATCTCGTTTTTGTATCGGGAAATTCAAAATATATAAGTGTCTCAAAAAGATTCGCCTTAAAACATGTTTCAAATATGCCTGGAGTATTAAAGGTCTTGTCAGCGTCTTAAATCATCGATACACTTTTTGTACTTCGGACTTTAGTAAAGTTCATAATGCAAAACTGACACCTAAAAAAACCGCTTTTAATGTTAGTTTTCGTATTAAGGAGTCTTCAGACGGAATAACGTTCGAAATACAAAAACTGGTTCAAAGATTTCTGCTTGAACTAATTTTATAAAGAGACGGAATTCGTTTGAAGAGTTACACTGAAGTTACGAAACATTTTAACGGAGTTATCATATGGAAAAAATAATTGCAATAGGAATTGTTCTGCAGAAGACTTAGGTAAAAATGGGAATCTTTCCCCTCTCTACCCGCCTACAGTCCGAGGCTCGCTTTATAGGATACTACTCGTACTCTAAACAAGCTTAAAAAACTCTGATCGAATCTTAAACTAATTGATTGATATTCATATACACTAGATGGATAATGTTTTGATGTATTTAGTTAAAACTGTCTAATGCATCCGTTGGTGCCAATTCTGTTGTGCCCGAGCTAAACTTATTTTAAACTATTTATATCTCTTTCTCTCCACTCTAACAAGAAAGAGACAGATATTAATAAGAGCTGTCAATTTTAGTTGATCTAAAATCTTCATACAATTATAGTTGTCATTTCAAAACGTATTGATAAAATACGGCGAAGTTCAAGAAAATACTAATTTGACATCTCTGACTTAGTTTTTATCTGTCGCCGTCCTTTTCTTAAGCTATCAGGCAGTAAGAGATGCCAATTGTCTAATTTTAGTTTAGTTTATGACCAAGGGAATCGGTGCCATTATTATTATTGTTATTTGCTAATCGCACTTCATAGCATTGCGGTTAGGCACCATACAGATGCGAATATTACGTGCGACACGACTCAAAAACGCGCGACAAACACGCGTCTGTGTGGGGAAGCCTTAATGTGATAGAAAATTTGGTCAAGAAAGCACTATATGGGAACTTAACGTCAGAAAGAGCAAACAATAGTGTCATTAGTGCCTTTGCAATCTTATTAAGATAATTATTTATTTAAAACTAGCTAATATTATGTTTCTATGGCTATTATTACATATTACATGTCTTTAATTAAAAGCTATGTTTAACGGTAGCAAATATCTTGCTTGGGGTTGACATACGAAACATTGAATAGTTCAAAAATTATACTTACATGTAATTAAAACTAATCGCCAGTTCAGATTGGGCGTTTTAAGCGGGTAATAATAGTTTCTATAATAGTCAATTAAGAACTACTATCAAAAGCTAATTTAATAAGTTACACTGCGACGCGCGTATACCCACGTACGTATTCTTACCCGCGTATCCACACGCGCGTAAAACGCCCTTTCTGCACAGTGTCGGTATTACAATACTATTTTGCTTATAATTCATGCTAACAATACAAATCTGTCTTATATTTATACAGTTTAGTTTCTATTGCACCATAAATTGTTAAACCGTGTCAGTAATTAAATAATTGCGAAATAAACCCAAACTTTTACATAAGCAAACCGCTTTCTATAAATTGTTATACTGGCTTTACCATAAAATTTTAAACTATTTTTTTTAATGACAAAGAAGTCTTTCAATAACAAGTTTTTAACCATATTTAACAAACATATCTAAACCTCAAGCAGACATTCTGATGGAGATGCCACATGAAAAAAAACTGTTTATTATGACAAAATCTTCCTTTCAAAATTTTTTTTTATTGTAACTCGAATATTCAAAGTTGTACCAAAGGCTGTAAACCGCTGAGTAATAGTTATATAATTATAGAATTATTAGATTAATATTGTGTATCAATGCCGAGTCCTAGATAATAGTTGAAGCAAATATTAAATTAGTGTTGAATTATTGTAATAATTATTATTAATATCTTAAAATGATTTCACGAATTGTCGATTTGCAAACTTGCCATGTTTGACGGAAAATCTTTTAAAATACTAGCTACTGCCCGCGATTTCGCTTAAAAGTCAAATATAGTAATTTTTTATACCTATACGAATAGGCGTGCGTTTGGCCGTAACTCACCAGAGGGCTGATTCAAGTAATTTTATGACGCGCCGATGAAGTTGTAGTGCAGTTGCAGTTAAGTTCAAGTTTGAGTGATAAACGGTATTCTTGTAATCTTTGAACTGCGCGTGAACTGCACGTCAATTGTACGACAACCAAACTCTACCAAACTTACTTATGGTGTAGCCACATGCGAGAAAAAATATTACTCACTAAATAATCGAATAGAATCAATTACATTTCAATGAATATGACGTTATTATAATATTAAAATAACACCCCAGTACAGATTTTAGTGCTTTTTCTTACGTCAAACGAATAGTAGAATACCGATCATGTTGCGTTTCCAAGCACGCACCAAAGACGCGCAACAGTAGATTCCCGTTATTGCACTCGCGTGACGCGAACTTGACGCAAGCGTGTCTGACAGCGGTAGAGAATACGAAAAGCGTTGTTTTTATCGAAACTTAACTGCAACTGCACTGCTACAGCACTTCTTTAGTTACGTGATCATCTACGGCCACTGATCTAAGGTGAAGCACGCTTGCCTAGTATGAATAGGTTTGTTCGTGTCTTGAGGATGCCCAGATTATATTTAGGCCAACCATTAACTGTGACACTCTAAAATAGCTTTCTACTCTGATACTCTGAATAATTAATTACATAACATACCTAAATACGTGGCGAGGTGGCGAGATTGCAAATCGACATCTTTTTTGAAAAACAAACAACAAAAGTTTACAAAAATATGGATTGTGAAGTGTACTTTTAATAGGAAATAACTCGCAGGGTCAATATCTTTTAATATCAATACTGAGAATGAGGGCCTGCCGATTTCGGTGAACGGAACAGCAAAGGATATTTTATGTTTATCCATTCGAAATAAGGCCTATATTTCAATTGCGGAACCACTATACCACTGGTGGTATGGTGGCTCTAAAACTGTACCACTCACCTCACCTAACCCATATGATTCACCCACAATAGAGGGAATCTGGCGCTCGGCGGCCGCTACCGCGGCAGCGCTCGCTTCGCTAGCTCGCCTTCGCGCTTTAATGGTCACATGCCACCAGTAGTATGGTGGGTCCGCACATTACATATACATATCTCAATGCTCGAAAATCGATCTTACTAAATCCACTGCTATACACAGAGCATTTAAATATGAACCTTATTTCTATTGTATAAATATGAAATATAAATTAATGAATTTAAAATCTTCTGCCGCCGATTAGGGCTAGAAACAGACTATGCAAATGGCCATTGTTTTTAATACTGTTGGACTTTCAATTCTCCACGCTGAGCCGAGCGTTGAAAATCGAATAGAGGCTTTTATTTTGGCATTACATTAAGTTGGGTTAAGTTTAGCTTTTACACGATTGTATGTTATG
Source organism: Charanyca ferruginea (assembly GCA_947361185.1). Classification (NCBI taxonomy): domain Eukaryota; kingdom Metazoa; phylum Arthropoda; class Insecta; order Lepidoptera; family Noctuidae; genus Charanyca; species Charanyca ferruginea. The sequence continues at coordinate 10,369,870 of OX376080.1, read as the reverse complement.
GATTAGGATTAAATCAAAACATGGTTGCAATGCTGTTGAAGCTAGAACTAGTTGTAATGGAAGACTTTCCTTTATGAAACCATAAATAATCTTTGTATTGTAGTGAAATATAGCCGGTTCACTGGGTAACGGTCCGATATTTTTACGGCTTTTTTCTGAAATGAATGGCCAAATACTCTAACAGTACTCGATTTTAAAATGCCATTAAATTTCTTACTGTCGGTCACTTTGACAGTAATAGAGACATCACGAGACTTAACGGCGTTTGAGTATTTGACCATAAGTAAATCTGCTGAAATTTGAATTTAGAAACTAGTTCTAATGTACTACTATCTGTTTAGAGTTTGCTATGATGTCCTACGCTTGTTTTACAAAATGTTGCCAGTTGAAATTAAAGAAAAGGGGTGTGGTCATACCTAAAAATAAACCAGAAAAAAATCAGACCGTTACTGTGAATGCGTGAATGAAGCCTTACAATGAAAATGAACATAAACATATTTAAAAATAGAAATAAAACTTTATTACAAACAATTCAAGAGTAGAATATATAAAATCGTGGTTAAAATAGTTTGTATGCATTAATCTCATAATTAGGAAGATAAAAGGAATTAATAGGCCATTTTGGAAACAAGTATTACGTAAGCAAAAATAGGGGTATTTCTTTGCTTATTTTTAACTAGTGACCCGCCCTTGCCTTGCTCGGGTGCAATGTAGATCAAACTATACGTATAAACCTTCCTCTTGAATCACTCTATCTATTGCTGAAAACCGCATTAAATTTCATTGCGTAGTTTAAAAGATACTACGCGTACAAACAGCGGGAGCGACTAAGTTTTATACTATATAAAGATGATTATGCTTCCTCCAAAATTTTGTAGACTCTTATTTGAACGCATATGGCATCCTAAAACCATTTTGCGCCACCTAAATTAAGAAAAAAATCCTAATACCCTGCTATTTATGAATACCAATATAGAAAACAAAACTGATTTTAAAAATATTTAAATATTCGTACGCACAGGACGGGTAAGAGCTTCCTTTTGTTAAAGAGAAAAGATAAAAATGATCAAAACTGCTTACGTAATACTTGAATGACTACAAAGACTAAATATAAACATACTTACATTACTATATAAATAAACTAATGAACGATTATGCAAAGGGTAATGGTGGTATGTGGTTTGTCGTAAATAGGGAACCTACAGCAAGCATGGTAATTTACATAACAAAAGTTGACTTAAAAATTTACAAATAATAGTTAATCTTAATATAATACCTATACTTCAATAATTTTATTATAACATTAGACACATTTTTATTTCAATGCTACCATTGTTTTTAACAGACTTTAATGAGGAGGAGGTTATCAGTTCGGATGTTTCTATTTTTTTTATGTATGTTCAGGCACAACTCCGCCAAATATAATATTTACCGGAGTTGATTTTTTTTTATGGGTACGGTATGCCTCAGAGGTTGTCCCATATACATTTTATCAAAAATGATTCAGCACTTTTTGTAAAAATTAACAAAAACCAAAAAAACATTACATACTTACATGGCGTTTTGGTTTCTTCAATCTTTGGAAGACTTTCAATCTGTTTTAACTGTGTAGCCGTTTCTTTATAAATGGATCATAAGGAGGCACCAAAAAGCGGAAAATAAAAACCATTTTTACAAAAAAGACAACCTCTTTCAAAAAGTAAAAAGTGATAATGCGTTTACCTTTTTTTTTGTAAAAAAGGTTCTATTACAATATAACATTGAAAAACGACTAGCTTGGTTATATTACTCTATATCACTAAAATGCAGTTATTTCAACGTTAAAACCTAATAACTATAATTATTTGGCTGCTTTTTGTCTAATGTTATAACAAAAAAAAACAGGTCTAGGCAGAGTTCTCTTCCAATAATGTCGACGGCGATCACTAACGACATGACGTCAGAAGATTTATCAGAATAAAACTAAACCATAACTCCATAACATTAAAATGGCAAATTCAAAAACGTACAGACATGACATCTCATATGCTTATGTAGCCACAAATGTTGTTTTTGGAATTTCAACTGTAATGCTGGCACTTCACATGGCGTATTTGCACAAATATTCGCCTTATTAGGATAATACATAATTGACCCTATTGTTGTTCAAATAAAGTCCATTTTGTATTATCCATTTATGGCGAATATTTGCACAAATAAGTGAAGTGCGGGCATAACGTTTTATGGTTTAGGTATACTATTATACGTCGCCTAAAAATTGTATGCCGTGCCATACTTCTTTCATAACAGGACAAACCATTACCACCTATTGCAATATATCAGTAAGAGTAATTAGGTAGGTAGATTCCCGCTAACTCGGAAATCCTCGGGCAAAATAATATTATAAAAGAAATTAGACAAGTAAATGGCGTATAATGTCGAGACTTCTTGTTGCCAGGGCGTTGACTATAAATGAAAATCAACGAGCAATTGTTGCCCAACTTCCGAAACAATGTTGCCAGAAACAGCGTTTCAATTAAAATCCACTCTGGCCAAACTGAATCATTATCTTCAATCGTTAAATCTAAAATCGTTTTATAAACGTTACTACATACTAGTAATTTATCATGTATCGTGGATGCGTTGTGGTGCGTGGATGTATCGTGTGACGTGGTTGCGACACACAAACAAATAACCAACCAAAAGGGTATTTTACCCATTTTTGAAAAGTGTCTCAATGAAATTCTGTAGTGCTAATATGCCACCAAAAAAACACAAAATTTTTATTCAATCGATAAGTGCCATAAAAATTCATCTAAATTTTAAATTTTCATGTTTCGCGCGTAGTTTGACGAAAACGCCTCTTACTGGACGCCATATTGCTCAGCGAAAATGACGTCAGTTCGTTTTGTATCAAATGACCTCATATTCAATATGGTAATTGTATATCATTTAAAAATAATTTAAAGCATATTTTGTAATAGTTGTAATAATGAAAAAATTACGTTGGTTACGAAAATAATAAAAGTATAAAGCCTATATTACGCCAATCGGTTGACTGACAGTTGACAATTTTTTGTTTACACAGCCGTACGGCGTAATAACATGACCGGTACTATTTCACGGTGTTTTATAACAGATTAAAAATACTGAAAACTTTAAATTGAATTCAAAAAATTGTTTTGTTAATTTATGAACTAAAACTTACATTTTCCGACTGCTTTATGCCTAAACTGTCTCAATAACATATTTATAGATTTTTTCTCGTATAGAGTAAAATACCCTATTCAGTGTTGTCTCATGTCTTGCGCTTTTCAAATTCAAAACTTGAATATAAAGACTGTTATGAGCTCAACTGTCTAATTATGGGACAGAATAGTTAGACAATGACAAACGATCAATATTTAGCTTCTGGACATTAAAAGGGTTAGGACTATTTTCCCACAATCGTGAGCGTTCCTGGACTCAAGTCACAAAGCTCAAATCATCAGGCATGGTCCTAATAGAACGCGCCTACGCAATCATCGCGCGGGTAAGCGATGCGATCATCGCGTTGTCGCGCGATAACAAAAACTGGTGTCCTAATAGAACAATAGGGTATTTTACTCTATACGAGAAAAAATCTATAAATATATTATTAAGACAGTTTAGGCATAAAGCCGTTGGAAAATGTAAGTTTTAGTTCGTACAATAACAAAACAAATTTTTAAATTCAATTCAAAGTTTTCAGTATTTTTAATCTGTTATAAAACACCGTGAAATCGGCCATGTTATTACGCCATACGGCTGTGTAAACAAAAAATTGATAACTGTCAGTCAACCGATTGGCGTAATATAGGCTTTGTACTTTTATTATTTTCGTAACCAACGTATTTTTTTCATTATTACACCTATTACAAAATATGCTTTTAATTATTTTTAAATGATATACAATTATCACATTTAATATGAGCTCATTTGATACAAAACGAACTGACGTCATTTACGCAGAGCAATATGGCGTCCAGTAAGAGGCGTATTCGTCAAATAACGCGCGAAATTTGAAAATTAAAAATTTAGATGCATTTTTATGGCACTTATCGATTGAATAAAAATTTTGTGTTTTTTTTTTGGTGACATATTAGCACTACAGTATTTCATTGAGACACTTTTTATAAAATGGGTGTAATACCCTATTACGCGATCGTCTCCTCTTCCCGCTCCCCGACGACGATGCAATTATCGTGCGAATTCAATTTTATTTTTTTATCGCGCGTTCGTACAAACTTAATTCGCGCGAAGAGATAACAAAGATTTTAGTCATTTTCGATATCAGTATGTTTAATTGCGACGAACGACTTAAATTCGCGCGTACTTAAGATGATCGCGATGTCGCATTTATTTATACTTCATGCATAAATGTACAAAGGCGGACCTAATGCCTTAGGCATTCTTTACCAGTCAATTAAAGGAGGCCAAGAAATAAAATGACAGGTGTACTTAAGATGATCGCGATGTCGCATTTATTTATACTTCATGCATAAATGTACAAAGGCGGACCTAATGCCTTAGGCATTCTTTACCAGTCAATTAAAGGAGGCCAAGAAATAAAATGACAGGTGTACTTAAGATGATCGCGATGTCGCATTTATTTATACTTCATGCATAAATGTACAAAGGCGGACTTAATGCCTTAGGCATTCTTTACCAGTCAACTAAAGGAGGCCAAGAAATAAAATGACAGGATGCACCATGCACCTATTAGGACAACGCCTCAGGCTCATATACACGGCGATTTTTTGCAGTGATCCAGTCGCGTTGCATCTGCGATACAATCGCATGCCGTCTATTTTTATCTTGCTTGCTTAGTAGCTAGTATCGCGATGTAATCGCGAATTTATATCGCTGGAAAGAATTGCCGTTTAAGACCGAATTTTCAACGCAACAATGCCCCTGGCAACTAAGAAACATGTTAATTAGTGCAAATGGCGCTTCAGCAATCGTATTTAATATTCCTTAAAGAGATATAATACTAACGCGGTTTATATAAATTTTTATATCGTCTCCAATGAAATCAAAGAAGTTTAAATAATTTTTTACCTTTACTGGTGGGTAGAATATTTCTGGACAAGTTTTTACGACAGTCATATATATTCATCATAACGGAATATAAAGAGAAGCATACTGTTTGGAGGTTTAAAGGGAAGGTAATTTTTTTTTAAGGGTAAATAATTAATTTTTAAACAACCGTCTACGTATGAAAAATAAAATTAAACCTACTTTATGGAGGACCAAAACTAAGAAAGACCGGTTTAAAAATAAAATGGTAGTCGGCGAAAAAATCAACGAAATTACTAAATTTTAAAGTTTTGTAATAAGAAACAATACACTGCTTTTTCAAGCAGGAATCGACCGTTTTGTTTTGTAAAAATGTTTTCGTAATTAGCTTTTAATTAAAAATTAAGTGAAATCAATGATTCTAATTATTATAGTGCAATAAGAAACGATGAACTGGGAAAAGAAATAAATTATGTTAGTTAAGGGTGTGTTAAAATTTAAGGTAACTGTGTTACAAGTTGGATTGTATGCTTTTCTTATATATAAAAGAGTTTGCAATGGTATCTGTTCGTTATTATTCTAATTTACCCACAGATGAGACCTTTAACCTCCAAGACACATTTTACTCCTGACACTTGTAAAATTAGATTTTTAGTTGTTTTCAAACCAGGTTTACCCGCAAAATTCAAATATGTTTACGTTATTTACAATTTTCAGCCCAATATCTAGTAGTATGGTAAAAAAACAATAATCGCGGAAGTAGGTAACAAATTTAGAAAGCTCAAGCTAAGTTAGAATATCTCGTAAATGTATCAAAATATGAAGTTTACGAGCTTTTCTTACTTGGAGAGTTATCTCGATGATTTGAATTATTATAATAATTCTGTAAATACATATTTGTAACTCCCGCGAATATTTTTTTTATTAAAATACTACCTGATACAGTCCACGAGGCGTAAGCTGAGCTTTGCATTTGTGTGAGTGTACATAGATTGTGTACGTGTGACGTCGGCCTGAAGCGCGACGCGTCCCTTGCTTGGCTTAAACCGGTTTATACCGCTTTATTCTTGTTTTTTTGTCTATCACTCACACAAATGCAAAGCTCAGCTTTCGTCTCGCGGACTGTACTAAGTTGCAAATTGCAAAAAACGTAAGAAAATTTGATTTTCGCGGGCTGCTCTGCCGCATTTCCCTTAAGAGCTCAACTGTTAATTAGGAGACACAATAGTTAAACAATGACAAACGACCAATATTTTGCTTCTGAACATTAAAAGGGATAATAGTCAGTACAAATTGCTATACAGAAAGTATGTCAATTGATTGGCGGTACCATCTACCCAATTTCAGCTTTATTTCTGGGATGGCAATGGGCCTGCAATGGCTCTGATATTGCAGATATAGATAGCAATAAGGGTGTTACTACACCAATCGATCGATCATCGATCGATGCCATCGATCGTCATCGATCGACGTTGATCGATTGGTGTGGTAGCTTTGGCTGATCGACGGATACCGTTCGACTAACTAATCGATCCATTGCCGGTCGATGGCATCGGTCGACGTTGATCGATTAACTCCAGCTATAATCCATCACTTATAATAATCAAGCAGATCGATCGACGTCGACTAATCCATTCTACCATCGATCGATCGTCGATCGACAATCGATCGATTGGTGTAGTAGAAACTATCGATCGACTAATCCATTCTACCAGCGATCGATGCCGTCTATCGACGATCGATCGATTGGTCTGGTAACACCCTAACTGGTCAAAATCTTATAACAAATTTTATTAGCCCAAACTGTTGTGTATACATAAAGAATTAAAATAATACATGCATACAAGATCTTAAATAAGAGTGGGTCACGACATGTCTGCCATTTCTCATGGCATGCTAATATTTTAGCAACAATTATTAATGAATCAATTGTTTTTAAAATTTTACACTTATACATTCTTCACTGAAGAGTTTTAGATGTGCTATCAAAACTTAACAATGTTGGGATTAAGCAGGGTAGAGGTCCGTTATCGTCGCTAGTAGAAGTGAAAGTAGAAAGAGTGTTCACGGAGTTTCTTGCTCGGTCTTCTGCATAGAAACCTACTGTTTGGAACGAGCAACTAGCCTCAACTTTCTGACTGACTGACTGACTCCTTGACAATTCAAAAGTGCCTGTAAATGGTTTATTTGAAATAAATTATTTGAGTTTGAGTTTGAGTGAAACTTCAACTGACAAGTGAAACGCTACCGCCTCTCACCACGCGATATATCGTCTACCCTCCACGCGGGCGTAACGCGACTGAATAATCTTAATACCCCCCGTCTATATAGGGTAACTGGTAATTAGTGTACGATACTTAAACACGTGATTCTGTTCATGATAACAAACAACTTTCCCGAAGAAAAAGTGTTTTTTGTACTGGTTCACTTTTATCACAATAACATAACAGCCGTATGAACTTCACGCGCGCGCACACCTGTCACCTAAAGTGAACCAGTACAAAAATCATTTTTTCTTCGGGAAAGTTGTTTGTTATCATGATAACAACCACTTGTTTAAGTATCGTACACTAATTACCAGTCACCCTATATAGAAGTTTCACTTAAAAAATCGTAAATACCGTAATTGTTTTTTCCGTAAAGTCACAGGAAGCTTTCTATACATGTAAGTTTGTTTGAAAAGGTTTTTTTTTAACGTCCATCACATTCTAATCGAATGAATGTTTTCATAATTGTGTTTTAAACATGAAATACAGCTTCAATAAAACAAGTGCCAGTTACTCTTAAAATTCTGCTGAAGGATTAACTACACATTAAGTGAGTTGGTTTTCCAAACGAAACCAAATGGAGACTTAAAACTAATGTTGGTTTCCTGCAACTCAACGTTATTCAGTTAAAATCAGCTTTTGTCCTTAAAAACAACGGTTTAGTATGGAGATTCATATGCATCCCTTCAGCTTTCCACGTCTGAAAGGATGCGATACAAAATTGGTATTTTCTGTAACCAAAGCTGAATTGAGCTGAGTAAGTGTAGTTAATCTTCTGACAAGGTTGTCAGAAGATTAACTTACTTACTTTATTCAAGAACTTGCACTTACTTGAACTTGAACTTACTTGATTAAGATTACTTTACTTTACTTACTTTATTTTTCAATTTCTTACGTACTAGTACGTAAGAAATTGAAAAATAAAATTCATAATCCTAATTAATTACTATGTTACCCATACACAATAACAACGAGTATCATTCGTAAGCATCAAGTTTAACTTTATATTGAAAAAAAAAATGCACTCAAAAACACGAATTAATCGTTGATTCATATTCAAATACATGTCAAATGGGACTTCTTAGATTGTCAGGAATATAGTCCCTAATTGATAATGAGCTACTTCTCTACGAAAATACAGTTCTAAATAGCGTAACAGAAGTAATTCCGTGACGTGTAAAGAGTGTTTTTCATTGTCATTTTATCAATTATTAAATAAATAATACCAGCCAGTCCCACTGCTGGGCAGAGAAGAGGCCTTTCTCATATAGAAAAGGCACGGCACGCTTGCTCAAATCCCCATATTAACAGCAGGATTTAAAAATACTTCATTTTTAACCGACTTCAAAACAGAAAGTTTTTCAATCATTGACTTTTAATTAAATGTTTGTACTCTATTTTTATTAATATGTTTTTCTTTTACTAACATGCTAACATTATGGAGACGAGGTAATTTTAACGAATTGATTTTAAAGTGTGTATTATTTTTTAATTTTGTGCATGGTAGTTAGTGTTTTGTTTTTGTGTATGCATAATATGCGACGGTATAAGATTTTAATTTATTATATAAGATTTTTTACGGACTATCAAAATTCTGAATGTGAATTCTGTTCTCTTGCAGTTGTTTTTTCTAACGCGTCTTATTTGGTGCACAAACTAAAAAAATCACGTTTCACGGAATAGACAACAAGTGCAAAATGTTGGCAACACCATTTGTTTACCAAATAAGACAACTACAGAAAAATACACCATAATTAATTTAATATATTATATTATTAATATCCTTCATCATTGTCCACAGGCCTTCTTCGTTACAAGGTCGACTTCCAATCTATGCAGCTCGACGACGAAGAAATCGACAATCTGTACGACATCGACGACTATTAAATCGAACGTCCGTAGCATCTGTGTGTCGTGTCGTACCGCGGCGTTTGATGTGTGCCTTTAGAGATTAACTACGATAAAATGGCGCGCTCCTCTTAAATTCAAAACATTTGAAAGTATTTACAAAGCGCCACCAAGACTTGACAGTTCTGCTATTCTCAGAGTAACACGAGCTACAGCTCGACGTTGCGGCAGCGGCGAGTCACATTTTCGTATTCATTAACCATTGCAGCGCTAGCGCCACGTGAATTAAAGGCTTTTGGTGGAACTACTCAAGGTTGAATAATTTGACACTTTTGACAGTTCATATATGTAAAACTATTCGCTAAGCCAAAACAGTCGCTGAGCTCGATTTCCATTTCGCGGTTAACACGATGTCGAGTTCGCTGTCGAGCACAGGCACGAATGGTAACGTTAGAGAATAGCATAGATGAGACGGCCGTCAAATAAAAATAAATCCAGCGATTTGTTGCTCGACTAGCGAAGTCATTAATCGATCATTATTAAAAAATACTAATGTTGGCAACCCCCCCCCCCCCCCCTCATCATTGATTGGCATTTCGCTAATTTATTCTGTTTATTAAGAATATTTTCGTTTTTTAAGGATGCTGTACATTTTTCTACAAATATTACTCTTTTTTGGGTACCGCGTCCTTAAACACGAAAATGTTCTTAATAAACAGAATAAATTAGCGAGGTGCCAACATTAGTATGGTTTACCCTATGTACAGTCAGCAGAAGAGATAGGTATGCAGGTTTAAGTTTACTTAGAAACCGATGAATGTTTACGAATGAAATTTAATTAAATCATTGAAATGTTTATTCTCTATTAAATTTATTTTATTTTATTCAAAAACATCATCGGTTTTTAAGTAAACTTGAACTATATCTGATGGGCCTGCATACCTATCTTTTTTGCTGACTGTACTGTGTGAAAATGACACCTAGTCGACTAGTTATACGATTAGTTGACCAACAAATCTGCTGGCCGACTACTGAAGACGAATGCTTACAATTAGTACATACAAACTCTTTCCTAAAGATGTAATTTGGAAGAACCCACCATTTTATCGTAGTTAACCTCTACTTATATTGTGGTTATTGAGGGTAGAGATAAGAGAACCATCTTATGTGACGGTGGGGGGGGGGGGGGGTGAAAATTTTAAGGCGCTTCCCTGACCAAATAACCTTGACCATACATTTCCTCTTTGCCGCAGAGTCGAAATTCTGGATGTTTTTTTTTTGTTATAAATAAAAAGAAACGATCTTTTGAAAAAAAAAATAAAACGTGAATTATAAAGATTTTTAAGTTGCCTATCTATTAGTGTAATCCTCAAATTAATAGCACAACTTTAGCAAAATTCAATTTTGTTTTCAATTGTTTTAGTAATTTTTTTACAGGGAGATTTAGGTGTATATAGGGTACATAAAAAAAAATAAGAACGTGGAATGTGATGATAGGATATTGAACATTAGTAATATGCTTTTAGATGTAGTTTGTTTCTCTTAACTAATGAGTTAATAGCCCCTGAATTACGAAGAAAAACGCACTTTTGGTCGGGGTAGCGCCTTAAGCCGATAACAGTTCCAAAACCCGCCAAAATGGCGCCAGCACAGGGTATGGTATGAATGTAGCAGTTGTTGACGGAGTGAAGTATGCCGCATTAGCAAATTTACACGGTCGCGATTGTAGCGCCATTCTTGTTTAGTACATTTTAACGGACACACAGAGATGGTTCTCCTTACCTCTACACTCTATATTGTGGTGGTATACTGTCATTTGAATGTTTTGAATTGGGTACTTAACACCAAGAAGCTTATAGATAAAAGTGGAGGCAACACTAAATACCTATACTCCATTTACAATAGCATTAGACAGAAGTTAAAAAAAGGTTCTTTTTAATGCACACTTTGTAACAAAAGTACAATAAACATGCTAAAGTTACGATTGACACCGAATTTATTATAATCTATTTTTACAGTAGCTGTCGCGCGTATTTGTAACTATTCTAATAACTATGTGGCTTTCATTTAGTTGTATATTTAATTCCAATATAAAATTACAGTGTCAATGCCAAAAACCTAACAGTGGCAGGGATGAACAATACCAGTAACGACCATTAGTTTCACTGTAATTCTACCAAATTTAAAATGTTACCTAATCTTTAAAAGCCTTTTATTTTGTTTATATTATTATATGTCCATGTTTAGTACTATCTTAGATCTATTTATCGAAATTATGTTAAAATAAGTTACATTAAAATTGTTTTAACTTAACTTTGAAATAAAATGTTTTGCATTCCTGCTTGTATGAGCCTCTTTTTTCTAATGCTATTATAAATGGAGTATAAGTAAAACCAACTGAGGGCAGACGCTCTTTTTTTGAATGCATATATAAGAACGAGACAGTGATATGTGTTTTCTTTATCTTATATATGCATTTAGAAGACGTCCACTGTTGAACAAAGGCCTCCCACATAGAACGCCGTAACTCCCGGCAACCTGTCGCTTGCATCCACCGATTACCCGCGACCTTGACCATGTCGTCGGTCCATCTGGGCCTCAAGTCTGCTATTACAATAGTGTCAGAATGGTCTATCATTGATTTCATAATTGTTGATTTTGACAAGTTTGGTAATCTACTAATATAATGGCGTCATTATTACTTTCCAATGATCAACCACCGACACGCCATTGAAAGAAATGATATAGAATGGTAATCTTGTACAAAATGACAATTGAATGACTGACTTAGGCGGTAATCTGCTATAATTTTGACAGTTCTTTTGATCAGTGACCTACCATAAGAACGTCATTGTGCAGTCAGTGCTTTTAATTCGATCGACCAATGATCGACCATTATGAATTTAGCAGATTACGAACTTTTAGCAAAATGACAATGGGATCGTCTTGGAATGACGAAATTATAAAAATAGCAGACTTGGCCCCCTGGTGGGAGGGCTACCAACGCTGCGTCTTCCGGTTCGTGGTCGCCACTCGAGAACCTTTCTTCCCAATCAGTTATCGGTTCTTAACTCAGTCGGGCTATAACCGTAAATATTTGACAGTATACCACCACACTCAATGAGAGACTGACAGTTTGCAATATATATTTGAATGTTGTCTGTTGCTGAATGATTTATTAAAAGAACTGTTGGTCTTATGGCGTTTCACCAGTGGTTAAAATTATAGTATTTTATCATCTGAAAACACTTATCTGTTGCTCTGAAGTGTATCTAGCAGTTTTTATAGATAATTAACTAAAACATGTCAGTAATAGAGTTTAGAATTTATTGTCTTGTATGTATGTCTTCATCTCTGAGTTGACCGCACGTGAGGTATTGCTGTCTCGTTCTAGAAACCCCAACAGAAAGAGACAACTTGCCCTCCAGCGATAAAGACAGTTTCAAGGTCTTCAAATTGGGTTTCACTGGTCGCGTTGACGTGTTCTCTGCATGTTTATTATGTCAACGAGAGAGTAAGAGCGCCCATCCATCCCCATCGGACGAACTTCGACGCGAGCGTGATTGAAAAATTTTTTGTTTCAACAAACGCAAAGCTCGAAAACAAACGAGTGAGTGAGAACGCGATAACATCGCAGGAAAATTGACGCGCGGAGATTTCACAAAACTTGTTCCAGGAAATACGTGTTTTTGAAAAAGCCTTACAAGGTTTTGGTAATAATGTTTGTAATTTAGAATCTCCATTACATGTGCAAGGTTTCTACGAAGCTGTTGTTTTTAATTCTTCAATGCACTCATGCATTATGAACGGCCAAAGTTCAGATAAAACTGTGCAAGAAAAGCTGATTTTCAGACGTGGTTACTGAATTTGTTTCTCAAAAAAGTTTATTTCTGGCTTCATACAAACCTAGATTTAAACCACAAGATACCTGTGTGTTAAAGATATTTGGAGAATAATTTGTTATAACGCTGTAATCACGTACGAGCGTTTGTATGGGAAATATGACTGGATGGGCGCTCTTAAACCTCCGCCAATGTATCACCCGAGTATTTTGGTTTTACACGATAGAACTGTGTTATTTGTGAGACCTCATACGGCGATTTCAATTATACGAAACACTGTTTTCCTTCAGTGATGTCCTATACTCCATTTACAATTATACAGAAGTAAATAAAAAAGTTATTTTTAATGCACACTTTGTAACATATGTACAATAAACAATGTTAAAGATAGACACCGAATGTATTATAATCTATTTTTACAGCAGCTGTCGCGCGTATTTGTAACTATTTTAATAATTTATCTTCTAAAATTATGTGGCTTTCATTTAGTTGTATATTTAATTCCAATTTAAAATTACAGTGTCAATGGTAAAAACTTAACAGAAGCAGGGATGAACAATACCCGGAACGTTATTCGTTTCACTGTAATTCTACTAAATTTAAAATGTTACCTAATCTTTAAAAGAATTTTATTCTGTTTATATATATTATACGTCCATATTTAGTACTATCTTAGATCTATTTATCAAAATTATATTAAAATTTAATTTAAATTGTTTTTAACTTATCTTTGAAATAAAATGTTTTGCATTCCTGCTTCTGTGAGGCCCTTTTTTCTTATGCTATTATAAATGGAGTATAGTTAAGCTTAGAAAGTACATATGACATTAAAAAGTTACATTGGTGCTTACTCGTCTCCGGTTTCGTCTTAACCACTTTGCCATCGCGACATTTTGTGATGTAGACAAGGAATAAGTCAGGACGCGGGAGGATAGAAATGACAAAATATAGTAACTGATAAAATATAAATGGTTCTGTACTTAAAAAAAAAAGAAATACTCAAAGAATACACGACCTTAATTAAACCGGTTAAAAAGTAAATTAGCGTAGTCATAATTTACTACCGGATACGCTATGCTTTAAAATGATACGTGTCAATAACCAAGTGTTTTTTGACGTGATAACGTCTTATAAATCGATGAACACCGGCTGTACGCACGAAAAAAGCGAGAGCGCGGAACAAGCGATAGAGAGGCACGATCGGCCCAAGCAATAAGCTCCTCCCACCTCGACGGAAGCCATTATTTGCTTATGTTATATATGTTAGCCATTATGTTTCTTTATGACGTTATCACGTATTTAACATAAGGTGTTTGTTTGAATACATGATGGAATGATATCGACCGAAGACGCTTGGGTACGTTAATAACAAAAACTTAAAAACAATGATATTACAAGACGTAAAAATGTGTGGATTAGTTAGAGGCGCTCCGTGAGTGGCACGTTAAAACTAAGCTAATTAGCGCACTTTAGCTCAGAGACGCGTCCGTGACAGATGTATGTTGTAAAATGCGCTCCTCGTCATATAATTACTGTGACATTACAAAATTACGTTACATTTTGCCCGCGACTTTGTCCGCGTGTATGTCTGTTATCGCAGATGCAGACTATGTCGCTGATTTAGAAGTAGCTTATGTCCTTTCCCAAGATTCAAGCTATCTTCATACCAAATGACAATGTCAGATCCTGCCCCACCCATTTACAGAAAATGTAATTTAATAAAATTCAGTGTGTACTTATGTACGCGCGTGAGAAGTTATACTTCTTCGAGTCACAAAATAGCAACGAAGGCAGTAAGTAGTTCAGCATGTACGTCAGAGATGGCGTTGTTTACAATTACTCCCGTGAGAATTTTGTGTGACGCTGTGCGCGCGCATCGTAAAATTTCACTCTCATCATTTTTTCATAACGCGCCTAAAGAAGTATAACTTCAAAATAATTGTAATGATCATAGAATCTTATTATAATAAATTGTTTTGCTTTAGAACTTGCGATTTTGCGAACTTGCGTTCTTGGTTTGTTTCCACGAGATAGGCTCTAGTGTGGAGTTGTGTGGAGTTCATTAGCAAAATGCTTCCTTTGTGTCTTATATTTGTTTTTTTTTTGAGAACCTAATTGATAATGTGGACTATTGTAGATTATAAGGAAATGTAAAGAACTTTTTTGTTGGCAAATGAACAACATTATTATTATTACTTGCGGATTACAAATCAATGATAAAAGGAATGCAAATACAGGTTTTTGATTTAAACAGAAACGGCAAGTTCTGCAGCCATTAAGACTAATGTTTAGTTATCAGCAATGAATAAGCAGTAAGATGCTACATATTGCAAGCTTGTACATGACTTTTATTGAGTGGGGCAAAGTTCTATAGAGTTTCTGACATTGTCCTTTCATCGAAATCTGTTCGCCCGTTTCGTCGTAAAAGCGTAACAGAGTGACTTTCGCATTTATAATATTAAAATATGGATTTATGTTTTGTTAAACGCTTGGGGTTCTTAAATCATGTATTGAATCGGTAACAGTTAATGTCGAACGTCGTTCCATCATGTTCCAATTTTAAATAAGATTTTTTCTAAAACAAAATCCAAGTAAAGAGCTATGTGAATTGTTTTGTCGCATTATCTATACTAATATTATAAAGCTGAAGAGTTTGTTTGTTTGTTTGGTTGAACGCGCTAATCTCAGGATCTACTGCTTCGAATTGGAAAATTCTTTTTGTGTTGGATAGTCCATTTATCGAGGAAGGCTATAGGCCCATGCGAAGCCGGGTCGGGTTGCTAGTAATTAATATTACTGCCAAACTTTTCCGATAAAGGCGCCATTGAACTATATAGGTACTTAAATAAAGTGACAATAACATGATAATACTTTTTGTCTGTGCATCAAAATTATATTTTTTAGCTTCCAGAGCAGCTTTTTCATTTCGGAATAGTTAAAACCCGTCACAGAACGTAGCTATAATATATATTAAAATCATTCATAGCAAGGCATATAACAATATATTTTCTATAGTAATCTTTGAGTGACCACATAAGCAGCTATAATATATATCTTTATTACGTCATCAAACCATGCCGTGTTATCTCTTCACCCTTGGTTGACAGAGAATGCCTAAAGTCCGCCTTTGTACCTTTGTGCATGAAGTATAAATAAATCAATCAATCAAAATATGTGAGTATAGCAAGGCATATATTAATATACATTTCAAAAATGTGAAACAAACAATGACCGCAGACGTAATAAAGGCGAAAATATATTATATTATAGCGGTAGCTATATGTATTATAGCTACGTTTATCTATATAGGGTGACTGGTAATTAGTGTACGATACTTAAACACGTGATTGTGTTCATGATAACAAACAACTTTCCCGATGAAAAAATGTTTTTTGTACTGGTTCACTTTTATCACAATAACACAACAGCCGTATGAAATTCACGCGCGCGCGCCTGTGACCTTAAGTGAACCAGTACAAAAAACATTTTTTCTTCGGGAAAGTTGTTTGTTATCATGAACACAATCACGTGTTTAAGTATTGTACACTAATTACCAGTCACCCTATATAATAAATATGAATCGTTGTTCGTTAGTCTCGCTAAAACTCGAGAACGGCTAGATCGATTTGGCTCATTTTGGTCTTGAAATATTTGTGAAAGTCCAGGGAAGGTTTATACGGTAAGAAAATTGAATAATCAATTGATAGGACAACGTCTGTCGGGTCCGTATGTGCCTGGCTTAAAACGTCCGTTATTATCATCCATTTTTTGATAATATATTAAAACAAAACACTCTTATCGCAAATTTTTTGTAATAGGAATATTACCGCGCTAATAGTATTTAAGTTCGGTGGCGTCCTCTGAGATTAGCTTTACGTGAGTAACCTTATTGTGTACGTTTACCTTTTATTCAACTGTATTTTATTTTTATTGTTTCTTATGTACTGTTGTTGGCGTAACAATCAAATAAATAAAACAATATTTATTGTCACATATCACTGTAAACCTAAATAGAGTATAATTATTTTATAAAGACTGATATTAATCGCCACAAGAAAACCACTGGTTTACACTTTAAGTATTGCTATAAGGCACGGCACACATTCGAGACCATTTAGATCGCATTCTGAACGTAAATCTTACATGAACTTAATTACAATTGGCGCTTAATTTCTCGCAGTTCGTCAAAGGTCCATTGCAATAATTAAAACATGACAGTATTTTGTTGACGATTATGCGAATAATCGCTAAAGCGCGCGACTCCTACAATGTTCCCAATGCGATCTGTTAATTTTTAAAAGCCAACCAAGACAACTGTATTTTTTTGTTCTCATTAAAAATACAATTATATTTAATTATTATAAAAGAATATGATTTCCTATGTATTAGCTAATAACACCTGCACAGGTTTTTAAAAACTATTTTATTTGTTATATTGTAAAATAATAAAGTGGCGGTTGGTGGATCACGACTTTATTTTTATTTATTCTATTTAATTTCCATTATATCAAGTGAAGTGAAGTCACACTGCTCCGTTGCGTTGCGACGTCGCAGCGCAAAATTTGAACCACAGATATAGATAGACTAGACTAGATAACGCAAGAGCAACTACTTCGCGTGCCTATTTTCGTGCCTAACTTACGATAAAAATTGTAAGTAAAAAAAAATTAAGTAAACGTTTTCTTCCATCGGTAAGTCATTTTGTGATTAATATTATGCTTAATTAATTAAAAAAACAATTATCTTTAATCTAATACCCTCAGTAATACCTGGTAATAAGGAAATAAGGAAAAACAAAACATTCGTATTACATTGTGACGTCCAAAAAATGGCACGCTTGTTTTTCATACACATCGCGATACTTGCGTTATCTAGGACTATCTATATCTGTGATTTTTGGACGCACTGCATGCCACACTGCTCCGTTGCGTTGATTGCCGCTCCGCATCACCTCTCCCCGCTTCGTCTGTGTGCGTTTCGAACGCGCGGCCACGGCGATATTTCGAAAAAAAAACTATTCCAAGATTATGCAATATTTTGTATAAGCTGATTCCCAAAACCATAAAATCGAAGTTATGGTTAAAAGTTATAAGGGTTTGAACGTGGCCGCGCCATTGAAACACGGATAACCGCGCGGCCACGGAGATCTTTAAAACTAAGCATAGCAGAGACCTGAAATTCATGTAAATAACAGATTGAATTTGTAAAAATACAGAAAAAAATCCTAGGTTTATATATTTTAGGAGCTGTAAGACTAAAACCCCATGGCCGCGCCATTGAAGCGGTGGTCTAATGAAACGTGTGCGTCTAAAGGTCGCGTTCATTGGCCAGGCAAAGATTTTGAACGGACGGCGCGGGCCTAAGCAACGCCCCAAAATCCGTTGGTCGTGCGTGCGTTGTGACCGGCGGGATGTTTGTACTGTACCTTATGAATATAACTTGATGGCAGGAGACTGAGAGAAAGGCTAAAGAAAAGATGGATGGATTGTATGAAGAATGATATGAAAGAAACTGAATGGAAGAAGAAAACTTGTTGCGCCGACCTCAAGTAACAGACAGAGAAAAGGGCTGAAAAATATTTTTATGGAATTTCATATAAACATACACAATAGGTACAAAAAGAAGAGTCATCGAAGTAGTGCCTCTTAAATGGATTTGCGAGGATTTCAAGGAAAATACCCATATATTTATTATGTCCGTAAGGATTCACCTTTCGTATCTTAATGAATAATAATAATTATATATTAAATGTGGCTCCTCAGACCATACAAACGACTCATCATTTTTTCAAAGAACCAGTACTTCAATTAGTGCGCAATTTCTGCGTCATTTAGTACTAAGTATATTAGATTTGTAGGACGAGACTCAGTAATTGAAATTAACTAAATTGGGAGATTTGGCACATTTTAACTGGCTCCTCAACTAAGATGCTCCGGTAGATAGTCTTGCCTCTAATTTACTTGTACTTCAGAGGACATTTGGAACAAATATCTTTGTATTATGTAAACATTTTATACTAATTGTAAGTATCAATTCTGCCATAAAAAAGTAAATATCTACAAAGTTATACTTACGCTATTCTTTACTTTCCAAACAAATTATTTTGAAGGGTGACCATGAATCAATTTTTATTTATTTTTGTTCCCGTGTCGTGCCTTTTAAAAGCACATCGATGTTCTCAAGCAATAAGTAATCAATCGAAAAATCCTTTTACAGGAGAAAAGTTTTTGTCTAATATCTCGTCAGCTAGTAACTAGAAATATTCAAATCTTTGATGTTTCAAATTAAAGCAATTTTTTGAGAAATGTAACTGTGTTATTAACATATTATTTACATTCAAGACCTACCAATTTCAGGAAATAAATTAAACCTGGAATATTACAGTACCTAATAATATAAGTATTTAATATATTTCGTATCGTTATATTATGGACTTCTACAGTGTTATTTTTATAGTAGGGATGATGAATACTGTGTCATTACGACGTTATTGTGGTAAAATTTAGAATAACAGTGTTATTGTTATCACCCAGTACCATTTTTTTTGTCTGAACTTTTTAAATGTAATGTTTGAAAGTTTAAACGAAAAAGACACTGCTCGATTACTTTTTTTTTATTAGCCTATTCTGTCCCACTCCTGGGCAAAGGCCTCCCTCCATGTCTTCCATCTTTCCCGATCCTGGGCTTCATCCCACCAGTTTTGGAGGAATCCATCCAGTTCGTCCCGCCATCTCCTTTGTGGCCTGCCGCGACCACGTCTTATTGTCTCAGGACTTCAGTTCTATATTACCTTAGCTCACAGTTTGTCCGGCATGCGGCAGACTTTTCCTGCCCAGTCCCATTTAAGTTGGGCAGCCTTATGAGCCACGTCTGCAATCCCTGGTTTGGAGTGCAGCAGTATAGTGTTTTGATCTCGATCCGTTAACTTAACACCTAGTTAGTATTGTCGATTTGTTAAATAAAAAAACTAGTCATCCTGGTTTCATTAATAAACCATGGTCACCCTTAATAGCTAATTGTTAAAGAATAATGAAAAGTAATTTTGTTTTTTAGATGCTGAATATATACAATGTTGATCTGTTCATGTATTTAGTAGACATTTATACTAAATGTTAGTGTCTCTGGTTTTTGATTCCGTTGTGATCTCAGGTACGTAAAGTAACATTGTGATCTCAGGTAACGTCAGGATTGAGGAGCCAAATAAAATGCGTTTATTTACTAAAAGTTTTACTACTTTGTCCATATGCTACAAATTCGAACACATTTACTACAAAATGATTTCGGAGTGGAATTTAAATTGACCAATTACTTTCATTGAAATTCACGCTCCTATGTATAGATTAATAGGAGCCACACTCTACGTTTTGTATGGCACAGAGAGGGGTCTGCTCTGTATGGAATGGATGGATAATTTAACTATGACCGTTAGATACTACGTCAAACAGATTGAATCCCCTGCTACCGAAATCATAGAATTTAGGCTTTCCGAGGTTTTCGTGATCCCTGGGGGCCAAAGGCATCACGAACCAGCCCCAAGAAGCCCCAGATAACACGTGGAATTGGAGTTGACCGAGTCGAATTATCGGGATCAATTAAGTAGGTAGTCCTAGGTTCTAGTTGTCGTCCAACCGACTCCAAATAATTTAGAAAGTTAAAAAACCCAACCTACGAACAGTTAAATACCGACAATTACACATGAACTCTTGTATGAGATCAGATTCTGTCTGAACGGCTGGGTCTATAACCGATCAGGATCGGTTATAGAACCAGCCGTTCAGCCACTGCAAGGCCTCGTACTTGGTTATCTCATCGTGGATTAATTACCGCGTTAACCAAAGATATTCCACGTCAGCCTCTATCACGGATTCATCTTTGTCTTCACCGTAAGAATGAAACAGTGATTGGTGTGGGCAGGCAGGGAAAAGGCGTTAGTGAGTATGACGGAATAAAAGAGGGGAACCTGGGACAAGGGTAGGAATATGGTGGTGGTGAGTTTGTGTGTGTGTGGCAGTTGTAGGGGCGGCGCACGGGTGTACGATTGATCATTAAATTGTAAAATAACTGAATTACCAGTACATCGGAAATTTTACTTTATGGGAATAGTCGTGAATTTTCCAACTTTTCCATGCTTCAGTAAGTATATAAAACCTGATGCCGATGCCTGTATTTTAGAATAGTAAATTTTTCTCACCATGAGAATATGAATTCATTTTTTTTACAATTTTTTTTTTATTTTAACATTAAGAAAATGTGTTTGATAGTAACAGTTGGTTTAAATATAAAAAAAACACTAGAAGAATACCTACGTTAGAAAGAAGTACTAACACCGAATTGTCACCTATTATAGCCTTTGTGTAACCGTGTGTGGTCACAGAGACTGTACCTAACTACTTTTATTATTTACTTTGCATTTCTCAATATGTAAGTGAACCGTAATATTCTTTTTTGAGAAATAAATGTCTTACCGAAAATCTGTGCAAAAAGTTTACCACCTTGCTCGATAGATGGCGTTGTTCATTGGTGTACCTTTTCTGAATCGCGCTATGGTTTCGTTTCAAACGTTTCATGACATGTTAAATTGTTATCTATGACGATTAACATTTGAAATGACACAAATACTTTAATGTATTATTTTTGGGTGAATTTCTGGAATTATCCAGAGATTCTATATTACATTACAGTGAAACTAAGACCTAAGATAATAATAATATATACTACATACTCAAAACAAAATAAGGGCCACAAGGTATTTTTCATCCCTTCTATTCGAAAAGTGTCGTTTTGTTCCTCTAAAAGTGGGTGGCTACACTACAACGGTCAACATGGCATGAATGCTCATTATTGGTGATAAAAACGGCGTTGAATTTACTTCAATTCAAGCAAGATGGACGTCGACAGAGCTCTATATTTCATGAGTGTAAATTTATATTATTTGACTTTATTGAATCATTACCGAATAAAGAGAAAACGGAAACAAAGAAAAAGAAGATGGTGGATGATACAAATGCACAGGAATCGTACAGGAAATCCGTCGGAGGCAAATCCGTCGTACAAAAAACAAACACGTCCGCTCCCGTTGCGCTCACGACGCACACTGACAATACGTTCGTAGTGTGGCCACTTCATCGCATCAATTCTCGCGTTAATCTCTTTGATGTAACGCCGACCGGCATTGTTAATGCCATTGTCAAATTATCCCGTTAAGTTGTGGCTACACCTATGGTTAACGTCCATTATCGCGATAATTAATGGCATTTCCCGTTAGTGTGGCCCCAGCATAAGCGGGAGCAAAGTAGCTCTTTTCTGCACTAGACTTTTTAGCGGGCAGTAATAAGATTTGAATTTGGAACATGATTTGTTCATTGAAATCGAACGCAAATTGTATAAATTACTGGCTGTAAGTGATGGCTGTACGGTGCGGGGAGGCGCGGTTACTAAAAAAAAAACAAAAGCGCGCGATTTATTTCACTGTTGCTGTAATCGGTACGGACTTTATTGTATTTTGCAAAAAAAATAGTTTTACGTCGAGTTTTGAAAGTGATAGAGTACTCCTGAAACAATAAAAATAGAAGCTATTAACGTTATACAAAACTTAATACCTACGAAATCCCGGGAGAAATATTTTCTCATAGAACGAGATGAAAAGTAGAGTACCTATATAACTCGAGAGCAATAATATTTTTCTCTCAGGCGATGTACTTTGAATCCTTCGCTTCGCTCTGGATTCAAAATAGCGCCCTCGCCGTAAAAATATTATTTTGCTCCCTTGTCATACAATCTACTATTGTCTGTACCATGAAAATAATAAAACCAATGTATATTTTTTGTCTCCAATACGAAAACTAATGTTGTTTTTACCATGTAGACCAATAAATTTATTCAAATAATAATGATTAAAAAGTTTATTTGCTTTTGAAAGAAAAAACACATTTTAGGTTAAAAATAAAAACAACGTAAAGTTACTGAAAACAAAAGAAAATACTCCATGCTCATCTTTTAGTAACGGGTATGCCCCCCTCGTTTAGCTACGCACTCCTGAAGCCTGGAGTGCATGCTCTCAATCAAATGCCTGACATTTTCCATTGGAATCTCTTCCCAGGTCCTTTTCACAGCGTTGATGAGTTGCTGTTGGTTGTGGATTTCCTGATCACCGTCTCTAACTCTTCGTTTCAACTGATCCCACATGTGCTCTATTGGATTTAAGTCCGGACTGTTCGCCGGCCACGGCAAAACTTGAATTAGAGAGTCTTCCAGTACAAACCGAGTCGCTTGAGCCGTGTGTGCACGAGCATTGTCTTGCATCAAGATGAATCCAGGACCCGCTCGCTGTGCAAATGGGATCACATGTGGTCTGACAACTTCCTCAATATACCGATGAGCAGTAACAAAACCCTCATTTAAAATAGCGAGCTCAGTTTTGCCGTGTAAGCTTATCCCGCTCCATCATTACATTTGGACCACCAAAACGATCGACTTCATGGCTGCAGGCTTCTGAAAATCTCTCGCCGCGTCTTCTCCATACCCTAATACGCCAAAAAATTTAACTTTGCATTCGTCTGTGAAGAGCACTATGCCCCATTGGTTTATGTCCCAGTCCAAATGTTGACGGGAAAATCTTAAACGATTTGCACGATGATTTCTGGTTAATGGAACACGGACAACTCGACTTCTTGATGCCTGCTGGTCTTCATGCAATCGATTACGAATAGTTTAGTCACTGACACGAGTACCCGTTGTCAGCCGTAAACGATTTTGCAGCTTGCGGGCCGTCGTTGTGCGATCTCGGCGCGCACTTAATCGAATATAACGATCCTCTTGAGCTGTTGTAATGTGAACTCTGCCCGAACCAGGTCTTCTTCTAACACTGCCGGTCTCTTGGAAACGATTCCATAGATTTTGAATAGCTCTTCGAGAAAATCCCAATTGCAAACCCACAGATCGCTGCGAATGACCTTCTTCAATCATCTTATCGGCTTTGGTTGCTGTCAGCGAGTCCATATGACGCCTGCGTGCTTGTGGCATATTGCAAAAGATGTTTCTGACTCAAAATATCAATGAACTCTGATAATTTCTAATAAACCAAGAAGCTAAGGAAAGCAAAACGTCAAAGAAAATGGAATCAAAATTTTCAAAAAGGATTTTAAATCAAATTTTACTTAAAATTGTTGCCAGCATTAGATGAATACTACAATATTAAAAAATTAGGTATCAAAGAGTTTGTATACTCAATATTTTAGTACTTTCAATATGTAAATGTTTAATAAATTACACCAAAATGAAAAAATACCTCGTAGCCCTTATTTTGTTTCGAGTAGTATATCATCTAACTAAGGGGAATTTGAGACTGTAACGTCTGTAACAACCACGTTATTAATTACTTTATTAGTATTAATTTAGTATAGTATTAGCTTCGGATGTATATATCAGACTTAGAATAATAACGCATATAGAAGGACAGTCTATATACGCTGTCTATGAAAAATATACGCTACAATAGTAGGTTATGTGTGAGTTACCGGCATGTAATTACGAGTATTACGACAGCTGTCACGCACACACACGTAAAAAAATGTTGCTAGGAAATATTTTTTTCTCGATTCTAGGAAAAATGATAACGCATTTGAGCCATAGCACGATTGCATTTAAAAAATGTTACGTACGGATACAACAGAATTACATTATTTACTCTATCAGTTGTTAAAATTATTAAAGGTAAAAAAATAAAATTCACTAAAAACCTGAATATCGCCAAAAAAAACCGCAGATCCATACAGCTACATTAATAAACAATTATTCCGAGTTTTACGAACATAAATGTATGGATCAGCTGTTGGTTTCTACCAGAATAATACAGTAGACTCCAACAATGTTAATGTTCAGAATTATGGGTAATTTTTCCGTACAACACTGGCAACACTTCATTGTAATAAATTAGGTTGTGAAAATGTTTACTCGGAGATCGATTTACGTAAAAGTAATAGATATAATGTTACTATTTACATGTGAAATGTAATTTTATCACATTCGTTATGTTTACCGGTTGTGCTATGACAGTATTTTACGCAACAAACCGTAATTTTAAAATATTTCTTGCGAGCTGTGTTCAACGGAGCGTGACCTTGAGCACTGACGGTTCGCTGCGACTACTAAACCATTTATGGTAAGGTATGAATACTCGTACTTTTGAAGCTCGTACTAGGTTTCTATGCGTTATTATTCTAAGGTATCAGATCAGGATCCGATATTCAGATTCTGAGAATTTTCGAACTCGATTTTCATCCCCTTCAAAACACCGGATTAATTTATAACTTCCCAAGTTCCAACACTTAGCAAAGACCGATGACAATGCAATAATAAATGGTTCCATTGAACAGATCTGATTCTGGACTCGGGAGGTACTGGCACTGGAACTCCATAACGGAACAACTTATTCTACTCGTGTTTGGGCTTGTTAGAACTGTCTTGAGATGCACATTGACCTTGGTTAGTAATCAAGGTCGATGTGTGATTAGTTTTTAAGGTCGGATAATGGAGCCGGAAGATAGTCACTAGAACTCCATAATAGAACAACATACCTATTCTACTAGTGTTTGTTAGAACTTTCTTGAGATCCACATTGACCATGATTAGTTTTTAAGGTCTGATGATGGAGCCAGAAGGTAGGCACTGGAACTCCATAACGGAACAACATATTGTATTCGTCTTTGGGCTTGATAGAACTGTCTTGAGATGGACTTTGACCATGATTCGTTTTTAAGGTCTGATGATGGAGCCGGAAGACAGGCACTAAAACACCATAACGGAACAACGTGTTCTACTCGTGTTTGGGCTTGTTAGAACTGTCTTGAGATGCACTTTGACTATGATTAGTTTTTAAGGTCTGATGATGGAGCCAGAAGGTAGGCACTGGAATTTCATAACGGAACAACATATTTTACTCGTGTTTGGGCTTGTTAGAACTGTCTTTAGATGCACTTTGACCATAATTAGTTTTTAAGGTCTGATGATGGAGCCGGGAGGCAGGCACTGAAACTCCATAACGGAACAACGTATTCTACTCTAGTTAACCTTCGTCACATAGTAAGGATATTAAAGATAATGAGAATGAAGAGCAATTCATTGTTCATTCCAGTTAAAATCAATGAACACAGTCTTGAGTGCCTGGCAGCCTTGAAGTTTTAATTAATTTATTTTATTTTAAAGAAAGCTTTTTTACAAAGACAAAGACAAAGTCCATAGGAGGACTTTGACGACACGGTTGGCGCAGTGGCTGAGCGATCGACTGCTGCGCAGCGTGTTGCGGGTTTGATTCCCGCCCAGGGTAAACATTGGTGTGATGAGCACCAATTGCCTTGTGTCTGGGTGTTGTGTATCTATATATATGTATGTATTTACTAAAAAAGAATTTGTATAGGTATATCAGCTGTCTGACACCCATAATACAGGGTCTCATTAGTTTGGGGTCAGATGGCCGTGTGTGAAAATGTCCCCACATATTATTATTATTATAAAGACAAATATTTTTTATTTGTAGAACATAGGTAACAAAAGATGTCAAAATTAATAAAATAAGCGCTATGTCGTGCCGCCAGCGGCATACAAATATTCTGATTATAATTTATAATAAAATTTAAAATAATTGGTAAAAAATATAAAAACATTCAAAATTAATACATAAAATCAATTATACCCGCAACAAATTAAAATTGCATCGTCACATACTTAATAATTTGTTTTACATTAATAAAATAAAAATAAATTCAACCAAATAACAGGACATTAATTAAAAAAATAATGAAATTAATAACAAAAAATTAAAACAAAAAAAATGTAATTACAATTTATCTTCCTGGTACTCATTGACTGTATAATAGCTTACAAACTAATAACTACTATCAATAACAATAATACATAATGATGTTTGCTAATTACAAGTTTCCACATAATATTTAAATTCAAGTTTTAAAACAAACAAATTGGTTTCTAAGGTAAAAAGTAGGTCACACGCTTTGATTATATACTACTCAAAACAAAATAAGGGCCACAAGGTATTTTGTCTGTACCATGAAAATAATAAAACCAATATATATTTTTTGTCTCCATAACGAAAACTAATGTTGTTTTTACCATGTAGACCAATAAATTTATTCAAATAATAATGATTAAAAAGTTTATTTGCTTTTGAAAGAAAAATGTTAAGATTTTTTTTAAGATTTTCGAAAATTATTGGACACGTATTTTTTGTTTTATCAAATCAATAAAAACTGACGAAGATAAAACGCATCAAAGATCATGAATGGGAGTTTGTGACGTCACTTCGCCAGTAAAAATGTACTGACATAGTGCACACGAGTTTTCGATCTTCGTTTTTTGTTTACGTGAAAAAAGAAAAAACACGTGTCCAATATTTTTTGGAAATCTATCTGACGGACTAATTAGTTTTTTTTTTTTGTAAAATACCCTATTATTGTTTATCAAAGAAATTGAGCCAATGCTGTCATCTCCTCCACCCACCAAAAAAGCATCTTCCGGGCAAGGGCGATCAGCACGCCCGCGCCAGTCCGAACCGTTCTAACAAGATGGTCCACAGGAATCCAATCCCGGAGGCGAACCGGAAGTGCATGCAAATGCACTCCCAGAGAGACCCGGGGGACTCACAAGGGGGAGCGAGGAAACCAGACATGGCTAAGTGACACATGAAACACAATCGCTTAGCCACTGTGCCAAAACCGTATCGTCAGATTACAAGCTTTTTTGTTTTGATGATCCAGGAAAAGTTTCCTACATTGGCCATCTTCTTTGCATAGTACCTATAAAAAACAAAGTTGCTCGCGCTGTCTGTTCGCTTAGATCAAAGAGTGATTCAAGAGGAAGGTTTATACGTATAGTTTGATCTGAGAAGCCGGGGCGGGTCGCTAGTATCTTCAAGAGAAATACGACCAATTAATAATGAAGGGTAAACGTGGAGTTGACCTTCGGAAAAAGTCTTGCAACGAAATATTCGGGAATGGACCGAAGTCGCGAGCGCCGTGAAGTTGTTCCACCGCGCCAGGGAAAAGAGGAAGTTTTCAAGGATGATGTAGTGATGTCCAACCTTCAGTAATAGGGTACTTGACTTTACTAATCAATTGACATACTTTTTACGAAGTGTCAAAAAGGGATTCTATTGATTTCAAAGCAATTAAAAATCTATTTTTACAGAAAATTGTAAAGAACAGTTTCATAATGGGTCCGGTCTATGTACACCACTTCAAAAAAAAAAAAGACAAATCCGTAGAATCCGGGAAAAATACAGATAATTCATTTAAATGTATATACTGTTGTGGTAGTAAATTGATTTGAACAATATTTTTTTTTGGATTTTCAACATGGCGTCACCCAGATTTAGCTACTCTATAAACCTTAGATCGACCATTGATCATAGAAAGAGAACTGTCAGCTGTCAGCGTCACAACAGTGTCACTTTCGTCTCGTTTTGTTTCTAGTTTCTGGAGTACTTTATAACAACCTCCCTTTCATTTTTTGAATTTAACACCGTTTCTGTCCCATCTGTTTACCTGGCTATCCACAAATCGACGCAAAAATCACAAACGTCGCAAAATGTCAAACGTCATTAATCAATCAAAATGACAGCTTACCACCATGACTATTTTTTTGTTGTGTGTTGCAATTTCAAGTGCAATTTCTTGTGTTTTACCTGCTCACAAAGCTATTTTAAAGTAATTGAACAGTTGAGAACTATTTAAAATGTGTTTCCCTTATTAAGTATGGTGTACAAGGCAAGGACTGGGCCCAGGCTCCATACATTTTGAAACAACTCCTGTAATGGGTTTTCAGGATTAAAACCAACTGTTTTGACGTGATAACGTCTTATAAATCGATGAACACCGGCTGCACGCACGAAAAAGTGTCACGTTCCGCCTGAGCCTGAGCGTGCAAGCGAGAGCACGGAACAAGGGATAGAGAGGCATGATCGGCCCAAGCAATAAGCTCCGCCCACCTCGACGGAAGCCATTATTTGCTTATGTTATATGTATTAGCCATTATGGTTCTTTATGACGTTATCACGTAAAACTATCGTCCGTAAACCGACTTTACAGAAAACCAATTTTTTTAGAGAACTTCAGTCTTGGAATTTTTAAATAATGATGTCATGTTACCAATTGGAGAAGAACGACAAGAAGATTTCTGGAGGCAGCATTCCGTTCTCTTCCCTTCCTTTCTCAGCGTCTTGGACGCGTTTTTAGTAGGAGCTGGAAGTCTGGATTTGTGCCTTCTGATACGTTCTGCGTCTAGCCTGAATACATAAGACTTGGAGCGGCTTGCTTCAACTATATATTACTGACCGGTAATAGTCAAAAATGGCGCTAACTATCGTCAAAACAAAAAAATGGATTGTTTCACAAAATCGTACGTCAAAAAGTTACTATTACCATAACCGACCACCACCAACTTAATTTTGTGTTGTCAAACAGCTACTTCAAATATCAAAATATTGTGGAATCTCTTTTTGAATAACTTATCCGTCAGTTATTATTTATAGTCAGTCAGTTATAACTGACGGATGTTTATGTCATGAAACAGCCCGTTACATTTAACGTACGTTAAACATCTCACGTCATACTTAGTAACTTTTTAACCATCCGTATGTAACGTTAACCGACTGTTTGAAACAACCCGCCCCTACTAGCGAAATGTAACTGTATGAACAGATGCACATCAAGTCATACTAATGTCTGTACTATTAAGTATTCTGTGCTAAAGTGTCAAATTTTCTCAATTGAATATGAACCTTATTTAATAAAGTGGAAAATCTATCAAAGAAATCAGCTTGATGTGCTGTCCTCTGTAGCTCCACCACTTCTGTGTACATACTGTCTATGCCTTTCTCATTCTGCTGATATCTATTTTTCTATACAGGGTAATTGAAAAAATACCCAAAACCACTTAATCCTGACTTTGTATCATCACCCTGAATAACATTTGTTCTACGACTTTTCAAAATTCGAAACATTTTTTTTCCATACAAAAAAGCTTTTTACAAAAAAGACAACCGCCTTCAAAAACTAAAAAGTGAAAAATAACTTTAGCACAGAACACACATTGACTTTAGTTTAGAAATTCAGTGGCTTTGTTCTGTTTGTTGTTTTGTATTGCCACCGACTTCCGAAACTAAAGTTAATGTGTGTTCTGTGCTAAAGTTATTTTTCACTTTTTAGTTTTTGAAGGCGGTTGTCTTTTTTGTAAAAAGCTTTTTATTTTCCGCTTTTTAGTACCTCCTTCTCATCCAAATCTATTAAGAAGAGATTGAAAGTTAACTGCTACAAAGATTGATGAAACTAAAACGTCGTCTATGTAAAATTTTTGGGTATCTGTTGATTTTTCAAAAAGTGCTGAATCAATTTCGATAAAATTTATATGGGACCACCCCTGAAGCATACCCTATCCACAAAAAAAAGAATTTTCAAAATCGGTTTACGTTTGCCGGAGAAATCGCGTAACAAATCGCGCACATACTTAATGCAAATTTAAGACTTTTTTTCTCATAGATGCCATTGTCAGAACTGGACCAAATTAAAATGGGACCACACGGGAAGCACTAGCTTTCAAATAAAAAAGAATCATCAAAATCGGTTAAAAATACAGACGAATTGATAACCTCCTCCTTTTTTGAAGTCGGTTCAAAAATATAAACACACTTTAAATTTTGCATATTATTTTTTCTGCCTCGGCCGGTGGATTGCGTGGCTAGATCAAATGGCGTTTGCTCCAGTAGGTATAGGTACGAATTCCGCCCAGATGTTCAAGGTCGTTGACCCTAGGACCTCACGCTTGTGCCTAATATACATTAGCCTACCTACTACCTACATCATATTCGCTATCATATGGGTGCGCGCGCGCGTAGTATACGTAAATTTTACAGACTTCAAAAAAACAAAAACAAATTGTTTTTGGCTATGTTATTTAGTTGAGGTCAAAGTCGTAGAACAAATGTTGTTCGGGGTGATGATATGAAGTATAGGTTAAGAGGTTTTGGGTATCTTTTCAATTTCCCTGTATAATAAAAATGAATCGTTGTTCGTTAGTCTCGTTAAGACCACAGATATAGATAGACCTTAGTTAACGCAAGTACCTATCACGATCTGTATGAAAACCAAGCGTGCCATTTTTGACCATTATGACGTCGCAATGTTTTGTTTTTCTTAAATTTGGTATGACCAGGTACAAGAAGCTTATAGATAAAAGTGGAGGCAACACTCTAAATACCTAAGTGAAGCCAACTGTGGGCAGACGCTCTCTTTCTGAATGCATACATAAGATAAAGAAAACACATATCACTGTCTCGTTCTATGTATGCATTCAGAAAGAGAGCATCAGCCCACAGTTGGTTTCAAGCTTTTGTTCTAAGTGTTGGCTCCATTTATACCTATATCTTCATGACCAGGTATTACTGAGGGTATTAGATTAAAAATACCTAATTGTTTTTTAAATCAATTACGCATAATAATAATCACAAAATGACTTACCGATGGAAGGAAACGTTTACTTTATTTTTTTACTTGTGATTTTTGTACGTAAGCTAGGCACGAAACTAGGCACGCGAAGTAATTGCTCTTGCGTTATCTAGGTATATCTATATCTGTGGGCTAGACCGATTTGGCTAATTTTGGTCTTAAATATTTGTGGGAATCCAGGGAAGGTTTATACGGTAAGAAAATTGAAAAATCTATTGACAGGACAACGTCTGTCAGTACGTCGATTCTGTAAAATTCAAACAACAACTCACATCTCACATAGCCATTCACTCTCACTTCGCATAAGGTTCAAAATGACGTTGATATATTTGACACTTTGAATCGGGTTCGAGTGCGAAGTGAGCGTCGAAGTGACGGGGAAATTACCTTACAGAATGCCACTTCTTACGACATCTCATACTTTATCTGTCAAAATCTCCCTGTCAATTTAGTTCAACTCG
Source organism: Charanyca ferruginea (assembly GCA_947361185.1). NCBI lineage: Eukaryota > Metazoa > Arthropoda > Insecta > Lepidoptera > Noctuidae > Charanyca > Charanyca ferruginea. The sequence continues at coordinate 10,337,921 of OX376080.1, read as the reverse complement.
CTGACACGCTCGCAAGGGTGGCGCTAGTGTAAATTCCAATTATCAACCGAGTTTTGAGAATGCCAATCAAGAAACTCATAGCGGATTCAGATTTGAAGTTTAGAATGAGGTCTTACAGAATCACACCCTTGGTCAGCTAGTCTATCTATCTCTTATAGAATGAAAGTGAATCGTTGTTCGTTAGTCTCGCTAAAACTCGAGAACGGCTGGGCCGATTTGGCTAATTTTGGTCTTGAAATATTTGTGGAAATCCAGGGAAGGTAAACGGTAAAAAATTGAAAAATCAATTGAGAGGACAAAGTCCGTCGGATCTGCTAGTTTTCGGATAAAGTTCGTTGTGGGATCCCGGACAGTTGTAATGTTTATCCGGGAATCATCAAGCTTAATAGGGGATATTACTGCAATGTTCTGGCACCAAAGTGAAGCACTAGCATAAACAGTAAACAGTTTTTCGACTAGTCGTTCAAAGCGTGAAATTCTGCCTTTAATTGAATTCAAAATTGGGAAGTGTGTTATATTATACAAAAATGCATCAGTGCTGTGTATGTCGATGTAGAAATGAAGGGAATTATTCATTTCCAAAAGAAGAAAATATTCAAAAACTTTGGGAAGCAGCTAAAAATTACTCTAAAATATCTTCAGTAGTGCTATTCTGTTACGATCTCCCTCGGTGAACACCTAGGTGTAGTGAGCTGGCATCCGATTGTAATGCTTTGTAAATCCTTAGCATCGGGACAGATGACAGCTCACTTCACCTAGGTGTTCACCGAGGGAGATTGTGACAGAATAGCACTACAGGTAAGTATTCAGGTGAGATAGTCGTATTTACAGAATAACGTTCAATTTTATCATGTAAGACAACCAAATATGATTTTATTCTGAGCATAACTTAGAATCCACTTTCAAATGGTCGTAGGATGCCATAATATAGTTAAGTAGATAAATACACACGCACAGAAGATTTTTATGTATAAGATTGGAAATCATTCAAAAGAAAAATAGTGCACAAAAATATTAACTACCTGACTAGGTTTCTACCTATGCCGCGCTGTCTTCCGAACCAAAAAGTTCCACTGGCCTCTAACGGGCGGAAAAATACTCAAAAGACGCCGCAAAAACTATAAAGTGACGCAATATCGAGAACCTTGTCCGTTTCGAAAGTTAAAACTTCTTGTTTATTTTTTAACTAACCAACTGGCTAGTTGAATTCTGATTTCAAATATGCATTTTGATGTTCGAAATTCGAAAAGCATTTGTGTTTTTTGTTATTTATGGGAGCTATTTTTGAAGAACTTAAAAAAAAACCTCACTCTTGAATCAAGAAAAAGAAGACACCAAATGCTTACTCTTCCCAACCTTACGATATTTTTTTTGTTCTGAACCATTCCTGCACGCGTAGCATAAGCACGCTATGTCTACGGAAGAATAGACATACTGATAGCAAGAATAGACAAGTCAGTACAGTTTGTCTATTCTTCCTGTCAGTATGTCTATTCTTCCGTAGATATAGCGTGGTCATGCTACGCGAGCTAGAAACGTTCAGGGTCCATAGACAAAATCCCTTTTCCGTTAGCGTGAACGCCAACGGCAAAATCAAATTGTAAGTATGCAGTTGACATATTTGCATCACGTGACATCTGGTAAGCAAACGTCAACTCCATGTAATTAGATTTTTCCGTTGGTGTTAACGCTAATGCTTAGGCCGCATCTGCGTCTATCGTCACGAAGCTTCGCGTCATGAGTTCATGACACAATGACATGTTTTCATAATGGGAATGACTTGTGTGTATTGCATTGTTTGTGAAAAATTTAATTTTGTTTGTAATTCAGGGATAATTTTGTGATTTGTTTTATTTTTAATTTTATTGACATTTTATTTTTATTATAATAGGGTATTTTACTCTATACGAGAAAAAATCTATAAATATGTTATTGAGACAGTTTAGGCATAAAGCAGTCGGAAAATATAAGTTTTAGTTCATAAAATAACAAAACAATTTTTTAAATTCAATTCAAAGTTTTCAGCATTTTTAATCTGTTATAAAACACCGTGAAATAGTAGCGGCCATGTTATTACGCCATAAGGCTGTGTAAACAAAAAATTGTCAACTGTCAGTCAACCGATTGGCGTAATATAGGCTTTGCACTTTTATTATTTTCGTAACCAACGTAATTTTTTCATTATTACACCTATTACAAAATATACTTTTAATTATTTTTAAATGATATACAATTATCATATTTAATATGAGCTCACTTGATACTAAACGAACTGATGTCATTTACGCTGAGCAATATGGCGTCCAGTAAGAGGCGTTTTCGTCAAACTACGCGCGAAATTTGAAAATTTAAAATTTAGATGCATTTTTATGGCACTTATCGATTAAATAAAATTTTTGTGTTTTTCTTGGTGGCATATTAGCACTACAGAATTTCATTAAGACACTTTTCAAAAATGGGTGTAATACCCTATTCTGTGACCTTTTTAATGTATACGACTTACTTTCTGTCTGTCTGTCTGTTGTGTTTTCACGACGAAACAGCTGACTTGATTTTGATGAAATTTGGTATGAAGATAGCTTAATAATAATAATAATAATAAATTTTATTGTCAGGCGACGGAGGCCCATAGAAAAAATACACAAATAATCTTAAACAACCATAAACTAATACATATAAAGAAACCTTATCAACTAAACGTTTACTAAACATCACTTTACGGCGTTGTCGGCGTCGTGTTTCGCTGCGTGGTGTCGCGTAACCGTCCTCGGAAACGTCGATATACGACACCTTTCGGCCAAAAGTCCTCCTTCAAAAAGGTCTGTAGATGTTGGGTTGGAACTCGTACCACGAACGACTTAAAGTTGACGTTGTGTCGCGATTCCAACGCTTCAACCCTCAGAGTCCAGTCGGTCTTCACTCCCAAGTACTCCACTACTTCCTCAATCTTCGTGGTGTAATGCAGCCGCGAAATGTACAGCTGCGTCGTAGGCACAGCAGGACGCAGCAGCATGTTGGGTCCACACGGTGCGGTACCGCACTGGTTACGAGAATTGGGCCTCCTCTTCTTCTTCTCCACTTTGATGAAACCCTCTTCATCAACTTGGCCCGCTCCTGGCAAGGAACTACGGACCGCAGTCAGGGCAGGTTGAGCAGCACCCTTCTTCGGTTTTTCCCCTATTTTGCTTTGTCGCTTAGGTTGCGACGCAACAGATTTGCCGTTCGTGACAGAAGCAGCGTAGGTATGTTTAGGGGTCGACGTACCTACGTGTCCTCCGTAGGGGCTTAACCCTGAGGAAAGACATAGAATAAAGAAAGACACACATTTTTAACCGATTTTTTTCCGATTTGTTGTGGCAGTATTGTGTTTTTATTTTATGTTATCTGATATGGGTCTTGGCTGAATTAAATGTTTTTTTTTTTTTTTTTTTTTTTTTTTTTATTATCGGCTATCGTCGCGAACATTCGGGCTGCGTGTGTGTTATCGCGCGGGTGGCGATACATCAAAGGGACACATGCGTGTGCATGCGTCAAGGGACTAGCGTTATTCATTTCGGCCGTTGTTTACGATCAGTAATTTAGACGTGTGCGGGTGGCTGAGTAAAAATGGAGTGGAGCGATGACATGGTACTGGAATTCCTCCATAATTATGAAGTTGAGCCCATCATATATGCGATCCAAAAAATATGAATCACAAAAAAAGAACATTTGGTGGCCCACACATGTAGAATCTAAGTAAAGAAAGCCGTCGTCCATAGTTGAAACGTTCGGAAATGATTTCGGCCATCTTGGATTATTGCACGATAGTTCATGCAAAATATCGAAGCCGCTAATGTGACCACTGCTTTTATCGCGATATTTTTTTAGTGTCAAAACGTGCGAAGCTTCGGCACACATTACTTCGGGACTATACACGCAGATGCGGCCGAAACTTAACAGAAAGTTAGTTTTGTTTACCGGCCCTGGTTACGGAAAAATTGAAGGCCAGTTTCAAGTTTTTATACGGAAACAAGTTTTCAATTGTTTTAGGTTTTTACCTACTCCTGTAACTTCTATTTCTCTCTATTTGTAACTAACTATTGCCCGCGACTTTGTCCTCGTGAACGTCGGTTATCGCAGGCGGATGCAGACGAAGCCGTGGATTAGAAAAAAACAAAATCAAAATCGGTCCATCCGTTTGGGAGCTACGATGCCACAGACAGACACACACACACACACACACACACACACACACACACACACACACACACACACACACACACACACGTCAAACTTATAACACCCCGTCGTTTTTACGTCGGGGGCACAGAATACTTAATAGTACTGTCGGGGGTTAAAAATGTGTGTCTTTATTCTATGTCTTTCCCCAGGGTTTAAGCTACACTCGGCGTCACAAAAATCGCACCTCTTTAAGAATTCCCTTCAAAGTCATTTTAACCCTATTAATCAATGGTATACATATGATTATAAGGTATAATTGGAAAGGCAATTTATTTAAATTTCAGAATAAATCAATGGATTTGGTTTTTTGTTTACCAGGGAATAAAAAAAAGCAAGCTAATGCAAATGATTAAAAAGTTAAATTTTATTTTATCAGCAATTATTACAACAACAAGTCCTTAAAACTAACTTAAAACCTAGTGTTACCCCCCCTAGCCCTGATGACTGCTTCCATGCGTTCTCTCATGGACCTTATTAATGTGACAACAGTCTCTTGTGGAATGTTGTCCCATTCTGCAACGACGGCATCTTGAAGGTCTTGGAGAGTGGTAGGGGCAGGATTTCGTGTCCGTACTCGCCGTTTCAGTTCATCCCAAAGGTGCTCAATAGGGTTCAGGTCTGGACTTCGCGCCGGCCAGCGCATAACAGGGATGCCAACTTCTTGCAGGTAGTCTCTTACAATTAAAGCGGTGTGACAACGGACGTTATCGTGCATTAACGTGAACCCACTGCCAACAAAACCCGCATAAGGGACAACCTGCTCCTCTAAGATCTCTGTTATGTACCGAGCAGCAGTCAGCGACCCTTGCCCGCAAGCAATTCCAGTCCGAGAAACACACACAAGGTTCGTTTTACCGTCGATTGACATGCCGCCCCAGAACATGCACGAGCCACCCCCGTATTCCACTGTCTCTTGAATACAGGCTTGTGCGAATCGTTCCCCTTGCCTCCTATACACTCTTCGACGCCTGTCGTTGCAGAAAAGACACACCCTCGTCTCATCCGACAAGAGCACAGCCCTCCATTGGTCTATTGTCCAATCCACATGGTCACGGGCAAATTGCAACCGGTATCTCCTATGCTGTGCAGTCAATTTGGGCCCTGTAGCAGCCCTATGAGCTGCAATTTTCTTCTCCCGCATACTTCTTCTAATCGTGGAGACGCTTACAGAAGTTCTGCGAGCTGATCGCAGTTGTTGTTGCAGCTCAACAGCATTGGAGAACCGATTACGTAAAGACGTCGAAACAATGAAGCGATCGTCTCTTTCGGATGTGCACCGTTGTCTTCCAGATCCACGTCTTCGGATATAGCCACCAGTCTCTTGGAAACGTTGGAACACTCGTCGAACGGCAAAACGACTCAAGTTCAGTTGCCGAGCAACATCACATTGCCGCATCCCTGATTGCAGTAGTGCAATGACTTGAGCGGCTTCATCTGCAGTGGTATCCATCTTCTGGGGTATTTTTCTTGCTGTAGCTGTTCACGTGTGTTCACTTCAAAGGTTGAATAGCGAATGACCCACATTTAACCCGGGTCGCCCGTTTTATACCCTTGTAGGGAGGTGCAATTAGTGGCCGTTGTAATGCGTATTTTGACAACATTTTTTTTAACGTTACGTGCTAATGAGATCTGTTGTGTTTAGGAATTCTAACTGTTGTTAATTTAAAGGTCGTTAAACATACTTTTAATTGATACCAATATTAATTGGGTTTAATGTATTCGTTACTGGCGGGACATGTTTTAAACTTATTTTCGAAAAGGTGCGATTTTTGTGACGCCGAGTGTATCTTCATAGGTACCAAATTTCATCAAAATCAAGTCAGCTGTTTCGTCGTGAAAACACAACAGACAGACAGACAGAATTACTTTTGCACTTGTAGATATTAGTATGGATAGATAGAGGATTTGTTTGGAGTAGGTACAATAAAGAGTAGGTACTTAAATACCTATTCTATTCTATGTTAGAAGGCCAATCGTGATTGCAGTTATTTAATTTATGTTAAGGCGCCTCCCTGTGCGCTAGCCGTTTTTTGTTCAGTGTTTCGGACCTAATACTCTATATCCAAAAGAAATATCAACAAATAAAAAATAGATTAAATTTCTACATAATCTTGATTCCAAAATGGTAGATCTGATTTTTGTTTACGAAGTATAGAACGAAACCACAGAAATGAGAAATAATTATTGAAAACATGCATCTCCTCAGCAAGTAACCATTAATTCGATTTTCAACCGACTTCAAAAAAGGAGGAGGTTATCAATTCGTCTGATTTTTTTTTTTTTTTTTTTTTCGTTTGTTACCTGATTTCTCGGGACTGGGTGAACCGATTTTGATGATTCTTTTTTTATTTGGAAGCTAGTGCTTCCCGTGTGGTCCCATTTTATTTTAATTTGGTATGTGCGCGATTTGTTACGCGATTTCTCAGGCAAACGTAAACCGATTTTGAAAATTCTTTTTTTTAAAGATAGGGTATGCTTCAGGGGTGGTCCCATATAAATTTTATCGAAATTGATTCAGCACTTTTTGAAAAATCAACAAATACCCAAAAATTTTACATAGACGACGTTTTAGTTTCATCAATCTTTGTAGTAGTTAACTTTCAGTCTCTTCTTAATAGATTTGAATGAGAAGGAGGTACTAAAAAGCGGAAAATAAAAAGCTTTTTACAAAAAAGACAACCGCCTTCAAAAAGTGAAAAATAACTTTAGCACAGAACACACATTGACTTTGGTTTCGGAAATCGGTGGCAATACAAAACAACAAACAGAATAAAGCCACTGAATTTCGAAACTAAAGTCAATGTGTGTTCTGTGCTAAAGTTATTTTTCACTTTTTGAAGGCGGTTGTCTTTTTTGTAAAAAGCTTTTTTACTAACACAAATGGATAGGCAATTTATTAATGAACATTTTGGTAGATTTTTTTTTTCAAAATCCCAATATTTGATTTTATAAGCTACTGTATCTCTTGCGCGGCGAAGAGGGAACGAATGCTCAAGGTTATTTGCTCAGGGTACCGCCTTAACTAGAAGAGGCCGATGCCTCAGAAAGCACGTTAAAGTCATTGATTGGTCCCGCTGTCATTCAAAGGTCTTTGACACTCGTTACGGATACTTAAAATCTTTGGTTAAAAGTCATGAAGTCTCTGACAACTAGTCTTACCAAAGGATATCGTGTTACCCAGCAAAACAATTGTATTGTGCAGGTCAGTTACCCAGTCGCTTCATGTATGTAGTTGCATCCTGTTAAACTGGAATCCTATCCCAACATAGTTAGGAAAAGACTAGGCACAGATTATAAATACAATAGGTACTTTAAGTACTTTAAGTACTTTAATCTTTTTTTTTAGTAACAATAAAAACAAGAAATGACGATTCTCCAACCTCTATTCTACGAGTTCGTCTTGCAGGTACCTAAATATTAATTACTTACTTCAAAATGAGCAGTATCTTCCAAGCTCTTCTCCTTTTTTACAAATCCATCTCAAATATTGTAGAACAGCGACCATTTTGAATTGCAACGAATACTGACCATAGACAGTAAAATAAATACAGACTAAGTACCTACTTACTAAATAATACAAGACTCAAGAAAGAACCTACCTTTCAAAAACGTAATATTGCAACACTGATGTTATATTTTTTTAATGACCTTTTTACGTTTTTGGCTGAATGATTTCCTTGATTTGTGTGTTCATAGAAAAGTCAACTGAGTTGCCGTTTCAATAAACTTGGTAAGTATCTTGTAATAATGATTTTAGCGCAAAACTGTAAATTGATAACTTGTCTTTTAAATGGTCAAAAACTATTAAAGTATGAAATATAAGTTCTATATTAGGTTTTTAGTTAAACACCCTCGCAGTAGGACTTTTTTACTAGATCATAGCTATAACCGCGCTATAGGGCGTCCGTATGGTGTCGGACGTAAAGAATAGCACCATCCCATATCTTCCCGTGAGTGTCGTTAGAGGCGACTAAGGGACGTACCAGAGAATGGGCAGCAGCGTTATCTGTGCATTTGTAACAACCATCATTCCGTCTCGCGATTGTGTACAGTGTGGACGTGTTGTGGCTTTCTAGAAGATATAATTTTGTGATTGGCTATTTGGTGTAAAATCCATTTCTCGCTTACTCCTTGGTATTTTCGAGGACTGATCCCGCCCAGTGGGCTGTCCTAGAAAGAGATAAAGAGTTTTGGACGATCTGGCTTCGCCTGGGTCCCGCCCGGTCTCGAACCCGCGACGCTTGGATTTGCAGTCGGCCGCCCCACCGCCGCGCCGTCAAGGTTAGTTCCTGTGAGTTGAAATCAACGACCACGCTAAGCGCCCCACTCCTACGCTGCTGCGTCGATTGTCGTAGCGCCTACGCTTTAGTTAAGAGCAATTGTACGCTTTGCTTATAGCTGCTATCACGAAACAAAAACATAATGTTTAGTACGAAGCGCACACCGCCAAAGCCTACGCTACGATCAGAGCAATCGACCTCGGAGCCAGATCTAGCAAAACATCTAGAAGTAGAAGGTGAGGGGAACATTACAACTCGTAAACGTAAGCAACCAGAGTGCGAACATGCCGCGCAAATTGCGAGTATGCATGCAGACCTTAAAAATACACTCAGTGAATGGAAGAGCAGCCTAGATGCCAACTTGTTAATTATTAATGGTAACATAGAAACCATAAGGAGCGACTTAGAGACATACATGAAAGAAACAAGAAAGGAAATAGACTACCTTCGCTCTGAAAACGTTTCTATGAAAGAAAATCTTGCTAAAATGTCCGAGGAGATCGTTGGTACTAGAACATCAGCTCAATTCATCTCGGATAAATATGATGAATATCAAAAACGACTTATCAACTTAGAAGAGCGGATTTCGAATCAAAGCGCAATAAAGGCCCTTGAAGCTAAAATAGACAACCTAGAACAACAAGCCAGACAGTGTAATTTAGAAATATCGAATGTTCCTGAACGGCGTGAGGAAAACTTATTTACATTGTTAGATAACCTGGGGAAAAAAATCAATCTTACCATACCACGTGATGAGATAACCACTGTGCATCGCGTCCCGCATGCTGCATCCAACGATAGGCCTAAAAATATAATTGCCAAGTTCAAAACCCGCAGCGTTAGAGACAACGTCCTCAGCGCTTATCGTCTGAAAAAAGGCCTTACCTCCACAGATTTAGGTATCTCAGGTGCATCTTTGGCCATTTATGTCAATGAACATCTTACTCTCCAGAAAAAGCACCTATTACGGGAAACTCGTGAATTGGCGAAGAAGCACGAGTACAAGTTCGTATGGGTCAAACACTCCACCATTCTAGTGAAGTACAGTGAAACATCTCCTACTATTGCCATAAAAACGACAAACGACTTATGTAAAATTAGATCATACAAAAATTAATTATAAAACCTGAAATTTTTGCTATTAATACTCCGTTTATATAGTCACAATGGCTACATATTTAAATAACTTTAGTCTATACTACCAAAATAGTAGAGGTATACGCACGAAATTGAACACTCTATACATGAATATCTTATCTAATTGTTATGACGTAATTATTTTAACAGAAACTTGGTTGATTCCTGCTATAAACAACAATGAATTTATTGATAGTCGATATGTTGTCTTCCGGTGTGACCGAAACAAAACAGCAACCAACAAATCTGACGGAGGTGGTGTTTTAGTAGCCATTTTACGAGAATATAACCCTGTCTGTATACCACTTCCGTTGCAACTCTCACTAGAAAAATACCTTGAACAAGTGGTAGTTGCAATTCCTAATAATAATAACAATACTTATACTCTCATAAGTGCTGTATATTTACCTAATAATTTGTCACTAGGAACATACGACCTGTACTTTGATAATTTGGATATTTTAATTAGTTCAATGAATATAGAACATTTGTTTTTGTTGGGCGATTATAACATACCAGCTGCTAACTGGATAAAGTCCGATCCTTCATCTGACTTACTAACTTGTAGTGGCACATCTGCTATTTGTAACAGTTTAAGAAACTTTATGACAGTTCACGATGTCAAACAATATAACCATCTAACGAATTCACTTGGGCGTATACTCGATCTATTAATCGCCAATACTACTTGCCATGTTCTGAAACCTAATCAGGACTTACTTCAGGCTGACAACCATCATCCTCCATTCTACGCTTTGCTCTCGTTGAACATTAATCTAAATTTCATTCGTCCTTTACGCACTCCTAAGTATAATTTTCATAAGACCGACTATAATCTTATTAATAAGGATATAGACGAAATTGATTGGGAAAATGTATTGAATAATGATTCTGCTGACGAGTGTGTAGACATCTTCTATAATTATATACACGGTATTACCAAAAACAGAGTACCTCTATCTAAACCGAAAAACGCGAACTTCCCTGTTTGGTTTTCCAAGCCACTTATCCATATTTTCAATTACAAAAAGAGAGCCTGGTCAAAGTGGAAAAAGTACAAAAACTTATCCGATTATGAAGTTTTCTCTTTGTATAGAGCTCGTTTTAAAACGGAATGTGCAAAATGTTATGGCGTATACATGAAAAGTGTAGAGGATAGTATTCCCAAAAACTTGAAACATTTCTGGACATACATTGCTAATCGTCAAGGCAAAGCTGGCATCCCTTCTCGCATGTACTATAAAAACGAAACATCAAATGACCCCCTCAGAATATGTAACCTTTTTTCAAATTATTTTCAATCCGTCTACGAACCTTCTACTCTTACATCAGAATGGAGTCCAGCTCCTGAACAAACAGACGACAATAATACCTCTCTACATAGCATACACTTTAGTCTTGCTCTGATTCGTAAGCAATTAAAGATGCTAGATATAACTAAGGGACCGGGACCCGATGGGATTCCCCCTTGCTTTTTGAAATGGACAGCGAACACAATATGTAAACCAATATATATAATATTTAATAAGTGTATGTGTACTGGTTCATTCCCCTCTATCTGGAAAACAGCTAATATAGTACCTATCCATAAATGCGGCTCTAAGCAAAACATTGAGAATTATCGGCCTATCTCTCTTCTTTGTGCTCTCGCTAAATTATTTGAAAGGGTCGTTCATCACGAAATATATCCATTTTTGCAACATAGTATAATTTCAGAACAACATGGTTTCGTTCGACAAAAATCAACCGTCACTAACTTAATGTTATTTACTAACTACCTATTTAATAACATGGACATCAGAGCCCAAACTGACACTGTTTACACAGATTTTAAAAAGGCTTTTGACAGAGTGGATCACGAAATACTGTTAAACAAAATTGCGTTTAATGGCATCAGAGGCAACTTACTACGTTGGTTTCAGTCTTACATTAGTAACCGCAATCAGACTGTTGTTAGTAACGGATACCGGTCTAACTCATTTTTGGCTACTTCAGGAGTCCCACAAGGATCGATATTAGGTCCTTTATTATTTATTATATACGTGAATGATATTTGCAAATGCTTTCATAACAGTAAATTTCTGTTGTACGCCGATGATCTAAAAATTTTCAAGAAAATTTCAATAGTTGACGATTGTTATCTACTTCAAGATGACTTAAATAGACTCTCTGATTATTGTGAAGCTAATAAACTAAAATTAAGCGTCTCTAAGTGTAAATACGTTACTTTTTCTAAAAATAAGAATATTATCAAATATGATTATTCTCTTTGCAATGAACTCCTTATTAGAGAGGTCGAAATATGTGATCTTGGAGTACTTCTAGACTGTAAACTACACTTAGATTTACACACTAAGAAGATAACTGCTAAAGCTTACCAAATGTATAACTTAGTTATGAGATCCTCTACCGATTTTAATCGTCCAGCTACATACCTATATCTTTTTAATAGCTTGATACGGCCACAAGTAGAATATGCTTGTATGATATGGGACCCTCATTACGCAAAATATAACCACGATATAGAAAGAGTTCAGCGCAAGTTCCTTCGAACGATGCAGTATAGATGTCACCTGCGCCATCGTTCATACGAAGAGTCATTGCATAAATTGAACTTATTAACATTACAGTCGAGGCGGCGGTTGCTGCAAGCCATGATACTTCATAAGTATGACTGTTCTGAACTAGTCAATAATATATCGTATGTCGTGCCCAGAACTGTAATACGGCGAGAGGTGCGCGTTTACCCGATTTTTGCTACGACTACCTGTCGTACTAATGCGGGTGAGCGGGCGCCTCTCCATAGATTAGTGAAAAATTATAATAAATATTTAGATAAGATTGATATTTTTGCCTTAACTCAAAATGAATTTAAGAAAAGCGTTGTAACAATGTTAAAATGTAATCCGTAGTTACTTTTTATTTATTTTTTGTTTTATACCAATTAGAATAGAGTTTTAAACAGCCTCAGCATATATACACTGTATCTCTTAATGTAATATGTGGAAACGTAGTGGATTGTACGTTAGCCCATTCTGTTTTGTTTACCTAGATGTAAGACATAATGTACAATTGTTTGTTTTCCCAATAAAATAAAATAAAATAAATAAAACCATACTGCGATCGCCAACCCGCCAGCCAAGCGTGGCGATTATGGCAAAACCCCCCCTTGGGGGAGGCCTATGTCCAGCAGTGGACGTCTCTCGGCTGAAGTGATGTGATGTGATGATAGCTATAACAACTTTTGTTTTATGACTGATTATAGTTGATAAAAAAAGACCGATTTAATACATTAGGTACTCATATAATTAAAAATATTTAATTTAATCGCTCTTGATGTTAATGCCTCCTACAAAATACAGATCTAAGATGTATTAAGCATGTACCTGCAGAGACGCGATACCTATCTAAAAAGTGTGTGAGTAAAGCCGCGGATTTTACCACTTTTTGAAAAAATAAAATGTCTCAACGTTTCACTGCTTATAAAAAATGAAATACTTGATAAATTGTGATGATTGTATCTTCATTCAATTATTTAACTCTTTAAACTTCTAGAATGTATTCGTAAGTGATTGTAAGGCGTTTAGATAAAAAAATATGAGAAGTTTAATTCGTCCAGACCCCCATACAGAATCATACGTAAGTACAAACTTCTCTTTTTTGAAGTCGGTTAAAAAAATCAGGATAATATGCAATCAGCCTTACAACATTTACTTTCGCGTTGCTTCTATGTCAACCATAACATAGAAGTGTCTACGTTACTCTATGTGACTAAGGGCGGGCTGTTTCAAACAGTCGGGTAACGTTACATACGGACGGTTAAAAACTTACTATGACGTGCGATGTTTAACGTACGTTAAATGTAACGGGTTGTTTCATGACATAAAAATCCGTCAGTTAAAGTTATGCTAAAAGAGATTCCATAATATTTTGATGTTTGAAGTAGCTATTTGACAACACAAAATTACGATGACTGGTCGGTTATGGTAATAGTAACTTTTTGACATATGATTTTGTGAAACAACCCATTTTTTTTGATAACCCCGTCCCTGTGCAAAACGCAGCGCTAGCCGTTTTTTGTTCAGTTTTTCGGACCTAAATAGGTACTCTATATCCAAAAGAAATATCACCAAATAAAAAATAGATTAAATTTCTACATAATCTTGACTCCAAAATGGTAGATCTGATTTTTCTTTACGAAGTATAGTATTTAACTAATCTCCTCACAACGAAACCGCAGAAATGAGAAATAATTATTGAAAACATGCTCCTCGGCAAGTAACCATTAGTTCGATTTTTTACTAACACTAATAGATAGGGAATTGATTAATGACCATTTTGGTAATTTTCTTTTTTTCAAAATCCCAATATGTGATTTTATAAAGATTTAATTCTAAAATCTGAGCGTATTCGCTACTGTATCTCTTGCGCGACGAAGAGGGAACGAATGCTCAAGGTTATTTGCTCAGGGTACCGCCTTAATCCTACGAGATCGTTAGTGTTTTAAACTAACCCTGCATAAACGCGTCATCATAATAGGTATCTAAAAGTTTTTCCGGTCACGCTACACAAAATCTTTTAAAAAATTCGATCAGGAAATTCTAAAGACTATCTTATTTTCTCGATCACTCTTCTTTTAGACTTAAAAGGAAATTCCCTCCAAACCTGATACCTATATTTAGAACAAAACTGAGCTAAAATCATAAAAGATCAAAGTACGGACAATGTTCTTAATAAAGTTTGTTAACATTAAATAAATTTGTAAAGAAGGTTCATTGCAATTTGCTTGAAATGTAGACTCTGCTCTGCTTTATTGTGCCAAAGTCAATTAATTATTTCAATATCAGATCGACCGAGATTTGATTGGTATTTTTTTTTCGCGTTTTTTTTTAAATGAAACCTAGCTAGATTGATTTGTCGCTCCCGAAGCCCCCTGCATATAAAATTTCATGAAATTCGTTGGAGCCGTTTCCGAGATTCAGATTATATTTACTATATATATATATATATACTAGCGGGCCTGGCAGACGTTGTCCTGCAACTCGACTATAGCGCCACCTGCCGGGTCCAATTGTGAATCTAAACCATCCTCGAATCCATTGGAACACACCCAACAAATTCAGCAAAATCGGTACAGTCGTTTAGGAGGAGTTCACTTTCATACACACGCACAGAAGATTTTTATATATAAGATATAAATATACTATATATTTATACAAGAATTTCTTGTTTATTAGATTTAATTGGCTAAGTAAAAGCCGTACGAATCGGTCGGTCGTGGTTAAGCTACGCTCGCTGCGGCTGGCCCGTAGATGGGTGACCATCCATTTCATACCGGCAGCCTTTTCGAAAAACATGTATAGGCATTGGTACTGCCTGTCATTCGTGGTTCATTGACAGTTCCGATACGTGACATCGTGTTGCCCAGTGACAGGGTTGTGGAGGTGGCGGAATGGCGGAATAGGCTTTAATGCCCTACCGCCGGCCTCGCTACCATCGAGGCGGTCCGGCCGGTGCTCAGTGCTGGCTCTGGAGAAGCCACCGCTCCCTGTTGTTTCGGGTGACGCAGGTGCTCTCGGGGCATGGTCGCTTCGGGAAGTACCTGTGTCGCATCAACTGGGAGCCGGATGCCCGGTCTCACTACTGCGTCGACTGCCGGGAGGACACGGCGCGTCATATGCTGGCAGAGTAAGCCGTGGGAGGAGCCGCGCCGTGCCCTCGTCTCAGAAGTAGGCAGTAACCTGTCGCTGCCTGCCGTGGTCGAGTGGAGATGGAGATGGTCGGTAGCGCAGTACTGGGACGCGGTGGTTTCCTTCTGCGAAACGGTCATGTCGCAGAAACAGGCTGCGGAAAGAGAGAGGGAGATTACTACCCCAAACCCCCCCCGCCCGCAGCAGGCGCACTGGTCGTCGGCGGAGGACGGATAACGCCTTCTTCCAGCCCCCACTAAATGGGTCAAGGGACGACAGACTCGGAGACGTCTATCGCCCCCCACACATCAGAGGTGGCAGCGCGTAGTTTTCCACGCACGCCCCTCATAACCTTCCAGAAGGCAGTCGCTCATTAGTATTCATCTAACCGACCCCAACATAGTTGACAAAAGACTAGGCAGACGAAAAATAAGACCATTAAAAGGCACGTCGTTTAGAAGAAGTACTTAAATCCATTTCCCCTTTTTAAGTGATAATTTTGATTCTTGTCTAATTTTCGGCTAATGGCCTGATGAGATTGACCCATAGCATTCCCCGGTCAACAATTCAACATCCCGTGAAACTGTTGTCAGGCGGCTAGATTAAGGCCCTTTTTTATATAGAAGATTTACTTATACAAGGTGTGACGTTAAACACGCAAAACCTCAGACACCCCAAATGATTTTTAATTCAATTAACCTAATTCTGAGAGAAAAAAAATCATAAAAAAATATTTAAAGGTTTTATGTGCTGTTTTAGTTTCACCAAGACTCGTATTTGCATTGAAATAAGAACTATTATTATCACGCGTATGAGAAAATTTAAATTGGACGACAACCATTTGTGTTTGTTTACCTATTTTGGCAGGTTTGCGCACGTGATGGCTTGACTTATTAATAAATAGACAGGACAACATGTATAATGAAGTTTTTTTGAAAAATGTGACCTATATTAAAAAGTGGTTCAATTGATTCTGCTCGTTATTCCAATCAAACTATTTTCAGGTTTTGCGTATTTGACGTTACACCTTGTATATGTTATTACAGTCAAAACTCTTAACCAGTCAAAACTACTTTTGACTGGGTTCAATCAAAACCGACAACATGCGCATGTAGATAACATGCGTTTGTGTTAAAAAACAAAAATACGGAATGCACATATTATAAGAATATTACTACAACACAATAGTTTTAAAAGGGTCACAAAAAAAAACCTACCAACCTAATGGGTTTCTAAGTATTAAGGATAAATTAAAACCATTCAAAAGTAGTTTTGACTGATTTTTGTAGTCAAAAGTAGTTTTGACTGGTTAAGAGTTTTGACTGTGACATAGGTATACAAAGAAAGATTTCCACCACCCGTCAAGTCGAAGTGTGAAAACCTTGTTTTTTGACAGCTCAAAAAACTAGGTTTGCACAAATAAATTTAGAAAGGTAATATAAATGTACTTATTCTTTTTCAAAGATGTCAAAAAGCCCTACTTACTGTCATCAATATTGCGCTTACATACTATATGTAAAAACTTGTAATTGGCCTTAATTTTATTTTTTGTGTCTTAATATTCTTTGTTAATAGCTGTAAGTTTTCCGAATAAAATAAAATAAAATAAAATAAAGTTTACCTTCTACACTAACCTTTTAGCGTGACCCGAAAAGAAACAAGTTTTTTTATCAATCATGTTTTTATTCACGTTTTTTGGTGCTCGGTAGGTATTTTGTACAGTTGTGTGATGTAAGCGAGCCAAAATTAGAAAGCAAGCATTTTCTGATGCTATTTTTAGCTTGGCCGCCATTAATAAGCAATTTTAAAATAAACACGCCTAGATTAAACCGGTTTCTTATATGTTTTTGGAGTTGATTTTATAACATGGCTTCTAATGATAATATATGTAAAGTGCAGTGGAATGGTTTTTATGGTTATTTTTAATTGTTTTTGAGAGTTTCAAAAAAAGTTTTAATTCCGTATGACGTTCTTTTTCTTGAAGGATACGTGCCTATTTTGGATACGTACTTATATATAGAATAGTCGATACTGTAAAGACTGGCTGACAAAAGAATACAACCTTATTAGGTACCTAGTTTTGGATTATGAAATAAAAACTTCTGAACTTGTCAGTTCACGTGTGGGGGCATTTGCGTAGAGGACGTCATCAATCAATTGACATAACTTTTTTAGAGCTGTCAAAACGCCATTCCCCTAATTTTGTATGGCATTTTATATTTATTGATGTCACTTGTAGGTAGTAATTTGGTAACTCAATTGAAAAACTATTTATTGATTTCAAAGCAACTGAATATCTAATTTTACAGTAAATTGAAAATAAGTCGGATTTTCAGGACCAAAATCAAATGTTTACCTAGTAACTGAGTCGCTCCGTACTCCATCTAAAACACTGGAATTCAGCTGCATCCGGTTAGACTGGAAGCCGATTCCAACATGAGAAGGGGCTAGGCAAATGGTGATTCTTTCTGTCGGAGGTTTTCAATTTTTTAAACGCGTAAATATCTATAATGTCAATTAAATATATTTTAATTAAATAATGAGAACATCCGACAATATCTTAAGTTAAGTTGTTGACATGTGTCGCGTTTAACCTTCCCAGTTCAAAATTTGGTTCACAGAGAATTCTGCGTTCTATTTTTCCAAAGATAAAAATAACAATTAGTTAGATAACAAAAAATATTATTTATCTGTGGGTGTGCAAGCATGCCATAATGTGAATGACGTCGTATTTTTTGTTTTTGTTTTCAGAATGCGATAATCTAGCCAATTTTTCGTTCGGGTCTGTTAGGAAAAATACAAAAATAAGTTTTTTTATTTTATTTAGTTTTGGAGATTCGCTGTTGTTTTGTTTTGGTTAGGTTTCGTTGTTTATCACGAAACATTTCCATAATTATAAAGCAATTAAATACCTACTTTAGTAGGTAGGTAGTTACCTACTATAGGAGACAATTAGCTATTGCCATACGAAATATATCGGCGGTACCTAAGACATCGAAAAGGAGGAAGGATACGCTTGGGTTGGGCGGCATTCAGGAAACTACGTGATATTTTTAAATCGTCGGTCCCACAATCGGTCTTTAACCAGTGCGTCCTACCCGTAATGACTTACGGAGCCGAAACGTGGACACTCACCGTGGGCCTGCTCCACAAATTCAAGGTTGCTCAGCGTGCTATGGAGAGAGCGATGCTCGGGGTTTCTCTGGTGGATAGAATTCGTAATGAAGTCATTCGCCAGAGAACTAAAGTTACCGACATTGCGCGTCGAATCAGCACGCTGAAGTGGAAGTGGGCCGGCCACGTCTGCAGACGGACAGACGGTAGATGGAGCAGACACGCTCTAGAGTGGAGATCGCGTTTGGGCAAGCGTAGTGTGGGACGCCTTGTGGCACGATGGATCGACGATTTGAAGAAGGCTGGCAGCGGATGGGTGCGGGCTGCCCAAAACCGGGTTGGTTGGCGATCTCTGGGGGAGGCCTACGTTCAGCAGTGAACGGTAATAGGCTGATATGATGATGATGTCAATTGTTTAGTGGTTTCTGTCTACTATCCAATTATTAGTAGGTAAATAAGTACCTAGATAGTTATTTACTTACATTAGTCAAGTTTGTTTATAATTTTCGTTCACGAATTGACCCCTAAATTGTGACCACTAAAAAAAATCTAATTTGCGCAGTTTATTTTATCTGTGTTTACTTAATTATATTTTTTTTATTGTTATCAAGATAGAAATATGCCAAAAAAAATTACAAGTTGTTTTTATACAAGAACTTTACTTCCTCGCCTCACTGCTGAACGTAGGCCACCCCAAAAGGTCGCCAACCATCCCGGTCTTGGGTAGCCCGCATCCATCCGCTGCCATCCACCTTCTTCAAATCGTCGGACCATCGTGCCGCGGGGCGTCCCACACTACGCTTGCCCGAACGCGGTCTCCACTCTAGAGCGTGTCTGCTCCATCTACCGTCTGTCCGTCTGCAGACATACAGTACAATACGCGCCACGAAAGATGAGACTTGACACACGGTGGTTTGACTTGCGCAGTACTCGATTTAAAGGTAAGAGACCTTTAAATCGAGTACTGCGCAAGTCAAATCAAGTCCGTGTCAAGTCTCATCTTTCGTGGCACGCACTCTCAGACCAATAAAAAAGCTTTTTATTGGTCTGAGCACGCACTATACTGTTCAACAAGGTTTAAGCCTAATGATAAGTCATTGTGTGTGATTAGACAAATTACTTATTTAAGTTTTATTTCACTATTGCTATATGAAGATATTTTAAATAATGCCAAATCTTAATAAATTTTGATTAATTGAATGAATTGAACAGAGATTACGTGCTTATAAATATGACAATAAATTGCGTTTTTTTATAAATTGTGACGTAACTACCTGCTATTTTGTAAATATCCTACGATGAGGTGAAGTGAGCGTAAAGATTGAGCTGTCAAATAATAAGCATTAAAACTGAGATGCTCACCTCAAGTTCACTTCAAATAAATTCACCAAGATTTCTACAAAACACAAACAGTCGGCATTTTTGGATTCTGGACATTTAAACTACAAAAAGTACAAGTTACAACTTTTTTCCGAAATAAGTAAGAATAAGTCTTTTTACCATTAAACCTGATAATGAGCTACAAATCGCACAAATTTGACTTTCGCGGACTGCCCTGACACATCCCCTTAAGCAGACTGTTCTCAACTCAAAAACTCAAACTCAAATCATTTATTTCAAATAAACCATTTACAGGCACTTTTGAATTGTCAAGGAAAAGTCAGTCAAAAAGTTGCAGCTAGTTGCTCGTTCCAAACAGTAGGTTTCTATGGAGAAGAACGAGCAAGAAACTCCATGAACACTCTTTTAAAATCAATAGAATAAGTATTACAAATTTAGGTTGCATCATTCATGTTGAATCTAGGGGTACAATGAGAGAACAATGTAACAAGTTGTGCACGTTAAAAGAGGTCTAGTGGCAATGAAATTAGACAATTCAAAATAAATTTAAAATAACCGAGGCAGCTAAGAGATGACCAGTATCAACTGACGGCACCCGTTCACGAACATGACGCACGGATCGGCACCATTTAGTTCAACCATTTTGAAGGGAACCAAATGATCCAACACATGCGCCACCATCAGCGAGACATTCAAGTAAGCATGACAAACTCTCAACCGCCAGGGCATATTCAAGTCTATAGTCTATTCATTATCTAGTTCTATTCTTGGGCCAAAGAATCAGCGTTGCCATACAACGTGGAAATGCTGCCAGCCTGTTGGGCACGTGTCCCTTTGACAGCGATGTGGACGAATTTCCTCCCTCCCTTTTTCTTGAAATTGTTTATAATTTTTAATATTTTTAAGTTTTGTATGTATTATTTAATTCGGTTAAGTTGTAATTGAAGTTTGCGGAATCAACATGTTTTAACTACTTTTCTATTGGTCTGAGTGTTTAACGTAGAATATAATATTTATTTCATTTTCACACAAAGTTTTTGTCCGCCGTCCGAAATTTAGATGATAGCATCCCTACCTATATGTGACGGTCAGTGGCCCAGAAGGCATTTCGGATGTGGCTCCAGACAGACCCAAAAATTTTATCTCGAGCTAATGAGGTAACCGGCGAAATGAGGTCACAACCACGTGTAAGAATTATAATCTGCCAACAAACTGCTTTGCAGTTTGGCAGAAGTAACATTTTTTGTAACAGCTCTATAGTCACCACAAATAAACGCATTTTTATTTATTTATTTTTTATAATAATTCTTGAATAGCTCTTAGCGCGCGTCTTCGGCCGCATGAAGTTTGTTAGGGATGCCATGCCTAATTTTTTATCGTCGGTGGCAAATTAGCAATACAAAACCACAAACAGATCAAAGCCACCGACTTCCGAAACTAAAGTCATGTGTGTAAAAAGTCTTTATTTCCACTTTTTAGCGCCTCCTTATCACCCAAATCCATTAAGAAAGGGCAACACAGTTAACACAGAGATTGAAAGTCCTCCAAAGACGGAAGATACGAAAACGTCTTCTATGTATATTTTTTTGGATTTTATTGTTTTTTTTCAAAAAACGCTTTGTATACTGAAACCTTCTCCAAAATGTAACAAACACTTTTCTGAAAACCACTATACTTAAAACAAAGTGTCAAATATATCAAGGTAATTTTGAACTTTATGCGATGTGAGATGCGAGTAGTTGTTTGAATTTTACAGAATCGAACCGGGGCCAAGTCTGCTATTTTTAAATTTCGTCATTCCAACACGATCCCATTGTCATTTTGCTCAAAGTTCGTAATCTGCTAAATTCATAATGGTCGATCATTGGTCGGTCGAATTGACTGCACAATGACGTTCTAATAATAGGTTACTGATCAAAAGAACTGTCAACATTTTAGCAGATTACCGCCTAAGTCAGTCGTTCATTTGTCATTTTGTACGAGAGTACCATTCTATAACATTTCTTTCAATGACGTGTCTGGTTCACCATTGGAAAGTCATAATGACGCCATTATAATATTAGTTCATTACCAAACTTGGCAAAATCAACAATTTTATTATGAAATCAATGATAGACCATTCTGACACTATTGTAATAGCAGACTTGAGGCCCTGTTGGTTTTAACGCTCACCACCGTGGCTGAGGAGGATCGGCAAGCCTCAGCGGTATACGGCGGTGAGTGTAAAACACATTCGACGATAAGCTCGCGTGGGACCAGGCGGTACAGCACGAAGCCACAGTAAAGATATCTATTACTGTGACGAAGCGAAGCATTGTTAAAAAAAACAAACAAATTCAAAAGCGAATACAATTACGAGATTGTAGGTAGGTATTCGTTATTGAATTTGTATTTGCTTTTTTTTTCACGGTCTATCTACCTTTTATTTGATAATCTGTGGTATTAGTACATCACCATTAAAACATACATTGTAATTATATATTCATAGAATACATTATTACATTATATATTTCACAAAATATTTGCGGCTCGTTTTAATAGATAATGTAAGTAGGTTAAACTTTTTTATTAATTTCTTTTTTTCGAAAAGGTCAGAGCTTTTATCTGCGTGACGTAAGTATTTTTTTAGACCTACTTTTTTATCTTTATTCTTCTTAAATGCGGCCATAGACACGTGTAAGAAGTATTCTGTAGAAAAAATTAAATAGCCGCCATTTTCTTTGTCAATACGGAGAGAAACCATTGGCCAATAATTCTAAGATAAAGAAATACTGAAAGTAACTAAAAATCAATTGATAGTTAATTGTAAAACACTTAATTGGGATTTTAAGGCTTGAAATCTATCATCATAATAATCTTCCTGTACAGGTTATGTACACTCTAATGCTGGGTTGGTGAGGAGTAAAACACTGATGAGCTTACTTTCTTCGATTTATTAGGAGGAGAGTTTCCCTCTAGATAGCTTGCTGTCGAATGTTAATATAGAACTTTTTTTTTTTTTTCTTTATGGCTTCTCGCAGTTCAACCTGAGGGTTGGTTACTGCTTAACCGGACAATCCTGTGGTGCCTTAAAAAGTGATTTTTAGGGCCTCCAGCCAGGGCAAAAACTTATAAACTGAGTGACTACGCTAAGGGCACCCCCTGTAGGGTACGAGCCTCGGCTTAGGGCGTCACTGAGAGAGAGCAGCAAAGGGACAGGCTGGATCGGGTCTCCATTAATTAGGGGCTATTTTAAAGCTAAGGGCACAGCGACGCGGGCTGGCGCTAGCAAAGGTCGGGGGGGGGGGGGCGTTACGGGGTCGTCGCGAGGGACCTCGGCGGCGAGGTCGGAATGACGGTACTCTGTGTCTGTGTTTAACTAATGTGCTAGTGGCCCTATTTCTTTCCTGAAGGAGGGTAATAGCGTCATCTGGATCGGATAGGGTATGACGTGGACGACGGGTCCTGCTAATACGGGAAGGGGTATTCGGGCGGCCGCTACGACGAGCGGGTTGCGGTGTTTCTCCGCTTGATCGAAGAAGCGCTTGCAAGCCGAAATGTTCCTGAATTTATACATATTTTTACAAGTAATTCACCAATCAAATTCAATTACAGTATTTCAAAAAACGCGGGAAAAACTAAAATCCAATCAAATTAAAACAAATTAGCGGGAATTATTAATACAAATTATCTATAGATCGCAAAACTTGACCGTAACGAGGACCGCGTGACAATATTTGCGTTTTTCTCTAATTATTTCTAAATAAACATATGTAAAACTATATGTAATCCTATTCTATGTACCGAGATTTACAAGAGAAAAATATAAAACTATCAATAAACATTACATAATAAACTTATATACTCTAACGTTAAGTCTACTATATACACAATACAAAATGCTAAAAAACTATCGAACTATAAACTCTAAACTATTCATTGAGCGTTGTTAATGTTTATATACATTCCTATCATTACCTATATACCACTATAACACTATAGACTATATAATTCACCTATAAACTGTATTTTTTACTGTCCCGCACAGTTAGCAATGTTTATGTACATTCCTATCAGTGTTTATTGCCTATGTAACACTATTACACTATAACCACAGTAAAGATATCTATACAGTATTCTATCTTCATACAAACGGTCGGAACGCGAGTTATACCTAGACGCGCCGACTTAGTAGGGAAATTAACCGACAGTCTCGGATGCGCCGCAGTGGCGAATGGACGGTGTGATGATTTTGTAAGCAGTAAGCGTGCGATTTGTGACTAATATTCTAACAAAATAAGTATAAATACTTAAGTGCTTCTTTAATATGGCAAATAGAAATTGTAAAATATATTGTGCTGTTTTTGGTTGCTTCAATTCGTCAGCAACGCACCCAGAGATAGCATTTTTTTAATTACCTAGAAACTACGAAAGGTAAGCTACTAGTACGTAATTTGTTTTTTTTAATGTAAGTATTTCGCTTTTTTTTCTGCCGAGTAAGGATTAATAAATAAATAAGTGGATAGGGTGAAAAAAGCGACCTACCTACATTCGAGTTAAAAAGAACTGATAAGTAGGTAGTTTCTTAGGCTAGGCTATCTACCTACTTATGTACCTAGCTACATAAATATGTTGTGGAATTAATCGAAATACCTATCATTAAATAATGATTATGAGAGTAAATGATAGGTATAGACGCCAGCACATCAGGCCATTCCAAATTGTCAAATTTCCCCAATTGAATCTGAACCTTATGGTTTTGTAATAAAATTAAAAATCTATCAAAGAAATTGGACAGACAGCTTGTGCTGGAGTCTATACCTACCTACTTAGTAAGATTTACATCATTGTTTATTTTTGAAGATTTTGTAGTAGGTAGTTAGAGGCTTTGATTGCTAAACTTAGGTATCGCACACGCGATGAGATTGTTGGTATTAAGTAACGTCTGGCAGCAGTTCGACATCGGATGGGTGACCAAAAAATGGTAAAAAGTGGTAATGGAGACCATAATAAGCTGAGATGACAAAAGAATATTACAATTATTTCAAGGTGTTGAAGTTTGTAAGGATTGCAGTTTGTTTTTTTTTACCTAGAATAAAGGGAAATAATTTTTTTTTCAGACGCCTTGATTTTCGTACGTCTCAGGTGAGGCGCAAATATTTTTCAGTCTCAAATTTATAATGGTGGTTTTTTTTATTAAATCTAATCAAAAACATAAAATGTATTTTTATTGAACGTTTCCTATTTCATTTATGGATTTTTCTTTATATTTAATAAAAAATATAATATTTACATTCACAAAACTAGAAAGAAAATAAAACACTTTTCACATTTATAATCACAAAACTAGAAAGAAAATAAAACACAAACTAGGAAGAAATTCAAAAACTGTACGCGTGTCAATCCTATCGCATGTTGAGATACTGCGCGCGTGTAGGTAATTATTTCAAGGACAGGGCCGAGTTACAATACTGTATAGATATCTTTACTGTGCTATAACACTATGTATTTTCACTGTCCCGCACACTTCCTGATCTTTTCCCATCCCATGTTACTTAGGGTTCGTTCACACAGACCGGCTCGGAGAGGAGAGTAGATTTTGTATCACGTTTAAAACTGAGTTTTGAATCATTGTAATGAGGTTTATTTTTCAACCGACTTCAAAAAGAAGGAGGTTCTCAATTCGACAGTACGTTCTTTTTGTATATTTGTTACGCACTTTCTCAGGCAAATGTAAAGCGGTTTTAAAAAAATCTTTTTTACTCTGACTGGGAAGGAAAGGGTTATGTTTTTCGCGCCGGTAAATTAAATGAATTTAATGGATAGGGTGTGCCTCAGGGGTGGTCCCATATAAATTTTATTGAAATTGATTTAGAATTGTTTGAAAAAATCGACAGTAAGCAAAAAATTATACATAGATGAAGTTTTAAGTTTCTCCAACCTTGTACTTTCAATCTCTGTTTTGTCTGTATTGCCGTTTCTTAATGGATTTTTATGATAAGGAAGTACTAAAAAGCGAACTATAAAAAGCTTTTAACAAAAAAAAAACCGCCTTCAAAATCTAAAAAGTGATAAATAACTTTAGCACAGAACATACATGATTTTAGTTTCGGAAGTCGGTCGCAATGCAAAACAACAAACAGAACAAAGCCGGTTATCTTTTTTGAGAAAAGCTTTTTACATGTCACTTCTTTTATTAGCACGCGGCTCTGAGTGCATCCGCTCAAAAACAGTGCTCTTCCAGCCGGTCTATGTGAAAGGGCTGTCGGCTCTGGCCAGTCCCAAGCGTATAACTCGCGCCGCCGCCGGTCTGTGTGAACGGACCCTTATGGTTGGCGCAACTCCGTCCTGTCAATCGTTATGTTAACATTTTGTTGTAGACTTCATTAATGTAATTATTGAGATATTGTGGGTTGACTCTTTTTGGCAGAATAAGCAAATTTTTTTCTAGGCTGTGATGTCCCTCTGCTGAGGAAAGGCCTGCCCCGAATCTTTCCTGGTATTCTTTTCATGCACCGCCACGAACCAGCCCTCGCAGTACGCGTCTAGGTCATTTCGCCCACGCAATGGACGCCTGAAGACAGACGGCGTCACCGAGACCGGCCCAGGAAAATGACCAAAGCAATCATCATCATATCAGCCTATTACCGTCCACTGCTGAACGTAGGCCTCCCCCAGAGATCGCCAACCAACCCGCTCTAATGCCAGCTACACACGTAACGATCTATCGTTGCGATTAAACTGTGCAAAACAATTTGCGCAGTTTAATCGATCGTGTGTATGATAAATCGTTGAAAGAAAAGAAAGAAAGATAAATTGTTTATTTGAAACCTCGTACAGGTAAACACAAACATAAAAAAGGGTTATGTAAAACAATAAAACATTAAAAAAACGCCTTATGAAACCTGTACGAGACTAGCCCCCTTATTCACAACCATTCGATTCGATTCCGTACCGAATCGAAAGTCAAAAGATATCGAAGATGTCCTTCAAACGCAATTCACAAATCCGAAACCGAATAATTTTGACAGTTCAACGAACATGCGAAGACTGAAGTCGGAAATGAGATTGTCGAATACGGTTCCTTACCGACACGGCAACGTATCGAATGGTTGTGAATAAGGGGCCAGAAAGGCTTCTGTCTCAGCACAATGCTACGACATGAAATATCGCAGCGCTGGTAGTCTGACAGGGCCTTGCAGAGATGCCACGGGCACGTTACAGATTATTGTTCACACACGATCGATAAAAGTGCGCAAATCGGTTTGCACAGTTTAAGGGGCTATTAAACGACTTTTACAGATTTTAAACTGACAATCACTTCAAAATGTGCAGTGTAAATGATTTGAAAAAATATATGTTAAACTAGAACATTCTCTTAATCATATAGAAAGTGAATATTTTTGATTAAGTTCATATTAAATAGTTTAATTAACTCGTGAAGTTGTGTCTGACGCGGACAAAACATTGACAATCACACAAAATCTACCAGGTATAATTATCCGAAACTTACACTATCTTACAGACAATTTTATTATCTATCTTTTAGTATACGCCTTTTTTTTAATTTTGAAAGAATACTACTTTTATTTAATTATTTCGACTAAATTTTGAAAGTTTTGGACGCAGACTGCGTCCGTTCTGCATCAGTTTTGCGTCCAAAACTCTCAAAGTTTAGTCGAAAAAATTAAATAAAAGTAGTATTCTTTCTTCTTTCAAAATAAAAAAAGGCGTATACTAAAAGATAGATAATAAAATTGTCTGTAAGATGGTGTAAGTTTCGTTTAATTATACCTGGTAGATTTTGTGTGATTGTCAATGTTTTGTCCGCGTCAGACACAACTTCACGTGTTAATTAAACTATATAATATGAATATGATTAAAAATATTCACTTACTAAGTGATTAAGAGAATGTTCTAGTTTAACATATATCTTTTTCAAATCATTTACACTGCACATTATGACGTGATTGTCAGTTTAAAATCTGTAAAAGTCGTTTAATAGCCCCTTAAGAGCGCGTATTCGATTCGTGACGAAAACTTCATGTTTTTGCGTTTTGCCCAGAGCAATATCGTAATTATGTGAGCAGATTATTTAAAGACAATTTACAGTTTTAGAAAGATTAAGTCTTGATTTAGACAGCTACAGAGTCAAAGTATAATTTTTAATTATGGTTTTTAAAAGCGAAGACAATTCTTTCATATCGTTTTATTAAAATAGACGTCAGAGTTAACTTTCAGGACGAATACAACCATTACAGTATGCCAAAATATTTTGTTTTATGCGTTTTTCCAACAGTATATATAGTCATAAAAACAGCTACAGAGCCAAAATTACGAAAATATTACTATTATGTATTAAAAAACAATGTTGAAAAAGTAGAAAATCGGTTCACTTTGACAATTTTTTTTCACCAGTATTTGAATTTAAACATAACTGATATATTATTTATTTTATGAAAGTAAATGTTATGTTTAATATACAGAATATTTTTCAGTCCGTTATTTATACGAGCTCATTTATTTTAGACAATTATTTTAAAAAGCACTGTAATACATCGCGCGCTGTCGTTTGCCGATCAATTTCAATGATTCGTGCTTATTTCGTGCGTATTTTTTATTCTGATACACACAAACAGACCATTGTATTGTACTAGTGTGTGTCAATGCTGCTACGCCGTTCTATTAATCGTTTAGATTTTGAGTTGCGCTAAATCGAATACGCGCCCTTAATCGCTGCGATAGGTCGTTACGTGTGTAGCTGGCATGAACAGCTCGCATCCATCCGCTGCGAGCCTAAGCAATAATTAAACGACGCTTGGCCGGTTTTTCACTGAAGCAGCTCTTTGACAGGCATAAAAACTGTATGCATAATTTATTTTTTAAATGTTTGTTATTCAATTTATCAAATCGTATTAAAAATTTAAATTATACATTCTATCGACAAAAATACCAATAAATATTTGTTATTTTTTAACAATTTTTAAAAAGCCGAGAATTAATGTCGAAATGAAACATGACAGAAGCTTTTTTTGGTGTTTTTTCTGTGACAGTTAACTTTCTATGGCTAATTTCACTTTTGACAAACCCGCAAATGTTAAAACATTTCCGGTTAGGTATTAATTTAGAGCTAACCCGAATATTACAATATTTACGAACGTTTTAGAAATCTTATGATGTTTTTTTATGACCGCGAAATACTAACAACTTATTGAAAATAAATATAACTTAAAGGTATTAAAGCCAGAATTACACGTGCGACTAAATTACACAAGAAAACGTTTTGCAAGTAGTTTTTAGGTAAGCAATTCTGACATTCCCATTTTTTCCCACAAAATTTGTTATGGAACAATAGCATGCAAGTTATCTACTTGCATTCCTATCTACCTACTTGTACAACTTACTGGCATTTAATATATATTCACAGGCTCTGCACAGGAGCACAGATGAACTAATAGTTCCTTTGGAAACAGGAGCAACAAAGATGACCCTTCTTTTTAGATTAACAAAAACTAAAAAAAAAAAAAAAATTCGGAAGTCTTTGGTTTTGTTTGCTGTTTTGCATTGCCAGCGACATAAGGTTATTAAAGCTATTTTTTCCTTTAAGTTTTTGAAGGCGATTGTCTTTTTTGTAAAAAGTTTTATTTTTCGCTTTTTAGTGCCTAGGTCATGACATCCAAATTACTTAAGAAAGGGTAACACCAAACAAAACAAATTTCACCCACCCTGACGTACTCCGTACCTCAAAAGGAAAAACGGAACCCTTATAGAATCACTTTGTTGTCCGTCTGTCTGTCAAGACCCTTTATCTCGGAAGCGCGTGGAGGTATCAAGTTGAAATTAAAACCATACACTCAGGTCTACAGTCCTTTGAAACTGTGAAAAAATCAAGTTTCTAAGTTAAGGTAAAATAAAGATACGGCAGTTTATGCCGCAAGAAACGTATATTCGACACTCTCAAGGGAATCAACATTTATAGGGTACTTTCCGTTGACCTAGAAGTATGAAATTTAGTAAGTAATATCGTCCTAAACTACAAGTACAGTAGGTCGATTCTGAAAAAGTCAAACAACAACTCGCGTCTCACATCGCTATTCACTCTCACTTCGCATTTGGTTCAAAATTACCTTGATATATTTGACACTTTCAATCAGGTTCGAGTGCGAAGTGAGCGTCGAAGTGACGGGGAAATTACCTTATAGAATGCCACTTCTTACGTCATCTCATACTTTATCTATCAAAATCTCCCTGTCAATTTAGTTCAACTCGCTGACACGCTCGCAAGGGTGGCGCTAGTGTAAATTCGAATTATCAACCGAGTTTTTAGAATGCCAATCAAGAAACTCACAGCGGATTCAGATTCGAAGTTTAGAATGAAGCCTTACAGAATCACACTCCGGGTAAAAATCTGAAAACTAATTTAAGACTTATACTGTAATTATATTTGTACGGAACCCTCGGTGAGCGAGTCCGACTCACACTTGTCCGGTATTTTTCAATAACCGACGATATGGTTGGTTATTACTGTTTCACAACTAACCCTGTATTTCGTGACTCCTGCAGTCTATACAAGACACGAAACGTACTTGCTTAAAAATACTTCATAGCAAAATTTTTCATTATTTAATCTAACACAGTACAAAAAAAAACTTAATTTAAAATGGCAACTCGCCGTAACATGTCAAGGCAAAAGAAAAAAATATGTCTTGGTATATAGAAGGTGCACCAACTAGGTAAAATGGCCCTTATGTTAAAGGTTTAGAGATTAGATTCGCTAAACAAAGGGCGCTGTCCGTAAATAGTTTTGCTATTACGCGCGTTGGGCTTATGGCCATGAAACGCGCGAGGTAAGAAAAGGGCGTCTGTTTTTAAGACGATATGAAAGTGATTTTTAATTATCAGAAAAAAATATCCTTGGCATGAAAATGTATAAGTATTTAAAATGAAATTGTTCATGCTTGATTGTTAATCAGTATTTTACAAAAAACATAAATGCACAATCCTTACAAATATCTTAATAAAAAGTGTCGTGAATGGGTCAATTTGAACAATTTCGACCTTATGTTATGCGCTTATTTTTCGGGGACGTTTTTGAATCTCGAAGTCAATTCAATATCAATGCTGTAAATAGGCAAAAGAGAATGTTCATATTTTCTTTCAGAACATAAACGCCCGTTTACAACGACTTCGATTGGTTGATCTTGCACAAGCTCTGTTAGATCGATTGTTGTTCGAAGTCGTAATCATCCATCATATTGAGCTTTGGCGCGGGTATCGTTGGCCTGCTTTAGTACGCTGACAATCGTTTAAGTGTCATCAACATTGTCTAGGGATATTTATAGATTTTTCTTAGAAAACATGAATATTTTAAAATTTATTTTAAAATATTCAGGAATTGTAAATGGTAGAAAGTTTCAAGGCTGGCACGCATTGTCTTTACTCTTTCTGTTCACATGGACTTTCGTAAATGTGTTAATTTGTGCAATCGCTATTAAAATGACAATGGTGGTCCAAACGTTATTTTTGATAATGGTACAGGGAGAGACAGCAAGAATGATGACTGATTTAGGTTGAGTATGTTCCACAAAAAAGTTTCTAACTACGGATCCGATGAAGCCCAAGTGTATTTTTTCAAAAAGGAATCGTCATTGTCGCTATTTGTACCATTTTCAAATATCCCTAGAAAATGTTCAGCAGTCACGCGTTTAAAATTGTGTTCACCCAAGGCCGGCCTTAGACCTGCCAGTTTATCTCACTCACATAACTACGAAAAAGCAAATGTCCACGCGCTGGGGTGGAGCCACTGTCCACGTCAAAGGCGCGCGGAACGGAGCGGCGAGAGTATGGACCGAGCGAACGAACGAGACGGCGAGCGTCGCAAGCGCCGTTCACTTCACTTGTCACTTCACTTCCTTCAAACAAAACCAACCATCGGTCTACGATAAAATCTCTTCGAGCGTAATTATTATTTGTGATCAGTTTATATTGTGTATAAACCCATTATACGTTTAAAACTACAGTCCACTACTTATTTCGAAGACCATCCCGAACACAAATGTCAATATCTCTTGTGTAACTAGCTTATTTAATTTGCATTATCGTCGTTTAAAATCTTTTTTTTTTTCGTGAGATAATGACGTAACGGTGACTAATAGGGGCAAAACTTAGAGATGTAAAAACTTTTTAACAAAAAGACTTGACCGCCTTCAAAAAGTAAAAAGTAACTTTCAATTCGCAAGTCGGCGGCTTTGGTTTTGCTTGTTGTTTTGCGAATTTAAAGTTATTTTTTTTTACTTTTTGGACGCGTTTGTCTTTTTTGTTAATAAGTTTTTTTTTCGCTTTTTAGTGCCTACTTCTTATCATACAAATTAATTACAAAACGGTGACACCAAAAAAATTCAGTCATCCCTTAATTTTCTACCCTTAGGGGTGGAATATTTTCTTAAAATTTGAGATATACACTGTACTGACTGACTGTTACTTTCAGTAGCTCCATCAGTCGCAAATTGTTGGGGGCAAAGAGTTTCAGATCATCCATGTAAAGGAGGTGAGATATGACCTGACCTCCTCTTCTCAACCGATACCCCAAACCCGAACCCTC
The DNA here is from genome assembly GCA_947361185.1 of Charanyca ferruginea. Classification (NCBI taxonomy): domain Eukaryota; kingdom Metazoa; phylum Arthropoda; class Insecta; order Lepidoptera; family Noctuidae; genus Charanyca; species Charanyca ferruginea. The sequence continues at coordinate 10,305,558 of OX376080.1, read as the reverse complement.
CAACAACGTGCTTAGAGGGTTCAAGGCTAAACAGAACCATAGTGGACTCAGACTATCACCCTGAAATATACCTCGCTCGATCCTTATCGGTTCGCTATTCTCCCGGATCTGCCGACATCCTGGACAGCGAAGGACCGTCCTCCATTGCCTCATACATGACATCAGGAAGGTGCGCAGAGTTGTATCTACCTTATACAACTCCAACACCCTCATGAGCCATGTATGTGGCACAGAATCATAGGCCTTCTTATAGACTATCCAACATGTCGACAGATCCCTTCGGGAACGACGAACCTGCTGGTTAATGGCCATATCAATGAGGAGTAGCTCCTTAGTACCACGAGACCCATTCCTGCATCCATTTTGAGAGGCAGACATGATTGAATTTTTGTCAATGTGTTCGTTAATTTTCACTCTCAAAATGGATGTAAGAACTTTATAGACCTTTGGCAGACAAGTAATCGGCCTATAATTTTTGGGTTCCGTAGTACTACCAGATTTATGGAGCAGGTGGGTTATTCCAGTAGTTAGGAATTGGGGCAACGATCCTGACTCTAAGGCTGACTGGAACTGAGATGCTAAGCGAACGTGCGATCTTTGAAACCATTTTATCCAAAAAATTTGCAGCCCGTCCGGCCCTGGAGATTTCCAGTTAGGCAACGGACGGACTGCACGAGCTACATCTTGGGGGCTTATGGTAATTGTCCCCATTTCTAGTATTGGTTCACACGCTCGCTCAACTTCCCGAGTCCAGTCGCCATCAGTGTGGCTGACAGGCACCGACCAGATGCTGCGCCAAAACGAACACATGGCAGCATCATCTGGCCGGTGCGCATCAGCCACGCCTTGGTCCGGTTGCTCCCAAGTCCTATACACCCACCGCTCATCACTCTGGAATATGCGATTCTGAGTGTACCGCTCCACTCGTCGCTTGTACCGTCGAATACGGTTTGCCCATGCACAGATCTTATGCTTCAGGAAGTCGATACGCTCTGTGATGCAGGACAAATAATCTCGAGGATTGATATCAGTCCCCGAGAATGCCCGCCTCACAAAGCGCATCACTCTAGGGCGCGTGTTGCCCTCCCTGAAGCAGATAAGCTTGCCGATGAGTGCTCTAGCCTCACCAATACGACGCTCAATCCTGTACTGCCATGCTGGTACAGCTGGTTTTGGTCGTGCAGCTCCGTCACTGTTGGGAAATTTGACATGAGCTACACGACATGCTGCTACAGCCGCGCAGTACAAGATCGAGTGGGTATCAGCGAGGTCTTTGCTGCTGTCAAAATAATTTGACAGCTGCGAATCTAAAGCACACACCAGCGCCCTATTTTTCTTGTGCATGGGTAAACGAGTTAGTCGCGGTTTTAATTCAGGCGGTGTGGAGCGATACTCCCGGAACGCATCCTCCAAAGCACTCCTCAATTGAACATTGCACTGGGTACTCACGGATATAACCTCGCCATCATCCTCTTCACCACCGTCGTCAGGTCGCGGTGAAGCACTGGGTAAATCTTGCGATTGTACCGCGACCGCAACCAGTGGCAAAGCAGACGTGACATGGCTACTCCGTGATTCTAGGCGTAGTCGATCAAGTACAACGTCATCCAGCATATGGTTACGCTGGATGACCCGCACCTGATCCGACAGTCGCTGTGCCGACACGTTTACAGCTGGCTCAAGCACCTGAAACAGAGAGAGCATCCGACCACGGTACGCAGTCAAGTTACTTCCCCCCTCTGTAGCCCCATAGTATGAGCGCATGACACTTTCATTAATAGACTGCGTCCATCTCATGCGCTGCACACTTCCACCGGGAGCGGGGACCCTATCAGAGACAGGTGGGTCTCGAAGTCCCAAGCTGTCCGGCGGCCGGCGTCGTCCCCGCCGACGCACAGGTGGTGGCGTCGTCGGCGGAGAGAAATACTCGTCGCTCGAGCTCGACGCAACTGCCGAGACCGGTGTCACAGCACTCACTATAGGGCTGGGTTCCGGCGGCGGCGAGGCGGAGCTGAGCGACGGGTCCGGAGATGGTGGGCGTGCTCGGCGTGCTGCTGATCTTAAAATCATGTTGTCATCGTCGTTTCTGATCCATTATTATATAGGTATTTTTCTTCATTTTAAATTAATTTCTCGGTGCGTAAGTAGTACATTAGGTATTATATTTCCGTTCACTGATTATATTATATATCGAAATTATTTTCAGTTTTTGAGGTTTTCATTGACTTATGTCACTTTTGGTTGAATCTGTTTAAAACTGTATATATCATAAATTATTTTTCAAAAAGGTTGATTATATGGATGTAATATTAAATTGTGTAGCGAAATTAATAGGAAATATCAAAAAACTATTGAATTTGTAGAAATAAATTAAGGAAGTAAGGAGACGACGTATGATAATTATTATTATTATTATTATGTGTCAAAAAGTGTCCGTTAAAATGTGTTAAATAAGGGTGGCGCTACAATCGCGACCGGGTAATAATTTTCTAACTCGGCTTACTTCAATCTGTCAACAACTGCTACATTCATACCATACCCTGTGTATAGGTACGCTAGCGCCATTTTGACGGGTTTTGGAATTGTTGTTATTGTTGTTTGCTTAAAGTTGGACACTTTTAGGGTTCCGTACCTCAAAAGGAAAAAACGGAACCCTTATAGGATCACTTTGTTGTCCGTCTGTCTGTCTGTCTGTCTGCCTGTCAAGAATTTTTATCTCGGGAACGCGTGGAGGGATCAAGTTGAAATTAAAACCATATACTCAAGTCTACGGTCCCTTGATGCTATAAAAAAATCAACCCTCTATTTTAACGTGAAAAAAAGATACGGCCGTTTATGTCGAAAAAAACGCATTTATAATATTAAGTAGATTAAAGTATGGATAGTAGGTATGGATTAGTATAAAAGTATGGATATATGTACCTACAAATATGTTCGGAACCCTCGGTGGGCGAGTCCGACTCGCACTTGTCCGGTTTTTTTCAACTTTCTCCCCATCCCTTCGTTTGTCCAGAAGCCAAATATTGGTCGCTTGTCATTGTAAACTATTGTGTCTCCTAATTGACAGTTGAGCTCTTAGGAGACAGTTCTCCTTACCCTCCATAAGTACTTATTAAGTATAGACTCTGTGTATTTATTTAACTCCGTTAAATTTTTCTGATAACTTCAGGCTCCACAAAAGTTTCCGATATTTGGCTCAAGCCGCGAGTTTCATGGCCCCATAATTACGGAAATTGACGAGCGCCGCCGAACATAGCCGATCGATGTTTACAGCGTTAATCTTTACAAAGCATACATGGAAAAAATCTATTTTTAATATTCTAAGCTACCTATGGTTGTTTAAATAATTCTTACATTTGTCATTTACTTAGTATAAGTATTTTGACTTACATGGTTTTGAGAATAAATTGGAAATGATGACGTTCCCACGGAATCGTTTTTTTTTAGGCAAATGTATTAAAAGTTGCTAGTCTTCACTAGTGAGGGGCGTTAAATCGAAATTGAAAGGCTTCCTGACCGATTTTTACCTAAAAAGTTTTGTGAAAATAGGTTGTCTTATTATGGGTTGGTAAATGTATTCTGAGAAACATGTTAAAAATGTCTCCCTGGAGCCACTCTTAAGTATTTATTTTATTCTGTTTTTAGTATTTGTTGTTTTAGCGGAAACAGAAATAACTCGTCATGTGAAAATTTCAACTGTCTAGCTATCATGGTTCATGAGATACAGCCTGGTGACAGACAGACAGACGGACAGTGGAGTCTTAATAATAGGGTCCCGTTTTTACCCTTTGGGTAGGGAACCCTAAAAAGGCACTTATGAACGTTTTAAAAGAAACATTGAATCTAGTTACCAATGGACATGACATAAGTATTACGTCAATTTTATTTCTTCTTATTGAACTGTCTATCAGTGACTTCAGTTTCTGAACATTTCCGTATTCATTCACTTATTTGGTCAAAGTATCTGTTTAACAAGGTTTTCTATAGAGAGACGATGTAAATTAAATAATCTTTAAAGTTTTTATGCGTTACACGATGTTTAAAACAACACGAAAAGCGATAAAATCTAAAAATAACTGCAATATCGTTTTGAAACACATGGTTTTTTGAAAGTTTGCTCTGTACTTTGTAGAAAATCTTCTTTGGTGAGTTGGTGTGAGTGTGAGGTGAGTAGTATGAAAATCAACGATGGAGATTTTAACAGAGCAACACTGCTGATTTATCTACCAAGGACATCTACCTTTTGCCAACTATATTGGGGTCGGCTTCCAGTTTAACCGGATGCACCTGAATACCAGTGTTTTACATGGAGCGACTGCCTATCGGACCTCCACAACTCAGTTCCTAGTAGTAGTAGTAGTAGTATGACGGGCCGGTGTCCGCAACTCCACGTCTCAGCGCGTATTTTGCGTACAGGTGGGAAGTAGATCATTCGATCCCCCCGAGCTCCTCAAGAAAGGCCAGCAGCGCCTTGACGTCGCTGGCGATCTCCCATAGGTTACCTGGGTTACCGAAGTACTTTGCCCTGTATGACGCAACCTCAGGGCAGTTCAGAAGCACATGGGCCGCTGTCTCGTCCGCCCCCATGCAGGCTCTGCACAGAGGGCTGTCTGTGACTCCTATGACAAAAAGATGTTTATTGAAAGACCCATGGCCCGTTATCCAACCAACTTAGTTCCTAACACGATACTCCTTGGTAAGACTGGTTGTCAGCCTTGCTGGCTTCTGACTACCCATAATGACGAAGATCTACGAATGACAGCCGGGACCAACGGCTTTACGTGCTTTCCGAGGCACGGAGGGAACTCGGTATGAATTGGATGGTCACCCACCCATATACAGATCGACCGCGGCTAACCTTTGACCGATCGATCTGCATGGCTTCTCGCCTCCACGTCTCCTCGCAGAGCAACACTGCTGATTGACAGTCTAAAAATGTTCATAATATGAAAACTACTGGGCCAAACTATGTTCAATTTTTATAGGACCAAATGGCAACTATTCCGCATCAAACTAAAGAAGAATCACGTAAATCGGATCATACAGCGCAATCGGTGTACATACATAAAAAAAATACCAATCGAATTGAGAACCTCCTCCTTTTTGAAGTCGGTTAAAAATAGTCTACAAACAAACAAGACTAGAATAGGTCGTTCCGTTGTGAAGTTCCAGTGCCTACCTTCCAGGTCCCTTATCAGATCAGTTCGATGGTACCATATTATTGTATTGTCATAGGTTTTACATACATTTGCATAGTTTCCCATCGATACGACAATAATTGAGACAATAAATATTAGAGGTTGAATTTATCCAACTTCTAATTATTAGAAGTTGGATAAATTCAACCTCTAATAATAATAATATCTCTCTTTTTCTTTTTAACCAAAAGGGTTGCTGCCCCACACTAGGAACTTCACCTGTGTCGTGGGTGCGTTTACAAACATATAAACTCACATACACAAACAGTCAGACCCGGAACAACTATCTGTAGACCATAGAAATATTTGTTCCGTGCGGGAAATGAACCCGCGACACGCAGCCCAGCAGTCGATCGCTCAACCACTGCGCTAACCGTGTCGTCTTTTATTTACATTGTTATTGAAAATAATATTTTTACAGTTGATTTTCCTTATCCAAGGAAAACTTACTTACTTTAATATTTTTAAAGTAAGTATTGTTCTGCTTTTCTCAAATTAACCTCATTTTAATAAGAACTTGCACTTTAGCGCGGATTTCAGGCTGTCATAAAAACTTTCATCCTACATTTCATCCCTTCGCGATTTCATTTTTGAACATTTTTCATATAGATACAAATACTTCACGATTTTTAACTTAAATTATTCCCAATCTACATTGCTTACAAAAAATACGGTTTTCATAATATGTTATTTTCCCACTAGAAAGTCCAAAAAATATCCTAGACCTAGGCCAGAAAAGAATACTAAGTACCTACGCCCCTTTCATGTGGTTTAGACTCTACAAGTAAAACCAGTGCCGACGCCGACTTCCCAAAGAAAAATTTCAAAAACATACCTAATCATCTACTATAAAAAATGTCTATAAAACTGTACGTCATGCCGCTGGCTATCGATTCGATTTTTTTTTCTTGGATCACGCAGACGCAAAGATATAAAATTTTTTACAACCACCTCTCCCCCATCTCGCCTCCCTATCTCAAAAATCCGGTGCCAAGGAATAGGATATAAAATGTCTAGAGAAAGATGTACGTATGTCTATGGTTATAATTAATGACATTTTGGAATTTAAAAAAAATAAAGTCAACAAGTGTCAAACGTATAGCATTAAAACCTTTTTGTGTAAAAAAATAGTTTGAAGTTTGATAAAAGTGGCAATACAGTTTCAAATCGCTGAAAGTATCTAACATTTATTGCTTTTCCGTTAGAATCCCTTCTAATCCGCCATTACTCGTTCCACGATTTGTATCCGCGACCTTTCGATTGGCCGTAATAGAGCTAACCTTTGAGCTGAACCTATTCTCTTATCTATGGTTGGATGAAAAAGGCGATTTGAAAGTTGGCTTGTCAACAATTTCGCGTTTAAATTAAAGGTCGGGCTGTTTTCAAGTTAACATTGTAAAGTTTTTATGTAACACCCAATAAATTAAGTAGCTGGCAACTTGTCACGTCTTATGATAGCTATCAACCTTCTATCAACATTTAATTTTTACTTTTGACTTTTAGTTTTTAATTAATCCAAAAAATACTGTTTTGCTTTACCAGTTTTCAAGTAAAAGTAATATTTCTAGTTAAATCGACTTCTCTGAACACTCTGCATCATATTACCATAATATAAAATGTCATCGTCGAAGCGGAATAGCTATAGGCTATAAAATAAAATAAAATATAAAAAAGTTGGGTCAGGCTGTAAAACGGAGCCTGAGATCCAAGAAGGGAATAAAAAAAGAAAAAAATAAAAATGCCGTAAAAAGGCATTGGCGGGGTAATAGAAGTGGGGGGGTGAGGCGCGAGGGGGAGGCTGTTCCTCGAAGTTCCGCCGCCATTTCGAAAAATCGATCACGCGGCGCGTGTGTGGACCGTTTTGAATTTCGAATACAAAATTGTAAAACTTCCACGTCATTGTTAATTTTAAACCCTATGTTTAGGACAGTAAAGTTTATTTTCGATTGTTGTTATTGTAAATGTTTATGTGTGCGTGCCACACACGGACGGGCAAGATACCAAAATATTAATGGCGGACGTCCCGCCAAAATAGATTTTTTTGAGTGTGTTGGATATTGTACTTTGGTACACGAGGGCCAAAACAGCTGTATATTTTTCAGTGAGTCCGCCCGTCTGTTTGTAAAGGACAAAGTTTACGACAGCGGTTTATATTTTTACTTATTTTTTAGATTTGTTATCTGTAGCGGAAGTGTACTTATCTTGGTGCTGTATCTGGTTGCTATGGCCGACATGAAAACATGTGTTTTTTTTCCTTATATTATTTGTAATACCTTCCTTAGAAACCTCTTTACTTTTCCAAAGATTCGAAAGGAGATTGCGGTTACACTGTCGTTGTCTTTTGTCACGGTATAATCTCGTCTCTCGTGGACAACGTAATTGCCAATAACGTTAATCTCCTTGGGTTTCAGCTACTCTGGTACCTACCGTTGATGACGAGGCCCTCTACTAACCAAAATATGCAAGGTATTTTCAAATTGTATGCAAGGTATTAATTACCTATTAGACATGAATCCTGTACGTACACAAAATAATGTAAAAAAATATTTGAAAAGAGTAAAGTAAGTATGTACTTTTTGGAAGGGACAACTATAATATTCAATCTTCCATGTAAATGACGTTCAAAAGTGCCTTTTATTGGTCTAATTGATTAATAATTTGACTTTGACTTTGAAAATGGGTCAGAAGACGTTCACACACTATTTTTATTAATTCCTGAAATAATTGGACTCATCATCAGCTGGAACTGCTGGAAGACATCCTCTGCTGAACAAAGCCTTTCCCATAGAACGCTACAACGAGCGGCAACCTGCCGCTTGCATCCACGGTGACCCGCGACCTTGATGATGTCGTCTGTCCATCTGGTGGGAAACCTACCAATAACTGAACTATGTCGAACATCGTCGGTCGCCGCCGAAGATTAGTCATCAATCTATCACATATTTTAAAGCGAAAGGTCACTTACCTACTAAACAAGAAATCTTGACAAGTAGGTAAGTACTCGAAATATGTTTTTTGGCTGTGATATATGTAGTTTAGTTAGGTTAGGAGATGGCTCTAGGAACAGACTTTAAAATTGACTTCAACGGGAACAGTCACAGTGGAAAGCTAGAATTTATTGTAAGTACTAAGTAGGTACTTTGGCAAGTGTCTTGTTGACATTTATGCCGCAACGAAAATCATAAATAATCATTGAACGAAAATGTTCACGAGTTAAATTCATTTTGATAGAGACACACAAATTTCGAAAGGACGCACAATGAAAAAACAAATGACAGTCTCGCAAATTAAAAAGCAACATGACGTTTCCAAAGAGTTCCATTTTCGAATTCCATAAAATTTGTTTTTTCATTCTTTTATTGTAAGTGGCCAGATTCAAAAACTTTCAGTTCAGTACCTATGCCCCACGTATTCTTGTTCAAGAGCCTTCTTGTTCAAGAATGGAGCCTGCAAATAGGTAAATCTTTCGACTTTCCACAAAAATTAATAAATAAACAAAACAATTTATCGCTTAGCGAAAAATTAAAACAAATCAAATAATTTGAAAAGCTTTCACCAAAGGTTAACTGGTTAAGGCATTCACTGTGGTGCGTTATGGTTAATAATAAATAACCAAAAAGTTACAATTAAAAGCGGAGCGTCGCGGTCGTTGAACCGCAGTTAGGGTTGTAACCATAGATATAAGAAAGAAGGTTTTTTGTAATCGGCTGAGTCCCTTTACAAAATGATATCTGCATTTATGGAGCATAAATATTACGTTTAATTTTTTAAATTGAAGAAAGTCTTTTTAGTGATATTAATTGTATAAAATTAAATGTAAATGATTAATACTTTATACATCGCATTGTTGTTATCGTGAAATTACGAAACTCATTACAAAGTAATAATCATTTGTATATAATTATGTGTAAACTACACACTTTACCTATTTTTGCTAGTAAATTATTATTTTTATTTTTACTACGTACTCTTCACCACCCACAGTTGACTGGTATGCCTATGGTATTAAGTCCGCCTTTGCACCTTTGTGCTTAAACAACATTGAAATAACCATAGCGTTACCTAACGATATTTGTGTAATATTACTTACAATGAACGAAGTACTGTACGCAAAATATTCGCTGAGACGTGGAGTTGCGTTACCATACCAAGACAAAATAGAAAATTATGTAATTACTAAACACAGCAAACAACCTTAAAGGTGATATTTTCGCGATTTTAAGTTTGTTCTTATAGTAATTTGCTAAGTTATAATCTCCTGACAATCTAAGAAGTCCGATTTGACATTTTTTTTCCGAACTTTGTATGAAAGTCTACGTCATCATCATCAGCCGTCTACTATAATAACGAGTTTCATTCGTAAGCATCAAGTTTAATTTTATTCTGAAAAAATGCACTCAAAATCACAAATTAAGCCCGTCACATACGTAGCTATAATATATATTATAACTAGCCACTACACCACACTATACACGGTAGCTATAATATAATTATATATTTTCGCCCTTATTACGTCTGCGATCGTTATTTGTTTCACATTTTTGAAATATATATTAATATGTCTTGCTATATCTGTCCACATATTTTGGTGACGTAGTAAAAATATATATTATAGCTGCGTCTGAAATATATCGTAATACTCGTATGCCTTCCTATTAACTATATTCATTTAAATTATAGCTACGTCTGTGACGGGCATTAATCATTGATTAATATTCAATTATGTTATGTCAAATCCAACTTCTTAGATTGTCACGAATATAGTTCCTAAACATCCTTTGGTTCTGTCAATTACATCTAAAATAGTTTCTCGTGTGGTACAGCCCTGACGCTTACAAAACATCTGTGACTCAAATCGTATAACCCTTTGCTCTGTGTTGCTGACCTAACTAAATATTGTTGAGTTTACTTTAAAAGTGACTTATGTTTAACGAACCTCCAGATCTACTAAATGATCACCAATAATAGTAAATAAAATAAAACCAAAAATAGTAAATGGTCACCAAAATGGTGTTTCCTAAAGTATTGTAGAAATGTATGAGTTTAACTATAAAAAGCGATTTGATTCCGGCCAGTAGTTGGTAAGGGTTCACAGTTTCTAACCTAACCTAACCATGTCGGATCCGCCCCACGGGGGTCAAAAAGATTTTGGTTATTTTGCACACTAAGATTTGGTGACCATTTAGTACGTTTGGTATAATTTAGTATATTTTTTTGGTAAGGGAGCTTAAGATCCTAAAGTATTCTTTGGTGATCATTATATTTATACCCTTTAAAAGTTTAAACTACAGTATACGTCTCTATGCTTTGAAGGATTAGGCAGTCCTAGACGATTTTATTTTTTTAAATAAAAAACATACTTCAGACCTCACAGGCCTATACATCAACAACTGCGCCAGCATTTTTGGAGACGCTTTAATAAGGAATATATTTCCCAGTTGCACCAAAGGACGCGGTGGCAACGCTCACACGGCGCGCTCACAGAGGGCTCGCTGGTCATCGTGAAGGACGAGGCGCTACATGCAGCACAATGGCCACTGGGACTAATTCTGAAGCTTTATCCGGGACCTGACGGAGAGGCTCGCGTAGCGGACATTAAAGTACAGTCAGGCACAATCAGAAGGGCATTCCACAGAATATGCCCGTCATTAGATGGACCACTAAAATAATCAATCATTCTTCAATTAACCTATCTGGACCGATCATCATTCATACCTCAATCAATCTACAAAACCACATGCATTCATCAACCAAACATTCAACCTGGCTACAACTCATCATCCACTGCTGGCCCGGGAGTTTGTTCACGCACATACATATACAAAGGACACACAACGACGTCACCAACGAGCGACGCGGCACGGCGCGGGGACCGGAACGCAAGACCATCGCGACACTGCATCGTCCGACACGACCGCGCTCAGACATACTTACTTCGATTAAATACTAAGTTGCTATAATTATTGTAACCACCTAATAAACAGTAATACAGTCCACTTTGCTTTCCTTTAACCTGGGCCTAGACATGGTGGCCTACCTTAACCTTTAAATATAACGGAACACCACGTCCTGCGGCAAAAAGTCTTCCTCCAAGACGAGGGGCAGATAACAATTCGGTACTCGCACCACGAACGCTTTGAAGTTGACGTATGATGTAACTGCACCCTTGGCGTATATTCGTCTTTCGGCGCACGTACTCTACGATGACCTCCGCCTTAGTGGTGTAGTGCAGTCGGGAGATATACATCGGTGTATTCGGCTAAGCGACACGCAGACTTACTCTGTTGGTGTTTTGCCGCAGCGGTGTCATTAGCCTATGCTATCCCACCGCTGGGCAAAGGCCTTGCCCAAGTCTTTCCGGGAACGTTTTCTGGTAGCACGCGTCCAGGTTATCTTGCTACTTCTCTCTGGCCCGTCATCGTCGACGCCGTCTGTCTTCAGGCACCCATTGCGGTCACTTTGCATGCGGCTGACGTGACCCGCTTAATCCTGTTTAAACCTGTCAGCCTTTTCGCCTACGACAGTTGCCCGTTTTGGAACGCAGCGAAGTGTTCTGAATTTTTAACCGACTTCAAACAAAGAAATAAGGAGTATCTCAATTCGACACGTATTTGGTTTTATGTTTGGCCACGCTTAACTTTTTTCAGTGTAGTCCGATTTCGATGATTCTTTTTTTAATTCAAATTTGGTATAAATATTCATCACGATAAATTTCATAAAAATATTCCACCCCTAAGGGTGGGAAATTAAAGGATGACTTGAATTTGTTGTGTCACCGTGTCGTAATTAATTTGTATGATGAGAAATAGTCACTAACAAGTGAAAAAACTAACCTTTTTACAAAAAAAGGTGGCAATACAAAACAACAAACAAAACGAAAACCGCTTTAAAATTTTTAAACTCGAAAACTTGCGAATTTAAAGTTATTTTTACTTTTTAGTTTTCGAAGGTGGTTGTTTTTTTGTAAAATAGTTTTTTACATCCAGAATACTGCGCTCCATTGGTCGTTACAGTCTTCAAGGTTAAACTTTTGCTACTCAGTGGGTCTGAGCACGGCTGACGGTGATCTGAGCTATTATTTTATTTTATTTATTTACTAGCTGACCCGACAGACGTTGTCCTGTCCCTATCTACCTATTTACCTACCTTACACCTACCCTACACCCACCCTACACCCACCCTACACCTACCCTACACCTACCCTACACCTACCCTACACCGACCCTACACCTACCCTACACTACACCTACCCTACACCTACCCTACACCTACCCTACACCTACCCTACACCTACCCTACACCTACCCTACACCTACCCTACACCTAACCTACACCTACCCTACACCTACCATACACCTACCCTACACCTACCCTACACCTACCCTACAACTACCCTACACCTACCCTACACCTACCCTAACCCTTAACATTTAGGGGGATGAAAAATAGATGTTGTCCGATTCTCAGACCTACCCAATAAGCACACAATATTTCATCAAAATCGGTCAAGCCTTTTCGGAGGAGTTTAACTGCAAACACCGCGACACGAGAATTTTATATATTAGATTTTAGATTAATTAAAAGGTTAACACAACTTACAATCAACAAAAGACCGAGATTACTAGATAGAAGACAAAAGAAAAACAATAATAACAAACATCTTAATTAAGTTTAAGTACACTTTTAATCAATAAAATCTTCGTCCATTCATCCGCAAACAGGATCGTTGGATTAGAGTCCAAGAGATCATTTAGTACAGTCAGAGTGCGAAGTGCTGGGGATTTAGCACGTACAATACGGTCATCGTATCTTGGCGCGTCTGAAATTAGCTGTTTGGCTGCGCAATGGAACTTTTGGGAACGAAATTGTCTACTGCGCAGCTAATCGGCTAGCTTCAGACGCGCCAAGATACGTTGACCGTACTGTACGACAAGGCGGACAGCAAATAAGTACTTTGTGCTTTCTGTCGCGGCAGTAATTGATTGCGGCAAAATCATGACGACTCATAAATGAAAATGGAAGAAAAAGACCTGCTATGTTATTCTGTAAGAACTCACTCCAGTTCTCACGTCTGATTCCGCGGTGAAAACTGTTTTAGGTATACTGTAATTCGATAACTACTACGCTAGCGTCACTGAGTATCAACTAAAGTGAAGCGAACTATTATTACGCTACTATTTTAGCGAATACCAAATACTTTTCACTTCAGGTAAGTGAAATCGGAAATGAGATAGGATTCGAATTCGCGGGTGAATTCTTACAGAATCGCACTGCTGGGCCTGCAGACAAAATCCCTTTTCTGTTAGCGTTAACGCCAACGGAAAAACATATTGTATTCAGTTGACATATTTGCATCACGTGACATCGCGTAAGCAAACGTCAACTCCATACAGTTTTATTTTCCGTTGGCATTAACGCTAACAGAAAAGGGATTTTGTTTACAGGCCCTGTTGCGCCGACTCCAAGTAACATGGGTTTTAGGGACAAGGGTAAACGATGATAACGATTATCGTTTTGCTAGAATTTTCGGCAAAGTCTGCAACTGTTCAGGATAGCAGCTTTCTGTAGGGATTGTAAGGTAGAGAGAGCAAATCTAGGATTTTTAAAGACTCGTGCAACAGTTTGAGTATGACTAAATATTACATCGCAGTCAGATTTCTCGTCCAAAAGAGTGCAAAGCGCGGATAATACGTGGGCGGCACTGAAAATTTCGGGAATCAAGGAAGTGACACAACATTACTATTTAAAAATGTATTTATTGCTTTTCGAAGTATTCTCCGCGAAATTTGACACATTTTTCCATACGATGGAACCAATCATTGAAGCAACCATTCCATTCGGAAGTTGTGGTTTCCAAAATGGCCGTTTTGTAGGCGTCCACAGCTTCTTTAGGTGATGAAAATCTCTGACCACGCAATTTATTCTTTATTTTAGGGAAAGTATAGAAATCTTAGGTCTTAGGGCTTAGGTCGGGGCTGTACGGCGGATGGTCTAATAATTCAATGTTATCTTGCTCTAAAAACTCTTTTGATCTGTGCGCGGTGTGAGAACTCGCATTGTCGTGATGGAGGATGATGCGGCGGTCGCAGTTCTCTTTACGGAGTTCAGAAATGACCTGTGGCAAACAAATGCTAGCATACCATTCTGCATTAACCGTTCTTTGTTCCTCAAGAGGAATAGTCGCAACATGGCCGGTTTTGGAGATAAACGTGGCCACCATTTTTTTTGCAACACTCCGTGAACGAACAATTTTTGTTGGCTTTAACTCATTTTCGAACACCCAAACTTGTGACCGGTTTTTTGTTTCGGGTTCGTACGCGTATATCCAGGATTCGTCACCTGATACGATGTTGTATACAGCATTTGAGGATCCTGCGTGGAATCTTTCGAGAGTTCTGACGCACCAAGTAACGCGAGCCGCTTTTTGCTTTTCACAGAGCCAATGCGGTATCCATCGGGAAAACAACTTTTTGACACCTAATTGTTCATGCAAGATTATTTGTATTTGACTCATGCCAATGTCTAAAGTTGCCTGAATTTCGCGGTATGTCACATGTCAATCTTCCTCAATCAGCTTACGCACAGCATCAACGTTTTCTTGGGTGACTGCAGTTTTTGGACGACCTTGACGGGGATCATCACTGAGCTCGACACGTCCACGTTGAAATTCAGCAAACCAGCGATAAATTGTGGTTTTGGATGGGGCTTCATCACCAAATGCAGAAATCATCCGGTCAACACACTGTTTTTGTGATAAACCACTTCGAAAGTCATAATAAATCATCGGTCTTGAATTTTCTCGAGTCAATTCCATTTTCTCAACGACTAAACAAGTTTGACAAAACCTTGTGACAAGACCGAGAATCTTTTTTTAAATAAATAAATGGTATTCGATTTTTAAAACCAAGGAGTTTTCAATTAAAAAGATTTTAATATGACAGGAACAGTGGAAATATTCCATTCCCGATACTTTTAGTGCAGCCTGGTATGAAGGCCGAGATAAGTAGGCACTGCACCCATATTTCGTCAACTTCATGTTTTGTTTATAAGCCCCATGTAATAAAAAGTGTGATTTTTAACATACACTTTCACTTAAAGTTCCGCCTCAATAAAGTAGGACATTGTGTTTATTTCTAAAAAATCCTTTAACTTTTATCAGATTACACAATCGTCTAATTCCGAGTACTGTCTGTGACGAAGGTGACTTTGACATTTTATTAAAAGCTCACTCTAATTGGTTCATCCGTTTGTGAGTTACGATGTCGCAGACGGACAAAGTTTTATTGCTCTTTTTGTTGTCATGTTTTGATAAATCTTAATTTTGGTAACACGAGTGTAGACTTCATCAAGTCTAATTTATATATTTTTCGTGCGTGCAGCCGGTGTTCATCGATTTATAAGACGTTATCACGTCAAAAACGTATATTTTGACAGTCTCAAAGGAATCAAAATTTATAGGGTTCTTCCCGTTGACCTAGAACTATGAAATTTGGCAAGTAATATAGTCTTATACTACAAGTACAGGGAAAAGTCAGAAAACTATACATTTGTGATTACCTAAATCATAAAAAATATAGTCTTTATTAAAAGTACGTAATGAATCATTGAGGTATGCGCCGTCATAATAGGGTATTACACCCATTTTTGAAAAGTGCCTCAACGAAATTCTGTAGTGCTAACATGCCACCAAAAAAAAACACCAAATTTTTATTCAATCGATAAGTGCCATAAAAATGAATCTAAATTTTAAATTTTCAAATATCGCGCGTAGTTTGACGAAAACGCCTCTTACTGGACGCCATATTGCTCAGCGTAAATGACGTCAGATCGTTTTGTATCAAATGAGCTCATATTCAATATGATAATTGTATTCATTTAAAAATAATTAAAAGCATATTTTGTAATAGGTGTAATAATGAAAAAATTACGTTGGTTACGAAAATAATAAAAGTACGAATCCTATATTACGCCAATCGGTTGACTGACAGTTGACAATTTTTTGTTTACACAGCCGTACGGCGTAATAACATGGCCGCTACTATTTCACGGTGTTTTATAACAGATTAAAAATACTGAAAACTTTGAATTGAATTAAAAAAATTGTTTTGTTATTTTATGAACTAAAACTTACATTTTCCGACTGCTTTATGCCTAAACTGTCTCAATAACATATTTATAGATTTTTTCTCGTATAGAGTAAAATACCCTACTTATTGTATTTATTGTACGGGTGACCAAATCACGGAATTTGGACGGAACCCTCGGTGGGCGAGTCCGCACTTGACTGGTTTTTTTTTTAACTTTAAAATTTCTTCCGCTTCCAAAAACACTAGGAATTTCTTCTGTATCGAGGGTATGATATAAACACACATTATTTATTTATTTATTTATTAGTTCAATTACTCTCTGCACTCACAGTAAGTATTCTGTGCTCACAGTTAACAACCAACACGTGCCTAGTCAACAATTACAATTATAAATTATCATTATTATATCAAAAACAGAATAATAAAAAAAAAAATTAATTATCAATTCGAATTAAAAAAAAAAAAAAACATAAAATAAATAAAAAATAAATGTTTATTTCCTCTCCACAAATTACATAATAGGTACAGTTGACAGGAACAATGTTACAAGATTTGTAATTTGTGGGAGATCTCCAGTCTAAACTACTACTGAGTGTAGTGAATGAGTAAAGTAGAACAAGTGTTCCGGTAAATTGTGTGTTAGCGTGTGTATGTGTGTGTGTGTGTGTGTGTGTGTGTGTGTGTGTGTGTGTGTGTGTGTGTATGTGTGTAGTTCAAAGATATATAATTTTGTCAAATATCAATTTTGCATGTTGTAACATTTTTTGTTAAGTTATAGGCTTTTTTAAAATATAATCATAATTATGAATCTGAGAGAATTACACCACCAACCAACCAGTCAACCACTTTTGACTGACTTCAATCAAAACCCTTAGTAAGATAAAACGTGTTTGCGTTACATAAACAAAAATACGGAACGCCCTAGTTATAAGAAACACTACAAAACAAAAGTTTTAAAAGGGTAAATAGAAGAACCTACTAACCTAATGGGTTTCTGAATATTAAGGATAAATTTAAACCGTTCAAAATTAGTTTTGACTGATTTTTGTAGTCAAAAGTAGTTTTGACTGGTTAAGAGTTTTGACTGTCATATGGTTAAAAATGACCTTGATATATTTGACACTTTGAATCGGGTTCGAGTGCGAAGTGAGCGTCGAAGTGACGGGGAAATTACCTTATTACAGAATGCCACTTTTTACGTCATCTCATACTTTATCTGTCAAAATCTCCCTGTCAATTTCAGTTCAACTCTGTGTATCTTCAAGGCACGAGTGAACCGGTTCATCTTAGCAAGCGTGTTCCAACTTAGGCCGCATTATCACTTACGATCAGGTGAATTGCGGTCAAACGCAAGCCTATTTAATAGTAAAAAAAAAAAAAAAATCGCTAGGGTGGCGCTAGTGTAAATTGGAATTATCAATCGAGTTTTTAGAATGCGGAGAATGCTAATCAAGAAACTCACAGCGGATTCAGATTCGAAGTTTAGAATGAGGTCTTACTGAATCACACCCCAGTTACCTCATGAACGGTCTCAGATAGGCGGTCGAGCTAAAAGTATTCATTAATTTCAAAGCACCTAAAAATATATTCTAATAAGAATATAATAATTAAGAATGAATCTGATTTCCCACTTACTGCTTCCTTATTTTACAATCTTTGTGAGGCCCAAAGGATTACCCATAACATTAAAAAAAAACTAAATATTTTATGACCTAACGAAGGCCATGAAAAAAATAAAACTACTTATGTAGATAACTGTTGACTACCTACCTATCTACAAGAAAAAAACAATTGATAACGCAATTTGAATTAATTTAGTGTCACCTACGTGACGTGGTAACAAATTGACTAATTAAAAGTGGTGTTATTGCTTCAAGTAAACAACTTTATAAAGAAAAATAGTGTAGGGGCACACCTACGACACTTCATACAAACGAAACGATTAAATTACCTACACTACTACCAAAATAATAGACTGTACAAATACGTGCGTATGTGTGCGTGTCTACGCGCCGCTCAAGCAGAGGGCCTAGTGTGAGTTTTTATTCGCACTCGATCGCAGTCTAGTGGCAACAATAGGAACTACAATAATTCCATACAAATTGACATTAATAATAATAATAATAAATAATAATAATATGTGGGGACATTTCACACACGGCCATCTGACCCCAAACTAGGGAGACCCTGTACTATGGGTGTCAGACAGCTGATATACATACACAAATATATTTTAAATACATACATTATATAGATAAGCGATAATAACATTAGCGATAGTTTACGTTAACGCGATCGAGTTCGAATAAAAACTCACACTAGGCCCTCTGTTTCGAGAGCTCGTTCGACACGGGAAGAGGTGAGGAACAGTGTTTCGGAGGGAGGCGGGGCGTGACGTAAACGAAGTTATCTAAGAGTAAGATCAATGAGTAAAATTATTCATGAGTTAGTTCCTCTAGTATAACATGGCATGTGGTTAAATCGGCCCTTAGCCACAAGCTGGTGAGAAAATACTGGATATTTCGTAATTTCTTGAGCAATAAGGTAAGGCTATGATGACCTGGCGCTTATCTAGCCTGTGTAAAATCTAACTAGACTTTCCTTGCGTGCCCTGCACGCTTCAGTAATTGACAGATACACTCGTGGGTAACTCAATAATCGCCTCTCGAATGTCAATTGCACCGCATGGGTGCATAAGTACCGGTGGTTTGACCTTCACACATTTTTCGCCCGACGATCATTAACATAAAGAGCGGGTTGTTTCAAACTGTCGGTTAACGTTACATACGGACGGTTAAAAAGTAACTATGACGTGAGATGGTTAACGTAAGTACGTTAAATGTAACGGGTTGTTTCATAACATAAAAATCCGTCAGTTAAAGTTAATCAAAAAGAGATTCCATCATATTTTGATGTTTGAAGTAAGTAGCTGTTTCACAACACAAAATTACGATGACTGGTCGGTTATGGTAATAGTAACTTTTTGACGTACCATTTTGTGAAACAGCCCATTTTTTTGATTTGACGATAGTTAGCGCCATTTTTTACTATTAGCGGTCAGTAATGTATAGTTCAAGCAACCCGCCCTTAGACTGCCATCGTTATGATTTTAAGAAGCATCTATGCCAAAACGATCCAACCTGCAGTCCCACAAACGAACGCAATATTATGTTGGATAGTGTACAGGCTACATCCGGTGCAGTTTATTATGCGGACCTTGTGGAAACTAGAACTAATTTCCGTGCGTTCAAGCGTTTTTGCCATACCTATTATTGGAATCAAATTTAATGTAACAGCTCACTTTTTAGGGCCCATTAATTATGTCAATTATAATCCGTGGTGCTTAGCAACTGGGTTTCTCCCAGTTGTAAACGTCCCCTTGTGCCTATTGGCCTAGTTCTGTTCTGTCTCCTGCTTGACTTGGAGGGAAGTGGAAAAAAAAAAAATGTTTTTCTTACTCCTCCGCTGTTCTTTTCTGATTAATTTCGTTGCGGGATCCAAGACAGTTGAATCGTTTCTCTGGGACTCGTCGAGCTTCATTGCTCTGGCGCTTTTCTGGTGGTCGCCACTGTTGATTCTGGCTTACAGGAGTTACAGTGGTTAGGGAATAGTGTGGCGGGCTTGTCCCATTTAAAAAAAAAAAAAAAAAGTCCCACAAACGAAAACTACATAATACTACACAAGAAATCGTAGTCCTTCGGTAAATTAGTAGGTCATTACACCCGCAACATTGATTTATCTTTCCTGGAATACTATGAACTGGTATTATCTGCTTAGTACGCTCTAAACGTTTTACAAATAACTATATTTAATTCTAGAGCAACGTGAATATTACATTGTACTGCATTGTCTACTCTTCATATACAGTACTTGTGTATGTTAAATAAGGGGCACTAGCACAGCGATTCCTGAAGTGGGTTCCGCGAAATCTACGGGTTCCGTGAGAAAGTCACAAAGGTAACTATCGCGAAATTACATATTTCATGGAATCCTTTCTTTTTATTTTTCGCTTTTTAGTACAGACCTTCTTATCACTCAAATCCATTAAGAAACGGCAACACAGTTAAAACAAAGATAGAAAGTCGTCGGTCGAAAACGTCGTCTATATATTTTTTTATGGTTTTTGTTGTTTTTTTCAAAAACCGCTGAGTAATTTCTCTTTGTTTGTGTACCATAACTTTCACCAGAATGTAACAAATACTTTTCTGATAACCGCATCGAAATCGGTTCTGCCAAACGGGAGATAATCGCGGACAAACATACATACGTGCGGGTAAAACTGAAAACGTCCGATTTTTGAAGTCGGTTATTAAATAATTCAGTGGCAATGCAAAACAACAAACAGAACGAAAATTAGACGATGTCCGGAGTGTCCGACTTTTGTTAGGCTTTTTAAATAAAACATTATTTTTTTATTTATATTTTCCATTGTTCTGTGAACCAGAACCTTAATTTAGCCAAGTGTAATATTAAACTTGGCTAAATTAAGTCGACTAAATTCAGTTACTACTTACTAAGTACTACTACTTAGGTACTTACTGAATGCGATTACACTTTACTGAATTCAGTAGCGACTGAATTTAGCCGACTTAATTTAGCCAAGTCTAATAAGGGCTTTACCTTGTATTGTATCACACCTTTAGCGCAGCAAGGGGAATGGCTGTCCGGCCTTTTCACCTAATTGTCCGACTAAACTGGATATTATATCCGGCTTTTCGGTTTTAGGACTTGGCAACCCTACTTGCATAAGAGAGAGCTAGTGTGATGACTAGACTAATTTATTTTATTGAAAAGATATTAAAAGATGTTACAGTAAAACAATAATACAACAACAATACAACAAGAAAAACAGTTGAATTTTATAGTTAAACTTTTTTCTACATACGTTAGATTTCTTTTAAAAAAATGCATTCTCTTGTTAATCGATATTCAAATTCAAAAAAAGAACTCATTAAAAAACAAAATTGTTTTTTTGAACGTCATTTGCAGACAGCACCGTTACGGAGATACCAACTTAACTATGAAATGGCAGTTTTTTAAACGAATACTTAGTACAAGACAGTAAGGACGTGTTTTGTTTGAAGTTTGTTGACGAACGCGCCACCACTCAATTCACAGATAACTTAAGACTGTTGCATTCTGCATAGCTAACGGAACTGACGTAAGAACCCAGTGTTTCCTTATTGTCTTTTTATCTTTCATCGTCTTGCACTTTCATACTTTTACAATTATTATTTTAACTGTGATAAATAATTCGTTCGTTGGAATCTTTTTTAGGGTTCGGTTCGTCCGAATGAAAAACGGAACCCTTATACGATCATTAGGTGTGTCCGACTGTCACAGCCATTTTGCTACGAATCGGAATTTATTAAAGAAAGAATCATGGCAATCATGGCAAGATTTGTATAAAAAGAAAAACCGGTCTTTCCTGTGGTACCTTAAAAAATATTATTTTTAAGGCTTCTAGCCAAGGCAAAAAACTTACAAACTAAGCGACTACACGCTAAGGGCACCCCCTGTGGGGTACGAGCCTCGGCTTAGGGCGTCGCTGGGGGAGGACAGCAAAAGGACAGGCTTGATCATATTTCGGTTGCGCCACCATGGTATCCAAGTGATATATCCCTAAGGGCCTCAGGGAAATAAATGTTTTAATAATATTAAAACTATTTTAAAGTTATTTAAGAAAATATTAAAGAACATAAGATCAAAATTGCCCATTCCTTTATCCTCGGAACCCATCATCATCATCATCATGTCAACCTTTAGACGCCCATTGCTGGGCATAGGTCTCCCCCAAGGGGGGTTCGGCCGTAATCGCCATGCTTGGCCGATGCATGTTGGCGATCGCAGTAGGTGTTATGGTACTCAGAAGGACGCTGCTGCCCATCCTCTGGTCAATATCCCTCTGTCGCCTTCTACGACACCCACGGGTAGAAATGGGGTAGTGCTATTCGCGACCGGCACCACACGGCTAATCGTAATCCTCGGAACCACTGAGCCTATACTGACGAGAGAAAATAGGTATTTACGTATAGACTACAGGTAACCAACAGGAAGTCGATGGCCAAACATAACGTGGTAAATCTTTTAATGTTGTGCATACAACCATTTGCAGAAACAGTTTTAGTGTTTTTAATAGTATTTATCTACAAAGATGAGTTTGTTTTTGGGTTATTTTGTATGTAGTGGTAAATATTGTATGGTGGTACGGAACCCCTCATTTGTGCGCCCAACTCGCACCTGGCCAGTTTTTAACCGACTTCAAAAAAAGGAGGTTCTCAGTTCGACCCGTATGTTTGTATGTATGTGTGTTTGTCCGCGATTATCTCCCGTTTGGCTAAAACGATTTTGATGCGGTTTCCTGAAAAGTGTTTGTTCATTCTTTAGAAGGTTTAGTACTTATACAAAAAATAGAAATTTATTCACATTGAACTATAACTCAGTGTTTATTCAGCGCTTTTTTAAAAAAACAACAAAAACCTAAAAACATAGGTTGAGACGTTTTCGTTCTAAATTTCAATTTTATTTTAAGATAATTTAATAGCGGAGGATATTCAATTTCAATTTGTATTGATTTTATATTATAAAACGACATTACAAATACCTATTAGGTATGTAGTTACCTATTCAAACGTCTTTGTTTTATGTAAAACAAAGTGTTTATATTTTTACTGACACCGGACCGGAGTAAATATACAACAGAGACCAAATTATCGTGCTGCAAATTGGGAGTCAGGTTTGTAAGGAAAAGTCTATACAAAGGTGGGTCCCTCTACCTACGTCTTGGAACGGCTGGAAGCTCTAACTTTTGTAACTGAGAACTGAAATGGACCATTACACCATTTACAGGCACTTTTGAATTGTCAACGAGACAATTCAATTCAGAAGTGCCTGTACTTAAACAGTTCCATTGAAATTAATGCTTTGATTTTTTAACCGACTTCAAAAAGGAGGAGGTTATCAATTCGAATGTTTATATATTTTTTTTAATGTATGGGCATAACTCTGTCATATATAGACGGATTCGCAAAAATCTTTTTTTGTTCGAAAGGGGTTTATTCCAAAATGGTCCCATATAATCAAAATTAATACAGCCCTTTTTGAGAAAATCAACAAATTCCCAAAAAAATTACTTAGACGACGTTTTAGTTTCTTCAATCTATGGAGCACTTACAATCTCTTTTAAGTGTGTCACCGTTTCTTAATGGATTTGGATGTTAATGCAACATTAAAAAGCGAAAAATAAAAAGTTTTTTCAAAAAAAGAGAAAACCGCCTTCAAAAACTAAAAAGTGATAAATAGCACAGAACACACATTACTTTACTTTCGGAAGTCGGTGGCAACACAAATCAACAAACGCAAAGCCACCGCCACCGATTTTTTCCGAGTTTTTAGAATGCCAATGAAGAAATTCATTGGCATTCTAAAAACTCGGTTGATAATTCGAGTTTACACTAGCGCCACCCTTGCGAGCGTGTCAGCGAGTTGAACTAAATTGACAGGGAGATTTTGACCGATAAAGTATGAGATGACGTAAGAAGTGGCATTCTGTAAGGTAATTTCCCCGTCACTTCGACGCTCACTTCGCACTCGAACCCGATTCAAAGTGTCAAATATATCAAGGTCATATTGAACCTTATGCGGAGTGTATAGCGATGTGAGATGCGAGTTGTTGTTTGAATTTTACAGAATCGACCTACTGCGCCATTGTCCATTCAGTCACTGAGCTTGCTCGCACACGAGCCAAGCCAGCGTGATTGAAGTTCGGTTTCTGTCTGAATATCTATTCTGTGGTTCTTATTATTACTTAGTACGTACATACCTACCTACGTACATAACTGACTATTTTCTGCGCATTTAGTCACAATCTCTAAGTAGGTCACTAACTTACTGTATTAAATGATTTACCTATCTATTAATAGCTAAAGGAATTCTGTAATGTGCCGTTACTTCATAGGGTACGTATAATCGTTTAGGGAATTTTATATTCCCCTAAACTATACTAATATTATAAATGCTAAAGTAACTCTTTCTGTCTATCTGTTTCGTGCTTGAACCCTAAGGAAGGACATTGAACCCTAAGGAAAGACGTCTAAGGCTACCAACGTAAGTGTTGTCATTGATTAGTCTATCTAAACTAATAATATAAGGGAATAAATATAATGACCAACAAAAATAGTAAATGATCACCAAATTAATCTTAGGACCCTTATATCCCCCCTGGGGCGGATCCGACATGGTTAGGTTAGGTTAGAACTGTGACCCCCTACGCACGAGGCGATTAAGCAGAGCGAGCGTGCCGCGGCACCGGCCGCCGAGTGCCAGAGCCAAATCGCTTTTTACAGTCAAACTCCTACATTTCTACAATACTTTGGTTAAATGTTGGTGATCATTTACTATTTTTGGAAGTCATTTACTATATCTGGAGGTTCGTTAAACATAAGTCATATTATAAAGATGAAAGATTTGTTTGATACGATGTAATTTAAAAAGTACAGGTCCGATTTTTAAAATTATTTCACCATTATAATGCTAAGTACCTACATTATCCTTGAGTAACAAAGGCTTTTGTAAAAATTAGGGATCGTTGAGAAAATAAACACGGACGAAGTCGCGGGCAAAGTGCCTGTTTTGAAATAAAAACTTAAATATCTTTTACTAAAACTACTACTATTATTTAAAAAAAACTGAAAAAAAAAACAAAACGACAATGACGACTTTTTGAATGATAACTCAACTTTGTTTACTTAAAAATTGATAAATAATTTAGTAGAAATTAATGATGACCTGTTTTATTGATATTCAAAATGGGGCTGCTTTGATAACACCATTTTTATTGCTGGTTTAAAGTCACCCCAACGACGCGAAGCCGACGTAGAACTTATTTTCGATAGTTAGGGTTATCTTTGAACGTAATTATTTCTACTTCCAACTAGGTATTTTAATGTGCTAAACCATTTAGGTACAAAATATGGCGTAAGAAGAAAAAATAATCGGCTGCGTTTAATTTTACCGCAAATAATTCTAGTAACATTATGCATTATTAGAATATCAGGTAATTATCAAAGTCACCTCTGGCTTTGAAAGTCACCCCTTTCGACTCCGCGACTTGCTGCAATAACCGACATTTACGCGGACAAACCCGCGGACAAAAGCTAGTATTGCTATGCGTCACCTAACGTAACATTAATGTAGTTATTATTGTTAATCACCAGCCTGTTTGCCAAGTGTGGTGATTTGTGAATATGAACTTTATGAGGTGGGTACGTAAGCTTGCGATGTTTCAATGCCAAGTAGGTACCTACCATGTACAGAGGACAGAGGCCAGCACATTAAGGTTCAATCTGTCAAATTTCTTTGATAGATTGTCAACTTTACTACAAAGCAATAACGTTCAAATTCGATTGGGAAAATTTGACAGTTTGGTATGCTCTTTGCTGGCGTCTGTAGCTACCTACTTACAATTTATTGTCCAGCAGTGAGATGACGAATTTGTTCGCGTAAATTATCTAATGAGTCCCTAATTTTTGTATGTATAATAAAATAAGTAGGTACAGCTAGAAATTTTAAAATCGGTTAAGTAGGTAGGTACCAACTTACTTAAGTATTTTTTGACTTTATCTATCACAAACAAATATACTTACCTACAAAACAGCTGATCTGGTATTGATAATTGTCATCCAACCCTCGGAGACAAAAACAAGGTTATCCCCATTTTGTCATACCTTCCTACTTCGGCAACTTACTCCTGGAAATCGAACCCGGAACCACAAAATTAACTTACATTCGAAATAAAAACAAACTTGTTATCTATGTACAACAAGAAATAGGTACACAGATACCTACTAATAGCTATTGAATATTCAATATTTCAATTGTTTAATGCATACCTACCTATGAAACGTAATACTTACCTAACGAGGAATGAATACCTACGTAGTACTCATCTACCTACATAAACATTTTGAAACCATAAATTGAAATACTACGGAGGTAAGTATACAACATGGCGCTGAAATCTATAAAAACCCGCGGAAGTCTCCAAACTCCCTACGTAGGTAGGGTATCTACCCATCATGACTGTTCAAAAATATAAAAATGAATTTTTAGATTATTGATTCCGTGAGCCCGTCTCTGACTATACAATTTTTATATAAGTGTAATACAAAAACGCACACATAGACACTATTCAACATACGCCAACTACACATACGGGAAGTAACTCACACTAACACAGTTTTACATAGAAAAACAGCCGTTCTCCTCTCTAGCCTATCTATACGTACTATAGAAAAAAAAACTTCAAAATAGTACGGCTTCACTCACTTTCACATTATATTACACCAATTTCAAACTATAATGTATGAACATCCCACGTCATAAAGATTAGTTTTGTTTGTATCAATATTATATTCCGTCTCTTTTACTCAACCGAACGCTTTCGAGTTTTCCGTTCATGATCCAACTCAAAATACGCCAAAAATGACGTCGAGCCAGAGCCAATGTTGTTTCGAAAACACAGTGTCTCGCGTTTCTTTCTACGGATACCGCGCGCGCCCGCTCGCCGTATATTATTTGGAATTTTCCAATCCACTGATTACTACTCGTCGTAAGTTTTACAAACAAATTCGAGTCCGTTTCGTATTTTTCGCGATTAGCGGCAATGTAGGAAAGTCTTAAGTGGCGACGGCGTTATGGTCGATTTTCGCGCGCACTCCACGCCTAACCGGCCGAATGAAAACGACTTGCCGGGAGCCCGTCGCCGGTCGAGACGAACGCGCCGCTGAAATAGATCGTATTGTACACAGAAAATTCTGACAGCTCGGAGCCGTCACAAGAAAATAATGTCGTTTTTATTACATTTTTTGATAAATTATTATTCTAGTTTCGGTTCGGCGGCGTTCCAACGGCCTTATCGATTTTCCTATTTAGCGCGCTATCGTATTTTATACATTTTCGAAAGGTCCGCGGCGCGTCAATGCGCTTTCGAAAAATATTTTACAAGTATTTTCTCGGCGGCGAACGGACGTCGAGTGCGGTGCCGTAAATTGGTAATAATTCCGTTGATTACACAGTAATATAGTGTCCGAATATGGGTTAGTGGTGAGGAACACGGACACTGCGAGCGTTGACTTCTGTGATACGATCCTATGAAAAATGTTTGTGTTAGTGTAAGTTTTTAGTGCATAGTTGGCTGATAGTTGTGTCTGGTGCATTCCGATTGTGAAAGTGCACGGCTAGTGTTATTGTGCGTTGGATGCTGCAGCTGTGGCCACGGACCTAGGCGCACCTTACTCACCAGAACGGTCACTCGTGTAAGTACAAGGAACCTTTCTAGAATGACCTCGTAGGGCTAGTAAACTGCATAGGTATTTACTAGTTCACCTACGATAGCTATGTTCGGTTGACACTGTTGCGCCAGGGAGTTTCTGTGCATCGATGTCCAACATAACCTAACCGTATACGATCCACAACAATAAAATCCAAAATTCCTTTTTCCAAATTAGTTTTTAAATTCCTGTTAATATTTCCTCGTTTTTGTTACAAATCGTGACGTGCCAAGAAAAAAAACCTAATCACACAACTCTGCTGTAAACAATATCAGGAAACAAGCAACAACACACTGCTCCTGTAAAGCAATAATTTAAAAATGGAATTAAAAAGTAAAAGAATCCACCAGTTTAAAAGTTTTACTAAGAAGTTTACTAATAAATAGATTAGAAACTCTTCAAATTAAATCATTTTATTTTTCTGTTGTCTGTGTATTTTTAATTTTAAAATAGGAATGTTAAAGGTCACAGAAGTTAAAATTCCATCCTACCCATCATAAACTTTGACTTTTATAGAAATAATACAGTTCTGTGATAAAAATAACATCAGCCTACACATAAATTTAGGGAAAAAACATCCATGTTTGTTGTAATTCTTACATTCTGATTTTTAAATTATTTTGAGTTCTTGTTTCAATGTTATATGTAGGAAGTGTTTAAACCTACTTACTATGTACCAATTTAATTAACAATAACTTAACAGTAGTAGGTATTTTATTTTAACTTATTAGGTAATCATCAAACCTGATTATTGTAAAATCAGTTTCAACATACATTAATGAAAAAAATAAAATACTCTACCCTGTAGTCTGTTATCTTATGGTAATGTAAGTATGTACCACCTACTTACAGTCAATATTATTTTTCCTAAACACTAAATATTTAAGATAAATCCATAGAAAACTTAGCATATTATTTATCATAAAACTTATTTTTGTCATAAAAAGCAGCCTTTATACTTTTATTTAAATCAACCATTTGCAAATTATTATCCTAACTAGGTATCTTTATTTTTCATTTACTTAAAATAATTTTATTAACAGAACCAAGTTATTTTTCAGATGCTATCCATAAATATTAAAATTAAAAAGTTAATCAAGAACTCATTCACAAATAAAATATGGTAAACTGAATTACTTACATAATTTCTTATCCTATTTCTTAATACAAATTATTGTAAGTAAGTAAGACTTACCATTAACTCGCTAAAGATTACATAAAATAAAAAATTAAATCAATAATTTAAAAAAGAGGTTCTCTTCAAGCTTACTTACAATTTTAATCCTTATGTGACAACTTAGGTAGGTAAGTTTAAAAATACTTACATTGTAAGTAGACATACTTAAATTACATAATTATGTAAAATAGTATTTAATGCTCAAGTACTTTGTGAAGTAGGTAATAATTAAGAATGTTGATTGAGTACAATTAGGTAAAATTATTTTTATTAGGGTTGGTACGAGGTGGCATGAAAAAAAAAATATTCCTTTAAGGATTTAGGTGGAGGTCTTTGCCCAACTGTGGGACAATATAAGCTATATAAAAGTACCTAGTTAAGTACCTACCTACTCATTTGAAAAAAGAAAGAAAAAATGGTATTATGAAATGCCATGCCAAGTTTTCTACATGGGCATCACTGGATTTTTATTTATTCCGGTAAGTAGGATTTTAGGAAGATGCAATTTTAGTCAGCTTATATCGTTTCAATACATAAGAAGACAGGTTATTTAACTAATCAATTTAACACACTATTCAATACTTTATTTATTTATTTACATATTACACAACTAATAAAAAGGAATCCGAGTAACACAAGCACACATACAAAAGTAATGTTTATTTGTAAAAGGAGTTTCTTCCAACATAACTAACTAACTAACAATTAATGACAAGTAAAAAGGTTAGGTTATAAGCGCTACGAGAGTGGTACGTTACAACTGCGCTAATTAGCTCACTTGGAGGTCAGAGCCGCGTCGGCGTTTACGGAAGGATGTTGTGTCCCGAGTCTCAAAATGCCCTCCAAAATAACCGAAAATCCTTTGAACATATTCATGTCACTTAATATTGTGGGACATGTTCTATATTAGGAGGGTTTGGTTTCCGCACTTAGTCCTTAAATATGGAAGATTTACGTGAGCCATGGCGTCCGTTACTCCAACCAGCCCACCTCCCTCCAGAAGGAGATCATCAGTTTTCAAGCAAGGGCATTTGATAGTTGTGGGACATTACAATATTACATTATTGATGTTGTGTGTGAGTATGCCATTTTTCTAGGTCTAACCTTGTGTAGGAGATTCTATAGAAAGAGATGTAGACCTACACTATTTGTAAAAGTACTTAATTGAAAATAATATTGAAGTTTTCAGTAGGCCAAACAGTTGTACACTTGTCAAATTGCCCGGGGTATCTATCATGAGTGAAAAAATTAAATTAAGTCACAGGTATTTTTAAAATGCTTTATAAATACAGACAAAAACATGAATGTAATTGTCATATACAAGGAAATCATTTACACATAAAATATAAGTTTAATTGGCACTCTCCAAGACGTCTAAACACACTATGCCGAAGTTACGCGACCTAAGTTCGGAGGCTGATTTTACGTTCCGACGTATTCGGCTGATATGACACACCATAAGTGCCGAACTTACGCGGCAGAAATTCAGTTCCGCAACTTTGTGTGTGTATTCAGTGTCTCGAGCGCCGTCGTGGCGTCGTGTCGTGTTATCTACACAGTTGGACAAACAGACGCAAAACAAAGTGATCTTGTTATTAATGTGTGCTCACAGAATAAGTTGCCGCTGAACTGAACTTACGCCCGACCGAAGTTAGGCTGTACGCTATGACGCGACGTAATTTCGGCATTGTGTGTCAGTGTCAGTAATTCAAATAGCATTGCAAATGTGCTGAACTTCGGTCGCGTAACTTCGGCATAGTGTGTTTAGACACCAATAGTGCAGTTTTCTAAGAGTAAAATACTTTTTTGAAGTCCAACTAATACTTCCGAATTATTATCTCTTATAAACAAACCAGCTTACCTCTTATAATATTAGTCTAGAAGCCTAGATGCAGTGTTTCATCCCCTCCAAATACCTAGAAGTCAAGACGGCCTGTGTTTCACTTTCACCCCCTTGAAAATGTTAGGTCCAGAATTCCAGATTGATACAAAGTTTTTTTTCTATACGTTTATTTTGTAACTTATGCTGCAGCGGCAGTTACTATGTTGTTGCAAATTGCTACTATTTGCTACCAAACCTACAAAGTCGTTGTAAATATTGTTGCAAATTGTTACCATTTCCTACCAAGCACAAACAATGTAGCAGCAGTTACTATATTATTGCAAATTGCTACTATTTGCTACCAAACCTACAAACTCGTTGTAAATATTGTTGCAAATTGCTACCATTTCCTACCAAGTACCAACATTGTAAGTAGGTACATATATACCTAAACTTACTGCTTGCTGCCCTCTTTACTCGTCATTCAAATTCTACGAAATATGGATAACACGATGACGTTCGAGTATTATTTATATATAACCCGATTTGTTAATAAACAAAACGATCTTTCTAGATTTTGAATGTATAGGTACCTACTTAATGCTCTACATCAGTGGGCCTAGCCAAGTTACAATCGTTTCGTATCGTATCTCTTTCGTAATCCTTTTTTGATTTTCGATCACGTGACTTATCGTTGAGATGACGTCATTCCCATACATTTTATTAGTTTTCTATTAGCGTTATCGATTGTACATCGTCAATTTGGTGATTTGGCTAAGCCTACTGGTTTCCAAAGTTGTCTGGCGACCGACCGCGACCTGTTCAACACTTTCAAATTCGGAACTCACCGTTCCGTACAATGCCAATTGATAGAATTCTTATAAGTTTTCCTGTAATTTACAAGCAATGAATTTTGATTTTGTATGTTTTTCAAAATATTTATTCAATTTTCGTCTTCTTTTATGAATACAATCAAAACTATATTTGAGATCCTCATAACGAGCCCTTTCATTTGATATGATAAAAAACAAGGTTTGCAAAACTTTTAATTTCCTAATTTGTCCCCCGAAAAAGACACCCTATTTAAAAAAAATATTTATTTACTTTGCACATCTGTGTTTGGGTCATAGGATTACACCATACTACCAAATTTCACCTGATTTGGTCCAGAAGATTCGGAGCAAATTGGCTGTGACAGACGGGCGGACAGACAGACGCACGAGTGATCCTATAAGGGTTCCGTTTTTATTTTGTACAAACCCCTATAAAACATTCAGTTACGATTGAAAATTCATCATCTGCCTAGCCTATTCCCAACTATGATTTGTGGTCGGCTTCCAGTCTAACCCAATGCAGCTGAATACCTGTGTTTTACATGGAACGACTGCGTGTCTGATCTCTACAACCAAGTTACTGGATAACACGATACCCCTTGGTAAGACTGATTGTCAGTCTTTCGGACTTCTGACTACCCATAACGACTGTCAAAGATCTACGAAAGACAGCACGGACCAACGGCTTTACGTGCTTTCCGAGGCAAGAACCCGGAGAAAAATATTGTTACTTAAAATTATTTAACCTGACACAAAATAATACTTTTTAAAACCCCTTCAGGACGACCCCCGGACGCCTTTTGAACTAGGACAAATCCGGGAAATCGCGGACGTATGGCAGCCCTAAGGACAGGTAGATGATGCAGATAAACGAATGCATCAAAAATCGCGATCGCAGGTCAGTTCAGATGCAAACAAAGCAACAATATAACGCGAGCAGTTTCCATTGAATAACTGATAATGAACTACAAATATATCGCACATAGAGTTTATAATTGTGCGCAAGATATAATTCGGCATGGCATTAATTAATACCTTGTACGTTAGTTTTATATCGGCCTAATTTTCCCACTGCATACCAAAGGCCTCTACGATTCTTCCAATGCTCTCTATTTAGGGCTATTTGGGACCAGTCTCTTCGAAAGAGTCTAGATCATACCGATATCTCTGCTTGGGCCTTCCGCGATATCGCTTGTATTTACGCAATATTCTAATGCCACGTCATTTTCTAGGTATCGGCCATCGGGTACTACAAAAGGTAATTTCACTTATGAAGTTTGACTTCTTATTCCTGATCGACGGTTCCAAGGCTTTTTGGTCTAAGCGACATTTTTTGCGGTATTCAGTAATTCGCTGATTCCAAAAAAAGGTCGCTTAGAACAAATAGCCTTGGAACCCTCGAGTAAGTAAAGTCCTAGGAAGGGATAAAATGTAGTACTCTACTTTCTAAACTATTTAAAAATGAGAACGATTTATTATTCTATTTTCAAAAACGCTGTCGCATTTACCGGCAACTTGAAATTCTAACCCGCCAGTGTCATAATCAAATAATTGAAAACATCCAACCATTTATGGAAGTCAAAAAAGAGGGCTGTGCATGTAACTTGACCTTTAAACTGTGTAAACAAAACTGCATTCTGAGAACAATGTGAGTACGACAGAGATAGCTAGTTGAGATCGTCGGGTAGTTAGACAAAGATGGTGGCATTAGAAATATGCACGGTGATGGTACTTGTCGTTTTAAATGGTTCGAATTGAGAATTCAAGATAGACTTGTTTAAATTTAGAACAGTTCTGTGTTGCCAAGCGGTTTGATGGTTCTAGAAAGTAATACGGGTGTTGTCACTAAAAACTTTAATAATACGATTAATAATAATAATAAAATGTGGGGACATTTTCACACACGGCCATCTGATTAATTTTCAATTAACTGTAAAATTAGATTTATAGTTACTTTGAAAACAACAATTAGTCAATTGATTTAGCAAATCATTAACGTCATCACAGAACCCTATTACCATACAAAATTTATGGAAGACT
The DNA here is from genome assembly GCA_947361185.1 of Charanyca ferruginea. Lineage (NCBI taxonomy): Eukaryota > Metazoa > Arthropoda > Insecta > Lepidoptera > Noctuidae > Charanyca > Charanyca ferruginea. Next base: position 10,272,071 of record OX376080.1, on the reverse strand, counting down.
TCGGCGAAATCGCGTGTTGACAGCTCATGAAGAGTATTTTTTTTTATTGGGACAACCCCGGCTCTCTATGCCCAAACTACTGCATAAGCAGAAACAACAGTGGCGAACACCAGAAAAGCGCTGAAGCAATGAAGCTCGACGAGTCCCGGAAAACGATTCAACTGTTTTGGATCCCGCAACGAAATTATGAAGATTATAATTATCAATTGATTCGTTTTTTAGGTTTCCGTACTTAAGGGTAAAAACGGGACCCTATTACTAAGACTCCACTGTCCGTCTGTCTGTCTGTCACCAGGCTGTATCTCATGAACCGAGATAGCTAGACAGTTGAAATTTTCACAGATTATGTACCTATTTCTGTTGCCGCTATAACAACAAATACTAAAACAGAATAAAAAAAAATATTTAAGGGGGGCTCCCATACAACAAACGTGATATTTTGCCATTTTTTTTGCTTGATATTAAAAATAAGGTTATAATATTGGCCAGTTTTTTTTTATGTAACCATGTTATGTACCTTAATCTTATCCCATCAGGGACATTTTAGTATGCCTCTGACTTCGAAGTATCTTCAAACATAAAATAAATAAAAATATTCGAGCCTATAATTCTACCACTGTTGGGCAAAGCCCTCTTCTCGTACAGAGAAAGCACGAGCATTGATCACCACGTGCGCTTAAGGCGCATTGGCGATTTCAGACTTATGTTATCTCATACAGAAATGGCATGAGCATTGATCACCACGTGCGCTTAAGGCGTATTGGCGATTTCAGACTTATATTAATTACTAGCTGACCCGACAGACGTTGTCCTGTCCCTATCTACCTTCTTACCTGCCTATTTACTTACCCTACACCTACACGTACCCTACACCTACCCTACAAAAGTGAAAAGTGTTTTTATTTCCAGGCAATTTTTTAAAATTTTCTCTTCGTAAAAACCATCCTCGTATTTCAAGGAATATTATAAAAAAAGAATTATCCAGCCGTTCGCAAGTTATGCGCTTAGCGACACATTTAGCGATTTATTTTTATACTAGCTTCTGCCCGCGGCTTCGGAACACATTATCGGGATAAAAGGTATCCTATGTGTTAATCCAGGAAATGGTCTAACTGTGTGCTAATTTTCATGCAAATCTGTTCAACGGTTTACGCGTGATTGAGTAACAAACATCCAAACATATTCACAAACTTTCAAATTTATAATGTTAGTAGGATAGTAGGATTTATAAGAAAATAAGTTCAAGTTTCCTCACAATGTTTTCCTTCACCGATGTCAATGATGTCCAAGTTAAACTTAGAAAGTACATACTTAATAAAATTGGTTTAGCGGTTTACGCGAAATATTGTATTGTAATTATCTGGCATAGACACTTTCTCATAAACTTTACTGTCGTATGTCATTACTGCGTCAGCAACATCATCGCCCGCGTGGAAAGTTATGAATAACTTAAAAAAACAAACAACACTTTATAAATAGGGTATTTTACTAAAAAAAACTAATTAGTCCGTCCGTTAGATTATCGAAAAATATTGGATCCGTATTTTTTGTTTTATCAAATCAATAAAAACTGACGAAGATAAAACGCATCAACGATCATGAGTGGGGGCTTGTGACGTCACTTCGCCAGTAAAAGTGTACTGATATAGTGATGTCACACGAGTTTTCGACGCACTGTATCGTCTTCATTTTTTATTTACGTGAAAAAAGAAAAAACACGTGTCCAATATTTTTTAGAAATCTATCTGACGGACTAATTAGATTTTTTTGTTAAAATATCCTATTATAAATTACACACGTTATAAATTACAAATAACACTTTTTTTCTCTACGAATTCGTAGAGAAAAAAAAGTGTTGTTTGTGATTTAAAAACTTCTAGAATATATTCTATTTATGTACTATTAATTAAGTTATTGAGTTGTGGAGGTCAGATAAGCAGTTTCTGTATGTAAAACACTGGTATTCAGCTGCATCCGGTTAGACTGGAAGCCGACCCCAATATAGTTGGGAAAAGGTTAGGTAGATGACAATTAAACTTTTGAACGTCACTGTCATCTATAGATGTCAAACCAAACGGGGTCACGACCATGAAGATATAGGTATAAATGGAGCCAACACTTAGAACAAAAGCTTGAAACCAACTGTGGGCCGTTGCTCTCTTTCTGAATTCATACATAAGAACGAGACAGTGATATGTGTTTTCTTTATCTTATGTATGCATTCAGAAAGAGAGCGTCTGCCCACAGTTGGTTTCACTTAGGTATTTAGAGTGTTGCCTCCACTTTTATCTATAAGCTTCTTGGTCACGACTACATCCTAGGGTTGCCATTCGTCCCGATATATCGGGACTGCCACCGTCATTGGGGCCTAGGTCCCGATGTCCCGACATAGGTATTACGTCCCGTTTTTTCGCGTGGTCACGGCAATTCAAATAGCGCGCCAAATTCTATTCGGCCGAACTATTTTAACGCTGATGAGAGACCACCTAATATTTTTTTTTTTAAAGTCCGATCAGTGTTTATTTCCTATTTTTGAAATCAAATCTGAATTTGTTTCACGAAAGTATAAAAAGCGTCGAGAACTAAGTGTCAATAATCGAAATAAATCAGATATTACAGCAAACACATTTTATTAAATTAAAATTTCAATACATATTATATACAGATATTTATCTTTTTGCGTCCCGACACGAGGCTTGCCAAATATGGCAACCCTATACATGACAGACTTTTTACGTAAATAAAGCTCATAAAACAACATCGTATTTTTTTATTTCCTTTGCTAATTATGTTCCTAATTCAGAGTCATCCTAATTTATATCTATGTTAACATAAGATACCAGCTTGATGCCCTAGAGTCAATTGAGAAACGAGCCAAGAGGATCATTGGCAATGATAGGCTCGTCGAGTCAAAGCTCCAAAGTCTTGAGCATCGACGCCGAGTTGCTGGCCTGTCAGTTTTCTATCGGTTGCATTTTGGGGAGTGTGCGACGGAATTGCATAATTTAATTCCGCCGAGCCCGTTCCATCATCGGACCACAAGACGTACGGCGATGCGCCACCGGTACATGGTGGACATCCCACCCACACGCACGAAACGTTTTGGGAATACATTCATTGTGCGTACTGCTAAGGAGTGGAATTCCCTGCCTGAGTCTGTTTCGTGATAGCTACAACCTGGGAGTCTTTAAGTCAAGAGTGAATAGGTTACTTCTAGGCAAGCGTGCTCCATCTTAGACCGCATCATCGCTTTCCATCAGGTGAGATAGTGGTCAAACGTATGCCTATCAGTAGAAAAAAAAAAAAAGATGACACAAACTCTAATTATAGGAAACTTAAGGATGAATTCGTAGCTTGGCATGCCAAAGTCGCAATTATGCTTTTTTAAGGTGGCGGTCAAAAGATTAATTAAGTTATGGAACAGTTATAATATAGTGTTTAATGTTGTATAAATAATAGTACGGAACCCTTCGTGCGCCAGTCTGACTCGCACAGTCGCACTTGGCCAGTTTTCTTTGTGTATATTTGGTATGTCTCAGAATAAGTCACAGGTTATTGTTAGCCAGTGTCAAAGAATAGTCTTTGGCTAGTGGATACTTTATAGTCCAGGTTTACTCACGATGTTTTTCTTCACCGATGTCCAACATACACTTAAAAAAAACACATGAGTTGGCAGTGACATCAGTACTTGCCCAATATCGATCCCATATCCTTAAGACTGAGAGCTGCTCTCTCGAAAAAGGTTTTAAAAAAGCATGCAGATGAAGCAACTTTTCGTCGGCATTTACAGAGAAATTACACCTGAAAAATCTACTTGTAATCTACATGATATGATACGTAATTTGGTTTAGCCACAATTTTTCTGTTGGTATCACATAATAAGAAAAAAAATGTCAAATCACCTCCAAAAAATTGAGATGAAACCGTTTTAACTACTCCTTAATTTCTTGTCAAAAGAGTATAAAAAAAATATCTACTGCTTTGCAATACAAAGGAAAATGTTTTGGTTTTGTTACTTTCTACAAATATGTATTATTTTTATTACAATAAATTAAAAATGCGTCCGATTAAAGACTGCGTCTACATCACCCCCGCACTCGTCCACAAATTCAGGGCCAAATACTCAAGGTTATTGGCATCTATACAAGCCTTAAGGGGGTATTAACGACTTTTACAGATTTTGAACTGACAATCACATCAAAATGTGTAGTGTAAATAAATGATTTGAAAATAATATATGTTAAACTAGAACATTCTCTTAATCATTTAGTATGTGAATGTTTTTGATTAAATTCATATTAAATAGTTTAATTAACTCGTGAAGTTGTGTCTGACGCGGACAAAACATTGATAATCACACAAAATCTACCAGGTATAATTAAACGAAACTTACAGTATCTTACAGACAATTTTATTATCTATCTTTTAATAAACGCCTTTTTTTTAATTTAAAGAATACTATCTTTTATTTAATTTTTTCGACTAAACTGAGAGTTTTGGACGCAGCGCATACGATTTTCTAGTCGCTCAAGGTCGCCGGCGTATATCGTCGCCTTAACCACTGGACCACTGTGGAATTATACTTTACTAGCTTTTGCCCGCGACTTCGTCCGCGTGAATGTCGGTTATCGCGAATGCAAAGGAAGTCGCGAAGTAAAAAGCAGCCTATGTCCTTCCTCAGGATTCAAGCTAGTTTCATACCAAATTCCATCAAAATCGGTTCAGCCGTTTGATCGTAAAAGCGTAACAGAGTTACTGTCGCATTTATAATATTAATATAGATTTTCACTGAACTCGAACATGTAATGAAAATGATTAGCTAATGTATATTTTATCTATGTATTTCCAATTAATAGTTGTAAACAGTCTCGTTAATTACAATTTAAACTAATTAAATGCTAAGTAGGTAATTACCTGATAGGGTTGAAGTCCATCGAAGCGGAGAGAAGCGAAGTGGAGAGCCAGGAATCTATCAGAGACTAGTGACACATAGATAACGTGAACATACGTCCCGCTTTGGACGGGACTATCCCGCTTTTAAGGTGAACGCACACTTATCCGAGTCGAACGCGTCGAACACACCCTCAACCCGGTCTTGGGCAGCCCGCATCCATCCGCTGCCACCTTCTTCAAATCGTCGGTCGCACACCACGATTGCCTAAACGCGGTGTCTGTTCTTCGTATCATATGTCAATCGTATGGATCATGTAAAGGTTTTAGTCCTTGTTTTAAATTGCAGTGTCTTCAAGTCATAAGTCATTTATTTGCACTTGTACGTGCCCGACTGCTATGTGTGGAGGCACAGTATAAGTATTAGTACTATCGTACAGTAGCGACACGCTCCGCCCCCCACCTAAACACGGTTCCTCACGTCTACTCGCGCCGCATTGGCTCTGGCAACGTCTTCCAGTTCAAGGGCTGACTCGTGGCGCGTAGAAACGTGTATTCGCTCATTTGTGATAAAGAAAATCGAAATATTTTATATCATACAAATTAAATATTTTATATATAATATTTTATACTTAAAACAAATAATAATATATGAAATTATGTAATTTTTGTCAAATTAAACTATGACGTATACATGCACGTACCTGTTTTAAATTAAATACCATGAAATACAAGTTGGAAGTAATAAATAAAAAATCTAAAAGTATTGTACAATACTGTGTAAATCATTCCCTCATCAACCGTCATTCCCTCCTAAATGCAATGAGGAAATGACCTTGAGGAAATGACCTTGAGGGAATGACAAATTTTAACTAAAGCTACAAACTTCTTGGTACTTATCTACTTACCTATTTGGAAGATCGAATTTCAAACCTTGAAAGAATCGAGTACCTACTTGAGAGAGAGAAACACTTGTGTTGAGACCGGTATCGCGCGCTCGCAGTGGCAGTGACAGCCCTAGCGATATTAACGCACACACACGCACGTATCTGTACAGTCTGCTATTTTTGTAGTAATGTAGGCTATTGTATCGTTTCATTTGTATGAAGTGTCGCGGGTGTGGTGGAGGCGACGACCCCCGCAACTACTGGTCGTACCTTCAGCCAGGACCAATTTGCTGGCCAAAACCCCTCTGACTCGAGCAATTCGCACCATCAATTTGATTCATGTTGAAATGGATATATATTCACATGTCACTGGAGTGAACTCGCAAAAGGACTATTGTTTACGCTTTGCTACAAACAATGTTTGTTAGGATCTTGAATGTATTTTTCACTTCTCTTGCTCAAAAAGGCCGTCATTGTAGCATACCAGAGCGGGGATAAAATAGCATTTCATCCTCTAGGGGAATAAGTTTTTTTTTTTTTTTTGTCAAATATGGTAATGAGCCTACAAAAACGAAAAAGTCTTTAGTCATAAGTATGTAGTACATATAATAATCATGAATAAAGACTCGACTTATTACTGTTTCATAAAAAAATAACCTCATTTTAATTTTGAAAATGGAACTAAAATCGGCGATCTCTGGTAGAATGCATGCAATGTGTTGCGGCTACAGAAGAAACAAAAAAAAGACATTGGCGCGAAATCTTTATAATTTTTCTCTAAATGCAAATTGAATTGGTAGTGACCGTAATTAATTTCTCGCAATCGTAGTGAAAAGTATAGTGTAACACACGGCGCTAAGTCATTTTAGCTCCTTGTATAACAATCTACTATTGTGTGTTTAATTTTAATTTTGAGTGTGTGACTTGACAATCGCCTTTGGTTAAGACGTGTGAGGATAGTTTTAAGGAATTTAAATAAATAAATAAAATTTCTTAACAAAATGAATTGTGTATAGAAAGTGAAAAATAGACATTTAAAATAACTTAAAATAAGACTATTATTACTAGGATTCAGATGCATTAAAAAGCCAAAACAATAGTAAAAAAATAAATAGAAAGATGTAAAATAATAATAATAACAATAACTAAATTTTAATTTCACTGTCTGGCAGTTCGCATAATAAATGTGGAAGCAAAGCGCTTGGTTCGAGACCGTGGAACTTCAACCATATAGCAGTGGCGCTTTGCCATAATATATCTGTTCACCCGATGATGCAATGGGGATGGGGGAATTAAGTTGTGCAATTCCAAATCACACTCCAAAATATGCCCAATAGTAATAAAATCAATAGTTTAAATATAGTGGCTGTAAATGGTATCTAATGGTATCTGTAATAGTACCTATTATTGGAATCAAATTTAATGTAACAGCTCACTTTTTAGGGCCCATTAATTATGTCAATTATAATCCGTGGTGCTTAGCAACTGGGTTTCTCCCAGTTGTAAACGTCCCTTTGTGCCTATTGGCCTAGTTCTGTTCTGTCTCCTGCTTGATTTGGAGGGAAGTGGAAAATATGTTTTTCTTACTCCTCCGCTGTTCTTTTCTGATTAATTTCGTTGCGGGATCCAAGACAGTTGAATCGTTTCTCTGGGACTCGTCGAGCTTCATTGCTCTGGCGCTTTTCTGGTGGTCGCCACTGTTGATTCTGGCTTACAGGAGTTACAGTGGTTAGGGAATAGTGTGGCGGGCTTGTCCCATTTAAAAATGGTATAATTAAAATAAATGCTTTGGCTTCGACTTTTTGGTCTGCCAACAAAAAACCTTAAAAAGACGAAGATATAAAAAATGACTTGACAACTGTTTGCATAGTTTGGTTCCAAGTTACACAATTTTTTTGTAGGTTTTACGTTAAAACTTTATACATAAATTAGGTATAATATTGTGAACGGCGTTCCAAGGTTTCTTTCAAGGCGACTGCATCTAAGCTAACTTAGACTTTCTCGGCTTAAAAGACACGGCCCTAATATCTCTAGGCTACCCATGTACTATTATAAACCTAGGAAATAAAGATAATGATTCGTTAGCATAAAAATGTTTAAAAATAAAACAACCGCCTTCAAAAACTAAATGACAAAACCAAAAACTAGTGTGTGTTCTGTTCTGAAGTTATTTATCACTTTTTAGTTTTTGAAGCCGGTTGTTTTTTTTTTTTAAGTTTTTATTTTCCGGTGTATAGCATCGCCTTAACATCCAAATCCAGTTAAAAACGGCGACACAGTTAAATCAGAGATTGAAAGTCTTCTAAAGATTGAAGAAACTATAAAACATCATCGTTGGGAGTTCTCGCAGTCTGAGCAAGCTGGATAGTGCAACCTTGCCACCAGTTCTTTTCGACGGTACGGTCGTACCGTTTAGCACTGATGTAAAAAATCTTGGCTTGCACATCGACAGTACTATGAAGTGGCATACTCAAGTCGGTCGTGTCAGCCAGAAGGTTACTGGTTCGTTGCGAGCTCTGTACCGTTTGAGAAACTTTTTACCCTCAAATACGAAAACAATGCTTGTACAGTCCTTAATTTTTCCTATCATCGATTATGGTGATGTGTGCTACTTTGACCTGAATGCAGATCTCCTCGACAAACTTGACCGTCTTCTAAATAACTGCATTCGATTCGTTTTCAATCTGCGTAAATATGATCATGTCTCCGAGCACCGGTCTCTTCTTAAGTGGTTGCCCATACGTCAGCGTAGGGAGCAAAGGGCGCTAACCACCTTGTTTTCTTTTCTTGTTTCTCCCACTTCCCCTAGTTACCTTGCTCCCCACTTTCAGTACATTTGTGCCAACCATAATAAAGAGTCTGCGATCATCGCAAAACCGTGTTCTTCATTGTCCCTCTCACCGCACTGACTTCATTCACCGGTCATTCTTTGTGCAATCCATTTCTCTGTGGAATGCGCTTCCCCAGGAAATCAGGATGGCAACCAATCGCTTAGCGTTCAAAATTAAAGTTCGAGAGTACATTCACAAGAAGTTGGCAGTTTCATCACAACGGTAATGTTTTCTCCATTGTTTGTCTTTTCTTTTTCTTTTTTTAATATCCGTGTAAATATCTATTTACAGTAGTATATATGTAGTCTGATGGTATATTTATATAGTATTTATATTATATATTTATAGTATTTTATTTTTATATCCTTGTAGTTTAGCTTAGTCTTAATTTAATTATTTTTTTCTTTACACCTACCACTGCGTGTCTCTGCATCACCCAAAGGTTGACTGGTAGAAAATGCCTATGGCATTAAGTCCGCCTCTGTACATCTATATTGTGCTTAAAGTGTTAATAAATAAATAAATAAATAAATAAACATCATCTATGTATTTTTTTTGGGATATTGTTAATTTTTTCAAAAAGCGCTGAATCAATTTCGATGACATTTCTATGGGACCATTTCGGTAAAAATCCTTTCGAACAAAACAAGAATTTTGCAAATCCGTCTAAATATGACGGAGTTATGCCCGAACATACAAAAAAAGAAATACAAACATCCGAATTAATAATCTCCTCCTTTTTGAAGTCGGTTAAAAAGCATAATTAAGGCCAATAAACCTATGGTTTTTCCGTGCCTTGGAAAGCTTGTAAAGCCGTTAGTTTCGACTGTCATTCGTAGATCTTTGACAGTTGGTTTGGATAGTCAAAAGCCATCGTGTTTCCCAGTAACTGGGTTATGAAAATCAGACAGGCTATCGCTCCATACTGGGTCAACTGCATCCGGTCAGACTGGAAGCCGACCCAACACAGTAACATTGGGATACTGGTGAAACCTGTGGTCAAGTCAGAATTGTTACGAAATTCGGTTAGTTACACTATTTATAACTCAAGATCGGCTGAACCGATTTGGTTGAAAATTGGTGGGGAGGTAGCTTAGAACAGAGAGAGAGACAGGCATAGGATACAGGCATTTTTTTTTTGTAGGTGCAGGGTAGGTAAATAGGCAGGTAAGTAGGTAGATAGGGACAGGACAGCGTCTATCGGGTCAGCTAGTTGGGTATAAAGAGAGCTTGAACCAAGGCACAGAATACTTAATAGTACTACGTACAAAAGGGACACACTCTTCCCCGCGCTCATATCAGATACCGCACCTCACCCCGCATTTCGAGGTGTACTTCGCCGCCTCTTTAGCAAGGGCACTCAAAATCGTAACAACTGCAGCGCTATAGTTACTGCTGACACAAACAATTTTGCGATTTATTTTGTTTTTAAGTTTTTTATATTAGTTTTAATCACGATGTTCCATTTATTTTTCAAGTTTTCTTCGTTTACAATTATTACAACCAAAGATTACAACATTACCAACTATTAATGATTGCTCTCTCTGTTTATTGTCTTAGTTATGTCTCTTTCTTTCACGTTCTATTCATTCTTGGAATTAAAAAGTAGTACTGCACTAACTTTGTCGCGTCGCTCCATTGCGTTGCCGCGCTATGGTGCGGGGCGTCCGTCGACGTCGCGCGTCGTCGTAAATTCAATTTTTTTTTGTATTTATGTACTTTAATTTGTCATTATTGATTGAATAAATAAACCTCTTTTAATAGGTAATTATTTTGCGAGTGTTGTATGGAGTGTCTGAGGTGTGACCCAGGGGAAGGACATAGGCTACTTTATAATCCGCTACTTTGTCTGCATCCGCGATAACCGACATTCACGCGGGCGAAGTCGCGGGGAAAAGCTAGTAGATAATATTTTAACGTGGGCAGGGTCTGTAGACAAAATCCCTTTTCTGTTAGCGTTAACGGAAAAATCAAATTGTCTGAAGTTGACGTTTGCTTACCAGATGTCAGGTGATGCAAACGCAAAGAACAATGCATACAATTTGACAATTTGATTTTTCCGTTAACGCTGTTAGTACACCGACGCGTTCGTATGCGGCAGCGAATCACTGCGGAAGTACTGCGTAACGAAATATCTGCGGAATGTACTAACATTCCGCAGATATTTCAATGACATTTCTTTGCGAAAAAACTGCAGTGTACTAACACTGCAGTTTTTTCGCAAAGAAATGTCATTGAAATTTTCCCGTCTTTTCTTGAACTGTCCTACATGCCACCTCTTTTTTGTACGCATTTTTATAATCTGCGTGACCAACTGCATATAATTCGGGATAATTTCTAATTGTATTCAAAAATATTTTAATATTTTCGGCTTGCTAGCGAAACGTCTGTGTAACGACGATATCCACAGTTACTTGCGAAACAATACCGACAAGGACGCAACTATTTCATGTAGCTAGTGCTAGAGTGAGACATAGCGTATGCAAAATTCTGCCATAATACTGACAGTTTTTTCGTTGTTTCGCTGCCGCATACGAATACGTCAGTGTACTAACAGCGTAACACTATCAGAAAAGGGATTTTGTCTACTAAACAGGCCCCAGGTTTGTTTTAGCCGAACTTATCACGTTTGCCCAACTCTTCGTATCGTTTTTAACAAGTATGTAAAATAGTCCACTATCACAATACAACGTATCCATTTTTCAGTTTGCGAATCTAAAAACAACAAAATGGTTCGAGTTATATTTCGAGACATTGACGCCAAACAATGTCGACGGATGTTTTTGAAATAATATGAAACGAATGAAAACTGCTACAATGAAAATTGCAAAATATGGGACGAATCGAACGGCTGCCATATTTTTAATAGTATTGGATTCGGATGGTGAAGCGAGAATTCAATTTCTAAATCGGAAGGCCAATTTTCGTAATTAAAAATGTTCCAAATCGAGTAGCTATCTCATCTCACCGACTGACAATCAGTGTCAAAAATTTGGGAAAGTAGAGACATTTTTGACAGTTTTAAACTGAGATTAATGCGAACGTTTCTACAATAAAAGTTACGAGCAAGTTCTGAGATTCAGGATGTCAGTTTTTTTGCACTTACTAAATATTTGACCGACTTTGCGCATCGAATCAGCACGCTGAAGTGGAAGTGGGCCGGCCACGTCTGCAGACGGACAGACGGTAGATGGAGCAGACACGCTTTAGAGTGGAGATCGCGTTTGGGCAAGCGTAGTGTGGGACGCCTTGTGGCACGATGGATCGACGATTTGAAGAAGGTTGCTGGCAGCGGATTGATGCGGGCTGACCAAGACCGGGAACACTCGAAAGCACTTATCAAAGCCTATGACAGAAGGCTTAGTAACCAAGTCCTAGCACTCAGTAGGAACAACTTGCGCATTGTAGCTAGAGCCACTACAGGACATTGCTGCTTAAACAAGCACATGTTCCACCTGGGGTTAAGTGCTACGCAAACCTGCAGACGCTGTAATGAGGCTGATGAAACGCCACTTCACCTTCTGGGGGAATGCGGAGCACTAATGCACAAGCGCAACAATCATCTGGGCAAATACCTGTTAAGCCCGGATGAACTAATGGAGATCGCCCCAAAGCAGATCCTGCAGTTCATAACAGCTGCAGGGTTTGGCGGCGATCTCTAACCAACACAAGCGGCGATCACAATAGACCAACTCTGGTCGCAGTGATATCACAGCCGCAAAAAACAAATAAATAAATAAGACCGGGTTGGTTGGCGATCTCTGGGGGAGGTCTACGTTCAGCAGTGGGTGGACGGCAATAGGCTGATATGATGATATACATATATTTATTACTAATTGCTGCCCGCCACTTCGTTCCACTATTTTGAAGCGAGCTGAATGATTCAACGCACGCATCCATCATACTATTTTAAACGTTTTATAACCTACGTTAGAATAAATTATTATATTCGTTCATGAATATTTAGGTTTACTTAATTAAGAGAAATGGGAAAGAAACCCTAATAATTGTATGCAACTCGGTCAGTGTAGTGGAAAATTGTGGCTTTAATTAAATATTTAATTACTTATGGCATTAAGTACGGTTTTATACTAGGTATTGTTTACCTTGAGATTTAAAGTTTAGTCTACACTATACCCTGTTCACAATAAGATGAGATATTTACAAAAACCTTTTTTACAGTCCGTTCAACCGATTTTAACTCATATTGCGTTGGTAGCATGACAAATGGCAACTGCAGTAAACAGTTGTTATTGTAACCACTTTTTTGCCTCTAATGTCATCCTTAAGCCTACGAATAGACGTCAAAATCGGTTGAAGGGACTGTAAAAAAGGTTTGTGTTTATGTCTAATCTTATTGTGAACAGGGTATAGCACGTTGCAATACAACAATACTTAAGAGGGCCATTCCCGGTCTGCCTATGCAACGCAATGAAAGTGATGAGTACCTACCTTAACTTTTAGTTTTTTTGTATTATTTTTAATTCTGTGTTTTTCTTTTTACTCCTATATTAATCTCCGTTTTTAATTATTGTAAGTAAGTGGTCTTAACCGTTTTAATTAAAACAAAATAAATATTATCCATACAAATATTGTCGAAAGTAACTCTGTCTGTTAGGGTTTTACCACACCAATCGATCGACCATCGATCGATGCCATCGGTCGACGTCGATCGACGTTGATCGATTGGTGTGGTAGCTCTGGCTGATCGACGTATACTGTTCGACTAACTAATCGATCGATTGCAGGCCGATGGCATCGGTCGACGTTGATCGATTAACTCCGGCTATAATCCATCACTAATAATAATCAAGCAGCTCGATCGACTCCGACTAATCCATTCCACCATCGATCGATCGTCGATCGACGATCGATCGATTGGTCTGGTAACACGCTTACGTTGTTTTCACGACGAAACGGCTAAACCGTTTTGATGAAATTTGGTATGACGATAGCTTGAATTTTGAACCCTGGGGAAGGACATAGGCTACTCTTTAATCCGGGACTTCGTCTGCATCTGCGGAAACTGACATTCAAGCGGATGAAATCGCGGGCAAATAAAAAAAAAAAAAAAAAAAAAAAAAAAAGTAAATAAATAAATAAGTAATAAATAACAAATTAAGTAGCATATTGTAAGGCCCTGTCAGAATACCAGCGCTGCGACATTTCATGTCGTAGCATTGTGCTGAGACAGGAGCCTTTTTGGTCTCGTACAGGTTTCATAAGGCTTTTTTTTATGTGGTATCATTTGTTTATGTTTCGGTTTACCTGTACGAGGTTACAAATAAAAATTTTTTCTTTCTTCTTAAAAACTAGATCGAAAAGAGTGTCCGTGGAGTTTCATGCTAGTTCTTCTCCATAGAGACCTACCTACGTTTTGGAACGAGCGACTATTTTCACTAACTTTCTGACTAAGGGCGGGTTGCTTCAACTATACATTACTGATCGGTAATAGTCAAAAATGGCGCTAACTATCGTCAAATCAAAAAAATGGATTGTTTCACAAAATCTTACGTCAAAAAGAAATTACCATAACCGACCAGTCAACGTAATTTTGTGTTGTCAAACAGCTACTTCAAACATCAAAATATTATGGAATCTATGAATAACTTTAACTGACAGATTTTTATGTCATGAAACAACCCGTTACATTTACCGTACGTTAAACATCTCACGTCATAGTAACTTTTTAACCGTCCGTATGTAACGTTAACCGACTGTTTGAAACAACCCGCCCTTACTGACCGACTCCTTGACAATTCAAAAGTGCCTGTAAATGATTTAATTGAAATAAATGATTTGACTTTGACTGAATTTGTATGGAGTGACGTCACCAGAGTTTAGCCGTACCAATCGGAATGTGTCTTCAGACTCTTCATACAAATTCCAAGAACATGATCAGGAAACAGTGTTGTCGCTTTTTTAGGGTTCCGTACCTCAAAAGGAAAAAGCGGAACCCTTATAGGACTTTGTTGTCCGTCTGTCTGTCAAGAATCTTTATCTCGGGAACGCGTAGAGTTATCGAGTTGAAGTTGTAGTTAAAACCATATACACTAGTCTACGGTCCCTTGAAGCTGTGAAAAAATCAAACTTCTAAGTTAACGTAAAAAAGAGATACGGCCGTTTATGCCGGAAAAAACGTATAATATGTTGACACTTTCAAGGGAATCGAAATTTATAGGGTACTTCCTGTTGACCTAGAATCATGAAAGGAGTTGTTTCAAAATGTATGGAGCCTGGACCCAATCCTTGTACACCATACTTAATAATAGGGAAACACATTTTCAATAGTTCTCAACTGTCCAATTACTATAGAATAGCTTTGTGAGCAGGTAAAATACAAGAAATTGCAACACACAACAAAAAAACAGTCATGGCGGTAAGCTGTCATTTTAATTGATTAATGTCGTTTGACATTTATAGTTCTGATTTTCTGCGTCGTTTTGTGAATAGCAACAGATGGGAAAGAAACGGTGTTAAATTAAAAAAACGAAAGGGAGGTGGTTATAAAGTACTCCAGAAACTAGAAACAAAACAAGACGAAAGTGACTGAAGTGATACTGCTGTGACTTGTGACACTGACAGCTGACAGTTCTCTTTCTATAATCAATGGTCGATCTATGCTTTATAGAGTATAGCTAAATCTGAGTGACACCATGTTGAAAATCCAAAAAAAATATTGTTAAATTATCAATTTACTACCACAACAGTATACATTTAAATGAATTATCTGTGTTTTTCCTGGATTCTACGGATTTTTCTCTTTTTTTTTAAGTGGTGTACAGTACGCAAAAGAGATAAGTGTCCATGTCGTCGGGAATAGTTCAAGATTTCTTAGAAACCAATGGGGGCTTTCAAACGAAATTTTATTAAATCATTGAACTGTTTATTCTCTTTAAATTGTATTTTATTTTATTCATAAAAACCTATCGGTTTCTAAGTAAACTTCAACTGTTTCCGGCGACATGGATACTTATCTCCTTTGGTGACCGTACATAGACTGGGCCCATTATGAAACATGTCCTTTGGCAAGTAATATCGTCTTATGTTAGAAGTACTGGGAAAAGTCTGAAAACTATACATTTGTAATTAAATCATAAAAAAAATTCAAGTACTCTGTGTTTAAAGTACGTAATCAATCGTCGAGGTATGCGCGTCATAATTGTATGGGTGACAAAACCACGGAATTTGAACGGAATCCTCGGTGGGCGAGTCCGACTCGCACTTGTCCGGTTTTTTTAGAAGGACGTCGTAACAAAATTACAACGCTTACAGGGAGTCGCAGTGTATTAAAGATTGGGAATCCCTTCTCTAAGTAATTATTTGTGGGAGTAAATAGTGATAGCTGTCGTTAAAGTGCCTAGTTATTGTAATACGTGCATTGTTACATGGCCGGCTTCATGTTTTTCACGTAGCATCACAAATAATGAGAACAAGACTTGGAAAATTACACCATTTACTTTTCTTATTGTTACTTTCACTATTCAATCAAATCGATTACAGTTTTAGCCAAATCGAATGAACTTGCAATAAGAAGAGTAATCAATATTGACGTTGCTTGCACTTATTTCAAATGCCGCCATCTTGAAAGCCCCCACAGAGAGAAATTTAACGGATTTCTGTCTCGGTTAGTTAGAATACTGTATAATTTCTTTGGAAAATATTAAGTACAATTTATGAAACGTACAATTTATTACGACACGAGTTGATGACACGGTTGGCGCAGTGGCTGAGCGATCGACTGCTGCGCAGCGTGTTGCGGGTGCGATTCCCGCCCAGGGTAAATATTTGTGTGATGAGCACTTGTGTTTGCCTTGTGTCTGTATATCAACATATTTGTATGTGTATGTGTGTCAATATATTTGTGTATGTATATCAACTGTCTGACACCCATAGTACAGGGTCTCCCTAGTTTGGGGTCAGATGGTCGTGTGTGAAATGTCCCCACATATTATATTATATTATATTATATTATATTATATTATATTATATTATATTATATTATATTATATTATATTATATTATATTATATTATATTATATTATATTATATTATATTATATTATTATATTATTATATTACCATATAAATTTAATGAAAATATTCCACCTCTAAGAGTGGAAAATTGAGGAATGACAATAGGAATATGTTGGTGCATTTTAGGGTTCCGTACCCAAAGGGTAAAAACGGGACCCTATTACTAAGACTCCATTGTCCGTCTGTCTGTCTGTCTGTCACCAGGCTATATCTCATGAACCGTGATAGCTAGGCAGTTCAAATTTTCACAGATAATGTATTTCTGTTGCCGCTATAACTAAAAACAAAAAACCGCTTTCAAATCGGTTCACCCGTTTAAGAGCTACAGTGCCACAGACAGACACACAGACTCACAGACATGTCAAACTTATAACACCCCTCTTTTCCGTCGGGGGTTAAAAAAAAAATATTTTAGGGGTCTCCCATACAACATACGTGGTTTTTTTGCTCGATGTCTAATGTTGTCACTTGGCCAGTTTTTTTAAATCTCGGCCCCTATGTGCCGATTTTACAGGGTAACACGGGCCGAAGCCGAAGTTTTTAATGGATAGTGTATGTAACGTCAAAGTTGGTCCCATATACCTACTACATTATTTATATTATTTAATGTACCCATTTGGCTGAACCCTATCTCTCAAGATACAGGCTAGACCTAGTTTAAGGGATAGAGTCTACATAATTGTGCTTACAGTGTGATAAAATTTATAACCAACAATGTATGCAGTGCAATATGTTTAGTTAAACTAAACTTATTTTTTAAATAAACCTTATTACTCATACTCAGTCCCTCTTTACTACACGTTTTATTTATTTTTATTTATTTATTTATCCACCTATATATCATAACAAAGCTGGTTTACATCCGTACGTCACACACAAAGGTCCAGTTGAAAACCAGCGTCAGGCACAAGTGGTCTGGCATTTATGCTGAACTGGGCCTGTTTGGCGCAGCCGTGGGGCACACAAATAATGCTTTTTATTAGGTCTTTACATATGAAATTGCCGCTCGGTATCAAAAAATTAAAAATAACATTTTTAAAAGAAATTATATATTTAGTCAATCGAAGTATGCACCATTGTTATCGATACACTTTCGCCATTTTATCGGGAGCTCATTGATCCCTTTGGTAAAAAAATCCTGGGAGCGAGAATCGATGAACTGCTTGAAGGCTGAACTGCCTCATCAGAATTGATTTTTTTTCCTTGTAATGTAATACAAAAATTAAAGGGGGTCTAAATTTATTTAACTAACTAACAAACTATGGGTGTGATTCTAAAGTTGAGAAGTTAGGGAGCTCAAAATTAAACAAAAATAACTAAAAGGAATAAGATTCGGGCGCCAGAGCTCACTAGGTAATTTAAAACAAAGGTAATCCGGGATAGCTAATAGGTAAAGGGACAGGACTTCTAATCTAGGTCGGAGATTTCTGAAATTAAGCTGCAAATTCTTTAACAAAAGCTCATTTATTTCTATCGCAGGTAGTATGGCGAACACAATAATAGAAAATTCCTCCCTTTTGAAGGGCAAGTTGTTTTATAACCATTAAATTCTATAACCAAAAATTATAATTAAGTTGTCAGTATTGCACGTTTTTAAGTGGAAACTACGAGAAAGATTTTAAGTTAACGTACCACAGGCTTCGAGAAAAACTTATTTAAATTAAACCTGATTGGAGACACGAGGTGAAGCGCATCAGCTCATCCATGATGAAGTTAAATTTTAAGATAAAAAAATCCAAAGTATAAGTAAGAACGCCTTTGGGGCTGAAAACAAAACGATTTCCTTTGTTAGTGGAATTCACACGTCGAGCAAAATGGCGACGATGTGGTAAATCGGGAATTTTAAATTACTCACCGATCTTAACGAAAACAATGCACGCCAATCGCTCGTGCCATGAGCACAACCAAAACGCGATGGCGATATAGGTGCTGAAACAATGGAAAATCGACGAGGGTTAAGACACACGACCCCAAGTGTATGGTCAGCATATGGCGAGGAAAAATTCAACCAGCAAAATACTCACGATTTCCCAAAATATTACTGTTGCACGGCTGCTGACATCACTACCAAGTGATTCCAGCCAGGGGTGGACCCTTGAAATATTCCAATCTAATGATTGGCACGGAATAGAATATTATTCGTGCATCATCTTGGTGACTTCGGTCGGAAAGTGAAAATTACATATCCCAAACCGGAAACGTCAAAATAATCTGACAGACGGGGAAATAAGGTCCAACTGTCAAACTGATGGTCTATGGTTTTATCGATCACTCTACTAAATCCTAGCCAATCTATCAAATATCTAAAGTGTGTGTACTGCATTACCGTGAAAACTTCAAAAAAATGACGAGAGAGGTCGACACTATGTAGCGAGTAGAAAATACTCGTTACATTACATCCCTCCCCGAAAAAATAAAAGAAAGGAACTTTCTTTTATTAGAAAGAAACAACGAAAAATGAAGTGAACAAAAAAATTCAATAACAAAAAACTATCATAGTGCAGTTAGGCGTCATGGCCACTGACTAAAACTTCGGTACTACAACCGATCAACAAAGCCAAACAACAAACAAATCCAAATTCAGTTAAACCCGAGGGCCGCTGACTAAAACTCTAACAAGACTAAACACTAAACAAATCTAAATTCAGTTAAGCACGAGAGCCGCTGATTAAATCTTGAACAAAACTACTAAACATTAAACACTAACTTTGAGTACAGTTAAGCGCTATGGCTACTGACTAACTTTACACTAATTTACTAAACTATCCTACACCTCTTAAGTTCAGTTAAGCACTATCGCCACTGACTAACTTCAGCCATCTTACTAAACTAAACCACACCACTTAAGTTCAGTTAAGCACTATCGCCACTGACTAACTCTACACATCTCTACCAACTAATCTGGAGTGCAGGTAGGCACTATCGCCGCTGACTATCCTCAACTAACCTACAGTTCAGCTTTGAGTACAGTTAGGCACCATAGCCTCTGTATATCTCAGCAACAACCAATTAAAATTTACAATACCTAAACAAAAATTCTAGATAGAGTTGAAGGACTCTACCTAAAAGTATAGATTCCGATCAATAAAGTCAGACAGAGTTGAAGGGCTCTATCTAAAAATATTGATTCCCAACAAAAAGGTTAGATAGAGTTGAAGGGCTCTATCTAAAAAGGTTGGATAGAGTTGAAGGGCTCTATCCATAAGTATGGATTTCCAACAAAAAGGTTAGATAGAGTTGAAGGGCTCTATCTAAAAAGGTTGGATAGAGTTGAAGGGCTCTATCCAAAAATATTGTCACAGCAATAACCTGTAACAACCAAAAACCATATTGTGATCGGCGCTACACCACCGAACTTCCGAGCACAATAGTAAAAAGGTATGACGAAAGTCAAAATTCCACCTTGTGACTGGCACAGCAATGACCAACACAAGGGCAAAAGGGCAAATGTAAGCTGTGATTGGCTCCACTCTACCAACCTTCCAAGCACAGACAAACAAACAAAATATATTGGATTACCGAAGGGGAAAATCACAATACCTAAAGGCGAAAGCCAAGATGAAATCGAGGTCAAAAATTACACCAAGATCCAAAAACAAAGTACATTCTTTAACAAAAGTTTCAGAATGACCGCCAAAACAAGGTAGGACGCTCTATAACAAAAGTTACAGAATGACCTCAAAAGCAAAATCCGGTATGAACGCGTTACTAACAAAGTCAAATCCAAGTCTAGTATCGAAGAAATATCTAGACAAAAAACAACACTGTCAACAAACAGTAAAAAAAATAGAATTAAAATCAATAACTATTTAAAACTATGAGAGAAATAGAATGATTCTAATCTACAAAAAGAAAGATTACAAAAAACTTGAAATGAAATTTAAGTTTTTTAAATCTTTTTAGGTAATAAAAACCCAAAGTGTAAGGTTGCATAGGATCTTTCTCTTACAAAAAAAAATGTAAACAAGTAAAGGATTACCTTTAAAAAAGAAAGAAAGAAAAGATATAAGATCCCATACAAGCTCAACAAACAAACAAAACAAACAAGATAAGATCCTTTGATGTGTAAAATGTATAGTGAAAAGAGTAGGTATTTCTAAATTAACCAAAATGACCTAAGTTTATTTTAGAAAGAATTGAATTGGAATCTAATAATTTGTAATGAGGTTGCCTAACATAATAATAACCTTCAGACTATCATAACCTCTCATTCATCATTCTAACAAAGATAGATCCTCACACAAAAATACTCAATTCCAAAACCAAACCTATGAATTCCCCAAAATTTTAAAATTTAATAATATCCTTTACATGATAACGACCCACGGAACCCTTATTTAAATCTTTCAAAACATAAACGTTATCAGAAACTTTTTCTGTTATTTCACACTTTAAGAACTTAGGTGCAAGCTTAGCCGAAAAATAGGCAGGTGCATGAGATTGAACAAAACTTCTTCTCCACACGACATCACCCACATCAAAAGAAATGACTTTCCGACCCTTATTATAATAAGCGGCATTTCGCTTATACCCCTTTAACAAATAAGTTTGAACTTTAACAAAAATATCACTAAGTGAATTAAGAGAAACTGCATAAGAGTTTCTATTTGAAACCTCTAGTTGAGATAAATTATCAACAGAGTTACTAAAATGATGTAAGGAAGCATCTAAAACAAGTTCCCTACCAAACATAAGAAAATTAGGTGTAAATTCTGTAGCAAGATTTACACTATTATTTAAAGCTAATTGAACATTGGGCAAAAAACTTGACCAAGTCCTATGATCATCTTTAACAAAACACGATATGCAAGTTTCGACTGTTTTATTATATCTCTCAACAGGATTATTTTGAGGTGTGTACAATGTGTTATAAAATATTTTAGTTATATTAAAACCTTTCAAGAATTCTACAAAATGTTTTGAAGTAAATTGAGTTCCATTGTCACAAACTACTATTTTTGGACAACCAAACTTAAGAAATATTTCTTTTTCAAAATGTTTACAAATTACTCTAGTAGTTGCATTAATCATTGGAAAGAACCAGCAATATTTAGTAAAAACATCTACAACTGAAAGTATGTATTTATGACCAGAATAAGTTTTAGGTAAAATACCTATTATATCTACCGAAAGCATAAGCATGGGGCGATCAACCTTTTTAGGATTAATCATCGTACCAAAAGGAGGAGAAGTAGTATGTTTGTAAGCTTTACAAGTATCACAAGACAAAATGTATTGGTGAACATCATTAAACATACCTTTCCAAAAATAATGTTGTTTTAATTTCTTTAAAGTTTTATGAATACCTAAATGACCTGAATTTACATCATCATGATTTGACCTAATAGTATCTAAGATATTCTCTTTAGGAATAACTATCTTCCAGTCTAAAAGACTATGAGGGTTAAATTTATTTTTACAATATTTATACAAAGTGTTATTTTCGACTCTAAAATTCTTATACTTTCTAGGAGATTTCTGGCATTGAATAAATATTTTTCTATACCAAGGATCAATAATTTCATCATCAGGGGAGACTAAATTATCCTGAGTGGTTATAGCTGTGACTTCTATACGAGATAAAGCATCTGGAACTAAATGTAATGAACCTTTTTTATGAATAATATCAAAAGTAAATTGAGAAATTCTAGCAGCCCAACGAGCTAAGCGTCCACTAGGATTATTGAGACCTAGGAGCCATTTCAAACAAGCGTGGTCAGTAATAACAGTAAACTTCATTCCTTCAATATAAGGTCTAAAATGTTCTATGGAATCTAAAATAGCTAATAATTCACGTTCTGTGGTACTATAATTTCTTTCACATTTATTAAGCGATCTAGAATAAAAAGCAATGGGATGTTGATCACCATTATCATCTTCTTGACTCAAAACACTACCTATGCCCACAGAGCTGGCATCACAATGCAAAAAGAAAGGTTTTTCAAAATTAGGACATTGCAAAACAGGAGAAGTTATTAAAGAATGTTTTAATTCTTGAAATGCATTTTCAGCTTCGTCAT
This sequence comes from Charanyca ferruginea, assembly GCA_947361185.1. Classification (NCBI taxonomy): domain Eukaryota; kingdom Metazoa; phylum Arthropoda; class Insecta; order Lepidoptera; family Noctuidae; genus Charanyca; species Charanyca ferruginea. The sequence continues at coordinate 10,249,407 of OX376080.1, read as the reverse complement.
TCCAAATAAGTGACTTTTTAGAATTTTTACTACCTGCTGTCAATTTAGTTAAAGGAGAAGCAATATCAGCAAATTTACAAATGAATCTACGATAATAAGAACATAAACCAAGGAAACTGCGAAGTTGTTTTACCGTTTCTGGGCGTGGGAAATTTTCTATTGTCTCTAATTTAGAAGGATCAGTATGTAAACCATTACTGTCAACAATGAAACCAAGATAGCGAAGTCTGTCCTTGCAAAAATTACACTTTTTTAAATTTACAGTTAAACCTGCCTCTTTTAATATACTATGAATTTTATGCAACTGTGCTATATGGCTATTAAAATCAGAATTAATACAAATTAAGTCATCTAAATAACAGAATACAGAATTATCATACTCTGGACCAAAAAGTTTATCCACTAGTCTCTGCAACTCAGCTGGTGCATTTGTGAGACCAAAGGGCATGCGAACAAATTCGTACAGACCTTTTCCAGGTATTACAAAAGCAGTTTTTTCGCGGGAGGATTTTTCAAGTGCAATTTGCAAAAATGCTTTAGAAAGATCTATAGTACTAATATATCTAGCACCTCTAAGGTTATCTAATATTCTAGAAGTATAAGGAAGGGGATAAGAATCTTTAATAGTAACAGAATTTAAACGTCTTGAATCTAAACACAATCTAGTACCTCCATCTTTCTTTTCTACCGCCAATACGGGTGAACACCAAGGAGACTTAGAGGGTTGAATAATACCTTCTCCTAATAAAACTTCTACTTCATCAAAAAGTTCCTTTTGCTTAGCAGGACTCAGAGGCCAATATCTCTGTTTAAAAGGTTCACTAGTAACGTTAATTTTATGTTCAACTAAATGAGTAAGACCTAAACCTCTTTTCTCATAAGAAATATCTTCAAACAAAGCAATAATATTATCTAATTTTTGTTTCTCAGAAGGAGAAAGTTCAGAAATAGAGGTAATTGAACAAACTTGTTTATTATTTTCTGGAACAAGTATAATGTTCTTCCACAATTCTTCAGCTAAATGAAATTTAATCCAAAAGTCAAAACCTAAAATAATTAATGGATCAAAAGAAGGAATAATTAAAAACTCTACGGGTTTAGTTATATTATCACAAGTTACTGGCAAATCCAGTGCACCAATAATTCTCCGGGCGGAGCCATCCGCAGTGCAAGCAGCGCCACTAATAGGTCTAATTTTATAACCCAACTGTAAAAATCGTTCATGTGTATTTGAGCCTAAAATGCATTTATCGGAACCACTGTCCAACAATCCTGAAAAAATTTGATTACCAACAAAAAAAGTTAAAAATGGTCTAGCATCATTCTGTTTTGTAAATAGAATAGGAGCCGAACGATAAATATTAAAAAAGGTTTTTAAATAATCTAACCAGTTGGAAAATTCTTTGTCACGGGCAACATCATCAGGCTTGTGACCTCTAACAATTTTTTCACACATCGAGACGCTCGAAGTTTTATCAAAAACGTGGGCTCGATGCTGCCTAATCAGTTTTTTGACTCTTGCGACTTTTTAGTATCCAAATTACAAACGTCACAAGTCTTAGAAGTGACCCCAGCTTTATGACACTTAAAACAAACAACACCTGGAATAGACTTGCAATTTCTATATAAATGTCCAGGTTTTTTGCATTTTAAACAAACTAAATCATTAGAAACGGCATTAGATTTAACAGAGGGTTTAATTGATTCTTTAAAAGGTTTTCTATTTACAACAACTTCTAAGTCTTTTGCAAGTTCTAGAAATTGTTCGATTGAATCTATTTGTCTACGAAACAAAAAGGGTGTGTAAATTGGTAACATATTTTGTTGTATCACGTTAACTAAAGTGTAGTCAAATAAAGGTACTGAAAGACGACTAGCCATGTCATAAATTTCCGTAATGAAATCAGGAAGCGACTCAGACTGTTTCTGTTTCCTTGTGCGGAGCTCATTTTCTAAAAAGTGATCAAAATTAGGTGTATCAAAGCGTTTCAAAAGCGCAAGCTTAAGCTCATGCCAGGAAGAAATACGAATTCGAACAGATCTAAACCATTTGAGTGCAGTACCATCAAGCAAATCTGTAAAAGAACCAACCAGCAAATTTTCGTTGTAATTTCTATAAAGAAAATATTCTTCAACTTGTGTAATAAAATCGCGAACACAAGTTCTACCATCATAAATTATTTTGCTCTTTTTCAAATCAGGCAGTTTAGTAAGAGGAGGAAAGTTTTTTCGAATGTTTTCGTTAACAAGCGCATTCAAGGAATTGAACGAAGGCAAAGCTCGAGCTGTAAAATCCGAAGACGAATGTGCGATTCCAGATTCAAAAGGATTGCCAACATCGGTGGCATTAACCATCTCGTGACCTTTCTCAACAACATTAGCATCAGCAGCAGTACAAGCTTCGACCTCAACCGAATCCTGAGGCGGTGGAAACTGAACTCCCTTGTCCTCCATGACTAACGAGTAACAAGGCAAATAGCAACGAAAAGCAAGGACTAAACTTTAAAGAATTTCAAAATAAATCAAAGTTTGAAAAATAAAATTAAAGTTTGAGGTTATGTAATTTCCATGAAAAATTGCTAAGTTATTTAACGTTAAAAAGTGCAATAATAACTCACAAAACGGCTTAAAATTAAATAAACTAGGTGCACAATAATGTACTTAATGTTTAAATTTAATTATTAACATAAAAAGTTAACTTAGATATGAATTATATCACTGTATGAGATTCAACAATAACACGGTCTACACTTAACAATTGTTGGTTTTGCTAAGGAAAAAACATGTTAAAAACACAAGAAAATAAACAAATTATCCAATGTAAAACTAAAACATTGTTTGTAAAATACAATACCAAACTAAGTTACAACTTATGAGTCTAATTATTCAAAGTTTATAAACTAGATCAATTACAATGTAAAAACAATATGAAATACAATATGAATACTAAATATTGTAAACAATAGACTCATTAGTTAAAATATAAATTAATTTAGTGTGCAATACTGACTGTACTCACCGTACAAACCATGCTTCAGTCCCTGTTCTAGTGCGACAATTGTAATACAAAAATTAAAGGGGGTCTAAATTTATTTAACTAACTAACAAACTATGGGTGTGATTCTAAAGTTGAGAAGTTAGGGAGCTCAAAATTAAACAAAAATAACTAAAAGGAATAAGATTCGGGCGCCAGAGCTCACTAGGTAATTTAAAACAAAGGTAATCCGGGATAGCTAATAGGTAAAGGGACAGGACTTCTAATCTAGGTCGGAGATTTCTGAAATTAAGCTGCAAATTCTTTAACAAAAGCTCATTTATTTCTATCGCAGGTAGTATGGCGAACACAATAATAGAAAATTCCTCCCTTTTGAAGGGCAAGTTGTTTTATAACCATTAAATTCTATAACCAAAAATTATAATTAAGTTGTCAGTATTGCACGTTTTTAAGTGGAAACTACGAGAAAGATTTTAAGTTAACGTACCACAGGCTTCGAGAAAAACTTATTTAAATTAAACCTGATTGGAGACACGAGGTGAAGCGCATCAGCTCATCCATGATGAAGTTAAATTTTAAGATAAAAAAATCCAAAGTATAAGTAAGAACGCCTTTGGGGCTGAAAACAAAACGATTTCCTTTGTTAGTGGAATTCACACGTCGAGCAAAATGGCGACGATGTGGTAAATCGGGAATTTTAAATTACTCACCGATCTTAACGAAAACAATGCACGCCAATCGCTCGTGCCATGAGCACAACCAAAACGCGATGGCGATATAGGTGCTGAAACAATGGAAAATCGACGAGGGTTAAGACACACGACCCCAAGTGTATGGTCAGCATATGGCGAGGAAAAATTCAACCAGCAAAATACTCACGATTTCCCAAAATATTACTGTTGCACGGCTGCTGACATCACTACCAAGTGATTCCAGCCAGGGGTGGACCCTTGAAATATTCCAATCTAATGATTGGCACGGAATAGAATATTATTCGTGCATCATCTTGGTGACTTCGGTCGGAAAGTGAAAATTACATATCCCAAACCGGAAACGTCAAAATAATCTGACAGACGGGGAAATAAGGTCCAACTGTCAAACTGATGGTCTATGGTTTTATCGATCACTCTACTAAATCCTAGCCAATCTATCAAATATCTAAAGTGTGTGTACTGCATTACCGTGAAAACTTCAAAAAAATGACGAGAGAGGTCGACACTATGTAGCGAGTAGAAAATACTCGTTACAGTAAAAAGTTGTCCAAATTTCGGAATAAATGGTAATCGTTTGGGGCAAGATCTGGAGAGTATGGTTGGTTGGTTGGTCTGGTGGGTATGGGTTTGGTTGGTGGTGGTGGTGGTGGTGGCAGAGTTTCCAGTCGCAGCTCCTCTAACTTGGCGACCGTCTGATGTGCAGTATGTGGTTGAGCGTTATCCTGAAGGAGCAATGGGCTAGAGCAATTGACCAATCTCGGTTGTTTAATGGTGAGCTTTTCCATCATTGTTTGCAACTGTTGACAATACATGTCTGCAGTAATCGTTTGGCCTGATCTCATGAAGCTGTAGTGGATGACACCAGCACAGGACCACCAAACACTAACTAGAATCTTCTTTTTGGTCAGTTTTCGCTTGGGGCAAGGTTTTGCCGGTTTTCCAGGGTTAAGCCATTGTGATGATCGCTTGCGATTATCGTACACGATCCACTTCTCATCACAAGTGACAATACGATTTAAAATTCCCTGATTATTGTGACGATTGAGCAAGGAAGCGCAGCAACCGACGCGTGTTTGTTGGTGTGTTTCAGTCAATTCGTACGGTACCCACTTTTCGAGCTTTTTTACTTTTCCAATTTGACGCAAATGGATAATGATTGTTTTGTCACTTACTCCAAAGGCTGCTGCTAATTCAGAAGTGGTTTGAGATGGATCCGCTTCAACTATCGCCTTTAATTCTTCATTATTCACTTGAGTATCCGGTCGTCCACGAGGCTCATTTTGTAAATCAAAATTTCCAGAACGGAAACGTTGAACGTTGAAACCAAAAACGCACCGTTCGTTCGTTAGCGGTGCTTGGCCCGTACACGTCGTTAATCCTTCGAGCCGTTTCTGCTGCACTGGTGCCACGGTGGAACTCATATTCGTAAATATCGCGAATTTTTAATTTCTCCATTGTTGTTGCAATAGCAATTTTCAAGCCCAAACAAATGACGATAAAACAAATGAAACACGAATTTTAAAACAATATTCTTTAGTCTTTATTTTGAAATAATTTTGAATTTGGAATTCCTAATCAAACACAAAATATTTGATTTCAAAGTTGCCAGTATTAAGTATCGGCAATTTCATATGTAAGGACCTAATATTTATTTCTGTTATATATTGAAAACTTTATTATTGTTATTTTTGTGGGCACATGGTCTGTGTCAAATAAACATTTTTTCTTTCTTTCTTTCTTTCTTTCTTTCTTTCTAAATAAATATTTTTATTATTATTATTCTCGTTTATTCATTTTCTTAACATATTAAATTACATTTTTAAATATTAGTAAAAAAATAAATAAAAACATTTAAAAATATAAAAAATAGTAGCCCACCGGTATCGGGAACAGGGTCCAAGCTACCGGTGGTCAGGGCTCCTGAGAGAGGAATCTCCTGACTATACGCGCCGTGTCCAGGAGTACCGCTTTCTGTATCAAACCCTTGATCCAGCTGCCCAACGAGAGCCTCCTCAGATGTTGGTCGAGGATCTTGGAAATTATTCCATTAGCCGTAACGACTATCGGCACAATGACTGCTGTATTGTAATGTAATATAATAATATTATTATTACATTTTTTTTTTGTGGTGTTCATCATCAGCCGATAGACGTCCACTGTTGAACATAGGACTCAACATTGAAACTTCACAACTCACGGCAACCTGCCGCTTGCATCCACCGGTTACCCGCGACCTTGACGATGTCGTCGGTCCATTTGGTGGGAGGCCTACCAACGCTACGTCTTCCGGTTCGTGGTCGCCACTCGAGAAGCTTTCTTCCCCATCGGTTATCGGTTCTTCGAGCGATGTGGCCTGCCCATTTCCACTTCAGCTTTTTTATTCTGAGAGCTATGTCGAATGCGATTTTTTTTTGTGCGAATTTCCTCGTTCCTCGGATTCTATCGTGCAAAGAAACTCCGAGTGTTACCGTTTCTTAAGGCGCGTCCTTGTGCAAAACGCAGCGCTAGCCGTTTTTTGTTCAGTTTTTCGGACCTAAATACTCTATATCCAAAAGAAATATCAACAAATAAAAAATAGATTAAATTTCTACATAATCTTGACTCCAAAATGGTAGATCTGATTTTTGTTTACGAAGTATAGTATTTAACTAATCTCCTTACAACGAAACTACAGAAATGAGAAATAATTATTGAAAACATGCATCTCCTCGGCAAGTAACCATTAATTCGATTTTTTACTAACACTAATGGATAGGCAATTTATTAATGAACATTTTGGTAGAATTCTTTTTTTCAAAATCCCAAAATGTGATTTTATAAAGATTTAATTCTAAAATCTGAGCGTATTCGCTACTGTATCTCTTGCGCGGCGAAGAGGGAACGAATTCTCAAGGTTATTTGCTCAGGGTACTGCCTTAATTAAGTAGATGATAAGAAGTCGGCGCTAAAATTAGTAAAAATACTTGAGTCTCAGAAAGTACTTTATGGATTTACATATTCAGCATATTATATCATCAGGTGCGAGCGAGGAGCGCCGAGCGGTATAGTACATAGGACTATAGGCGTTCCCATTATCCCATTAGGGATAAACAAGACCTGTAAAAACAATTACACACTCTTAGTAACAAGATTAAAGTAAGTTAAAGGTACAGCAACAATACAGTTAATCGAATAGACCATTAAGGTCCAACTTTAAACTTTCGGCACTTTTACCTATACTGGGTGTAACGGAAATGACAATGCCAGATCCTGCGTCACCCATTTACAGAAAATGTAATTTAATAAAATAATTGTAATAATCATAGAATCTTGTTATAATAAATTGTTTTGCTTTAGAACTTGCGATTTTGCGAACTTGCGTTCTTGGTTTGTTTCCACGAGATAGGCTCTAGTGTGGAGTTGTGTGGAGTTCATTAGCAAAATGCTTCCTTTGTGTCTTATATTTGCTTTTTTTTGAGAACCTAATTGATAATGTAGACTATTGTAGATTATAAGGAAATGTAAAGAACTTTTTTGTTGGCAAATGAACAACATTATTATTATTACTTGCGGATTACAAATCTATGCTAAAAGGAATGCAAATACAGTTTTTTTATTTAAACAGAAACGGCAAGTTCTGCAGCCATTAAGACTAATGTTTAGTTATCAGCAATGAATAAGCAGTAAGATGCTACATATTGCAAGCTTGTACATGACTTTTATTGAGTGGGGCAAAGTTCTATAGAGTTTCTGGCATTGTCCTTTCACTTACACAAATATATCACACAAACCATCGCGGGTTTAGCCGTGATATATTAGGCACATCAAACTCGGCGCACTTCTTACATATTTTTAATACTACCCACATATTCAAATTCTCAATTAACTTATAACTTCATGAAATGTTTTTTAATACAAATTTACAATTATTTTTGTTTAATACATTTAAGGTTTCGGTAGGTAGGCCATTCTAAATTGATGGCAGCATGTATTCCCACGTCCGTTGTCCGTAAACATTAATAGATGGGGGTATCTTAAAGGTTAGGTATGTATGACAAACAACGCAACGACTTCGGCCTTGCATTTTTTTCTAAACTTAGTACATTATTGTAATTTTCGCTCAAAACGCACATGCTAATCCTGTCGAAAACGTTTACAACCAGACAGTGTTTAAACAGACCCGTGTCATCATCCTGGAATTGTGATTTTATTGATTTTGGTATAATTGTTTTTAATATTCTTAACTGCGTGCTGCTTGTTCTCTTTTACAGAACAGAATTTACTTTCATCTCCTCAATGCCAACAGTCAAAGGGTACCTACACAGTTACTTTTCAGATAAACTATTCCTTAAACCTCAGAATCACGCTGTTTGTTTTGCTAAAAGCCAACTATTTGACATAGTAGTATTATCACTGGATAATATTCAGATGGAATTTCAGTATCAATTTTATTCGGAGTTTCAGGAATAGAACATCTGTTAAAATCTCAAGTTTTGTAATGGTAACTATACTTTCCGTCATAATAACCCCAAAATCTAGATTTAATATCTCACGGCATAATATGATACTATGACCGACTGACTGACTGTACTGTGATTTATCTATACTCCGTTCAAAATAAGATTAGACATATACACAAACCTTTTTTTACAGTCCGTTCAACCGATTTTGACTTATATTGCGTTAGTAGCATGACAAATGCCAGCTGCAGTAAACAGTTGTTATTGTAACCACTTTTTTGCCTCTAATGTCATCTTTAAGCCTACGGAATAGAAGTCAAAATCGGTTGAAGGGATTGAAAAACAGGTTTGTGTTTGTCTAATCTTATTGTGAACGGAGTATAGGAAGGATAGAGGCTAATTATCAGCCCTGTGACGTTTTTATTTTTAAATGTTACAGCACCATGCTGAGATAGGACCCTTTTGGCCTCGTACAGGACCAATTTTAGTTTCTTTTCAACTGACTTCAAAAAAGGAGGAGGTTACCAATTCGTCTGCATTTTTCTTTTTTTTATGTTTGTTACCTGAGAACTTTGAACTGGGTGAACCGATTTTGATAATTCTTTTTTATTTGAAAGCTGGTGCATCCCGTGTGGTCCCATTTCAATTTGGTCCAGTTCTGACAATGGAATCCATGAGAAAACCATATAAGTCTTAAATTTGCATTAAGTATATGCGCGATTTGTTACGCGATTTCTCCGGCAAATGTTAACCGATTTTGAAAATTCTTTTTTTATGGGTAGGGTATGCCTCGGGGGTGGTCCCATATAAATTTTATCTAAATTGATTCAGCACTTTTTGAAAAATCAACAAATACCCAAAAAGTTTACGTAGACGACGTTTTAGTTTCAAAGCCGCCGACTTTCGAAATTAAAGTCAATGTGTGTTCTGTGCTAAAGTTATTTTTCACTTTTTAGTTTTTGAAGGCGGTTGTCTTTTTTGTAAAAACCTTTTTTCATCATGTAGGTTGTTAAATTTGTCCTGGTGGCGGGCGAATAAATGCCTTTTCTTTGTTTCTTTCTGATTTATAAACATATTCATGCAGACGTAGTTCTGGGGAATAGCTAGTCTATACATACATACATACATACAAATAAGTAATATACAAATATAGTAATAAAAACAAATACAAAATTAATAAAATTGAGGTGTTTGTTTCTAATGTCAAAATAACAGCTTATTACTAAATGCATTTTAATATAAATATATACGGTTCAGTCAAATTTTTTTTTTAGATTTTTTGTCTTGTCTGTTTGTTCCGGCAAATCTCTGAAATGGCTCGACCGATTTTGACGGAACTTTCATTGGCAAATAGCTCATGTTATAAGGAGTAACTTAGGTTACTTTTATTTTAGAAAAAGATAGGGTTCCGCGCAAAACAAAAACCCCGCTGAAAACCGACAATCACGCGGACAAAGTCACGGGTAGCAGCTGCAGCAGACCCAGTGGTTCCTAACTTTTTCGATCTTGTCACCCCTATGACTTACTAGAGAATCTGATTTACCCCTCCCGCTCTCCCTCATGTTACCAGTGAACACAGAACAACAACACACAATACAAATGGACTTTATTAAACATATAAAAATTGCACAAAAATATTGAGTAAGTTCTTACACTTTACTAAACCTAACATTAAAAAACTTGCAAATACATTTTTTTTAATGTGAAGGTTGGTACTGTTTGTTTTGTTGGTAATGGTATATTACCACTTATTACCCTCGCAGAATACCAGTTTTACCCCCGCAGGGGTAATTACTCCCAGGTTAGGAACCGTGGAGCTTTGAAAAGAGTGTCCGTGGAGTTTCTTGCTCGTTCTTCTCCATAGAGACCTAGGTACCCTACGTTTTGGAACGAGCAACTAGCTTCAATTTTTTTTTTTTTACTATTCAAAAGTGCCTGCAAATGGTTTAAATGCTTTGACTTTACCTTTGACTTTGCTAGTCCATATTGTCCATAATAAAAACGTCATGCTCTTCAAGAAGACAACCCATAACGACCCGTTTTTGATATAGCAACCGGATTACATCAAAGTACCAACAATAATTCAAAATCTGCATACATTAACACAGAAAAATTGCATAATAATTTTGTCACTACGGACAAAAGACTCGATGTGGGCGCGCAACCTTGGTCGGCCAGCTAATAACTGTAGGTAAAAAAATACTTACGAACTCAAAACGGTCACGTTTTGAGCCACGCGCGGCTAAAAATAGCCTGTAAAACATGTTCCGTTAAACTAATTCGAATACGAAAATAACTTCGTATAATGTAATTCTACTTAATACGGTAATGTCGATTTCATTCTTTTTTTCCTTCATATTAAGAGGTTATGTTGTGTAGTACCTGTTGTTCAGGGGCAGATCTATTTATTTATTTAAAAAACTGGATAAGTGTGACCCGGACTCGCGCACGAAGGGTTCCGTACCATTATCTATACAATATCGAGCAAATAAAAAACGGCAACAAATCATTGGGAGCCCCCCTTAAATATTTATTTTATTCTGTTTTTAGTATTTGTTGTCATAGTGGCAACAGAAGTACATCATCTATGAAAATTTCAACTGTCTAGCTATCACGGTTCATGAGATACAGCATGGTGACAAACGGACAGACGAACAAGCCCGCCACACTATTCCCAAACCATCGCAACTCCTGTAAGCCAGAATCAACAGTGGCGACCACCAGAAAAGCGCCAAAGCAATGAAGCTCGACGAGTCCCAGAGAAACGATTCAAATTCAACTGTCTTGGATCCCGCAACGAAATTAATCTGAAAAGAACAGCGGAGGAGTAAGAAAAGAAATATTTTCGACTTCCCTCCAAATCAAGCAGGAGACAGAACAGAACTAGGACAGACGGACAGTGTAGTCTTAGCAATAGGGTCAAAAAAAAAAACCCATTTAAAGCCTTTTTAGGGTTCCGTACCCATAGGGTAAAAACGGGACCCTAAAAAGGCTTTAAATGGGCTTTTTGCGCTGCAGCCCAGGGCCCTGTGAATATATAGGGCCCCCAAGCCAAGTTGAAGACAATGTACAATATTGTAGCAAAGAAAACTATCGTAAACATCATTATCGAAAACAGTTTTTATGACAAAATGGCAATTAGTTGCTTAACCTTTTGACCGCAAAAGTCATGTATAGATGACAAATAGGGTATTACCAAAAAAATCTAATTAGTCCATCCGTTAGATTATCGAAAAATACTGAATACTTTATTGCGTTGACTGTACCTTTCATGACATTCGACGTGGCGGCACAAGGCAGATTTTTTTAAATAAAAAGTCTTAGGAAATATCAAAAGAACAAGTAGACGTGACGGCGACTCGACATGGCGGTGACTCGACGTAGTGGCGATTCGACGTGGCGGCGACTCGACGTGGTGCGACTCGACGTCAAGGGAATAAATCGTTAAACGCCCCGTCTTTGCACGGGTAATAATAATAATAATAGCCTTTATTCAGATCAAGGTAACCTAAAAACAGTATTCTAGAGCAAAACTTATTCTAATATTTGCTGCTTTCTTATCTTTTGCAGATCTCTTTGCCAATCGGCAAAGGCCTCCTCCAATCTTTTCCATTCTGGTCTTACTAGAGCCACTCTGTTCCACATCACTCCTGCCACTTCGGGACGAAAAACGGGACCCTATTACTAAGACTCTACTGTCCGTCTGACTGTCTGTCACCAGGTTGTATCTCATCAACCGTGATAACCGTTGAAATTTTTACAGATGATGTATTTCTGTTGCCACTATAACAGCGCTATAAAAATAATATAAATATTTAAGGGAGGCTCCAATACAACAAACTAAATGTTTAATGTTGTGTAGATGATGGTACGGAACCCTTCGTGCGCGAGTCCGACTAACACTTGGCCAGTTTTTTATTATTTTTTTCTGCCGATATATTTTTTTAAATCTATTACTGGTTTAGATTAACATGTTTAGGGGAATGTTTTTACTAGGTATATAATTTTTTGTTTTAATTAATTTAACTTACTGTAAATTAAAACCTTCCCAGATAAAAATGCAGTCGAATAGCAAAAACTCCATCTAAATCGGATCAGTATTTTTGATAAAATCACGAACATCGTGTCAAACAGAGAACCATCTTTTTTGAAGTTGGTTTAAAATAAGAACAATTGTGCGCTTTGCTTGCGTCTGTACAATTGACTAGTTCTACTTTCGGTTTTACTTATTTTTTAACTTTTTGCCATTTTGTCTGGGTAAAACCACCGATTACATTCTAAACGTGCAGAGAATTTAAAATAGTTGCGAATGAAATAGATTGGTGAAAGTAACTGTTGAAGAAACATTTAAAAAATAAACTAATCGTTTTGTAACTGAGCGAGACTTCGTTTTTACGTAGTGGTTTTGACTTTCGGCCATTTTTATGGTTCCCTACCCAACGGTGGAGGCGTGAGACAGGGTGACGAACAGGGCCTCAAGTCTGCTATTACAGTAGTGTCAGAATGGTCCATCATTGATTTTATAATTGTTGATTTTGACAAGTTTGGTAATCTACTAATATAATGGCGTCATTATGACTTTCCATTGGTCAACCACTGACACGCCATTGAATGAAATGATATCATCATTTCAGCCGAAAGACGTCCACTGCTGAACATAGGCCTCCCCAAGGGGGGGTTTTGCCATAATCGCCACGCTTGGCAGGCGGGTTGGCGATCGCAGTATGGTTGTTACAAAGGCATAGAGAACGCTGCTGCCCATTCTCTGGTAAGTCCCTTAGTCGCCTCTTACGACACCCACGGGAAGATATGGGATGGTGCTATTCTTTACGTCCGACACCACTACTTTACGTCCGACACCACTTCTTTACGTCCGACACCACACGGAATGAAATGATATATAGAATGGTAATCTCGTACAAAATGACAAATGAATGACTGACTGACTTAGGCGGTAATGGTAATCTGCAAAAATTTTGACAGTTCCTTTGATAAGTGACCTACCATTAGAATTCATTAGAACGTCATTGTGCAGTCATTGCTTTTAATTTGACTGACCAATGATTGACCATTATGAATTTAGCAGGTTACGAACTTTTAGCAAAATGACAATGGGATCGTGTTGGAATGACGAAATTATAAAGATAGCAGGCTTGGCCCCCCCTGGTCGCCCGAAGGGTCCAACTCTGATGGGCAGCGTTCGGGAAACTACGATATACTCGTATATTTTCGTCCAAAATTCCACAGTGCCTAAAGACGAGGGTTTATAACCAGTGTTTGTTGTCAGTGATGACATATGGCACAGAAACGTGATCCTTAACTGCTGGCCTCCTAGAGAACCTCAGAGTCACACAGCGAGCCATGGCGAGAGCTATGCTCGGAGTTTTTTTGCGCGATAGAATCCGGAACGAGAAAATTCGCTGAAGATCTAAAGGTCACCGATATAACTCTCAGAATATACCAGTGAAGTGAAAATGGACAGGCCACATCGCTCGAAGAACTGATAACCGATGGAGAAGAAAGGTTCTTGAGTGGAGACACTCCGAGCATAGACGTTAAATATAGTACGGTGATACAGAACCTTTCAGTGTGCGAGTCCCTTCTGTCTGGTTTTTGTGTGTCGTCGATTTTTGATGAATATTTAATTAATTTTCAACCGACTTCAAAAAAGGAGGAGGTTATCAATTCGTCTGTATTTTTTTTTTTTTTTTTTTTTTTTTTTTTTTTTTTTATGTTTGTTACCTGATTTCTTGGGACTGGGTGAACCGATTTTGATGATTCTTTTTTTATTTGAAAGCTAGTGCTTCCCGTGTGGTCCCATTTTATTTTGGTCCAGTTCTGACAATAGCATCTATGAGAAAACCGTATAAGTCTTAAATTTGCATTAAGTATGTGCGCGATTTGTTACGCGATTTCTCCGGCAAACGTAAACCGATTTTGAAAATTCTTTCTTTTATGGATAGGGTATGCTTCAGGGGTGGTCCCATATAAATTGTATCGAAATTGATTCAGCACTTTTTGAAAATTCAACAAATACCCAAAAATTTTACATAGACGACGTTTTAGTTTCATCAATCTTTGTAGTAGTTAACTTTCAATCTCTTCTTAACAGATTTGGATGTAAAGGAGATACTAAAAAGCGGAAAATAAAAAGCTTTTTACAAAAAAGACAACCTCCTTCAAAAAGTGAAAAATAACTTTAGCACAGAACACACATTGACTTTAGTTTCGGAAGTCGGTGGCAACACAAAACAACAAACAGAACAAAGCCACTGAATTTCGAAACTAAAGTCAATGTGTGTTCTGTGCTAAAGTTATTTTTCACTTTTTGAAGGAGGTTGTCTTTTTTGTAAAAAGCTTTTTTAATGTATACTCTGACGTTTTGTAAATGAATACCGGTCACATAACCAGAGGACTGCATGAGGTTGAGTAGGACTTAAAAGCCGGAAGTTTTGTTTAGTTATAAAAAAGCTTATAATAAAACTGGAGACGAGGAAGGATGCTATCTCTTTCTATTAAGCGTTACTAGAAAGAGTTAGCTTTCCCTGCCGCAAAAGAGAGGCACAACTTCAAGGTCCCCGTAAAACGGGTTTCATTAGATTCTTTGATATGAGCTTCTTGAACGGCACACATTGATTGCTTCAACCTAATGCTTGGCACTGAATACCTAAATCATAGTTGCAAAATTCATTACTGTAATGTATGTACGTTACCGCGAAAGTTTACCATTGCGACGTTCGCTGACGCGAAAGTTGAACCATGTCAGAACAGCTCCAGAGGGGTTCTATCATCATCTTAACCTTTAGACGCCCACTGTTGGGCATAGGTGTCCCCCAAAGACGTCCACCTGTGTCGGTCCTGCGCCGCGTCCATCCAGCGGATTCTCGCTTGGACCAGCAGAGTGCTATTCTGTTACAATCTCCCTCGGTGAACACCTAGCCACTTCACCTAGGTGTTCACCGAGGGAGATTGTAATAAAATAGACATACAGGTCGATGGTCCACCTTGTGGAGGGCCTGCCGACACTGCGTCTGCCGGTGCGCGGCCGCCACACAGGACCTCAAGTCTGATATTACAATAGTGTCAGAATGGTCTATCATTGATTTCATAATTGTTGATTTTGACAAGTTTGGTAATCTACTAATATAATGGCGTCTTTATGACTTTCCAATGGTCAACCACTGACACGCCATTGAAAGAAATGATAAATAGAATGGTAATCTCGTACAAAACGACAACTGAATGACTGACTTAGGCGGTAATCTGCTATAATTTTGACAGTTCCTTTGATCAGTGACCTACCATTAGAACGTTATTGTGCAGTCATTGCTTTTAATTCGACCGACCAATGATCGACCATTATGAATTTAGCAGATTACTAACTTTTAGCAAAATTACAATGGTATCGTGATGGAATGACGAAATTATAAAAATAGCAGACTTGGCTCCCAGGGCCTCAAGTCTGCTATTACAATAGTGTCAGAATGGTCTATCATTGATTTCATAATTGTTGATTTTGACAAGTTTGGTAATCTACTAATATAATGGCGCCATTATGAAAATCAATGATAGACCATTCTGACACTATTGTAATAGCAGACTTGAGGCCCAGGACCTTTGTGCCCCATCGGTCATCAGTTCCATGGGCAATGTACTCAGCCCACTGCCACTTGAGCTTGGCCATTCTTTTCACTATATTCGTGAGTCTGGTTCTCCTGCGGATCTCCTCAGTTCTATGGGTAAAAAAAATGAACTTCACAACCATGATTTACATCGATTGGCGCTACTTGTGGAAATATTCACGCTAATACAAATTCAACTTTACTCAACGCGTATAGGGGATATTTTGTTTTACCTAACTGACACGAATATTCGAACGAATGCGCCATCAAAAAGAACAAAAAAGTCTCCAACAATTTTGTAAAGATTTTCTACTATTTGGCAACAATCAAAGACCTTGATTGGACGTGGACTTGTTTTCTAACTGCTACAATGGTTGGCACTCCTCGTGATGCCTCATTGGGCTTCAGTCAAGGTCAGTGATGTCATTTCGTGACCTCAATGCTGTTGTACTTTGGCAGAATTCAAAAATACTGTACGTTTTTTCATTATATTAATTAGGGCTAGCGACTTTAATTGCGTGAAACTCTAACGGATCCCAAAACCTCTCTTCATTGTGTCTTCAGTCCTGGCCCAACGATGTTGGGGTGGGCTTCCATTCTTCCCGAGGTGGCGGCGCGTAGTGTTCCACGCGCGCCCGTTTTAGACGTCCGGGGGGATTCTAACACCTCATTCCCCCCCCCCTGACCAGAGAAGTGGCCCGCACTCCGCCACCAGTCGGGGGTTGCGGAAGTATCTCCAGTTCCCGCGACCCCCGGCGTAGGTGTGAGATGGAACACCGGGGTGGTTTGGTGGTCAGTAGGAGTAAAGCAGACCCTACCGCCCGCCCCAGAGCGGAGGACATCCATGAGGATATTCCACCCAGGGAAAAAAAAAGAGAAAAAAGGGCTTCCATTCTTACAGATTTCAGCTAATTACTAGTCAAATTCAAAGCGTTTATTTCAATTAAACCATTTACAGGCACTTTTGAATAGTCAAAGATTCAGTTAGTCAAAAAAATTGAAGCTAGTTGCTCGTTCCAAAGCGTAGGGTAGGTCTCTATGGAGAAGAACGAGCAAGAAATACCACGGACACTCCTTTTAATCAAGTTTTTAACAAAATCCTGGTTACATTGTTCTGGTTTCTTTTATATGTGAAAACAGGGTGAAGAGCAAGCCAAAATATTTACAAATAAAGATAAAGCCATGGCAGTTAATAGAACACCAATCTCAACTGACGGCGCCCATTTACGGACATGACGCGTGGCTCAGCACAATTTTGAAGGGAACCGAATGCCCCCACACGCCACCATCAGCGAGACATTTATTTAGTTTTTCAACAGACTTCAAAAAGAAGGAGGTTCTCAATTTGTCTGTATGTTTTTTTGAAGTGAAAACTTCTTTAGCGGCGTTGAGCACTTTTTCTGTAATGGGTATAAAATCTTAAACTCGCGTCAGGACACGTGACCTGATCGAAAAAGCGTAAGACGGATGGAGAGTAGAGTAAAATAATTGTAATAGTTTTAAAGTGTTAAATTTTTAATGTAATATAAATTGTCATGTTTGTGTACGATAGCGCAATAAATGAATATTGTATTCTACCACATAAATGATAGTACTTTTATACTGATAAAGCAATTGGTGCAAAATTATTCCCTAACCATTCCAAAATATCAAACATGCTCAACGTTAATAATCAAGTTTTCACTTCTGCCGGCACTCCCGGAGTGCAACCCGTCTTTTTTTTTTTTTTTGTATATTGGTTACGCGATTTCGGTGGCAAATGTAAAGCGATTTTGAAAATTATTTTTTTGATGCCTCAAGGGGTGTCCCATGTAAATTTTATCGAAATTGGTTCAGCACTTTTTGAAAAAATCGACAGAAAGCAAAAAAATATACATGGATGATGTTGTAATAATTACCTTGTCAATCAATCTCTGTTTTGACTGTGTTGCCATTTCTTAATGGATTTGGATGATAAGGAAGTACTAAAAAGCGAAAAATAAAAAAGCTTGGTTTTTGAAGGCGGTTGTCTTTTTTGTAAAAAAAGCTTTTTTAACATAGAACAACTGCCCATACGACCTCATTGACGGGTTCGACGATTGTTCCTTCATATGCAATCGGCGGACTTTGAACTCCTGCGATCGAAACCACATTAATTTTTCACATGAGCTAAGCCAAGTATTGTAAGAACTAACATGCAACGTTAAGGGTTCCTAGTAAAGCCTATTTTGAAAGCTACTACTGCCGTTTATTTATGCATGGTATACAAAATGACCGTAAGGATTTTCCAACGGAGAACGAAGATATCAGTTACGAAATTAGTAAGGTAAGTACAAACCCTATTATAAACTAGCTTTTGCCCGCGATTTCGTCCACGTGAATGTCGGTTATCACGGATTGAAAGTAGCCTGTGTCCTTCCCCAGGATTCGAGCTATCTTCATACCAAATTTCATTAATATCGGTTCAGCCGTTTTATCGTGAAAGCGTAACAGACAGAGTTACTTTCGTATTTATAATAAGTACTAGCTGACCCGACAGACGTTGTCCTGTCTTTATCTACCTACTTACCAGCCTATTTACCTACCCTACACCTACCCTACACCTACCCTACAAAAGTTTTTTTTTTTTTTTTTTCTCTCCGTAAGCCATCTTCCAGTTCCAGTTTTCTCTCAGTAAACCATCTTCGTACTTCAAGGAATATTATAAAAAAAGAATTATCCAATTTGGTCAAGCGGTTCGCAAGTTATGCGCTTACCAACACATTTAGCGATTAATTTTTAAATATAAGATATTATAGTAAAGTAGTGTGTAAGTTAGTTTTTGCTTCAATGTCGGTTATTGCGGATGCAAACGAAGTCGCGGATTAATAAGTAGCCTAAATCCCTCTTCCTATCCTTTCATGTCGTGATGGCCAGTGGTCAAGGCGTCCGCGCCCGCCTCTCATAACGAGGTTGTGGTTTCGCAACCCGTCACGAGCAAGTACTAGTGACTTTTTCAATGGGTATTTTACCAAAAAAATCTAATTAGTCCGTCAGATAGATTTCCAAAATATATTGGACACGTTTTTTTTTCTTTTCACGTAAACAAAAAATGAAGACGATACAGTGCGTCGAAAATTCGTGTGACATCACTATGTCAGTACACTTTTACTGGCGAAGTGACGTCACAAACCCCCACTCATGATCTTTGATGCGTTTTATCTTCGTCAGTTTTTATTGATTTGATAAAACAAAAAATACGTATCCAATATTTTTCGATAATCTAACTGACGGACTACATAATTAGAGTTTTTTGGTATAATACCCTATTCTGCACTGTTCTTTTCTGATTAATTTCGTTGCGTGATCCAAGACAGTTGAATCGTTTCTCTGGGACTCGTCAACATTCATTGCCTCGTCGCTTTTCTGGTGGTCGCCTCTATTGATTCTTGCTTACAGGAGTTTCAGTGGCTTGGAAATAGAGTGACGCGCTTGTCCTAAAGACAAGCCATTTGTGAGTCATGCTCAAAACAAAACCGGACTAGCTATATTGCTCTGGAGCTTCAATACATCGATGGTACCAAGTACCAAGCGCTTTGCTTCCACATTTATTGTGCGAACTGCCAGACTGCGGAATTCACTGCCTGTCTCTCTGTTCCCCGATACATATTATCTGAGTATCTTCAAGGCACGAGTGAACCGGTTTACCCTAGGCAAACGTGCTCCACCTTAGGCCGCATCATCACTTAAGATCAGGTGAGTTGCGGCCAAACGAAAGCCTTTATAAAAAAACTAGCGACTCGGCCCGGCTTCGAATGGGCCTATAGCCTTCCTAGATAACTGGACTATCCAACACAAAAATAATTTATCGATTCGAACCAGTAGATCCTGAGATTAGCGCGTTCAACTAAACAAACAAACTCTTCAGTTTTATAATATTAGTATAGATGTTACTTCCAAATTATATCCATGATTAATTTACCGTTTTCTTAGAAACAGCCGTCCAAATCGAAACAGGTAACAAATTCGTGGAACTTTTACTCAAAGGAGTTGTTTCAAAATGTATGGAGCCTGGGCCCAGTCCTTGTACACCATACTTACAAATAGGGAAACACATTTTAAATAGTCCTCAACTGTCCAATTACTTTAAAATGGCTTTTTGAGCAGGTAAAACACAAGAAATTGCACTTAAATTGCAACACACAACAAAAAACAATCATGGCGATAAGCTGTCATTTTGATTGATTAATGACGTTTGACATTTATAATTCTGATTTTGTACGTGGATTTGTGGACAACCAGGTAAACAGATGGGAAATAAACGGTATTGAATTCAAAAAAATTAATGGAAGGTTGTTAAACAGAACTCCAAAAACTAGAAACAAAACGAGACGAAAGCACAGAACATACGGACGAAAGTGACACTGTTGTAACACTGACAGCTGACAGTTCTCTTTCTATGATCAATGGTCGATCTATGGTTTATAGAGTAGCTAAATCTGAGTGACGCCATGTTGAAAATCCATAAAAATAATTGTTAAATATCAATTTACTACCACAACAGTATACATTGAAATGAATTATCTGTATTTTTCCCGGATTCTAAGAATTTTTCTCTTTTTTTTGAAGTGGTGTACATAGACTGGGCCCAATATGAAATATGTCCTTTGAAATAGTTACTTACGTAACAAAAAGGTATAAGCAATGAAACTACTCAACTTGCCCAAGCGATCGAGGTTACATGATTCAGCGTAGCGTAATAAAGACAGATCATAAACGTACTCTATCCGTCTCTGTCACTTCCATGTCAATGAAGTGAGACTGCAATAGAATACAGTATCATCACTTCACTTCATCACTCATCATCATCTGCCTAGCCTTTTCCCAACTATGTTGGAGTCAGTTTCCATTCTAACCGGATGCAGCTGAATACCAGTATTCATCATATCAGCCTATAACTGTCCACTGCTGAACGTAGGCCTCCCCCAGAGATCACCAGCCAACTGGGTCTTGGCACAAAATACAGAAGGACCGCTCCCGCCATCTTCAAAAATAATTACCTATACTTGCCAGACTCACCAGGGGTAGCAACCCTGGTGAGTCTGGCAAGTATTGTTATTATTCTGGTATGTATTGACTCTGTAGGTTTTATTTGTGACATATGAAATTTTATTGACACTGGTTGGAACTCTGCAATTATTTATAACAAAATTTTCTCGATCGGCGTGAAATGTCAATGTCTCTTATTTATTCATTTTCACAACACGTGACAGTCGAGTCTAAAGTCTGCTTGAAACTGCTTGAGAATGCCTATAAACGTATTGTCAATTTATTTATTTTTATTTATTTATATATTCAGTTTCGGACAACAATGTAATCCATTTTGTTAGTAAAAAACCTTATACCTAATGTTAGTATTTCAAAACAAAACACAAATCAACCGGCAATAATAAAACAATACATATTATGATCACTTAAGTGTCCGAAGCAGGTTGCACAGAGAATGACCACGCAGGAGATCAGGTACTTAGTTGACCATCCTCTCTACAAAATGCCTCAGAACAGGAGAGTAAGGACTCTCCGCCACTGATTTCAGGATACTATTGTTACTGACCCGCGTTCGATGCATCAGTGAAGCAACTTTCTTACGTATGACAGCGTGGAAACCGTCAGTTCGGTTTTGCGAAAACATCTCCGATACACTACAAAAGCGGGGCAGTCCCAACAGCATCCTGAAAACATTATTATACTGGACGCGTAGGGCATCTAGCAATCTCTTGGAGTAGCTGACCCATAGACCCCCCGTGTGGTAAAAATGGCGGTTTGTTCTGAGCGGTCTCTCTACGTACTTTGTGGTCTTGGGAAGCCCGCGTTCAACTGCTGCCAGCTGAAGACTTTTTTTAAATCAAACGATTCATGTTGAATCTATGGGAACAATGTGAGAGTATGTTACAAGCGAAGCTACCTGCTACCTACCACAAAGGCGCCGAAAGTACATTTGACTATCGCCACTCGTGAACGCTATTCTGATGGACTTATACTTCAAAATCCCATTAACACCTTTCAAGTATTTACAGAATTGTAAAAAGGCTATGACTTGGCAGTATACTCTGTACCGTTGCCCACTGTTTGCGTATATGAAAAACAAGAAAGTGAAGATGTGGATGACGCAGCTATTTTGACATCCGCGTCTGCCATTAAAGTTTTATGTTTGAATTTCGATATGGTTTTACGTTCAATTGCTTAATTTTAAAATTGGCAGGCGTGAAAAAATAAGCCAGTAATTTTCTCACTGCAGAGAGAGTAAAAGCCTTATTAAAATAGAGTAGATGAAACGAATAAACAATAACTCGAAGACAGAACTTCTCTAAAAAAAAACCGGACAAGTGCGAGTCGGACTCGCCCACCGAGGGTTCCGTACATATTTGTAGGTACATATCCATACTTCTATACTAATCCATACTTTAATCTACTTAATATTATAAATGCGATTTTTTCGACATATACGGCTGTATCTTTTTTTCACGTTAACATAGAGGGTTGATTTTTTTACAGCATCAAGGGACCGTAGTCTTGAGTATATGGTTTTAAATTCAACTTGATACCTCCACGCGTTCCCGAGATAAAGGGTCTTGACAGACAGACGGACAACAAAGTGATCCTTTAGGGGTTCCGTTTTTTCCTTTTGAGGTACGAAACCCTAAAAATAGTTGATTTTAGCCCTGAAGACCCGATTATTATTCAATCCATACTTAATTTTATAAATTTATAATATTAAGTAATAATTATCCGAAACTTACACTATCTTACAGACAATTTTATTATCTATCTTTTAGTATACGCCTTTTTTTTAATTTTGAAAGAATACTACTTTTATTTAATTTTTTCGACTAAACTTTGAGAGTTTTGGACGCCAAACTGATGCAGAACCGACGCAGTCTGCGTCCAAAACTTTCAAAATTTAGTCGAAAAAATTAAATAAAAGTAGTATTCTTTCAAAATAAAAAAAAAGGCGTATACTAAAAGATAGATAATAAAATTGTCTGTAAGATAGTGTAAGTTTCGGATAATTATACCTGGTAGATTTTGTGTGATTGTCAATGTTTTGTCCGCGTCAGACACAACTTCACGAGTTAATTAAACTATTTAATATGAACTTAATCAAAAATATTCACTTTCTATATGATTAAGAGAATGTTCTAGTTTAACATATATTTTTTTCAAATCATTTACACTGCACATTTTGACGTGATTGTCAGTTTAAAATCTGTAAAAGTCGTTTAATAGCCCCTTAAGCTTTCACAATGAAACCGCTGAATTGACTTGAATAAAAATTGGTATGAAAGTAGCTTAAACCCTAGGGAAGGACATAGGCTACTTTTTAATCCGCGGTCTTCGTCTGCATTCGCGATAACCGACACTCACGCGGACGCAGTGGCGGGCAAAAGCTAGTCTATACTAATAAGGGGTGTCTCAGAATGTTTTTCGTTTTTAGATGTTAAATAAAATCAACAATATCAATTAAAACTCGTTTTATTTATTGTTACATTAAAGAGCAGTTCTTGAAGTTTATTTATGAAAAACAACCGTTTGCAAATGCGCACCATTAACTTGTTCACACTCATTCAACGGTCTGAGTTCGACCTCGGTCATCCTCAATAAAATAAGGACCGATAATTCCTTGACTTGATATGGCAGCCCAAACAACAGCTTTTGGCGAGTGCAAGGGCTTCTGATGCAGTTCTAGCGGATTCTCGGAAGCCCAGTATCTGCAATTTTGTTTATTCACGTGACCGTTGATGTGACAATTTAAAATTCCTGTAGAGACGACGAACAATAGTGTAGGAATCGTTGTTTTTATAAAACGGTCGCACGAAAAACGAGCGCTACGGTCCCGTGAAACGATTCATGGCTACTAAACTTAACAGGCCGGCCAAGCGTTTGAGACCACTCCCCTCCCCTTGCTACCTGCGGTTGGCGCGTATTGGTCAATTCAAAAACGAAAAACATTCTGAGACACCCTTTATTATAAAGCTGAAGAGTTTGTTTGCTTGGTTGAACGCGCTAATCTCACGATCTACTGGTTCGAATTGAAAAATTATTTTTGTGTTGGATAGTCCATTTATCGAGGAAGGCTATAGGCCCATGAAGCCGGGTCGGGTCGCTGGTTTATTATAAAATTACATTCTCAGTTCCTTAGTTAACTGATTCGGCAAATGACTATCTACAAGTGACGTCATAAATTAAATCTTGTCTGACAACAATCCACATTGTATCCAATTAGTCCAATGTTTTCATTAATTGACACGATCAATGATGGATCGATCTCACTAAAAGTAGTTTAAGCTAAACATTCTCCTACCACTAACTCCAACGAACGTGTCTGAACGAGTTTTAGCGTTAGTATTCGAATAAGCTTACAAATTGAGTTTATGGAGTGAAAATCGTTTTCGAAAAGCACTCTAGAATAAAAACATGTTTTCCTATTATTTTTAATTTACGATAAACGAAAAACTTTGCGCTACAATCAACAGATGGATTTTTTTTTTGTCTTTTTGTCTAACACTTTGTCTAACACGGCTACTTTCTCTTTCATGTCATTTTTTACACAATCCATCCATCTTTCCTTTCCCTTCTTCTTCCTTTCCATACATCCACATATTTTATTTTCATAACTCTCCTCTTCACATGCCCATACCAAGACAAACGATTCCCTTTCAACTTTTCCGTCACTGCCGCCTCTTTCAAACTTCCTCTAATATACTTATAATGTGTAAGTTTATAATCGAGGAAATAAACAAATGTGTTGCTCCTGTAAGTAGAGTTTAATTTTATTTTAATTACAAATTGTCATTTCTACTAACAATTACAAATTTAGAGTTTAACCACAAAATTCACCTGTAAATAGAGAAACGACATTTATGTCTATTCCTCTCTTGTATTTTACTTTTACATTAATATAATTATCTCTTATTTAAATAAATTGTTCGCACACGTTTTCCAACTCTCAAAATCAGCTGTCACTGTCACAGCACTCACAGCATAGATAGAGGAGTAATAATCATGAAGAAATAGTATTTTCATCCCACCATCTCGGAAAGAGTATTTTTAATCTTCAATATCTGAGTGGAAAAGCCGTTTTTATTCTCTAGAGGATAAAGTAAATTTATCTTCAATATCTGAGTGGAAAAGCCGTTTTTATTCTCTAGAGGATAAAGTAAATTGAATTTAGAACATCGTGTGCACTAAGTTTGTGAATTAAAAAAAAACATTAAACCTATTTACTGCTACCTCTATGGTGCCGAATATATCATACAACTTTTTTTTAATTTGTTAAAAACTCAGACTTTGTAAACGTTTTTTTTTTGCATTTAGTCATTTCCTCGCTGAGGTGGAATGAAAAGTTACGTGTTGCACTCGAGTGCAAAGATTTTTCACCTCGTGCTCTTTTGATTCCCTCGCTAACGCGCTGCGCTCGTGATTCAATTTTAGAATCCTTCGCTTGCTCGGTCATCAAAATTGAACACGCGGTTAAAAATCAACTTTGCACTCTTGTATAACAAATAACTATTATTTCTTTACATACTCATTTGTTTACCTTATCCATCCTGGTCACTCCACACATCCATCTCAACATTTTCATCTCCAGCTACATGCGGTCATTTTTCATCCGTCTTCTTCACGGCCCAAAAAATCCATGACGTAATACCTACTTACGGATCCTTAAGTGAAGTTTTTTTTGTCAATGACATAACCAATTTATTTGTTGAATAGTTACTAGGTACATCAGCGTTATGAATTTGAAAATGTAATCTGTGAATCACTTTATGGCCTACAGTCACTTGTGAGCAGCAGCGTCCTGAGTACCATAACACATATTGCGATCACCAACATGCATCGGGCAAGCATGGCGATTACGGCTTAACCCTCATTTGGGGAAGACTAGACCTTTTTTTTTTGTTTTGGCTTGGAAAATCCTCATGGATGTCCCCCGTCCAGGGGCGGGCGGAGGGGTCTGTCAGACTCTTACTGACTAAAAACCACCCCGGTGTTCCATCTCACACCTACATCGGAGGTCGCGGGAACTGGAGATACTTCCGCAATCCCCCACTGCTCCCGCTAGTGCGAGCCGCTTCTCGGGTCAGGTAGGGGAGTGAGGTGTTGGACTCCCCCCCCCCGGACGTCAGAGAGGGGCGCGCGTGGAACACTACGCGCCGCCACCTCGGGTCCTGATGTATGTGGGGGGCGACAGAGGTCCCCGAGTCTGCCGCCCCTGAACCCGTTTTGAACGGGTTGTTGGTTTGAACCCGCCCCGAAAACTGATGCAGAACGGACGCAGTCTGCGTCCAACGCAGACTGCGTCCGTTCTGCATCAGTTTTGCGTCCAAAACTGCGTCCAAAACTCAAAACTTTCAAAATTTAGTCGAAAAAATTAAATAAAAGTAGTATTCTTTCAAAATTAAAAAAAAGGCGTATACTAAAAGACAGATAATAAAATTGTCTGTAAGATAGTGTAAGTTTCGGATAATTATACCTGGTAGATTTTGTGTGATTGTCAATGTTTTGTCCGCGTCAGACACAACTTCACGAGTTAATTAAACTATTTAATATGAACTTAATCAAAAATATTCACTTTCTATATGATTAAGAGAATATTCTAGTTTAACATATATTTTTTCAAATCATTTACACTGCACATTTTGACGTGATTGTCAGTTTAAAATCTGTAAAAGTCGTTTAATAGCCCCTTTACCAAGACTTAGCTACTTGTCCTATAGGTAGGCTCTTTACCTTCATGTTTCTCACATAAAGAAGCAACAACAATAATGTGACTAGAATTTTGCAACAACTTGATTGAAAAGAGTATCCGTGGAGTTTCTTGCTCGTCCTTGTCTATAGAGACCACCTGCATTTTGGCCAACTAGCTTGTAAGTTTTCTGACTAAAGCCCCATTTACAGGGTGCAATTTAGTTTGCCTGTTGAATGCAATTAATTGAAGTACGTCTAAAGGTTTAGACGATGCAAGTAATTGATTGCTTCAATTTTATTGTCTGCAACAGGCAAGAAACTTGCATAATGTAAATGGGGTTTAACTGACCGACTCCTTGACAATTCAAAAGTACCAGTAAATCCTATAAATACTTTGACCTTTTTTTATGTTATTTTTAACATCGATAATTGGCGATTAATTCGATTTTTGGAAGCTAGATGCCACGTTCCCTAAAATGCGCGATTTTGAACGCAGAAAGTCACCAAAATGCGGTGTAGCCGCTAAATCGCTGGGCGCCGATGTTAAAAGTTGCTTTGCCCTTAATATTTATTTGACGTTGTTATGTCGCAGTGATTGTACATTAAATAGTATGTATTTATTAATAATGTGATACTCCATACTTACTATTATAAATGCGATAGTATGTTTGTTTACGACCAAATTACTGGACAGATTTGTTGGGAAAAAGTTAGTGATAATAATATCTTCATTATTTCAGAAACAGATATCCATAGGCCTTATTGCGGATCTACTTATTACAAGAAAAGCTAAAACTCCTACCAATTCCCTTTAAAACCCTAAATAAGGTTCTAATTACCAAATACTCAAACGCTACTCAATGTTAAGATGCCGTTAAGTCTCGCTGTCTCTATCTGTCACTTTATGTCAAAGTGACTGACTGTGACAGTTGGATATGCGTGAATTGGACTTCTGACTTGACCGTTTTTCTCCGAAATGGTTATAGAAATTTAAAAAATATATATTATGTTAATCTACATCTTAGAAAGTATTATAAAGCATTTTCTCTTCGGTTTAAAATAAAACATTAAAATGTCAGGAATAAATATTCAAAATAACCCCTATTTTCGTAGTTAGTAACTTTTTTGTCCTAACCTATCACAAGATTTTTTAAATGTCATCAGCATATAATAATATGTATAGTATATATATAGTGCAACACCAAGGGAATCTTTGACTTATCTTTGCAAATAACTTTCCTAATTATTTTTAAACGATTTTTGAAGTCATCGTACTCGAAAATTGCGTGAAAACGCTACATTTTCATCAGAAGCGCCCGATCGACCAAGGTCAACGGCGTATAAAAATTGAGAAGCGTCTGAGTATTTGTCCATCAGCTATCTAAAACACCATCAAAGTATACAATTATTAATTTCAAAACGCTATGGTACAATGTTCTGCAAGTCATCGTCATAACGGTAAGTACTTTAACTTTGAAAGTTACGTTGCAATGGAAAAGTTTTTGAGGTAGCGGATACGCTCATAGGTGACAGCGGAGCGGATAGGCTAGTACATACCACCTATCAATCGCCTTACTTTTTAACGACTTCAAAAAAGGATCAGTATGTCTATTCTGTTACAATCACGCTCGGTGAACACCTAGGTGAAGTGAGCTGTCATCCGTCCGTCCGCTTTGTCAATCCCTAGCATCGGGACGGATGACAACTCACTTCACCTAGGTGTTCACCGAGGAAGATTGTATCAGTATACTGGTTCTATGTTCGACTGTATGATTTTTTTTTAAATTATGTTCACCGATTTCTCCCCCATTTGTGGACCGATTATCAAAATTCTTTTTTTAATCGAAAGAGTATACTCCTGAATTGGTCCCGTATTTATCGAAATTGATTCAGCACTTTTGGAAAAAACCGACAGAAAACAAAAAAATATACATAGATGATGTTTTAAGTTTCTCCAATCTTGTACTTTCAATCTCTGTTTTGACTGTGTTACCGTTTCTTAATGAATTTGGATGATAAGGTGGTACTAAAAAGCGAAAAATAAAAAGCTTTTTTACTAAAAAGACAACCGCTTCTAAAAACTTAAAAGAGATATTTAAGTAACTTTAGCACAGAACACACATGAATTAGTTTCGGAAGTCGGTGGCAATAGAAAACAACAAACTAAACAAAGCCACCGACTTCCGAAACTAAAGTCATGTGTGTTCTGTGCGTTAATCAATACGTTCTGACATGACAACTCCAATTGTATGAATATTTTAGATCAACTTAAATTGACAGCTCTTATTAATATCTATCTCTTTCTTGTTTTGGAGAGAAAGAGATATAAATAGCTTAACATAAGTTTACCTCGTGCACAACAGAAGAATTGGCACCATTAGCAAACTGTGATACCACTTATTTCCTCACATATTCTAATAAATAAATAAAATAAATAAAGACAACTCAATTGAGTATTAATTTATTTCAGCAGCATTTGATGAAGCAATTAAAAATACAATTTTACTGTTCATTTAATAAATAAATTACAAACATTTTTACCCAAAGACTTGTAAGGCTTTTTCAAAAACACGTAGGTACATATTTCCTGGAACAAGTTTAGTGATATCTCCGCGTGCCAATTTTTCTGCGATGTTAGCGTTCACACTCACTTGTTTGTTTTCGAACATTGCGTTGGATGAAACAAAAAAAAAACTTAATCATTCTCGCGTTTACAATTGACGGACCGGGAAAGGCCCTCTTATTAGAGTTACTACCCAATTGTGCAGTCTACTAAAGGGGTGAGCTGGCGGAAAAAGGACTCCTCCGTCTGCAAGCAATGTTTATTAATTGGATAGATAATTACAACTTACATCAGAATACGCTGTGGGATATGCAAGTTCGGTGGTGTGGAATAAATCACAAGTATTACGGAGTGTAAACAGCATATTAACTCATCTGCGCTTTATCCGGCTCGAAGGACCAAAAATACCGAATATTACGGAGTGAAAATAGTATATACTCATCAGCTGACCTCAACTCGGTAAGGGTCCAAAGGACACCCTTAGAAAAGTAAATGTGATAGTATGTGTGTAAGAATGAGGGAAATATAAGTATGTCGAAATAACTCTACTTATTCCATTGTTTAGCATTAGACAAAAACGGCTAAATAACGATAGTTCTGAGGTTATATTGTTAAAACAACCGCATTTTTGTGATATTTTCTTAATGTAAATGGCAAATAGTTTATATTAAGTATTATAGTGCAGCAGAAGTGTGTGCGCAATACAGACGCACTCCCTCGCCCTTCGGCAATCCGACACGACCGGGGAGCGATCAGGCGCAGGAGCAACGCCTTTACATGATTTCTGAAGCACGTTCCAAAGAAACTATTAGTTAATCTGTGGCACGGGTCTGTCAAACCACTAACTCCGGGCTACCAATAACTGAGATTGTAACTTACCCTTACTTTTATTAAACCTCTAATAACTCTGCGCTTCGAATTTCAAACTTAGCGAGGAACTGATAGGCCTGAATCTATTACCTCACACCATTTTCATCTCTTTACATTCAGGCCCAAGATTGTATGTAATACTTTCCGGCTCTTTCCTAATGGAAAACAATTCAGAATAGTGTCAAGGTGACCGCTATCCGCTTCAGTTTATAAGATCGGTCGAACTACGCACCTTAATGAAAGTTGTTGACAAGATCTTAGAAGTCTTAAAGTAATATTGTGAAACAGTAGCTAGGTTTATTCTGACAACATTTTTTAAGTGTAAGTAATTTTGCTCTAGAATGTGGCAACATTCATTTCGAAGCCTTGGTTGGCGCAGGTGCAGTGTCCACAGGGGCTTTGCCGTGCCCTCGTCTCAGAAGTAGGCAGTGACTAGTGCTGTCGCTGCTGACCGTGGTCGGCACCGTAGAGTCCTGGGACGCGGTGGTTGCTGCAGAAAGGGACAGATAGTGATCTCCCATCACTTCCTTTCACCCGACCCGAAGCAGGCGCACTGGGCGACGGCGAAGGGCGGACACAACGCCTTCTTCCAGCCCTCCTAAATGGGTCCAGAGACGACAGACCGTCGGCTGTAGCCATAGCCTGCAGCAACGAGGAACAACGGCCGCACGTGCCCGAAAAAAAAAAACAAAATACCTACAACAAAAGATGTACAGACGCCAGCACATCAAGCCATACCTAACTGTCAAATTTTCAATCTATCAAAGAAATTTGACAGATTGTAGTAGCTTGATGACTCGCACCCCTCTTAAACGTAACGTCCCCCCGTTACGTCTAAGAGGGGTGCGAGTCTGTCGTCTCCAAGTCCAGGTTCAGGTCCAAGACCTCTCCCCCCTCCCTGACCTCAGAAGACCGCAGAAGCGGCCCGATACTAGTCGCGGGTTGCGGAAGTATCTCCAGTTCTTGCGACCCCCGACGTCGGTGTGAGATGAAACACCGAGGTAGTTTTTAGTCAGTAAGAGTCTGACAGACCCCTTCGCCCGGCCCAGGGCGGGGTAAATCCATGAGAAGTTTCCAACCTAGAACAAAAACAAAAAGGAAAAAGTTGCGGTGTCCATGTTAAGGCTTTTGGAAGATTAGAAGTTGTGTTGGTTACCTCAGAAATTATAGGAGGTGGGGGGGGGGCATTGTTGAATACGAGAGAAGAAACCGGTGTTACAATTTCACTTGAGCATAGGAGGATATACTAGAGAAGAAACTATAGGACGTCAAAATTTAAGGGATGACTTAAATTTTTTGGTGTCATCGTTTCGTAATTAATTTGTATGATAAGAAGTAGACACTAAAAAGCGAAAAAAATTATTTTTTACAAAAAAGACAACCGCTTTTTACGGTTGTCTTTTTTGTAAAGTTTTTAAGGTTGTTTTTCGCACCCCGGACACAGGCAGGTGAACACCGCGGTGTTTTAGCTCTGTCACCTCCACGATGGAGGAAGTCGATGAAAATTCCCCTTTCTTAAGGTTGTATTTCGCACTTCGAGATGCGTCATCTTAAAAGTTCGTTTCTTTTACAAAATGCCTGATACGCCACTTCGCCGGATGAGCAATATAAGTAATATGATGACGAACAAATTCTTTCGATTTTGAAACACGAGTTGATAATATAATTTGAATGAATGACGCAGTGACATCACATCCGTCACTCGGCTGTGCGTGTGCGCAAGTTTAGTGTAATGATAACTTGGGAATGAGTTGATGGAATAATTTTATTTTGTGGCTGTACCTACTGATAACACTAAACTAAATTTTTTGTAGAGAAAATATTTATTTTTTTAATATAATATCAAAGTAGAGATAATAATATCACGATCATAATGCCAGATCAAAGTGATGTTACAGCTCATCTGGCATGCCAAATTTTGGTTTTCAAATCTAGCGTCTTCATCTCCCTAGCCTTTTCCCAACCATATCGGGGTCAGCTTCCAGTCTAATCAGATGCAGCTGAATACCAGGGTTTTACATGGAGCGACGACCAGTCTTCCCAGTTGATCGGTAACACGTTACCCCTTGGTAAAACTGGTTGTTAGACTTTCGGCTTGTCATCATCATTCGGAAGACGACCACTGTTGGATAATGGTCTCCTCCAAGGGGAGAGGGCATAATCCCCACGCTTGGCAGGCGTCTTGGGGATCGCAGTGAGGTTGTGAAGTACACGGAAGCTGCTGCTGCCCAACTTCCGTATTTTCCCCTTCGACAACTTCGAGATGAAATGGGTAGATGCTATTCTGACCCGGACACCTTACGGGTTCAGGCTTCTGACTACCTATAATGACACTAAAGAAATCGACCACTAAATACAATAAGGCCTAGCGCATACATACAACTTCTACATCGGCTAAACTGTTTAGTCGAGTTGTGTACTTCTCGTGAATTCCACAACTAAACTATTATTAAGTCGTTGGAGGTGCCCATACAATTGATAAATCGGCCAGTTTTTTTGACGTGACAACGTCTTATAATTCGACAGAGCCGGCTGCACGCACGAAAAAACATGACGTATGCGGCGGTACGGCGTTACCTCGCTCTGAGGCGTTCCATGTAAGGCTTGAAGTGCAAGCGAGAGCGCGGAATGAGCGGAATGAGCACAATCGGCATGATTCTTTCGCGTTGTCACGTTCAACTATCGTCAGTAAACCGACTTTACAGACAACCATTTTTTTTTTTCAGATTTATGTATGAATACTCTTTCAGACTCTTTAAATAAAGCGTAGGCCTTTTATCTACGCTATTAATAAACTCCTCTGTGTCGTCCGTAATACTTCCCGCCATGGCGACGAGCGACGTGACACCGCTTCGAACGCTAATGTGAGACTGACAGTCGCGGATCGACTATTTAGTCGATGTTATGCGCACAATACAAATGAAGCGTTTGATCGATAGTGGTCCAACTTTTTAATCAAAAGCAAATCGATATGGCTTTTTGATTTTTTTGCCGAACAACTATCGTGTTGACAGTGTGTGCAAGTTCTATGATCGCAGTACATTCCTATAAACTTATGAAACACAACAAAATAGTTGTTCAACTAAAAATTGTATGTATGCGGTAGCCCTAAAGTGCAAAGTTACGTAAACGATCTTTATTTCCGTTTTTGAAATGAAGAATGCTAGAAAACGTAGATCCGGGACCGCTAATGCCTCGTTGAAACAATTTTTCTAAAGCATTCTACCTAACCGACCGCCATTTCTAAATAGACTTCGCACAAGCAGTCAACTACGACCATTTTTTGTTCCACCATTGAATTGTAAATGCAACGTGGAATGGATCGAACAAAAACGAGTGAGCGAGCGAGGTAGCTTACAGTGTATAGACTAGACAGTAAGTCAAGTTCGTACGTCTCTTGAATTGGTAAAACTAGAATATATAGGATACAAACAAACATCATCATATCAGCCTATTGCCGCCATCTACTGCTGAAGTGCTGAACGTAGGCCTCCCCCAGATATTCTCAACCAATTCGGTTTTGTGCAGCCCGCAACCATCAGTCGCTTTTCAATCTCATATCATGTACATTCTAAGTTTAAGATATATATACCTAGTTAATAATAATAATAACAGCGTATTTTTGCCTATTATTAGTAAGTAGGTATATCTCTCTTCAAGAACGCGCGTCGACGGCGCGTTAAGACACCGCGGTGTGCAAAGGCCCTTAGGGCCGAGTCACACCGGAATGGCAGCGGCCGCCAGCGTTGCCGCTGGCAGCCTCGCACGACCTCTACACCCCAAAGAAACTCGGTGTGTTTGAAATGAACATGGAATTGGTTTCGCACTTATTGCATAACGTATCCCGTCGCTATACTACAGAGAAATGGAGCGCTCAGTGACGCGGCGGGCGTAAGAAGCGCGCGGGCGCCAGCGGCTGCCAGCGGCCACCCGCGTCGCCGCGGACGGCACCGCGACCTTTTCAAGCTTTTCAAAGGATACTGGTCTTTTAATTATGTAGATAAAGTTTAAAATTATTTCACACTGAAAATGCTCGCCGCGCCGCTGCCGGCCGCTGCCATTCCGGTATGACTCGGCCCTTAGACATCACTGGCGTCGGTGGAGGAAAAACATCGTGAGGAAACCTGTACTTATAATTAATATAAGTCTGAAATCGCCAATCCGCCTTCAGCGCCCGGTGAAGTGATCAATTGCCCTGCAGTGGGACGATTATAGACTGGTATTATTATTATATTATAACGTAAAACAGCGCAATTAAAAATTATCTCGTTTTCTTGAAGGATTTGCCAAAGTGGTTGTATTACTGTTGTTCCTCCACTATGGCTCACGACTAGCGGTTTCTAAACCAGCTTAGGGAACGCACGAAGAAAGCTACGGGATACAACATAGGTACTATCTAATACTTTTTATATACACATAAATGTTATATTATAAAAGCTAAGGGTCACTGACTGACTAAGCATGAAATCTTGAAAACTACTGTACCTT
Source organism: Charanyca ferruginea (assembly GCA_947361185.1). Taxonomy (NCBI): domain Eukaryota; kingdom Metazoa; phylum Arthropoda; class Insecta; order Lepidoptera; family Noctuidae; genus Charanyca; species Charanyca ferruginea. Next base: position 10,215,010 of record OX376080.1, on the reverse strand, counting down.
TTGAAGCTAAAACTTGGCAAGCACGTAGTTTATAGGTCTAGGAAAGGGGTCGACAACCTTTTGAAACGGAAGAGTCAATAGTTACAATTTACAAAATTTCCCAGTATTTTAAGAGCCACCAAAGGTTTAGATTAATTAATATTCATACAGTATGATTTGTAGCAGACAATGTGAAGAAAAGTAGTAGGTGTAGCAAATGGAATTAGTTCCATATGATCGATTGCCCGATTTTTGCTTACGGAACTGAAGGGCCGAAACTTCACATCGAAAGAGCCTCAGGTTGCCGACCCCTGGTTTATGATAATCTTTGAGTTCTTTGGTCATATCGCTATTAAGCTCGGTGATAACCTCCAGAAACTTATAGTTACCGGGAAAATGGAGAGCAAGCGACCACGAGGACGGACTGATCAGGACCTATAGACAAAAGCTAGCTGTTAGCGTTAACGCCAACGGAAAAATCAAATTGTATGCAGTTGACGTTTGCTTACCAGATGTCACGTGATGCAAATATGTCAACTGCATACAATTTGACTTTTCCGTTGGCGTTAACACTAACAGAAAAGGGATTTTGACTACAGGACCAGTGGGCTAATTCACCTAACTAAAGATGTGCTTTTGCAGTGCAGTTGCAGTTAAGTTTCGATCAAAACAACGCTTTTCGTGTTCTCTACCGCTGTAAGACACGCTCGCGTCAAGTTCGCGTCACGCGAGCGCAATAACGGCATTCTACTGTTGCGCGTCTTTGGTGTGAGCTTCGGAACGCAACATGATCGGTATTCTACTATTCGTTTCACGTCACAAAATGACAGTTAAGAAGCACTAAAACCTGTACTGGGGTATTATTTTAATATTATAATTACGTCTTAATCATTGAAATGTAATCGATTTAGTGAGTAATATTTTTTCTGTCATATGGCTACACCATAAGTAAGTTTGCTAGAGTTTGGTTGTTGTACAGTTGACGTGCAGTTCACGCGCAACTTACGCGCAGTTCAAAGATTACAAGAATACCGTTTATCACTCAAACTTCAACTTAACTGCACTACAGCTTCATCGGTGCGTCATAAAATTACGTGAATTAGCCCACAGGTCCGCACCACATTCAACCTTAATATTTTCAAAGCGGTTATGTTGCTGAAAGCCGGAGCAGATGGCGCAGTGGTCCGTGGAAAGTTGCTTTCCTGATGGGTAGGAGTTGAAGTTAAAGAGACGTCAGCTAAAAAAAGAATTTTCAAAAAAAAGAAAACCGCCTTCAAAAACTAAAAAGTGATAAATAACTTTAGCACAGAACACACATTACTTTACTTTCGGAAGTCGGTGGCGGTGGCTTTGTGTTTGTTGTTTTGTATCACTTTTTAGTTTTTGAAGGCGGTTTTCTTTTTTTTGAAAAATCTTTTTATTTTTCGCTTTTTAGTGTTGCCTTAACATCCAAATCCATATAGAAACGGCGACACAGTTAAAAGAGATTGAAAATCCTCCAAAGATTGAAGAAACTAAAACGTCGTCTAAATATTTTTTTTTTAATTTGTTGTTTTTCTCAATAAGGGCTATGTCAATTTTGGTAAAATTTATATGGGACCATTTCGGAATAAACCCCTTTCGAACAAAAAAATTATTTTAAAATAAAATCCGTCTATATATGACAGAGTTATGCCCGAACATACATAAGTACCTTAAGTACAATAATAAACCTTTTTGAAGTCGGTTAAAAAATACAGAAACTAGTGTGAGTGCCAAGCTACTCACATCAATTGATGTGTAAACATCTATTTATTAATTCATCATCATCATTATGTCAACATCAAGATAAAGATAGATAAAACATTTATTCGGTGCACACAAAAGACACATTACAACACAAAAAATACAAATCAAATGAGGATTAAAACAAACTGAGGTGTGTGTCTCAAGGTGGCACCAAATGGAAGTCCAGCTCAGCATGTGTCAGGCAAGTATACCTGACGCTGATATTCTGCTGAATCCCTGTAGTGACATACGGACGTCGAACAGATGAGATATATTGGCGTTGACAGGTGTTGTGACAAAATTTTATGCGCGGCCTGAAGTTTTGTAAGTATACCCGCAATTACAATTAAATTGTATTGTAGTACAATAAAGTTTGCATTGAAACGTTCATGTTCGTTGATGTCCACTGCTAAGACGCCCACTGCTGGGCATGGGTCTCCCCCAAGAAGGGTTCAGCGGTAATCGCCATGCTTGGCCGATGCGTGTTGGCCACGTGTTGGCCATCGCAGTAGGTGTTATGTTACTCAGAAGGACGCTGCTGCCCATCCTCTGGTCAATGTCCCTCTGTCGCCTTCTACGACACCCACGAGTAGAAATGGGGCGGTGCTATTCGTGACCGGCACCACACGGCTGTACGGCACGGCTCTCTCATTTATTTATTTATTAACACATATATACATTTGTTATAACAGGTAAGACCCAACCTAACAAAAGTAGTCATAAATTGCTAAGTGTCCAGTCCCAAGTAACGGGTCTAGCTAGAAGTACAACTTACGCAGTGGACAACATACTAAGTGTCACCCTCTGGAATTCCGCCAAAGAGCAAAAAAATAATTATGTCCAGAGCGCCCATCCCCATCGAACGAACTTCAACGCGAGCGTGATTGAAAAATGTTTTGTTTCAACCAACGCAAAGCTCGAAAACAAACGAGTGAGTGAGAACGCGATAACATCACAGGAAAACAGGCGCGCGGAAATTTCACAAAACTTGTTCCAGGACATACGTGATTTTGAAAAAGCCTTACAAGTTTTTGGTAATAATGATTGTAATTTAGAATCTCCATTACATGTGCTGTGGTTCTATGAAGCTGTTTTTTTTACTTTTTCAATGTATGAGCTAGTTATGACCGGCCAAAGTTCTGATAAAATTGTGCAAAAAAACTGATTTTCGGATATGAACTAATTTTTTTCTCAGAAAAAAAATATTTTTGGCTTCATACAAACCTTGATGATGATGATTTTCCAAATATTTTTAACATTGTGGTTTACACAAGATTCCTGCATGTTTAAAATATTTGGAAAATAATTTGTTATAACGCCGTAATGATTGGTATTATATGTAAACTCATATCAGTACCAGTCTTACGCACACATGAACAACAAGTCCTATTACAGAATAAAGACTAAGGAGCCGTCTCCACGAGCGAGAGAATCGCGGCGATATTATCGTCGTGCTACGTATTTCCATACACTCTCTTAGAACGTGCCTACACACGGCGATGCTATCGCGGCGATGCGACGAGTGGCTGAGTGCAAGCGAAACGTCACCGTATCGCCGTCTATTAAGACTGAGATTACCCGACGATAGAAGCGCGGAATCATCGCGATTCTCTCTCTCGTGGAGACGGCCCCTTAACGCCCATCCCGTCATATTTCCCATACATACGCTCGTACGCGATTACGGCGTTATAATAAATTATTTTCCAAATATTTTTAACACACGGGTATCTTGTGGTTTAAATCTCGGTTTGTATGAAGTCAAAAGTAAACAAATTCAGTAAACACGCCCGAAAATCAGTTTTTTTGCACAATTTTGTCAGAACTTCCGTTCATAATGCACTCATACATTGAAAAAGTAAAAAATAGCTTCATAGAAACCTTGCACATGTAATGGAGATTCTAATTTACAAACATTTTAACCAAAAACTTGTAAGGCTTTTTTAAAAGCACGTATGTCCTGGAACAAGTTTTGTGAAATTTCCGTGCGCCAATTTTCCTGTGATGTTATCGCGTTCTCACTCGTTTGTTTTCGAGCTTTGCGTTGGTTGAAACAAAAAAAGTTTTCAATCACGCTCGCGTTTGAGTTCGTTCGATGGGGAAGGGCGCTCTTAAAGTCTTGTTAAAGAATTGCTACAGAATAGCAGCTGCTGTATCCTTTCCGTGACCGGCCCGACCTCGGCACGGTATAAATCATGAATCTACCTTAGACTTTCGGCATACCTATTTAAATCTCAAACCATGCGCCTGAGTTTGCAACGGTATGCAATCTAATGCTGGCACTTCACTTCAAGTGGACTTTATTTCAATAACTATAGGGTAAATTTTGTATTACCCAAATAAGGCGAATATTTGCACAAATACGCCATGTGAAGTGCCACAGCATTATATAGTATCTAATTCTAACTAGTTAAGTTGGCATACAATGGCCGTTCGCCGGTTTTGCATGAATACACAAGCATTTAAATGACTGATGTTTTTGCGTTTTGAAATTTTTACTTTTACGCATTCCATTTGATTGGTTATTTCTGTATTACAATTTCTTATGAATGTTCGATGTCAGTGGAGTTTGTAAGGATATTCTGGACAACGATTTAAACAAATGTTTTTATAGTAATTTTGGACAAAAGCAGTTTCCCCCGTCAAATTATGCAAATAGTGGGCTGTTCCAAAAATTATTAGTGAAATCAAAAATAGAATATGAATAAAGTTTATTTATACCTTTTCAAAATGTTTACATTGAGGACAATGTATTTATGAACCAGCTTTCGAAATATTTAAAAAATGTGTCTTGCAGGAGGTCGAAAAATAATACCCGAAATGCTTCGACGACATCTTCTGCAGTGTTAATTAAATTTTCGCAGCATATTTTTTACCGTGGGAAATAAAATAAAATCGCATGGAGCTAAATCTGTGCTGTACGGCGGATGGGGTAACGTTTGTACTCCGTCCTCCAAAGTATTAAAATAGTCATGGTTCTAGCAGCTGTGTGAGCGGACGCGTTTCTTGGTGAAAATGAATACCACGGACACCGCTCCTTGATAGCTTGCTATTAAATATATTTAAAAAAGTGGTCAAGTGCGAGACGGACTCGCGCACGAAGGGTTCCCGTACCATTATCTATACAACATTAGACATCGAATAAAAAAACGGCAAAAAAATCACGTATGTTGTATGGTAGCCCCCCTTAAATATTTATTTTATTATATTTTTAGTTGTTATAGTGGCAACAGAAATACATCATTTGTGAAATTTTCAACTAGCTATCACGGTTCATGAGATACAGCCTGGTGACAGACAGCCAGACAGACAGTCGGACAGTGAAGTCTTAGTAATAGGGTCCCGTTTTTACCCTTTGGATACGGAGCCCTAAAAGAACTATACATAGGTGGCCAATGATTTTCACCAAGGAGATTTAATTAGCCGTGAATTCAAATTACCCTGTTCACAATAAGATTAGACATTTACTCAAACCTTTTGCAAGCGGTATCACAGGGATTCCCCGAACATAAAACTATTGCCCGGTATGGGAGATTTGGGAATACACCGTAAAGGCCGGACCAGACTGTTATAAACAAGCTTCCAACAGGGGTCATCTTGGTGGGAAGCTTGTGGAGCCCACGGTAGCTGTTTGCGTCCACACTGGTTAACAACAAGGCTCCCACCTCAGTGTGTTGCCGACTCTTTGTTAAGAACGGCGGCATCCACACGCGGTTTACAACGCTCGTCCGTCCACAGAGGTTGTTGAAGGTCAAACGAATTTTTGTTGCAAACAAGTGTTTACACCGTTTTAAACCGCCGGTGGAGACCGATGTGGAGGGCTTGTTTACAACAGTCTGGCAGGGGTTTTAAACTGGGACACAGCAACGCTGCTTTGCGGCAGAACTATACCTTGTTCACAATAAGATTAGACATTTACAAAAACCTTTTTTACAGTCCGTTCAACCGATTTTGACTTCTATTGCGTTGGTAGCATGACAAATGGCAACTGCAGTAAACAGTTGTTATTGTGACCACTTTTTTTGCCTCTGATGTCATCCTTAAGCCTACGGAATAGAAGTCAAAATCGGTTGAAGGGACTGTAAAAAAGGTTTGTGTTTATGTCTAATCTTATTGTGAACATGGTATAGTTTCAAGAAAAAAGAGATTGTATTTATTGTATTGCTATTATTTTTCGGCCTTGCTAAAGTGTTTGTAAGTCTGGTAACTGGATCTCAGTCCATAAAGTGCTAAGAATAATTTATTTATCAGATAACTGTACATAACCTACTCCACTGTTCTTTAAATTAAACAAAATTAAGATGAATAACCTTTCCTGCCTCGATGCCTTTCACTATAGGTCAAAGTGATAGGACGTAGAAATAAAAAAGTCTGTTGTTCGAAAAACTTGAGTAGGTACTTGAGATACGTAAGCAAATACGGTCCACAAAAAAAGCATTTTACAAAAAAGACAACCGCCTTCAAAAACTAAAAAGTGAAAAATAACTTTAGCACAGAACACACATTGACTTTAGTTTCGAAGTTCGGTGGCTTTGTTCTGTTTGTTGTTTTGTATTGCCACAACCTTCCTTTTTATTTTCCGCTTTTTAGTACCTCCTTCTCATCCCAATCTAAGGAAGGAAGAGATTGAAAGTTAACTACTCCAAAGATTGAAGAAACTAAAACGTCGTCTATGTAAAATTTTTGGGTACCTATTTGTTGATTTTTTCTAAAAGTACTGAATCTTTCGATAAAATGTATACGGGACCCCTGAAGCATACCCGGAGATATTTGGTCGGAAGATTACATTACACATTAATTCATGGGTGCCGAGATGGGAAGGTGTCGAGATAGGAGTACACCGGTTACTTCTAATCTTTTTTAACCGACTTCAAAAAAGAAGGAGGTTATCAATTCGTGAGTTTTTTTTTTCTTCCCGTGTGGTCCGATTTTAATTTGGTCCAATTCTGACAATGGTATCCATGAGAAAACCGTATAAGTCTTAAGTACGTGCGCGATTTGTTACGCGATTTCTCAGGCAAACGTAAACCGATTTTGAAAATTCTTTTTTTTTTTTTATAGATAGGGTACGCTTCAGGGGTGGTCCCATATAAATTTTATCGAAATTGATTCAGCACTTTTTGAAAAATCAACAATTACCCAAAAATTTTACATAGACGACGTTTTAGTTTCATCAATCTTTGTAGTAGTTAACTTTCAATCTCTTCTTAATAGATTTGAATGAGAAGGAGGTACTAAAAAGCGGAAAATTAAAAGCTTTTTACAAAAAACACAACCGCCTTCAAAAAGTGAAAAATAACTTTGGCACAGAACACACATTGACTTTAGTTTCGGAAGTCGGTGGCAATACAAAACAACAAACAGAACAAAGCCACTGAATTTCGAAACTAAAGTCAATGTGTGTTCTGTGCTAAAGTTATTTTTCACTTTTTGAAGGCGGTTGTCTTTTTTGTAAAAAGCTTTGTTTTTACTTACGATTTTTTGTACGTAAGCTACGCACAAAACTAGGCACGCGAAGTAATTGCTCTTGCGTTATCTAGGTCTATCTATATCTGTGATTCTACCCATCCTAACGTACGGTGCTCAAACGTGGCCCCTGACCGAGATTCAAAAGACCAAATTCAAAGTTTTGCCAAAGGGTGATGGAGCGTGTGGTGCCGGCCGCGAATAGCATCACCCCATTTCTACCCGTAGGTGTCGTAGAAGGCGACACAGGGATATTGAGCAGAGGATGGGCAGCAGCGTCCTTGTGAGTACCATAACACATGCTGCGATCGCCAACATGTATCGACAAAGCATCGCGATTACGGCTGAACCCACCCTTGGGGGAGACTTATGCCCAGCAGTGGGCGTCTAAAGGTTGACATGATGATTATGATGATGATAGAGCTTAGCGTATTGGGACTGAATGCGAAATACCACGATTCGCTCAAATCAAATCATTTATTGGCATTATACAAAATGTTTATAAGGTGTTACAAAAGTATAGAAGACTAGCTTCTTCGGGTATCGCGGATGCAAGCGAAGTCGCGGATCAAAAGCCTATGTCCTTCCTCAGGGTTCGAACTATCTTTATACCAAATTTCATCAAAATCGGTTCAGCTGTCATCGTGAAAGCGTAACAGACAGAGTTACTTTCGCATTTATAATATTAGTATGGATAGAAGGTACAGTTTATTAAAATCTATTGTATATTTATCGTTTTTGTTGACCGTACATATTTTATAAATTATTTACTCCAGAAAACCAATAAAAATACAAGAATCATTTGAGAAATGTGGGGATCATTTTGGTCTTTGGCAAAACCCAGACACCGTTTATAGTATCAATATGAAACTTGGTTTCTGTTTGCAATCCAAAATTTTCCGTTTTGATTTACGCCAGATCCAAGTTCAATCTCGTCTAATTATAAATCTAATGAATGGAACTTGTTTTTAACGAAAACATTCTTTTTGTATACGTACCTACTTACCATTTGATTGTGTTATCTTCTCAATGGAAAAAGTTAACAGACTTGTATCTAATCATTCTATTCATGCCGACGATTATGTTATTGACGTAGTAATCACATAAACAAATAGACAGACACAAATTAGATTAGAATAAAAAAAAACGCAGAAAGTAGGTACTTACTTTATTTTTTTTCTGATCTGCATAAAAAGTACTATTAAGTATTCTGTGATAAAAGTGTCTACACGGGCAGGACACTATTAACTTTAATAACACATTTATTATTTACAATTTAATCTTTAAGTACCTACTTCTTTATTAATATTATAAATGCAAAATTAAGTGTCTGTTACACGTTCGCAACGAAGTGGCTGAACTCCGAATCTACTGGACCAAATCAGGTGAAATTTGGTAGGATGGTGTAATCCTATGACCCAAAACTAAAATGTGCAAAGTAAATATATATTTTTTTAAATAAGGTTATAAGGGTCATTTTCGGGGGACAAATTAGGATATTATGAGGATCTTAAATATATTTTTGTTAGTTTGATAAATAATTTTGATTTTATTCATGAATGAAGACAAAAATTGACCCCCCCCCCTGATCTTCGAAACTACAAAGCCAAAAATTTTGAAAAAAATACAAAATATAGTTATTTGCTTTTACAAAACATAAAACAATTCTATCAATTTGCATTGTACGGAAGCCTGTCCACGCGAGTTCAACTCGCACTTGGTCGGTTTTTATTTTTACTCAAGTGAACAAACTGAACTAAACATTTCTTACCTATTTACGGTAAGTAATGTTTAGTTCAGTTTCTTATGAAGAGCTTGTTATACTCTGAACTGGGGTGCTCAGGGTCAGACAATTATTTATCCTAGCCTGCGATTACTACTCTGCCATTCATCAAAACCCATACATCGCACGACACAGGGAATCCTAGTGTGGAGTCTAGAGAACAAAAACTTTTTATCAAAAAAGACAACCGCCTTCAAAAAGTAAAAATTAACTTTCAATTCGCAAGTCGGCGGTCGGCGGTCGGCTTTGGTTTTGTTTGTTGTTTTGTATTGCCAGAATCATCGAAATCGGACTACACAGAAAAAAGTTATGCGTGGTCAAACATAAAAAATGTTCATAAAATCAAAACTACTGGGCTAAGATAAGTTAATTTTTTATGGGACCAAATGGCAACTATTCCGCATCAAACTAAAGAAGAATCACGTAAATCAGATCATAAATCTCAGCGTAATCGGTGTACATACATAAAAATAAATACCAATCGAATTGAAAACCTCCTCCTTTCTGAAGTCGGTTAAAAACTACATAATGCTTCTTAGGATAATAAATTATTATTATTATTTAAAAGGCAATAACCGCGTTTGCTTTGCTAAAAGGCCGCTACTATAGACAGTATGTTCACATCGAAGTATGAAGTTTTTTTTTTACATTATTTCAAAGAAATAATGAAAGTGCAGCAACCGACGACTCGTAGGAAAATTGTACTAGACGCGTTCTACGTCTTGCGCTTGCGACACTTCTGAGAAATGTACGAATGCAGGAAAAAAAACGCAGTTCAATGCGGAAAGTATGCCGTTGTTAGCCTAATTTTGCTTTAGAAAAACTGGTTGAGATTTTGACCTAGTTTTAAAGAATGTCGCTGTTATACTAGTCTATAAGTCAAGTATAGAGTTTCAATTCGTGATTGTGAGTGTGTAGGACTATGGGCGCATGTGACCAAAAACTTTTTTACAAAAAAGACAACCACCTTCAAAAAGAGTCGGGTCGCCTTGATTTTGTTTTGTTTTTGTTTATTTGTTTTTCATTTTTTAGAGCTTCTTATCATTAAAAATAATTACGAAACGGTGACACCAAAAAATTTAAGTCATCCCCTTAATATTCCATCCTTAAGGGTGGAATATTTTCATACAATTTGTACGGTACTAACGGGACCAGGTATCCACAATCAATTAAAAATCGGACAAGTGCGAATCGGACTCGTTCACCGAGGGTTCCGTACTTTGTAGGTACATGTCCATACTAATATTATAAATGACAAAGTAACTCTGTTTGTTACGCTTCCACGATGAAATAGCTGAACCAATTTTGATGAAATTTGGTATGAAAATAGCTTAAACTCTGGGAAAGCACATAGGGTACTTTTTAATCCGGCACTTCGTCTGCATTCGCGATAACCGACATTTGTAATGAAATCATAAACAATATATTCGAGCTTTTGTCCCAGATTTGATCCGTGTTCACACGGATCAAATCTGGGACAAAAGCTCGATCCGTGTTCACACGGATCAAATCTGGGACAAAAGCTCGAATATATTGTTTATGATTTGACACGGATCAAATCTGGGACAAAAGCTCGAATATATTGTTTATGATGTCATTACAAATGTTTAATTTTCAGACTTTTCCCTGTATTTATAAGTATATGACGATATTTCTTGACAAATTTCATAGTTCTAGGTCAGCGGGAAGTACCCTATAAATTTTGATTCCCTTGAGAGTGTCGAATTATAAGTTTTTTTGTATATAAGTAAAAATAATCAAGCAGCTCGATCGACGTCAACTAATCCATTCTACGATCGACGATCGATCGATTGGTCTGGTAACACCCTTATGGTACTCAGAAGGACGCTGCTGCCCATCCTCTGGTCAATATCCCTCTGTCGCCTTCTACGACACCCACGGGTAGAAATGTGGTGGTCCATAATAGGCTGATATTATTAAAGTACTTGCATTTAATTTGAAAGTAATATTGGATGTCTTTCGCCATTCATTGTGCGCACTAGAACGGAAATTATTATGAAATTGGACTTTGATTTACCTACATCACGCTGAGTAAATATTACCTAGTTTCATAGGATTTCGTATTGTATTTGTGTTTTTTTTCACACTGGGACCCCGCCGTTCATCACAAAGCACGTAAAGCCGTTGGTCCCGGCTGTCATTCGTAGATCTTTGGCAGTCGTTAAGAGGAAACACAAGGGCCGTTTTTCCATACAAACTTAGTCCCCTGTTTCCTCCCTGGATAATGCCGGTAGATCAATTTTTTTTAAATATCCATGGCTACTATTGGCATGTCCCTATGTTTTCCTTTTTCTCATAAATTTATTAATAAAGAGATATAACCTAAAAAATTGGCGTGATTTTCCGCTGTGTTCAAACATTCAGAAAACAAATTTGACTTGATTATATAAAAAACTAGCTGACCCGACAGACGTTGTCCTGTTCTTATCTACCTACTTACCTGCCTATTTACCTACCCTACACCTACTCTACACCTACCCTACACCTACCCTACACCTACCCTACACCTACCCTACACCTACCCTACACCTACCCTACACCTACCCTACACCTACCCTACACCTACCCTACACCTACCCTACACCTACCCTACACCTACCCTACACCTACCCTACACCTACCCTACACCTACCCTACACCTACCCTACACCTACCCTACACCTACCCTACACCTACCCTACACCTACCCTACACCTACCCTACACCTACCCTACACCTACCCTACACCTACCCTACACCTACCCTACACCTACCCTACACCTACCCTACACCTACCCTACACCTACCCTACACCTACCCTACACCTACCCTACACCTACCCTACACCTACCCTACACCTACCCTACACCTACCCTACACCTACCCTACAAAAGTTATTTTTTTTTTTTTTCTCTCCGTAAGAACCATCTTCGTACTTCAAGGAATATTATAAAAAAAAGAATTATCCAATTTGGTCAAGCGGTTCGCAAGTTATGCGCTTACCAACACATTTAGCGATTCATTTTTATATATAAGATAGAAAACATAGGAACACGGCAAAAGCCTTTCTTTATTTTTTATTGAAAAAAGCAGTTAAATCGGTTAACTTTTGGAGATGAAATCAGGGGACTACGAATCCTTAATTTTGTGTACTTTTAATAGGTATTTTCGGTCAAAGCTGCAGTAGTCTCTATCGCGCTCTGCGGTTCGTGTTCGGGCATCGCGCGACAGCAATAGATTTTACAAATACCTAATTTTCAATTCTCTAGCCCGTGGTATTTCCTGTCAGAAGCCAGAAAGTCTGACAACCAGTCTTACCAAGGGTATCGTGTTACCTAGTGACTGGGTTGTGGAGGTCCGATAGGCAGTCGCTCCATGTAAAACATTGGTATTCAGCTGCATCCGGTTAGACTGGAAGTGAACCCCAACTTGGTTGGAAAAAGGCTTGGCAGATGATGATAAAATAAAAAGTTTTTTACAAAAAAGACAACCGCCTTCAAAAAGTGAAAAATAACTTTAGCACAGAACACACATTGACTTTAGTTTCGAAAATCAGTGGCTTTGTTCTGTTTGTGGTTTTGTATTGCCACCGACTTCCGAAACTAAAGTCAATGTGTGTTCTGTGCTAAAGTTATTTTTCACTTTTTGAAGGCGGTTGTCTTTTTTGTATAAAGCTTTTTATTTTCCGCTTTTAGTACCTCCTTCTCATCCAAATCTATTAAGAAGAGATTGAAAGTTAACTACTACAAAGATTGATGCAACTAAAACGTCGTCCATGTAAAATTTTTGGGTATTTGTTGATTTTTCAAAAAGTACTAAATCAATTTCGATAAAATTTATATGGGACCACCCCTGAAGCATACCCTATCCATAATAAAAAGAATTTTCAAAATCGGTTTACGTTTGCCGGAGAAATCGCGTAACAAATCGCGCACATACTTAATGCAAATTTAAGACTTATACGGTTTTCTCATGGATGCCATTGTCAGAACTGGACCAAATTAAAATGGGACCACACGGGAAGCACTAGCGTTCAAATAAAAAATCATCAAAATCGGTTCACCCAGTCCCAAGAAATCAGGTAACAAACATAAAAAAAAAAATACAGACGAATTGATAACCTCCTCCTTTTTTGAAGTCGGTTGATAAAGATTATTTTGTTTTAAATACCCTATTATGTATGTATATTAAAGTCAAAACTCTTAACCAGTCAAAACTGCTTTTGACTGGCTTCAGTGAAAATCAAAACCCTTATTAAGATGAAACGCGTTTGCGTTACAAAAACAAAAATACGGAACGCCCTAGTTATAAGAAACACAACAAAACAAAAGTTTTAAAAGGGTCACAAAAAAAAAAACCTACCAACCTAATGAGTTTCTAAGTATCTAGGATAAATGACAATGCCAGATCCTGCCCCACCCATGTACAGAAAAGTAAATTAATGAAAATAATTGTAATGAATATAGAACCTTTCTATAGTAAATTGTTTTTCTTTAGAACTTGCGGATTACGAAATACCTACCCACAAAATACAAACTCATTTTACCTAAAATACAATTTAACCTATAATCAATGTCATTATTGTTTTTAGATTTAAACGAAAACTGCAAGTTCTACAGTCACTAAGACTAATGTTTAGTAATCAGCAATAAATAAGCAGTAAGATGCTACATATTGCACATGACTTTTATTGAGTGGGGCAAAGTTCTATAGAGTTTCTGGCATTGTCCTTTAAACCGTTCAAAAGTAGTTTTGACTGGTTAAGAGTATTAATTGTGACATGTATAAGTTTTTTTGCGACAGAAATTATCTACTATGCCCAAAATATAATTATAAAGACAAATACAACCTAGAACATTCTTTCCTCAATAATAAATTCTGTTCAACATGAAAAATATTTGTCGAAATAGTTGAAACTAGTTGTGTTATCTATAATAGTTCGTTCTTATCTTTCATTAGGTACCTACATTATCGGAGTATTTTTAAAACTGTTTTCGAAAACTATTTGATAAGGTATCGGTGGCGGTGTATCGTTTTAGGGTCCCGTATTTAAATGGTTCTAATGGGACCTTGTTATTTAGGTTGCAATCAGACGGACTGCATCGCAGCAACCGCGCGCAGTCGATATATTCAACTGCATGCAGTTATCTGCAGTCGTATCTGACTTTGCGCAGTTGACGCCACGCATCTCGTCCAGTGGGCTAATTCACGTAACTAAAGAAGTGCTGTTGCAGTGCAGTTGCAGTTAAGTTTCGATCAAAACAACGCTAGTCTTATTAGTCGTATTTTACTATTCGTTTGACGTCTTAAACCAAAATGTCTGTTAAAAAGCACTAAAATCTGTACTGGGGTATTATTTGAATATTATAATAACGTCATATTCATTGAAATGTAATCGATTCTATTCGATTATTTAGTGAGTAATATTTTTTTCTCTCATGTGGCTACACCTTAAGTAAGTTTGGTAGAGTTTGGTTGTCGTACAGTTGACGTGCTGTTCACGCGCAGCTTACGCGCAGTTCAAAGATTACAAGAATACCGTTTATCGCTCAAACTTGAACTTAACTGCAACTGCACTACAACTTCATCGGCGCGTCAGAAAATAACGTGAATTTACCTTCAGGAGCTCAGTGTAAGGTTTATTTTATTTACTAACTGCACACTAACTGTGCGGTTAGCGATGACCAGCGTGCGTCGACACTACACGACTGTAGCCGATCGCGTAAAGTTGAAGTAACGACTGTCATTATCATCATGTCAACCTTTACACGCCCACTGCTGGGCATAGGTCTCCCCCAAGGGGAGGTTCAGCCATAATCGCCATGCTTGGCCTATGCATGTTGGCGATCGCAGTAGGTGTTACGGTATTCAGAAGGACGCTGCTGCCCATCCTCAGGTCAATATCCCTCTGTCGCCTTCTAGACACCCGCGGGTAGAAATGGGGTGGTGCTATTCGTGACCGGCACCACACGGCCGAAGTCTCGACTGTATGCAGTTAATATTGACGTCACACGACTGCAGCCGACCGCGTGAAGTTGATATTATGACTGAACGAAGTCGAACGTACAACTGCAGTTGAATATATCGACTGCGCGCGGTTGTTGCGATGCAGTCAGTCTGATGGCAGCCTTTACCTGCGCCGGCGTCGCCCGTTGCTCTCTATCCTTCCCTTTGTGTCTAGGTATAGTTCTGTTCTGTCTCCTAATTGACTTGGAGGGAAGTGGACAGTATATTTTTCTTACTTCTCCGCTGTTCTTTTCTGATTAATTTCGTTGCGGGATTTAAGACAGTTGTATTGTTTCTCCAGCTTCATTGCCTAGACGCTTTTCTAGAGGTCACCACTGTTGATTCTGGCTTTCAGAAGTTACTTACAGTAGTTTGAGAATAGTGTGGCGGGTTTGTTCCATAAAAAAACCCGTACCTCAATCACGAAACACATTCACAATCCGAAGGATTTTGAAGGAAATCCGTTGCTTCATTTGTTTGAAGAATTTGTCAGCTCGATAAGATAAACAGTGCAATCAAAATTGCGGAATTGTCAAAGTAGGTATAAGATATGACCGGTTTTTTTTAAACATGGTAATTAGCTAGCGTGGCGGAAATTTTAGAAGTTGTGTTATTTTGACCTCTATTCATGCAATATAAAAAAAACCTACCTTAACCTATAAAAAAATGGCCTCTAAACGTGACTTCGAGACTTTTCTATTAGGAATTTCATGGGTTAGCTGACGTCTGGCCCTGGACACATAGAAAAGACGTAAGACGAGGACGGGGAGCGGACAGGGCGCAGACGGGGCGCCGTCGCGACTTTTTAAAACACAGAAAAGATGAGGCACGGACGTCGTGACGCGTGACGCTGGGCGCCACAAGAGATTACTCAGGTAGTTTTGTGTGACACAGCGAAGCGCGCACCGCGCGATTCCCGGCACCCGCGCCCTACCACGCCCGCACCCCCGTTCTCGCCCGCCCCTCGTTCGCTCGCGCCCGTGCCCCGTCTGTGCCCCGTCCTTTCCATATGCGTTGCGTTGCGACGCTTCTATACATTCTGTTTAAAAGGGACGCGGAAGAGATATGTTCACGCCCCATCCTCGTCTTAAGTCTTTTCTATGTGTCCAGCGGCTAAGGCGTAAGCGTCAGATGACGTCACCGTAAGACTTGTTGTACACGCGTGAGACTGGTACTGATACGAGCTCACATGTCTACACATCAATATTCTCGTGAGTACTTTGGCACTATAATCCGGGTAAAAACAGTTTTTTTTCGAAAGACGTTTGACGTTTTGACGAAAGACGGATTTCGTTCGTTGAAAGTTTTTTATCTGACTGTACACACGGCTACACATCAAGCTATACATTTCCAGTTAATGCTGATCTCGCATTGCTGATCTCGCATTGTATATGGTTTCCGTACAATGCGAGGTCAGCTTATACTGGAAATGTATAGCATTATGAGTAGCCGTGTGTACAAAACAACATTTTTATTGGTGTCCGAATCATCAATAAAAAACTTTACTTTACTTACGGTAACAAAGTTCCTTACGTACATGTCTGTACAAAAAAAATATACATAACGCACGAAAATCGTGTGCTCATTTGTTTGTAGGAGGCTCGATACACGCACACACACGCATTTCGTTACGTGACGTTTTTTACTAATTCGCACTACCCGTAAGCCGCGTTAAGGTACTTCGTTCCAAAAATTGTTCCGGACACTGTCCGGATTTTCAACCGACTTCAAAAAAGGAGGAGGTTATCAATTCGTCTGTATTTTCAACCGACTTCAAAAAAGGAGGAGGTTATCAATTCGTCTGTATTTTTTTTTTTATTTTTTTTTTTTATGTTTGTTACCTGATTTCTTGGGATTGGGTGAACCGATTTTGATGATTCTTTTTTTATTTGAAAGCTAGTGCTTCCCGTGTGGTCCCATTTTAATTTGGTCCAGTTTTGACAATGGCATCCATGAGAAAACCGTATAAGTCTTAAATTTGCATTAAGTATGTTCGCGATTTGTTATGCGATTTCTCCGGCAAACGTAAACCGATTTTGAAAATTCTTTTTTTTATGGATAGGGTATGCTTCAGGGGTGGTCCCATATAAATTTTATCGAAATTGATCCCGCACTTTTTGAAAAATCAACAAATACCCCTAAAATTTTACAAAGACGACGTTTTAATTTCATCAATCTTTGTAGTAGTTAACTTTCAATCTCTTCTTAATAGATTTGGATGAGAAGGAGGTACTAAAAAGCGGAAAATAAAAAGCTTTTTACAAAAAAGACAACCGCCTTCAAAAAGTGAAAAATAACTTTAGCACAGAACACACATTGACTTTAGTTTCGGAAGTCGGTGGCAATACAAAACAACAAACAGAACAAAGCCACTGAATTTCGAAACTAAAGTCAATGTGTGTTCTGTGCTAAAGTTATTTTTCACTTTTTGAAGGCAGTTGTCTTTTTTTTTTTTCTTTTTTTTTTTATATTTGTTACCTGATTTCTTGGGACTGGTTGAACCGATTTTGATGATTCTTTCTTTATTTGAAAGCTAGTGCTTCCCGTGTGGTCCCATTTTTATTTGGTCTAGTTTCGACAATGGCATCCATGAGAAAACTGCATAAGTCTTAAATTTGCACTAAGTATGTGCGCGATTTGTTACGCGATTTCTCCGGCAAACGTAAACCGATTTTGAAAATTCTTTTTTTTATGGATAGGGTATGCTTCAGGGGTGGTCCCATATAAATTTTATGGAAACAGATACAGCACTTTCAGCACTTTTTGAAAAATCAACAAATACCCAAAAAATTTACATAGACGACGTTTTAGTTTCATCAATCTTTGTAGTAGTTAACTTTTAATCTCTTCTTAATAGATTTTGATGAGAAGGAGGTACTAAAAAGAGGAAAATAAAAAGCTACTGAATTTCGAAACCAAAGTCAATGTGTGTTCTGTGCTAAAGTTATTTTTCACTTTTTGAAGGCGGTTGTCTTTTTTGTTAAAAGCTTTTTTAACCTCCGACTAAAAAGAGGGGTGTTATAAGTTTGACGTGTCTGTGTGTCTGTGTGTCTGTCTGTGGCACTGTAGCTCTTTAACGGGTGAACCGATTTGAATGCGGTTTTTTTTATTTGAAAGTAGATTCTCTAGCGATGGTTCTTAGACATGTTTCATCAAAATCGGTTCAGCAGTTTTAAAGTTATCAGCTCTTTTGTTTGCTGCGGTAGGGATCTTAGACGCATACCGGATGTTTACTTTGCTTTCAAACATATTATTATAGGTGACCACACTGACCACACAAAACCAAACTAAATTACATTTAAAAAATTTAAAATAAAAATTAAATTAAAAATTTAAAAAAGCCCCCAACGCAAAACATAAAAGCGATTATGTAAAAAGTAAAAAATAATACTTTTGTTGAGCCATCAAATGTTTGTTCGTTGAAATGGCGCTATAATGTCGCGGCGGGGTACCGCTAAGTTTAAAGCAATAACTAAATATCTAAAATAGCGAACTGATGGTAACTAGATTTGCAACAAGATTAACAACTAGATTAGCAACAAAAATTTGATAATATCGAAGCAAATTGGTCGGAAATGCTGGTAAATTAATAGACAGTGAATGAAATTGAGGGACTGACTTACTTAAGCGGTACCCCGCCGCGACATTATAGCGCCATTTCAACGAACAAACATTTGATGGCTCAACAAAAGTATTATTTTTTACTTTTTACATAATCGCTTTTCTGTTTTGCGTTGGGGGTTTTTTTTCAACATCTTGTTATCACCGGAACCCACACTACGCAAGTGTCGCTCGCACTTGGCCGAGTGTTATTTTTCGAAACTATGATAACAAGGTTCAGAGGGTCGAGCCCTTATCGTGTACATAAAATAAAGTTATTTGTATGCGAACAGGAAACAGGTCGTGTGGTCAACCAATATTTGTAAGTGCAGATAAAATAAACAACAATATTTTTTGAATTACCAATACGGCTAAGTAAAAGCCCTAGGGATTGATAGATCATGGTTAAGCTTTGCCGCGGTCGGTCTGTGGATGGCTGGCCGTCCATTCTTACCGAGACCACAAAGTACGTAAGGCTGCGTCGCGCCCGAGCAGAGAGACCGCTTAGAACAAACCGCCATTTTTACCACGCACACATTGACATTACGTTTATAGGCATTCTCAAGCAGTTTCAAGCAGACTTACGACTCGACTGCCACGTGTTGTTTAAATGAATAAATGAGAGACATTGACATTTCACGACAAACTAGAAAATATTGTTATAAAAAATTGCATATAACCTACAGAGTCAAAACGGTAGCAGCCCTAGTGAGTCTGGCAACTTTAGGTAATTATTTTTGAAGGTGGCGGGAGCGGTCCTTCTGTACCGTCTTTATTTTGTGCCGAGACCCCTCGTGCCTCGGAAAGTACAGTCAACAGCAAAAGTAGATGATCAAAATCAGAAATTCAATACTAATGAACGGAGTTCGCGTCTGAACTATGTGGCGTCGAAGTGATTCAAAATTATGTGTGTGTGACAATCACATACTGTACGTGAAGCCGCGCGCGTCATGTTCGTAAACGGGCGCCGTTAGTTGGTCTGGTCATCTCTTAGGGTGCTACTACACCAATCGATCGATCATCGATCGATACCATCGGTCGACATTGATCGACGTTGATCGATTGGTGTAGTAGCTTTGGCTGATCGACGGCTACCGCTCCACTAACTAATCGATCGATTGCCGGTCGATAACATCGGTCGACGTTGATCGATTAACTCCGGCTATAACCAATCACTAATAATAATCAAGCAGCTCGATCAACGTCGACTAATCCATTCTACCATCGAACGATGCCGTCGGTCGACGATCGATCGATTGGTCTGGTAACACCCTTAGATCATGACAAGTTTTTATGATTATATTTTTATCTAAACCTCTTTTAACGTACATACACGACTTGTTACATTGTTCTCACATTGTACCCTAGATTCAATATGATATGAATGATGTAACCTAAATTTGTAATAGGTATATTATTGATTTAAAAGTGTATTCATGGAGTTTCTTGCTCGTTCTTCACCATAGAAACCTACTGTTTGGAACGAGCAACTAGCTTCAACTTTCTGACTGACTGACTGTGACAATTCAAAAGTACTACCTGTAAATGGTTTAATGTAAGTAATGTAAGTTTGGTAGAGTTTAGTTGTCGTACAGTTGACGTGCAGTTCACGCGCAGCTTACGCGCAGTTTAAAGATTACAAGAATACCGTTTATCACTCAAACTTAACTTCAACTGCACTACAACTTCATCGGCGCGTCATAAAATTACGTGAATTAGCCCTCTGATAATGGGAAGGGGACGGCGCGCGGGGCGGCTAGTCAAGCAGCTCGATCGACGATCGATCGATTGGTCTAGTAACACCCTAAGACACAGGTCCGCAGCTGCATCCGGTTAGACTAGAAGCCGACCCCAACATACTTAGGAAAAGGCTAGGCAGATAGCGAACCTGTTTATCTAGTACCTAGGTCCATATATTTCTTGTTAAATATGCAAAAAGTCCAACAAGAAATGAAACCCGAATGTGTGAAATAATAAAAATGACGCAACTGTTTTCAAGGTTGTCTTTTTTGAACGGCTAGAGATAATATTTACTCGTAATTATCAAAATCTGTTAAAGTAAATAATACTTTAACATGTTAATTTTAAATAATTCTTGAACCCAAATTGAGGCCGCGTTTGAATTGATTTTCGTTCAGTTTAATCAACAGCCGCGCGGTAAAGGAAGGTATTTTAGATATTTTGGAACGTGACAACATTGATGACGCGGATTTTTGACGTATTTTGGTTAAAATGTGATGATTATAGTAAAGAAAATTCATCCTGCTATTATAATTAAGTTTATGAGCATGGATAACTGGATGAAAGTAATAATAATTCTAATTAAACATAATTATAATTTATGTGTGCCCGTTATAATGAATAATAATAATAATAATTTATATTGAAATCATCTATTGAAGTCCCAAAAACTGACTCCCTGGTTAGGGCTTAGCTCCAGAGCCTTGAACATCGCCGCACCGTTGCCAGCGTATCGGTATTTTATCGGGTACATTTCGGAGAGTGTGCTTTGGAATTGCACAATTTAATTCCCCCATCCCCATTCCATCATCGGACGAGCAGAGATACGGCGAAGCGTCACCGCTATATGGTTGAAGTTCCACGGTCTCGAACCAAGCGCTTTGATTCCACATTTATTGTGCGAACTGCTAGACTGTGGAATTCGCTGCCCGCCTTTCTGTTCCCTGATAAGTATAATCTGGGTATCTTCAAGGCACGAGTGAACCGGTTCATCCCAGGCAAGCGTGTTCCAACTTAGGCCGCATCATCACTTAAGATCAGGTGAATTGCGGTCAAACGCAAGCCTATTAATTTAGTAAAAAAATTGGCCAAGTGCGAGTCGGACTCGCGCACGAAGAGTTCCGTGCCATTATTTATACAACATTAGACATCGTGCAAAAAAAAAACGGCAAAAAGTCACGTTTGTTGTATGGGAGCCCCCCTTAAATATTTATTTTATTCTGTTTTTAGTATTTGTTGGTATAGCGGCAACAGAAATACATCATCTGTGAAAATTTCAACTGTCTAGCTATCACGGTTCATGAGATACAGCCTGGTGACAGACAGACAGACGGACAATGGAGTCTTAGTAATAAGGTCCCGTTTTTACCCTTTGGGTACGGAATCCTAAAACGTTGCTGTGTTCCGGTTTGAAGGCACATGTTGACATGTGTAATTGCAGGCATTATATATGAGACATTTCAATTTTGTTTCTGGGATAGCAACTTGATGACAATTTGTCATCATCATCATTTCAGCCGAAAGGCGTCCACTGCTGGACATAGGCCTCTCCCAAATGGGGGGGGGTTTTGCCATAATCGCCACGCTTGGCAGGCGGGTTGGCGATCGCAGTATAGTTGTTACAAAAGCTTTTTACAAAAAAGACAACCGCCTTCAAAAAGTGAAAAATAACTTTAGCACAGAACACACATTGACTTTAGTTTCGAAATTCAGTGGCTTTGTTCTGTTTGTTGTTTTGTATTGCCACCGACTTCCGAAACTATTGCGGTTGTATTTTTTGTAAAAAGCTTTTTATTTTCCGCTTTTTAGTACCTCCTTCTCATTCAAATCTATTAAGAAGAGATTGAAAGTTAACTACTACAAAGATTGATGAAACTAAAACGTCGTCTATGTAAAATTTTTGGGTATTTGTTGATTTTTCAAAAAGTGCTGAATCAATTTCGATAAAATTTATATGGGACCACCCCTGAAGCGTACCGTATCTATAAAAAAAAAGAATTTTCAAAATCGGTTTACGTTTGCCTGAGAAATCGCGTAACAAATCGCGAACATACTTAATGCAAATTTAAGACTTATACGGTTTTCTCATGGATGCCATGGTCAGAACTGGACCAAATTAAAATGGGACCACACGGGAAGCACTGGCTTCCAAATAAAAAAAGAATCATCAAAATCGGTTCACCCAGTCCCGAGAAATCAAGTAACAAACATAAAAAAAAAATAAAAAATAAAAAAAAATACAGACGAATTGATAACCTCCTCCTTTTTTGAAGTCGGTTGAAAAGCACAGAGAACGCTGCTGCCTATTCTCTGGTGAGTCCCTTAGTCGACTCTTACGACACCCACGGGAGGATATGGGATGGTGCTGATGACAATTTGTAGTTTACTTTTTTTTCTTTTTGATCTGATTTGCATCTCGCTGGTCAACCTAGTAGGTTGTTAGCTGTCGGGGTTGCAGAAGTATTTTTATGCCCCCGCAACCACCGACGTAGGTGTAAGATGAAACACCGGAGTCGGTTATAACACCGGTCTACAGCATTTTTGCGCACGGGTTGTACAGTCATGAGCAAAAACATGTAAACAGTTGGTCTCATTCTAAACTGATTTTCTCCTAAACTATTGATTGAAATGTTATGGTGTTACGAATAGGGTATTTGTGTTCCTACTATAAAATAGGCTTTATCTACAAGTTGAAATAGTTATTTCACGAGTAAATTGCTTTTGAATTTTGCAATCTGTATACATATTTATGCTCGTGACTGTACATAATTTATTTTGATTGCTTTTATATCTAGAAATAAGAATAAGAACAAAAAATCGTTCTGAATTTGCTTTTATGAGTAAAAAGTGGGAAAATAAAAATCAATGAAAATACCTACTTACTTACATAAAAAAATTACATAGAGATGATTTTAAAAGAAACCGAACATTAATTTATGATTTTTTCTTACAATAGAAGTTTTAAAATACAGTTAAAATGTTTAAAAATGAACAGTTTTACTTTTCCTGTCATGTTTAGTAGATCACTAATTTCCCTTTCTCTTGTTGCAGGTGAAAAACCCCTACCACCGAAGGACTACATTCCAAACGAATTAAAACAAGAAAACAATGTACCTAATTCTGAAATTATAGAACTAAGAATATATAGAATTTAACAAAAAAAAACTTTCGACCAAATTTTTCTACCAAACTTAGAATTCTCACTCATGACCTGCCTTCTCTATACCAAAGTGTTTAAGTTATTTTATTTTGGACGTTATCTCGTTCTCCAATGAGGATGATGCCTCAACAGTACTGCTTGAGGTGGAAACATCACCATTCAAATGTACAGAACATGTTCGCTCAGCTACTTGAAAAAGGTTGGTATTGTTTGTCTTTGATTTCTATGTGTAAACATGTTAAGGTACCGACCACAGATATAGATAGAGCTAGATAACGCAAGAGCAACTACTTCGCGTGCATATTTTCGTGCCTAACTTACGATAAAAAATCGTAAGTAAAAAAATTAAGTAAACGTTTCCTTCCATCGGTAAGTCATTTTGTGATTAATATTATGCGTAATTAATATAAAAAACAATTATTTTTAATCTAATATCCTCAGTAATACCTGGTAATAAGGAAATAAGAAAAACAAAACATTCGTAATATATTGTGACGTCCAAAAAATGGCACGCTTGGTTTTCATACAGATCGTGATACTTGCGTTATCTAGGTCTATCTATATCTGTGGTACCGACTGACATGAATATTCGTTCGATGTGAGCACGTTACAAATCGAATATTCGGTATGTCAGTACAGCGAGCCGAACAGCTCGATGACGAGTACCGATCACCCGGACGCGCTCCACCCGGCTGTCGGTTTTATGGCGAATCCCTTTGAATGTTACACAAGCCAGTCAGTCGCTCTCACTAGCGCGAACATCGTCGCGAGCGCACGTGTCGGTTTGTAGATTTTAAACTGACAATCACGTCAAAATGTGTAGTGTAAATGATTTGAAAAAAATAAAATATGTTAAACTATAACATTCTCTTAATCATTTAGTAAGTGAATATTTTTGATTATATTCATATTTAATAGTTTAATTAACTCGTGAAGTTGTGTCTGACGCGGACAAAACCTTGGCAATCACACAAAATCTACCAGGTATAATTAAACGAAACTTACACCATCTTACAGACAATTTTATTATCTATCTTTTAGTATACGCCTTTTTTTTAAGTTAAAGAATCTTTTATTTAATTTTTTCGACTAAACTTTGAGAGTTTCGGACGCAGCGCATACGATTCTCTGGTGGCTCAAGGTCGCCGGCGTATATCGTCGCCTTAAGAAAAGGCTAGGTAGTAATATTAATGTCGAAAATTTTAATAGTATTTTTGTATGAAAATCTCAGAAAAATAAAACCGAAGCCGGGGCGGGTCGCTAGTCTAATAATAACTTATTAATATTCTGACATTTTTGACCTCAACTGTTAATTTACAAAGAGGAGTGCACACAAAACTTTTTATGCATAAAATTATACTTATTTTTCTCGAATAGTTAAGCGGGTTTTAAATCATTCAAACAATTTTAATATAGTCGAAAGCTCATATCTAGACTGAGATTTAACTTGAAGCGAGAGCTACTTGGTAATACAGCACGAACGGGCGACAGCGCGCGATGGGCGCGTTATCCGCGCGACAGCTTATTTTGCTTTGAACAGTTACGAATCGGTCT
The DNA here is from genome assembly GCA_947361185.1 of Charanyca ferruginea. NCBI lineage: Eukaryota > Metazoa > Arthropoda > Insecta > Lepidoptera > Noctuidae > Charanyca > Charanyca ferruginea. The sequence goes on along the minus strand of OX376080.1, from coordinate 10,189,958 downwards.
CACCAGCCCGTCATACTACTATTACTACTACCCTGCGACATATATTAGGTTGGGGAAAATGGTTCTACGCATTTTTTAAGAAAATTGAAAACATTTTTTAATATAGTTTATTTACATTTAACTAAAGTATGTAGGTACCATTTTGTTCGATAACTTTTTGCCATCTTGTAGGTAGGGACATGATCCCATTGCTATAGAAATTTTGGGACTTCTGATCAAAATACCGCGACAAGTGGTTTTGGCAGTCCTCTCGTGATGTTAACCTGACACTGCCTAAAGAATTCTGAAGAGACCGAAACAGGTGGATCTGAAGGTGCAAGGTCAGGACTATACGGCGCATGCATTAACACCTCCCAGCCAAACTATCTTAATTTTTGCTGAGTGGCTAAAGATGTGTGAGGTCTAGCGTTGTCATGATGAAAAACTACACCCCTTTTGTTGATTAATTCCGGCCGCTTTCTCTCAACTTCTTGCTTTAATCTCATCAGTTGTTCGCAGTAGAGTTCAGAATCGATGGTACTGCCTGGTGGTAACAGCTCATAATGAATAATGCCCTTCCAATCCCACCACACACACAGCATCACCTTGTTGCGAGTTGACCCGGGTTTCGCCACAGTCTGTGAAGCCTGACCGGCCTTTGACCACGACCTTTTTCGCACGTTCTTGTCGTCGTACGTGATCCACTTTTCATCACCAGTTATCAGCTTCTTCAAAAATGGTTCGGTTTCATTACGTCGTAATAAAGAATCACAAAATAAATGAGTACACGGTTCATTAGGTTTCTTTCAGTGAGCTCGTGAGGTACCCAAATATCGAGCTTTTTTGTGTATCCAGTTTTTTTCAAATGCGCCAAAACTGTTTTGTGGTCAATTCCCAGTTCTTCAGCTACGTCGTAACTACTGATATGCCGATCTTGCTCCACTTTTTCAAAAATGGCATCCATTTTATCCGTAATAGGGCGACCAGAGCGACGTGCGGCTCCTTCATGAAGAATTCTGTTGCTACGGCAGCGTAAAAATAATAATACCCGGAACGAAGGCAAAAAACGACTTACACAACATATTAATTCTAAATTTAAAAATAAAACCCACGTTAAGTCACGTGTATTTTTCAAAAAAAGAACATAAAAACACCTGACGTCTACGATAATTTTATACAATTCGTTTTTCAAAAATGTTAATCAGGATCTGGTTGAGACGTAAATAAATAAAACTGGTTTCTTATTTTAAAATGTTATTGGACTATTATAAATTGGACGTCGTAACGTGAATCTTATAATAGCTTCAAGTTGAATATATTATTTAAGTAGGTTGCTTTTAAATTCCATATGAATAAAATTTATTGTTAATTGTTTGTTAGCTAAAATTAGATAAAAATAACTGTTAGTATCCATTCATCAACTGCCTAACCTTTTACCAACTGTGTTGGGTCGGGTCGGCTTCTAGTCTAACCAAATGCAGCTGAATACTAGTATTTTACATGGAGCGACTGCGTGCCCGATCTTCACAACTGAGGTACACATCATCATCATCATCATTTCAGCCGAAAGACGTCCACTGCTGGACATAGGCTTCCCCCAAGTGTCGCCACATCGACCGGTCCCGTGCGACTCGCATCCAACCTTTACCAGGTCATCGGTTCACCTAGTGGGAGGCCTTCCAACGCAACGTCTTCCGGCTCGCGGTCGCCACTCCAGAACTTTTCGGCCCCATCGGCCATCCGTTCTGCGAGCAATGTGCCCTGCTCACTGCCACTTAAGTTTGGCAATTTTTCGGGCTACGTCTGTGACCTTGGTTCTCTTGCGGATGTCCTCATTTCTGATTTTATCACTCAAGGAAACTCCGAGCATAGCCCTCTCCATTGCCCTTTGGGTGACTTTAAGCCTTCTGATGAGGCCCATTGTGAGCGACCACGTTTCGGTCCCGTATGTAATCACTGGCAACAGTGGCACACTGGTCATAGACTTTCGTCTTGAGACACTGCGGTAAGTTGGACGAGGTACTGTGTAACATGATATCCATTGGTAAGACTGCTTGTCAAAGATTTACGAATGACAGCTAGAAATGTTATGCTACCACTTCACATGGCGTATTTGTGCAAATATTCGCCTTACTTGGATAATACAAAATAGACTTTATTTCAATAACTATAGGGTATACTTACCCGCGCGTCAATTTTCGTGCGATGTTATCGCGTTCTCACTCACTCGTTTGTTTTCGAACATTGCGGTGGATGAAACAAAAAATATTTAATCATTGACAATGGGAAGGACCCTTGACCTTTATTTCGGACAATAAAGATCCATAGAGTGTTAGTAACATAGAAAAACTTATCACCTAATGTTCAACCTCCGCACAAACTGCTGTACAATTGGAGAGCCGAAGCTCTCAGCAACAGTTTTCAGGAAGCTGTTTTGATTGTCCCTCACTCTCCTCAACAGCGACGCCGTGTTTTTGCGTATAATCGCATAGAAACCGTCGGTACGGGTTTGAGCAAACATTTCCGACGCGCTACAGTAACGAGGCAGTCTCAACAACATCCTGAAAGCATTGTTATATTGGACGCGCAGGGCATCCAGCGATCTCTTAGTACAATTGACCCTTAGATTGCTCGTGTACAGACTTTGGCAATAAACCTTGAAAAGTGTAGCGTAGGGCTCTAGCGGTCCGGAGCAATATGTTGTCCCGTAGATTTGCGCGATGTGCAGACCTTAAAGTAACACTTTTCAAGGCTATTGCTAAAGTCTGTACAATGTCAATGTCTCAATGTCTACATCGTCCCTGAGGTCGGCGGCAAGAAAATGCCCCAGGTATTTAAAAGTGGACACACCCTATCAATTGGTGACCCGAACCTTTAAAAGTCTGATTAATAGGAAGATTCACTATTACCATAATCCCTAACTGAGAAATGCGGTTCTTTACAGCATTACAAGTAGTTGATTAATAATATAACATATGAATGTATGACGCCTACATTAATTATGTATCTCTGCTCATTATAATACTACAATCAAATTGATTGTAGTAAGGTTAAGGGGCTATTAACGACTTTTACAGATTTTAAACTGACAATCACGTCAAAATGTGTAGTGTAAATGATTTGAAAAAAATATATGTTAAACTAGAACATTCTCTTAATCATTTAGTATGTGAATATTTTTGATTATATTCATATTAAATAGTAGTAACTCGTGAAGTTGTGTCTGACGCGGACAAAACATTGACAATCACACAAAATCTACCAGGTATAATTATCCGAAACTTACACTATCTTACAGACAATTTTATTATCTATCTTTTGGTATGTACGCCTTTTTTTAACCGACTTCAAAAAGGAGGAGGTTATCAATTCGAATGTGTATATATATATTTTTTTTTATGTATGTTCGGGCATAACTCTGTCTTATATAGACGGATTTTTAAGTTAAAGAATACTATCTTTTATTTAATTTTTTCGACTAAACTTTGAGAGTTTTGGACGCAGCGCATACGATTCTCTGATCGCTCAAGGTCGCCGGCGTATATCGTCGCCTTAAGACGCCTGTCTTCACACCCGCGACACTCCATAGAAACGAAACTATATAATTGCCTACACTACTACTAAAATAATAGACTATACAGATACGTGCGTGTGTGTAGGTGTGTACGTGTCTACGCGCCGCTCGAACAAAAACGGAGTTCGCAGAGCAGTTGTTCGACGCGGGGAGAGGTGAGGAACGGTTTCAGAGGGAGGCGGAGCGTGTCGCTACTGTACGGTAGTATTAATATTTATACTGTGCCGTCTTTCATATATGAGGTTGCCCGTTCAATACCAGGCAAGTACCAAACCCTAAGGGCAGAATCACACTGGAATGGCAGCGCAGCGGCCGGCAGTTTTGCTGTCAAACCATTTTCAACTTTATCTCTAAACGTCAAGACATAGTATAGCTTAAAGATTTGCATGCGTTGAGCGGCAGCTCGTACCGCCGCGCGGCTTTCCGAGCTGATGACCTCCGAAGCTATACTATGCCTTGACGCTTAGAGATAAAAGTTGAAAATGGTTTGCAGGCAAGCTGCCGGCCGCTGCGCTGCCATTCCGGTGTGACTTGACCCTAAACCGTGTAGTGCCGGCCGCGAATAGCACAACCCCATTTCTACCCGTGGGTGTTGACAGGTGACAGAGGGATATTGACCAGAGAATGGGCAGCAGCGTCCTTCTGAGTACCATAACACCTACTGCGATCGCCAACATGCATCGGCCAAGCATGGCGATAACGGCTGAACCCCCCCCCCCTTGGTTTCCCTTGAGGAAAACCTATGCCCAACAGTAGGCGTCTAAAGGCTGACATGATGATTATGACCAAATCCACGGAAAGCACGTAAAGGCGTTAGTCACGGCTGTCACTCGTAGATCTTTGACAGTCGTTATGGGTAGTCATATGCCAGAAATTTTGACAACCAGTCTTGCCAAGGGGTACCGTGTTACCTATACCCTGTTCACAATAAGATTAGACATTTACAAAAACCTTTTTTACAGTCCGTTCAACCGATTTTGACTCATATTGCGTTGGTAGCATGACAAATGGCAACTGCAGTAAACAGTTGTTATTGTAACCACTTTTTTGCCTCTAATGTCATCCTAAGTCTACGGAATAGAAGTCAAAATCGGTTGAAGGGACTGTAGAAAAGGTTTGTGTTTATGTCTAATCTTATTGTGAACAGGGTATAGTGATTGGTTGTCAGATATTCAGTCGCTCCATGTAAAATACTGGTATTCAGCTGCATCCGTTTAGACTGGAAGCCGACTTAGTTGGGAAAAGGCTATAGGCAGATGACAAAAATGTAAAGATAAATTTACTTCTTGCGACCCAACCCGGCTTCGCATGGGCCTATAGTCCTCGATAAATGGACTATCCAACACAAAAAGGTTTTTTCAATTCGAACCAGTAGATCCTGAGATTAGCGTGTTCAACCAAACAAACTAACAAACAAACAAACTCTTCAGCTTTATAATACTAGTATAAATGTCGATCTAACAATAACTCCTATCACTACAGGTGGTCATTGAAACTCTAAGCTGTTCACTTTGATTTAATATAATTATGTTAAAATAACAATAAATTGGCATCAACTAATATCCGGCTGTAAATATTTTCGGCCACTCAATATTTGACCAAACCAAAGCGCGGGCTACCTCTAAAATTAACTATGATTTAAACTAAAAACTGCATGACATTTGGAATTTCCCAGTCTTCTAGGTCGCGTTTTTGTAGTAATTTCGAAAATGTTCAACTGTAGCGAATTATCATAAAAAAGATGTCTTATTTAATAGGTGTAGTCTAGACTAGCATTGTAACCAGCTACTAATATTAACTTTTTGACCGCCACGTCAAAAAAGCAAAAAATTGCAAGTTATGAAATTAGGCGACTAAGGGACGTACCAGAGAATGGGCATCAGCGTTCTCTGTTCATTTGTAACAACCATACTGCGATCGCCAACCCGCCTGCCAAGCGTGGCGATTATGGCAAAACCCCCCCTTGAGGGAGGCCTATGTCCAGCAGTGGATGCCTTTCGGCTGAAATGATGATGATGATAATGAACTTCTGCCTCTCGACTTCGTCCAAATAGTAGAAGACTAGTATATTTACCACAGATATAGATAGATCTAGATAACGCAAGTATTTTTTTATTCTTATATTCTTCAATAATTTGTACGCCCAAGTGGCTGATCATGGAATGAACATTATATAATTATGCTGTAAACACCTGTATGTAACCCATGTATCACAAATAAACGATGTGATTTGTATCACGATCTGTATGAAAACCAAGCGTGCCATTTTTTGACTACCTATTATGAGGTCACAATGTTTTGGTTTTCTTAAATTTGGTATTACCAGACTTTACTGAGGGTATTAGATTAAAAATAATTGTTTTTTAAATTAATTGCGCATAATATTCTTAATCACAAAATGACTTACCGATGGAAGAAAACGTTTACTTTATTTTTTTACTTACGATTTACTTGCTTACGATGAACTTACGCGAAGTAGTTGCTCTTGCGTTATCTAGGTCTATCTATATCTGTGATATTTACCATGAAACATCCTACGGCACTCGGAAATAAAGTAGCTCGTTAGTAAATTGCAAATTAGTGTTGAATGCAAGATTGGCTTTTAAAAACAAGACAATTTGTGTCATAGATTGAATTCTATTACAAACAACAACGTATTTTTAGAAACATCCATGGAAGCATTATACAAAAATATGTTAATTTATTAAAATTATGTAAATTAAATTGTTTTTTCTTTTTTTTTATAAACACTATCGCGTTGATTTCATGTATTACACCACTAGAATGTCTAAATTCTAAAATGTTAGGCTGAAATTATTATGCTTAATTAAACTGTATTTATAACTATACAGTGACGTCATTACCGGAAATTACAGTCCAGGGTGTTTAAGAACTTAATGTTTGAACTTAGCGAAGGAGTTCGTGGCTGTAGCAAGTAGTAATAGGTTTCCGGCATCTGGAACTGCAATTAACTAGGACTACTGTCCCAGATATCAGATCCATTTAATTTTAATATTTTTCTTCCGGTGACTAGGACCACGCCTAAATGAATATGAAAAATCATTGTTCAAGCCAAAAACAGTCCAGTCAAACGAAAAAATATGTAAAGTTAAAACAAAATATTTAATAAACACACTCTTTGATTACCTTTACAATCTTTAATTATTATTTAAAATATTTTTTCGTTTGATTGTACTATTTTTGGCTTGAACAATAGTTTTTTGTTATTCATTTATGCGTAGTCCCAGTTGCCGGAAGAAAAATATTAAAATTAAATGGATCCGGCCACTGGGACTGTCATCATCATCATCATTTCAGCCGAAAGACGTCCACTACTGGACATGGCCTCCCCCAAGGAGGGGTTTTGCCATAATCGCCACGGTTGGCAGGCGGATTGGCGATCGCAGTATGGTTGTTACAAATGCACAGAGAACGCTGCTGCCCATTCTCTGGTACGTCCCTTAGTCGCCTCTTACGACACCCACGGGAAGATATGGGATGGTGCTATTCTTTACGTCCGACACCATACGGACAACTGGGACTGTAGTCCCAGTTAATTGCAGTCCCAGTCGCCGGAAGCTTCAAGTAAAGGCCGTTCAGTTCCATCAGCCATGGCCAAGCTTCGTTTGCCGCAGTCGCGTCGTGGTCGGGTGATACCAAGATCCCTCCGTGCCTCAGAAAGCACGTAAAGCCGTTGGTCCCGATTGTCATTCGTCTATCATTGAGAACCGTTATAAGTAGTCAGAAACTAGAACATCTGACAACGAGTCTTACCAAGGGGTATCGAATCAACCAGCAACTGCAATGATCAAATACGCAGTCCAGAAAGCACGTAAAGCCGTTGGTCGCGATTGTCATTCGTCTATCATTGAGAATCGTTATAAGTAGTCAGAAACTAGAACATCTGACAACGAGTCTTACGAAGGGGTATCGAGTCAACCAGCAACTGGGTTGCGATGATCAAATACGCAGTCCAGAAAGCACGTAAAGCCATTGGTCCCGATTGTCATTCGTCTATCATTGAGAATCGTTATAAGTAGTCAGAAACTAGAACATCTGACAACGAGTCTTACCAAGGGGTATCGAGTCAACCAGCAACTGGGTTGCGATGATCAAATACGCAGTCCAGAAAGCACGTAAAGCCATTGGTCCCGATTGTCATTCGTCTATCATTGAGAATCGTTATAAGTAGTCAGAAACTAGAACATCTGACAACGAGTCTTACCAAGGGGTATCGAATCAACCAGCAACTGCAATGATCAAATACGCAGTCCAGAAAGCACGTAAAGCCGTTGGTCCCGATTGTCATTCGTCTATCATTGAGAATCATTATAAGTAGTCAGAAACTAGAAAATCTGACAGTGAGTCTTATCAAGGGGTATCGAGTCAACCAGCAACTGGGTTGCGATGGTCAAATGGCAGTCCAGAAAGTACGTAAAGCCGTTGCGTTGGTTCCGATTGTCATTCGTCTATCATTGAGAATCGTTATTAGTAGTCAGACACTAGAAAATCTGACAATGAGTCTTACCAAGGGGTATCGAGTCAACCAGCAACTGGGTTGCGATGGTCGAATACGCAGTCCAGAAAGCACGTAAAGCTGTTGGTCCCGATTGTCATTCGTCTATCATTGAGAATCATTATAAGTAGTCAGAAACTAGAAAATCTGACAGTGAGTCTTATCAAGGGGTATCGAGTCAACCAGCAACTGGGTTGCGATGGTCGAATACGCAGTCCAGAAAGCACGTAAAGCTGTTGGTCCCGATTGTCATTCGTCTATCATTACAAATAAATAATAATAAATAAACTCCACAAAGGTTAGGTTATTGATACCTTAGGACTATACAATATGATAATGCAAACAAAAGCACCTTTGCGAGAGACTGGAGTCCGTACTAGGGAAACCCTGTGTTACAGATCTCCAGGCTCCCACCCCAGTGATTAAGTGAAGTAATGTTACATTGCAAAAAAAGTTTAAGGTTAAACAAGCAACAAGTAATTTTTAGAGTTCTATGGAAGAGAAGCAAAAAAAAAAACAAAGATAAATGGGTTTAAATACTTAAATATTAAATTAGTTGGTCATGCATAAAGGTGTGGAGTGTGGCATTGAGCGTGGTGTGTGTGGTTTGGGAGTGTAAGGTGTGTCAGCGGGAGTGAGTTCATGATGTACTGTATCATTGAGAATCATTATAAGTAGTCAGACACTAGAAAATCTGACAACGAGTCTTACCAAGGGGTATCGTGTTACCAGAGACTACGTTGTGGAGGTCAGATATGCAGTCGCTCCATGTAAAACACTGGTATTCAGCTGCAACCGGTTAGACTGGAAGCCGACCCCAATATAGTTTGGAAAAGTCTAGGTCAATGATATTATCTGATGACTGAGAATTGCTAAACGTAGTTGCTCAGTGCGTGTTGAAAACTGTTATTTTGATATTACAAACAGACACTTCAATGATTTACCTTTGGATTGCTGTAACATTTTTGGCAGGCATTATCGATTCTGAACATACGCATACATTTAATATAATTCTTATTATTCTATTGTATACTTCATAATTGTACGTCTTTGATTATATATAATGTCTACATGGAGCGTCAAGTGCACGCAAACGTGTCAAAAAGTGTCAGCCAACTATTGGCTGACAAGTGCATAATCAAAGCCCAAATGCGTAATAATAATAATAAATGATTAATATATATATAATAATATTAATTTATGTATAATTATATACATAATTGCACAGTGTAAAACGACGCCTGCACGCACACATACTTGAAATTGTTGACTCGTTTTCTTTGTTATGATTGTAGGGCGACGCTCCATCTAGACATTATATAATCAAAGTTGTACGTATATATACTAGCGGGCCCGGCAGACGTTGTCCTGCCCTGGAAATCGGTACAAAAATTCAGGTCCAGCCAACCCTAAGAAAGAAAGAAAGAAACTGGCTCTTCGCAGTGGAGAGGTACCAGTGTGACAGATAAATACTACTAAGTTATGCACTCCTAGTACCAGGGTGACATACATCTAAAAAGTCCTATAACTCGACTGCAGCGCCACCTACCGGGTCCAATTCTGAATCTAAACCATTCTTAAATCCACTGGAACACACACAATTTTTTTTATCAAAATCGGTCCAGCCGTTTAGGAGGAGTTCACTTTCATACACACGCACAGAAGATTTTTATATATAAGATTTCAGATTCGATTAGATTTGTTTGTTTAGATAGATTAGAAGATGTATGTATGTATACACGTATAATAGTAGCCTAAGTTACTCCTTATAACATCAGCTATCTGCCAGTGAATTTCCTACCAAAACCAGTCCAGTCGTTTCAGAGATTAGCCGGAACAAACCGACATACAGACAGACAATTTTCATAAATGGCGTTTTTGATATAAGTACCGTACGTTATTATTATTATTATTCACTTTCACAGGAATTTTCTAAAAAGCTATTATTTTGACATTACAAACAGTTACTTAAATTTTATTTATTTGTTTAGATTGCATGTTGTTAGCGAAATAACTCCCGAAATCATTATGCAGGTATTCCTCATAAATTGTAAGGCATATAAAACAGACATAATATTGTTACCATCGAAACGGTAAGCAAGAACAGAATGGATATAAAATATTATCGCCTCCAAAAATAACCGGTAAAAACCGGTTTTTGATTTAAAAATAGCGACAACAAAAATAAGATTATGAAGCCGGTTCTCGCAGCTCACTTGCCGTTTCACCTTCAAAAACTAGGTATTTTTTTTTAAATTCGAAAGGTGGTTAACTCTTTGCGTTGATTGGTTGGTTACTAAGTGGAATTCTCCGCCTATATCCGCCCACTTAATGGAAGAAAGGCATAGGATTTATGTAATATTATGCCTAAATTGACACACCGCAACATCCAAAAATTTAAATGGTATTCGTATACTATTTGTTACTAACCTACTCAATGTGGAATGAAAATCTAAATAAAATCTGGTTTTTACATGTTTTTTTGCCACGTGATTATTTCTTTGGCGTAGCGGTCACAACAATAATTGAGACTGCTGAGCGAGGGTTTGATTCATAGGTTAGTTGATGTGTTAGTATAGTAACCAAGAACCTCGACTTGTGCCTGTTCATGGTAATTGTATACTGTTAAAAGTAACTAAGGAACTCATCATTTGCCAAGCCTTTTCCTATGTTGTCGAGTCGCCTCCCAGACTAACCGGATGCAGCTAAATACCAGTGTTTTACATGGAGCGACTGCCTATCTGACCAATTACTGGGTAACAGGCCCTTTGGTAAGACTAGTTGTCAGACTTTCTGGCTTCTAACAACTCATAACGACTGTCAAAGATCTACTGAAGATAGAAGATCTACTGATCTGACCTTGGATGGTCACCCATCCAAGGTCAGACCGCGGCAAATGTAGCTTAACTATGATCAATCGATATGTACGGTTTTTACTTAGCCACGAGGTCTTTCATGGATGGCTTACTACTTATTACATACACACCTGAACACTCCTTTGGAAAATACAGGCGTGATACTATGGTATCTATGACCTGGTATAGACAGAACACGTAGAAATGATTGCAGCAAGATTGCACAGCACAGCAGTGTTTTGCTGTCGTCTATTGAAGAGCTTCATTCTCTATTTCTGAAGTTCTTCATCAGATTTTCATTGACTAAAGTTGAATTATATCTTTTTATCTTTCAGTGAACTGTTTTTTTTTATTACTATTATTATTCACAAGACATTCCCAGTCATATTGCCAAATAACAAAAAACAAGTTACCCGTAACTATCCGGGATTTAGCAGGATGGTATAAAAGAGGGCGGATATTGAGTAACCGAATATCCGTCTGCAATTCTATTGCATTTTCGTTCGACTTCAAGTCCTGAATGTTTAGTAGTAGTAGTTTATTTTCACAAAATGGCACGTCGTGCTAAATTTCGAAAACAGAAACTCTCTCTCATCTTATCTCTGTTTTTATACTCTCATAAACTTTTGCCTTAATTTCGTCCGCATGAATGTAGGTTAGATGCAGACAAAGACGCGGATTTAAAAGAGTAGTATCAAATTTCATCAAAATCAGTTCAGGAATTTAGTCGTGAAAGCGTAACACACAAACTCACTTTTGCCACCTTTTGCATTTATTAGTTTCGATAAATCATTATCGTATGTGCATTCGCACAAAATATGCTCATTATTTCGTATCTACTCAAGTGCATAACCAAAGGTTAAGGAGATATTTATTATATAAATATTATCTACCTGTATGCCTTGACCATTTGAACTTTTCGTCAGTTTTTTATGATGTTATTGATTTTTGTGTTACAAGGATCGTTTAAACTTGACAAAGGGCAATGTCATTGATCACTTTACTCACATTCTTCTCCATTCAAAAAAACTGCCGTCAGAAGTGAAAATTTAGAACTTTGTGATATCTGTCTTTTTTTGTTATTACTATCCGTCGTCTTCCAGAAACAATATAATGACTGAGTTTCGCTACCGGCCGCTAGATGTCACTATATTAAATGAATTTCATTTAAAGCTGTTTTTTCTTCACATAAGATTTATATTTCTGTAACGAGATCATTACTATTCGTCCTCCTCCAGAAATAGTTTAATGAGCAAGTTCCGCTGCCTGGCGCTAGATGTCACTATGATAAATGCATTCAATTTACAGCTGTATTTCGTTGTATATAATATCTATATTTCCTTACCGAGGTCATCACTATTCGTCCTCCTTCAAGAACAGTTTATTGAGAAAATTCGGCTACTCGCCGCTAGATGTCATTATTATATACGCATTCAATTTACAGGTGTATTTCGTTTTAGATAAGATTGATATATCCGTAACGAGATCATTACTATTCGTCCTTCTCCAGGAATAGTTTAATGAGCAAGAACAGCTAACCATCGCTAGATGTCACTATAATAAATGCATTCAATTTACAGCTGTATTTCGTTATACATAACTATGATGTTGGCTAGGTTTCTCCCAGTTGTAAACGTCCCTTTTTAACCCCCGACGTAATTAACCCCCGACGTAAAAACGACGGGGTGTTATAAGTTTGACGTGTCTGTGTGTGTGTGTGTGTGTGTGTGTGTGTGTGTGTGTGTGTGTCTGTCTGTGGCATCGTAGCTCCCGAACGGATGAACCGATTTGGTTTTTGTTTTTTTTATTTGAAAGGTGAATTAGTCGGGAGTGTTCTTAGCTATGTTTGATGAAAATCGGTCCAAGATGGCCGCCGCTACAAAATAGCTAATCACATATTTTTTCACAACTCCATCAATATGGGTATCAAATGAAAGGGCTTCACTAGTAGAATACTTTACACTATGATAAATTTCAAGGCCAAGATGACCGGCACCACAAAATGGCGAATTATATTTACCGAACGCATTCTCAGGGATCAAAAAAGATCCATGTGACGAAATACAACTTTAGACGTAGGTATCTACAACTTCTCAAAACCAGACTAAATTACATTTAAAAACTTTCAAATAAAAATTAAATTTAAAATTTAAAAAACCCCCAACGCAAATTTAAAAGCAATTATTTAAAAAGTAAAAAATAATATCTTTTGTTGAGCCATCAAATGTTTGTTCGTTGAAATGGCGCTATAATGTCGCGGCGGGGTACCGCTAAGTCAGCAATAGCTAAATAGGTAAAATAGCGAACTCATGGATTTGCAATGAGATTTGACTTACGCGGTACCCCGCCGCGACATTATAGCGCCATTTCTACGAACAAACATTTGATGGCTCAACAAAAGATATTATTTTTTACTTTTTAAATAATTGCTTTTATGTTTTGCGTTGGGGGTTTTTTTTGACTATTGACCTAGCTCTGTTCTGTCTCCTGCTTGATACTGAGGGAAGTTGGAAAAAAATATTTCTTTTTACTACCCCGGTGTTCTTTTCTGGTTAATTTCGATGCAGGAACCAAGACTGTTGAATCGTTTCTCTTGAACTCGTTGAGCTTCATTGCCTTGGCGCTTTTCTGGTGATCGCCACTGTTGATTCTGGCTTACAGGAGTTGTAGTAGTTTTGGAATAATAATATAATATGTGGGGACGGTTCACACACGGCCATCTGACCCCAAACTAGGGAGACCCTGTACTATGGGTGTCAGACAGCTGATATACATACACAAATATATTTTAAATACATACATATATAGATAAACAACACCCAGACACAAGGCAAACACAAGTGCTCATCACACAAATATTTACCCTGGGCGGGAATCGAACCCGCAACACGCTGCGCAGCAGTCGATCGCTCAGCCACTGCGCCAACCGTGTAGGAATAGTGTGGATTGTCCGGTAAAAAAAATAAAATAACATTCATGTTTCCGTAACGAAGTTATAGCATCACGGTGACGTGAAGCCATAAGTTTTGCCCCGACAAAAAAACACTCAACGCGGCTAAACAAGTTTTTACAAGCTTTTATTTAACTTGCACCGTTCGTATGTAAGTTGTCGCTTCTAAATTTGCAAACCATTTTTCGACCATTTCTAGGTATCTAATTGAGCTGAAATTTTGCAAGCACCTTTAGTTCTGGTGACAATACAATGTGCAATACTCAATATTGTAATAAATTCAATATGGCCGCCGCTCCAAGATGGCGGATTGCATATTTTTTCTCAACCCCCTTAACTGAAGCAAGGGGGTGGTTAAACCCTTTAAAAAATTGGTCAACAAAAAGTTGTTAGGTTAGATCTGATATTACATCTTTAAGTCTAAAAAAAGTAAAAAAAAAATGAAAAAAAAAGAACATTTTTAAAAACAAGCTTTTTACCTAAAGCTATTATGATAAGATAAATAACACGAACTAAAAGGAAAAAAGAAAAGCTTGAGGCATTGATATTGTGTAGTATTAATTATTAGTATTAAAAATATTTTATCTGCACCACAACCTGCCTGTGACCAATTAATTCAGGAAGTACCTACAGACACTACTCCCGCTGTTTGTACTCGAGTCAAATTGGCCCACCTCATGCATGAGGTGGCCAAAGTGACTTTTCGAATTCAAATGTACTTTCTAAGTTTATCTTGAACATCATTGACATCGGTGAAGGAAAACATCGTGAGGAAAGCTGAACTAAATTTTTTTTTTTAATCATTTGATAGGCATACGTTTGACCACTATCTCACCTGATGGGAAGCGATGACGCGGTCTAAGATGGAGCACGCTTGCCTAGAAGTAACCTATTCACTCTTGACTTAAAGACTCCCGGGTTGTAGCAATCAGGAAACACAGACTCAGGCAGGGAATTCCACTCCTTAGCAGTACGCACAATTAATGTGTTCCTAAAACGTTTTGTGCGTGGGATGTCCACCATGTACCGGTGGCGCATCGCCGTACGTCTTGTGGTCCGATGATGGAACGGGCTCGGCGGAATTAAATTATGCAATTCCGTCGTACACTCCCCAAAATGCAACCGATAGAAAACCGACAGGCCAGCAACTCGGCGTCGATGCTCAAGACTTTAAAAAAAAACTTTATAAATTAATATAAGCTTCGAGTAAGCAGTGTTCAATGCTCGGCCTTTACCTCACAGTGAAACAATAATAGACTTGTTCTAAAAGTCTACTGTATTTGAAGTCACTTTACTTAAAATTAACTTCTATGTGGATCATACGCCTACGCCTTGCTCGGTATATTAAATCTTGATTGACAGTTTAATTATTCTAAATCCTCGGCTATAAGTCAAAGGTCGCCGAACTTATTTCTACCGCATAGCACCATTGCTGTATTCTGGTTTGAAAGGTATATCTGCCGGCGTAATAGGGTATTTTACCAAAAAAATCTAATTAGTCCGTGAGATAGATTATCGAAAAATATTAGATACGTATTTTCTGTTTTATCAAATCAATAAAAACTGTGAGTGAGTGGGGGTTTGTGACGTGACTTCGCAATTTTGTAAATTTGTAAAAGTGTACTGACATAGTGATGTCACATGAGTTTTTGACGCACTGTATCGTCTTCAGTTTTTTGTTTACGTGAAAAAAGATAAAACACGTGTCCAATATTTTTTGGAAATCTATCTGACGGACTAATTAGGTTGTTTTGGTAAAATACCCTATTACAGCCACATGACACATTTCTACTTTGTTTCTGCCGTCACTACATAACACTAGGCAGTCGCCTTGTTTGTCATACATCACCATCATCATATTCCTAACCTTGTCCCATGTTATTTGGGGCAGGCGCAACACAAAAACAGATCATATTAATTTAGGTAATACTATCATTAATAAACAAAGATCCAGATTTTAAATCAAGTCTGGCCGACTGTTGTCGTGGCGAGCGCACGATTGGATGATTCACATAAATAAAATCTTTTTCGAAGACTCGCTGTGGCATGAACTTGGCCGGGTATCTTAAGAAAACTTTTAAAAATGTATAGATATCTTAATTATAAGCTACTACTTTTTATGTTCCAGAACGTTTCTGTGACGTAACGCTGTACTGCTCTCCAAGCTTCGCTACTCAGGTTGCCGGGAAAGACAGCGTCGAGCCACAGAACATACGAGGAGTGTCATTAAGAGCACATAGGTAAGGAAACCAATACAAACTAAACTATTACTACTACTTATAAATAAATAAAAACACCCATACCTTTATTCAGAGGCAAAACCAAATTTCCTAGCCTTTCCCAATTGTGATTCGCGCTTTGGTTCGGTCAAATATTGAGTTGCCTAAAATATTTATAGCCGGATATTCATTTATTGTTATTTTATTCAAATTATAGTAAATCAAAGTTAATAGCTAAGAGTTTCAATGACCGCCATGCGAGATAGTATTTGTTAAATCGATATTTATAGCAATTCTGTCCATATCTCATCTGATGAGCAATTACCTATGTTGTGGTCGGCTTCCAGGCTAACCAGATACAGCTGAATACACCAGTGTTTACATGAAACAACTGCCTATCTGTCCTCCATAACCCAGTTACTAGGTAACACGATACCACCGGTAAGACTGGTTGTCAGACTTTCTGGCTTCTAAGATATACGAATGACAGTCGGGCTTTTCCTGCTTTGCGAGACACGGACAGGTCTCTGTATGAAATAGATGGGACCTACGGACCGATCACGGCAAGTATCCGTTCCCCTTTCCTCTCTTCTTACTTTTAGTTCGAGACACCATGGGTTACTAAATCATAAAAGTCATGTCAGAAGCTGATAATATTAATTAAAATTGACGTGATATTAAAATAAACACCGCAACTGGGTCACCCTGTTATAGACTTCAGAACTTGAACGAAAATCAATACATGAGCGAATATCCCGCGAAGTTATGTGTGAAATATTACGGGAGTGAAATATTTTGCACATCATATCATCATGCCTGCTTGTCCGAAGGGGTAGATAGAAGTGTATAGTAGAGAGTCATTGATGATCTCAATTAGAATAGATTGACATAGACATGTTTCGCGACTTATTCTCGAGAAGCTAGACCGTATTCTACAAGTGTCAAAATTATGTTGTTTATTGGCACTCAACTATACAAATAAAAACTAGTGGTTAAACTACGGTTGCCGCCGTCGGTTTATGGATGGGTGATGGGTGACCATCCATTTTATGCCGTGCCTCAGAAAGCTAAAGCCGTTGGTCCCGGCTGTCATTCGTAGATCTTTAACAGTCGTTATGAGTAGTCAGAAGACAGAAATTTCAGAATAGGCAGTCGCTCCATGTGAAACCAGATACAAATTAATACCGCGTGTTAAGCTGCATAGGGTTAGACTAGTCACTAGACTGGAAGCCCCAAAACAGCCAAAGGCAGTCAAATAAAAGACGTAAAGGTATGTCAAAATGTTAGTTTATTAGCCATTAATCACCGGCTTTGTCCGCGAAAAAAACAAGTGAGCGGTACATTTGGTTTTTTAAGCCGGTGCGGTGGCAGAAACTAGCTTTTTTTTAAGGTTATTGATTAATGCTAATGAATTAACATTTTTACATAACGTATTTCTTTTATTTGACATCCGGTTAATCTTCGAAACGGCGTGGTGACAGGATTTTCACTAGCAGATTTTTATTTTAGAAAAGGAATTAGTTTTCCACGGAAAAAAACACCTCGTAGATAACGAACAAGTTTTATGTGAACAAACACATCTTTTCAGGGTGGTGCTAGCAGCATGTTCGGAACTCCTAGGCGCACTGCTGGGCGCACACGAAGCACAGGGCGAACCGGTCCTGGTGATAGATGGCGCGGAGCCACGCCACCTGAAGGCGCTGCTAGACTATATGTATACTGGAGAGATGAATGTCCACCATGTGAGTATCATCAGCAGCTATTTCTTATTATTATTTTATTTGAAATAATTATTGATTAGTATCACGAACACCAAGCCGTGTAGCCGCGAATAGCACCAGCCCATTTCTACCGTGGGTGTCGTAGAAGGCAACTGAGGGGTATTGATCAGAACATGGGCATAACACCTAATCGATCTACTCTTTTTAACTTTTTAAATATTTTTTTCATATACACCTGCCATGTTATCTCTTCATCACCCTTGGTTGACTGGTAGAGAATGCCTAAGGCATTAAGTCCGCCTTTGTACCTTTGTGCATGAAGTATAAATAAATAAATATCATGCATCGGTCACAGCTGAACCCTCGCACGTACGCACAGACAACGCCCGAGTGGCATCAACCTTAGACCTGTCTCGGTGGAAGCAGGAAGCCACTCAAAGACTTGAGTGAAGGGCTTTGGTTAAAGCCAAAGTTCGTGATTTTGAATTTCAGCGGCGTTTTGAGCTTGATGCCAAGCGTGAACGAATCAAGGTGTATGGAGTCACTGATAAGTACCAATGCCATTGGATTTTCCCGGAGGAGCTCCTATGCACTGCACGGTTCTACAACTAAGATATTCATGTATTTTTTTATATTTATTCACAGTCTCAGTTGGCGAGCCTGCTGAAGACGGCCGAGGAGCTTCGAATCAAGGGCCTGACAGACATACGGTGGAACAATAAGGATGAACCGCCTGATTCTGAAGCAGGTATGTCTTCTACATCCATCGATTTGTACTTTTTCTGTTTATTGGGACAGTTCCGCAGTCTACCTATGCCGTTTTCGGAGAGGAATTGTGATCTAAAGACATCATCATCATATGCCTAACTTTATCCTAAGTATGTTGGGGTCGGCTTCTAGACTATCCGGATGCAGCTAAATACCAGTGTTTATCATGGAGCGATTGCCTATCTGACCTCAACAACCCAGTTACTGGGTAATATGATTACCCTTGGTAAGACTGGTTTCTGATAATCAAATACTAAGATATGTATCATGTGTGTAAGTGTGTGTAGATGAGTATGTGTGTGTTTTTTCTTGTCAGACTCCTTGTTTGGCCCAGTGTTCAGCCACGGCAACGCCATTCGCTGACTCAGTCACTATGTACTCACAAGAGCAGGTGACAGGGTCCGCACAGGGAGGTCAAGGCCTGTCGGGGGGAGTGAATGCTTATGCGAAACCCACACCCTCGGCCTTAGGCAGAGGTGGAACAAAGCGGTGGCTTTAGCCGGTAAGAGTCCGGCATGTCTCTCCACGATGGAGGAAGTCCATGAGGATTTCTACCGCAACAAAAATGGTGGCAGGGGATGCGATGCAAGATAGAAGGTGGACTATGGTCTGCGAAGAGACGCCGCATAGGAACTAAAGATTGGCATCATCTAGGAACCCCCATGCAATACTTACTACTAAAATTAACATTTTTATGTGCTCTTAAGTGGCCTTGAATTTATCGACAAGCCTTAATTTTATTTCCAGGAATAATCACAACAGCCACACCAACCGTCCCGAAGCCGTTAGAGAAGCCCACTGAAGCGAAGCAAGCGCCGAAGCTCTCGCCGAAGCGTTCGCCGAAGCATACGCCCGAACCAGAACCGAAGCAAACGAGGAAAGATGACTGCAGCGATGGAGAACAGAAGTTTGGCGAGAAGTTTAATGTTAATGGTATGTCAGGTTTCGGCCTAACTTATATAGATCTTATCCTGGGAATATAATCACTCGTTACTCTAGAGTTAGAAAACTTTTCGTTTTACCCGAAATAACTGTCTATCTGAGAGTAAATCTCTATACTGACAAAATACATCGAGTTAACAAGTTATCCGAGTTAAATATAATGGCGGCCGCTACATTACCAGCTGACAGTGACAACTCGTGTCAATATCAGTGACAGTTGACACTATTATAAACCGGCAAAATTATTTGGTATTGGTTGGATCCACCCTTAGGACGTGTTATACCAGAGTAACTAACTCTCGAATAATTTTACTCATTGGTCTTACCTTTAGATAACGTAGAGTAACGAATACAGGTATTGTTACTCTTGAGTTGATCAATGATTTATGAATCATATGTGTAAGCAACTAAAATACAAATACAATTGTTTTTAAGCATAATGCAAGATTGTATACTACATAATTTTGCCGGTTCATAATGGTATCAACTGCAGTGTTTTCTGACGGCTACTAATAGTTCTATACTTAACTTGATTACGTAAAGGTGCTCCCCCACTTGGAGCTTCGCCTGTAATGTAACGGTACATAGTCGAGCATTGATGATACAATGTGTAATATTTTGATACAACTTTTAACATCAACGCGAACCACTTGTAATAGGGTATTACATCCATTTTTGAAAAGTGTCTCAATGAAATTCTGTGGTGCCAAAAAAAAAACAAAATTTTTATTCAATCAATAAGTGCCATAAAAATACATCTAAATTTTAAATTTTCAAATTTCGCGCGTAGTTTGACGAAAACTCCTCTTACTGGACGCCATATTGCTCAGCGTAAATGACGTCAGTTCGTTTTGTATCAAATGAGCTCATATTAAATATGATAATTGTATATCATTAAAAAAATAATTAAAAGCATATTTTGTAATAGGTGTAATAATGAAAAAATTACGTTGGTTACGAAAATAATAAAAGTACAAAGCTTATATTACGCCAATCGGTTGACTGACAGTTGTCAATTTTTTGTTTACACAGCCGTACGGCGTACTATCATGGCCGCTACTATTTCACGGTGTTTTATAACAGATTAAAAATACTGAAAACTTTAAATTGAATTTAAAAATTGGTTTTGTTATTGTATGAACTAAAACTTACATTTTCTGACGCCTTTATGCCTAAACTGTCTCAATAATATATTTATAGATTTTTTCTCGTATAGAGTAAAATACCCTATTGAGCGTGTCGTGTCGGAATTAACTAAATGCTGAAAATCGAATCTGACATGTTATACATATTACAGGCGAATTCTCGCCAGTCAGGGAGGCAGTACTGTAATGTCACACAATCGAATCTCAAATGTTACAGGCTAATGCTCCAGGTGCATCTTAATACATTAAGGAGTTGTTGCTTAATATTATTACTGTTTTCTTTCAGGTGGCCCACCGCCTCTAATAAAACTGCCGATTAAAGAGAAATTAAGTCCAGTTAAGAGAGAAAATTCAGATACGTAAGTACCTAACTATATGCCTATAGTTTTTATTTGAGCAGACGTTTGAAAATCAGGGGGCCAAGTCTGCTATTTTTTAAATTTCGTCATTCCAACACGATCCTATTGTCATTTTGCTAAAAGTTCGTAATCTGCAAAATTCATAATGGTCGATCAATGGCCGGTCGAATGAAAAGCAATGACTGCACAATGTCGTTCTAATGGTAGGTCACTGATCAAAGGAACTGTCAAAATTTTAGCAGATTACCGCATAAGTCAGTCATTCAGTTGTCATTTTGTACGAGATTACCATTCTATATCATTTCTTTCAATGGCGTGTCAGTTGTTGACCATTGTAAAGTCATAATGACGCCATTATATTTAATTAGTAGATTACCAAACTTGTCAAAGTCAACAATATTATGAAATCAATGATAGACCATTTTGACACATTGTAATAGCAGACTTGAGGCCCAGTTTTTTTTCACGAATTTTATCTGAACTTTGACCATTCATACATTGAAAAGGTCAAGAAAACATCGTCATAAAAACCTTGCACATGTAATGGAGACTCTAAATCACAAACATTTTTAACAAAAACTTGTAAGGCATTTTCAAAAACACGCATTTCCTGCAATAAGTTTTGTGAAATCTCCGCGCGCCAATTTTCGTGTTTTCACTCACTCGTTTGTATTCGAATATTGCGTTGGATGAAACAAAAATGAAATTCAGTCATGCTTGTTGACGATAGTCCGGCTGGGAAGGGCGCTCTTAAGTGTATGATTTGTTAAAGTTTTATATAAATTGATTGAAATGTGACAATAATACCCGTACTTAAAATTTTAAAGTCGTAATGCGATTTTAATGAATCTCGCCCAGTGTAATTTCACCATAGATGCCCAATTAATTTTACGACCCATTTCCAAATTTATAAGTGGTTTTATTATTACAGAGACAGTCCTAGTCCAAAGAGGCAGCGACAAATGAGCGGAACGGAACATACCGACGAAGAATCAGCTATGCCTAGTATTATTAAAACGTAAGTACGTTTAAACCAGAATTTTAAAAAAACAGCCTATTATTGTCCCACTGCTGGGCAAACGTCTCTTCTCACGCTTGCTGAAGGCGGATTGGTGATTTCAGACTTTTTCCTTCACCGATATCAGTGACGTCTGGCTAAGAAAGTTCAGTCAGCAAAAGAGATAGGTATGCAGCTCATCGGAAATGATTGAAGTTTACTTAGAAACCGATAGATATTTTCGAATTAAATTTAATTAAATCATTTAAATGTTTATTCTCTATTAAATTTATTTTATTTTATTTAAAAACATCCATCAGTTTCTAAGTAAACTGTAACTATATCTGATGACTACACCTCATACTCTCTCTGATGACTATATCTCTTGCTGACTGTACATAATTATGAATTAAAAAGTGTATTTGTACTTGTCCTGAGTGGGTATCGAACCCACAACCTCATGCATGGCGGGTGCCTAAGCCACTAATTGGATTGGATATCACGACCTCATGTACCTCGCGCCGCAGCCTTACGTACTTTGTGCCAATATTCAGAATGTATTTATATTCTGGTAAATAAAGCATGCACTCATTACTTATTTGTTAATTCTTTTATTGATCGATCGGCTTTTACGAACCGAAGATATTTGAACAAACGTATGGTAAACATTGTTTCTTCTGTTACAGCGAAAGCATTCAAGATTGGCAACACGGAAACTTAGTAAGTGACTTTTTTAAATATCTTTAGAGATAAGCCGAATATTTGTGTGTTGTCCCTATATTTTCCAATTTGAATTTCAAAAATTGCTTTATGCAAAACATTTTTTATCTATGATGTACAAAAAAAACAAAATACGCCCCCTAAACAAGAGCGCACGATCTGAGAATGTGTACTCACTTAATTTTGTTTGAAGAGTTTACAATTACACACACACCGACTCAATATCCGTCCAAACTACGCGGCCTACCACTAAATATCTGGCCAAAAAATTAATATCCGTCCCACAACTAAATATTCGGCCTATCTCTCACCTCTATTACTGTACTATTTAACTCTACATTCACTATACTCTTCTATAGCGAGTCTATGAACCTCAGGACATAAGCGCGGAGCGGGTCGTAGGCTGGGGCATGAGGTCCGTATCCAGGTCTACTTCGAGGGATCCGTCTGATGATGAGTGGGCGGATACTCCCGCGGATATTGGCTCCTTTCTTCATACGAAATTGAGGGTTGATGGCGATAATAGTGCAGGTGAGTTTGATAAATGTTTTTATTAAGAACTACGTAAATAATGATGTTACCATTGCCAATTCATTCAAAGAGATAAGTACTTAAAAAACAAATACTTTTTGACCCTGAAAATATGATTCATTTTCAATTGTCTGTAAAATTTGATTTTTATTTCCTTTGAAATGTAGAACACTGGTCAACAGTGGTTTTGTTGCGGTCTATAGTGGTAAATAATATTTTTTTGCCTACAATTCACGAAATTATTCTTGGTTTTAGAATATTGGCTTGTTTTTTTCTTTTAGTCTCATTGTTATCTCATTTTTTTAAATCGAAAGATCGTACTCGTTGTTTCATTTTAGTGTATAATTAATGTACAGTCAGCAAAAGAGATAGGTATCCAGGGTCGTCAGATATAGTTAGTTTACTTAAAAACCGATGAATGTTTGTGAATAAAATGAAATAAAATTAATAGAGAATAAACATTTCAATGATTTATTTAAATTTCTTTCAAAAACATCCATCAGTTTCTAAGTAAATTTCCACCATTTCCGATGACCTGCGTACCTATCTCTTTTGCTGACTGTTCATGGAAGTTTAAAAAGAGAAAAATCGGTAAAACTTATCTTATATAATTTCATAGAAACACCTTTTGCGGGATTTTCTTTTAGATATTTTTTTTCAATAAAATTAGGTACCAAACACAAATAAATAGTGTTCTGAAAAGCCGACCTAAACTGTTAATTATATAAATAAAATAAACCATATCCATAAAAACGAGAGCCAATTCAGTACTTTCATGAATATATTCGCAAAGTATGTACATACGCCTGCAATTTAAGCTATCCCAAACTGCCAAAGAATCATGTCAGGATTTGTACAAAAAAAATTAAGATGTTTAGAGAAGATGAAATTCTAATTCTTATATTCTTGGGTACCTAAAGAATATCTTCAGGCATTTACAATATTTATAAAACCCCGCAAAAAAAAGTTAATAAGTTTAACGATAAGCTCATTATTTCAGAACGAAACGGTGACTGACAGTAACAGTGACACTGACAGCCGCCGTTTCGCAGTTGCATCGTTTTATGGGAAATAATATCACAATTAATATTGTTTTTCCACACACTTGTCACATCACTTGTCTGTCAATTTTATAGATCCTATAACATAGCTTGTCACTTTCTTTTTTTTATAAACACAAAATGAGCATCGAGATGAAACGAAAAAGTGTTATTTTCATTTCGTAATATTTTAATTATGCGGTGGTTTAAAAATATGCTACTTATATCAATCTGCTCCTGGTAATGTGTTCTTCACATTGGAAATTATTTTCAACCCTCTAAATTACTCTTTTTTTTTTCATACAAATGAATGTATGAATCTCGCCATGATTCTTTTCCCAATTGAACATAATCCTTACTCTTTTGTAGTAAGGTTGAAAATATATGGAAGAAATTAGGGCTATATACCTAACCTTAAAACCCGTTCTGTTCAGACGAGGAATCGAACGAGAGCGCCCCGCGACTTTCGGCGGCGGCTTCGTCGTCATCGTCAGCGGCAACATCGTCGGTCTCGGCGGCAGAGCTCAGGGTCGAGCTTGCAAAGGCGCAGTTGTCGCAAATTAATAGGAGTAAGTCTTTCTTCCTGGATCCCGTGGGGTGTATAGAATAGCATCACATCACCCACCCATTTCATTCCGAGGGTACCTATCGTAGATAGGCGACTAAGGGAAAATCCGGAAGCCGGACAGCAGCGGCTTTCGTGTACTTAACAACTGCACTGCGATCCCCAAGAGGCCAAATCCCTTAGGGATTTGATTAAATCCCTGATTTGATTTTTCAATAGTCAGATAACTTTTATCTGAGGAATAAAAATGACGGTTTGACAGTTTATGTATACAAAATATGTCAAACCGCTATTTTTATCCCTCATGACGGTTTGACATCTTATGTATACAAAATATGTCAAACTGCTATTTTTATTCCTCATGACGGTTTGACAGCTTAAGTATACAAAATATGTCAAACCGCTATTTTTATTCCTCAGATAAAAGTTATCTGACTATTGAAAAATCAGCCGCAGCAGCAGGGATTTAATCAAATCCCTTAGGTATTTACCAAATCCCTTAGGGATTTAATTAAATTCCTAATTGTACAATTTTCTTGCGAGTCTTCGTGTTTTTTTATTTTTTTTGCCTTTTTAATCATTGGTGCCGATTCTCTTGTTCACAAACTTAACTATACTAAGACAATTGTCATCTCTTACTACCAGGCAACTAAAGAAAAGGACGGCGACAGATAAGAACTAAGTTAGAGATGTCAAATTAGTTTTTTCTTGAACATCGCCTTGTTTTTCATCAATACGTTCTGAAATGACAACTATAATTGTATGAACATTTTAGATCAACTTAAATTGACAGCTCTTATTAATATCTATCTCTTTTTTGTTTTATTGGAGAGAAAGAGATTTAAATAGCTTAAAATAAGTTTAGATCATGCACAACAGATTGGCACCATAATCGATAAACTCACGATCAAAACAAAGGTGTCACATCACTATCTTAAGGGCGCCCATCCCGTCATATTTCCCATACAAACGCTCGTACGTGTTTACGGCGTTATAACAAATTATTCTCCAAATATTTTTAACACACAGGTATCTTTTACACACACTCACAGGTATGATTTTCACCGCAAAAAACAAACCATTACCAGACTTCCCGCCTCTTACTATAAACAATGACACAATAAGAAGATCGAGCCACGAAAAATATCTCGGTCTGAGGGTAGACGACAAACTCACATGGAAACTGCACATCGAACATGTAAAATCAAAATTAACGTCATTACTAGCATCATTACGCAAAATATCAAATTGTATTCCAAGGAAAATACGTACTATTATTTATAACTCATTAGTAAAATCACATCTCGAGTACCTTATTGAAATATGGGGGTGTGCCGCAAAAACTATCCTAATGCCTTTACAACGAACCCAGAACAAAATTATAAAAACATTATACCACTATCACTACCTTACTCCAACTAAAACACTATTTGAAAAAACCAAATTATTAAATCTCAAACAACTATACACATACGGTACCTGCATTCTAATAAAAAAAATCACCACAAACAGCGTACAATCAAAACTACAACTACATAAAAAAACAATATCATACAACCTAAGAAAAAAAAAAAAATTACAACGAAGACAAGCTCGCACAAACTACGGTAAAAAAACTATATTGTTCGAAGGAGCACAGCTGTTTAATGACCTACCAAATGACGTAAAAGATTGTGAGAATATTAACAGATTTAAACTAAAGCTGAGAAATTACGTTTATAAAATGTAGTCATATCGCATATTAAATGGTAGCAATTTACATACTTCCTATTATATATATATAATTGTTTTGTATAACTTCTCCAACACGCATCGAAGGCAAAATGTATTTCTTTAGATATAAACAATTACTTTGTATCTCATTGTAAGTGAACCTATGTATTGTTCTTATGAGAATAAATTCTTTAAACCGAACCGGATCTTGTGGTTTAAATCTAGGTTTGTATGAAGCCAAAAATAAACTTTTTTGAGAAACAAATTCAGTAACCATGTCTGAAAATCAGCTTTTATGCACAGTGTTTATCTGAACTTTGGCCATTCATAATGCACTAGTACATTGAGAAAGTAAAAAAAAAACAGCTTCATAGAAACCTTGCACATGTAATGGAGATTCTAAATTACAAACATTATTACCAAAAACTTGTAAGGCTTTTTCACAAACACGTATTTCCTGGAACACGTTTTGTGAAATCTCCGCGCGCCAATTTTCTTGCGATGTTATCGCGTTCTCACTCACTCGATTGTTATCGAGCTTTGCGTTGAGACAAAAACTTTTTCAATCGCGCTCGCGTCGAAGTTTGTTCGATGGGGATGGGCGCTCTTAAATGGTTTTCGTATTTTGTTTTTTCAAATCAGACAATTTTCGCACATTCTCGTAGAGGATGTCTTATTATTATATTTAAATCCTTGGTTTACACCCTTCTTAAAGCAATTACGCCTTGAGCATAAAATCGCAAAAAAAAAACAAGTTTTCTTGAATCATATCTGCCTAGCCTTTTCCCAAGTATATTGGGGTCGGCTTCCAGTCTAACCGGATGCAGCTTAATACCAGTGTTTTACATGGAGCGACTGCCTATCACACACAGTTGTCCGTATGGTGTCGGACGTAAAGAATAGCACCATCTCATATCTTCCCGTGGGTGTCGTAAGTGGCGACTAAGGGACTTACCAGAGAATGGGCAACACCGTTCTCTGTGCCTTTGTAACAACCATACTGCGATCGCCATCCCGCCTGCCAAGCGTGGCGATTATGGCAAAACCCTTTGGGGGAGGCCTATGTCCAGCAGTGGAAGTCTTTCGGCTGAAATGATGATGATGATGATGATGATGCCTATCTGACCTCCACAACCCAGTTACTGGGTAACGCGATACCCCTTGATTAGTTTTATTCATGATTACTAATAAAATTTTGTTTTATCGTTTGCAGCGGCTACTGTAGGCCCGAAGTCAGGTCCCACGGACCCTCGGTTTACGGATGTGGTGAAGCTGAGTGATTATCTACAGCATGGAAGAAGACCGCAGTTCTGGGAGGAGAATTATGTTCGAAGGGTAAGCTATTATGAGTTTCAGTATAGGGTTATCTGTGTAAACAACAACCTGGGAGTCTTTAAGACGACGATATACGTCGGCGACCTTGAGCAACCAGAGAATCGTATGCGCTGCGTCCAAAGCTCTCAAAGTTTAGTCGAAAAAATTAAATAAAAGATAGAATTCTTTAACTTAAAAAAGGCGTATACTAAAAGATAGATAATAAAATTGTCTGTAAGATAGTTTCCTTTAAATATTCCTGGTAGATTTTGTGTGATTATTAATGTATTGTCCGCGTCAGACACAACTTCACAATAGGGTATTTTACTCTATACGAGAAAAAATCTATAAATATATTATTGAGACAGTTTAGGCATAAAGGCGTCAGAAAATGTAAGTTTTAGTTCATACAATAACAAAACCAATTTTTAAATTCAATTCAAAGTTTTCAGTATTTTTAATCTGTTATAAAACACCGTGAAATAGTA
Organism: Charanyca ferruginea; assembly: GCA_947361185.1. Taxonomy (NCBI): domain Eukaryota; kingdom Metazoa; phylum Arthropoda; class Insecta; order Lepidoptera; family Noctuidae; genus Charanyca; species Charanyca ferruginea. Next base: position 10,161,562 of record OX376080.1, on the reverse strand, counting down.
GCGGCCATGGTATTACGCCATACGGCTGTGTAAACATAAAATTGACAACTGTCAGTCAACCGATTGGCGTAATATAGGCTTTGTACTTTTATTATTTTCGTAACTAACGTATTTTTTTCATTATTACACCTATTACAAAATATGGTTTTAATTATGTTTAAACGATATACAATTATCATATTTAATATGAACTCATTTGATACAAAACGAACTGACGTCATTTACGCTGAGCAATATGGCGTCCAGTAAGAGGCGTTTTCGTCAAACTACGCGCTAAATTTGAAAATTTAAAATTTTGATGCATTTTTATGGCACTTATCGATTGAATAAAAATTTTGTGTTTTTTTTGGTGACATATTAGCACTACAGAATTTCATTGAGACACTTTTCAAAAATGGGTGTAATACCCTATTTAATTAAACTATTTAATATGAACTTAATCAAAAATATTCACATACAAATGATTAAGAGAATGTTCTAGTTTAACATATATTTTAACATATATTCAGATGAGATAGTGGTCAAACGTATGCCTAACAATAATAACAAAAAAGAAATTGGTTGTCTGTAAAGTCGGTTTACGAACGATAGTTTTACGTGATAACGTCATAAAGGAACATAATGGCTAACATATACATATAAGCAAATATCACTTCATTGCACTAAGTCTTTGTGCTTTCTGGTGGAAATTGCCCGCGAAAGCGGCGGAATACCACATCCTGTGGCCAAAAACTTTCTTCCATCACCTGATCACAAAGTACGTAAGGCTGCGTCGCACCCGAGCAGAGAGACCACTCAGAACAAACCGCCATTTTTAGCACGCACACTTTGACATTACGTTTATAGGCTGAGAATGCCTATAAACGTAATGTCAATGTCAAGAAGTTTCAAGCAGACTTCAGTCTCGACTGTCACGTGTTGTCTAAATGAATAAATGAGACACATTGACATTTCACGACGAACAGGAAAATTTTGTAAAAAAAATTTGCTTACAGTTCCAACCAGTGTCAATAAAATTTCATATTGTCACAAATAAAACCTACAGAGTCAATACAGTAGCAGCCCTAGTGAGTCTGGCAAGTTTAAGTAATTATTTTATTTTTGAAGGTGGCGGAAGCGGTCCTTCTGTACTCTTTATATTTTGTGACCTGATGCAGGACAGCTCTCAAAAAGTATGTCATTTGAAGACAGTGTCTACTATCCTACAGGGGCGTGCACAGAGTTTTTAGACAGGGTAGGCAGAAAAAAATAGGTATGCAGGGTCGACAGATATAGTTAAAGTTTACTGAGAAACCGATGGATGATTTTGAATAAAATAAAATAAAATTAATAGAGAATAAACATTTTAATGATTTAATTAAACATTCGAAAACATCCATCGGTTTCTAAGTCAACTTCAACCATTTCCGTCTTTCCGATGACCTGCATACCTATCTCTTTTGATGACTGTACCTACGTGATTTGCCACCTCAAATGATTCCTAGATTGACTGAATTTATAGACATCAATTTGTTTTTTTGCTGCCATAGAAAAAATATGAATAGGTCTGTATCGATGTAATGCCTCGTTTCAGGCGATTATATTATTTGAAAATAGTAGGAAAGGTAAACAGAACAACCGCTGTATACTCAAGCGTCAGGCCCGCGTCACAGAGTAGGTAGGTATGTACCTCCTACCTACATTATAATAAGCTCTCTAACGTTTCGGCGTTTCCCGCCCCCTAGCAAGAGTAGGTAAAGAAAAAACTAAGAAAATTTGCAGAAGAATACAGATCAAACCATCATACGAACAGATGTTTTCTATTTTTTTTAATCGATTTTACGATAGGAACTCAAAACAGGGTTAAAAATAATATGCGTAGAAGAAAAACGTTTTGCAATCTACTAAACAAGGAACAATTAGGTACTTACATAATGTGTTTTTTTACCAATAAAATAATCTCAAGTTCACAACTTACTAGAAGTATTACAAGCACCTACCCTTTTTCCCTTTCATGTGATGATGAGGTGATTATCTATATATTGAGTACCGAAACCTAAACAAAATGTAGGCATTTTATTCGGGTTCGGTCCTACAACAAAATCTCGTCACATTTAATCGTAAAGCACGAATCTTCTACTTTAATTGATGTAATAAGACAGAACTGTACCAACCTCTTACGACCTAATCGCATGGTTAGTTTGTATTGATTGCAAATCTAGCGGCTATCCTCGATCAGTCTTTTTTCACCGAAGCCGAGAGAAAAAGCCGAGTTTTGAAAAGGAATCATTTTTTAAGTATTGTCTGTACCTTACACAACTACACAACCACCACCAAACTTTCACAGTGAAGTTATTCCATTTTACACACTAGTAACAACGTTGAAATCATATAAAAATGCATTCACAAAACCATGAAACAAACCAAAACAAAAAAAAATGGCGACTCAGAATAATTCACGTATATTTTTGTACCTACACAATTGTCGTATTCCGTCGTGTAAACTCGTGTTAACTCGTGTAGTAAAATCTAAAAGGCAATGTCTTCAGTTTGCGTTGTGTGCGTGATTTGTGACATTGTGTGTCATGTACGAATAGAAAATGCACACGCGTGCTACGAGCCTGTCACGAGGCACACATCCAGACAAATATAATAATCTAGGCACAGATATTTTCTGTCTCTCCCGTAGGGTCCTAGCGGCGCTAGTGCAGCGCGAAGCGATCGAAATGCGCGGACTAAGGCGCGAACGTATCGATGAGACTTCGTGTTACCACCGTTACGCGACAGATGGAGCTGATTTAAGTTTTTTTTATTAATTGAGAGTAATTACTCGTGTGTAAAATATTAGAGATATCAAAATAAATTAAAACAAGATAATAAATATTTATCTGAGTTGTAGGGTAGGCAATGTCTATGTGACTGTATGAAACGCACGCCACTGCTATCCTATTATTCCTTGGTCCCCCAGGTGATGGAAGCAGTTCGCCTCAAGGAGCTGGAGATGAAGCAAGCGGCGGAGATCCTGGGAGTTAGCTACGGCACGTTGTACGGAAGATACCGAGATGTCTACGGATGTATCAATAGACCGTACCGGTGAGTGATATTGGCCTTTGATGCTTCTAAATGTACATCTACAAAAATCCACACGCACACACACCAAAATACATCTCACACACACACACACCAAAACACATCACACACACGCACACATACACACAAACATACCAAAACACATCACATACACACACACACCAAAACATATATCACACACACCAAAACACACATCACACATACCAAACACATATCACACACACACGCGCATCTCTTTTCCCGAGTATTTCCATGTAAGGAAAGCACCTTTCTTTCTAATATTTTTTTAAAATTAATAAAGTGTCATGGCAAGATCCATACATTAATTGATACGAAAAATAGAGTTATTTAGAGGGTTCTTTTCCAATGTGGAGAATACATTACCAGGAGTAGATTGATATACTTACCATATTTTTAAAACCTTAAAATATTTCTTTGTTTTCTTAGTACAGTTTTTCGTTTCAACTCGTCGCCCAGTTTGAATTTATATTAAAAAAATAAAGTGTCAAGTGACATTAACGAATCTATCAAACTGACAGACAAGTGATATGAATCGTTGTTTACAATGGCGGAGTTGATAAAGTACATTGAGTCATTATATTTTGTGACATTATTACCCATAAAACGATGCAATGTCAGTTTAAATGGCAACTGTCAGTGTCATTGTTACTGACAGCCGTCGTTTCGTTCTAAAAACATCTGCTTTCTTTTTTTTTGTAATCCTACCATGATTCGTTATCTTATTTGTTCTGATTTCAGAACTGTTAACAGTGTTAACGGTACTTCATCTACTGTTCTCACCCCCAGGGCGGTAAGGGATTTTTGGCAAGCCAAGGGACCTTCGGAAGTGCTAGACCGGCTCCAACGGGGTGAGATGTCCTTGGACTCTGCTGCACAGGCTCTGGGCGTCAGCATCAATAACTTGGCTGCTCATCTGGCTGATTTTGGAGTGCCTGAGAAAGGTATATTATTTTTAATATTATAATAGGTTGCCGTGGGGTGCTGGCCGTGAATAGCACACCCCATTTCTACCCGTGGGTGTCGTATGACAGAGGGATGTTGACCAGAGGATGGGCAGCAGCGTCCTTCTGAGTACCATCACACCTACTGCGATCGCCAACATGCATCGGCCAAGCATGGCGATTACGGCTGAACCCAACCCGTGGCGGGGGGTTCGGTTCAGCTAGCTCCCTAGCGCCTAGGCAAGTGTGTTCCACCTTAGGCCTCATCATCATTTAAGATTAGTTGAGTTGCGGCCAAACACGAGCCTATAATATAATAATTTGACGACACGGTTGGCGCAGTGGCTGAGCGATCGACTGCTGCGCAGCGTGTTGCGGGTTCGATTCCCGCCCAGGGTAAATATTTGTGTAATGAGCACTTGTGTGAGATTTTTTTTCTATGTAGATCTATGTATACAACTTAGCTGTTATTCTTTATCTTGTAATGCTTTGTACATATTTCAAATATAGTGTTTTCTATGCAAGGTCCATCGTATTCACGTATAATTATAAACTGTAAATGCAAAATACTGTACACATTTTTTTAAAAAGATTAAGTACGGATTTTCCTCTTCTCCATATAAAACTACCTTTTGGAATGGGCAACTAGAATCATTTTTTTGACGTTCAAAAGTGCCTTGTAATTGTCTAATTGAAATAAATGATTTTGATTTATTAATACTGACTTTATCTGCGACAATTTCATAACTTAATGTTGATTTTGACATAACCAGTTACAACCATTTTGTTCCAGAATTCGAGCCGATCCCTATAGAGATGGATCCGTCACTCAAGATGCGCTCGCGCACCTATAGCGCGGGCGCCACCAAGACTGCGCGTAAGCCTGGAGCCGTTACTACCACGGCTACCACCACTACTACTGCTGATAAGGTATGTGTAGCAAGCTTATCTAACCCGTTGTCTTTTGTATCGGAGCGAAGGTTCTGTTCAAAGGGAATAGGGGATATTACTGCAATGTTCTGGCACCAGAGTGCAGCACTAGCATAGTTCGTAAACAGTTTATCGACGAGTCGTTCAAAGCGTGAAATTCTGCCTTTAATTGAGTTCAAAATTGGGAAGTGTGTTACATTATACAATAATGTATCAGTGCTGTGTATTTCGATGAAGAAATGAGGGGAATTATTCATTTGCAAAAGAAGAAAATGTTCGAAACCTTTGGGAAGCAGCTAAAAATCACTCTAAAATATGTTCAGGTTAAGTATTCAGGTGAGATAGTCGCATTTACAGAATAACGTTCACATTTATCATGTAAGACAACCAAATATTATTTTATTCTGAGCATAACCTAGAATCCACTTTCAAATGGTCGTAGGACGCCTTATGATGGTTAAAGTACAGTTAGGTAAGTAAGATTAATTAAAACTTTGATATATTTTCACAAAATACCAAGTTATTACAATTAATAACATAATATAACAAGAATACGAGGTTATAATTTACAGAATGTGCTAGTGGCGCCCTCTGCGCCGAGTTTCGCGTAATGTTCCCTATTGCCATTTTCGGCCGAGCGTATACAAGTAAAAAATATTTTGACGAATAGATATAATTAATTCCTAAACAATTATTGATGCAAACCTCGTTGCGGGAAAGTATTCCGTTTATGAAGTTGTGATAATAAGTACTCTTGCCGATTGCACGCATGAAACACCGCCATCTTTAAGTAGTTGTAGCCTTGAAGGCTTGATTCTGGGTTACCACTTATAAAATAATGCGATTTAGAAATAAAAATCGATTTGTAGTACGTTTGTAAAAAAATATTTACTTTTTCATGAGAACGTTTGCAGATCTAGTAATTTGGTATAGATTTTTTTATTGTAAACATTATAATTATGTATTTGTAATAGTAGTAGGTAATTTGTAATTTTGTAGTGATGTATTTGGATAAGGGTACGACTGGACTGGCATACGCTGTGCGTAAAAGTCCCTAAAATAAATGCAGAATAAAAACAATAAAAAAATAATGATTCCGACCAACTAAGAACCTCCTCCATTTTTGAAGTGGTTAAAGAGTAGGTAATCATGTAGTTTCTTCCCCATTCTTCTCCATGCGCAACTAGCTAATGGAATGGGATTTAGAAATAATTAATTAGTGAAGGAATTGTAATACAGTTTTCTTTTTTTTAAGTTATAATAATATTTTTTTTATTATTAACAAATATAATGTAATATAAACTTAACGAAAATAACTGGCTTGCTTTCTATGAGGAAGAGAGAGAGAGAGAGAGACAGACAGAGAAACACGCGCACGCCGCACGGCTTATAACTATAGCAAAATGTGTCGTTACAACTTTAAAATGTGTCGTTACAACTTTAAAATTTGTCGTTACAACTTTTGGTCTTATTTTTTTCCGTCTAGCCCCCTTTCGGAACGCGCGATAAGGAACTTCGTTCCAAAAAACCCCGTTGTACTAGGTGAACGACAAACGCGGTAATGCGACGCGACGCAAAAATGTCAAATAGTCGTTGTCTGCAAGAAGCTTATAGATAAAAGTGGAGGCAACTTACACTCTAAATACCTAAGGGTGTACACCAATCGATCGGTCTTCGATCGATGCCATCGGTCGACATCGATCGACGTTGATCGATTGGTGTGGTAGCTTTGGCTGATCGACGCATACTGTTCGACTAACTAATCAATCGATTGCCTGTCGATGGCATCAGTCGACGTTGATCGATTAATTATTGGATGGATGGATTATAATCAAGCAGCTCGGTCGACGTCGACTAATCCATTCTACCATCGATCGATGCCGTCGATAGACGATCAATAGATTGGTCTGGTAGAAACTATCGATCGTCGTCGACTAATCCATTCTACCATCGATCGATGCCGTCGATAGACGATCAATAGATTGGTCTGGTAGAAACTATCGATCGTCGTCGACTAATCCATTCTACCATCGATCGATGCTGTCTATAGACGATCAATAGATTGGTCTGGTAGAAACTATCGATCGACGTCGACTAATCCATTCTACCATCGATCGATGCCGTCGATAGACGATCAATAGATTGGTCTGGTAGAAACTATCGATCGTCGTCGACTAATCCATTCTACCATCGATCGATGCTGTCGATAGACGATCAATAGATTGGTCTGGTAGAAACTATCGATCGTCGTCGACTAATCCATTCTACCATCGATCGATGCCGTCGATAGACGATCAATAGATTGGTCTGGTAGAAACTATCGATCGTCGTCGACTGATGTAGGATGAGGAATTTTTCAACCGGTTCTGTTAACAGAACTGAGGGCTAATTCACGTAATTTTATGACGCGCCGATGAAGTTGTAGTGCAGTTGCAGTTAGGTTCAAGTTTGAGTGATAAACGGTATTCTTGTAATCTTTGAACTGCGCGTGACCTGCACGTCAACCTAACTTCGGTGTACTTATGGTGTAGCCACATGAGAGAAAAAATATCAATCGATTACATTTTAATGAATATGACGTTATTATAATATTAAAATAATACCCCAGTACAGATTTTAGTGCTTTATAACTGTAATTTTGAGACGTCATACGAATAGTAGAATACCTACCGATTATGTTGCGTTCCGAAGCACGCACCAAAGACGCGCAACAGTAGAATGCCGTTATTGCGCTCGCGTGACGCGAACTTGACCCGAGCGTGTCTGACAGCGGTAGAGAATACGAAAAAATGAAAAATGTTTTGATCGAAACTTAAGACTGCGCCGAGCAAAATAAGTCAAAACAGTCGTCACTGTTAAAGTAATATAATCAATACCTTTACCATAATTACCATAAAAAATATGTAATAAATACCACAATGAATGTGTTAACAGATAACGGTTGGCAAAAAATAAGAATACTGTTTAATTTAATAAACAAAAATACGTAAAGTTGTACAAAAATCTTAAAAAAAATCTCGTATTTAGTTAAGTTTTAATAGTAAACTGTATTTTTTTTTCACAAACTTGAATTCATATTAATCTTTAACATTCATACTACAATTTGTAGTTTTTACATTTTCGAAATGTCGCTTAGTTATTTTATTATTAATTTTTAATGTATTTTGTATGTAAATAAAAAAATGTATTTTTGTTTATTAAATTAAACAGTATTCTCATTTCTTGCCAACCATAATCTGTTAACACGATCATTGTGGTATTCATTACATATTTTTTATGGTAATTATGGTAAAGGTATTGATTATAGTACTTTAACAGTGACGACAACTGTTTTGACTTATTTTGCTCGGCGCAGTCTTAACTGCAACTGCACTGCAACAGCACTTCTTTAGTTACGTGAATTAGCTAACTGTTTCTTCATTTCAGACGATGAAGAAGATACTAATAGGTACTGTGACTGACGAGGAGCCGATACCTGCGACCGTGATAGCCACTACACACGACGGCAAGACGCCTTCCGTGCCCACTACCACTGGTGAGTTTACAGCTGTCTCAAGTCTGTCGATTTGATTAAAAAAACCGGACAAATGGGAGGTCAAATTCCGTGATTTGGTCACCCATACAATAGGGTATTTTACTCTATACGAGAAAAAATCTATAAATATGTTATTGAGACAGTTTAGGCATAAAGCAGTCGGAAAATGTAAGCTTCGTTCATAAAATAACAAAACAAATTTTTAAATTCAATTCAAAGTTTTCAGTATTTTTAATCTGTTATAAAACACCGTGAAATAGTAGCGGCCATGATAGTACGCCGTACGGCTGTGTAAACAAAAAATTGACAACTGTCAGTCAACCGATTGGCGTAATATAGGCTTTGTACTTTTATTATTTTCGTAACCAACGTCATTTTTCATTATTACACCTATTATTTTTAATTATTTTTAAATGATATACAATTATCATATTTAATATGAGCTCATAATTTGATACAAAACGAACTGACGTCATTTACGCTGAGCAATATGGCGTCCAGTAAGAGGCGTTTTCGTCGAACTACGCGCGAAACTTGAAAATTTTGATGCATTTTTATGGCACTTATCGATTAAATAAAAATTTTGTGTTTTTTTTGGCACCACAGAATTTCATTGAGACACTTTTCAAAAATGGATGTAATATCCTATTATAACCGCGCATACCTCGATGATTGATTACGTACTTTAAATAAAGACTGTATTTTTAGGGTTACGTACCTTAAAAGAAAAGAAAACGGAACCCTTATAGGATCACTTTGTTGTCCGTCTGTCTGTCAAGGCCCTTTATCTAAGGTCTAAGGTCCACGGTCCCTTGAAGCTGTGAAAAATCAAGTTAACGTCAAAAAAAGATACGGCCGTTTATGTCGCAAAATACGTACATTCCGACACTCTCAAGAGAATTAAAATTTATAGGGTACTTTCCGTTGACCTAGAACTATGAAATTTGGCAATTAATATCGTCTTATACTATAAATACAGGGAAAAGTCTGAAAACTAAACATTTGCAACTAATCATAAAAAAATATTCTTCATTTATTTCATCCCATAATTCCCGTGGGTGTCGTAAGAGGCGACTAACTAAGGGACTTACCAGAGAATGGGCAGCAGCGTTCTCTGTGCCTTTGTAACAACCATACTGCGATCGCCAACCCGCCTGCCAAGCGTGGCGATTATGGCAGGGTTGGGGAGGCCTATGTCCAGCAGTGGACGTCTTTCGGCCTAGTTTTTTAAATATAATTAGGTACCCAAAAAATATATTTTCACCATTTCAGTTGGAAAATGGCCGGCAATCCGCGTCGCTTCTCTCGATTCCCTCCGAGGGGGCGAAACACCTTCGACGGCCGGTCCTCCGGCCTCGCCCTCCGCCCTCATGCGGACCCGGCCCGACCTGACCATCGTGGCGGCCCGCCGACCTGACTCAAAGACAGACGAAGATGTCACTACGTGATGACATAATGTTGGACAAAACTGATGGACCCGTGTTTTAAGTGTTCAGTGATTGTTTTAGATTGTGTACCCTATTTTTGAATTATTTCGATAGCTGTCACCCTGCTTTGGGGGACAGATCAAAAAAAAGTTTGTCCCCCTGCTTTGTCTCCTTAGGGGGACATCGAAAAAGTTTGTCCCCCTGTTATCGACGAGGGTTCACAACTACGACAGGGAATCACAACTTTTTTTTCGTTCTGTCCCCCTGAGGGGACAAAGCAGGGTGACAGATCGGAATCATTTCTATGTTTCACATTGTCTTTCCAATTTTTTATACGGTCTCTTATGACACTGTTGCCAATTCTGTTGTACATGGCTAAACTTATTTTAAGCTATTTACATCTCTTTCTCCCCAATAAAACAAGAAAGAGACGGAAGTTAATAAGAGCTGTCAATTTAGGTTGATATAAAATATTCATACAATTATAGTTGTCATTTCAGAACGTACTGATTAAAAATACGGCGAAGTTTAAGGAAAAAACTAATTTGACATCTCTAACTTAGTCCTTGTCTGTCGCCGTCCTTTTCTTCAGCTGCCTGGTAGTAAGAGATGCCAATTGTTTAATTTTAGTTTAGTTCGTGAACAAGGAAATCGGCAATATTGTTTGGCAGCGTATGATTCGGTGAAATATTCAAGTACCTCTAAACTCGTTCAAATGACAATGCCAGATCCTGCCCCACCCATGCACAGAAAAAGTAACACATGTACAGAAAAAGTAAATTAATGAAAATAATTGTAATGAATATAGAACCTTTCTATACTAAATTGTTTTTCTTTAGAACTTGCGGATTACGAAATACCTACCCACAAAATACAAACTCATTTTACCTAAAATACTTACAATTTAACCTATAATCAATGTCATTATTGTTTTTAGATTTAAACGGAAACCGCAAGTTCTGCAGTCACTAAGATAGTTTAGTTATCAGCAATAAATAAACAGTAAGATGCTACATATTGCACATGACTTTTATTGAGTGGGGCAAAGTTCTATAGAGTTTCTGGCATTGTCCTTTTGATGGTTTAAAAGTATTATACAACTTGAAATCTGTAAGGCCATGAACACTGCTTTCGAAGACGATTGTTTGTGTTACAATGCAAGTTGACTAAATCTGAGCGTTTACACAGTCCAAGTTGACTTGCGCTATTAAATTTGCTATTAGATTTTGAAAAGATTTTTTTATGTATTAAATATTTTTATCTATACAGGGTTATTTGCAATTACCTCACAGGGCAATATTACTGGAACGGAAAATGTGAAAGTTATTAGCTGATTGTACATTTACGTTATAAAGACCGTTCCTGAGGTAGATGCGCGGTGCGGGAGGGGTCTGGTGTCGTGACGCGAGAGCTCACTGATACGTCAACTTGTGACAACTGTCATCCCTTCCCAATGATTTATTATACACATACATGCGTTACCCGCGCTCAATTTTGCCAATAATAAAGCAAGGCAATTGCCCGAGTTTCACTTAGTCAAGTACTACCGAATGTCGCGGCTACACGTCAGTATCGCTCGTAATTTTGTGGCGGAAAAATGTCTTCATGTGTGTATAAACGATGCACAAATTACACAAAGACTGACTGACCTTTTCTTCGCATGTATAATTGTATGTGCCTACTGGTATGTAGATAGATAAAGTTTACGCTGTTTTAAAGTGCACTAGTGTTTGTGTATGACGCGTCTATTTATAATACGTCAGCTACACTTCGACTTTAATTCTATTCAGAAACTTGACAGTTAAAGGGTTACTAGAAATTGTCAAAAAAAAGGTAGTGAGGTGGTATAAGAATAAACAAAATTGAATGAACTTAAATGCTAACATTTTATTTTAAAATTAATAACTTCTTTATAAATTCTTTAACACTATTAAAAATCTATACACACACATCATATCTATAAACTATTAAAATGACAAAAGTAAAATAACATGATTTTTATTTTGCTTTGAGAAGAAAAAGAAAGGAAATTACTTTTATTAACAATAATGAATTATTATATTTCGGTTGGCGCAGTGGCTAAGCGATCGACTGCTGCGCAGCGTGTTGCGGGTTCGATTCCCGCCCAGGGTAAACCCTGGGTAAACCCTAAACCCCCACCCATAGTACAAGGTTTCCCTAGTTTGGGGTCAGATGGCCATGTGTGAAAATGTCCCCACATATTATTATTAATTGTTCTTTTAGTCCACGTCTTACATATGAATATTTAACGTTTTATTTAAATTGAACCATTTTTTTTCATTCGTTCTTTGCGCAAAATCGTTCACTACCCCACCACTATTAGTTTTAATATGGTAACATTATTATTCTTTGAACTGTCAAGTTACTAATAGAATTAAAAGTCGACGGTTAACGGTCTCGGTTAAGCGGTCGGGATGTAGTAACTTAATCCTGTGAGGTAATTAGTGGTTTAAAAAAAAAGCTCTGTTTAATTATAAATATCTATATTTCCTTAAAAAATGTCACTGACGCACGGGTCGTGTACTAAGTAATTAAAAGATTTAAGCTATGACCAAACAATACACTAATACTTAGAAAAAGAAAAAACTTTTTTCATGAATTCTGAAATTTGTTAGAAATAAAATAAAAAATAAAGACGCATTCACTAATCTCAGAACATTATTATAAAACTGAATAAATCGATTATAGTATTATTTTTTAATTATATGACCATAAATGTAAACAAAAAATTTACTAAATATTTTTTTTCGTAAATAATTGTTTATTTTTTTTTCAATTATATACAAAAAATACTATAATTTGTGTATGATTAAATATGGTGAGTGACTATAGTTCTTCTGATTGTTAATAATCCATACTATACTATATTACTATATTTACTACAGGATGAAATTGAATAAATTAACAAATTATTAAGGAGTGACTCAGACCACGAACCTGAACAACTTTCATTATGGAGCCAACTCAAACAGCGCGAAAAAAATCAGCTGTTCCATACAGAAGTGCAATAGGTACACGGCCAAAATGTATGGAGCAGCTGTTTTGTTTTTGCGCTGTTTGAGATGCTGAGTTCGTGGTCTGAGTCACTCCTTAAAAAATTGCTAATGAATTCAATTTCATCCTGTATATATATATTTTATATGTTGTTATATATGATATTTGATGTTGTTGTTGATATTTATTGAAAGTAACTCTAGGCTAGCAGGGCCCGGAAGAAAAAAAACCTACAAACCGTCTGCAGATCCACCTACTGGGTAAAGTTCTGAATCTAAATCATCCATGGACCAACTCGAACGCACAGAAAAAATATACTTTAAAACGGCCCAGCCGTTAGGAGGACTTCAGTGACATACACACGTACAGAGAATTAGATTATAATAAAGAAGATAATTTACTAAATCAAGCTACGTTCTGTCAACACGAGCCCTTAATAATTAAATAAATTATGTCAAACTAATTTATATGCCAGATCCAAATATACAAAATCAAAACAATTACTTCTAAAAATGGGGAAAATATTGATGTTGATTCGTGCGAATACCATTACCAATTTACAAAAATGTAGAAACTTTTATTTTGGTTAATCTCAAAATTTAAAATGCTTGAGCATATTCAAATTCAAATTCAAATTCAAAATCATTTATTTCAACCACTTCCAGGTCATAAAATACATTTTCGAATAAAATTTCATTACAATAAAAATAATAAATAAAATAACATAAATACAATTAAAATTATTATCATCATTAAAATTAAACCATTAAAATCAAATTCAAATCGTTCAATATTGTTTATGCTGACTTGAATAACTACATATTTAGAAGAACTATAGTTACTTACATCAAATTGTTAGTTTATGAATATTATTTTATTTTAGTATAGTATAGTAATGACTGATGCACGCGTCGAATCGGGCTGTTGTTTCTGAATTTTTATTTCATGAACAGACACGTTTTGTTAATACAGTAAAATAGCATTAAACGCTATAATAAAATAATAGTTTACTCCAAAACTGTTTTAAGTAACGGTTTTTTTTTATTTTACACAACAGCCTGTATGAACCGGAAGACAGATTAAACAGAACTCACATTTCCATAGATTAAAAATAATAATCAAACGAGTATTATAAAAAAAAACAAACTCAAATTGTAATTTAGAGTATATTATTACAGTTGTAATATATGTATAATCATTTTTTTATTAATATATTATTATAGATTTAGATAATATAATTATATAGTAGAGAAGTATATTAGAGATATACATACATATATATTTTTTATCACTTGCAACTTTTTAGAGGCCTTCTGAACGATAATGAAATATTACTATATTGCGTATACATGGTGTGTTAAAAATAAAACAGGCTTCGGAGAGAATTATAAAGAGAGCAATTTTAACTGACTATAGTTCTCAGGCTGGAAGATATTTATCAAAGTCATCACCGCATGCAGCTGAATACCAGTGATTTACATGGAGCGCCTTTCTGACATCCACAACCCAGTTACTGGGTAACACGATACCCATTGGTAAGACTGGTAGTCAGACATTCAGGCTTCCATTTGCATTCAGCTCGATGTTTGCTGGTGTGTTTAATATAAAATGCATCTTTCTTTTTCTCCTTTGGTAACTGTAATCCCCGGTTTCCACGTTCTGTTTCCGTTTGTGTTTTCACGATTCCGTTTCAAATTGTCAAACTGCTGTGATTGGTTTTCGATAATTCCGTTAACCAATCACAGCTTTACTTACGCTCGCTTGTCAATTTGACATATACATTTTTCATTCGACGGAGTATTCGGTAACCAGAGTAACCAGTATCAGCGAGAACGTGTAAGCTTGTTCTATTTTTAATATATTCTGTGTAGCAACAGTTATGGGCACTATTGTAACCTTGAATCCTCAACGGACTATCACTTTTGTAACCTAACAGTGTATCCTCAAATATATAGATAGCTACAATTAATACTGGCGCTTCTAAAGGTACTGTGGTCAGACCAAAACGGATTGATTGGTTTAATATTAAAAAAAAACGTGTTAAATATCGAATTATTTTCTCATTTATACTATTAACCTTTGGTTTTTCGAACTAAAAACTAGGCTTTTGAACGACAAAAATTTACAAAAAAATAATTGTTTTTCGTTGCTCATTCCACAAAGTGACACACGACGTCTTGAGTTTCATAATTATGTCAACCAAACACTATTCGATTCTCTTCATTCGAATTACCGCTAGGAGCATTAGGATTGATGTATTTAGCTGAATAACTGAATCAATTTTATATTTCCTCACTAGAGTGAAAAAATATATTATACAAGAAAAAAAGTAATATATATTTGTAATAAACGAATTGCTGTCAAATCCATGAAAAACCGTCGGTTAGCGTAATTTAAGTATATATTTATAAGTTGTAGATATATCGCGAATATTATAAAAAATAATATATTTATAAATTACGTTGTTCCTCTGAATTAGATATTATTATTATGCTGAGTTCTGTGTTAGCGGATAGCAATGAATTTTCTTTACATACAATTATTATTTATGTTAAAAAATATATGATTTATAACGTTTGTATTATACAGATAAACTTCCAAATTACTAGCCATTAATGTAAGTACTTTAAGTTCGAATTTACTAGTACAGAATTCGATTTTGTTTACTATATGACCAACCATGAAATATGGGAGAAAAAACAGTTTTTCCTTTTGTAGGTATATCTTCAAAAAAAAACAATACTTTTTTCCCCTACTTCGGAATTCGTTTCATGAATATAATCTTACCCTTTGAATTATGGCTACAGAATGAAAACTCTTTCTGTATAATGTACAGTACGCAAAAGAGATAAGTATCCATGTCGTCGGGAATAGTTGAAGATTTCTTAGAAACCAATGGGGGCTTTTAAATGAAATTTTATTAAATCATTGAACTGTTAATTCTCTATAAATTGTATTTTGTTTTATTCATAAAAATCTATCGGTTTCTAAGTAAACTTCAACTGTTTCCGGCGACATGGATACTTATCTCCTTTGGTGACCGTACGTATACAGGAAAATTTGAAAAATACCCAAAACCTCTTAATCCTGACTTTGTATCAGGAAACTGAACATTATTTGTTCTACGACTTTTAAAAAGTTTTTTTTTTCATACAAAAAGTATAAACTCGCTCTAAATTTTGTTTGCTTGCACTTGATAACCGATAAAGTTGGGCAAATCAGCTGTGCCTGTACATTAGCCTACCTTCTACCTACATCATATTCGCTATCAGGTGCGCTCGCGCATAGTATACGTAAAGAATCATGGCAGTATTTGTACAAAATAAAATATAGTGTTTAGAGAAGTTGAAATTCTAATTCTTATACTCTTGGGTACCTAAAGAGTATCTTCGGCATTTACAATATTTTTAAAAGCCCTCTATAAAAATGGATGTTAAAAGTGAAATGTTTAACGAAAAGCTAATTATTTCAAAACGAAACGGCAGCTGACAGTAACATTGACCCTGACAGTCGTTTTATGGAAAATGATGTCACAAATAATGATTAATCAATGTACTTTTTCAACTCCGCCATTATAAAACAACGATTTACATCACTTTTCTGCCAATTTGATTGATCCGTTAATGTCACTTGTCACTTTCTTTTTTATAAAAACACGAAATGGGCGACGATATGAAACGAAAAACTGTTATTACCATTTTAAAATATTTTAATTATGCGGGGGTTTAAAAATATGGTTAGTATATCATTCTACTCCTGGTAATGTATTCTCCACATTGGAAAATATTTTAAACCCTCTAAATGAATATATTTTTTTCATACAATTGAATGTTTGTACCTCACCATGATTCTTTCACAGACTTCAATTAAACGAAAACTAATTGTTTTTCGCTACGTTATTTAGTTGAGCTCAAAGTCGTAGAACAAATGTTGTTCAGGGTGATGATAAGAAGTATGGGCTAAGAGGTTTTGGCTATTTTTTAATTTCCCTGTATATTTGATTTCGAATTTTATATAAGTTATTTATAATATTAATCGCCAATCCGCCTTCAGCAACAGTGGTGATCAAAGCTTTTGTTCAGAATAAAAAAAATAAACGCTGATAATATATTTACTATTATCACCATCTTTGAAGTTATTTGCTACCCGCTAACATGTACTCAAAGTTATCATTATTTTAAAATTATTGTTTCACGTTGTGTAAAGAAAAACATTCATTAAATTGCAGTTTCTTTGTATTATCCAAGAATTTATATTGACTCACTTTCTAGGCTAACTGCCACTCTCAGATACGTCACTTCAAAATAATGAATCATTAACTTTAATTGACTAATATAACATGACACATGTCGACAACAATATTGTTGACTGACAGCGTTCAAAGTTAAGTTGGTCAATTAAAGTTTATGATTCATTATTATTAAGTGACGTCTGAGTGTGGCAGTAGAATCTTGAAATTAATTAAATGATTTTTATTAGAGCTATTGGTGCCAACTCTGTTGTGCACAATCTAAACTTTTTTTAACCTATTTACATCTCTTTCTCTCCAATAAAACAAGAAAGAGATGGATATTAATAAGAGCTGTCAATTTATGTTGATCTTAAATGTTCATACAATTATAGTTGTCATTTCAGTACGTATTGATGAAAAACACGGCGAAGTTCAAGAAAAAACTAATTTGACATCTCTAACTTAGTTCTTATCCGTCGCTGTCCTTTTCTTCAGCGGCCTGGTAGTAAGAGATGACAACTGTCTAATTTTAGTTTAGTTTGTGAACAAACGAATATTCCGAAATTCAAGAATTTTACACTGAAATCGTTTCATTAATATTCAAGATTTTCGATTTCAACATTTCTATGAGATATCGTGCTACCTGAACGCTCTCAAGAACGATTTTATACAATGTTTTAGTGGGATTCAAATGTCCAACTGAAAAATAGAATAATGTCGGCCAATCTTCATAAGTCCAGTTCATCTCGTGTTAATAAATTTTTGGATAATACAAACTAACAATTCTCACACTCATTCTCTACGATCACTAACTAATTATTTAAAGTAAACGGTGACGAATAATTCCTATATTGTTACTAGGTAAATGCTAAAACATGCAATGTATGAAAGTAATGAAAATTGCTTACGTCTCGAATTTAGCCCTATAAGAAATATAATGTCACTGTGTACAATATTACTTTTGTATAGAATGGTCAAGTTAACGGTATTTTCGATTAAGAATTAACGCAAGCCTGCCATGTAAAAAATCTTTGTAATCGAATTTAACCAACTTCTAATTGTCATATCGATTTGAAACTCAGCAAATGTATGTAAAAGCCATATATATATGGTACCATCGAGCTGGGGGCCAAGTCTGCTATTTTTATAATTTTGTCATTCCAACACGATCCCATTGTCATTTTGCTAAAAGTTCGTAATCTGCTAAATTCATAAAGGTCGATCATTGGTCGGTCGAATTAAAAGCAATGACTGCACAATGACGTTCTAATGGAAGGCCACTGATCAAAGGAACTGTCAAAATTTTTGCAGATTACCGCCTAAGTCAGTCATTCAGTGTATCTATTCTGTTACAATTTCCCTCGGTGAACACCTAGGTGAAGTGTGCTGTTTACCGTCCTGATGCTAGGGATTGACAAAGCCGACGGTCGGTTGACAGCTCACTTCACCTAGGTGTTCACCGAGGGAGATTGTAACAGAATAGCACTGCTGTTGTCATTTTGTACGAGATTAGCATTCTTTATCATTTCTTTCAATGGCGTGTCAGTGGTTGACCATTCGAAAGTCATAATGACGCCATTATATTAGTAGATTACCAAACTTCAACAATTATGAAATCAATGATAGACCATTCTGACACTATTGTAATAGCAGACTTGAGGCCTTGATCTGATGATGGACCTAGGAGGTAGGCACTGGAACTCCATAACGGAACGACGTGTTCTAGAGCCCGACCACTTAATTGAGACCATTCCTGAGGTAGCTGCGCGGTGCGGGAGGGGTTTAGTGACGTGAGAGCTCACTGATGCCACAAAGTACGTAAGACTGCGGCGCGCCCGAGTAGGGAGACCACTCAGAACAAACCGCCATTTTACGCACACACACATTACGTTTATAGGCATTCTCAAGCAGTTTCAAGCAGACTTCAGTCAGACATTTCATGACGAACAGGAGAATTTTGTTATAAAGAAATTGCAAAGAGTTCCAACCAGTGCCAATAAAATTTAATATTGTCACTAATAAAACCTGCAGAGTCAATACAGTAGCAGCCCTAGTGAGTCTGGCAAGTTTGGGTAATTATTTTTAAAGATGGCGGGAGCGGTCCTTCTGTACCCTCTATATTTTGTGCTGATACGTCTACTTGTGACAGCTGTCACCCCTCCCGCACCGCGCAGCTACCTCAGGAACATGTCATGTTTATATTCAGAATTGAAAAATGTTCGTATTTATCACTTCCTGAAAGTTCGGTACTGAATTACAGGTAATTTTGTAGTATTTTTTTTTTACCATAATGTACAGCATCTATTGACCATTTTGTACTAAAGTATACCTACTCTGACCCACCCTAATGAAATTGTATTATAATTATGAAGATGTAGAAGAAAAAGATCATTATTTTTTATAATTTGTCCAAATCAATTGGATGTCTTGTACCAAATTGTCATTGTACTATTATTTATAATATTATTAAATAATTAAAATATAATTAGTTTTTTTGTTATCAGACTCATAGGCTAGATCTAGTATTTATGAAAAGTTTTTTATTAATATTTAGTCGAGTTTTTTTTTCAGAAATTGTTAGTATTTTCTATAGTTTAGTTTGAAAACTCATTATTTTTAGAATTATATTGTTATTGTATAAGTGGTTGTCACAATTCTGGTTTTTGTGTGTTGGTTGCCGATTTGGGATATTTGTTTATTAAATTAATATTAAAAATAAACTCAATATTAATATTGACAAGCATTAAATTAAATTACAATATATGAAAACGGAGCATCTTAAGTCATTTTGAACCTAATTTCCAATCAGTGTAGTTCAGTTTTCAATGCCTACAATGCAAGTAGAATATTCACGTCATTTTTAAATGGACTCAATATTCGTGTGTTTAAAGTAAATTATTGTGTGAGTAGCAATAATATGTGTTGTATTTAGTCTGAATGTAGGCAGATAAGTAGGTACTTACATAATATTAATTTTCATTTCTTGTTCTCTGTTTCCTTTTTGTCAAATTGTATTGTTAAAATTTAAACAAGCAATATAATTGTGTATTTATTAGGTCTTTAGCAAGCAAATATCACAAATCGGTGAAAAGGGCGAAATTCGTTGCTAGTAAAAATCGTTGTTTCTTTTTTATCAAAATGTTATTTAGAAAAATATTCAACTGACTTGTTTTTTAATCATGAAAATATTGTTATTTCTTATAATTGGTTGACCATATTGGTAATTTAAATAATGTAGCTAGATCTGTTAATAATTTAATAAATTTTTGACTCAAATTTTGTCCAAAAGATTCTAACACTCTTACTGCCGAACGATGGGCCTATATTAAAGTAATAATTTGACATCACCAACAAAGAGGTTGGACATATAAAAAAATTCAAACATGTGCTATTTTTCACGCAACTATTGCTATTTTTGTTTAAAAGTAAATAGTTTTATATTATCATCAATGCATAGACGCGTTGTTTCGAACTGTGTATAATATATCGTTTCCAGTATCGTTTTAAAAGACATAATTTTTTTTTTTATATTTATTTTAAATCGCCATTGCGGTTTTATTTTAATATCAAATTGATGGTACTTTTTCCTTGATTTTTCAGTTGACAACACAGAGATATCTATTAAATGGGTCAACAATTTCCGTAATGTTTGACAACCTATTTGACAAGATATCACAAAACATTTAGTATTATCAACTAAAAATAAAAATAAGATCTCGAAACAGCGCGTCTTTTAGTACCTATATGTTTTATGTTACATCTCTGCAAACCAGAATGTTTTGTCAAACTATATTACGCCCTGAATGCAATGAACTTAGTTAAAAAAATATATATAAATAAATTAATGTATTCGTTTTGTTATTGTATATTGCGTTGCCGACATTATAACAAAACAATAACTGTTAGGAAATTTAATAAAAATAAAAAGTTAATCAATTTTTTTTTGTTTTATTTTGCTACGTGCATAGAAAGACAATTAATCGAAATGTTGGATGACTGGTAATTAGGAATATAACTACCAAACTTTCCGCTAGAGGCGCCACTGAACTATAACGTAATCAAAGTGACACGGACACGATAATACTTTTTGTCTGTGCATCAAAATTATTTTTTTATATTGAGAGAATTGGGTACTTGACACCGACATACTTTTTATTAGCTGTCAAAACGAGATTCCTTCGTAGATTTTGTATGACAATAGCGACCTGTGACGTCACTTATTTACCAACTCAATTGACTAACTATTAATTGATTTCAAAGCAACTTAAAATCTAATTTTACAGTTAATTGAAAATTAATCGGGTTTTCCGTGCTAAAATGTATTAAAAGATAAGTTGAATTTTGGAATTATTGGATAATGGTGTCAACAACTCAATTATAGCATATTTATTTTACTATGTGCATCAGTGTTGTGCATTTGGATGCAAAAATGTAAGCAATAGGAAATAACTGTACGTCGCAAAAACTTCAAGTCTGCTAAGCACTCAAGACTGTAGTGCTATTCTGTTACAATCTCCCTCGGTGAACACCTAGGTGAAGTGAGTTGTCTTCCGTCTCGATGCTAGGGATCGACAAAGCAGACGGACGGATGACAGCTCACTTCACCTAGGTGTTCACCGAGCGAGATTATAACAGAATAGACATGCAGTTCTGTGTTTTTAACTGACTTAAACAATTCATTAGCTTGCTTTTCATTCTCTTTCAAAGTCAAAGCATTTATTTCAATTAAACCATTTACCCGTACAGGCACTTTTGAATTGTCAAGAAGTCGGTCAGTTAGTTGAAGCTAGTTGCTCGTTCCAAAACGTAGGATAGGTCTCCATGGAGAAGAACGAGCAAAAAAAGCTTTTTACAAAAAAGACAACGGCCTTCAAAAACTAAAAAGTGAAAAATAACTTTAGCACAGAACACACATTGACTTTAGTTTCGAAACTAAAGTCAATGTGTGTTCTGTGCTAAAGTTATTTTTCACTTTTTATTTTTTGAAGGCGGTTGTCTTTTTTGTAAAAAGCTTTTTATTTTTCGCTTTTTAGTACCTCCTTCTTCCAAATCTATTAAGAAGAGATTGAAAGTTAACTACTACAAAGATTGATGAAACTAAAACGTCGTCTATGTAAAATTTTTGGGTACTTGTTGATTTTTCAAAAAGTGCTGAATCAATTTCGATAAAATTTATATGGGACCACCCCTGAAGCATACCCTATCCATAAAATAAAGAATTTTCAAAATCGGTTTACGTTTGCCGGAGAAATCGCGTAACAAATCGCGCACATACTTAATGCAAATTTAAGACTTATACGGTTTTCTCATGGATACCATTGTCAGAACTGGACCAAATTAAAATGGGACCACACGGGAAGCACTAGCTTTCAAATAAAATAAGAATCATCCAAATCGGTTCACCCAGTCCAAAGAAATCCGGTAACAAACATAAAAAAAAAACAGACGAATTGATAACCTCCTCCTTTTTTGAAGTCGGTTGAAAAACGCCACGGACACTCTTTTAAATCAAGTTTTTACAAAATACTGGTTACATTATTCTTGTTGCTTCTATTGTGAAAACAATGCAGGTAATCTAGCAATACAAAATACAAAACAATTGGTTGTCTGTAAAGTCGGTTTACTGACGATAGTTGAACGTGACAACGCGAAAGAATCATTACCTTTATCGCTGTAATTATCGTTGCTATAAACAATTGACACCACATCCACTTTTCACTTTGAACGCCTCAGAGCGAGGTAACGCCGCAGAGCGAGGTAACGCCGCATGACGTCATGTTTTTTCGTGCGTGCAGCCGGCTCTATCGAATTATAAGACGTTGTCACGTCAAAAAGAATCAAGATAAAAGCCATGGTACTTAAGAGTTGACCAATCTCTACTGACAGCGCCCGTTCACGAACATGACGCGTGGATCAGCACCATTCAGCTCAACCATTTTGGAGGGAGCTGAATGATCCAACACACGCGCCACCATCAGCGAGACATTTGATATGACAATTCTCTCAACCGCCACGCCATGCTCATTTATGTCTAACACATAAGAATTTACTTAATATATGGCTCCATAGTACTCACCAAAGAGAATGTACCTACTCACATTTACAAAATTGAAATAATGCTGCTAAATAATACAAAACTTCAGCTGTCTACACACCGAAGCCGCCGGGCCGCCGGCACGAACCCGGCGAGCAAGGCCGGCGGCCTGCTGAGAACGGCAAGATCGTGAAAATCAGGCCGCCGGCCTTGTCCGCCGGGTTCGTACCGGCGGCCCGGCGGCTTCGTTGTGTAGACAGCTTAAGATAACCGATATGTCTAAAATGTCGAAAAAGATAATTAAAATAATTATATCTTATCTTTGTCTCATCATCTGTATTATGTGACGAAGGTTTCACAACAAAATTATTATTTGCGTTATCCAGATTTATTTGTATGGATGGAACCGGCTTATATAGAGCGGGGGGGGGCCCCCCACCCCCGCTAAAAACTACTGCATACGAAGAGACGGCGTCGTGTTACGCTGCGTGATGTCACGTAGCCGACCGCGGAAACGCCGATACAGCACACCTTTCGGCCAAAACTCTTCCTTGAGGAAGGTCACCAAATGTTGAGTCGGAACGCGCACTACGAACGACTTGAAATTGGTGTTATGGCGCGCCTCCAACTTCTCCACCCTCAAGGTCCAGTTGGTCTTCACCCGTAGATACTCCACGATGTCCTCAGTCTTTGTAGAGTGATGCAAACGGGACACGTACAGCTGCGTCGTCGGTACCGCAGGACGTAGCAGCATGTTAGATCAGGCGGGCGCCGTCCCACACTGGTTGCGATAAGAAGGCTTCTTCTTCTTCTTTCTCTCCACCTTGATGAAGCCGTCCCCAACGAATGTGTTCTTCGGTGGAACCTGCTGTTCATGGTCCATGACAACGCCTTTAGTCGCGCTCGATACTGAGCGACTCTGCTTTCCCCCTTTTGGTTTTTCTGCTTGTCGTTTCGTTTGCGACACAGCAGGCTTCATGTTGGCGACAGTTGCAGAATAGGTAGGTTTGGGGGTCGATGTACCTATTACACGCGACGCTTCCCCGTCAGGTACGACGCGATCAACAGAACACGATGCAACGCTTGCATTCTTGACAGCCGATGACGCAGATTCACTCGCCGACTGGAAACTGCAGACCGAAGCATTTTGTGCCCCGCGACGTGTGTTTACATTGGTGTCGTCCGATGACCTACTTGCCGGAATATCGTTGCGCAACAACGCTACTTCGGCTTTCAATTCACCGATGGTGACATCCGATGACTCCAACTTGGACTTCATCTCAGCCAGGCTTGCCTTCAGAGATCTGATGTCCTTCAGCAGCCCGGTAACGTCGACGTGGTCGAAAGTGACAGGAGGCAGCTTGTGCAGCTCCTTCGCCACAAAATCTGGCACGTCATCCGGATCGGTCCTCTTCAGCAGGTCGATGATGTCCTGCAGACTCTTCTGGCCACCATCTCTCCGGCGAGATAGCATCTGCCCGACTTGGTCGAGTGATTGAAATAACAGCAACTTGGCACTGCATACCTCTTCCTCTTCGAAGGAGGACTTGCAGATCTGCAAGAAGCTGACCTCGTCCATGTAGTCGATGGCATGCTTGACGAATGCCAAAAGCTCGTTAGCAATGAGCTGCTTTGAAGCCATTGCGTATAAAATCGGGCAGCAGTTACCGCTGCACGGACAAACACGGATTAGCGAACGGACTTAGAACAAACTGGCATTTTTCACACGCACACATTGACATTACGTTTATAGGCATTCTCAAGCAGTTTCAAGCAGACTTCAGTCTCGACTGTCACGTGTTGTCAAAATGAATAAATTATGTAATTGACATTTCATGACGAACGGAAAAATGTTGATAAAAAAAATGCGAAGAGTTCCAACCAGTATCAATTAAATTTCATACTGTCACAAATAAAACCATAGGTACTATGTAGCGACATCTATCGCACATGAAGCATACTACAACCGACGTTTCCTAGATCGCTCAAGCAGAGTTATCCCCGACATTAGGATGTACCTATACGACAATCCCGACAACAACCGTCGGGCAGTAGCCCAACAGACATAACACCCGTCTGGTCGGAGGATCCTCCCTTTTCAATAGAGGATGAAGAACTTTACACCCTGTTCCTCATACCTCTAAACTGGTGACCCCGCACATACGTCGACGCAGCCTTCGTGCAGCTACTTCATGAAGACGTCACTTCTTCAAGCTCTCGAGCTACGAGTCATACAGCCAGCCAGCATCCACAGCTTCTACGGGTATTCTGACCACCAGCATGCAGCAGACGCGCATACCTGGTTAATCCTGGGCCATCCAGAACACAATGAAATGAAATGATTGCACGCTAAAACGTTTAATAAATAAGGATACAGTTTGGTACACAGCAATCTTATATAAAAGCTAATGGCGAATTTTTCCACAGATAATCAATAATTCTCTTATAGATTACAAATGCGTTCAGGACACTACAAATACTCTCCCCTTAAAGATTAAGACGCACCGGGGCTTTAATATCTCTACAAGAACGCCTTTCATTAATGTGAGCCTTATTATTTTCATTTACAACTTGATCTTTAGAGACGTTGCCAACTCCTGGACTATTTTGAACTTGAGGTATAACTTTATTGCTGGCTCTTGAACTACCTATTATTGGAATCAACGGTGAATCATCTAAATCTTGAAAATTATTTCCATTTGGAGTAATAGAAACACTTGGCAATGTCCCTGAAGTCACAGGAAAAACAATGGTATCATTTGGCAAACTATTAAAATCCTTATTTAAACAAACATCATTGTTTTCATTATAGCACTCACTATTCTCCTCTCCTTGAGCTTGAGGCAAAGAAGGTATAATCTGGTTAACATGCCTTTTCCATACCAAACCTTCATTAATTAATTTGCATAAATAAGTTCTTTGACCCAATACCTCATCAATTACACATTTTATAAACTGTTTTTTATTAGGATTTCTGTAATCTCTGCAATACACATAATCACCTACTTTAAACATTTCCTCTTTTCTATAATTGTTATTATTGTTACAATTAGAATTATTATCACTGCCCTTAGACAACAAATCAAATCTAGTTCTCAATGTTCTCTGAAACATTAACTGTGAAGGTGAAACTCCAGTAACAGAATGAATAGAGTTTCTATAATGAAATAAATACCGATATATTAAAGTTTCAAAACTTACTTGAACATTACTTTTGTCTCTCAAAGCTTTCATCATGCCAGATTTGAAACTTCTAACAGCATTTTCTGCAAAGCCATTGGTAGCAGGATGGAAAGGAGGTGAAGTTTCATGTTTAATACCAATTTTGTAAAAAAATCTGTAAACTCTGAGGAACAAAACTGCGTTGCATTATCTGTTACAACTACTTCACTTAAACCAAATCTACTAAAACATTCCCTAAACTTGTCAACTGTGGATTTAGTATCCATACTTTTCATAATAAAAGCTTCGGGCCATTTAGTGTAAGAATCTACAATCAATAAAACCATTATATCAATAATAGGTCCTAAAAAGTCGGCATGTATACTTACGTTCATATGGTTTGTGTGTTTTTGGCCATGAAATTATTTTAGATTTTTGTGGTTCAGGCCTTGCACTCATGCATACATCACAATTTTTAACATATTTTCAACAGACTTCAAAAAAGGAGGAGGTTATCAATTCGTCTGTATACATATAGTTATATTTTTTTTATTTTTGTTTCCTGATTTCTTGGGACTGGGTGAACCGATTTTGATAATTCTTTTTTTATTTGAAAGCTAGTGTTTCCCGTGTAGTCCCATTTAATTTGGTCCAGTTCTGAGAATGTCATCCATGAGAAAACCGTATAAGTCTTAAATTTGCATTAAGTATGTGCGCGATTTGTTACGCGATTTCTCCGGCAAACGTAAACCGATTTTGAAAATTCTCGAAATTGATTCAGCACTTTTTGAAAAATCAACAAATACCCAAAAATTTTACATAGACGACGTTTTAGTTTCATCAATCTTTGTAGTAGTTAACTTTCAATCTCTTCTTAATAAATTTGGATGAGAAGGAGGTACTAAAAAGCGGAAAATAAAAAGCTTTTTACAAAAAAGACAACCGCCTTCAAAAAGTGAGAAATAACTTTAGCACAGAACACAACACTTCCGACTTTAGTTTCGGAAGTCGGTGGCAATACAAAACAACAAACAGAACAAAGCCACTGAATTTCGAAACTAAAGTCAATGTGTGTTCTGTGCTAAAGTCCCACATCTATATCCCCACATAATTACTCCCTTGTCAATATATAATTCACTTTTCTTATCCCAAAATGGTTTTAAGAAATTGTTTTCCAATCTAACTGGAAAGCCATACCTAATCATATTAAATAATGAACTTAAAATAGAATCTTTTCTAGTTTCTGACCTTACTAAATGCAAATTAATAACATGTTGATTTTCTACAAAATTAATATAGTCATATTTTTTAATTGAACTATCCTCACATTCTTCATATCTTAAAGGTAAGCGAGACATACAGTCAGCGCTGAAATTTTCAGTCCCCTTTACATGTTTAAAAGTATAATCATGTCATCATGTTCAAAAGTAAGACAACAGAAGTTACCAGTACCAATATATGTAGTTAAATTTATCAAAAACAAGGTATATTCTAGCAATCACTTAGTATATTGTAAAAAAGGGTCAAAGCAACATTCCATAAAATTATTTCAACAAAATATTTAAGGTTTTTCTTCTAAGCAATTAGAAATTGAGCTGTTTTTAGAAAAGACAAAGCTCGACATTATTTGTTTCACCGAACACTGGCTGAAGGATTATGAAATGTTAATTAATTATGATAATTATACTATTGGCAGTTGTTTCAACCGGATAACTATGATGCGTGGTGGTTCACTAATCTTAATAAAAAATAATATCCAAATTTAAGTCTCGTAAAGACATAGTGGAACTATCGGTTGAACATACTATTGAACTGTCCTGTGTTGAGCTAGATAGGCATGTAATAGTGTGATCAAAACTACTCAATTTTTGAGTCAATAATGGAAGATGTTTTGACTAAACTTACAAATGGCAATAAATCAGTCATTCAATAATTTGCGGTGACTTTAACGTTAATATTTAAGTAAACAATTCAAATAGCAGTAGATTAATAAGTCTTTTTAAATCATTTAATTTGTCAAATGTGTTTTTAGAACCAACACGAGTAACTACGAGTACTGCTACATGTATTGATAATGTTTTTTGTTGCTGCGACTATTTAGAAAAGGCTATAGTGAATTGTCTCCCGTCTAATCACAGCGGGCAAACCGTTACTTTTGAATCCAACGCTCCAATACAAAAAGTGCAGGTACTGTCAAGACCAGTAACATCTGGCAATTTAATTAAATTTAATAGCACTTTAATGAGTAGGTAAGTTAAACATTCAGGGCCTTAAGGGGCTATTAAACGACTTTTACAGATTTTAAACTGACAATCACGTCAAAATGTGCAGTGTAGGTAAATGACTTGAAAAAAATATTATAATATGTTAAACTAGAACATTCTCTTAATCACTTAGTAAGTGATTAAGAGAATGTTCAGAGTTTTGGACGCAGTCTGCGTCCAAAACTTTCAAAATTTAGTCGAAAAAATTAAACAAAAGTAGTATTCTTTCAAAATTAAAAAAAAGGCGTATACTAAAAGATAGATAATAAAATTGTCTGTAAGATAGTGTAAGTTGCGGATAATTATACCTGGTAGATTTTGTGTGATTGTCAATGTTTTGTCCGCGTCAGACACAACTTCACGAGTTAATTAAACTATTTAATATGAACTTAATCAAAAATATTCACTTTCTATATGATTAGGAGAATGTTCTTGTTTCGGGCGGCTGGGGTATGGTCAGTACCCGCAGGCACCCTGGGACAATCTCCCAAACGTTTGTTTGACGTACGTTTTTGACGAACTGTTTGCTGGTGACGTACGTCACCACGCACCCCTGAATGTGTATGTGTTCGTGGGCACCACCCACAAGGACCACGGGAGAGACGGGGAGTTGAAGAGGCGGCGCAGGCAAATAAAACGCAGATATTCTTCTTGAACCTTTCTTGTCCGCAGTTTTCGGCTTGCTTCCCTTTTCTTGATGTTGCCTCTTCAACGGCTGAGCTGCGACTGACCCGAACCGAAAAATGGCTCGCCTTATATACCGGCCTGCCTTACCGGACAGAGGTCCGCGTAATTTGGGCCTGTTTTGCTCGTCAATTTTCCCTTAGGCGAAAACTTTGGACCCCTTATTTTATTTATTTATTTCAATAAATCCTTACAATTTTTATCTTATTAACTAATTATGAACCTAATTAATAAAATAAAACACAAATCTTAACTATTTAATAACTTAATAAAAAAATCCTAGAACAAAAACTCGTAAAAATGTGTGATTCGCAATTTTCACTTTACATTTTTTGTTATAACTTTAAATTGGTAAGTTCTATCCTTATGAAACCTTTTGTATATACATTTTTAAATCAATATCTAACTTTTAAGACTAAAATCAAATCGCTATGTACACAAACAAAAAATCACTTTTTCAAGTTACGTAATTATTTGGACAAAGTTACTTGAGATCAAACTTTTACTTTACAACTATCAAATAACCAGTCTTATTAGAATGAATCGCTAAAATATTACGTAAATACACCCTTATATACTAATTAGAACCTTATAAGAAAAAATAACAAACATTTAAATCTAATTAGCGCCCTATACTACATACATTATTGTTGTTCGTGGATCTCGTCGCTGACAGTCTCCCCCTTGTGCGTCGCACCATCCCTCTGGCTCGGCGATACTCCCGGCACCAACAGCACCACTCTCGAACTGGGTCTTCGCAGCACACCTCCTCGCGTCTCGACGTCGACGATCCTTGTCCGCCCGTCCGATCCAGGATACACCCGCTGAATTCTGCCGCGTGGCCAGGTGCATCTCGGTAGGCTGTGGTCGACGATCAACACGATGTCTCCGACTTGCAGGTCTGCGGCGTTGGGTCTTCCCTTCGTCTTCCTCGGCAGTAGAGTGGGCAGGTATTCGCGCAGCCAACGTTGCCAGAAGTGATCGGCAAGTCGCTGCGTGGCCTTCCAGGTGTGTTTGCCCACGAGCTCGTTGTCCTCGAAGCTACCAATTCTCGCTGCGCCGCATGATCGCCCAATGAGGAAGTGGTTAGGCGTGAGTGCTTCTTCTTCAGGGTTCTCGGAGATGTGGGTGAGAGGCCGGGAGTTGACTATGTGTTCGGCCTCTAGTAGGAGGGTGTGAAGTACCTCCTCACGTGGATGCTTCTCGTTGAGTGTGGCGCCTAGTGCGGTTTTTATTGATCGCACCAGACGCTCCCATGCACCGCCCATGTTTGGTGCACCAGGAGGGATGAATTTCCACTGCACGCCGATCTTCTCTGCTTCTGAGGTGAGGTCTTCTTGTTTCATTGTTTCTAGCGCCTCTTTCAGCTCTTTGTTGGCGCCGACGAAGTTGGTCCCGTTGTCGGTGTAGATGGTCTTCGGCATTCCTCTTCTTGCGGCGAATTGTCGTAGCGCCATAATCATACTGTCGGTGGAGAGTGATGGAGTTATCTCAATGTGCACAGCTCTAGTTGTTAAGCATGTGAACAGCGCACCCCATCTTTTCTCGTGACGTCTTGCTACGGTGATTGTCATCGGGCCGAAGTAGTCTACGCCGGTGCACGTAAATGGAGGGTTTCCGTGCATCAAACGCTCAGCAGGTAAGTTGCCCATCGGTAGTTCTTGCGGTCTTCCTTTTCTTATCTTGCACCATTGACATTGATTTTGTGTTGAACCGCCTTTATTGCTGACGTCAGTCCCAGTATCCAGAAGCGTTGCCTTACTTCGTTCATTACTGTTGCATGATTCCCGTGATTGAAGCGGCAGTGGAATTCTTCTATGATGAGTCGTGTTGTCTTGTCCTTGCTGTCGAGCACGATGGGTCGTTTGTAGTCTCTGGTGACACCCTGTATCGCGTCGATTCTTCCTTTCAGTCGTAGGAGTCCTTCTTCCAGTACTACGTCGAGCTTCTTCAACTTGCTGCTGCCCTCTAATTGCTTCCCTTGCTGCAGACACCTGATGTCTTCCTTGAAGCTTCTATCTTGACTTCTTTGTAGCAATAGGGTTTCAGCTTGCTCTAGTAGTTCTGCGCCCAACGGGATGTAGTTCCTTGCTGGTATGTTTGACGGTCGAATTCGCTTCTCGATAATCTTCGCCTTCTTTCCTTTCGTTATCTTCCAGGTGGGATCTTCTTTACTGACGTTGACCTTCTCTTTTCTTCTGCAGAGTTGTATAAACTGCAGTACTCTCGCTGTGGCTCGCCAAAGTCTCTTCCATGACGAAAACCTCTCAGGATCTGGTGATGGGTGAGTAGTGCTTGCTGTCGCCACGACGTCCGCTGCTTTTTCTTCTCCGGTGGTTTCTTTCTTGAAGGTTCTTGCCGCTGGCCAATGAACTTCTTCTCTTCTTAGAAACTCCGGTCCGGTGTACCATCGGTGATTGCAGCTGAACTGTTCCGGTACGTCGCGCGTTGCGTCATCTGCAGGGTTCTGCGCAGTAGGCACCCACCGCCAGGTTTGTGGTTTGGTGAGATCTTCTATCTCCGCCAAGCGATGAGCCACGAACGTCTTGAATGTTCTCGGGTCCGTCTTGATCCAGGAAAGTACGATGCTGGAGTCCGTCCAATAAGTCTTCTTCTTCACCTTAAGGTCCATTTCTTCTTCCACCGAATGTGCTAGTCTGCTTCCAAGGAGGGCCGCCTGCAGTTCGAGTCTCGGGATCGACACCGGCTTCAGTGGAGTGACTCTTACTTTCGCCGCCACTAAGCTGACGTGGTAAGTCCCATCTTCATCTTCTGTCCTCCAATAAACCGTCGCTGCATACGCTGTCTCGCTTGCATCCGTAAACGTGTGCAGCTCCCCCTCGGTGCGATGTGGCGCCAGGCATCTAGGAACCTGCAGGTCTTGAAGTAGCTTCATCTTCTCCAGGTAAGTCTTCCATGCCTCGTACTCCCTTTCTTCTATCTCGTCATCCCAACCGACGCCGCTCCGCCATATGTTCTGAAGCAGCTTCTTGCCCTGGACGAGAACCGGTGATGCTAATCCTAGTGGGTCGAAAGTTGACATCACGGCGCTGGTGACTTCCCTCTTCGTAGGCACTTTGAACCCCTGAGCTATTTCTTCTGGCGTGTTTCTGAGGTTTGCCCTGAAGCCGATGGAGTCCCTTTCTGTGAACCAGCGTAGTCCCAGTGTCTTCTCTTCCTTCTCGCCCAAGTTTACTTCTGTCTTCTCGGTCGTTTCAGTCTTCACGTCTTGCAGCAACTCGGGTTGATTTGATGCCCATCCTCTAAGTTCGAAGCCCGCCTTCTTGTGTATGTAGTCTACTTGAGCTGTCACTCTTCTGAAGTTCTCTTCTGAATGGAAGCTGTGCAGGTAGTCGTCCATATAGTGGTTCAGCTCGATCGCCCTTACTGCCTCTGGATACTGGTCCCTGTAGTCCGCTGCGTTCCGGTTCTTGACGTAGATCGCTGTGCTCGGAGATGATGTCGCGCCGAAGATGACCGATGTCATCCTGTACTCCTTCGGCGACACGTCGCGTCGATCCCCGCGCCACAGGAACCTCAAGCTATCTCTATCTTCATGTCGAATGCGGACTTGCAGGAACATTTCTTTTATGTCGGCTGCCACTGCTAACGGTCCCTGTCGAAATCTTAGTAATACCCCGAAGAGTGACTGTAGTAGATCTGGTCCTGGTAGTAATGCGTCATTGAGGCTTCTTCCTTTTGATTTCGCTGCAGCGTCGAAGACAATCCTTATCTTCTTTTTCAATGGATGCACCACGGAGAAGTGAGGGAGGAACCATTTCTTCTTGGAGTCTTCTTGTCCTTCAGGTACTTCTTCTGCGTACTTGCTGTCGATTAGATGCTGAATCTGCTTGCTGTACTCTGCCTTCAACTGAGGGTCTTTGTCGATCTTCTTCTCGATGTTGATTAACCGGTTCCTGGCAGACATGTAGCTTTCTGGCATCTGTTCCTCTTCGTTATTCCACAGAAGTTCAGCTTCGAATCGACCATCTTCAAGTCTTCTGCAAGTCTTCTCTAGGATGGCGAGTGCTCTTCCTTCAGAGTCCGTAGTAGGTCTTCGTGGTTGCACACCCAGCGCCTCGATCGCAAAGTGATCCTTGATGGCTTGATGCATTTCTTCTTCTGGTGTGCTGACATGTAGACACGTGTTGAGGAAGTGTACCACTCTTGCGCCTCCGGTGTCTGACCCGTGGAGTACCCATCCAAGTCCTGTTATTGAAGCAACTGGTTCCCCTGGTTTCCCTCTTCTTACTTCTCGAGTCACGATCAGCTCCCAATTATCTTGCCCGATGAGCAGCTGTGGTGACTCCCCTTCATAGTATATCGAGTCGGCGATCTTCTTCAAGTGTCGGCATTCTTCGATCCTTTTCTTTTCTAGGAACTGTGGCGCAAGCTTCAACTCGTCGATGGTTCGAACTCTCTTCAGGGTCTTCTTGCTTCCCCGATGAACCCCCTTCACCGTCAGGTCCAGCATCTGAGAGTCCGTCTTCCTTATGAGCCTGCCCCCCACTGTTTCGATGACTAGTTCTTCCTTATTTCCTTGAGCGCCGACTTCTTCTGCCACCTTCTGATCCAGAAGTGACACTGTTGACCCTTCATCCATTAAGGCCAATATCTTCTTTGATCCTTTTGACCCGAAGACCTCTACTGGAACGATCTTCAGGTATGCCCTTGCGTTATTCACAGCGTTTACCGATGCCATGACGTTTGCCACCTCTTGTGTCTCCGTCTTCTTTTCTCCCGAGGTCCTTTCTTCTGACTCGACGTGCAGCAGATGATGATGCCACCTTTTGCATTCCTTGCACGGTGGTTTTCTGCAGCTCTCCTTCCTGTGTTTCCCTTGAAGACATTTGAAGCAAACGCGACTCTTCTTTACCATTGCCCAACGATCTTGCACTGACGCCTTCTGGAACTTCTGACATTCGATGATGAAGTGTTCGCCCTCACACACGGGGCAAGTCTTCTCTGATTGTCTTGAGTCCTTTTCCCTTTCTTTCGTTGAATGCGTCGCCTGTCGTTGAGTCCTTTTGAATCCACTCTTCTCTTCTGAAGTCGCGAAGGCTCCACACTTGTCTGCTTCTATGTTCAGGAACCTGGATACCATCGTCAGGTCGGAGAGAAGAAGGCGAGTGCCTTCTTCTGATGCTGCAGTGAAGTCGTACCATCGGAACTTGAGAATCGTCGGCATCTTCTCTATGATTTGCTTCACCATCTCAGGCGAATGCAGGTACTGCGGTTTCTTCAATCCTTTTATTGCTGCTACGCTGTTGTTGATCTGGCTAGCGAAGACGCATATATCCCTGGGATTTTCAGAGATCTTCGATAACGCCTTTACCTTATCCAATTCTGCCAGCACCAGCGCATCAGGTCTTCCATATCTTCTTCTGAGGGCTTGCATGACTTCCAACGGAGATGCTTCAGAGTACAGCAGGCTCTTGATAGCTTCTTTCAACGCCGTCGCCAACGCTTGAATCTCGATCGTAGCCCTTCCCGTTGAAGAGTTCTCTTCTGGCTTCACCTTCTGTGGCTCTTCTGGTGGGCGCTGATCTCGTAGCTCTGGCTGTTCTTTGTTCCCATCATCCAGCACGGATGTCTCGATCCAGTTCTGCATCTGTGCTGTTCTATCTTCCTGGTCTTCATCCACGGAGTCTTCATCTTCACATTGCGCCAGCTCTAATCTGACACGGGCCAGCTTCGCCTCA
Source organism: Charanyca ferruginea (assembly GCA_947361185.1). Classification (NCBI taxonomy): domain Eukaryota; kingdom Metazoa; phylum Arthropoda; class Insecta; order Lepidoptera; family Noctuidae; genus Charanyca; species Charanyca ferruginea. The sequence goes on along the minus strand of OX376080.1, from coordinate 10,126,547 downwards.
GCTTGTGCTTGCTTCAGCTCCAAGCGTGCAACCTCTTCTCTGGCTGCCAGCTCGCGTCTTCTGGCCGAGGAACTCGTGGTCTTCGTGGACCTGGCACGACGACCGACCCCCTTCGGCTTCAGGGTCGTGGCGGAGCCATAATCACCCTTTTCCGGAACATCTTCTGGGGTCTTCTTGGCCATCTTCTTTCTTGCGGCATCTTCCTTCTTCTTATCAGAAGCCGCCGTGGTTTCAGTCGCAGTCGTGGTCTCTGTTTCTGTAGTACCTTCCGTTGTCGCGGTGCCTGAAGAAGTGTTCGTGTCTGTTGTAGTTGCAGTTCCCGATGACGCCGACGCTGACGTGACCCCTTCTGACCCCGACGTTCCTTCTGTCGCGTCCTTTTCAGAGGGACGGGACCCGGGGCGTGAGGGGGCATCCTTCTGCGACCTGGTTACCGGCCATCTTGAACGCAATCTTCTGATTCTTCTGAACTCTTCTGTACTCTTCTCGCAGGGATCCGGCTCTCGAAGGACCAACTGTTTCGGGCGGCTGGGGTATGGTCAGTACCCGCAGGCACCCTGGGACAATCTCCCAAACGTTTGTTTGACGTACGTTTTTGACGAACTGTTTGCTGGTGACGTACGTCACCACGCACCCCTGAATGCGTATGTGTTCGTGGGCACCACCCACAAGGACCACGGGAGAGACGGGGAGTTGAAGAGGCGGCGCAGGCAAATAAAACGCAGATATTCTTCTTGAACCTTTCTTGTCCGCAGTTTTCGGCTTGCTTCCCTTTTCTTGATGTTGCCTCTTCAACGGCTGAGCTGCGACTGACCCGAACCGAAAAATGGCTCGCCTTATATACCGGCCTGCCTTACCGGACAGAGGTCCGCGTAATTTGGGCCTGTTTTGCTCGTCAATTTTCCCTTAGGCGAAAACTTTGGACCCCTTATTTTATTTATTTATTTCAATAAATCCTTACAATTTTTATCTTATTAACTAATTATGAACCTAATTAATAAAATAAAACACAAATCTTAACTATTTAATAACTTAATAAAAAAATCCTAGAACAAAAACTCGTAAAAATGTGTGATTCGCAATTTTCACTTTACATTTTTTGTTATAACTTTAAATTGGTAAGTTCTATCCTTATGAAACCTTTTGTATATACATTTTTAAATCAATATCTAACTTTTAAGACTAAAATCAAATCGCTATGTACACAAACAAAAAATCACTTTTTCAAGTTACGTAATTATTTGGACAAAGTTACTTGAGATCAAACTTTTACTTTACAACTATCAAATAACCAGTCTTATTAGAATGAATCGCTAAAATATTACGTAAATACACCCTTATATACTAATTAGAACCTTACAAGAAAAAATAACAAACATTTAAATCTAATTAGCGCCCTACACTACATACATTATTGTTGTTCGTGGATCTCGTCGCCGACAGTTCTAGTTTAACATATATTTTTTTCAAATCATTTACACTGCACATTTTGACGTGATTGTCAGTTTAAAATCTGTAAAAGTCGTTTAATAGCCCCTTAGAGTGATGGTAATGTTTTGTATGAAGAATTCTTTTTTTTATGAAGAATAAAGCTTTTCTAAATAGGTACCCAGTTACTTTCATTATACTCCTGCAGGTAGAAATCTGAGACTTTTACTTTGGTGTGTAAATTATTGTGTACTATTAATGCTTTTCTATTAATTATTAATAATTATGTTATTAAATAATTGATAAAAAAGCAGGACTATACAATAATTTGTACACTAGTTGTAAAATTTTAACTCAATGACAATCTACTATAGCTACCTATCTATCTTGTCGTGTAAAATCGTTTGGCAGACACTTATTTATCATACATTTTGTCAATAAAGTCTCGGGAATAAATCATTTAAAAAGCTCATTTAAAGGGATTGTTTTAATTCTTTTTGACGCTAAGTTGGTTCTCGCTCTTTACTCACGCGGAGTTCGATTTTCACTGGTCATAAACTTCATTTCGCAGAAAATCGTTTGGCAGACACTTATTTATCACACATACAGGAAAGATTTGTATTTTTGAGTTCATTCGTTACATACAAAAATACAAATCTTTCCTCTTTATAATATTGGTATAGACTAAGGTCTCCAATATTTCTAAAATGTCGAAAAAGTAATATATCTTATCTTTGTCTCATCATCCGTAATATGTGAACGAAAGTTTCACTACAGAATCATTTGTATGGAACCGGCTTATACAGGGGGGGGGGGGGGGTGCACAACCCAGGATGTTGTAGGAATTCTAGAATGATCATTTTCTACGGCCAGAACTCTTAGCCTCCGATCTGTAAGGACTGATCACATAATGAACAAATATCAAAATCACCTTTTCCCAAAGTTGACAGAAAAGGCAGAGACAGCGTCATCTTACTCTTTATTCAGCTTACCCCCTATCTGAAGAAACGTTAATGCGTGTATTCCACGTAGGTACTTACTTTTCAATACACAACATACTAGAGCACATTTGAATTCCGCACCATGTGCAACGAGACAGTGCATGCCATTGGCGCATAGTCTCCGCATTGTCTACTCAATCAGTGAGTCGGCCCGGGCGATCAAAAGAACCCTTTAAAAACTAATCACGGTCAAAGTGCATCTCAAGACAGTTCTAACAAGCCCAAACACGAATAGAAAATGTTGTTGCGTTATGGAGTTCCAATGCCTACCTCCCGGCTCCATCATCAAATCAGTTCAATGGTACCATATTATTGCATTGTCATCGGTCCTTGATAAGTGTGAGCAGTTTTCAAATTGATCCGGCGTTTTGAAGGGGATAAAAATCGAGTTCGAAAATTCTGATACATACATCCGAAGCACGCTTTTATTATTATCGGAAGTATTTTTTTTATTATTATTAGTAGAATAATAATAAAAAATATACTTCTAATAATAATAAAAAAAAATACTTCCGACAATAATAAAAGCGTGCTAAAAAGACGTTAGGCTAAGTAGCAACGTAAAGAATATTGATAATTAATTATTTCATGTATTCGAGGCATATTATTCATATTTATTTATATAGTGAGAGTCATTATTAGTGACAGTCAATGTCATCCGACAGACCAACCCGGCGTAATTGTTTTTGAATTTGAATTAGATAAATAAAATGTTACGTGGGATTCTAAAACTAACGAAACTGTTAGATTCCTTGTTTATTCATAATGTAATTTACAAAGTTTTGTGTAAATTGCTACAGTAGTTTTATCACAAATCTATATAATACAAGAACATATACACTTTTAGCCAGTTCTCTGTAATCATCCTTTGTTTATAAATACGACACTCATAATCCGGCTATTGTTTATAGATAAGTACCTGCTCTGGGTATTCAAGATCACGAAACAGTTTTTGTTATCGCTGTACGACGAACAGAAACTGCTTGAGAGCGTTTTTTGTGGCCGGTGTCATTATTAGAGTATATTCATCTATGGGTGTCATAACGTTCGCCCCGCGGGGCGCGTACGAGCGCGGGGCGCTGGGTTTTTGAGAGTAAACAATGTATTGCGCGCTTGGATTGACCGGTTAATACTCATTTTTAGATGATACATAACATAATCTTAGTTTCTCTGTGTATTGTAATAGAATCTCTGAATAATTCCAGAGATTCACTTAAAATAAATATTTTAAATCGTTTGATTCGTTTGATCGTGTCTAATCAGCAGACTTGCTTATTTATAGTTAACTGAAATCACACCTCGGACACTTCATACAAAACTTGCAAAATAATTACCTATTACTACTACAAAACCAAATGACGTCTGTACACGTGCAAATGTGTGCGTGAATTTTAGTAGGGTTGAATCAGTTGGATGTCGTGGCGTACAAAATGGCGCGAAAAGTGCAGCGCTTTGCGTCGGGTGAACCGAACGACGACGGAACTACCCGAACGTTTCGAGCATTATTATGAAGTGATCTTGTCCGAGCGTTCAATTATTTACTTCTTAAAGAAATAAAATAAATGATATTTGATTTTGAATACTCGGATTTGTAATGACATAAAAGTAATATTATAATATTTATTATGTAAAGAGGTTTATTTATTCATCAATAATGGTAAATTAAGGTACCTACCTACCTAATTACAAAATATGGAATTCACGATCGCCCCGTACCTACCATTACGCGGCAACGCAGTACTATTAAGTATAATAAGTATTCATTCTGTGCTGAATATAGAAATTATAGAATCTCTGAATAATTCCAGAGATTCACTCAAAAATAAGTACATGGTACAAGTGTAGCTACAGGTTTACAAGTTACTAAATATAGCAACGGGAATGTCATGAAACGTTTGTAACGAAACCATAGCGCGATTCAGAAAATGTTCACCAATGAACAACGCCATCTATCGAGCAAGGCGGTAAACTTTTTGCACAGATTTAAAATAAAAAAATAGTAACAAAAATTATGAAAAGTAGATGTCGGCGAAAAAATCTTTGTATTGTGTATATCCCCGATTATCGCGCGCGGAAATGTTTTACTTTCAAAATACCTATTAAAAAAAACTACTTACTAGATCTCATTCAAACCATGTTTCGGTGGAAGTTTACATGGTAATGTAGGTAGGTACAGACGCCAGCACATCAAGCTACTACAATCTGTCACATTTCTTTAATCGATTTTTAACTTTATGGTTAAAGAATAAGGTTCAAGATTGATTGTGAAAATGTGACAGTTTCGGGTAGGTTGACCTGCTGGCGTCTGTACATCATTTTTTTTTTAGTTTTATCATTGTCTTATTTAAGAAGTTTTTTTTTTTTTTTTTTTTTTTTTTTTTAACCTTGATCATATTCGTTTAATTAGAACGCATGGAAAACGGGAATTTATTCATAATAATCAGTACCATATTTACACGTACAATAAAGAAACAAAAACCTATAACTATTAAACAAAAAATCTTTTTAGAAGTTAAAATGAGAAACATTGACATTTCACGACGAACAGGAAAATTTTGTTATAAAAAAATTGCTAAGAGTTCCAACCAGTGTCCATAAAATTGCATATTGTCACAAATAAAACCTACAGAATCAATACAGTAGCTGCCCTAGTGAGTCTGGCAAGTTTAAGTAATTATTTTATTTTTGAAGGTGGCGGAAGCGGTCTTTCTGTACTCTTTATATTTTGTGACCTGATGCAGGACAACTCACAAAAAGTACTACTATCCTGTGTCTACTATCCTATTATTCCTTGGTCCCCCCGGTGATGGAAGCAGTCCGTCTCAAGGAGTTGGAGATGAAGCAAGCGGCGGAGATCCTGGGAGTTAGCTACGGCACACTGTACGGAAGATACCGAGATGTCTACGGATGTATCAATAGACCGTACCGGTGAGTGATACTGGCCTTTGATGCTTCTAAATGTACATCTACAAAAATCCACAGGCACACACACCAAGACACATCTCTCTCACACACACACACACACACACACACACACACCAAAACACATCACACACACAAACACATACACACAAACATACCAAAACACATCCCATACACACACACACCAAAACACATATCACACACACACGCGCATCTCTTTTCCCGAGTATTTCCATGTAAGGAAAGCACCTTTCTTTCTAATATTTTTTTTAAATTAATAAAGTGTCATGGCAAGATCCATACATTAATTGATACGAAAAATAGAGTTCATTTAGAGGGTTATTTTCCAATGTGGAGAATACATTACCAGGAGTAGATTGATATACTTACCATATTTTTAAAACCTTAAAATATTTCTTTGTTTTCTTAGTACAGTTTTTCGTTTCAACTCGTTGCCCATTTTGAATTTATAAACAAAAAATTAAGTGTCAAGTGACATTAACGGATCTATCAAACTGACAGACAAGTGATATGAATCGTTGTTTACAATGGCGGAGTTGATAAAGTACATTGATTCATTATATTTTGTGACATTATTACCCATAAAACGATGCAATGTCAGTGTAAATGGCAACTGTCAGTGTCATTGTTACTGACAGCCGCCGTTTCGTTCTAAAAACATCTTCTTTCTTTTTTTTTGTAATCCTACCATGATTCGTTATCTTATTTGTTCTGATTTCAGAACTGTTAACAGTGTTAACGGTACCTCATCTACTGTTCTCACCCCCAGGGCGGTAAGGGATTTCTGGCAAGCCAAGGGACCTTCGGAAGTGCTAGACCGGCTCCAACGGGGTGAGATGTCCTTGGACTCTGCTGCACAGGCTCTGGGCGTCAGCATCAATAACTTGGCTGCTCATCTGGCTGATTTTGGAGTACCTGAGAAAGGTATATTATTTTTATTATTATAATAGGCTGCCGTGGGGTGCTGGCCGTGAATAGCACACCCCATTTCTACCCGTGGGTGTCGTATGACAGAGGGATGTTGACCAGAGGATGGGCAGCAGCGTCCTTCTGAGTACCATCACACCTACTGCGATCGCCAACATGCATCGGCCAAGCATGGCGATTACGGCTGAACCCAACCCGTGGCGGGGGGTTCGGTTCAGCTAGCTCCCTAGCGCCTAGGCAAGTGTGTTCCACCTTAGGCCTCATCATCATTTAAGATTAGTTGAGTTGCGGCCAAACACGAGCCTATAATATAATAATTTGACGACACGGTTGGCGCAGTGGCTGAGCGATCGACTGCTGCGCAGCGTGTTGCGGGTTCGATTCCCGCCCAGGGTAAATATTTGTGTAATGAGCACTTGTGTGAGATTTTTTTTCTATGTAGATCTATGTATACAACTTAGCTGTTATTCTTTATCTTGTAATGCTTTGTACATATTTCAAATATAGTGTTTTCTATGCAAGGTCCATCGTATTCACGTATAATTATAAACTGTAAATGCAAAATACTGTACACATTTTTTTAAAAAGATTAAGTACGGATTTTCCTCTTCTCCATATAAAACTACCTTTTGGAATGGGCAACTAGAATCATTTTTTTGACGTTCAAAAGTGCCTTGTAATTGTCTAATTGAAATAAATGATTTTGATTTATTAATACTGACTTTATCTGCGACAATTTCATAACTTAATGTTGATTTTGACATAACCAGTTACAACCATTTTGTTCCAGAATTCGAGCCGATCCCTATAGAGATGGATCCGTCACTCAAGATGCGCTCGCGCACCTATAGCGCGGGCGCCACCAAGACTGCGCGTAAGCCTGGAGCCGTCACTACCACGGCTACCACCACTACTACTGCTGATAAGGTATGTGTAGCAAGCTTATCTAACCCGTTGTCTTTTGTATCGGAGCGAAGGTTCTGTTCAAAGGGAATAGGGGATATTACTGCAATGTTCTGGCACCAGAGTGCAGCACTAGCATAGTTCGTAAACAGTTTATCGACGAGTCGTTCAAAGCGTGAAATTCTGCCTTTAATTGAGTTCAAAATTGGGAAGTGTGTTACATTATACAATAATGTATCAGTGCTGTGTATTTCGATGAAGAAATGAGGGGAATTATTCATTTGCAAAAGAAGAAAATGTTCGAAACCTTTGGGAAGCAGCTAAAAATCACTCTAAAATATGTTCAGGTTAAGTATTCAGGTGAGATAGTCGCATTTACAGAATAACGTTCACATTTATCATGTAAGACAACCAAATATTATTTTATTCTGAGCATAACCTAGAATCCACTTTCAAATGGTCGTAGGACGCCTTATGATGGTTAAAGTACAGTTAGGTAAGTAAGATTAATTAAAACTTTGATATATTTTCACAAAATACCAAGTTATTACAATTAATAACATAATATAACAAGAATACGAGGTTATAATTTACAGAATGTGCTAGTGGCGCCCTCTGCGCCGAGTTTCGCGTAATGTTCCCTATTGCCATTTTCGGCCGAGCGTATACAAGTAAAAAATATTTTGACGAATAGATATAATTAATTCCTAAACAATTATTGATGCAAACCTCGTTGCGGGAAAGTATTCCGTTTATGAAGTTGTGATAATAAGTACTCTTGCCGATTGCACGCATGAAACACCGCCATCTTTAAGTAGTTGTAGCCTTGAAGGCTTGATTCTGGGTTACCACTTATAAAATAATGCGATTTAGAAATAAAAATCGATTTGTAGTACGTTTGTAAAAAAATATTTACTTTTTCATGAGAACGTTTGCAGATCTAGTAATTTGGTATAGATTTTTTTATTGTAAACATTATAATTATGTATTTGTAATAGTAGTAGGTAATTTGTAATTTTGTAGTGATGTATTTGGATAAGGGTACGACTGGACTGGCATACGCTGTGCGTAAAAGTCCCTAAAATAAATGCAGAATAAAAACAATAAAAAAATAATGATTCCGACCAACTAAGAACCTCCTCCATTTTTGAAGTGGTTAAAGAGTAGGTAATCATGTAGTTTCTTCCCCATTCTTCTCCATGCGCAACTAGCTAATGGAATGGGATTTAGAAATAATTAATTAGTGAAGGAATTGTAATACAGTTTTCTTTTTTTTAAGTTATAATAATATTTTTTTTATTATTAACAAATATAATGTAATATAAACTTAACGAAAATAACTGGCTTGCTTTCTATGAGGAAGAGAGAGAGAGAGAGAGACAGACAGAGAAACACGCGCACGCCGCACGGCTTATAACTATAGCAAAATGTGTCGTTACAACTTTAAAATGTGTCGTTACAACTTTAAAATTTGTCGTTACAACTTTTGGTCTTATTTTTTTCCGTCTAGCCCCCTTTCGGAACGCGCGATAAGGAACTTCGTTCCAAAAAACCCCGTTGTACTAGGTGAACGACAAACGCGGTAATGCGACGCGACGCAAAAATGTCAAATAGTCGTTGTCTGCAAGAAGCTTATAGATAAAAGTGGAGGCAACTTACACTCTAAATACCTAAGGGTGTACACCAATCGATCGGTCTTCGATCGATGCCATCGGTCGACATCGATCGACGTTGATCGATTGGTGTGGTAGCTTTGGCTGATCGACGCATACTGTTCGACTAACTAATCAATCGATTGCCTGTCGATGGCATCAGTCGACGTTGATCGATTAATTATTGGATGGATGGATTATAATCAAGCAGCTCGGTCGACGTCGACTAATCCATTCTACCATCGATCGATGCCGTCGATAGACGATCAATAGATTGGTCTGGTAGAAACTATCGATCGTCGTCGACTAATCCATTCTACCATCGATCGATGCCGTCGATAGACGATCAATAGATTGGTCTGGTAGAAACTATCGATCGTCGTCGACTAATCCATTCTACCATCGATCGATGCTGTCTATAGACGATCAATAGATTGGTCTGGTAGAAACTATCGATCGACGTCGACTAATCCATTCTACCATCGATCGATGCCGTCGATAGACGATCAATAGATTGGTCTGGTAGAAACTATCGATCGTCGTCGACTAATCCATTCTACCATCGATCGATGCTGTCGATAGACGATCAATAGATTGGTCTGGTAGAAACTATCGATCGTCGTCGACTAATCCATTCTACCATCGATCGATGCCGTCGATAGACGATCAATAGATTGGTCTGGTAGAAACTATCGATCGTCGTCGACTGATGTAGGATGAGGAATTTTTCAACCGGTTCTGTTAACAGAACTGAGGGCTAATTCACGTAATTTTATGACGCGCCGATGAAGTTGTAGTGCAGTTGCAGTTAGGTTCAAGTTTGAGTGATAAACGGTATTCTTGTAATCTTTGAACTGCGCGTGACCTGCACGTCAACCTAACTTCGGTGTACTTATGGTGTAGCCACATGAGAGAAAAAATATCAATCGATTACATTTTAATGAATATGACGTTATTATAATATTAAAATAATACCCCAGTACAGATTTTAGTGCTTTATAACTGTAATTTTGAGACGTCATACGAATAGTAGAATACCTACCGATTATGTTGCGTTCCGAAGCACGCACCAAAGACGCGCAACAGTAGAATGCCGTTATTGCGCTCGCGTGACGCGAACTTGACCCGAGCGTGTCTGACAGCGGTAGAGAATACGAAAAAATGAAAAATGTTTTGATCGAAACTTAAGACTGCGCCGAGCAAAATAAGTCAAAACAGTCGTCACTGTTAAAGTAATATAATCAATACCTTTACCATAATTACCATAAAAAATATGTAATAAATACCACAATGAATGTGTTAACAGATAACGGTTGGCAAAAAATAAGAATACTGTTTAATTTAATAAACAAAAATACGTAAAGTTGTACAAAAATCTTAAAAAAAATCTCGTATTTAGTTAAGTTTTAATAGTAAACTGTATTTTTTTTTCACAAACTTGAATTCATATTAATCTTTAACATTCATACTACAATTTGTAGTTTTTACATTTTCGAAATGTCGCTTAGTTATTTTATTATTAATTTTTAATGTATTTTGTATGTAAATAAAAAAATGTATTTTTGTTTATTAAATTAAACAGTATTCTCATTTCTTGCCAACCATAATCTGTTAACACGATCATTGTGGTATTCATTACATATTTTTTATGGTAATTATGGTAAAGGTATTGATTATAGTACTTTAACAGTGACGACAACTGTTTTGACTTATTTTGCTCGGCGCAGTCTTAACTGCAACTGCACTGCAACAGCACTTCTTTAGTTACGTGAATTAGCTAACTGTTTCTTCATTTCAGACGATGAAGAAGATACTAATAGGTACTGTGACTGACGAGGAGCCGATACCTGCGACCGTGATAGCCACTACACACGACGGCAAGACGCCTTCCGTGCCCACTACCACTGGTGAGTTTACAGCTGTCTCAAGTCTGTCGATTTGATTAAAAAAACCGGACAAATGGGAGGTCAAATTCCGTGATTTGGTCACCCATACAATAGGGTATTTTACTCTATACGAGAAAAAATCTATAAATATGTTATTGAGACAGTTTAGGCATAAAGCAGTCGGAAAATGTAAGCTTCGTTCATAAAATAACAAAACAAATTTTTAAATTCAATTCAAAGTTTTCAGTATTTTTAATCTGTTATAAAACACCGTGAAATAGTAGCGGCCATGATAGTACGCCGTACGGCTGTGTAAACAAAAAATTGACAACTGTCAGTCAACCGATTGGCGTAATATAAGGTTTGTACTTTTATTATTTTCGTAACCAACGTCATTTTTCATTATTACACCTATTATTTTTAATTATTTTTAAATGATATACAATTATCATATTTAATATGAGCTCATAATTTGATACAAAACGAACTGACGTCATTTACGCTGAGCAATATGGCGTCCAGTAAGAGGCGTTTTCGTCGAACTACGCGCGAAACTTGAAAATTTTGATGCATTTTTATGGCACTTATCGATTAAATAAAAATTTTGTGTTTTTTTTGGCACCACAGAATTTCATTGAGACACTTTTCAAAAATGGATGTAATATCCTATTATAACCGCGCATACCTCGATGATTGATTACGTACTTTAAATAAAGACTGTATTTTTAGGGTTACGTACCTTAAAAGAAAAGAAAACGGAACCCTTATAGGATCACTTTGTTGTCCGTCTGTCTGTCAAGGCCCTTTATCTAAGGTCTAAGGTCCACGGTCCCTTGAAGCTGTGAAAAATCAAGTTAACGTCAAAAAAAGATACGGCCGTTTATGTCGCAAAATACGTACATTCCGACACTCTCAAGAGAATTAAAATTTATAGGGTACTTTCCGTTGACCTAGAACTATGAAATTTGGCAATTAATATCGTCTTATACTATAAATACAGGGAAAAGTCTGAAAACTAAACATTTGCAACTAATCATAAAAAAATATTCTTCATTTATTTCATCCCATAATTCCCGTGGGTGTCGTAAGAGGCGACTAACTAAGGGACTTACCAGAGAATGGGCAGCAGCGTTCTCTGTGCCTTTGTAACAACCATACTGCGATCGCCAACCCGCCTGCCAAGCGTGGCGATTATGGCAGGGTTGGGGAGGCCTATGTCCAGCAGTGGACGTCTTTCGGCCTAGTTTTTTAAATATAATTAGGTACCCAAAAAATATATTTTCACCATTTCAGTTGGAAAATGGCCGGCAATCCGCGTCGCTTCTCTCGATTCCCTCCGAGGGGGCGAAACACCTTCGACGGCCGGTCCTCCGGCCTCGCCCTCCGCCCTCATGCGGACCCGGCCCGACCTGACCATCGTGGCGGCCCGCCGACCTGACTCAAAGACAGACGAAGATGTCACTACGTGATGACATAATGTTGGACAAAACTGATGGACCCGTGTTTTAAGTGTTCAGTGATTGTTTTAGATTGTGTACCCTATTTTTGAATTATTTCGATAGCTGTCACCCTGCTTTGGGGGACAGATCAAAAAAAAGTTTGTCCCCCTGCTTTGTCTCCTTAGGGGGACATCGAAAAAGTTTGTCCCCCTGTTATCGACGAGGGTTCACAACTACGACAGGGAATCACAACTTTTTTTTCGTTCTGTCCCCCTGAGGGGACAAAGCAGGGTGACAGATCGGAATCATTTCTATGTTTCACATTGTCTTTCCAATTTTTTATACGGTCTCTTATGACACTGTTGCCAATTCTGTTGTACATGGCTAAACTTATTTTAAGCTATTTACATCTCTTTCTCCCCAATAAAACAAGAAAGAGACGGAAGTTAATAAGAGCTGTCAATTTAGGTTGATATAAAATATTCATACAATTATAGTTGTCATTTCAGAACGTACTGATTAAAAATACGGCGAAGTTTAAGGAAAAAACTAATTTGACATCTCTAACTTAGTCCTTGTCTGTCGCCGTCCTTTTCTTCAGCTGCCTGGTAGTAAGAGATGCCAATTGTTTAATTTTAGTTTAGTTCGTGAACAAGGAAATCGGCAATATTGTTTGGCAGCGTATGATTCGGTGAAATATTCAAGTACCTCTAAACTCGTTCAAATGACAATGCCAGATCCTGCCCCACCCATGCACAGAAAAAGTAACACATGTACAGAAAAAGTAAATTAATGAAAATAATTGTAATGAATATAGAACCTTTCTATACTAAATTGTTTTTCTTTAGAACTTGCGGATTACGAAATACCTACCCACAAAATACAAACTCATTTTACCTAAAATACTTACAATTTAACCTATAATCAATGTCATTATTGTTTTTAGATTTAAACGGAAACCGCAAGTTCTGCAGTCACTAAGATAGTTTAGTTATCAGCAATAAATAAACAGTAAGATGCTACATATTGCACATGACTTTTATTGAGTGGGGCAAAGTTCTATAGAGTTTCTGGCATTGTCCTTTTGATGGTTTAAAAGTATTATACAACTTGAAATCTGTAAGGCCATGAACACTGCTTTCGAAGACGATTGTTTGTGTTACAATGCAAGTTGACTAAATCTGAGCGTTTACACAGTCCAAGTTGACTTGCGCTATTAAATTTGCTATTAGATTTTGAAAAGATTTTTTTATGTATTAAATATTTTTATCTATACAGGGTTATTTGCAATTACCTCACAGGGCAATATTACTGGAACGGAAAATGTGAAAGTTATTAGCTGATTGTACATTTACGTTATAAAGACCGTTCCTGAGGTAGATGCGCGGTGCGGGAGGGGTCTGGTGTCGTGACGCGAGAGCTCACTGATACGTCAACTTGTGACAACTGTCATCCCTTCCCAATGATTTATTATACACATACATGCGTTACCCGCGCTCAATTTTGCCAATAATAAAGCAAGGCAATTGCCCGAGTTTCACTTAGTCAAGTACTACCGAATGTCGCGGCTACACGTCAGTATCGCTCGTAATTTTGTGGCGGAAAAATGTCTTCATGTGTGTATAAACGATGCACAAATTACACAAAGACTGACTGACCTTTTCTTCGCATGTATAATTGTATGTGCCTACTGGTATGTAGATAGATAAAGTTTACGCTGTTTTAAAGTGCACTAGTGTTTGTGTATGACGCGTCTATTTATAATACGTCAGCTACACTTCGACTTTAATTCTATTCAGAAACATGACAGTTAAAGGGTTACTAGAAATTGTCAAAAAAAAGGTAGTGAGGTGGTATAAGAATAAACAAAATTGAATGAACTTAAATGCTAACATTTTATTTTAAAATTAATAACTTCTTTAAAAATTCTTTAACACTATTAAAAATCTATACACACACATCATATCTATAAACTATTAAAATGACAAAAGTAAAATAACATGATTTTTATTTTGCTTTGAGAAGAAAAAGAAAGGAAATTACTTTTATTAACAATAATGAATTATTATATTTCGGTTGGCGCAGTGGCTAAGCGATCGACTGCTGCGCAGCGTGTTGCGGGTTCGATTCCCGCCCAGGGTAAACCCTGGGTAAACCCTAAACCCCCACCCATAGTACAAGGTTTCCCTAGTTTGGGGTCAGATGGCCATGTGTGAAAATGTCCCCACATATTATTATTAATTGTTCTTTTAGTCCACGTCTTACATATGAATATTTAACGTTTTATTTAAATTGAACCATTTTTTTTCATTCGTTCTTTGCGCAAAATCGTTCACTACCCCACCACTATTAGTTTTAATATGGTAACATTATTATTCTTTGAACTGTCAAGTTACTAATAGAATTAAAAGTCGACGGTTAACGGTCTCGGTTAAGCGGTCGGGATGTAGTAACTTAATCCTGTGAGGTAATTAGTGGTTTAAAAAAAAAGCTCTGTTTAATTATAAATATCTATATTTCCTTAAAAAATGTCACTGACGCACGGGTCGTGTACTAAGTAATTAAAAGATTTAAGCTATGACCAAACAATACACTAATACTTAGAAAAAGAAAAAACTTTTTTCATGAATTCTGAAATTTGTTAGAAATAAAATAAAAAATAAAGACGCATTCACTAATCTCAGAACATTATTATAAAACTGAATAAATCGATTATAGTATTATTTTTTAATTATATGACCATAAATGTAAACAAAAAATTTACTAAATATTTTTTTTCGTAAATAATTGTTTATTTTTTTTTCAATTATATACAAAAAATACTATAATTTGTGTATGATTAAATATGGTGAGTGACTATAGTTCTTCTGATTGTTAATAATCCATACTATACTATATTACTATATTTACTACAGGATGAAATTGAATAAATTAACAAATTATTAAGGAGTGACTCAGACCACGAACCTGAACAACTTTCATTATGGAGCCAACTCAAACAGCGCGAAAAAAATCAGCTGTTCCATACAGAAGTGCAATAGGTACACGGCCAAAATGTATGGAGCAGCTGTTTTGTTTTTGCGCTGTTTGAGATGCTGAGTTCGTGGTCTGAGTCACTCCTTAAAAAATTGCTAATGAATTCAATTTCATCCTGTATATATATATTTTATATGTTGTTATATATGATATTTGATGTTGTTGTTGATATTTATTGAAAGTAACTCTAGGCTAGCAGGGCCCGGAAGAAAAAAAACCTACAAACCGTCTGCAGATCCACCTACTGGGTAAAGTTCTGAATCTAAATCATCCATGGACCAACTCGAACGCACAGAAAAAATATACTTTAAAACGGCCCAGCCGTTAGGAGGACTTCAGTGACATACACACGTACAGAGAATTAGATTATAATAAAGAAGATAATTTACTAAATCAAGCTACGTTCTGTCAACACGAGCCCTTAATAATTAAATAAATTATGTCAAACTAATTTATATGCCAGATCCAAATATACAAAATCAAAACAATTACTTCTAAAAATGGGGAAAATATTGATGTTGATTCGTGCGAATACCATTACCAATTTACAAAAATGTAGAAACTTTTATTTTGGTTAATCTCAAAATTTAAAATGCTTGAGCATATTCAAATTCAAATTCAAATTCAAAATCATTTATTTCAACCACTTCCAGGTCATAAAATACATTTTCGAATAAAATTTCATTACAATAAAAATAATAAATAAAATAACATAAATACAATTAAAATTATTATCATCATTAAAATTAAACCATTAAAATCAAATTCAAATCGTTCAATATTGTTTATGCTGACTTGAATAACTACATATTTAGAAGAACTATAGTTACTTACATCAAATTGTTAGTTTATGAATATTATTTTATTTTAGTATAGTATAGTAATGACTGATGCACGCGTCGAATCGGGCTGTTGTTTCTGAATTTTTATTTCATGAACAGACACGTTTTGTTAATACAGTAAAATAGCATTAAACGCTATAATAAAATAATAGTTTACTCCAAAACTGTTTTAAGTAACGGTTTTTTTTTATTTTACACAACAGCCTGTATGAACCGGAAGACAGATTAAACAGAACTCACATTTCCATAGATTAAAAATAATAATCAAACGAGTATTATAAAAAAAAACAAACTCAAATTGTAATTTAGAGTATATTATTACAGTTGTAATATATGTATAATCATTTTTTTATTAATATATTATTATAGATTTAGATAATATAATTATATAGTAGAGAAGTATATTAGAGATATACATACATATATATTTTTTATCACTTGCAACTTTTTAGAGGCCTTCTGAACGATAATGAAATATTACTATATTGCGTATACATGGTGTGTTAAAAATAAAACAGGCTTCGGAGAGAATTATAAAGAGAGCAATTTTAACTGACTATAGTTCTCAGGCTGGAAGATATTTATCAAAGTCATCACCGCATGCAGCTGAATACCAGTGATTTACATGGAGCGCCTTTCTGACATCCACAACCCAGTTACTGGGTAACACGATACCCATTGGTAAGACTGGTAGTCAGACATTCAGGCTTCCATTTGCATTCAGCTCGATGTTTGCTGGTGTGTTTAATATAAAATGCATCTTTCTTTTTCTCCTTTGGTAACTGTAATCCCCGGTTTCCACGTTCTGTTTCCGTTTGTGTTTTCACGATTCCGTTTCAAATTGTCAAACTGCTGTGATTGGTTTTCGATAATTCCGTTAACCAATCACAGCTTTACTTACGCTCGCTTGTCAATTTGACATATACATTTTTCATTCGACGGAGTATTCGGTAACCAGAGTAACCAGTATCAGCGAGAACGTGTAAGCTTGTTCTATTTTTAATATATTCTGTGTAGCAACAGTTATGGGCACTATTGTAACCTTGAATCCTCAACGGACTATCACTTTTGTAACCTAACAGTGTATCCTCAAATATATAGATAGCTACAATTAATACTGGCGCTTCTAAAGGTACTGTGGTCAGACCAAAACGGATTGATTGGTTTAATATTAAAAAAAAACGTGTTAAATATCGAATTATTTTCTCATTTATACTATTAACCTTTGGTTTTTCGAACTAAAAACTAGGCTTTTGAACGACAAAAATTTACAAAAAAATAATTGTTTTTCGTTGCTCATTCCACAAAGTGACACACGACGTCTTGAGTTTCATAATTATGTCAACCAAACACTATTCGATTCTCTTCATTCGAATTACCGCTAGGAGCATTAGGATTGATGTATTTAGCTGAATAACTGAATCAATTTTATATTTCCTCACTAGAGTGAAAAAATATATTATACAAGAAAAAAAGTAATATATATTTGTAATAAACGAATTGCTGTCAAATCCATGAAAAACCGTCGGTTAGCGTAATTTAAGTATATATTTATAAGTTGTAGATATATCGCGAATATTATAAAAAATAATATATTTATAAATTACGTTGTTCCTCTGAATTAGATATTATTATTATGCTGAGTTCTGTGTTAGCGGATAGCAATGAATTTTCTTTACATACAATTATTATTTATGTTAAAAAATATATGATTTATAACGTTTGTATTATACAGATAAACTTCCAAATTACTAGCCATTAATGTAAGTACTTTAAGTTCGAATTTACTAGTACAGAATTCGATTTTGTTTACTATATGACCAACCATGAAATATGGGAGAAAAAACAGTTTTTCCTTTTGTAGGTATATCTTCAAAAAAAAACAATACTTTTTTCCCCTACTTCGGAATTCGTTTCATGAATATAATCTTACCCTTTGAATTATGGCTACAGAATGAAAACTCTTTCTGTATAATGTACAGTACGCAAAAGAGATAAGTATCCATGTCGTCGGGAATAGTTGAAGATTTCTTAGAAACCAATGGGGGCTTTTAAATGAAATTTTATTAAATCATTGAACTGTTAATTCTCTATAAATTGTATTTTGTTTTATTCATAAAAATCTATCGGTTTCTAAGTAAACTTCAACTGTTTCCGGCGACATGGATACTTATCTCCTTTGGTGACCGTACGTATACAGGAAAATTTGAAAAATACCCAAAACCTCTTAATCCTGACTTTGTATCAGGAAACTGAACATTATTTGTTCTACGACTTTTAAAAAGTTTTTTTTTTCATACAAAAAGTATAAACTCGCTCTAAATTTTGTTTGCTTGCACTTGATAACCGATAAAGTTGGGCAAATCAGCTGTGCCTGTACATTAGCCTACCTTCTACCTACATCATATTCGCTATCAGGTGCGCTCGCGCATAGTATACGTAAAGAATCATGGCAGTATTTGTACAAAATAAAATATAGTGTTTAGAGAAGTTGAAATTCTAATTCTTATACTCTTGGGTACCTAAAGAGTATCTTCGGCATTTACAATATTTTTAAAAGCCCTCTATAAAAATGGATGTTAAAAGTGAAATGTTTAACGAAAAGCTAATTATTTCAAAACGAAACGGCAGCTGACAGTAACATTGACCCTGACAGTCGTTTTATGGAAAATGATGTCACAAATAATGATTAATCAATGTACTTTTTCAACTCCGCCATTATAAAACAACGATTTACATCACTTTTCTGCCAATTTGATTGATCCGTTAATGTCACTTGTCACTTTCTTTTTTATAAAAACACGAAATGGGCGACGATATGAAACGAAAAACTGTTATTACCATTTTAAAATATTTTAATTATGCGGGGGTTTAAAAATATGGTTAGTATATCATTCTACTCCTGGTAATGTATTCTCCACATTGGAAAATATTTTAAACCCTCTAAATGAATATATTTTTTTCATACAATTGAATGTTTGTACCTCACCATGATTCTTTCACAGACTTCAATTAAACGAAAACTAATTGTTTTTCGCTACGTTATTTAGTTGAGCTCAAAGTCGTAGAACAAATGTTGTTCAGGGTGATGATAAGAAGTATGGGCTAAGAGGTTTTGGCTATTTTTTAATTTCCCTGTATATTTGATTTCGAATTTTATATAAGTTATTTATAATATTAATCGCCAATCCGCCTTCAGCAACAGTGGTGATCAAAGCTTTTGTTCAGAATAAAAAAAATAAACGCTGATAATATATTTACTATTATCACCATCTTTGAAGTTATTTGCTACCCGCTAACATGTACTCAAAGTTATCATTATTTTAAAATTATTGTTTCACGTTGTGTAAAGAAAAACATTCATTAAATTGCAGTTTCTTTGTATTATCCAAGAATTTATATTGACTCACTTTCTAGGCTAACTGCCACTCTCAGATACGTCACTTCAAAATAATGAATCATTAACTTTAATTGACTAATATAACATGACACATGTCGACAACAATATTGTTGACTGACAGCGTTCAAAGTTAAGTTGGTCAATTAAAGTTTATGATTCATTATTATTAAGTGACGTCTGAGTGTGGCAGTAGAATCTTGAAATTAATTAAATGATTTTTATTAGAGCTATTGGTGCCAACTCTGTTGTGCACAATCTAAACTTTTTTTAACCTATTTACATCTCTTTCTCTCCAATAAAACAAGAAAGAGATGGATATTAATAAGAGCTGTCAATTTATGTTGATCTTAAATGTTCATACAATTATAGTTGTCATTTCAGTACGTATTGATGAAAAACACGGCGAAGTTCAAGAAAAAACTAATTTGACATCTCTAACTTAGTTCTTATCCGTCGCTGTCCTTTTCTTCAGCGGCCTGGTAGTAAGAGATGACAACTGTCTAATTTTAGTTTAGTTTGTGAACAAACGAATATTCCGAAATTCAAGAATTTTACACTGAAATCGTTTCATTAATATTCAAGATTTTCGATTTCAACATTTCTATGAGATATCGTGCTACCTGAACGCTCTCAAGAACGATTTTATACAATGTTTTAGTGGGATTCAAATGTCCAACTGAAAAATAGAATAATGTCGGCCAATCTTCATAAGTCCAGTTCATCTCGTGTTAATAAATTTTTGGATAATACAAACTAACAATTCTCACACTCATTCTCTACGATCACTAACTAATTATTTAAAGTAAACGGTGACGAATAATTCCTATATTGTTACTAGGTAAATGCTAAAACATGCAATGTATGAAAGTAATGAAAATTGCTTACGTCTCGAATTTAGCCCTATAAGAAATATAATGTCACTGTGTACAATATTACTTTTGTATAGAATGGTCAAGTTAACGGTATTTTCGATTAAGAATTAACGCAAGCCTGCCATGTAAAAAATCTTTGTAATCGAATTTAACCAACTTCTAATTGTCATATCGATTTGAAACTCAGCAAATGTATGTAAAAGCCATATATATATGGTACCATCGAGCTGGGGGCCAAGTCTGCTATTTTTATAATTTTGTCATTCCAACACGATCCCATTGTCATTTTGCTAAAAGTTCGTAATCTGCTAAATTCATAAAGGTCGATCATTGGTCGGTCGAATTAAAAGCAATGACTGCACAATGACGTTCTAATGGAAGGCCACTGATCAAAGGAACTGTCAAAATTTTTGCAGATTACCGCCTAAGTCAGTCATTCAGTGTATCTATTCTGTTACAATTTCCCTCGGTGAACACCTAGGTGAAGTGTGCTGTTTACCGTCCTGATGCTAGGGATTGACAAAGCCGACGGTCGGTTGACAGCTCACTTCACCTAGGTGTTCACCGAGGGAGATTGTAACAGAATAGCACTGCTGTTGTCATTTTGTACGAGATTAGCATTCTTTATCATTTCTTTCAATGGCGTGTCAGTGGTTGACCATTCGAAAGTCATAATGACGCCATTATATTAGTAGATTACCAAACTTCAACAATTATGAAATCAATGATAGACCATTCTGACACTATTGTAATAGCAGACTTGAGGCCTTGATCTGATGATGGACCTAGGAGGTAGGCACTGGAACTCCATAACGGAACGACGTGTTCTAGAGCCCGACCACTTAATTGAGACCATTCCTGAGGTAGCTGCGCGGTGCGGGAGGGGTTTAGTGACGTGAGAGCTCACTGATGCCACAAAGTACGTAAGACTGCGGCGCGCCCGAGTAGGGAGACCACTCAGAACAAACCGCCATTTTACGCACACACACATTACGTTTATAGGCATTCTCAAGCAGTTTCAAGCAGACTTCAGTCAGACATTTCATGACGAACAGGAGAATTTTGTTATAAAGAAATTGCAAAGAGTTCCAACCAGTGCCAATAAAATTTAATATTGTCACTAATAAAACCTGCAGAGTCAATACAGTAGCAGCCCTAGTGAGTCTGGCAAGTTTGGGTAATTATTTTTAAAGATGGCGGGAGCGGTCCTTCTGTACCCTCTATATTTTGTGCTGATACGTCTACTTGTGACAGCTGTCACCCCTCCCGCACCGCGCAGCTACCTCAGGAACATGTCATGTTTATATTCAGAATTGAAAAATGTTCGTATTTATCACTTCCTGAAAGTTCGGTACTGAATTACAGGTAATTTTGTAGTATTTTTTTTTTACCATAATGTACAGCATCTATTGACCATTTTGTACTAAAGTATACCTACTCTGACCCACCCTAATGAAATTGTATTATAATTATGAAGATGTAGAAGAAAAAGATCATTATTTTTTATAATTTGTCCAAATCAATTGGATGTCTTGTACCAAATTGTCATTGTACTATTATTTATAATATTATTAAATAATTAAAATATAATTAGTTTTTTTGTTATCAGACTCATAGGCTAGATCTAGTATTTATGAAAAGTTTTTTATTAATATTTAGTCGAGTTTTTTTTTCAGAAATTGTTAGTATTTTCTATAGTTTAGTTTGAAAACTCATTATTTTTAGAATTATATTGTTATTGTATAAGTGGTTGTCACAATTCTGGTTTTTGTGTGTTGGTTGCCGATTTGGGATATTTGTTTATTAAATTAATATTAAAAATAAACTCAATATTAATATTGACAAGCATTAAATTAAATTACAATATATGAAAACGGAGCATCTTAAGTCATTTTGAACCTAATTTCCAATCAGTGTAGTTCAGTTTTCAATGCCTACAATGCAAGTAGAATATTCACGTCATTTTTAAATGGACTCAATTAATCGTGTGTTTAAAGTAAATTATTGTGTGAGTAGCAATAATATGTGTTGTATTTAGTCTGAATGTAGGCAGATAAGTAGGTACTTACATAATATTAATTTTCATTTCTTGTTCTCTGTTTCCTTTTTGTCAAATTGTATTGTTAAAATTTAAACAAGCAATATAATTGTGTATTTATTAGGTCTTTAGCAAGCAAATATCACAAATCGGTGAAAAGGGCGAAATTCGTTGCTAGTAAAAATCGTTGTTTCTTTTTTATCAAAATGTTATTTAGAAAAATATTCAACTGACTTGTTTTTTAATCATGAAAATATTGTTATTTCTTATAATTGGTTGACCATATTGGTAATTTAAATAATGTAGCTAGATCTGTTAATAATTTAATAAATTTTTGACTCAAATTTTGTCCAAAAGATTCTAACACTCTTACTGCCGAACGATGGGCCTATATTAAAGTAATAATTTGACATCACCAACAAAGAGGTTGGACATATAAAAAAATTCAAACATGTGCTATTTTTCACGCAACTATTGCTATTTTTGTTTAAAAGTAAATAGTTTTATATTATCATCAATGCATAGACGCGTTGTTTCGAACTGTGTATAATATATCGTTTCCAGTATCGTTTTAAAAGACATAATTTTTTTTTTTATATTTATTTTAAATCGCCATTGCGGTTTTATTTTAATATCAAATTGATGGTACTTTTTCCTTGATTTTTCAGTTGACAACACAGAGATATCTATTAAATGGGTCAACAATTTCCGTAATGTTTGACAACCTATTTGACAAGATATCACAAAACATTTAGTATTATCAACTAAAAATAAAAATAAGATCTCGAAACAGCGCGTCTTTTAGTACCTATATGTTTTATGTTACATCTCTGCAAACCAGAATGTTTTGTCAAACTATATTACGCCCTGAATGCAATGAACTTAGTTAAAAAAATATATATAAATAAATTAATGTATTCGTTTTGTTATTGTATATTGCGTTGCCGACATTATAACAAAACAATAACTGTTAGGAAATTTAATAAAAATAAAAAGTTAATCAATTTTTTTTTGTTTTATT
This sequence comes from Charanyca ferruginea, assembly GCA_947361185.1. Taxonomy (NCBI): domain Eukaryota; kingdom Metazoa; phylum Arthropoda; class Insecta; order Lepidoptera; family Noctuidae; genus Charanyca; species Charanyca ferruginea. The sequence continues at coordinate 10,103,159 of OX376080.1, read as the reverse complement.
TTGCTACGTGCATAGAAAGACAATTAATCGAAATGTTGGATGACTGGTAATTAGGAATATAACTACCAAACTTTCCGCTAGAGGCGCCACTGAACTATAACGTAATCAAAGTGACACGGACACGATAATACTTTTTGTCTGTGCATCAAAATTATTTTTTTATATTGAGAGAATTGGGTACTTGACACCGACATACTTTTTATTAGCTGTCAAAACGAGATTCCTTCGTAGATTTTGTATGACAATAGCGACCTGTGACGTCACTTATTTACCAACTCAATTGACTAACTATTAATTGATTTCAAAGCAACTTAAAATCTAATTTTACAGTTAATTGAAAATTAATCGGGTTTTCCGTGCTAAAATGTATTAAAAGATAAGTTGAATTTTGGAATTATTGGATAATGGTGTCAACAACTCAATTATAGCATATTTATTTTACTATGTGCATCAGTGTTGTGCATTTGGATGCAAAAATGTAAGCAATAGGAAATAACTGTACGTCGCAAAAACTTCAAGTCTGCTAAGCACTCAAGACTGTAGTGCTATTCTGTTACAATCTCCCTCGGTGAACACCTAGGTGAAGTGAGTTGTCTTCCGTCTCGATGCTAGGGATCGACAAAGCAGACGGACGGATGACAGCTCACTTCACCTAGGTGTTCACCGAGCGAGATTATAACAGAATAGACATGCAGTTCTGTGTTTTTAACTGACTTAAACAATTCATTAGCTTGCTTTTCATTCTCTTTCAAAGTCAAAGCATTTATTTCAATTAAACCATTTACCCGTACAGGCACTTTTGAATTGTCAAGAAGTCGGTCAGTTAGTTGAAGCTAGTTGCTCGTTCCAAAACGTAGGATAGGTCTCCATGGAGAAGAACGAGCAAAAAAAGCTTTTTACAAAAAAGACAACGGCCTTCAAAAACTAAAAAGTGAAAAATAACTTTAGCACAGAACACACATTGACTTTAGTTTCGAAACTAAAGTCAATGTGTGTTCTGTGCTAAAGTTATTTTTCACTTTTTATTTTTTGAAGGCGGTTGTCTTTTTTGTAAAAAGCTTTTTATTTTTCGCTTTTTAGTACCTCCTTCTTCCAAATCTATTAAGAAGAGATTGAAAGTTAACTACTACAAAGATTGATGAAACTAAAACGTCGTCTATGTAAAATTTTTGGGTACTTGTTGATTTTTCAAAAAGTGCTGAATCAATTTCGATAAAATTTATATGGGACCACCCCTGAAGCATACCCTATCCATAAAATAAAGAATTTTCAAAATCGGTTTACGTTTGCCGGAGAAATCGCGTAACAAATCGCGCACATACTTAATGCAAATTTAAGACTTATACGGTTTTCTCATGGATACCATTGTCAGAACTGGACCAAATTAAAATGGGACCACACGGGAAGCACTAGCTTTCAAATAAAATAAGAATCATCCAAATCGGTTCACCCAGTCCAAAGAAATCCGGTAACAAACATAAAAAAAAAACAGACGAATTGATAACCTCCTCCTTTTTTGAAGTCGGTTGAAAAACGCCACGGACACTCTTTTAAATCAAGTTTTTACAAAATACTGGTTACATTATTCTTGTTGCTTCTATTGTGAAAACAATGCAGGTAATCTAGCAATACAAAATACAAAACAATTGGTTGTCTGTAAAGTCGGTTTACTGACGATAGTTGAACGTGACAACGCGAAAGAATCATTACCTTTATCGCTGTAATTATCGTTGCTATAAACAATTGACACCACATTCACTTTTCACTTTGAACGCCTCAGAGCGAGGTAACGCCGCAGAGCGAGGTAACGCCGCATGACGTCATGTTTTTTCGTGCGTGCAGCCGGCTCTATCGAATTATAAGACGTTGTCACGTCAAAAAGAATCAAGATAAAAGCCATGGTACTTAAGAGTTGACCAATCTCTACTGACAGCGCCCGTTCACGAACATGACGCGTGGATCAGCACCATTCAGCTCAACCATTTTGGAGGGAGCTGAATGATCCAACACACGCGCCACCATCAGCGAGACATTTGATATGACAATTCTCTCAACCGCCACGCCATGCTCATTTATGTCTAACACATAAGAATTTACTTAATATATGGCTCCATAGTACTCACCAAAGAGAATGTACCTACTCACATTTACAAAATTGAAATAATGCTGCTAAATAATACAAAACTTCAGCTGTCTACACACCGAAGCCGCCGGGCCGCCGGCACGAACCCGGCGAGCAAGGCCGGCGGCCTGCTGAGAACGGCAAGATCGTGAAAATCAGGCCGCCGGCCTTGTCCGCCGGGTTCGTACCGGCGGCCCGGCGGCTTCGTTGTGTAGACAGCTTAAGATAACCGATATGTCTAAAATGTCGAAAAAGATAATTAAAATAATTATATCTTATCTTTGTCTCATCATCTGTATTATGTGACGAAGGTTTCACAACAAAATTATTATTTGCGTTATCCAGATTTATTTGTATGGATGGAACCGGCTTATATAGAGCGGGGGGGGGCCCCCCACCCCCGCTAAAAACTACTGCATACGAAGAGACGGCGTCGTGTTACGCTGCGTGATGTCACGTAGCCGACCGCGGAAACGCCGATACAGCACACCTTTCGGCCAAAACTCTTCCTTGAGGAAGGTCACCAAATGTTGAGTCGGAACGCGCACTACGAACGACTTGAAATTGGTGTTATGGCGCGCCTCCAACTTCTCCACCCTCAAGGTCCAGTTGGTCTTCACCCGTAGATACTCCACGATGTCCTCAGTCTTTGTAGAGTGATGCAAACGGGACACGTACAGCTGCGTCGTCGGTACCGCAGGACGTAGCAGCATGTTAGATCAGGCGGGCGCCGTCCCACACTGGTTGCGATAAGAAGGCTTCTTCTTCTTCTTTCTCTCCACCTTGATGAAGCCGTCCCCAACGAATGTGTTCTTCGGTGGAACCTGCTGTTCATGGTCCATGACAACGCCTTTAGTCGCGCTCGATACTGAGCGACTCTGCTTTCCCCCTTTTGGTTTTTCTGCTTGTCGTTTCGTTTGCGACACAGCAGGCTTCATGTTGGCGACAGTTGCAGAATAGGTAGGTTTGGGGGTCGATGTACCTATTACACGCGACGCTTCCCCGTCAGGTACGACGCGATCAACAGAACACGATGCAACGCTTGCATTCTTGACAGCCGATGACGCAGATTCACTCGCCGACTGGAAACTGCAGACCGAAGCATTTTGTGCCCCGCGACGTGTGTTTACATTGGTGTCGTCCGATGACCTACTTGCCGGAATATCGTTGCGCAACAACGCTACTTCGGCTTTCAATTCACCGATGGTGACATCCGATGACTCCAACTTGGACTTCATCTCAGCCAGGCTTGCCTTCAGAGATCTGATGTCCTTCAGCAGCCCGGTAACGTCGACGTGGTCGAAAGTGACAGGAGGCAGCTTGTGCAGCTCCTTCGCCACAAAATCTGGCACGTCATCCGGATCGGTCCTCTTCAGCAGGTCGATGATGTCCTGCAGACTCTTCTGGCCACCATCTCTCCGGCGAGATAGCATCTGCCCGACTTGGTCGAGTGATTGAAATAACAGCAACTTGGCACTGCATACCTCTTCCTCTTCGAAGGAGGACTTGCAGATCTGCAAGAAGCTGACCTCGTCCATGTAGTCGATGGCATGCTTGACGAATGCCAAAAGCTCGTTAGCAATGAGCTGCTTTGAAGCCATTGCGTATAAAATCGGGCAGCAGTTACCGCTGCACGGACAAACACGGATTAGCGAACGGACTTAGAACAAACTGGCATTTTTCACACGCACACATTGACATTACGTTTATAGGCATTCTCAAGCAGTTTCAAGCAGACTTCAGTCTCGACTGTCACGTGTTGTCAAAATGAATAAATTATGTAATTGACATTTCATGACGAACGGAAAAATGTTGATAAAAAAAATGCGAAGAGTTCCAACCAGTATCAATTAAATTTCATACTGTCACAAATAAAACCATAGGTACTATGTAGCGACATCTATCGCACATGAAGCATACTACAACCGACGTTTCCTAGATCGCTCAAGCAGAGTTATCCCCGACATTAGGATGTACCTATACGACAATCCCGACAACAACCGTCGGGCAGTAGCCCAACAGACATAACACCCGTCTGGTCGGAGGATCCTCCCTTTTCAATAGAGGATGAAGAACTTTACACCCTGTTCCTCATACCTCTAAACTGGTGACCCCGCACATACGTCGACGCAGCCTTCGTGCAGCTACTTCATGAAGACGTCACTTCTTCAAGCTCTCGAGCTACGAGTCATACAGCCAGCCAGCATCCACAGCTTCTACGGGTATTCTGACCACCAGCATGCAGCAGACGCGCATACCTGGTTAATCCTGGGCCATCCAGAACACAATGAAATGAAATGATTGCACGCTAAAACGTTTAATAAATAAGGATACAGTTTGGTACACAGCAATCTTATATAAAAGCTAATGGCGAATTTTTCCACAGATAATCAATAATTCTCTTATAGATTACAAATGCGTTCAGGACACTACAAATACTCTCCCCTTAAAGATTAAGACGCACCGGGGCTTTAATATCTCTACAAGAACGCCTTTCATTAATGTGAGCCTTATTATTTTCATTTACAACTTGATCTTTAGAGACGTTGCCAACTCCTGGACTATTTTGAACTTGAGGTATAACTTTATTGCTGGCTCTTGAACTACCTATTATTGGAATCAACGGTGAATCATCTAAATCTTGAAAATTATTTCCATTTGGAGTAATAGAAACACTTGGCAATGTCCCTGAAGTCACAGGAAAAACAATGGTATCATTTGGCAAACTATTAAAATCCTTATTTAAACAAACATCATTGTTTTCATTATAGCACTCACTATTCTCCTCTCCTTGAGCTTGAGGCAAAGAAGGTATAATCTGGTTAACATGCCTTTTCCATACCAAACCTTCATTAATTAATTTGCATAAATAAGTTCTTTGACCCAATACCTCATCAATTACACATTTTATAAACTGTTTTTTATTAGGATTTCTGTAATCTCTGCAATACACATAATCACCTACTTTAAACATTTCCTCTTTTCTATAATTGTTATTATTGTTACAATTAGAATTATTATCACTGCCCTTAGACAACAAATCAAATCTAGTTCTCAATGTTCTCTGAAACATTAACTGTGAAGGTGAAACTCCAGTAACAGAATGAATAGAGTTTCTATAATGAAATAAATACCGATATATTAAAGTTTCAAAACTTACTTGAACATTACTTTTGTCTCTCAAAGCTTTCATCATGCCAGATTTGAAACTTCTAACAGCATTTTCTGCAAAGCCATTGGTAGCAGGATGGAAAGGAGGTGAAGTTTCATGTTTAATACCAATTTTGTAAAAAAATCTGTAAACTCTGAGGAACAAAACTGCGTTGCATTATCTGTTACAACTACTTCACTTAAACCAAATCTACTAAAACATTCCCTAAACTTGTCAACTGTGGATTTAGTATCCATACTTTTCATAATAAAAGCTTCGGGCCATTTAGTGTAAGAATCTACAATCAATAAAACCATTATATCAATAATAGGTCCTAAAAAGTCGGCATGTATACTTACGTTCATATGGTTTGTGTGTTTTTGGCCATGAAATTATTTTAGATTTTTGTGGTTCAGGCCTTGCACTCATGCATACATCACAATTTTTAACATATTTTCAACCGACTTCAAAAAAGGAGGAGGTTATCAATTCGTCTGTATACATATAGTTATATTTTTTTTATTTTTGTTTCCTGATTTCTTGGGACTGGGTGAACCGATTTTGATAATTCTTTTTTTATTTGAAAGCTAGTGTTTCCCGTGTAGTCCCATTTAATTTGGTCCAGTTCTGAGAATGTCATCCATGAGAAAACCGTATAAGTCTTAAATTTGCATTAAGTATGTGCGCGATTTGTTACGCGATTTCTCCGGCAAACGTAAACCGATTTTGAAAATTCTCGAAATTGATTCAGCACTTTTTGAAAAATCAACAAATACCCAAAAATTTTACATAGACGACGTTTTAGTTTCATCAATCTTTGTAGTAGTTAACTTTCAATCTCTTCTTAATAAATTTGGATGAGAAGGAGGTACTAAAAAGCGGAAAATAAAAAGCTTTTTACAAAAAAGACAACCGCCTTCAAAAAGTGAGAAATAACTTTAGCACAGAACACAACACTTCCGACTTTAGTTTCGGAAGTCGGTGGCAATACAAAACAACAAACAGAACAAAGCCACTGAATTTCGAAACTAAAGTCAATGTGTGTTCTGTGCTAAAGTCCCACATCTATATCCCCACATAATTACTCCCTTGTCAATATATAATTCACTTTTCTTATCCCAAAATGGTTTTAAGAAATTGTTTTCCAATCTAACTGGAAAGCCATACCTAATCATATTAAATAATGAACTTAAAATAGAATCTTTTCTAGTTTCTGACCTTACTAAATGCAAATTAATAACATGTTGATTTTCTACAAAATTAATATAGTCATATTTTTTAATTGAACTATCCTCACATTCTTCATATCTTAAAGGTAAGCGAGACATACAGTCAGCGCTGAAATTTTCAGTCCCCTTTACATGTTTAAAAGTATAATCATGTCATCATGTTCAAAAGTAAGACAACAGAAGTTACCAGTACCAATATATGTAGTTAAATTTATCAAAAACAAGGTATATTCTAGCAATCACTTAGTATATTGTAAAAAAGGGTCAAAGCAACATTCCATAAAATTATTTCAACAAAATATTTAAGGTTTTTCTTCTAAGCAATTAGAAATTGAGCTGTTTTTAGAAAAGACAAAGCTCGACATTATTTGTTTCACCGAACACTGGCTGAAGGATTATGAAATGTTAATTAATTATGATAATTATACTATTGGCAGTTGTTTCAACCGGATAACTATGATGCGTGGTGGTTCACTAATCTTAATAAAAAATAATATCCAAATTTAAGTCTCGTAAAGACATAGTGGAACTATCGGTTGAACATACTATTGAACTGTCCTGTGTTGAGCTAGATAGGCATGTAATAGTGTGATCAAAACTACTCAATTTTTGAGTCAATAATGGAAGATGTTTTGACTAAACTTACAAATGGCAATAAATCAGTCATTCAATAATTTGCGGTGACTTTAACGTTAATATTTAAGTAAACAATTCAAATAGCAGTAGATTAATAAGTCTTTTTAAATCATTTAATTTGTCAAATGTGTTTTTAGAACCAACACGAGTAACTACGAGTACTGCTACATGTATTGATAATGTTTTTTGTTGCTGCGACTATTTAGAAAAGGCTATAGTGAATTGTCTCCCGTCTAATCACAGCGGGCAAACCGTTACTTTTGAATCCAACGCTCCAATACAAAAAGTGCAGGTACTGTCAAGACCAGTAACATCTGGCAATTTAATTAAATTTAATAGCACTTTAATGAGTAGGTAAGTTAAACATTCAGGGCCTTAAGGGGCTATTAAACGACTTTTACAGATTTTAAACTGACAATCACGTCAAAATGTGCAGTGTAGGTAAATGACTTGAAAAAAATATTATAATATGTTAAACTAGAACATTCTCTTAATCACTTAGTAAGTGATTAAGAGAATGTTCAGAGTTTTGGACGCAGTCTGCGTCCAAAACTTTCAAAATTTAGTCGAAAAAATTAAACAAAAGTAGTATTCTTTCAAAATTAAAAAAAAGGCGTATACTAAAAGATAGATAATAAAATTGTCTGTAAGATAGTGTAAGTTGCGGATAATTATACCTGGTAGATTTTGTGTGATTGTCAATGTTTTGTCCGCGTCAGACACAACTTCACGAGTTAATTAAACTATTTAATATGAACTTAATCAAAAATATTCACTTTCTATATGATTAGGAGAATGTTCTTGTTTCGGGCGGCTGGGGTATGGTCAGTACCCGCAGGCACCCTGGGACAATCTCCCAAACGTTTGTTTGACGTACGTTTTTGACGAACTGTTTGCTGGTGACGTACGTCACCACGCACCCCTGAATGTGTATGTGTTCGTGGGCACCACCCACAAGGACCACGGGAGAGACGGGGAGTTGAAGAGGCGGCGCAGGCAAATAAAACGCAGATATTCTTCTTGAACCTTTCTTGTCCGCAGTTTTCGGCTTGCTTCCCTTTTCTTGATGTTGCCTCTTCAACGGCTGAGCTGCGACTGACCCGAACCGAAAAATGGCTCGCCTTATATACCGGCCTGCCTTACCGGACAGAGGTCCGCGTAATTTGGGCCTGTTTTGCTCGTCAATTTTCCCTTAGGCGAAAACTTTGGACCCCTTATTTTATTTATTTATTTCAATAAATCCTTACAATTTTTATCTTATTAACTAATTATGAACCTAATTAATAAAATAAAACACAAATCTTAACTATTTAATAACTTAATAAAAAAATCCTAGAACAAAAACTCGTAAAAATGTGTGATTCGCAATTTTCACTTTACATTTTTTGTTATAACTTTAAATTGGTAAGTTCTATCCTTATGAAACCTTTTGTATATACATTTTTAAATCAATATCTAACTTTTAAGACTAAAATCAAATCGCTATGTACACAAACAAAAAATCACTTTTTCAAGTTACGTAATTATTTGGACAAAGTTACTTGAGATCAAACTTTTACTTTACAACTATCAAATAACCAGTCTTATTAGAATGAATCGCTAAAATATTACGTAAATACACCCTTATGTACTAATTAGAACCTTATAAGAAAAAATAACAAACATTTAAATCTAATTAGCGCCCTATACTACATACATTATTGTTGTTCGTGGATCTCGTCGCTGACAGTCTCCCCCTTGTGCGTCGCACCATCCCTCTGGCTCGGCGATACTCCCGGCACCAACAGCACCACTCTCGAACTGGGTCTTCGCAGCACACCTCCTCGCGTCTCGACGTCGACGATCCTTGTCCGCCCGTCCGATCCAGGATACACCCGCTGAATTCTGCCGCGTGGCCAGGTGCATCTCGGTAGGCTGTGGTCGACGATCAACACGATGTCTCCGACTTGCAGGTCTGCGGCGTTGGGTCTTCCCTTCGTCTTCCTCGGCAGTAGAGTGGGCAGGTATTCGCGCAGCCAACGTTGCCAGAAGTGATCGGCAAGTCGCTGCGTGGCCTTCCAGGTGTGTTTGCCCACGAGCTCGTTGTCCTCGAAGCTACCAATTCTCGCTGCGCCGCATGATCGCCCAATGAGGAAGTGGTTAGGCGTGAGTGCTTCTTCTTCAGGGTTCTCGGAGATGTGGGTGAGAGGCCGGGAGTTGACTATGTGTTCGGCCTCTAGTAGGAGGGTGTGAAGTACCTCCTCACGTGGATGCTTCTCGTTGAGTGTGGCGCCTAGTGCGGTTTTTATTGATCGCACCAGACGCTCCCATGCACCGCCCATGTTTGGTGCACCAGGAGGGATGAATTTCCACTGCACGCCGATCTTCTCTGCTTCTGAGGTGAGGTCTTCTTGTTTCATTGTTTCTAGCGCCTCTTTCAGCTCTTTGTTGGCGCCGACGAAGTTGGTCCCGTTGTCGGTGTAGATGGTCTTCGGCATTCCTCTTCTTGCGGCGAATTGTCGTAGCGCCATAATCATACTGTCGGTGGAGAGTGATGGAGTTATCTCAATGTGCACAGCTCTAGTTGTTAAGCATGTGAACAGCGCACCCCATCTTTTCTCGTGACGTCTTGCTACGGTGATTGTCATCGGGCCGAAGTAGTCTACGCCGGTGCACGTAAATGGAGGGTTTCCGTGCATCAAACGCTCAGCAGGTAAGTTGCCCATCGGTAGTTCTTGCGGTCTTCCTTTTCTTATCTTGCACCATTGACATTGATTTTGTGTTGAACCGCCTTTATTGCTGACGTCAGTCCCAGTATCCAGAAGCGTTGCCTTACTTCGTTCATTACTGTTGCATGATTCCCGTGATTGAAGCGGCAGTGGAATTCTTCTATGATGAGTCGTGTTGTCTTGTCCTTGCTGTCGAGCACGATGGGTCGTTTGTAGTCTCTGGTGACACCCTGTATCGCGTCGATTCTTCCTTTCAGTCGTAGGAGTCCTTCTTCCAGTACTACGTCGAGCTTCTTCAACTTGCTGCTGCCCTCTAATTGCTTCCCTTGCTGCAGACACCTGATGTCTTCCTTGAAGCTTCTATCTTGACTTCTTTGTAGCAATAGGGTTTCAGCTTGCTCTAGTAGTTCTGCGCCCAACGGGATGTAGTTCCTTGCTGGTATGTTTGACGGTCGAATTCGCTTCTCGATAATCTTCGCCTTCTTTCCTTTCGTTATCTTCCAGGTGGGATCTTCTTTACTGACGTTGACCTTCTCTTTTCTTCTGCAGAGTTGTATAAACTGCAGTACTCTCGCTGTGGCTCGCCAAAGTCTCTTCCATGACGAAAACCTCTCAGGATCTGGTGATGGGTGAGTAGTGCTTGCTGTCGCCACGACGTCCGCTGCTTTTTCTTCTCCGGTGGTTTCTTTCTTGAAGGTTCTTGCCGCTGGCCAATGAACTTCTTCTCTTCTTAGAAACTCCGGTCCGGTGTACCATCGGTGATTGCAGCTGAACTGTTCCGGTACGTCGCGCGTTGCGTCATCTGCAGGGTTCTGCGCAGTAGGCACCCACCGCCAGGTTTGTGGTTTGGTGAGATCTTCTATCTCCGCCAAGCGATGAGCCACGAACGTCTTGAATGTTCTCGGGTCCGTCTTGATCCAGGAAAGTACGATGCTGGAGTCCGTCCAATAAGTCTTCTTCTTCACCTTAAGGTCCATTTCTTCTTCCACCGAATGTGCTAGTCTGCTTCCAAGGAGGGCCGCCTGCAGTTCGAGTCTCGGGATCGACACCGGCTTCAGTGGAGTGACTCTTACTTTCGCCGCCACTAAGCTGACGTGGTAAGTCCCATCTTCATCTTCTGTCCTCCAATAAACCGTCGCTGCATACGCTGTCTCGCTTGCATCCGTAAACGTGTGCAGCTCCCCCTCGGTGCGATGTGGCGCCAGGCATCTAGGAACCTGCAGGTCTTGAAGTAGCTTCATCTTCTCCAGGTAAGTCTTCCATGCCTCGTACTCCCTTTCTTCTATCTCGTCATCCCAACCGACGCCGCTCCGCCATATGTTCTGAAGCAGCTTCTTGCCCTGGACGAGAACCGGTGATGCTAATCCTAGTGGGTCGAAAGTTGACATCACGGCGCTGGTGACTTCCCTCTTCGTAGGCACTTTGAACCCCTGAGCTATTTCTTCTGGCGTGTTTCTGAGGTTTGCCCTGAAGCCGATGGAGTCCCTTTCTGTGAACCAGCGTAGTCCCAGTGTCTTCTCTTCCTTCTCGCCCAAGTTTACTTCTGTCTTCTCGGTCGTTTCAGTCTTCACGTCTTGCAGCAACTCGGGTTGATTTGATGCCCATCCTCTAAGTTCGAAGCCCGCCTTCTTGTGTATGTAGTCTACTTGAGCTGTCACTCTTCTGAAGTTCTCTTCTGAATGGAAGCTGTGCAGGTAGTCGTCCATATAGTGGTTCAGCTCGATCGCCCTTACTGCCTCTGGATACTGGTCCCTGTAGTCCGCTGCGTTCCGGTTCTTGACGTAGATCGCTGTGCTCGGAGATGATGTCGCGCCGAAGATGACCGATGTCATCCTGTACTCCTTCGGCGACACGTCGCGTCGATCCCCGCGCCACAGGAACCTCAAGCTATCTCTATCTTCATGTCGAATGCGGACTTGCAGGAACATTTCTTTTATGTCGGCTGCCACTGCTAACGGTCCCTGTCGAAATCTTAGTAATACCCCGAAGAGTGACTGTAGTAGATCTGGTCCTGGTAGTAATGCGTCATTGAGGCTTCTTCCTTTTGATTTCGCTGCAGCGTCGAAGACAATCCTTATCTTCTTTTTCAATGGATGCACCACGGAGAAGTGAGGGAGGAACCATTTCTTCTTGGAGTCTTCTTGTCCTTCAGGTACTTCTTCTGCGTACTTGCTGTCGATTAGATGCTGAATCTGCTTGCTGTACTCTGCCTTCAACTGAGGGTCTTTGTCGATCTTCTTCTCGATGTTGATTAACCGGTTCCTGGCAGACATGTAGCTTTCTGGCATCTGTTCCTCTTCGTTATTCCACAGAAGTTCAGCTTCGAATCGACCATCTTCAAGTCTTCTGCAAGTCTTCTCTAGGATGGCGAGTGCTCTTCCTTCAGAGTCCGTAGTAGGTCTTCGTGGTTGCACACCCAGCGCCTCGATCGCAAAGTGATCCTTGATGGCTTGATGCATTTCTTCTTCTGGTGTGCTGACATGTAGACACGTGTTGAGGAAGTGTACCACTCTTGCGCCTCCGGTGTCTGACCCGTGGAGTACCCATCCAAGTCCTGTTATTGAAGCAACTGGTTCCCCTGGTTTCCCTCTTCTTACTTCTCGAGTCACGATCAGCTCCCAATTATCTTGCCCGATGAGCAGCTGTGGTGACTCCCCTTCATAGTATATCGAGTCGGCGATCTTCTTCAAGTGTCGGCATTCTTCGATCCTTTTCTTTTCTAGGAACTGTGGCGCAAGCTTCAACTCGTCGATGGTTCGAACTCTCTTCAGGGTCTTCTTGCTTCCCCGATGAACCCCCTTCACCGTCAGGTCCAGCATCTGAGAGTCCGTCTTCCTTATGAGCCTGCCCCCCACTGTTTCGATGACTAGTTCTTCCTTATTTCCTTGAGCGCCGACTTCTTCTGCCACCTTCTGATCCAGAAGTGACACTGTTGACCCTTCATCCATTAAGGCCAATATCTTCTTTGATCCTTTTGACCCGAAGACCTCTACTGGAACGATCTTCAGGTATGCCCTTGCGTTATTCACAGCGTTTACCGATGCCATGACGTTTGCCACCTCTTGTGTCTCCGTCTTCTTTTCTCCCGAGGTCCTTTCTTCTGACTCGACGTGCAGCAGATGATGATGCCACCTTTTGCATTCCTTGCACGGTGGTTTTCTGCAGCTCTCCTTCCTGTGTTTCCCTTGAAGACATTTGAAGCAAACGCGACTCTTCTTTACCATTGCCCAACGATCTTGCACTGACGCCTTCTGGAACTTCTGACATTCGATGATGAAGTGTTCGCCCTCACACACGGGGCAAGTCTTCTCTGATTGTCTTGAGTCCTTTTCCCTTTCTTTCGTTGAATGCGTCGCCTGTCGTTGAGTCCTTTTGAATCCACTCTTCTCTTCTGAAGTCGCGAAGGCTCCACACTTGTCTGCTTCTATGTTCAGGAACCTGGATACCATCGTCAGGTCGGAGAGAAGAAGGCGAGTGCCTTCTTCTGATGCTGCAGTGAAGTCGTACCATCGGAACTTGAGAATCGTCGGCATCTTCTCTATGATTTGCTTCACCATCTCAGGCGAATGCAGGTACTGCGGTTTCTTCAATCCTTTTATTGCTGCTACGCTGTTGTTGATCTGGCTAGCGAAGACGCATATATCCCTGGGATTTTCAGAGATCTTCGATAACGCCTTTACCTTATCCAATTCTGCCAGCACCAGCGCATCAGGTCTTCCATATCTTCTTCTGAGGGCTTGCATGACTTCCAACGGAGATGCTTCAGAGTACAGCAGGCTCTTGATAGCTTCTTTCAACGCCGTCGCCAACGCTTGAATCTCGATCGTAGCCCTTCCCGTTGAAGAGTTCTCTTCTGGCTTCACCTTCTGTGGCTCTTCTGGTGGGCGCTGATCTCGTAGCTCTGGCTGTTCTTTGTTCCCATCATCCAGCACGGATGTCTCGATCCAGTTCTGCATCTGTGCTGTTCTATCTTCCTGGTCTTCATCCACGGAGTCTTCATCTTCACATTGCGCCAGCTCTAATCTGACACGGGCCAGCTTCGCCTCAGCTTGTGCTTGCTTCAGCTCCAAGCGTGCAACCTCTTCTCTGGCTGCCAGCTCGCGTCTTCTGGCCGAGGAACTCGTGGTCTTCGTGGACCTGGCACGACGACCGACCCCCTTCGGCTTCAGGGTCGTGGCGGAGCCATAATCACCCTTTTCCGGAACATCTTCTGGGGTCTTCTTGGCCATCTTCTTTCTTGCGGCATCTTCCTTCTTCTTATCAGAAGCCGCCGTGGTTTCAGTCGCAGTCGTGGTCTCTGTTTCTGTAGTACCTTCCGTTGTCGCGGTGCCTGAAGAAGTGTTCGTGTCTGTTGTAGTTGCAGTTCCCGATGACGCCGACGCTGACGTGACCCCTTCTGACCCCGACGTTCCTTCTGTCGCGTCCTTTTCAGAGGGACGGGACCCGGGGCGTGAGGGGGCATCCTTCTGCGACCTGGTTACCGGCCATCTTGAACGCAATCTTCTGATTCTTCTGAACTCTTCTGTACTCTTCTCGCAGGGATCCGGCTCTCGAAGGACCAACTGTTTCGGGCGGCTGGGGTATGGTCAGTACCCGCAGGCACCCTGGGACAATCTCCCAAACGTTTGTTTGACGTACGTTTTTGACGAACTGTTTGCTGGTGACGTACGTCACCACGCACCCCTGAATGCGTATGTGTTCGTGGGCACCACCCACAAGGACCACGGGAGAGACGGGGAGTTGAAGAGGCGGCGCAGGCAAATAAAACGCAGATATTCTTCTTGAACCTTTCTTGTCCGCAGTTTTCGGCTTGCTTCCCTTTTCTTGATGTTGCCTCTTCAACGGCTGAGCTGCGACTGACCCGAACCGAAAAATGGCTCGCCTTATATACCGGCCTGCCTTACCGGACAGAGGTCCGCGTAATTTGGGCCTGTTTTGCTCGTCAATTTTCCCTTAGGCGAAAACTTTGGACCCCTTATTTTATTTATTTATTTCAATAAATCCTTACAATTTTTATCTTATTAACTAATTATGAACCTAATTAATAAAATAAAACACAAATCTTAACTATTTAATAACTTAATAAAAAAATCCTAGAACAAAAACTCGTAAAAATGTGTGATTCGCAATTTTCACTTTACATTTTTTGTTATAACTTTAAATTGGTAAGTTCTATCCTTATGAAACCTTTTGTATATACATTTTTAAATCAATATCTAACTTTTAAGACTAAAATCAAATCGCTATGTACACAAACAAAAAATCACTTTTTCAAGTTACGTAATTATTTGGACAAAGTTACTTGAGATCAAACTTTTACTTTACAACTATCAAATAACCAGTCTTATTAGAATGAATCGCTAAAATATTACGTAAATACACCCTTATATACTAATTAGAACCTTACAAGAAAAAATAACAAACATTTAAATCTAATTAGCGCCCTACACTACATACATTATTGTTGTTCGTGGATCTCGTCGCCGACAGTTCTAGTTTAACATATATTTTTTTCAAATCATTTACACTGCACATTTTGACGTGATTGTCAGTTTAAAATCTGTAAAAGTCGTTTAATAGCCCCTTAGAGTGATGGTAATGTTTTGTATGAAGAATTCTTTTTTTTATGAAGAATAAAGCTTTTCTAAATAGGTACCCAGTTACTTTCATTATACTCCTGCAGGTAGAAATCTGAGACTTTTACTTTGGTGTGTAAATTATTGTGTACTATTAATGCTTTTCTATTAATTATTAATAATTATGTTATTAAATAATTGATAAAAAAGCAGGACTATACAATAATTTGTACACTAGTTGTAAAATTTTAACTCAATGACAATCTACTATAGCTACCTATCTATCTTGTCGTGTAAAATCGTTTGGCAGACACTTATTTATCATACATTTTGTCAATAAAGTCTCGGGAATAAATCATTTAAAAAGCTCATTTAAAGGGATTGTTTTAATTCTTTTTGACGCTAAGTTGGTTCTCGCTCTTTACTCACGCGGAGTTCGATTTTCACTGGTCATAAACTTCATTTCGCAGAAAATCGTTTGGCAGACACTTATTTATCACACATACAGGAAAGATTTGTATTTTTGAGTTCATTCGTTACATACAAAAATACAAATCTTTCCTCTTTATAATATTGGTATAGACTAAGGTCTCCAATATTTCTAAAATGTCGAAAAAGTAATATATCTTATCTTTGTCTCATCATCCGTAATATGTGAACGAAAGTTTCACTACAGAATCATTTGTATGGAACCGGCTTATACAGGGGGGGGGGGGGGGTGCACAACCCAGGATGTTGTAGGAATTCTAGAATGATCATTTTCTACGGCCAGAACTCTTAGCCTCCGATCTGTAAGGACTGATCACATAATGAACAAATATCAAAATCACCTTTTCCCAAAGTTGACAGAAAAGGCAGAGACAGCGTCATCTTACTCTTTATTCAGCTTACCCCCTATCTGAAGAAACGTTAATGCGTGTATTCCACGTAGGTACTTACTTTTCAATACACAACATACTAGAGCACATTTGAATTCCGCACCATGTGCAACGAGACAGTGCATGCCATTGGCGCATAGTCTCCGCATTGTCTACTCAATCAGTGAGTCGGCCCGGGCGATCAAAAGAACCCTTTAAAAACTAATCACGGTCAAAGTGCATCTCAAGACAGTTCTAACAAGCCCAAACACGAATAGAAAATGTTGTTGCGTTATGGAGTTCCAATGCCTACCTCCCGGCTCCATCATCAAATCAGTTCAATGGTACCATATTATTGCATTGTCATCGGTCCTTGATAAGTGTGAGCAGTTTTCAAATTGATCCGGCGTTTTGAAGGGGATAAAAATCGAGTTCGAAAATTCTGATACATACATCCGAAGCACGCTTTTATTATTATCGGAAGTATTTTTTTTATTATTATTAGTAGAATAATAATAAAAAATATACTTCTAATAATAATAAAAAAAAATACTTCCGACAATAATAAAAGCGTGCTAAAAAGACGTTAGGCTAAGTAGCAACGTAAAGAATATTGATAATTAATTATTTCATGTATTCGAGGCATATTATTCATATTTATTTATATAGTGAGAGTCATTATTAGTGACAGTCAATGTCATCCGACAGACCAACCCGGCGTAATTGTTTTTGAATTTGAATTAGATAAATAAAATGTTACGTGGGATTCTAAAACTAACGAAACTGTTAGATTCCTTGTTTATTCATAATGTAATTTACAAAGTTTTGTGTAAATTGCTACAGTAGTTTTATCACAAATCTATATAATACAAGAACATATACACTTTTAGCCAGTTCTCTGTAATCATCCTTTGTTTATAAATACGACACTCATAATCCGGCTATTGTTTATAGATAAGTACCTGCTCTGGGTATTCAAGATCACGAAACAGTTTTTGTTATCGCTGTACGACGAACAGAAACTGCTTGAGAGCGTTTTTTGTGGCCGGTGTCATTATTAGAGTATATTCATCTATGGGTGTCATAACGTTCGCCCCGCGGGGCGCGTACGAGCGCGGGGCGCTGGGTTTTTGAGAGTAAACAATGTATTGCGCGCTTGGATTGACCGGTTAATACTCATTTTTAGATGATACATAACATAATCTTAGTTTCTCTGTGTATTGTAATAGAATCTCTGAATAATTCCAGAGATTCACTTAAAATAAATATTTTAAATCGTTTGATTCGTTTGATCGTGTCTAATCAGCAGACTTGCTTATTTATAGTTAACTGAAATCACACCTCGGACACTTCATACAAAACTTGCAAAATAATTACCTATTACTACTACAAAACCAAATGACGTCTGTACACGTGCAAATGTGTGCGTGAATTTTAGTAGGGTTGAATCAGTTGGATGTCGTGGCGTACAAAATGGCGCGAAAAGTGCAGCGCTTTGCGTCGGGTGAACCGAACGACGACGGAACTACCCGAACGTTTCGAGCATTATTATGAAGTGATCTTGTCCGAGCGTTCAATTATTTACTTCTTAAAGAAATAAAATAAATGATATTTGATTTTGAATACTCGGATTTGTAATGACATAAAAGTAATATTATAATATTTATTATGTAAAGAGGTTTATTTATTCATCAATAATGGTAAATTAAGGTACCTACCTACCTAATTACAAAATATGGAATTCACGATCGCCCCGTACCTACCATTACGCGGCAACGCAGTACTATTAAGTATAATAAGTATTCATTCTGTGCTGAATATAGAAATTATAGAATCTCTGAATAATTCCAGAGATTCACTCAAAAATAAGTACATGGTACAAGTGTAGCTACAGGTTTACAAGTTACTAAATATAGCAACGGGAATGTCATGAAACGTTTGTAACGAAACCATAGCGCGATTCAGAAAATGTTCACCAATGAACAACGCCATCTATCGAGCAAGGCGGTAAACTTTTTGCACAGATTTAAAATAAAAAAATAGTAACAAAAATTATGAAAAGTAGATGTCGGCGAAAAAATCTTTGTATTGTGTATATCCCCGATTATCGCGCGCGGAAATGTTTTACTTTCAAAATACCTATTAAAAAAAACTACTTACTAGATCTCATTCAAACCATGTTTCGGTGGAAGTTTACATGGTAATGTAGGTAGGTACAGACGCCAGCACATCAAGCTACTACAATCTGTCACATTTCTTTAATCGATTTTTAACTTTATGGTTAAAGAATAAGGTTCAAGATTGATTGTGAAAATGTGACAGTTTCGGGTAGGTTGACCTGCTGGCGTCTGTACATCATTTTTTTTTTAGTTTTATCATTGTCTTATTTAAGAAGTTTTTTTTTTTTTTTTTTTTTTTTTTTTTAACCTTGATCATATTCGTTTAATTAGAACGCATGGAAAACGGGAATTTATTCATAATAATCAGTACCATATTTACACGTACAATAAAGAAACAAAAACCTATAACTATTAAACAAAAAATCTTTTTAGAAGTTAAAATGAGAAACATTGACATTTCACGACGAACAGGAAAATTTTGTTATAAAAAAATTGCTAAGAGTTCCAACCAGTGTCCATAAAATTGCATATTGTCACAAATAAAACCTACAGAATCAATACAGTAGCTGCCCTAGTGAGTCTGGCAAGTTTAAGTAATTATTTTATTTTTGAAGGTGGCGGAAGCGGTCTTTCTGTACTCTTTATATTTTGTGACCTGATGCAGGACAACTCACAAAAAGTACTACTATCCTGTGTCTACTATCCTATTATTCCTTGGTCCCCCCGGTGATGGAAGCAGTCCGTCTCAAGGAGTTGGAGATGAAGCAAGCGGCGGAGATCCTGGGAGTTAGCTACGGCACACTGTACGGAAGATACCGAGATGTCTACGGATGTATCAATAGACCGTACCGGTGAGTGATACTGGCCTTTGATGCTTCTAAATGTACATCTACAAAAATCCACAGGCACACACACCAAGACACATCTCTCTCACACACACACACACACACACACACACACCAAAACACATCACACACACAAACACATACACACAAACATACCAAAACACATCCCATACACACACACACCAAAACACATATCACACACACACGCGCATCTCTTTTCCCGAGTATTTCCATGTAAGGAAAGCACCTTTCTTTCTAATATTTTTTTTAAATTAATAAAGTGTCATGGCAAGATCCATACATTAATTGATACGAAAAATAGAGTTCATTTAGAGGGTTATTTTCCAATGTGGAGAATACATTACCAGGAGTAGATTGATATACTTACCATATTTTTAAAACCTTAAAATATTTCTTTGTTTTCTTAGTACAGTTTTTCGTTTCAACTCGTTGCCCATTTTGAATTTATAAACAAAAAATTAAGTGTCAAGTGACATTAACGGATCTATCAAACTGACAGACAAGTGATATGAATCGTTGTTTACAATGGCGGAGTTGATAAAGTACATTGATTCATTATATTTTGTGACATTATTACCCATAAAACGATGCAATGTCAGTGTAAATGGCAACTGTCAGTGTCATTGTTACTGACAGCCGCCGTTTCGTTCTAAAAACATCTTCTTTCTTTTTTTTTGTAATCCTACCATGATTCGTTATCTTATTTGTTCTGATTTCAGAACTGTTAACAGTGTTAACGGTACTTCATCTACTGTTCTCACCCCCAGGGCGGTAAGGGATTTTTGGCAAGCCAAGGGACCTTCGGAAGTGCTAGACCGGCTCCAACGGGGTGAGATGTCCTTGGACTCTGCTGCACAGGCTCTGGGCGTCAGCATCAATAACTTGGCTGCTCATCTGGCTGATTTTGGAGTGCCTGAGAAAGGTATATTATTTTTAATATTATAATAGGCTGCCGTGGGGTGCTGGCCGTGAATAGCACACCCCATTTCTACCCGTGGGTGTCGTATGACAGAGGGATGTTGACCAGAGGATGGGCAGCAGCGTCCTTCTGAGTACCATCACACCTACTGCGATCGCCAACATGCATCGGCCAAGCATGGCGATTACGGCTGAACCCAACCCGTGGCGGGGGGTTCGGTTCAGCTAGCTCCCTAGCGCCTAGGCAAGTGTGTTCCACCTTAGGCCTCATCATCATTTAAGATTAGTTGAGTTGCGGCCAAACACGAGCCTATAATATAATAATTTGACGACACGGTTGGCGCAGTGGCTGAGCGATCGACTGCTGCGCATCGCGTTGCGGGTTCGATTCCCGCCCAGGGTAAATATTTGTGTAATGAGCACTTGTGTGAGATTTTTTTTCTATGTAGATCTATGTATACAACTTAGCTGTTATTCTTTATCTTGTAATGCTTTGTACATATTTCAAATATAGTGTTTTCTATGCAAGGTCCATCGTATTCACGTATAATTATAAACTGTAAATGCAAAATACTGTACACATCTTTTTAAAAAGATTAAGTACGGATTTTCCTCTTCTCCATATAAAACTACCTTTTGGAATGGGCAACTAGAATCATTTTTTTGACGTTCAAAAGTGCCTTGTAATTGTCTAATTGAAATAAATGATTTTGATTTATTAATACTGACTTTATCTGCGACAATTTCATAACTTAATGTTGATTTTGACATAACCAGTTACAACCATTTTGTTCCAGAATTCGAGCCGATCCCTATAGAGATGGATCCGTCGCTCAAGATGCGCTCGCGCACCTACAGCGCGGGCGCCACCAAGACTGCGCGTAAGCCGGGAGCCGTCACTACCACGGCTACCACCACTACTACTGCTGATAAGGTATGTGTAGCAAGCTTATCTAACCCGTTGTCTTTTGTATCGGAGCGAAGGTTCTGTTCAAAGGGAATAGGGGATATTACTGCAATGTTCTGGCACCAGAGTGCAGCACTAGCATAGTCCGTAAACAGTTTATCGACGAGTTGTTCAAAGCGTGAAATTCTGCCTTTAATTGAGTTCAAAATTGGGAAGTGTGTTACATTATACAATAATGTATCAGTATTTCGATGAAGAAATGAGGGGAATTATTCATTTTCAAAAGAAGAAAATGTTCGAAAACTTTGGGAAGCAGCTAAAAATCACTCTAAAATATGTTCAGTTTAAGTATTCAAGTGAGATAGTCGCATTTACAGAATAACGTTCACATTTATCATGTAAGACAACCAAATATTATTTTATTCTGAGCATAACCTAGAATCCACTTTCAAATGTACGACCATTTGAAAGTGGACGCCATAATATGGTTAAATTACAGTTAGGTAAGTAAGATTAATTAAAACTTTGATATATTTTCACAAAATACCAAGTTATTACAATTAATAACATAATATAACAAGAATAAGAGGTTATAATTTACGGAATGTGCTAGTGGCGCCCTCTGCGCCGAGTTTCGCGTAATGTTCCCTATTGCCATTTTCAGCTGAGCGTATACAAGTTGCTCAGTAAAAAATATTTTGACGAATAGATATAATTAATTCCTAAACAATTATTGATGCAAACCTCGTTGCGGGAAAGTATTCCGTTTATGAAGTTGTGAAAATAAGTACTCTTGCCGATTGCACGCATGAAACACCGCCATCTTTATGTAGTTGTAGCCTTGAAGGCTTGATTCTGGGTTACCACTTATAAAATAATGCGATTTAGAAATAAAAATCGATTTGTAGTACGTTTGTAAAAAAATATTTACTTTTTCATGAGAACGTTTGCAGATCTAGTAATTTGGTATAGATTTTTTTATTGTAAACATTATAATTATGTATTTGTAATAGTAGTAGGTAATTTGTAATTTTGTAGTGATGTATTTGGATAAGGGTACGATTGGACTGGCATACGCTGTGCGTAAAAGTCCCTAAAATAAATGCAGAATAAAAAAAATAAAAAATAATGATTCCGACCAACTAAGAACCTCCTCCATTTTTGAAGTGGTTAAAGAGTAGGTAATCATGTAGTTTCTTACCCATTCTTCTCCATGCGCAACTAGCTCATGGAATGGGATTTAGAAATAATTAATTAGTGAAGGAATTGTAATACAGTTTTCTTTTTTTTAAGTTATAATAATATTTTTTTTATTAACAAATATAATCTATATATATAAAAGAAAGTCGTGTTTGTTACAACACTTATAACTCGAGAACGGCTGAACCGATTTGGATGAAAATTGGTGGGGAGGTAGCTTAAAACCAGGAGACGGACATAGGATACTTTTTTTTTTTTTTTAGGTTTATGGTAGGTGTAGGGTAGGTGTAGGGTAGGTGTAGGGTAGGTGTAGGGTAGGTGTAGGGTAGGTGTAGGGTAGGTGTAGGGTA
This sequence comes from Charanyca ferruginea, assembly GCA_947361185.1. Taxonomy (NCBI): domain Eukaryota; kingdom Metazoa; phylum Arthropoda; class Insecta; order Lepidoptera; family Noctuidae; genus Charanyca; species Charanyca ferruginea. The sequence goes on along the minus strand of OX376080.1, from coordinate 10,080,519 downwards.
GGTGTAGGGTAGGTGTAGGGTAGGTGTAGGGTAGGTGTAGGGTAGGTGTAGGGTAGGTGTAGGGTAGGTGTAGGGTAGGTGTAGGGTAGGTGTAGGGTAGGTGTAGGGTAGGTGTAGGGTAGGTGTAGGGTAGGTGTAGGGTAGGTGTAGGGTAGGTGTTGGGTAGGTGTAGGGTAGGTGTAGGGTAGGTGTAGGGTAGGTGTAGGGTAGGTGTAGGGTAGGTGTAGGGTAGGTGTAGGGTAGGTGTAGGGTAGGTGTCGGGTAGGTGTCGGGTAGGTGTGGGGTAGGTGTGGGGTAGGTGTGGGGTAGGTGTGGGGTAGGTGTGGGGTAGGTGTGGGGTAGGTGTGGGGTAGGTGTGGGGTAGGTGTGGGGTAGGTGTGGGGTAGGTGTGGGGTAGGTGTGGGGTAGGTGTGGGGTAGGTGTGGGGTAGGTGTGGGGTAGGTGTAGGGTAGATGTAGGGTAGGTAAATAGGCAGATAAGTAGGTAGATAGCGACAGGACAACGTCTGTCGGGTCAGCTAGTGTAATATAAACTTAATAACTGATTTGCTTTCTATGAGAGAGAGAGAGAGAGAGACAGACAGAGAAACACGCACACGCCGCACGGCTTACAACTATAGCAAAAAGTGTCGTTACAACTTTTGGTCTTATTTTTTTTCGTCTAGCCCCCTTTCGGAACGAGCGATAAGGAACTTCGTTCCAAAAAACCCCGTTGTACTAGGTGAACGACAAACGCGGTAATGCGACGCGACGCAAAAATGTCAAATAGTCGTTGTCTGCAAGAAGCTTATAGATAAAAGTGGAGGCAACTTACACTCTAAATACCTAAGGGTGTACACCAATCGATCGGTCTTCGATCGATGCCATCGGTCGACATCGATCGACGTTGATCGATTGGTGTGGTAGCTTTGGCTGATCGACGCATACTGTTCGACTAACTAATCGATCGATTGCCTGTCGATGGCATCAGTCGACGTTGATCGATTAATTCCGGCTATAATCCATCACTAATTATTATTAGTGATGGATTATATATGGATTGGATGGATGGATTATAATCAAGCAGCTCGGTCGACGTCGACTAATCCATTCTACCATCGATCGATGCCGTCGATAGACGATCAATAGATTGGTCTGGTAGAAACTATCGATCGTCGTCGACTAATGTAGTATGAGGAATTTTTCAACCGGTTCTGTTAACAGAACTGAGGGCTAACTCACTTCATTTTATGACGCGCCGATGAAGTTGTAGTGCAGTTGCAGTTAGGTTCAAGTTTGAGTGATAAACGGTATTCTTGTAATCTTTGAACAGCGCGTGACCTGCACGTCAACCAAACTTCGGTGTACTTATGGTGTAGCCACATGAGAGAAAAAATATCAATCGATTACATTTTAATGAATATGACGTTATTATAATATTAAAATAATACCCCAGTACAGATTTTAGTGCTTTATAACTGTAATTTTGAGACGTCATACGAATAGTAGAATACCTACCGATTATGTTGCGTTCCGAAGCACGCACCAAAGACGCGCAACAGTAGAATGCCGTAGAGCGTGTCAGCGTGTCTGACAGCGGTAGAGAATACGAAAAAATGAAAAATGTTTTGATCGAAACTTAAGACTGCGCCGAGCAAAATAAGTCAAAACAGTCGTCACTGTTAATAAAGTAATATAATCAATACCTTTACCATAATTACCATAAAAAATATGTAATAAATACCACAATGAATGTGTTAACAGATAACGGTTGGCAAAAAATAAGAATACTGTTTAATTTAATAAACAAAAATACGTAAAGTTGTACAAAAATCTTAAAAAAAATCTCGTATTTAGTTGAGTTTTAATAGTAAACTGTATTTTTTTTGCACAAACTTGAATTCATATTAATCTTTAACATTCATACTACAATTTGTAGTTTTTACATTTTCGAAATGTCGCTTAGTTATTTTATTATTAATTTTTAATGTATTTTGTATGTAAATAAAAAAATGTATTTTTGTTTATTAAATTAAACAGTATTCTCATTTCTTGCCAACCATAATCTGTTAACACGATCATTGTGGTATTCATTACATATTTTTTATGGTAATTATGGTAAAGGTATTGATTATATTACTTTAACAGTGACGACAATTGTTTTGACTTATTTTGCTCGGCGCAGTCTTAACTGCAACTGCACTGCAACAGCACTTCTTTAGTTACGTGAATTAGCTCACTGTTTCTTCATTTCAGACGATGAAGAAGATACTAATAGGTACTGTGACTGACGAGGAGCCGATACCTGCGACCGTGATAGCCACTACACACGACGGCAAGACGCCTTCCGTGCCCACTACCACTGGTGAGTTTACAGCTGTCTCAAGTCTGTCGATTTGATAAAAAAAACCGGACAAATGGGAGGTCAAATTCCGTGATTTGGTCACCCATACAATAGGGTATTTTACTCTATACGAGAAAAAATCTATAAATATGTTATTGAGACAGTTTAGGCATAAAGCAGTCGGAAAATGTAAGCTTCGTTCATAAAATAACAAAACAAATTTTTAAATTCAATTCAAAGTTTTCAGTATTTTTAATCTGTTATAAAACACCGTGAAATAGTAGCGGCCATGATAGTACGCCGTACGGCTGTGTAAACAAAAAATTGACAACTGTCAGTCAACCGATTGGCGTAATATAAGGTTTGTACTTTTATTATTTTCGTAACCAACGTCATTTTTCATTATTACACCTATTATTTTTAATTATTTTTAAATGATATACAATTATCATATTTAATATGAGCTCATAATTTGATACAAAACGAACTGACGTCATTTACGCTGAGCAATATGGCGTCCAGTAAGAGGCGTTTTCGTCGAACTACGCGCGAAACTTGAAAATTTTGATGCATTTTTATGGCACTTATCGATTAAATAAAAATTTTGTGTTTTTTTTGGCACCACAGAATTTCATTGAGACACTTTTCAAAAATGGATGTAATATCCTATTATAACCGCGCATACCTCGATGATTGATTACGTACTTTAAATAAAGACTGTATTTTTAGGGTTACGTACCTTAAAAGAAAAGAAAACGGAACCCTTATAGGATCACTTTGTTGTCCGTCTGTCTGTCAAGGCCCTTTATCTAAGGTCTAAGGTCCACGGTCCCTTGAAGCTGTGAAAAATCAAGTTAACGTCAAAAAAAGATACGGCCGTTTATGTCGCAAAATACGTACATTCCGACACTCTCAAGAGAATTAAAATTTATAGGGTACTTTCCGTTGACCTAGAACTATGAAATTTGGCAATTAATATCGTCTTATACTATAAATACAGGGAAAAGTCTGAAAACTAAACATTTGCAACTAATCATAAAAAAATATTCTTCATTTATTTCATCCCATAATTCCCGTGGGTGTCGTAAGAGGCGACTAACTAAGGGACTTACCAGAGAATGGGCAGCAGCGTTCTCTGTGCCTTTGTAACAACCATACTGCGATCGCCAACCCGCCTGCCAAGCGTGGCGATTATGGCAGGGTTGGGGAGGCCTATGTCCAGCAGTGGACGTCTTTCGGCCTAGTTTTTTAAATATAATTAGGTACCCAAAAAATATATTTTCACCATTTCAGTTGGAAAATGGCCGGCAATCCGCGTCGCTTCTCTCGATTCCCTCCGAGGGGGCGAAACACCTTCGACGGCCGGTCCTCCGGCCTCGCCCTCCGCCCTCATGCGGACCCGGCCCGACCTGACCATCGTGGCGGCCCGCCGACCTGACTCAAAGACAGACGAAGATGTCACTACGTGATGACATAATGTTGGACAAAACTGATGGACCCGTGTTTTAAGTGTTCAGTGATTGTTTTAGATTGTGTACCCTATTTTTGAATTATTTCGATAGCTGTCACCCTGCTTTGGGGGACAGATCAAAAAAAAGTTTGTCCCCCTGCTTTGTCTCCTTAGGGGGACATCGAAAAAGTTTGTCCCCCTGTTATCGACGAGGGTTCACAACTACGACAGGGAATCACAACTTTTTTTTCGTTCTGTCCCCCTGAGGGGACAAAGCAGGGTGACAGATCGGAATCATTTCTATGTTTCACATTGTCTTTCCAATTTTTTATACGGTCTCTTATGACACTGTTGCCAATTCTGTTGTACATGGCTAAACTTATTTTAAGCTATTTACATCTCTTTCTCCCCAATAAAACAAGAAAGAGACGGAAGTTAATAAGAGCTGTCAATTTAGGTTGATATAAAATATTCATACAATTATAGTTGTCATTTCAGAACGTACTGATTAAAAATACGGCGAAGTTCAAGGAAAAAACTAATTTGACATCTCTAACTTAGTCCTTGTCTGTCGCCGTCCTTTTCTTCAGCTGCCTGGTAGTAAGAGATGACAATTGTTTAATTTTAGTTTAGTTCGTGAACAAGGAAATCGGCAATATTGTTTGGCAGCGTATGATTCGGTGAAATATTCAAGTACCTCTAAACTCGTTCAAATGACAATGCCAGATCCTGCCCCACCCATGCACAGAAAAAGTAACACATGTACAGAAAAAGTAAATCAATGAAAATAATTGTAATGAATATAGAACCTTTCTATACTAAATTGTTTTTCTTTAGAACTTGCGGATTACGAAATACCTACCCACAAAATACAAACTCATTTTACCTAAAATACTTACAATTTAACCTATAATCAATGTCATTATTGTTTTTAGATTTAAACGGAAACCGCAAGTTCTGCAGTCACTAAGATAGTTTAGTTATCAGCAATAAATAAACAGTAAGATGCTACATATTGCACATGACTTTTATTGAGTGGGGCAAAGTTCTATAGAGTTTCTGGCATTGTCCTTTTGATGGTTTAAAAGTATTATACAACTTGAAATCTGTAAGGCCATGAACACTGCTTTCGAAGACGATTGTTTGTGTTACAATGCAAGTTGACTAAATCTGAGCGTTTACACAGTCCAAGTTGACTTGCGTTATTAAATTTGCTATTAGATTTTGAAAAGATTTTTTTATGTATTAAATATTTTTATCTATACAGGGTTATTTGCAATTACCTCACAAGGCAATATTACTGGAACAGAATATGTGAAAAGTTGTTTGCTAATTGTACATTGACCGTTCCTGAGGTAGATGCGCGGTGCGGGAGGGGTCTGGTGTCGTGACGCGAGAGCTCACTGATACCTCAACTTGTGACAACTGTCACCCCTTCCCAATGATTTATTATACACATACATGCGTTACCCGCGCTCAATTATGCCAATAATAAAGCAAGGCAATTGCCCGAGTTTCACTTAGTCAAGTACCACCCAGTGTCGCGGCTACACGTCAGTATCGCTCGCAATTTTGTGGCGGAAAAATGTCTTCATGTGTGTATAAACGATGCACAAATTACACAAAGACTGACTGACCTTTTCTTCGCATGTATAATTGTATGTGCCTACTGGTATGTAGATATAAAAGTTTACGCTGTTTTAAAGTGCACTAATGTTCGTGTATGACGCGTCTATTTAAAATACGTCAGCTACACTTCGACTTTAATTCTATTCAGTAACTTGACAGTTGAAGGGCGATCGACTGCTGCGCAGCGTGTTGCGGGTTCGATTCCCGCCCAGGGTAAACCCTAAACCCCCACCCATAGTACAAGGTCTCCCTAGTTTGGGGTCAGATAGCCATGTGTGAAAATGTCCCCACATATTATTATTAATTGTTCTTTTAGTCCACGTCTTACATATGAATATTTAACGTTTTATTTAAATTGAACCATTTTTTTTCATTCGTTCTTTGCACAAAATAGTTCACTACCCCACCACTATTAGTTTTAGTATGGTAACATTATTATTCTTTGAACTGTCAAGTTACTAATAGAATTAAAAGTCGACGGTTAACGGTCTCGGTTAAGCGGTCGGGATGTAGTAACTTAATCCTGTGAGGTAATTAGTGTTTTAAAAAAAAGCTCTGTTTAATTATAAATATTTATATTTCCTTAAAAAATGTCACTGACACACGGGTCGTGTACTAAATAATTAAAAGATTTAAGCTATGACCAAACAATACACTAATACTTAGAAAAAGAAAAAACTTTTTTCATGAATTCTGAAATTTGTTATAAATAAAATAAAAAATAAAGACGGATTCACTAATCTCAGAACATTATTATAAAACTGAATAAATTGATTATAGTATTATTTTTTATTTATATGACTAAAAATGTAAACAGAAAAAATTTACTAAATATTTTTTTTCGTAAATAATTGTTTATTTTTTTTTTCAATTATATAAAAAAATACTATAATTTGTGTATGATTAAATATGGTGAGTGACTATAGTTCTTCTGATTGTTAATAATCCATACTTCCATACTATATTACTATATTTACTATATACAGGTGAAATTGAATTAATTAGCAAATTATTAAGGGGTGACTCAGACCACGAACCTGAACAACTTTCATTATGGAGCCAACTCAAACAGCGCGAAAAAAATCAGCTGTTCCATACAGAAGTGCAATAGGTACTCGGCCAAAATGTATGGAGCAGCTGTTTTGTTTTTGCGCTGTTTGAGATGCGGAGTTCGTGGTCTGAGTCACTCCTTAAAACATTGCTAATGAATTCAATTTCATCCTGTCTATATATATTTTATATGTTGTTATATATGATATTATAAATGCGAAAGTAAATCTAAACTAGCAGGGCCCGGAAGAAAAAAATCCTACAAACCGACTGCAAAGCCACCTACTGGGTAAAGTTCTGAATCTAAATCATCCATGGACCAACTCCAACGCACAGAAAAAATATACTTTAAAACGGCCCAGCCGTTAGGAGGACTTCAGTGACATACACACGTACAGAGAATTAGATTATAATAAAGAAGATAATTTACTAAATCAAGCTACGTTCTGTCAACACGAGCCCTTAATAATTAAATAAATTATGTCAAACTAATTTATATGCCAGATCCAAATATACAAAATCAAAACAATTACTTCTAAAAATGGGGAAAATATTGATGTTGATTCGTGCGAATACCATTACCAATTTACAAAATTGTAGAAACTTTTATTTTGGTTAATCTCAAAATTTAAAATGCTTGAGCATATTCAAATTCAAATTCAAATTCAAAATCATTTATTTCAACCACTTCCAGGTCATAAAACACAATTTCAAATAAAATTTCATTACAATAAAAATAATAAATAAAATAACATAAATACAATTTAAAATTATTATCATCATTAAAATTAAACCATTAAAATTAAACCATTAAAATCAAATTCAAATCGTTCAATATTGTTTATGCTGACTTGGATAACTATTTAGAAGAACTATAGTTACTTACATCAAATTGTTAGTTTATGAATATTATTTTATTTTTGATTTAGTATAGTATAGTAATGACTGATGCACGCGTCGAAACGGGCTGTTGTATCTGAATTTTTATTTCATGAACGTTTTGTTAATACAGTAGAATAGCATTAAACGCTATAATAAAATAATAGTTTTCTCCAAAACTGTTTTAAGTAACGGTTTTTTTTTATTTTACACAACAGCCTGTATGAACCGGAAGACAGATTAAACAGAACTCACATTTCCATAGATTAAAAATAATAATCAAACGAGTATTATAAAAAAAAACAAACTCATCTTGTAATTTAGAGTATATTATTACAGTTGTAATATATGTATAATCATTTTTTTATTAATATATTATTATAGATTTAGATAATATAATTATATAGTAGAGAAGTATATTAGAGATATACATACATATATATTTTTTATCACTTGCAACTTTTTAGAGGCCTTCTGAACGATAATGAAATATTACTATATTGCGTATACATGGTGTGTTAAAAATAAAACGGGCTTCGGAGAGAATTATAAAGAGAGCAATTTTAACTGACTATAGTTCTCAGGCTGGAAGATATTTATCAAAGTCACCACCGCATGCAGCTGAATACCAGTGCTTTACATGGAGCGCTTTTCTGACATCCACAACCCAGTTACTGGGTAACACGATACCCATTGGTAAGACTGGTAGTCAGACTTTCAGGCTTCCATTTGCATTCAGCTCGATGTTTGCCGGTGTGTTTAATATAAAATGCATCTTTCTTTTTCTCCTTTGGTAACTGTAATCCCCGGTTTCCACGTTCTGTTTCCGTTTGTGTTTTCACGTTTCCGTTTCAAATTTTCAAACTGCTGTGATTTGTTTTCGATAATTCCGTTAACCAATCACAGCTTTACGCTCGCTTGTCAATTTGACATATATACATTTTTCATTCGACGGAGTATTCGGTAACCAGAGTAACCAGTATCAGCGAGGACGTGTAAGCTTGTTCTATTTTTAATATATTCTGTGTAGCAACAGTTATGGGCACTATTGTAACCTTGAATCCTCAACGGACTATCACTTTGGTAACCTAACAGTGTATCCTCAAATATATAGATAGCTACAATTAATACTGGCGCTTCTAAAGGTACTGTGGTCAGACCAAAACGGATTGATTGGTTAAAAATTAAAAAAAAACGTGTTAAATATCGAATTATTTTCTCATTTATACTATTAACCTTTGGTTTTTCGAACAAAAACTAGGCTTTTGAACGACAAAAATTTACAAAAAAATAATTGTTTTTCGTTGCTCATTCCACAAAGTGACACACGACGTCTTGAGTTTCATAATTATGTCAACCAAACACTATTCGATTCTCTTCATTCGAATTACCGCTAGGAGCATTAGGATTGATGTATTTAGCTGAATAACTGAATCAATTTTATATTTCCTCACTAGAGTGAAAAAATATATTATACAAGAAAAAAAGTAATATATATTTGTAATAAACGAATAGCTGTCAAATCCATGAAAAACCGTCGGTTAGCGTAATTTAAGTATACATTTATAAGTTGTAGATATATGGCGAATATTATAAAAAAATAATATATTTATAAATTACGTTGTTCCTCTGAATTAGATATTATTATTATGCTGAGTTCTGTGTTAGCGGATAGCAATGAATTTTCTTTACATACAATTATTATTTATGTTAAAAAATATATAATTTATAACGTTTGTAATATACAGATTAACTTCCAAATTACTAGCCATTATTGTAAGTCCTTTAAGTTCGAATTTTTTACTACTAATTTACTATATGACCAACAACACTAATTTACTATATGAACAGTTTTTCCTTTTGTAGGTATATCTTCAAAAAAAACAATACTTTTTCCCCTACTTCGAAATTCGTTTCATAATCTATCTATAATCTTACCCTTTGAATTATGGCTACAGAATGAAAACTCTTTCTGTATAATGTACAGTACTCAAAAGAGATAAGTATCCGTGTCGTCGGGAATAGTTTCTTAGAAACCAATGGGGGCTTTCAAATGAAATTTTATTAAATCATTGAACTGTTCATTCTCTATAAATTGTATTTTGTTTTATTCATAAAAACCTATCGGTTTCTAAGTAAACTTCAACTGTTTCCGGCGACATGGATACTTATCTCCTTTGGTGACCGTACGTATACAGGAAAATTTAAAAAATACCCAAAACCTCTTAATCCGGACTTTGTATCAGGAAACTGAACATCATTTGTTCTACGACTTTTAAAAAGTTTTTTTTTTTCATACAAAAAGTATAAACTCGCTCTAAATTTTGTTTGCTTGCACTTGATAACCGATAAAGTTGGGCAAATCAGCTGTGCCTGTACATTAGCCTACCTTCTACCTACATCATATTCGCTATCAGGTGCGCTCGCGCATAGTATACGTAAAGAATCATGGCAGTATTTGTACAAAATAAAATATAGTGTTTAGAGAAGTTGAAATTCTAATTCTTATACTCTTGGGTACCTAAAGAGTATCTTCGGCATTTACAATATTTTTAAAAGCCCTCTATAAAAATGGATGTTAAAAGTGAAATGTTTAACGAAAAGCTAATTATTTCAAAACGAAACGGCAGCTGACAGTAACATTGACCCTGACAGTCGTTTTATGGAAAATGATGTCACAAATAATGAATAACGATTAATCAATGTACTTTTTCAACTCCGCCATTATAAAACAACGATTTACATCACTTTTCTGCCAATTTGATTGATCCGTTAATGTCACTTGTCACTTTCTTTTTTATAAAAACACGAAATGGGCGACGATATGAAACGAAAAACTGTTATTACCATTTTAAAATATTTTAATTAAGCGGGGGTTTAAAAATATGGTTAGTATATCATTCTACTCCTGGTAATGTATTCTCCACATTGGAAAATATTTTAAACCCTCTAAATGATTTTTTTTTTTCATACAATTGAATGTTTGTACCTCACCATGATTCTTTCACAGACTTCAATTAAACGAAAACTAATTGTTTTTCGCTACGTTATTTAGTTGAGCTCAAAGTCGTAGAACAAATGTTGTTCAGGGTGATGATAAGAAGTATGGGCTAAGAGGTTTTGGCTATTTTTTAATTTCCCTGTACATTTGATTTCGAATTTTATATAAGTTATTTATAATATTAATCGCCAATCCGCCTTCAGCAAGAGTGGTGATCAAAGCTTTTGTTCAGAATAAAAAAAAATAAACGCTGATAATATATTCACCATCTTTGAAGTTATTTGCTACCCGCTAACATGTACTCAAAGTTATCATTATTTTAAAATTATTGTTTCACGTTGTGTAAAGAAAAACATTCATTAAATTGCAGTTTCTTTGTATTATCCAAGAATTTATATTGACTCACTTTCTAGGCTAACTGCCACTCTCAGATACGTCAATTAAAAAGAATGAATCTTTAACTTTAATTGACTAATATAACATGACACATGTCGACAACAATATTGTTGACTGACAGCGTTCAAAGTTAAGTTGGTCAATTAAAGTTTATAATTCATTATTATTAAGTGACGTCTGAGTGTGGCAGTAAAATCTTGAAATTAATTAAATGATTTTTATTAAAGCTATTGGTGCCAACTCTGTTGTGCACAATCTAAACTTTTTTTAACCTATTTACATCTCTTTCTCTCCAATAAAACAAGAAAGAGACGGATATTAATAAGAGCTGTCAATTTATGTTGATCTTAAATGTTCATACAATTATAGTTGTCATTTCAGTACGTATTGATGAAAAACACGGCGATGTTCAAGAACAAAACTAATTTGACATCTCTAACTTAGTTCTTATCTGTCGCTGTCCTTTTCTTCAGCGGCCTGGTAGTAAGAGATGACAACTGTCTAATTTTAGTTTAGTTTGTGAACAAAGGAATATTCCGAAAAATCAAGAATTTTACACTGAAATCGTTTCATTAATATACAAGATTTTCGATTTCAACATTTCTATGAGATATCGTGCTACCTGAACGCTCTCAAGAGCGATTTTATACAATGTTTTAGTGGGATTCAAATGTCCAACTGAAAAATAGAATAATGTCGGCCAATCTTCATAAGTCCAGTTCGTCTCGTATTAATAAATTTTTGGATAATACAAACTAACAATTGTCACACTCATTCTCTACGATCACTAACTAATTATTTAAAGTAAACGGTGACGAATAATTCCTATATTGTTACTAGGTAAATGCTAAAACATGCAATGTATGAAAGTAATGAAAATTGCTTACGTCTCGAATTTAGCCCTATAAGAAATATAATGTCACTGTGTACAATATTACTTTTGTATAGAATGGTCCAGTTAACGGTATTTTCGATTAAGAATTAACGCAAGCCTGCCATGTAAAAAATCTTAATAATCGAATTTAACCAACTTCTAATTGTCATATCGATTTGAAACTCAGCAAATGTATGTAAAAGCCATGACAATACAATAATATGGTACCATCGAGCTGGGGGCCAAGTCTGCTATTTTTATAATTTCGTCATTCCAACACGATCTCATTGTCATTTTGCTAAAAGTTCGTAATCTGCTAAATTCATAATGGTCGATCATTGGTCGATCGAATTAAAAGCAATGACTGCACATTGACGTTCTAATGGTAGGTCACTGATCAAAGGAACTGTCAAAATTTTAGCAGATTACCGCCTAAGTCAGTCATTCAGTTGTCATTTTGTACGAGATTAGCATTCTTTATCATTTCTTTCAATGGCGTGTCAGTGGTTGACCATTCGAAAGTCATAATGACGCCATTATATTAGTAGATTACCAAACTTCAACAATTATGAAATCAATGATATACGATTCTGACACTATTGTAATAGCAGACTTGAGGCCTTGATCTGATGATGGACCTAGAAGGTAGGCACTGGAACTCCATAACGGAACGACGTATTCTAGAGGCCGACCACTTAATTGAGACCATTCCTGAGGTAGCTGCGCGGTGCGGGAGGGGTGTAGTGACGTGAGAGCTCACTGATGCCACAAAGTACGTAAGACTGCGGCGCGCCCGAGTAAGGAGACCACTCAGAACAAACCGCCATTTTACGCACACACACATTACGTTTATAGGCATTCTCAAGCAGTTTCAAGCAGACTTCAGTCAGACATTTCATGACGAACAGGAAAATTTTGTTATAAAGAAATTGCAAAGAGTTCCAACCAGTGCCAATAAAATTTCATATTGTCACTAATAAAACCTACAGAGTCAATACAGTATCAGCCCTAGTGAGTCTGGCAAGTTTGGGTAATTATTTTTGAAGATGGCGGGAGCGGTCCTTCTGTACCCTCTATATTTTGTGCTGATACGTCTACTTGTGACAGCTGTCACCCCTCCCGCACCGCGCAGCTACCTCAGGAACATGTCATGTTTATATTCAGAATTGAAAAATGTTCGTATTTATCACTTCCTGAAAGTTCGGTACTGAATTACAGGTAATTTTGTAGTATTTTTTTTTTACCATAATGTACAGCATCTATTGACCATTTTGTACTAAAGTATACCTACTCTGACCCACCCTAATGAAATTGTATTATAATTATGAAGATGTAGAAGAAAAAGATCATTATTTTTTATAATTTGTCCAAATCAATTGGATGTCTTGTACCAAATTGTCATTGTACTATTATTTATAATATTATTAAATAATTAAAATATAATTAGTTTTTTTGTTATCAGACTCATAGGCTAGATCTAGTATTTATGAAAAGTTTTTTATTAATATTTAGTCGAGTTTTTTTTTCAGAAATTGTTAGTATTTTCTATAGTTTAGTTTGAAAACTCATTATTTTTAGAATTATATTGTTATTGTATAAGTGGTTGTCACAATTCTGGTTTTTGTGTGTTGGTTGCCGATTTGGGATATTTGTTTATTAAATTAATATTAAAAATAAACTCAATATTAATATTGACAAGCATTAAATTAAATTACAATATATGAAAACGGAGCATCTTAAGTCATTTTGAACCTAATTTCCAATCAGTGTAGTTCAGTTTTCAATGCCTACAATGCAAGTAGAATATTCACGTCATTTTGAAATGGACTCAATATTCGTGTGTTTAAAGTAAATTATTGTGTGAGTAGCAATAATATGTGTTGTATTTAGTCTGAATGTAGGCAGATAAGTAGGTACTTACATAATATTAATTTTCATTTCTTGTTCTCTGTTTCCTTTTTGTCAAATTGTATTGTTAAAATTTAAACAAGCAATATAATTGTGTATTTATTAGGTCTTTAGCAAGCAAATATCACAAATCGGTGAAAAGGGCGAAATTGGTTGCTAGTAAAAATCGTTGTTTCTTTTTTATCAAAATGTTATTTAGAAAAATATTCAACTGACTTGTTTTTTAATCATGAAAATATTGTTATTTCTTATAATTGGTTGACCATATTGGTAATTTAAATAATGTAGCTAGATCTGTTAATAATTTAATAAATTTTTGACTCAAATTTTGTCCAAAAGATTCTAACACTCTTACTGCCGAACGATGGGCCTATATTAAAGTAATAATTTGACATCACCAACAAAGAGGTTGGACATATAAAAAAATTCAAACATGTGCTATTTTTCACGCAACTATTGCTATTTTTGTTTAAAAGTAAATCGTTTTATATTATCATCAATGCATAGACGCGTTGTTTCGAACTGTGTTTAATATATCGTTTCCAGTATCGTTTTAAAAGACATAATTTTTTTTTTGATATTTATTTTAAATCGCCATTGCGGTTTTATTTTAATATCAAATTGATGGTACTTTTTCCTTGATTTTTCAGTTGACAACACAGATTTATCACAGATCTATTAAATGGGTCAACAATTTCCGCAATGTTTGACAACCTATTTGACAAGATATCACAAAACATTTAGTATTATCAACTAAAAATAAAAATAAGATCTCGAAACAGCGCGTCTTTTAGTACCTATATGTTTTATGTTACATCTCTGCAAACCAGAATGTTTTGTCAAACTATATTACGCCCTGAATGCAATGAACTAGTTAAAAAAATATATATAAATAAATTAATGTATTCGTTTTGTTATTGTATATTGCGTTGCCGACATTATAACAAAACAATAACTGTTAGGAAATTTAATAAAAATAAAAAGTTAATCAATTTTTTTTTGTTTTATTTTGCTACGTGCATAGAAAGACAATTAATCGAAATGTTGGATGACTGGTAATTAGGAATATAACTACCAAAGTTTCCGCTAGAGGCGCCACTGAACTATAACGTAATCAAAGTGACACGGACACGATAATACTTTTTGTCTGTGCATCAAAATTATTTTTTTATATTGAGAGAATTGGGTACTTGACACCGACATACTGTTTATTAGCTGTCAAAACGAGATTCCTTCGTAGATTTTGTATGACAATAGCGACCTGTGACGTCACTTATTTACCAACTCAATTGACTAACTATTAATTGATTTCAAAGCAACTTAAAATCTAATTTTACAGTTAATTGAAAATTAATCGGGTTTTCCGTGCTAAAATAAAGTGTATTAAAAGATAAGTTGTATTTTGGAATTATTGGATAATGGTGTCAACAACTCAATTATAGCATATTTACTATGTGCATCAGTGTTGTGCATTTGGATGCAAAAATGTAAGCAATAGGAAATAACTGTACGTCGCAAAAACTTCAAGTCTAAGCACTCAAGACTGTTCTGTGTTTTTAACTGACTTAAACAATTCATTAGCTTGCTTTTCATTCTCTTTCAAAGTCAAAGCATTTATTTCAATTAAACCATTTACCCGTACAGGCACTTTTGAATTGTCAAGAAGTCGGTCAGTTAGTAAGTTGAAGCTAGTTGCTCGTTCCAAAACGTAGGATAGGTCTCTATGGAGAAGAACGAGCAATAAAAGCATTTTACAAAAAAGACAACCGCCTTCAAAAACTAAAAAGTGAAAAATAACTTTAGCACAGAACACACATTGACTTTAGTTTCGAAATTCAGTGGCTTTGTTCTGTTTGTTGTTTTGTATTGCCACCGACTTCCGTAACTAAAGTCAATGTGTGTTCTGTGCTAAAGTTATTTTTCACTTTTTAGTTTTTGAAGGCGGTTGTCTTTTTTGTAAAAAGCTTTTTATTTTTCGCTTTTTAGTACCTCCTTCTCATCCAAATCTATTAAGAAGAGATTGAAAGTTAACTACTACAAAGATTGATGAAACTAAAACGTCGTCTATGTAAAATTTTTGGGAACTTGTTGATTTTTCAAAAAGTGCTGAATCAATTTCGATAAAATTTATATGAGACCACCCCTGAAGCATACCCTATCCATAAAATAAAGAATTTTCAAAATCGGTTTACGTTTGCCGGAGAAATCGCGTAACAAATCGCGCACATACTTAATGCAAATTTAAGACTTATACGGTTTTCTCATGGATACCATTGTCAGAACTGGACCAAATTAAAATGGGACCACACGGGAAGCACTAGCTTTCAAATAAAATAAGAATCATCCAAATCGGTTCACCCAGTCCAAAGAAATCCGGTAACAAACATAAAAAAAAACAGACGAATTGATAACCTCCTCCTTTTTTGAAGTCGGTTGAAAAACGCCACGGACACTCTTTTAAATCAAGTTTTTACAAAATACTGGTTACATTATTCTTGTTGCTTCTATTGTGAAAACAATGCAGGTAATCTAGCAATACAAAATACAAAACAATTGGTTGTCTGTAAAGTCGGTTTACTGACGATAGTTGAACGTGACAACGCGAAAGAAGCATTATAAACAATTGACACCACATTCACTTTTCACTTTGAACGCCTCAGAGCGAGGTAACGCCGCAGAGCGAGGTAACGCCGCATGACGTCATGTTTTTTCGTGCGTGCAGCCGGCTCTATCGAATTATAAGACGTTGTCACGTCAAAAAGAATCAAGATAAAAGCCATGGTACTTAAGAGTTGACCAATCTCTACTGACAGCGCCCGTTCACGAACATGACGCGTGGAT
Source organism: Charanyca ferruginea (assembly GCA_947361185.1). Taxonomy (NCBI): domain Eukaryota; kingdom Metazoa; phylum Arthropoda; class Insecta; order Lepidoptera; family Noctuidae; genus Charanyca; species Charanyca ferruginea. The sequence continues at coordinate 10,064,169 of OX376080.1, read as the reverse complement.
CAGCACCATTCAGCTCAACCATTTTGGAGGGAGCTGAATGATCCGACACACGCGCCACCATCAGCGAGACATTTGATATGACAATTCTCTCAACCGCCACGCCATGCTCATTTATGTCTAACACATAACAATTTACTTAATATATGGCTCCATAGTACTCACCAAAGAGAATGTACCTACTCACATTTACAAAATTGAAATAATGCTGCTAAATAATACAAAACTTCAGCTGTCTACACACCGAAGCCGCCGGGCCGCCGGCACGAACCCGGCGAGCAAGGCCGGCGGCCTGCTGAGAACGGCAAGATCGTGAAAATCAGGCCGCCGGCCTTGTCCGCCGGGTTCGTACCGGCTTCGGTGTGTAGACAGCTTAAGATAACCGATATGTCTAAAATGTCGAAAAAGATAATTAAAATAATTATATCTTATCTTTGTCTCATCATCTGTAATATGTGACGAAGGTTTCACAACAAAATTATTATTTGCGTTATCCAGATTTATTTGTATGGATGGAACCGGCTTATATAGAGCGGGGGGGGCCCCCCACCCCCGCTAAAAACTACTGCATACGAAGAGACGGCGTCGTGTTACGCTGCGTGGTGTCACGTAGCCGACCGCGGAAACGCCGATACAGCACACCTTTCAGCCAAAACTCTTCCTTGAGGAAGGTCACCAAATGTTGAGTCGGAACGCGCACTACGAACGACTTGAAATTGGTGTTATGGCGCGCCTCCAACTTCTCCACCCTCAAGGTCCAGTTGGTCTTCACCCGTAGATACTCCACGATGTCCTCAGTCTTTGTAGAGTGATGCAAACGGGACACGTACAGCTGCGTCGTCGGTACCGCAGGACGTAGCAGCATGTTAGATCAGGCGGGCGCCGTCCCACACTGGTTGCGATAAGAAGGCTTCTTCTTCTTCTTTCTCTCCACCTTGATGAAGCCGTCCCCAACGAATGTGTTCTTCGGTGGAACCTGCTGTTCATGGTCCATGACAACGCCTTTAGTCGCGCTCGATACTGAGCGACTCTGCTTTCCCCCTTTTGGTTTTTCTGCTTGTCGTTTCGTTTGCGACACAGCAGGCTTCATGTTGGCGACAGTTGCAGAATAGGTAGGTTTGGGGGTCGATGTACCTATTACACGCGACGCTTCCCCGGCAGGTACGACGCAATCAACAGAACACGATGCAACGCTTGCATTCTTGACAGCCGATGACGCAGATTCACTCGCCGACTGGAAACTGCAGACCGAAGCATTTTGTGCCCCGCGACGTGTGTTTACATTGGTGTCGTCCGATGACCTACTTGCCGGAATATCGTTGCGCAACAACGCTACTTCGGCTTTCACCGATGGTGACATCCGATGACTCCAACTTGGACTTCATCTCAGCCAGGCTTGCCTTCAAAGATCTGATGTCCTTCAGCAGCCCGGTAACGTCGACGTGGTCGAAAGTGACAGGAGGCAGCTTGTGCAGCTCCTTCGCCACAAAATCTGGCACGTCATCCGGATCGGTCCTCTTCAGCAGGTCGATGATGTCCTGCAGACTCTTCTGGCCACCATCTCTCCGGCGAGATAGCATCTGCCCGACTTGGTCGAGTGATTGAAATAACAGCAACTTGGCACTGCATACCTCTTCCTCTTCTAAGGAGGACTTGCAGATCTGCAAGAAGCTGACCTCGTCCATGTAGTCGATGGCATGCTTGACGAATGCCAAAAGCTCGTTAGCAATGAGCTGCTTTGAAGCCATTGCGTATAAAATCGGGCAGCAGTTACCGCTGCACGGACAAACACAGATTAGCGAACGGACTTAGAACAAACGGGCATTTTTCACACGCACACATTGACATTACGTTTATAGGCATTCTCAAGCAGTTTCAAGCAGACTTCAGTCTCGACTGTCACGTGTTGTCAAAATGAATAAATTATGTAATTGACATTTCATGACGAACGGAAAAATGTTGATAAAAAAAATGCGAAGAGTTCCAACCAGTGTCAATTAAATTTCATACTGTCACAAATAAAACCATAGGTACTATGTAGCGACATCTATCGCACATGAAGCATACTACAACCGACGTTTCCTAGATCGCGCAAGCAGAGTTATCCCCGACATTAGGATGTACCTATACGACAATCCTGACAACAACCGTCGGGCAGTAGCCCACCAGACATAACACCCGTCTGGTCGGAGGATCCTCCCTTTTCAATAGAGGATGAAGAACTTTACACCCTGTTCCTCATACCTCTAAACTGGTGACCCCGCACATACGTCGACGCAGCCTTCGTGCAGCTACTTCATGAAGACGTCACTTCTTCAAGCTCTCGAGCTACGAGTCATACAGCCAGCCAGCATCCACAGCTTCTACGGGTATTCTGACCACCAGCATGCAGCAGACGCGCATACCTGGTTAATCCTGGGCCATCCAGAACACAATGAAATGAAATGATTGCACGCTAAAACGTTTAATAAATAAGGATACAGTTTGGTACACAGCAATCTTATTTATAAGCTAATGGCGAATTTTTCCACAGATAATCAATAATTCTCTTATAGATTACAAATGCGTTCAGGACACTACAAATACTCTCCCCTTAAAGATTAAGACGCACCGGGGCTTTAATATCTCTACAAGAACGCCTTTCATTAATGTGAGCCTTATTATTTTCAACCGACTTCAAAAAAGGAGGAGGTTATCAATTCGTCTGTATTTTTTTTTTTTTTTTTTTTTATGTTTGTTACCTGATTTCTCGGGACTGGGTGAACCGATTTTGATGATTCTTTTTTTATTTGGAAGCTAGTGCTTCCCGTGTGGTCCCATTTTAATTTGGTCCAGTTCTGACCATGGCATCCATGAGAAAACCGTATAAGTCTTAAATTTGCATTAAGTATGTGCGCGCGATTTGTTACGCGATTTCGATTTTGAAAATTCTTTTTTTTATAGATAGGGTATGCTTCAGGGGTGGTCCTAAATATATGTTATCGAAATTGATTCAGCACTTTTTGAAAAATCAACAAATACCCAAAAATTTTACATAGACGACGTTTCAGTTTCATCAATCTTTGTAGTAGTTAACTTTCAATCTCTTCTTAATAGATTTGAATGAGAAGGAGGTACTAAAAAGCGGAAAATAAAAAGCTTTTTACAAAAAAGACAACCGCCTTCAAAAAGTGAAAAATAACTTTAGCACAGAACACACATTGACTTTAGTTTTGGAAGTCGGTGGCAATACAAAACAACAAACAGAACAAAGCCACTGAATTTCGAAACTAAAGTCAATGTGTGTTCTGTGCTAAAGTTATTTTTCACTTTTAGAAGGCGGTTGTCTTTTTTGTAAAAAGCTTTTTCATTTACAACTTGATCTTTAGAGACGTTGCCAACTCCTGGACTATTTGGAACTTGAGGTATAATTTTACCTATTATTGGAATCAACGGTGAATCATCTAAATCTTGAAAATTATTTTCATTTGGAGTAATAGAAACACTTGGCAATGTCCCTGAAGTTACAGGAAAAACAATGGTATCATTTGGCAAACTATTAAAATCCTTATTTAAACAAACATCATTGTTTTCATTATAGCACTCACTATTCTCCTCTCCTTGAGCTTGAGGCAAAGAAGGTATCTGGTTAACATGCCTTTTCCATACCAAACCTTCATTAATTAATTTGCATAAATACCTCATCAATTACACATTTTATAAACTGTTTTTTATTAGGATTTCTGTAATCTCTGCAATACACATAATCACCTACTTTAAACATTTCCTCTTTTCTATAATTGTTATTATTGTTACAATTAGAATTATTATCACTGCCCTTAGACAACAAATCAAATCTAGTTCTCAATGTTCTCTGAAACATTAACTGTGAAGGTGAAACTCCAGTAACAGAATGAATAGAGTTTCTATAATGAAATAAATACCGATACATTAAAGTTTCAAAACTTACTTGAACATTACTTTTGTCTCTCAAAGCTTTCATCATGCCAGATTTGAAACTTCTAACAGCATTTTCTGCAAAGCCATTGGTAGCAGGATGGAAAGGAGGTGAAGTTTCATGTTTAATACCAATTTTGTAAAAAAATCTGTAAACTCTGAGGAACAAAACTGCATTGCATTATCTGTTACAACTACTTCACTTAAACCAAATCTACTAAAACATTCCCTAAACTTGTCAACTGTGGATTTAGTATCCATACTTTTCATAATAAAAGCTTCGGGCCATTTAGTGTAAGAATCTACAATCAATAAAACCATTATATCATTAATAGGTCCTAAAAAGTCTGCATGTATACTTACGTTCATAAGGTTTGTGTGTTTTTGGCCATGAAATTATTTTAGATTTTTGTGGTTCAGGCCTTGCACTCATGCATACATCACAATTTTTAACATATTTTCAACCGACTTCAAAAAAGGAGGAGGTTATCAATTCGTCTGTATATATATATATATATTTTTATGTTTGTTACCTGATTTCTTGGGACTGGGTGAACCGATTTTGATAATTCTTTTTTTATTTGAAAGCTAGTACTTCCCGTGTAGTCCCATTTTAATTTGGTTCAGTTCTGAGAATGTCATCTATGAGAAAACCGTATAAGTCTTAAATTTGCATTAAGTATGTGCGCGATTTGTTACGCGATTTCTCCGGCAAACGTAAACCGATTTTGAAAATTCTTTTTTTTATGGATAGGGTATGCTTTAGGGGTGGTCCCATATAAATTTTATCGAAATTGATTCAGAACTTTTTGAAAAATCAACAAATACCCAAAAATTTTACATAGACGACGTTTTAGTTTCATCAATCTTTGTAGTAGTTAACTTTCAATCTCTTCTTAATAAATTTGGATGAGAAGGAGGTACTAAAAAGCGGAAAATAAAAAGCTTTTTACAAAAAAGACAACCGCCTTCAAAAAGTGAGAAATAACTTTAGCACAGAACACACATTGACTTTAGTTTCGGAAGTCGGTGGCAATACAAAACAACAAACAGAACAAAGTCACTGAATTTCGAAACTAAAGTCAATGTGTGTTCTGTGCTAAAGTCCCACATCTATATCCCCACATAATTACTCCCTTGTCAATATATAATTCACTTTTCTTATCCCAAAATGGTTTTAAGAAATTGTTTTCCAATCTAACTGGAAAGCCATACCTAATCATATTAAATAATGAACTTAAAATAGAATCTTTTCTAGTTTCTGACCTTACTAAATGCAAATTAATAATAAAATAACATGTTGATTTTCTACAAAATTAATATAGTCATATTTTTTAATTGAACTATCCTCACATTCTTCATATCTTAAAGGTAAGCGAGACATACAGTCAGCGCTGAAATTTTCAGTCCCCTTTACATGTTTAAAAGTATAATCATGTCATCATGTTCAAAAGTAAGACAACAGAAGTTACCAGTAACCAATATAGTTAAATTTATCAAAAACAAGGTATCTTCTAGCAATCACTTAGTATATTGTAAAAAAGGGTCAAAGCAACATTCCATGAAATTATTTCAACAAAATATTTAAGGTTTTTCTTCTAAGCAATTAGAAATTGAGCTGTTTTTAGAAAAGACAAAGCTCGACATTATTTGTTTCACCGAACACTGGCTGAAGGATTATGAAATGTTAATTAATTATGATAATTATACTATTGGCAGTTGTTTCAACCGGATAACTATGATGCGTGGTGGTTCACTAATCTTAATAAAAAATAATATCCAAATTTAAGTCTCGTAAAGACATAGTGGAACTATCGGTTGAACATACTATTGAACTGTCCTGTGTTGAGCTAGATAGGCATGTAATAGTGTGATCAAAACTACTCCATTTTTTGAGTCAATAATGGAAGACGTTTTGACTAAACTTACAAATGGCAATAAATCAGTCAATCAATAATTTGCGGTGACTTTAACGTTAATATTTAAGTAAACAATTCAAATAGCAGTAGATTAATAAGTCTTTTTAAATCATTTAATTCGTCAAATGTGTTTTTAGAACCAACACGAGTAACTACGACTACTGCTACATGTATTGATAATGTTTTTTGTTGCTGCGACTATTTAGAAAAGGCTATAGTGAATTGTCTCCCGTCTGATCACAGCGGGCAAACCGTTACTTTTGAATCCAACGCTCCAATACAAAAAGTGCAGGTACTGTCAAGACCAGTAACATCTGGCAATTTAATTAAATTTAATAGCACTTTAATGAGTAGGTAAGTTAAACATTCAGGGCCTTAAGGGGCTATTAAACGACTTTTACAGATTTTAAACCGACAATCACGTCAAAATGTGCAGTGTCTGACTTGAAAAAAATATTATATGTTAAACTAGAACATTCTCTTAATCACTTAGTAAGTGATTAAGAGAATGTTCAGAGTTTTGGACGCAGACTGCGTCCAAAACTTTCAAAATTTAGTCGAAAAAATTAAATAAAAGTAGTATTCTTTCAAAATTAAAAAAAAAGGTGTATACTAAAAGATAGATAATAAAATTGTCTGTAAGATAGTGTAAGTTTCGGATAATTATACCTGGTAGATTTTGTGTGATTGTCAATGTTTTGTCCGCGTCAGACACAACTTCACGAGTTAATTAAACTATTTAATATGAACTTAATCAAAAATATTCACTTTCTATATGATTAGGAGAATGTTCTAGTTTAACATATATTTTTTTCAAATCATTTACACTGCACATTTTGACGTGATTGTCAGTTTAAAATCTGTAAAAGTCGTTTAATAGCCCCTTAGAGTGATGGTAATGTTTTGTATGAAGAATTCTTTTTTTTATGAAGATTAAAGCTTTTCTAAATACCCAGTTACTTTCATTATACTCCTGCAGGTAGAAATCTGAGACTTACTTTGGTGTGTAAATTATTGTGTACTATTAATGCTTTTCTATTAATTATTAATAATTATGTTATTAAATAATTGATAAAAAAGCAGGACTATACAATAATTTGTACACTAGTTGTAAAATTTTAACTCAATGACAATCTACTATAGCTACCTATCTATCTTGTCGTGTAAAATCGTTTGGCAGACACTTATTTATCATACATTTTGTCAATAAAGTCTCGGGAATAAATCATTTAAAAAGCTCATTTAAAGGCATTGTTTTAATTCTTTTTGACGCTAAGTTGGCGCAACTGTCCTCTTTACTCACGCGGAGTTCGATTTTCACTGGTCATAAACTTCATTTCGCAGAAAATCGTTTGGCAGACACTTATCTATCACACATACAGGAAAGATTTGTATTTTTGAGTTCATTCGTTACATACAAAAATACAAATCTTTCCTCTTTATAATATTGGTATAGACTAAGGTCTCCAATATTTCTAAAATGTCGAAAAAGTAATATATCTTATCTTTGTCTCATCATCCGTAATATGTGAACGAAAGTTTCACTACAGAATCATTTGTATGGAACCGGCTTATACAGGGGGGGGGGGGGGTGCACAACCCAGGATGTTGGAGGATGTTGTAGGAATTCTAGAATGATCATTTTCTACGGCCAGAACTCTTAGCCTCCGATCTGTTAGGACTGATCACATAATGAACAAATATCAAAATCACCTTTTCCCAAAGTTGACAGAAAAGGCATAGACAGCGTCATCTTACTCTTTATTCAACTTACCCCCTATCTGAAGAAACGTTAATGCGTGTATTCCACGTAGGTACTTACTTTTCAATACACAACATACTAGAGCACATTTGAATTCCGCGCCATGTGCAACGAGACAGTGCATGCCATTGGCGCATAGTCTCCGCATTGTCTACTCAATCAGTGAGTCGGCCCGGGCGATCAAAAGAACCCTTTCAAAACTAATCACGGTCAAAGTGCATCTCAAGACAGTTCTAACAAGCCCAAACACGAATAGAAAATGTTGTTGCGTTATGGAGTTCCAATGCCTACCTCCCGGCTCCATCATCAAATCAGTTCAATGGTACCATATTATTGCATTGTCATCGGTCCTTGATAAGTGTGAGCAGTTTTCAAATAGATCCGGCGTTTTGAAGGGGATAAAAATCGAGTTCGAAAATTCTGATACATACATCCGAAGCACGCTTTTATTATTATCGGAAGTATTTTTTTTATTATTATTAGTAGAATAATAATAAAAAAAATACTTCTAATAATAATAATAAAAATACTTCCGACAATAATAAAAGCGTGCTAAAAAGACGTTAGGCTAAGAAGCAACGTAAAGAATAGTGATAATTAATTATTTCATGTATTCGAGGCATATTATTCATATTTATTTATATAGTGAGTCATTAGTGACAGTCAATGTCATCCGACAGACCAACTCGGCGTAATTGTTTTTGAATTTGAATTAGATAAATAAAATGTTACGTGGGATTCTATAACTAACGAAACTGTTAGATTCCTTGTTTATTCATAATGTAATTTACAAAGTTTTGTGTAAATGGCTACAGTAGTTTTATCACAAATCTATATAACACAAGAACATATACACTTTTAGCCAGTTCTCTGTAATCATCCTTTGTTTATAAATACGACACTCATAATCCGGCTATTGTTTATAGATAAGTACCTGCTCTGGGTATTCAAGATCACGAAACAGTTTTTGTTATCGCTGTACGACGAACAGAAACTGCTTGAGAGCGTTTTTTGTGGCCGGTGTCATTATTAGAGTATATTCATCTATGGGTGTCATAACGTTCGCCTCGCGGGGCGCTGGGTTTTTGACAGTAAACAATGTATTGCGCGCTTGGATTGACCGGTTAATACTCATTTTTAGATGATACTTAACATAATCTTAGTTTCTCTGTGTATTGTAATAGAATCTCTGAATAATTCCAGAGATTCACTTAAAATAAATATTTTAAATCGTTTGATTCGTTTGATCGTGTCTAATCAGCAGACTTGCTTATTTATAGTTAACTGAAATCACACCTCGGACACTTCATACAAAACTTGCAAAAGTTGCTAGATGATACTTAACATAATCTTAGTTTCTCTGTGTATTGTAATAGAATCTCTGAATAATTCCAGAGATTCACTTAAAATAAATATTTTAAATCGTTTGATTCGTTTGATCGTGTCTAATCAGCAGACTTGCTTATTTATAGTTAACTGAAATCACACCTCGGACACTTCATACAAAACTTGCAAAATAATTACCTATTACTACTACAAAACCAAATGACGTCTGTACACGTGCAAATGTGTGCGTGAATTTTAGTAGGGTTGAATCAGTTGGATGTCGTGGCGTACAAAATGGCGCGAAAAGTGCAGCGCTTTGCGTCGGGTGAACCGAACGACGACGGAACTACCCGAACGTTTCGAGCATTATTATGAAGTGATCTTGTCCGAGCGTTCAATTATTTACTTCTTAAAGAAATAAAATAAATGATATTTGATTTTGAATACTCGGATTTGTAATGACATAAAAGTAATATTATAATATTTATTATGTAAAGAGGTTTATTTATTCATCAATAATGGTAAATTAAGGTACCTACCTACCTAATTACAAAATATGGAATTCACGATCGCCCCATTACGCGGCAACGCATTTTTTATTTTTTAATTTTTTTCGGAACCAGTCTGTGGCCATACATGTTAAGTTCAAAAGTATTAAAAATAAAAATTAAGAATTAATTAAAATATTACAATAATAATAATAATTACAATGGGGCGACGCGACAATGTTGGTGCGTAGGGTACTACTTTTCAATTCCAAGAATGAATAGAACGTGAAAGAACTAAAGAAAGGGACATAAGTACATAACTAAGACAATAAAGAGAGAGAGCAATATTAATAGCTGGTAATGTTGGTATGTTATTATTACGGAAGTTTTAATTGTATTATTATAAAACGACGAAAACTTGGAAAATAAATGAATCAGCGAGATTAAAACTAATAAATAAAACTTAAAACAAAATAAATCGCAAAATTCTTACGATTTTGAGCGCCCTGGCTAAAGAGTCGGCGGTTAGCCTCCCAAGTGCGGGGTGAGGGTGCGGTATCTGATATAGCGCGGGGAAGGGAGTATTCATTCTGTGCTGAAATATAGGAATTATAGAATCTCTGAATAATTCCAGAGATTCACTCAAAAATAAGTGTACACAAGTGTGTAAGTGTGTTACAGTACAAGTTATTAAATTTAGCAACGGGAATGTCATGAAACGTTTGTAACGAAACCATAGCGCGATTCAGAAAATGTTCACCAATGAACAACGCCATCTATCGAGCAAGGCGGTAAACTTTTTGCACAGATTTAAAATAAAAAAAAATAATAACAAAAATTATGAAAAGTAGATGTCGGCGAAAAATTCTTTGTATTGTGTATATCCCCGAATATCGCGCGCGGAAATGTTTCACTTTCATAATACCTATTAAAAAAAACTACTTACTAGATCTCATTCAAACCATGTTTCGGTGGAAGTTTACATATGGTAATGTAGGTAGGTACAGACACCAGCACATCAAGCTACTACAATCTGTCACATTTCTTTAATCGATTTTTAACTTTATAGTTAAAGAATAAGGTTCAAGATTGATTGTGAAAATGTGACAGTTTCGGGTAGGTTGACCTGCTGGCGTCTGTAAATAATATTTTTTTTTTCAGTTTTATCATTCTCTTATTTTAGAAGTTAAAGGGGGGGACGGGGGGACACAGTTTACCACTTTGGAAGTGTCTCTCGCGCAAACTTTTCAGTTTAGAAAAAAATGATATTAGGTACCTCAATATCATTTTTGAAGACCTATCCATAGATACACTTAGGTATGGGTATGATGAAAAAAAAATTGAGTTTCAGTTCTAAGTATGGGGAACCCCAAAAATGTATTGTTTTTTTTTCTATTTTTGTGTGAAAATCTTAATGCGGTTCACAGAATACATCTACTTACCAAGTTTCAACAGTATTGTTCTTATAGTTTCGGAAAAAAGTGGCTGTGACATACGGACGGACAGACAGACAGACATGACGAATCTATAAGGGTTCTGTTTTTTGCCATTTGGCTACGGAACCCTAAAAAGCGAAGAATGAATTATTATGGCTGTGCACATTTAATAATAAAATCATAATAATATTGTGTGCGATTTTGAGGAACAATGAATTTTGAAGATATAATCATGCTTTCTTCTTCCATTCCGTCCAGGCAAAGGCAGTCAGTGAAAGCATTACGGTAGACCCGTTATGATTTCACTGACTGCATTTTCTACAATATCATTCTTCACACAATAATTCATCCATCTTATCTTTGGTCTTTCTCTCCCTGTCTATGCATTAAGGCGACGATATACGACTTTTACAGATTTTAAACTGACAATCACGTCAAAATGTGCAGTGTAAATGATTTGAAAAAAATATATGTTAAACTAGAACATTCTCTTAATCACTTAGTTAGTGAATATTTTTAATTATATTCATATTATATAGTTTAATTAATACGTGAAGTTGTGTCTGACGCGGACAAAACATTGACAATCACACAAAATCTACCTATCTATATAGGTATAATTAAACGAAACTTACACCATCTTACAGACAATTTTATTATCTATCTTTTAGTATACGCCTTTTTTTAAATTTTCGACTAAACTTTGAGAGTTTTGGACGCAACTGCGTCCAAAACTTTCAAAATTTAGTCGAAAAAATTAAATAAAAGTAGTATTCTTTCAAAATTAAAAAAAGGCGTATACTAAAAGATAGATAATAAAATTGTCTGTAAGATAGTGTAAGTTTCGGATAATTATACTTGGTAGATTTTGTGTGATTGTCAATGTTTTGTCCGCGTCAGACACAACTTCACGAGTTAATTAAACTATTTAATATGAACTTAATCAAAAATATTCACTTTCTATATGATTAATAGAATGTTCTAGTTTAACATATATTTTTTTCAAATCATTTACACTGCACATTTTGACGTGATTGTCAGTTTAAAATCTGTAAAAGTTGTATATCGTCGCCTTAACATCAACAATAACATCATCAACATTTTTAACTCTATAATTGGTCACATGCGCGTTTCATTCTTTCTCTTCACATGCCCATATACCAAGACCAGAGGCGTAGCGTGGACTAATATAGACGTGGGCGAAGTCGCATCAGCGAGGCCTCTTTTCTTTCATTCCCAAGATCTACGCAATAGATCTATTCTACCGAAAATGCTACGACACGACATACCTACTCATCATGGTTGTGCAAAAATATAAATGCGCGGTGGAAGAATACCCGTGTTCCTCGAAGCGCACTAATTTTAAAACGTACCAAATGAAGCAGACCGCTATTATTCCTCGAAGCGCACCAGTCAGGTACGCTTAGGAAATTCCATTAAAAAATATTATAATTTTATTCCTCGAAACACACCCCCTTCGTCTGTCCAGAAGCCAAATATAGGTCGCTTGTCATTATTTAACTATTGTGTCTCCTATTTGACAGTTGAGCTCCTAATGGTCAAGGTGTGATTAGAGATAGGTACTTATTAGCTAACGGAAAATATTGATATCAAATAATGCACGTTTTTTTAAGAGTCGGTAAAAAATTATATTCTTCATGGGCTTAGATGGATTTACGTGTACTTCTACCATGAGTGAGGTAAGTAGTATCGCATAAGCCACTACTTTCAATTCATTTCTGTTTTCCTGATAGTTATAGGTAAGATAGGACAGTTTTTTAGGACTTCTTTCGATTGTAGTGAATAACGAATATTTTATATTCCTCTTCATGTTCAATCGTTGGTGCACAAGTTAGTGAGATCGTTTAGGCGCCTATTTTGTATTCATTGCTTTTAAAACAACAAATGATTCAATTTCAAACTAAGTATTAAGTCGCTTAAGCACGTAGTTTCAATTCATTTCTGCTCTCCTGGTAGTTTTAATAAACAGTTGTATTTTAAAACGTCTTCTATCGACGTAATTTATTACGAATCCTTCATGCATTTCACTATGTTTTATCGTTAGTGCGTTTCGAGGAATAAAATTATAATATTTTTAACTTGATTTTCTAAGCGCACCTGGCTGGTGCGCTTCGAGGAATACCCCGAAATAAGGTTTTATTTTGTAACTTGCGTGATTTATTTTTTACAAGAGTAGGTAATGTTCTTCCGGTTTTTTACCTTTTAATCTTTTATCTTTTGAAAACCTCTAGTAAAGATTTGTTATTCATTTTTAACCCCCGACGTAAAAACGACGGGGTGTTATAAGTTTGACGTGTCTGTGTATGTGTGTGTGTGTCTGTCTGTGGCATCGTAGCTCCCGAACGGATGAACCGATTTTGTTTTTGTTTTTTTTATTTGAAAGGTGAATTAGTCGGGAGTGTTCTTAGCTATGTTTGATAAAAATCGGTCCAAAATGGCTGCCGCTACAAAATAGCTAATCACATATTTTTTCACAACTCCATCAATATGGGTATCAAATGAAAGGGCTTCACTAGTAGAATACTATACACTATGATAAATTTCAAAGCCAAGATGACCGGCACCACAAAATGGCGAATGACATTTTCTTTTCACGACTCCCTCAATATGGATATCAAATGAAAGGGCTTGACTAGTAGAATAATGCTTACGGTATTGAAAGGGAATGAGGAATATTAATTAACTAACGAAATGAAAACTAAAAATTAATTTTATAAACTCTAAGGGCCAAAGCACCGGTTCCCTGCTGTTTAAACAGCCGGCTGTTTAAACATAGGGTAGACTGGGTACGATTGTGCCAGAGTACGGTTGTGCCAATTGGACGTAGTTACGCAAAAAGAATCCAATCCACACTTTTTCCAAAATTGAATTATATATACCAAACGCATTCTCAGGGTGATATCTTTAATATCAAAAAAGATCCATGTGACGAAATACAACTTTAGACGTATCTACAACTTCTCAAAACCAGACTAATTTACATTTAAAAACTTTCAAATAAAAATTAAATTAAAAATTTAAAAAACCCCCAACGCAAAACACAAAAGCAATTATTTAAAAAGTAAAAAATAATATCTTTTGTTGAGCCATCAAATGTTTGTTCGTTGAAATGGCGCTATAATATCGCGGCGGGGTACCGCTAAGTCAGCAATAGCTAAATAGGTAAAATAGCGAACTCATGGATTTGCAATGAGATTTGACTTACGCGGTACCCCGCCGCGACATTATAGCGCCATTTCAACGAACAAATATTTGATGGCTCAACAAAAGATATTATTTTTTACTTTTTAAATAATTGCTTTTGTGTTTTGCGTTGGGGGTTTTTTAAATTTTTAATTTAATTTTTTTGCGGCTAAAATCTGCTAAGATTGAAATTATTGCTAAATCTGACAGTTAGTTCTGCTTCACACTATATTTTGTTAGTTATGTAGTTTAAAAAAAATAACTTCTTTCTTGTAAAAGCTGTAAGTACTTACCGGCCATAATCAACACAAGTAATTCTAGTAGCAATGTAAATATTAGGATATATATCTTCCAATTCATTTGTAAACATGTACAAATAATCTCATTGGCGTTTCTAATGGAACGTGAGTATTGTTACACATTATAGATTGAGAAAAACGGATTAACTCACTGTGTTGCCGGGTTTGTCTGACTAGTTTCGATGGCATACGGCCACCTTTCTCAAAGAGTTTCACAGCATGACAGACCGCCCGTCGCGATCCTGCGGACACTGCGCGCAGCCGCACGTTGCTGAACTAGGCGGATGAACTCGGCAACACAGTGAGTGTGACTGTTTTTCAACCGACTTCAAAAAAGGAGGAGGTTATCAATTCGTCTGTATTTTTTTTTTTTTTTTTTTTTTTTTTCCTTGATTTTTCGGGACTGGGTGAACCGATTTTGATGATTCTTTTTTTATTTGGAAGCTAGTGCTTCCCGTGTGGTCCCATTTTATTTTGGTTCAGTTCTAACAATGGCATCCATGAGAAAACCGTATAAGTCTTAAATTTGCATTAAGTATGTGCGCGATTTGTTACGCGATTTCTCAGCCAAACATAAACCGATTTTGAATTTTTTTTTTATTTAAAGGGTATGCTTCAGGGGTGGTCCCGTATAAATTTTATCGAAATTGATTCAGCACGATGGCGGTTAACATTTTTTGTTCAACCTCCTCAATATGGGTATCAAATGAAAGAGCTTGAAGGGTCGGAAACAATAAAGTTAATAACACTAAATACCACATGGCTGCAGCTCCAAGATGGTGGATTACATAATTTTTATCAATCCCCTCGATATGGGTATCAAATGAAAGGGCTTAAAGAGTAGAACATGATAAAGATAATAATATCACACTAAATTCAATAAGGTAACAATAAAATAAATCTTTAAGACTAAAAAGTAAAAAATAAAATAATTATAAAAAAATCTTTTTAAAAACAAGCTTTTATTTAAAAATAAAAACGTAACCAAAAAAAGAAAAAAACACGAACTAAAAATAAAAAAATAAATTTAAGTGACTCATACAAATATTGATTGTATATAATTAATTGATGTATATAAATATTAATCTTTTCAAAATGTTAAAAATTATAAATTTTAAAAGCTTGAGGCACTGATGTACTCTGTCGGATACACAGGTGTACTGCACAATAGCAGTGCCTCAAGCGTTTAAAATTTACATATTTTTAACATTTTGAAAAGATTAATATTTATATACATCAATTATAAACAATCAATATTTGTAGGAGTCACTTAAATTTATTTTTTTATTTTTAGTTCGCGTTTATTTTATTTTTTTGTTTACGTTTTTATTTTTAAATAAAAGCTTGTTTTTTGAAAGATTGTTTTATAATTATTTTATTCCCAATCTATAATGTCTCTAATGGAGTCTGTTAGATTAGACATTAAAAGTTGTAATTCTTCGTAAAGCTCATAAGATTCTATGTCTTTGCTTCCTCCATCTTTATTATTACTCCATTATATTATTATTAATAAGGCCTGAAACGCATTTGCGGCTAGCCATAATGCAGCGTGCCGTTGCGACAAGCCGCAGTATATCGCGCCGCGGTCTGCCGTATTCCGGCTAACCGTATCGTTTTGGTTCAATTAGCATTATTATTTTCCATTACATTAATGACTATATATATGCGCTCCAAGATGACTGGCCGCAAGTCACTGATTTGATATCATGCGTTTTCATTTAAAACTTGAAGTGTGGTCTGCCGCAACGGCACGCTGCACTGCAAGTGCATTTAAGGTCAAAGGCAACAAAAAAATCCTCCACATCACCGTCGTCGTCTGGGAATGTGTTCAAGAGACTGGCGGCATTGCCACGTCGGATGGCAATGCTTATCCTCTGACCTAGGTAAAAACCAGCTCTTTGGTCACGGAAAGTGTCAACCAAGCTTTTGGACATGTCCTCCCTTTATAAGGCAGAAGGTTCCAGAGAAATGAAATAACTTTTGTTTACATTTTATGGCGTTTTTATTTGTATAAAAAATAGACTGACGTTATTATTTTTCTAATTTGGTAAATTTATAAAATATGGTGGTAAAAATGTTCCCACTGCCCGTCAACGACTACGCATACTAGCGAAGTACACGATGTTATATAAGATGAAAGTTAGCTCATCAGACTCGAATCCGTCTTCTGAACCATCATCCGGTATGCCGAGAATCTCCTCCAATGTTTTCTCTATGTCGCCGTCATTCAAATTACGCTGCATTTTTCATGAATATCTAGAACAAGGAGGTACTAAATTCAACTAGCATACATTACACGTCACAGGCGGTGGGAATATTTTTCCCACCAAATAAATTGTCCTTAGTAATAAAAATACGATAGTGATTTCTAAACCATCGCAATAATTTGCAATAATAAACATAAATACGTAAAAAAAATCAAATACTTACTTCTTTTCCAGTAAATGTAAAAATTCACGGAGATGAAAATTTTATTCAAAAATGGCGCAATTTTTAGGACAACTACTGCGGCCAAAAAAAAAAACTAACATTTAAAGTCAGTTTTTTTTTTATGATTGACAAGATAGGTCTTTCCTGTTGCCTATGCAAACAAAAGTAGAAATCCTACTATGATTCTTGCAAGAGGAAACATAGAAAATGTTGGTGGTAAAAATATCACCTCTGCCTTAAAAAGGGTTAAAAAGAAGAGGAGCAGTCGGACCCCACGACCTGAGAGTTTCAATCCCAAACCACGAAAACGAAGTTATCACCCAGGTTACTTTCGTCGTTTGAGGTTTTCTGCAGCCGGAGCAGCAGCACCAGCACAGCAAACTGAATTAGGAAGATGGGATAGCGCAAATATCGACGCAAGTAAAGTGTCCCACACTAAAGGCCTACCCAACTTCCAAGGAAACAGAGACATCTTGCCATCGTCGCGTGACAAGCCGTTGGGTTCTAAAACAACACTCTTGTGCCGCGCTATGCGACCTGCACGCCGGCTGCATGACAGGCCGTGGTGTCCGAGGCTGTTGTCAGCTTCCTCATAGCAAACAGGAAGAAGCTGGAAACAGCGAGGCGAAAAGAAGTGTCGTCAAACATAATCCTAGGTGCCAAAAGCCAAAGACCTGACTCCCATTTACCCATAGCCAGTAGACGCGAATTTTTTTTCATTATTATTTGGGCCTCGCGAGACCCCTTTAAGTGCCAAGCCGTGGGCGACCGCCCACTTCACCCACGCCTAGCTACGCCACTGACCAAGACGATTCTCTTACAAGGTGAAAGCGTTGGGGTAGCCCAAGAAATTCAAATATTCTTAAGATTTTCTCAATATTCCTCCCAGAATGTAGTTTTACGCCTTTAGTACACCTATTAAATGAATTATCCCCAATTAAATGCAGTTGGTCACGCAGATTATAAAAATGCGTACAAAAAAGAGGGTGGATCAGCCGTCAGCTTTTCACGTTAACTTAGAAGTTTGATATTTTCACAGCTTCAAGGGACTATAGACTTAAATATGTGGAGTGTTTAATTTCAACTCGATACCTTCACGAGTTTCCGAGATAAAGGGCCTTGACAGACAGACGGACGGACAGACAGACAGACAGACGGACAACAATCCTATAAGGGTTCCGATTTTTCCTTTTGGGGGTACGGAACCCTAAAAATAAAGTAGAAAGAAAAGAAACAAATTTACAAAAATATATTTTTTTAAATTATCAAAATAACTCTCCAAAAGCACGTAAATGTGCTTATTTAATGAAAATATACTGAGCTGCAAATTGCAAAAAACTTAAGAATATTTGAATATCGCAGTCTGCCCTGGCGCATCCCCCTTAACCTTTCTCTCTGACGTCACTTTCAAAGGACTTAGATAAAGGAAGTAATATTCAAATAAAATCCACAAAAATACAGTAAATAAAAAAATATAATGACAAATTAGTTGACAAAAAATTTCAAATATTTACAAATACCAACCATTTTCACAGATATACCAATAAATTAGATTTGAACACAAAATAACTTTCACAAAACTGATACAAGGATTTTACTGTTTTAGGACAATTTTATAAACATATTCTTTAATAGTAATTACATTTCACAATCGCAATGCAATGTATACCTTATAACAATGACATAAGAGTTTTGACTTGTCTATGCACGGGCTCTAAGAACCGCCTTGGAATGTCAGGGGAAACAAAATGGCCGCCTTGAAGTGTCAAGAGAAACAAGATGGTCGCCGAAAATAGTACGCGCTTCGAGTTACACACAACCGTATATACTCAAAATGGTGAACAGGCCACGTTTTGATAGGTATTTTTTTCATACATTTAGAAGTTAAAGGTCTAAAGGTCAAGGTGGTATCTGCATGACGCAATACTGTCACTGTACTTACTGTAACCTCTCGTTTACACCAAGGTATAATACATGTATTCTACAAGTTTTCTGCAATGTCTGTAATATCGTTCACACTCAAATACAAGTATAAAACTTGTTTTAGACGAAACTTGTACTATACATGTTGTGCAAATACTTATGTTTAATCCGGTCTGAACAAAAAACAAAACAGTTATAATACATGTATTCTACAAGTTTAAGACAAGTTGTGTCAAGACAAGTATTGGACATGTTTTGTACAAGTTTTGTATAAAACATGTATTATACATGTTTCTTGGTGTAAACGAGAGGTAAAAGGAGGCATTGTACATACAAAATATGATTGTCAAACGCAGCCATTTTAAAGTTCACAAAAACGAATTAATTTGAAATATCGCTTCACAAACTGAATTACGTAAACGTCTATGTGATATGAATTAGAAATTTTACCAAGTCTCAATTTAATGAAATTGTAATAACTCCCATAATGTTTATTTTTAACACAAACCAGTACGGGTCACTAAACAATCAGAATAACGATTTAAGCCCGTCACAGACGTAGCTATAATATATATTAATATAATTCATAGCAAGGCATATTAATATATATTTCAAAACTGTGAAACAAACAACGATCGCAGACATAATAAGTGAAAATATATTATTATATTATAGCTACCGTGTGGTGTGGTGGCTAGCTATAATATATATTATAGCTACGTATGTGACGGTCTTCAATCTCCTGACAACGCAAGAAGTCCCATTGACGTTTCTTCTTTCGAACTAGTATAGTACGTGCCACGAAAGATGAGACTTGACACAGACTTGATTTGACTTGCGCAGTACTCGATTTAAAGGTCACAATCAAGCCTGTGTCAAGTCTCATCTTTCGTGGCACGTACTTTATGTAAAAAAATGAAAAATAAAATTCGTGATCCTAATTAATTACTTTTACCCATACACTATAACAACGAGTATCATTCGTGAGCATCAAGTTTAACTTTATATTGAAAAAAATGCACTCAAAAACAAGAATTAATCGTTGATTCATATTAAAATATGATATTAGTATGTCAAATGGGATTTCTTAGATTGTCAGGAAATATAAAAATATCCTTTATAATATAACAGACAACATTGAGTTGCATTATAGGAGCATTGTCTACAGACACGTACGTCATATCAGAAAATCCAATAGAAACTTTAAATTCGCGAAATCATCGCAGCGATAATTTATTGGGTATTTTACCAAAAAAATATGTAATTAGTCCGTCAGATAGAATTCCAAAAAATATTGGATACGTGCTTTTTCTTTTTTCACGTAAACTAAAATGAAGACGATACAGTGCGTCGTAAACTCGTGTGACATCACTATGTCAGTACACTTTTACTGGCGAAGTGACGTCACAAACCCCCACTCATGATCTTTGATGCGTTTTATCTTCGTCAGTTTTTATTGATTTGATAAAAACAAAAATTCGAATGCAATATTTTTAGATAATCTAACTGACGGACTAATTAGATTTTTTTGCTAAAATAAATTCGATGCTAGACTATCGTCGCGCTATACTCGCTCGTCGAGATTGTACCTTACAAAAGCATAATATATTTCGTTTGCATAATAATACACTTAAATATTTTACTAAAGCGACTGCTAAAACTACATCATTTCTAAACATTTTGTGACATTTTCTAATACAACAGTCCAGTATTATAATTGGTGCAAAAAGACACTAAACAAAACCGAAACTTAAGACATTTTATCCATCATTGCGACAGTTTTTTTTTTAATTTAGGCTATTTTTTGGGACCTTCTGGTTAGTCCATAATATACTAATATTATAAATGCGAAAGTAACTCTGTCTGTTACGCTTTCACGATGAAACCGCTGAACCGATTTTGATGAAATTTGGTATGAGAATAGCTTGAACCCTGGGGATGGGCGTTGGCTACTGTTTAATCCGCAAATTAGTTTGCATCTGCGAGAACCGACATTCACACGGACGAAGTCGCGTTAGTTATATATATTTATTTTAATGTTAAGGTTATAACTAAACTCCTAATACCCCATCGACCCTGTTGTAAGCACAATGTTATACGTGCATTACTATAAACAGTGATTTTTTTCACACCAAGAAAATTTCTAGCAATATAGACGCCAGCACATGAAGATAACTGTCAAAATTTCCACCGAAATATAACGTAAACAAACAAAGTGACATTATTAACATGATATTTTTTTTTTATCTGTGCATCAAAATTATATTTTTTTTAAATTGAGAAAATGGTAAATATTATTTATTATGCATAAGTGTTGTGCATTTTGATAATAATATTAATAATAATTATATTACAACAAAACACTCATACCGCAATTTCTGAATTTTACCGCGCTTAGTGTTTACCATAGAGTATGAGTGTTTACGTTCTAGTACGGTGGCGCCCTCTGAGATTAGCTTTGCGTGAGCAACCTTATTGAATATGAACCTTATTCTTTTGAGATACAGATTTTTAGAGCTAGGTACAAAATAGTACATTTTAGGTACATTTTTGTGATAATTGGAATAATAGGGTATTTTACCAAAAAAATCTAATTAGTCCGTCAGATAGCTTTCCAAAAAATATTGAACACGTGTTTTTCAAGTAAACAAAAAATAAAGACGTTATAGTGTGTCGAAAACTCGTGTGACATCACTATGTCAGCACACTTTTACTGGCGAAGTGACGTCACAAACCCCCACTCATGATCTTTGATGCGTTTTATCTTCGTCAGTTTTTATTGATTTGATAAAACAAAAAATACGTATCCAATATTTTTCGATAATCTAACTGACGGACTAATTAGATTTTTTTTGGTAAAATACCCTATTTAATTAGTCTCACGAGATAGGCAGTCGCTCCATGTAAGACTCTGATTTTCGACTGCATCCAGTTAGACTACCCCAACATACTTGGGAAACGCGATACGCGATGGTATTGGGAGTGTAGTTCACCCACAGCCCTCCAGATGTCGTTGTTTTAAATCATCTTGTTATTATACTTGTTTTATCTAAGGCATATAACATGAATAACATTATTTATAAGTGGTCCAGTGCATAGTCTAAAAGACGGATAACGATGTGTACAATTTATCTGTTCTAGAAAAAATCATATTGGCAATGTTACACGGCTCAACCAAATCGGTTGAAAGGTACAAACAAATTAGTTGATTCATCCAAATTGCACTAAACAGCATCTCGACAGATTTATTATTACTTTTTATTTATTTAAATTGATAAATAGTACACATCAATATTCGTACAAGTGCAAAAATATTTTTGTTCGTTTTTTTTTTCTTTACTTTTTATTAAAAATTCAACACTTATGTGTACTTACATCCGAGTTTTGCTTTATATTATATTATTTAATAACGATACACGAGATTTTTTTTTCATTAAAAATATATTACATTTTAGAAGAAGCACAATATATTTTTTTAACTAGATCTTTCGTAATGCGAACAGTTTTATTTACTTTGATCTTTGACAGTCATTATAGGTACTCAGAAGGCAGAAAGTCTAACAACCAGTCTTACCAAGGGGTATCGTGTTACCCAGTAACTGGGTTGTTCAACTGCAGTTGGTTACATCGGAAGCCGATTTTAATATAGATTGGAAAAAGTAAGCAGATGATGATGAATTTCATAGGTTTTTAAAGCAGACATGTCATTTTTGCAACACTTGCTAACAACCAATCGATCGGTGTTAACAGACCAATCGATCGATAGTCGATTGACGGCATCGATCGATGGTAGAATGGATTAGTCGACGTTTTATCGATAGTTTCTATCAGACATCGATCACACACACATTTGACATTAGTCGACACCGATCGAGCTGCTTGATTATTATTAGTGATGGATTGTAGCCTGAGTTAATGTAGTAACACCCTTACTATTTTTCTTTTAAATTCTTGCAGTCTAATATATAGGGTGACTGGTAATTAGTGTACGATACTTAAACACGTGATTGTGTTTATGATAACAAACAACTTTCCCGAAGAAAAAAGTTTTTTGTACTGGTTCACTTTTATCACAATAACACAACAGCCGTATGAAATTCACGCGCGCGCACGCCTGTGACCTAAAGTGAACCAGTACAAAAAACATTTTTTCTTCGGGAAAGTTGTTTGTTATCATGAACACAATCACGTGTTTAAGTATCGTACACTAATTACCAGTCACCCTATATAACCTCCTGTTTTATCCGCATAATATAACATTTGCACTTTGGAAAGTAGTTGAAAACAAATTGTCCTAAGTAAATATGGGAACCTATACTTTTTATATTGTATACGTATAATTTGCTAAAAAATATATATATTTTTATTTGTTGCAGTCTAATCGTAGCATAAGTTCGTCTCACTCACACATTGTCACAGTAACTACGTAGGGTGGCGTACACAATTATCATCCATGACCGAATATTTTTTTTCTTTTAAACAATGTCATATATTTTAATAGACACGGACGATAATTATTCATGACATACCTATGATTATAATATCTTAGCACTTTTGACTACATAGCGGTTTTAAAGGCATTTTAACAACATCAAATACAATAAATTATTATGTAAGAAAGCGTTTTATATCATACGGAAATAGGACAAGCGCTTTTTCCGCATGCGGTTTTTTTCATTAATAAAATCCGTTATGTAGTTTCAAAGTGCTGTATTCGTCAAATAAACTTTATTTTACTGTAAAACATTTGTATTATCAGCTTAAAAACAGATCTAACATACTTAATTTAAAGATTTGAGTACTTGAGAACTATTCTCTTTTACAAATCATGTGAAAAATGATTTAAAATTTCATTCTTTCCACCCAAACTTAAAATTCTATAAAGATTTACGTTACCTATGTACTCATAGCTTCTCAAGTACTCTTAAAAACCCTGGATATAAAAATAAATAAATGATAGATACATGAATGCAGCCAGATTGGGGACAACTGCCTATATTACCTTATTATGGGACATTAGGATCTTGGCCATGTTCAAACTGACCATAGACATCGAGAATTCTAAAAAGTGACCCGTTTCTGACAGTTTAGAGCGGAAATAAGTCATACGGAAATTTCGGATAACTAATTTTCGGCATCCGGAATTCCGGACGCAAATTGTCCGGAAATATTATAATGGATATAGTCTGTTTAAAAATGGCCACTTATCTCCATTCTGGCAACACTCACGGATGGAATGGAGACGTCGGTTTTGTATTAACATTTTTACTTATTATCCCGCTACATTTATTATTTATAATATTTATATTTTTATTTAAGATCTAAACGCCATGGATTGGAAGTGTGTTTGAAAAGGAGGTTGCATTCTCGTCTATTATACAAAATATTTTAATTTGAAACGATTTTTAACTACTGCTATGTTTTTTTTTAATTTTACACTGAAGCGTTCTTTAACAAAACCAATCTTTATATTGAAATATTTGTCTGTAGGTTTGTTGGGTTTGTACGTTGAACCCAAATCTGCACGAAGCCGAGCTACTAAAACTCAATGTGCACATTTAATGCGACCACGGCCACGACCATGGTCGCAACCTCGACTTGGGCTACAGCGACCAAAACTTTACTAACATTGGTCACTGCGACCACAACCAGGGTTACAGTGACTAACATTTAACCGACATTTGGTCACTGCGACCATGGTCGCGACTACGACCACGCTTACAGCGACTAACATTGGTCGCTGCGACCATAACCAAGGTTACAGCGACCAAAATTTACCAACATTGGTCGCAGCGACCATGGTCGCAACCGGTAACTACAGTTTTTTAAATCCAATCCACGGCCACGAACCACCATTTAGTTTAGAGGTGACATGTAAGTGATGTCGTCCCACGGGTGGCGGTATAACGGTTGTTTCATGCGCTTCTGGTCGAGATAATGTCCCACTAGACCGATGGTGCGACCGAGAACGAACAGGGCGTTGATTGAGCCCATTGAGATGTAGTTGTTGCCTTCTTCCCTGGAAAGAAGAAAAAAAAAAGACGTCAATATACGCCGTAATGACTTTTTACCACCCGGTGACAGTGACTATTTACCACCCGGTGACAGTTGGTTATTTACTATACGGTGACAGGACCATCTTATCACTCAGTGGCAGTGAGCGCCTACCATCTGATGATAGTGACCATTTACCGTCCAGTGACGCTATCAGCAGGGGGTCTTGGTCTTGTTAGTCTCACTTTTCATTTTATGAGGCACTAGTTCAAGTTACTCACTGCGTGAACAGCTGACAATGACGGAACATATCCACCATGGTGGCGGCGACGATGCCATCAACGTTGAGGATGAGGTTGGAAAATTACCACTTACCATCTGGTGACAGTGACCTTTTACCATCGGGTAGCAGAGTGACACGAACAATGTGGTGGTAATGACCTTTTACCATCCAGTGGTAGTGACCATTTACCACCTGGGCCTCAAGTCTGCTATTACAATAGTGTCAGAATGGTCTATCATTGATTTCATACTTGTTGGTTTTTGACAAGTTTGGTAATCTACTAATATAATGGCGTCATTATGAAAATCACTGATAGACCATTCTGACACTATTGTAATAGCAGACTTGAGGCCCTGGTGACAGTGACCACCCCCACCCCACTTGGTGACAGTTGGTCATTTACTATACGGTGGCACGACCAATTATCATCTGATACCAATGACGATTAACCATCTTACCACTCAGTGGCAGTGAGCACCTACCATCTGATGACAGTCACCACTTACCGTCTGATGGCAGTGACCAAGGACCAGCTATTAAGTACTAGTTCAAGTTACTCACTGCGTGAACAGCTGACAATGACGGAACATATCCACCATGGCGGCGGCG
This sequence comes from Charanyca ferruginea, assembly GCA_947361185.1. Taxonomy (NCBI): domain Eukaryota; kingdom Metazoa; phylum Arthropoda; class Insecta; order Lepidoptera; family Noctuidae; genus Charanyca; species Charanyca ferruginea. The sequence goes on along the minus strand of OX376080.1, from coordinate 10,038,563 downwards.
ACGATGCCATCAACGTTGAGGATGAGGTTGGAAAATTATCACTTACCATCTAGTGACAGTGACCTAATGTACAGTGGCACGACCAATTACCATATGATACCAATGACGACTTACCATACTACTTACTCAGTGGCAGTGAGCACCTACCATCTGATGACTGTGGCCACTTACCATCTGATGTCAGTCACCACTTACCATCTGATGACAGTCACCACTTACCGTCTGATGACAGTGACCAAGGACCAGCTATTAAGCACTAATTTAAGTTACTCACTGCGTGAACAGCTGACAATGACGGAACATATCCACCATGGCGGCGGCGACGATGCCATCAACGTTGAGGATGAGGTTGGGCTTCTTGCGCGTGGTGATGGCTTCCACGTCGAGTGCGTACCGCGTCACAGGCCAGGCAGGCCAACGTGACGTCACGTACGCTTTGAGCTCGCGAACGCGTGAGTCTGGGTTGTTGATTGATTTTACTCTGTGGGGGGAAAAGGGACAGGTTAAAAATAATTAAAATAATATTTTGTAATAAGTGTAATAATTAAAAAATTACGTTGGTAACGTAAATAATAAAAGTATAAAGCCTATATACGCCAATTGATTGACAGTTACAATTTTTTGTTTACACAGCCGTACGGCGTAATAACATGGCCGCTACTATTTCATGGCGTTATATAACAGATTAAAAAGCTGAAAACTTTGAATTGAATTTAAAAAATCATTTTGTTATTTTATGAACTAAAATTAACATTTTTCGACTGCTTATTGCCTAAACTATCTCAATAATATATTTATTGTTTTTTTCTCATATAGAGTAAAATACCCTATTGACACCATTGAACAATAAAATCAAGATCATTTCCAACACATACCTATGTCCGATGCCCATGATGAGTTCTCCCTTGGCTCTCTTCTCGTTGACGAACTCCTGCGGATGCTGTCCGCGGTCGTAGGCGGCGCAGAAGTCCAGCGCAGCGCGGTCTAGAGCACCGCCGAAGCGATCGCCCTGGGAGACAAACATACAAGCTTATATGTCGTATCCGGTCAATAGTACGAACGTGGAACGAATCAAGCCCGATCGATCGAACGAATAATTCATCAACATATCATGTACCATCCTAAATCATGCATACAAAGACTCACACTACCTCGCCAAGAAGGAGGACAACACAACAAACAGATACTCTAACTCAGATCTTACTTTCATAATAAATCAGAACATTCATCACTACACAAACATGTAACGGAAGCAGATTCATTTATTTTGAATAACTTACACCACTCGGCTTACAAAATAGGAACACTCAAATTAATGAACACGTCATAAGCACACAAGCAAAAATTGCAGCGTCTAGAAAAGCTCTACACTGAAGACACCGGTCTTCAGTGTAGAGCTTTTCTTTTTCCTATTTTGTAAGTTGAGTGGTGTGAGCCTACTTGAGCCAGCCACACGTCGATAAAATTAAGTCGAACGAATGGCTCAAACGAGGTAAACTGTTTCCCGAGACCGAAGGGTTCATGCTTGCAATCCAGGATCAAATCATAGCAAGTCGTAATTTCAGGAATTATGTAATAAAAAACCCAAATTCAAAGACATTGCAACAGTGCCTCTAGACCATATAGCACATAACGGGGGCCTGGAAATCACTCGCACAGACCGAATATAAGCACCGACATGATCAGGTTGCCGCAATCGTACACCAACACTGAGAGCACAAATACACACTTACAGGGCCTCAAGTCTGCTATTACAATAGTGTCAGATGGTCTATCATTGATTTCATAATTGTTGAAGTTTGGTAATCTACTAATATAATGGCGTCATTATGACTTTCCAATGGTCAACCACTGACACGCCATTGAAAGAAATGATAAAGAATGCTAATCTCGTACAAAATGACCACTGAATGACTGACTTAGGCGGTAATCTGCAAAAATTTTGACAGTTCCTTTGATCAGTGACCTTCCATTAGAACGTCATTGTGCAGTCATTGCTTTTAATTCGACCGACCAATGATCGACCATTATGAATTTAGCAAATTACGAACTTTTAGCAAAATGACAATGGGATCGTGTTGGAATGACGAAATTATAAAAATAGCAGACTTGGCCCCCTGGAGAGATGATTCCATATCTTCTAATATAGAAAATTCTCGTGTCGCGGTGTTTCTAGTTAAACTTCTCCGAAACGGCTTGACCGATTCTCATAAAATTTTGTGTGCATATTGGGTAGGTCTGAGAATCGGACAACATCTATTTTTCATCCCCCTAAATGTTAAGGGTTAGGGTAGGTGTGGGGTAGGTGTAGGGTAGGTGTAGGGCAGGTGTAGGGTAGGTGTAGAGTAGGTGTAGGGTAGATAAATAGGCAGGTAAGTAGGTAGAGGGACAGGACAACGTCTGTCGGGTCAGCTAGTCTGTTAATTAAATTAATCACTTACAATGGTCAACAGTCCACTGACGACCGACGATATGAGATCCTTCCCGGCCCTCGCGGTCACCATCGTGTTGTGGGCCCCGGACACGGCCGGGCCGTGGTCTGCGGTCACTATGAGCACCAGTTCGAAGAACTTCGACGCCCATTCTGGTAGCTCGCGTTGGAACCTGTGAGAGAAAAAGATTTTTATATTATTTGTTGTGGCAGCATCTATGGCGGTCACATGCGAATCACAACTGACATCTTTTATTTATCTTATGTCAACCTATAGACGCCCATGGCTGGGCATAGGTCACCCCCAAGGGGTTCAGCCGTAATCGCCATGCTTGACCGGTGCATGTTGGCAATCGCAGTAGGTGTTATGGTACCCAGATGGACGCTGCTGCCCATCCTCTGGTCAATATCATATAGACACCCACGGGTAGAAACGGGGTGGTGCTATTCGCGACCGGCACCACACGGCAAACGCGGCACGGATTTATCTATCTATACAATAAAAATGAAACGTTGTTCGTTAGTCTCACTAAAACTCGAGAACGCCTGGACCGGTTTGGCTAAATTTGGTTTTAAAATATTTGTGGAAGAAGAAAATTGTGGTAGGTAGGGTAGATAGGTAGGTAGGGTAGATAGGTAGGTAGGGTAGATAGGTAGGTAGGGTAGGGTAGGTAGGGAAGATAGGTAGGTAGGGTAGGTAGGGAAGATAGGTAGGTAGGGTAGGGTAGGTAGGGAAGATAGGTAGGGTAGGTAGGGTAGATATGTAGGTAGGGTAGGGTAGGTAGTGTCACAAACTACGGCTGCGTCGCGCCCGAGCAGAGAGACCACTCAGAACAAATCGCCATTTTAGCACGCACACATTGACATTACGTTTATAGGTATTCTCAAGCAGTTTCAAGCAGACTTCAGTTTCGACTGTCACGTGTTGTCTAAATGAATAAATGATGTAATTGACATTTCACGACGAACAAGAAAATTTTGTTATAAAAAATTGCAGAGTTCCAACCAGTGTCAATAAAATTGAATATTGTCACAAATAAAACCTACAGAATCAATACAGTAGCAGCCCTAGTGAGTCTGGCAAGGAGGTAATAGTAGGTAGGGTAGGTATAGAAGGTAGGGTAAGTATAGAAGGTAGGGTAGGTATAGTAGGTAGGGTAGGTATAGTAGGTAAGGTAGGTATAGTAGGTAGGGTAGGGTAGGTAGGGTAGGTAGAGTACGATTTAATAATTTAATTTATTTAATGCATGCCCAATTCAAACCAATTATTTTTAAAATAGATAATAAATAATTATGTGAAATTTGCACGCTTTATCTGAAATTTAAATGAATTTAATACGATTGTATACTTTAATTTATTGAATGCATGCCCAATTCAAAACAATTAATTTTTAAATAGATAATAAATAATTATGTGAAATTTGCACGCTTTATGTGAAATTTAAATGAATTTAATATTTTAATTTATTTAATGCATGCCCAATTCAAACCAATTAATTTTTAAATGGATAATAAATAATTTGTGAAATTTGCACGCCGAAATTAATGGCAGAATAAGAGATCAACATACTATTTTTTAAGAACATTCTGAACCTTATTTGCGTAAATAAATCATTTTGAATTTTAATTTTAAAATTATTATTATAACTCACTTTGTTGACGGCTTTCCCGAGTGTGTCGAAGGAGTTGGGTACCTCAGCGCCGTAGGCCTTGAGCGCAGCATTCTTGGCGACTGCCTTCTCCATCGCTGAGCCCGCTAGCGAGCCCGCGTGACCGAACTGTACCTCTGATGTGAACATATCTGGAAGGAATGGTTTATAAGTATGTAGCAAACTAAAATATATTCTAAAAAAGACAACCGCCTACAAAAATTAAAATGTAAAAAATAGCTTTGAGTCTGTGTTTCCTGATAGCTACAACCTGGGAGTCTTTAAGTCAAGAGTGAATACGTTACTTCTAGGCAAGCGTGGAAAATCGGGATGGGCGCTCTTAATCAAAAACAGCTTGTTTTTAATTTATTTTCGGCCTTCTTATTCTTAATATATTTGTGTACTTACCGGAGCAAGTACCAATGCACCATGCGACGATTGGCTTCTTGATCTTTCCATCACGGACTGCTCTACACACGTGGTATTCCTCTACTCCACCCACTTCACCGAGTAGAACTAGCATTTTGACGTTGGGGTCCGCTTCGTATCTGAAATACAAATATTGACACGACATATTATTTATTTTATTTTAAAGAAAGCTTACAGACTAATTAACACAATTAATATCTTTCTTAGGTAGGAAAAATTGCTAATTACAAACTTCCACATATATAATATTATTACTAAAGGACACAAAAACAATCGCGCGTTTTCAAAACGCGATCTAAGTGTCTAAACACACTATGCCGAAGTTACGCGACCGAAGTTCAGCACAATTACGCCAGCAATGCTATTTGAATTACTGACGACACACTATGCCGAAATTACGTCGCGTCATAGCGTACAACCTAACTTCAGTCGGGCGTAATTTCAGCGGCAACTTATTCTGTGAGCACACATTTAACAAGATCACTTTGTTTTGCGTCTGTCTGTCCAACTGTGTAGATAACACGACACGACGCCACGACAGCGCTCGAGACACTGAATACACACACAAAGTTGCGGAACTGAATTTCTGCCGCGTAATTTCGGCACTTATGGTGTGTCATATCAGCCGAATACGTCGGAACGTAAATCAGCCGCCGAACTTAGGTGGCGTAACTTCGGCATAGTATGTTTAGACAGTAAATGTGGCATGTTGCGTTTTTAAAATAAGTCGCTGAAAAAAAAAACTAATGCGTGCGCTTGTATAGAAAGATATGTGCTATTTTTTCCTGTGATTTTTATCTTGTGATTAAAAGCGTTCAGGGCCTCAAGTCTGCTATTACAATAGTGTCAGAATGGTCTATCATTGAAATCAACGGGAATGTCATGAAACGTTTGTAACGAAACCATAGCGCGATTCAGAAAATGTTCACCAATGAACAACGCCATCTATCGAGCAAGGCGGTAAACTTTTTGCACAGATTTAAAATAAAAAAAAATAATAACAAAAATTATGAAAAGTAGATGTCGGCGAAAAATTCTTTGTATTGTGTATATCCCCGAATATCGCGCGCGGAAATGTTTTACTTTCATAATACCTATTAAAAAAAACTACTTACTAGATCTCATTCAAACCATGTTTCGGTGGAAGTTTACATGGTAATGTAGGTAGGTACAGACACCAGCACATCAAGCTACTACAATCTGTCACATTTCTTTAATCGATTTTTAACTTTATGGTTAAAGAATAAGGTTCAAGATTGATTGTGAAAATGTGACAGTTTCGGGTAGGTTGACCTGCTGGCGTCTGTAAATAATATTTCTTTTTTCAGTTTTATCATTCTTTATTTTAGAAGTTAAAGGGGGGGACCCCTTTAACGGGGGGAGACAGTTTACCACTTTGGAAGTGTCTCTCGCGCAAACTTTTCAGTTTAGAAAAAAATGATATTAGGTTCACAATATCATTTTTGAAGACCTATCCATAGATACACTTAGGTATAGGTATGATGAAAAAAAAATTGAGTTTCAGTTCTAAGTATGGGGAACCCCAAAAATTTATTGTTTTTTTTTCTACTTTTGTGTGAAAATCTTAATGCGGTTCACAGAATACTTACTTACCAAGTTTCAACAGTATTGTTCTTATAGTTTCGGAAAAAAGTGGCTGTGACATACGGACGGACAGACAGACAGACATGACGAATCTATAAGGGTTCTGTTTTTTGCCATTTGGCTACGGAACCCTAAAAAGCGAAGAATGAATTATTATGGCTGTGCACATTTAATAATAAAATCATAATAATATTGTGTGCGATTTTGAGGAACAATGAATTTTGAAGATATAATCATGCTTTCTTCTTCCATTCCGTCCAGGCAAAGGCAGTCAGTGAAAGCATTACGGTAGACCCGTTATGATTTCACTGACTGCATTTTCTACAATATCATTCTTCACACAATAATTCATCCATCTTATCTTTGGTCTTTCTCTCCCTGTCTATGCATTAAGGCGACGATATACGACTTTTACAGATTTTAAACTGACAATCACGTCAAAATGTGCAGTGTAAATGATTTGAAAAAAATATATGTTAAACTAGAACATTCTCTTAATCACTTAGTTAGTGAATATTTTTAATTATATTCATATTATATAGTTTAATTAATACGTGAAGTTGTGTCTGACGCGGACAAAACATTGACAATCACACAAAATCTACCTATCTATATAGGTATAATTAAACGAAACTTACACCATCTTACAGACAATTTTATTATCTATCTTTTAGTATACGCCTTTTTTTAAATTTTCGACTAAACTTTGAGAGTTTTGGACGCAACTGCGTCCAAAACTTTCAAAATTTAATCGAAAAAATTAAATAAAAGTAGTATTCTTTCAAAATTAAAAAAAGGCGTATACTAAAAGATAGATAATAAAATTGTCTGTAAGATAGTGTAAGTTTCGGATAATTATACTTGGTAGATTTTGTGTGATTGTCAATGTTTTGTCCGCGTCAGACACAACTTCACGAGTTAATTAAACTATTTAATATGAACTTAATCAAAAATATTCACTTTCTATATGATTAATAGAATGTTCTAGTTTAACATATATTTTTTTCAAATCATTTACACTGCACATTTTGACGTGATTGTCAGTTTAAAATCTGTAAAAGTTGTATATCGTCGCCTTAACATCAACAATAACATCATCAACATTTTTAACTCTATAATTGGTCACATGCGCGTTTCATTCTTTCTCTTCACATGCCCATATACCAAGACCAGAGGCGTAGCGTGGACTAATATAGACGTGGGCGAAGTCGCATCAGCGAGGCCTCTTTTCTTTCGTTCCCAAGATCTACGCAATAGATCTATTCTACCGAAAATGCTACGACACGACATACCTACTCATCATGGTTGTGCAAAAATATAAATGCGCGGTGGAAGAATACCAGTGTTCCTCGAAGCGCACTAATTTTAAAACGTACCAAATGAAGCAGACCGCAATTATTCTTCGAAGCGCACCAGTCAGGTACGCTTAGGAAATTCCATTAAAAAATATTATAATTTTATTCCTCGAAACACACCCCCTTCGTCTGTCCAGAAGCCAACTATTGGTCGCTTGTCATTATTTAACTATTGTGTCTCTTATTTGACAGTTGAGCTCCTAATGGTCAAGGTGTGATTAGAGATAGGTACTTATTAGCTAACGGAAAATATTGATATCAAATAATGCACGTTTTTTTAAGAGTCGGTAAAAAATTATATTCTTCATGGGCTTAGATGGATTTACGTGTACTTCTACCATGAGTGAGGTAAGTAGTATCGCATAAGCCACTACTTTCAATTCATTTCTGTTTTCCTGATAGTTATAGGTAAGATAGGACAGTTTTTTAGGACTTCTTTCGATTGTAGTGAATAACGAATATTTTATATTCCTCTTCATGTTCAATCGTTGGTGCACAAGTTAGTGAGATCGTTTAGGCGCCTATTTTGTATTCATTGCTTTTAAAACAACAAATGATTCAATTTCAAACTAAGTATTAAGTCGCTTAAGCACGTAGTTTCAATTCATTTCTGCTCTCCTGGTAGTTTTAATAAACAGTTGTATTTTAAAACGTCTTCTATCGACATAATTTATTACGAATCCTTCATGCATTTCACTATGTTTTCGTTAGTGCGTTTCGAGGAATAAAATTATAATATTTTTAACTTGATTTTCTAAGCGCACCTGGCTGGTGCATTTCGAGGAATACTTTAGGTGCATTTCATTGGGTGCGTTTCAAAGTCGGTGCGCTTCGAGGAATACCCCGAAATAAGGTTTTATTTTGTAACTTGCGTGATTTATTTTTTACAAGAGTAATGTTCTTCCGGTTTTTTACCTTTTAATCTTTTATCTTTTGAAAACCTCTAGTAAAGATTTGTTATTCATTTTTAACCCCCGACGTAAAAACGACGGGGTGTTATAAGTTTGACGTGTCTGTGTGTGTGTGTGTGTGTCTGTCTGTGGCATCGTAGCTCCCGAACGGATGAACCGATTTTGTTTTTGTTTTTTTTATTTGAAAGGTGAATTAGTCGGGAGTGTTCTTAGCTATGTTTGATAAAAATCGGTCCAAAATGGCTGCCGCTACAAAATAGCTAATCACATATTTCTTCACAACTCCATCAATATGGGTATCAAATGAAAGGGCTTCACTAGTAGAATACTATACACTATGATAAATTTCAAAGCCAAGATGACCGGCACCACAAAATGGCGAATGACATTTTCTTTTCACGACTCCCTCAACATGGATATCAAATGAAAGGGCTTGACTAGTAGAATAATGCTTACGGTATTGAAAGGGAATGAGGAATATTAATTAACTAACGAAATGAAAACTAAAAATTAATTTTATAAACTCTAAGGGCCAAAGCACCGGTTCCCTGCTGTTTAAACAGCCGGCTGTTTAAACATAGGGTAGACTGGGTACGGTTGTGCCAGAGTACGGTTGTGCCAATTGGAAGTAGTTACGCAAAAAGAATCCAATCCACACTTTTTCCAAAATTGAATTATATATACCAAACGCATTCTCAGGGTGATATCTTTAATATCAAAAAAGATCCATGTGACGAAATACAACTTTAGACGTATCTACAACTTCTCAAAACCAGACTAATTTACATTTAAAAACTTTCAAATAAAAATTAAATTAAAAATTTAAAAAACCCCCAACGCAAATCACAAAAGCAATTATTTAAAAAGTAAAAAATAATATCTTTTGTTGAGCCATCAAATGTTTGTTCGTTGAAATGGCGCTATAATATCGCGGCGGGGTACCGCTAAGTCAGCAATAGCTAAATAGGTAAAATAGCGAACTCATGGATTTGCAATGAGATTTGACTTACGCGGTACCCCGCCGCGACATTATAGCGCCATTTGTCAAAATGTTAAAAATATGTAAATTTTAAACGCTTGAGGCGTTTAAAATTTACATATTTTTAACATTTTGAAAAGATTAATATTTATATACATCAATTATAAACAATCAATATTTGTAGGAGTCACTTAAATTTATTTTTTTATTTTTAGTCCGCGTTTTTTTCTTTTTTTTTGTTTACGTTTTTATTTTTAAATAAAAGCTTGTTTTTTGAAAGATTGTTTTATAATTATTTTATTCCCAATCTATAATGTCTCTAATGGAGTCTGTTAGATTAGACATTAAAAGTTGTAATTCTTCGTAAAGCTCATAAGATTCTATGTCTTTGCTTCCTCCATCTTTATTATTACTCCATTATTATTACTCCATTTGACGACACGGTTGGCGCAGTGGCTGAGCGATCGACTGCTGCGCAGCGTGTTGCGGGTTCGATTCCCGCCCAGGGTAAACATTTGTGTGATGAGCATTTGTGTTTGCCTTGTGTCTGGGTGTTGTTTATCTATATATGTATGTATTTACAAAAAAAAATGTATTTGTGTATGTATATCAGCTGTCTGACACCCATAGTACAGGGTCTCCCTAGTTTGGGGTCAGATGGCCGTGTGTGAAAATGTCCCCACATATTATTATTATTATTATTATTATTATATTATTATTAATAAGGCCTGAAACGCATTTGCGGCTAGCCATAATGCAGCGTGCCGTTGCGACAAGCCGCAGTATATCGCGCCGCGGTCTGCCGTATTCCGGCTAACCGTATCGTTTTGGTTCAATTAGCATTATTATTTTCCATTACATTAATGACTATATATATGCGCTCCAAGATGACTGGCCGCAAGTCACTGATTTGATATCATGCGTTTTCATTTAAAACTTGAAGTGTGGTCTGCCGCAACGGCACGCTGCACTGCAAGTGCATTTAAGGTCAAAGGCAACAAAAAAATCCTCCACAACACCGTCGTCGTCTGGGAATGTGTTCAAGAGACTGGCGGCATTGCCACGTCGGATGGCAATGCTTATCCTCTGACCTAGGTAAAAACCAGCTCTTTGGTCACGGAAAGTGTCAACCAAGCTTTTGGACATGTCCTCCCTTTATAAGGCAGAAGGTTCCAGAGAAATGAAATATCTTTTTTTTACATTTTATGGCGTTTTTATTTGTATAAAAAATAGACTGACATTATTATTTTTTTAATTTGGTAAATTTATAAAATATGGTGGTAAAAATGTTCCCACTGCCCGTCAACGACTACGCATACTAGCGAAGTACAGGATGTTATATAAGATGAAAGTTAGCTCATCAGACTCGAATTCGTCTTCTGAACCATCATCCGGTATGCCGAGAATTTCCTCCAATGTCTTCTCTATGTCGCCGTCATTCAAATTACGCTGCATTTTTCATGAATATCTAGAACAAGGAGGTACTAAATTCAACTAGCATACATTACACGTCACAGGCGGTGGAAATATTTTTCCCACCAAATAAATTGTCCTTAGTAATAAAAATACGATAGTGATTTCTAAACCATCGCAATAATTTGCAATAATAAACATAAATACGTAAAAAAAATCAAATACTTACTTCTTTTCCAGTAAATGTAAAAATTCACGGAGATGAAAATTTTATTCAAAAATGGCGCAATTTTTAGGACAACTTGCCGCCAAAAAAAAAAATCTAACATTTAACGTCAGTTTTTTTTTTCATGATTGACAAGATAGGTGTTTCCTGTTGCCTATGCAAACAAAAGTAGGAATCCTACTATGATTCTTGCAAGAGGAAAAATAGAAAATGTTGGTGGTAAAAATATCACGTCTGCCTTAAAAAGGGTTAAAAAGAAGAGGAGCAGTCGGACCCCACGACCTGACAGTTTCAACCCCAAACCTCGAAAACGAAGTTATCACCCAGGTTACTTTCGTCGTTTGAGGTTTTCTGCAGCCGGAGCAGCAGCACCAGCACAGCAAACTGAACTAGGAAGATGGGATAGCGCAAATATCGACGCAAGTAAAGTGTCCCACACTAAAGGCCTACCCAACTTCCAAGGAAACAGAGACATCTTGCCATCGTCGCGTGACAAGCCGTTGGGTTCTAAAACAACATTCCTGTGCCGCGCTATGCGACCTGCACGCCGGCTGCATGACAGGCCGTGGTGTCCGAGGCTGTTGTCAGCTTCCTCATAGCAAACAGGAAGAAGCTGGAAACAGCGAGGCGAAAAGAAGTGTCGTCAAACATAATCCTAGGTGCCAAAAGCCAAAGACCTGACTCCCATTTACCCATAGCCAGTAGACGCGAATTTTTTTTCATTATTATTTGGGCCTCGCGAGACCCCTTTAAGTGCCAAGCCGTGGGCGACCGCCCACTTCACCCACGCCTAGCTACGCCACTGACCAAGACGATTCTCTTACAAGGTAAAAGCGTTGGGGTAGCCCAAGAAATTCAAATATTCTTAAGATTTTCTCAATATTCCTCCCAGAATGTAGTTTTACGCCTTTAGTACACCTATTAAATGAATTATCCCCAATTAAATGCAGTTGGTCACGCAGATTATAAAAATGCGTACAAAAAAGATGGAGGAAAGTTCAAGAAAAGACGGGAAAATTACAATGACATTTCTTTGCGAAAAAACTGGAGGTATTAACATTCCGCATATATTTCGTTACGCAGTAGTTCCGCAGTGACTCGCTGCCGCATACGAACGCGTCAGTGTACGGTGTAAAGGCGTAAATAAAAAACCGGGCAAGTGCGAGTCGGACTCGCGCACCGAGGGTTACTTTCAAATTCCGTGATTTGGTCACCCATACAATTAATTATACCTCGATGATGACGATGATTGATTTCGTACTTTATATAAAGACTATATTTTTATGATTTAATAACAAATATAGTTTTCAGACTTTTCCCCGTACTTGTAGTATAAGACGATATTATTTGCCAAAAATTTCACAGGTCTAGATCGATGAAGTACCTTACCTACCCTATAAATTTTGATTCCCTTGAGTGACGAAATGTACGTTTTATGCGGCATAAACAGCCGTATCTTCTTTTCGCGTTTCTCCCCCAAGGGGGGATCAGCCATCAGCTTTTCACGTTAACTTAGAAGTTTGATATTTTCACAGCTTCAAGGGACTATAGACTTAAATATGTGGTGTGTTTAATTTCAACTCGATACCTTCACGTGTTTCCGAGATAAAGGGTCTTGACAGACAGACGGACGGACAGACAGACAGACAGACGGACAACAATCCTATAAGGGTTCCGATTTTTCCTTTTGGGGGTACGGAACCCTAAAAATAAAGTAGAAAGAAAAGAAACAAATTTACAAAAATATAATTTTTAAAATTATCAAAATAACTCTCCAAAAGCACGTAAATGTGCTTATTTAATGAAAATATACTGAGCTGCAAATTGCAAAAAACTTAAGAATATTTGAATATCGCAGTCTGCCCTGGCGCATCCCCCTTAACCTTTCTCTCTGACGTCACTTTCAAAGGACTTAGATAAAGGAAGTAATATTCAAATAAAATCCACAAAAATACAGTAAATAAAAAAATATAATGACAAATTAGTTGACAAAAAATTTCAAATATTTACAAATACCAACCATTTTCACAGATATACCAATAAATTAGATTTGAACACAAAATAACTTTCACAAAACTGATACAAGGATTTTACTGTTTTAGGACAATTTTATAAACATATTCTTTAATAGTAATTACATTTCACAATCGCATTGCAATGTATACCTTATAATAATGACATAAGAGTTTTGACTTGTCTATGCACAGGCTCTAAGAACCGCCTTGGAATGTCAGGGGAAACAAAATGGCCGCCTTGAAGTGTCAAGAGAAACAAGATGGTCGCCGAAAAAAGTACGCGCTTCGAGTTACACACAACCGTATACTCAAAATGGTGAACAGGCCACGTTTTGATAGGTATTTTTTTCATACATTTAGAAGTTAAAGGTCTATTATTATCTATCTCCATAGGTACATGGTATCTGCATGACGCAATACTGTCACTGTACTTACTGTAACCTCTCGTTTACACCAAGGTATAATACATGTATTCTACAAGTTTTCTGCAATGTCTGTAATATCGTTCACACTCAAATACAAGTATAAAACTTGTTTTAGACGAAACTTGTACTATACTTGTTGTGCAAATACTTATGTTTAATCCGGTCTGAACAAAAAACAAAACAGTTATAATACATGTATTCTACAAGTTTAAGACAAGTTGTGTCAAGACAAGTATTGGACATGTTTTGTACAAGTTTTGTATAAAACATGTATTATACTTGTTTCTTGGTGTAAACGAGAGGTAAAAGGAGGCATTGTACATACAAAATATGATTGTCAAACGCAGCCATTTTAAAGTTCACAAAAACGAATTAATTTGAAATATCGCTTCACAAACTGAATTACGTAAACGTCTATGTGATATGAATTAGAAATTTTACCAAGTCTCAATTTAATGAAATTGTAATAACTCCCATAATGTTTATTTTTAACACAAACCAGTACGGGTCACTAAACAATCAGAATAACGATTTAAGCCCGTCACAGACGTAGCTATAATATATATTAATATAATTCATATCAAGGCATATTAATATATATTTCAAAAATGTGAAACAAACAACGATCGCAGACATAATAAGTGAAAATATATTATTATATAATAGCTACCGTGTGGTGTGGTGGCTAGCTATAATAATAATATATTATAGCTACGTATGTGACGGTCTTCAATCTCCTGACAACGCAAGAAGTCCCATTGACGTTTCTTCTTTCGAACTAGTATAGTACGTGCCACGAAAGATGAGACTTGACACAGACTTGATTTGACTTGCGCAGTACTCGATTTAAAGGTCACAATCAAGCCTGTGTCAAGTCTCATCTTTCGTGGCACGTACTTTATGTAAAAAAATGAAAAATAAAATTCGTAATCCTAATTAATTACTTTTACCCATACACTATAACAACGAGTATCATTCGTGAGCATCAAGTTTAACTTTATATTGAAAAAAATGCACTCAAAAACAAGAATTAATCGTTGATTTATATTAAAATATGATATTAGTATGTCAAATGGGATTTCTTAGATTGTCAGGAAATATAAAAATATCCTTTATAATATAACAGACAATATTGAGTTGCATTATAGGAGCATTGTCTACAGACAAGTACGTCATATCAGAAAATCCAATAGAAACTTTAAATTCGCGAAATCATCGCAGCGATAATTTATTGGGTATTTTACCAAAAAAACAATGTAATTAGTCCGTCAGATAGAATTCCAAAAAATATTGGACACGTGCTTTTTTTTTTTACGTAAACTAAAATGAAGACGATACAGTGCGTCGTAAACTCGTGTGAGATCACTATGTCAGTACACTTTTACTGGCGAAGTGACGTCACAAACCCCCACTCATGATCTTTGATGCGTTTTATCTTCGTCAGTTTTTATTGATTTGATAAAAACAAAAATTCGAATGCAATATTTTTCGATAATCTAACTGACGGACTAATTAGATTTTTTTGGTAAAATAAATTCGATGCTAGACTATCGTCGCGATATACTCGCTCGTCGAGATTGTAGGTACCTTACAAATGCATAATATATTTCGTTTGCATAATAATACACTTAAATATTTTACTAAAGCGACTGCTAAAACTACATCATTTCTAAACATTTTGTGACATTTTCTAATACAACAGTCCAGTATTATAATTGGTGCAAAAAGACACTAAACAAAACCGAAACTTAAGACATTTTATCCATCATTGCGACAGTTTTTTTTTAAATTTAGGCTATACTTTGGGACCTTCTGGTTAGTCTATACTATACTAATATTATAAATGCGAAAGTAACTCTGTCTGTTACGCTTTCACGATGAAACCGCTGAACCGATTTTGATGAAATTTGGTATGAGAATAGCTTGAACCCTGGGGATGGGCGTTGGCTACTGTTTAATCCGCAAATTAGTTTGCATCTGCGAGAACCGACATTCACACGGACGAAGTCGCGTTAGTTATATATATTTATTTTAATGTTAAGGTTATAACTAAACTCCTAATACCCCATCGACCCTGTTGTAAGCACAATGTTATACGTGCATTACTATAAACAGTGATTTTTTTCACACCAAGAAAATTTCTAGCAATATAGACGCCAGCACATGAAGATAACTGTCAAAATTTCCACCGAAATATAACGTAAACAAACAAAGTGACATTAACATGATATTTTTTTTTTATCTGTGCATCAAAATTATATTTTTTTTAAATTGAGAAAATGGTAAATATTATTTATTATGCATAAGTGTTGTGCATTTTGATAATAATATTAATAATAATTATATTACAACAAAACACTCATACCGCAATTTCTGAATTTTACCGCGCTTAGTGTTTACCATAGAGTATGAGTGTTTACGTTCTAGTACGGTGGCGCCCTCTGAGATTAGCTTTGCGTGAGCAACCTTATTGAATATGAACCTTATTCTTTTGAGATACAGATTTTTAGAGCTAGGTACAAAATAGTACATTTTAGGTACATTTTTGTGATAATTGGAATAATAGGGTATTTTACCAAAAAAATCTAATTAGTCCGTCAGATAGCTTTCCAAAAAATATTGAACACGTGTTTTTCAAGTAAACAAAAAATAAAGACGATACAGTGCATCGAAAACTCGTGTGACATACTATGTCAGTACACTTTTACTGGCGAAGTGACGTCACAAACCCCCACTCATGATCTTTGATGCGTTATACCTTCGTCAGTTTTTATTGATTTGTTAAATCAAAAATACGTATCCAATATTTTTCGATAATCTAACTGACGGACTAATTAGATTTTTTTGGTAAAATACCCTATTTAATTAGTCTCACCAGATAGGCAGTCGCTCCATGTAAAAGTCTGGTTTTCGACTGCATCCAGTTAGACTACCCCAACATACTTGGGAAACGCGATACGCGATGGTGTTGGGAGTGTAGTTCACCCACAGTCCTCCAGATGTCGTTGTTTTAAATCATCTTGTTATTATACTTGTTTTATCTAAGGCATATAACATGAATAACATTATTTATAAGTGGTCCAGTGCATAGTCTAAAAGACGGATAACGATGTGTAAAATTTATCCGTTCTAGAAAAAATCATATTGGCAATGTTACGACGGCTAAACCAAATCGGTTGAAAGGTACAAACAAATTAGTTGATTCATCCAAATTGCACAAAACAGCATCTCGAAAGATTTATTACAACTTTTTATTTATTTAAATTGATAAATAGTACACATCAATATTCGTACAAGTGCAAAAATATTTTTGTTCGATTTTTTTTCTTTACTTTTTATTAAAAATTCAACACTTATGTGTACTTACATCCGAGTTTTGCTTTATATTATATTATTTAATAACGATACACGAGATTTTTTTTTCATTAAAAATATATTACATTTTAGAAGAAGCACAATATATTTTTTTAACTAGATCTTTCGTAATGCGAACAGTTTTATTTACTTTGATCTTTGACAGTCATTATAGGTACTCAGAAGGCAGAAAGTCTAACAACCAGTCTTACCAAGGGGTATCGTGTTACCCAGTAACTGGGTTGTGGAGGTCCGATAGGCAGTCGCTCCATGTAAATCGCTGGTATTCAACTGCAGTTGGTTACACCGGAAGCCGATTTTAATATAGTTTGGAAAAAGTAAGCAGATGATGATGAATTTCATAGGTTTTTATAGCAGACATGTCATTTTTGCAACACTTGCTAAGAAAAGCGTTAGGGTGTTAACAGACCAATCGATCGATAGTCGATTGACGGCATCGATCGATGGTAGGGTGACTAGTAATTAGTGTACGATACTTAAACACGTGATTGTGTTTATGATAACAAACAACTTTCCCGAAGAAAAAAGTTTTTTGTACTGGTTCACTTTTATCACAATAACACAACAGCCGTATGAAATTCACGCGCGCGCACGCCTGTGACCTAAAGTGAACCAGTACAAAAAACAGTTTTTCTTCGGGAAAGTTTTTTCTTATCATGAACACAATCACGTGTTTAAGTATCGTACACTAATTACCAGTCACCCTATATAACCTCCTGTTTTATCCGCATAATATAACATTTGCACTTTGGAAAGTAGTTGAAAACAAATTGTCCTAAGTAAATATGGGAACCTATACTTTTTATATTGTATACATATAATTTGCTAAAAAATATATATTTTTTTATTTGTTGCAGTCTAATCGTAGCATAAGTTCGTCTCACTCACACATTGTCACAGTAACTACGTAGGGTGGCGTACACAATTATCATCCATGACCGAATATTTTTTTTCAAATTTAACAATGTCATATATTTTAATAGACACGGACGATAATTATTCATGACATACCTATGATTATAATATCTTAGCACTTTTGACTACATAGCGGTTTTAAAGGCATTTTAACAACATCAAATACAATAAATTATTATGTAAGAAAGCGTTTTATATCATACGGAAATAGGACAAGCGTTTTTTCCGCATGCGGTTTTTTTCACTAATAAAATCCGTTATGTAGTTTCAAAGTGCTGTATTCGTCAAATAAACTTTATTTTACTGTAAAACATTTGTATTATCAGCTTAAAAACAGATCTAACATACTTAATTTAAAGATTTGAGTACTTGAGAACTATTCTCTTTTACAAATCATGTGAAAAATGATTTCAAATTTCGTTCTTTCCACCCAAACTTAAAATTCTATAAAGATTTACGTTACCTATGTACTCATAGCTTCTCAAGTACTCTTTAAAACCCTGGATATAAAAATAAATAAATGATAGATACATGAATGCAGCCAGATTGGGGACAAAGGCCTATATTACCTTATTATGGGACATTAGGATCTTGGCCAAGTTTAAACTGACCATAGACATCGAGAATTCTAAAAAGTGACCCGGCTCTGACAGTTTAGAGCGGAAATAAGTCATACGGAAATTCCGGATAACTAATTTTCGGCATCCGGAATTCCGGACGCAAATTTTCCGGAAATATTATAATGGATATAGTCCGTTTAAAAATGGCCACTTATCTCCATTCTGGCAACACTCACGGATGGAATGGAGACGTCGGTTTTGTAATAACATTTTTACTTATTATCCCGCTACATTTATTATTTATAATATTTATATTTTTATTTAAGTTCTCAACGCCATGGATTGGAAGTGTGTTTGAAAAGGAGGTTGCATTCTTGTCTATTATAAAAATTATTTTAATTTTAAACGATTTTTAACAACTGCTATGTTTTTTTTTTATTTTACACTGAAGCGTTATTTAGTAAAACCGATCTTTATATTGAAATATTTGTCTGTAGGTTTGTTGGGTTTGTACGTTGAACCCAAATCTGCACGAAGCCGAGCTACTAAAACTCAATGTGCACATTTAATGCGACCACGGCCACGACCATGGTCGCAACCTCGACTTGGGCTACAGCGACCAAAACTTTACTAACATTGGTCACTGCGACCACAACCAGGGTTACAGTGACTAACATTTAACCGACATTTGGTCACTGCGACCATGGTCGCGACTACGACCACACTTACAGCGACTAACATTGGTCGCTGCGACCATAACCAAGGTTACAGCGACCAAAATTTACTAACATTGGTCGCAGCAACCATGGTCGCAACCGGTAACTACAGTTTTTTTAAATCCAATCCACGGCCACGAACCACCATTTAGTTTAGAGGTGACATGTAAGTGATGTCGTCCCACGGGTGGCGGTATAACGGTTGTTTCATGCGCTTCTGGTCGAGATAATGTCCCACTAGACCGATGGTGCGACCGAGAACGAACAGGGCGTTGATTGAGCCCATTGAGATGTAGTTGTTGCCTTCTTCCCTGGAAAGAAGAAAAAAAAAGACGTCAATATACGCCGTAATGACTTTTTACCACCCGGTGACAGTGCCTATTTACCACCCGGTGACAGTTGGTTATTTACTATACGGTGACAGGACCATCTTATCACTCAGTGGCAGTGAGCACCTACCATCTGATGATAGTGACCATTTACCGTCCAGTGACGCTATCAGCAGGGGGTCTTGGTCTTGTTAGTCTCACTTTTCATTTTATTAGGCACTAGTTCAAGTTACTCACTGCGTGAACAGCTGACAATGACGGAACATATCCACCATGGTGGCGGCGACGATGCCATCAACGTTGAGGATGAGGTTGGAAAATTACCACTTACCATCTGGTGACAGTGACCTTTTACCATCGGGTAGCAGAGTGACACAAACAATGTGGTGGTAATGACCTTTTACCATCCAGTGGTAGTGACCATTTACCACCTGGGCCTCAAGTCTGCTATTACAATAGTGTCAGAATGGTCTATCATTGATTTCATGCTTGTTGGTTTTTGACAAGTTTGGTAATCTACTAATATAATGGCGTCATTATGAAAATCACTGATAGACCATTCTGACACTATTGTAATAGCAGACTTGAGGCCCTGGTGACAGTGACCACCCCCGCCCCACTTGGTGACAGTTGGTCATTTACTATACGGTGGCACGACCAATTATCATCTGATACCAATGACGATTAACCATCTTACCACTCAGTGGCAGTGAGCACCTACCATCTGATGACAGTCACCACTTACCGTCTGATGACAGTGACCAAGGACCAGCTATTAAGTACTAGTTCAAGTTACTCACTGCGTGAACAGCTGACAATGACGGAACATATCCACCATGGCGGCGGCGACGATGCCATCAACGTTGAGGATGAGGTTGGAAAATTATCACTTACCATCTAGTGACAGTGACCTAATGTACAGTGGCACGACCAATTACCATATGATACCAATGACGACTTACCATACTACTTACTCAGTGGCAGTGAGCACCTACCATCTGATGACTGTGGCCACTTACCATCTGATGACAGTCACCACTTACCGTATGATGACAGTGACCAAGGACCAGCTATTAAGCACTAATTTAAGTTACTCACTGCGTGAACAGCTGACAATGACGAAACATATCCACCATGGCGGCGGCGACGATGCCATCAACGTTGAGGATGAGGTTGGGCTTCTTGCGCGTGGTGATGGCTTCCACGTCGAGTGCGTACCGCGTCACAGGCCACGCAGGCCAACGTGACGTCACGTACGCTTTGAGCTCGCGAACGCGTGAGTCTGGGTTGTTGATTGATTTTACTCTGTGGGGGGAAAAGGGACAGGTTAAAAATAATTAAAATAATATTTTGTAATAAGTGTAATAATTAAAAAATTACGTTGGTAACGTAAATAATAAAAGTATAAAGCCTATATACGCCAATTGATTGACAGTTGACAATTTTTTGTTTACACAGCCGTACGGCGTAATAACATGGCCGCTACTATTTCATGGCGTTATATAACAGATTAAAAAGCTGAAAACTTTGAATTGAATTTAAAAAATCATTTTGTTATTTTATGAACTAAAATTAACATTTTTCGACTGCTTATTGCCTAAACTATCTCAATAATATATTTATTGTTTTTTTCTCATATAGAGTAAAATACCCTATTGACACCATTGAACAATAAAATCAAGATCATTTCCAACACATACCTATGTCCGATGCCCATGATGAGTTCTCCCTTGGCTCTCTTCTCGTTGACGAACTCCTGCGGATGCTGTCCGCGGTCGTAGGCGGCGCAGAAGTCCAGCGCAGCGCGGTCTAGAGCACCGCCGAAGCGATCGCCCTGGGAGACAAACATACAAGCTTATATGTCGTATCCGGTCAATAGTACGAACGTGGAACGAATCAAGCCCGATCGATCGAACGAATAATTCATCAACATATCATGTACCATCCTAAATCATGCATACAAAGACTCACACTACCTCGCCAAGAAGGAGGAAGAGGATTGATAGACATACGCAACCTGCACAACAAACAGATACTCTAACTCAGATCTTACTTTCATAATAAATCAGAACATTCATCACTACACAAACATGTAACGGAAGCAGATTCATTTATTTTGAATAACTTACACCACTCGGCTTACAAAATAGGAACACTCAAATTAATGAACACGTCATAAGCACACAAGCAAAAATTGCAGCGTCTAGAAAAGCTCTACACTGAAGACCGGTGTCTTCAGTGTAGAGCTTTTCTGGACTATTTTATATTTTCTTTTTCCTATTTTGTAAGTTGAGTGGTGTGAGCCTACTTGAGCCAGCCACACGTCGATAAAATTAAGTCGAACGAATGGCTCAAACGAGGTAAACTGTTTCCCGAGACCGAAGGGTTCATGCTTGCAATCCAGGATCAAATCATAGCAAGTCGTAATTTCAGGAATTATGTAATAAAAAACCCAAATTCAAAGACATTGCAACAGTGCCTCTAGACCATACAGCACATAACGGGGGCCTGGAAATCACTTGCACAGACCGAATATAAGCACCGACATGATCAGGTTGCCGCAATCGTACACCAACACTTAGCGCACAAATACACACTTACAGGGCCTCAAGTCTGCTATTACAATAGTGTCAGAATGGTCTATCATTGATTTCATATTTGTTGAAGTTTGTGATCTACTAATATAATGGCGTCATTATGACTTTCCAATGGTCAACCACTGAAAAATGATAAAGAATGCTAATCTCGTACAAAATGAGCACTGAATGACTGACTTAGGGGGTAATCTGCAAAAATTTTGACAGTTCCTTTGATCAGTGACCTTCCATTAGAACGTCATTGTGCAGTCATTGCTTTTAATTCGACCGACCAATGATCGACCATTATGAATTTAGCAAATTACGAACTTTTAGCAAAATGACAATGGGATCGTGTTGGAATGACGAAATTATAAAAATAGCAGACTTGGCCCCCTGGAGAGATGATTCCATATCTTCAAATATATGAAATTCTCGTGTCGCGGTGTTTCTAGTTAAACTCCTCCGAAACGGCTTGACCTCATGAAATTTTGTGTGCATATTGGGTAGGTCTGAGAATCGGACAACATCTATTTCTCATCCCCCTAAATGTTAAGGGTTAGGGTAGGTGTGGGGTAGGTGTGGGGTAGGTGTAGGGTAGGTGTAGGGTAGGTGTAGGGCAGGTGTAGGGTAGGTGTAGGGTAGGTGTAGGGTAGGGGTAGAGTAGGTGTAGGGTAGATAAATAGGCAGGTAAGTAGGTAGAGGGACAGGACAACGTCTGTCGGGTCAGCTAGTCTGTTAATTAAATTAATCACTTACAATAGTCAACAGTCCACTGACGACCGACGATATGAGATCCTTCCCGGCCCTCGCGGTCACCATCGTGTTGTGAGCCCCGGACACGGCCGGGCCGTGGTCTGCGGTCACTATGAGCACCAGTTCGAAGAACTTCGACGCCCATTCTGGTAGCTCGCGTTGGAACCTGTGAGAGAAAAATATTTTTATATTATTTGTTGTGGCAGCATCTATGGCGGTCACATGCGAATCACAACTGACATCTTTTATTTATCTTATGTCAACCTATAGACGCCCATGGCTGGGCATAGGTCACCCCCAAGGGGTTCAGCCGTAATCGCCATGCTTGACCGGTGCATGTTGGCAATCGCAGTAGGTGTTATGGTACCCAGATGGACGCTGCTGCCCATCCTCTGGTCAATATCATATAGACACCCACGGGTAGAAACGGGGTGGTGCTATTCGCGACCGGCACCACACGGCAAACGCGGCACGGATTTATCTATCTATACAATAAAAATGAAACGTTGTTCGTTAGTCTCACTAAAACTCGAGAACGGCTGGACCGGTTTGGCTAAATTTGGTTTTAAAATATTTGTGGAAGAAGAAAATTGTGGTAGGTAGGGTAGATAGGTAGGTAGGGTAGGGTAGGCAGTCCACCACCCGACCAGATGCAGGCCCGTGTAGGCGGCGCGCTGTGTTCCGCGCGCGCCACACTAGAGGATTCGGCGGCGTTCAGACCGCCGAGGTCGACGGGATCCGCCGTGTAGGCGGATCATAGCCTGGCGGGGGCGCGTTGCATGCGCGAGCGAATCCCGTACCCCCGCCCATAGGTCAGTCGAGGAACACCGTGGCGGTTTTAGCCGGTAGGAGTCCGGCACACCCTCCCGTCTTCCCCAGACGGGAGACAGTCCATGAGGATTTCCCCACGATAAAAAAAAAAAAAAAAAAAAAAAAAAAAAGGGTAGGTAGGGTAGGTAGGGAAGATAGGTAGGTAGGGTAGGGTAGGGTAGGTAGGGAAGATAGGTAGGGTAGGGTAGGGTAGGTAGGGTAGATATGTAGGTAGGGTAGGGTAGGTAGTGTCACAAACTACGTAAGGCTGCGTCGCGCCCGAGCAGAGAGACCACTCAGAACAAATCGCCATTTTAGCACGCACACATTGACATTACGTTTATAGGTATTCTCAAGCAGTTTCAAGCAGACTTCAGTTTCGACTGTCACGTGTTGTCTAAATGAATAAATGATGTAATTGACATTTCACGACGAACAAGAAAATTTTGTTATAAAAAATTGCAGAGTTCCAACCAGTGTCAATAAAATTGAATATTGTCACAAATAAAACCTACAGAATCAATACAGTAGCAGCCCTAGTGAGTCTGGCAAGGAGGTAATAGTAGGTAGGGTAGGTATAGAAGGTAGGGTAAGTATAGAAGGTAGGGTAGGTATAGTAGGTAGGGTAGGTATAGTAGGTAAGGTAGGTATAGTAGGTAGGGTAGGGTAGGTATAGTAGGTAGGGTAGGGTAGGTAGGGTAGGTAGAGTAGGTAAGGCAGGTAGTGTAGGTCGGTAGGTAGGTAGGTAAAGTAGATAGGGACAGGATAACGTCTGTCGGGTCAGCTAGTCTATCTATATATATATATATAAAAATGAATCGCCGAAATGTATTTAAGCACATAACTTCCGAAAGGTGAGAGGGAAAGAATTTTAATTTATTTCTTGTCAAATGCAAACTACAGCTGATGTACCATCATCCATTAATTTTGTACTGCAATTGATCGAATGCTGAACGACTTATGGGCCCGTAAATCCCATTTTTTTTTTTTGTATCAATGTAATAATAATATTAATATTTATTAGACCAGAAATGAGAACAGGTTTACACAATTTGCTTAAAATCTATAGACCTATTACATGGTCCATGTATTACAGATAAAAATTATTATCATGTCAATGTCACTTTGTTTACGTTATAATTTCGGTGGTCTAGCGGAAAAGTTTGGCAGTAAGATTCCTAATAGGACATTTTACTCTAATAAGAGAAAAAAATCTATAAATACGTTATTGAGACAGTTTAGGCATAAAGCAGTGGGAAAATGTAAGTTTTAGTTCATAAAATAACAAAACCAATTTTTAAATTCAATTTACAGTTTTACAGTTTTTATTTACAGTATTTTTAATCTGTATTTTTATTATTTTCAAAGTATAATAAAGAACTGTATAATAATTATAAAATTATTATACAGTTCTTTATTATACTTTTTTTTTTAAATTTTATACTGTTTTCATATTTAATATGAGCGCATATGATACAAAACGAACTGACGTCATTTCCGCAGAGCAATATTGCGCATATTAGCACTACAGAATTTTATTGAGACACTTTTCAAAAATGGGTGTAATACCCTATTGTTCAGCTACGCCAACTGTAGCGTCCTATGCTTACCATAACAAACTGATGGTACCTCCGACGCCCAGTTGTCTCTCGAGAACTTGGCTGATGGGCACTCCGCAGTACGATAGTTCATTTCCTCGCTCATCACAAATAGTGCTGATGAAGGCGGCTGGCTTCCTGATGATGCCGAGTTTCTGGAAGGTACAAATAATAATACTAGCTTAGTACTGTCTCACTGCAGGACAAAGCCCTTTTCTCATACAGAGAAGGCACGAACATTTATCACCACACCACGTGCGCTCAAGGAGGATTGACGATTTTATACTTACATCATGACTAACATATCTATATATATAAAAGAAAGTCGTGTTTGTTCCAACACTTATAACTCGAGAACGGCTGAACCGATTTGGATGAAAATTGGTGGGGAGGTAGCTTAAAACCGACATACGGAGACGGACATAGGATACTTTTTTTTTTTTTTTTTAGGTTTAGGGTAGGTGTAGGGTAGGTGTAGGTTAGGTGTAGGGTAGGTGTAGGGTAGGTGTAGGGTAGGTGTAGGGTAGGTGTAGGGTAGGTGTAGGGTAGGTGTAGGGTAGGTGTAGGGTAGGTGTAGGGTAGGTGTAGGGTAGGTGTAGGGTAGGTGTAGGGTAGGTGTAGGGTAGGTGTAGGGTAGGTGTAGGGTAGGTGTAGGGTAGGTGTAGGGTAGGTGTAGGGTAGGTGTAGGGTAGGTGTAGGGTAGGTGTAGGGTAGGTGTAGGGTAGGTGTAGGGTAGGTGTAGGGTAGGTGTAGGGTAGGTGTAGGGTAGGTGTAGGGTAGGTGTAGGGTAGGTGTAGGGTAGGTGTAGGGTAGGTGTAGGGTAGGTGTAGGGTAGGTGTAGGGTAGGTGTAGGGTAGGTGTAGGGTAGGTGTAGGGTAGGTGTAGGGTAGGTGTAGGGTAGGTGTAGGGTAGGTGTAGGGTAGGTGTAGGGTAGGTGTAGGGTAGGTGTAGGGTAGGTGTAGGGTAGGTGTAGGGTAGGTGTAGGGTAGGTGTAGGGTAGGTGTAGGGTAGGTGTAGGGTAGGTGTAGGGTAGGTGTAGGGTAGGTGTAGGGTAGGTGTAGGGTAGGTGTAGGGTAGGTGTAGGGTAGGTGTAGGGTAGGTGTAGGGTAGGTGTAGGGTAGGTGTAGGGTAGGTGTAGGGTAGGTGTAGGGTAGGTGTAGGGTAGGTGTAGGGTAGGTGTAGGGTAGGTGTAGGGTAGGTGTAGGGTAGGTGTAGGGTAGGTGTAGGGTAGGTGTAGGGTAGGTGTAGGGTAGGTGTAGGGTAGGTGTAGGGTAGGTGTAGGGTAGGTGTAGGGTAGGTGTAGGGTAGGTGTAGGGTAGGTGTAGGGTAGGTGTAGGGTAGGTGTAGGGTAGGTGTAGGGTAGGTGTAGGGTAGGTGTAGGGTAGGTGTAGGGTAGGTGTAGGGTAGGTGTAGGGTAGGTGTAGGGTAGGTGTAGGGTAGGTGTAGGGTAGGTGTAGGGTAGGTGTAGGGTAGGTGTAGGGTAGGTGTAGGGTAGGTGTAGGGTAGGTGTAGGGTAGGTGTAGGGTAGGTGTAGGGTAGGTGTAGGGTAGGTGTAGGGTAGGTGTAGGGTAGGTGTAGGGTAGGTGTAGGGTAGGTGTAGGGTAGGTGTAGGGTAGGTGTAGGGTAGGTGTAGGGTAGGTGTAGGGTAGGTGTAGGGTAGGTGTAGGGTAGGTGTAGGGTAGGTGTAGGGTAGGTGTAGGGTAGGTGTAGGGTAGGTGTAGGGTAGGTGTAGGGTAGGTGTAGGGTAGGTGTAGGGTAGGTGTAGGGTAGGTGTAGGGTAGGTGTAGGGTAGGTGTAGGGTAGGTGTAGGGTAGGTGTAGGGTAGGTGTAGGGTAGGTGTAGGGTAGGTGTAGGGTAGGTGTAGGGTAGGTGTAGGGTAGGTGTAGGGTAGGTGTAGGGTAGGTGTAGGGTAGGTGTAGGGTAGGTGTAGGGTAGGTGTAGGGTAGGTGTAGGGTAGGTGTAGGGTAGGTGTAGGGTAGGTGTAGGGTAGGTGTAGGGTAGGTGTAGGGTAGGTGTAGGGTAGGTGTAGGGTAGGTGTAGGGTAGGTGTAGGGTAGGTGTAGGGTAGGTGTAGGGTAGGTGTAGGGTAGGTGTAGGGTAGGTGTAGGGTAGGTGTAGGGTAGGTGTAGGGTAGGTGTAGGGTAGGTGTAGGGTAGGTGTAGGGTAGGTGTAGGGTAGGTGTAGGGTAGGTGTAGGGTAGGTGTAGGGTAGGTGTAGGGTAGGTGTAGGGTAGGTGTAGGGTAGGTGTAGGGTAGGTGTAGGGTAGGTGTAGGGTAGGTGTAGGGTAGGTGTAGGGTAGGTGTAGGGTAGGTGTAGGGTAGGTGTAGGGTAGGTGTAGGGTAGGTGTAGGGTAGGTGTAGGGTAGGTGTAGGGTAGGTGTAGGGTAGGTGTAGGGTAGGTGTAGGGTAGGTGTAGGGTAGGTGTAGGGTAGGTGTAGGGTAGGTGTAGGGTAGGTGTAGGGTAGGTGTAGGGTAGGTGTAGGGTAGGTGTAGGGTAGGTGTAGGGTAGGTGTAGGGTAGGTGTAGGGTAGGTGTAGGGTAGGTGTAGGGTAGGTGTAGGGTAGGTGTAGGGTAGGTGTAGGGTAGGTGTAGGGTAGGTGTAGGGTAGGTGTAGGGTAGGTGTAGGGTAGGTGTAGGGTAGGTGTAGGGTAGGTGTAGGGTAGGTGTAGGGTAGGTGTAGGGTAGGTGTAGGGTAGGTGTAGGGTAGGTGTAGGGTAGGTGTAGGGTAGGTGTAGGGTAGGTGTAGGGTAGGTGTAGGGTAGGTGTAGGGTAGGTGTAGGGTAGGTGTAGGGTAGGTGTAGGGTAGGTGTAGGGTAGGTGTAGGGTAGGTGTAGGGTAGGTGTAGGGTAGGTGTAGGGTAGGTGTAGGGTAGGTGTAGGGTAGGTGTAGGGTAGGTGTAGGGTAGGTGTAGGGTAGGTGTAGGGTAGGTGTAGGGTAGGTGTAGGGTAGGTGTAGGGTAGGTGTAGGGTAGGTGTAGGGTAGGTGTAGGGTAGGTGTAGGGTAGGTGTAGGGTAGGTGTAGGGTAGGTGTAGGGTAGGTGTAGGGTAGGTGTAGGGTAGGTGTAGGGTAGGTGTAGGGTAGGTGTAGGGTAGGTGTAGGGTAGGTGTAGGGTAGGTGTAGGGTAGGTGTAGGGTAGGTGTAGGGTAGGTGTAGGGTAGGTGTAGGGTAGGTGTAGGGTAGGTGTAGGGTAGGTGTAGGGTAGGTGTAGGGTAGGTGTAGGGTAGGTGTAGGGTAGGTGTAGGGTAGGTGTAGGGTAGGTGTAGGGTAGGTGTAGGGTAGGTGTAGGGTAGGTGTAGGGTAGGTGTAGGGTAGGTGTAGGGTAGGTGTAGGGTAGGTGTAGGGTAGGTGTAGGGTAGGTGTAGGGTAGGTGTAGGGTAGGTGTAGGGTAGGTGTAGGGTAGGTGTAGGGTAGGTGTAGGGTAGGTGTAGGGTAGGTGTAGGGTAGGTGTAGGGTAGGTGTAGGGTAGGTGTAGGGTAGGTGTAGGGTAGGTGTAGGGTAGGTGTAGGGTAGGTGTAGGGTAGGTGTAGGGTAGGTGTAGGGTAGGTGTAGGGTAGGTGTAGGGTAGGTGTAGGGTAGGTGTAGGGTAGGTGTAGGGTAGGTGTAGGGTAGGTGTAGGGTAGGTGTAGGGTAGGTGTAGGGTAGGTGTAGGGTAGGTGTAGGGTAGGTGTAGGGTAGGTGTAGGGTAGGTGTAGGGTAGGTGTAGGGTAGGTGTAGGGTAGGTGTAGGGTAGGTGTAGGGTAGGTGTAGGGTAGGTGTAGGGTAGGTGTAGGGTAGGTGTAGGGTAGGTGTAGGGTAGGTGTAGGGTAGGTGTAGGGTAGGTGTAGGGTAGGTGTAGGGTAGGTGTAGGGTAGGTGTAGGGTAGGTGTAGGGTAGGTGTAGGGTAGGTGTAGGGTAGG
The DNA here is from genome assembly GCA_947361185.1 of Charanyca ferruginea. Taxonomy (NCBI): domain Eukaryota; kingdom Metazoa; phylum Arthropoda; class Insecta; order Lepidoptera; family Noctuidae; genus Charanyca; species Charanyca ferruginea. The sequence goes on along the minus strand of OX376080.1, from coordinate 10,009,596 downwards.
TGTAGGGTAGGTGTAGGGTAGGTGTAGGGTAGGTGTAGGGTAGGTGTAGGGTAGGTGTAGGGTAGGTGTAGGGTAGGTGTAGGGTAGGTGTAGGGTAGGTGTAGGGTAGGTGTAGGGTAGGTGTAGGGTAGGTGTAGGGTAGGTGTAGGGTAGGTGTAGGGTAGGTGTAGGGTAGGTGTAGGGTAGGTGTAGGGTAGGTGTAGGGTAGGTGTAGGGTAGGTGTAGGGTAGGTGTAGGGTAGGTGTAGGGTAGGTGTAGGGTAGGTGTAGGGTAGGTGTAGGGTAGGTGTAGGGTAGGTGTAGGGTAGGTGTAGGGTAGGTGTAGGGTAGGTGTAGGGTAGGTGTAGGGTAGGTGTAGGGTAGGTGTAGGGTAGGTGTAGGGTAGGTGTAGGGTAGGTGTAGGGTAGGTGTAGGGTAGGTGTAGGGTAGGTGTAGGGTAGGTGTAGGGTAGGTGTAGGGTAGGTGTAGGGTAGGTGTAGGGTAGGTGTAGGGTAGGTGTAGGGTAGGTAAATAGGCAGGTAAGTAGGTAGATAGCGGCAGGACAACGTCTGTCGGGTCAGCTAGTATAACATAATCAAATAATGGCTTCCGTCGAGCTGGGCGGAGCTTATTGCTTGGGCCGATCCTGCCTCTTCATCGCTTGTACCGCGCTCTCGCTTGCACGCTCAGGCTCAGGCGGAACGTGACACTTTTTCGTGCGTGCAGCCGGTGTTCATTGATTTATAAGACGTTTTCACGTCTAAACTCACATTGGTACTTGCTCGTGCCCGGTTCATCATTATCATCATCATCATGTTAACCTGTAAACGCCCACTGCTGGGCATAAGTCCGGTTGCGTCGTACCACAACACCGTATATAAGAGGTTGTTGGCTTCATGTATCAGAGACGGGCGCTCTAAAGGTGTTATTACACCAATCCATCGATCATCGATTGATGCCATCGGTCGACGTTGGTCGATTGGTGTGGTAGCTTTGGCTGATCGACGGATACCGTTCGACTAACTAATCGCTCGATTGCCGGGCGATGGCATCGGTTGACGTTGATCGATTAACTCCGGCTATAATCCATCACTGATGATAATCAAGCAGCTCGGTCGTTGTCGACTAATCTATTCTCCCATCGATCGACAATAGATCGATTGGTCTGGTAGAAACTATCGATCAACGTCGACTAATCTATTCTACCATCGATCGCTGCCGTCGATCGACGATCGATCGATTGGTCTTGTAATACCCTAAGCTTCACCCTTTTAAATAATGTGGGTAGGATGAGATTAAAAAGTACTTACTCTTGCCCAGTCGTAGTCCATGGGTACTTTGGGAGGTTCCACCTCCTCCTTCACGATGATCTTGCCTTCCTTCACCAGTTTCGAGTATACCTGGAGGACAAAAACAAACGCTATCAAAATATTGCTATAATTATGAATGCTCAATAAAAACAATTACACCAAATTATCAAATCCTACCATGATCCCTTTTTGTGCTATTGCCATCCCCATCCTGTATATAAAAATGAATCCTTATTTCCCTTGATCACGGCATCACGCGTCCAAAAGAGTTATGAATATAAATACGTAAATATTGAAACATTATTGACAGCGTATCGTGGTTTAGTAGGTTCAATTCTTCGATATGGTGTTATTTTCTGGGGACAATCGACTGATAGAGAGACAGTATTCAGGATGCAAAAGCGTTGCATTAGGTCTATGTGCGGTCTACAAACCACAGACAGTTGTATGCCTTACTTCAAATCATTGAAACTGTTGACATTTCCGGCACTATACATATTAGAAACTGCACTTTTTGTAAAAAGAAACCCGCATTTATTTGTTAAACTATCAGCAGTCAAGAAAACTCAATAGGGTTACACCCATTTTTGAAAAGTGTCTCAATGAAATTCTGTAGTGCTAATATGCCACCAAAAAACCACAAAAATTTTATTCAATCGATAAATGCCATAAAAATGCATCTAAATTTTAAATTTTCAAATTTCGCGCGTAGTTCGACGAAAACGCCTCTTACTGGACGCCATATTGCTCCGCGTAAATGACGTCAGTTCGTTTTGTATCAAATGAGCTCATATTAAATATGATAATTGTATATCATTTAAAAATAATTAACAGCATATTTTGTAATAGGTGTAATAATGAAAAAATTACGTTGGTTACGAAAATAATAAAAGTACAAAGCCTATATTACGCCAATCGGTTGACTGACATTTAACAATTTTTTGTTTACACAGCCGTATGGCGTAATGACATGGCCGCTACTATTTCACGGTGTTTTATAACAGATTAAAAATACTGAAAACTTTAAATTGAATTTAAAAATTTGTTTTGTTATTTTATGAACTAAAACTTACATTTTCTGACGGCTTTATGCCTAAACTATCTCAATAACATATTTATAGATTTTTTCTCGTATGGAGTAAAATACCCTATTGCGTGCTCAGTACAAAAATCAATTATGTAACATAAAATGTAAGACAGCCTTGATGTACAAAAGCTTTTACGGAATTGCTCCTAGAATGTTTAATAAAATCCCTAATTCCATAAAAATAATGCCATTGTCTAAATTTGAAATAGCACTGCAAACTACTTCTTGACAAATGCTACTTATACAATAGACGAGTTTTTAAACGATAATTTGTAATGATTAATGCTACAATAAAAATTTAGTCATTTGTAATTTTTATGAATATTGTGATGTTTATCTTTATTAATGCAAAATTTTGTAGTACTTATATTTATTTTGCATGTTTAAATATTTGTATGTCTTATGATAAAACATAGCGTACTATTCTATATGTGTGACCTTTTTATACCTATGTTTCACAAATAAACTTTTGACTTTGACTTTGATAATAATAATAATATGTGGGGACATTTCACACACGGCCATCTGACCCGAAACTCGGCAGACTGTACTATGGGTGTCAGGCAGCTGATATACATACACAAATACATAAGTATATAGATAAACAACAACCAGACACAAGGCAAACACAAGTGCTCAACACAGAAGGCTGCCCATCCTCTGGTCAATATCCCTCTATCGCCTTTTACGACATCCACGGGTAGAAATGGGGTGAAGCACAGATATAGCTAGACCTAGATAACGCAACAGCAACTACTTCGCGTGACTAGTTTTGTGCCTAGCTTACGTACAAAAATCGTAAGTAAAAAAATAAAGTTAACGTTTCCATCCATCGGTAAGTCATTTTGTGATTAATATTATGCGTAATTAATTTAAAAAAAAGCGGCCAAGTGCGAGTCGGACTCGCCCACCGAGGGTTCCGTACATATTAGTAGGTATATATCCATACTTCTATACTAATCCATACCTACTATCCATACTTTAATCTACTTAATATTATAAATGCGGTTTTTGCGAGACAACGGCCGTATCTTTTTTCCACGTTAACATAGAGGGGTTGACTATTTTACAGCATCAAGGGACCGTAGACTTGAGTATATGGTTTTAATTTCAACTCGATACCTCTACGCGTTCTCGAGATAAACATTCTTGACAGACAGTCAGACAGACAGACGGACAACAAAGTGATCCTATAAGGGTTCCGTTTTTTCCTTTTGAGGTCCGGAACCCTAAAAACAATTATTTTTAATATAATACCCTCAGTAATACCTGGTAATATCAAATTCAAGAAAAACAAAACATTGTGACGTCATAATAGGTAGGTAGTCAAAAAATGGCACGCTTGGTTTTCATACAGATCGTGATGCTTGCGTTATCTAGGTCTATCTATATCTGTGGGGTGGAGCTCTTCACGGCCGGTAATATGTATTATACCCTGTTCACAATAAGATTAGACATAAACACAAACCTTTTTTACAGTCCCTTCACCCGATTTTGACTTCTATTCCGTAGGCTTACGGATGACATTAGAGGCAAAAAAGTGGTTACAATAACAACTGTTTACTGCAGTTGCCATTTGTCATGCTACCAATGCAATATGATTAAAAATCGGTTGAACGGACTGTAAAAAAGGTTTTTGTAAATGTCTAATCTTATTGTGAACAGGGTATAGTTTGGTATTGTTTAAGATTATTTTGTGTATTTTAAACTTAATAAACCGAAGACAAATCTCGTATTCACATCAAACAACAGTTATATTATGTGTATAACATTACATAATAAAACTAGCTGACCAGACAGACGTTGTCCTGTCCCTATCTATCTACCCTACACCTACCCAACACCTACCCTACACCTACCCAACACCTAACCTACACCTACCCTACACCTACCCTACACATACCCTACACCTACCCTACACCTACCCTACACCTACCCTACACCTACCCTACACCTTCCCTACACCTACCCTACACCTACCCTACCCCTACCCAACACCTAACCTACACCTACCCTAACCCTTAACATTTAGGGGGATGAAAAATAGATGTTGTCCGATTCTCAGACCTACCCAATATGCACACAAAATTTCGTAAGAATCGGTCAAGCCGTTTCGGAGGAGTTTAATTACAAATACCGCGACACGAGAATGTTATATATTAGATTCCAAGTACCATAACGTCACTCCCGTTTTTTAAATTCAAGCGTTTTCTCACAAAAATGTTAATAAATTGATAAATGCTTATATAGTGTACTCGAGTTCCTAGATTATAAGTTGTAAGTCGTGAACATAATGATTGTCACATTTTTAATAATGATTTGTTATCAATTTTGAATGAATTTAATACGATTTAATAATTTAATTTATTTAATGCATGCCCAATTCAAACCAATTATTTTTAAAATAGATAATAAATAATTATGTGAAATTTGCACGCTTTATCTGAAATTTAAATGAATTTAATACGATTGTATACTTTAATTTATTGAATGCATGCCCAATTCAAAACAATTAATTTTTAAATAGATAATAAATAATTATGAAATGAAAATATTATGTATGTAAGAAAAAACTTACATATGTTTAATAAAGTAAGTGATAGACATGACTTTAATACTAGAAACAAGGACAAAATAGCTCAACCATATTTTAGATTGTCTAAAGTCCATACATCTTTTATGGGGTACTGTGTTAAGTGCTACAACAAAATTCCTAGTGATATATTACAACTAAGTGAAACAAAATTTAAATCATATATTAAAAGTACACTCTGTAAAAAAGCTTATTATAATCTAGAGGACTATATTCAAGATAAGAATGCTTGGAAACATGCTGGTCTAGCTCCATAGGACGATCGACAGTCTAGACAAAATCGAACCGATTGCTAATTTAAAATACCTAATTTCATACTTAGTATAAATATGTACATATATATATTTGACTCTTTTTTTATACACTGCTCAGGCTCACATACTGATTCATTGTTTGTTAAAATATAAGGAGTGGTCGTCTACTGTTTCAACATTAATTGTAATATGTAATATGTGAACACTGTGTATCTATGTACATATAACTTAGTCTGTCATTCCTTAATCTGTGATACTTTGTACACACTTTCAAATACCTAGTGTTTTTATGCAAGGTACATCGTATTCACGTATAATTATATAATTCCTGTAAATGCAAATATTGTTAACATCGTTTTTAAAAGAGTAAGTATGGAGTTTCTTGCCCATTCTTCTCCATACAAAACTACCTTTTGGAATGGGCACCTAGAATCAATTTTTTTTTTTCTCATTTGACGTTCAAAAGTGCCTTATAATGGTCTAATTGAAATAAATGATTTGACTTTGACTTTGACTTTGACTTTATGTGAAATTTGCACGCTTTATGTGAAATTTAAATGAATTTAATATTTTAATTTATTTAATGCATGCCCAATTCAAACCAATTAATTTTTAAATGGATAATAAATAATTTGTGTAATTTGCACGCCGAAATTAATGGCAGAATAAGAGATCAACATACTATTTTTTAAGAACATTCTGAACCTTATTTGCGTAAATAAATCATTTTGAATTTTAATTTTAAAATTATTATTATAACTCACTTTGTTGACGGCTTTCCCGAGTGTGTCGAAGGAGTTGGGTACCTCAGCGCCGTAGGCCTTGAGCGCAGCATTCTTGGCGACTGCCTTCTCCATCGCTGAGCCCGCTAGCGAGCCCGCGTGACCGAACTGTACCTCTGATGTGAACATATCTGGAAGGAATGGTTTATAAGTATGTAGCAAACTAAAATATATTCTAAAAAAGACAACCGCCTACAAAAATTAAAATGTAAAAAATAGCTTTGAGTCTGTGTTTCCTGATAGCTACAACCTGGGAGTCTTTAAGTCAAGAGTGAATACGTTACTTCTAGGCAAGCGTGGAAAATCGGGATGGGCGCTCTTAATCAAAAACAGCTTGTTTTTAATTTATTTTCGGCCTTGTTATTCATAATATATTTGTGTACTTACCGGAGCAAGTACCAATGCACCATGCGACGATTGGCTTCTTGATCTTTCCATCACGGACTGCTCTACACACGTGGTATTCCTCTACTCCACCCACTTCACCGAGTAGAACTAGCATTTTGACGTTGGGGTCCGCTTCGTATCTGTAATACAAATATTGACACGACATATTATTTATTTTATTTTAAAGAAAGCTTACAGACTAATTAACACAATTAAAATCTTTCTTAGGTAGGAAAAATTGCTGATTACAAACTTCATTTACATATATAATATTATTACTTAAGGACACAAAAACAATCTTACGCGACCGAAGTTCAGCACAATTACGCCTACGATGCTATTTGAATTACTGACGACACACTATGCCGAAATTACGTCGCGTCATAGCGTACAACCTAACTTCAGTCGGGCGTAAGTTCAGCGGCAACTTATTCTGTGAGCACACATTTTACAAGATCACTTTGTTTTGCGTCTTCTGTCCAACTGTGTAGATAACACGACACGACGCCACGACAGCGCTCGAGACACTGAATACACACACAAAGTTGCGGAACTGAATTTCTGCCGCGTAAGTTCGGCACTTATGGTGTGTCATATCAGCCGAATACGTCGGAACGTAAAATCAGCCGCCGAACTTAGGCCGCGTAACTTCGGCATAGTGTGTTTAGACACTAAGAAGGACAGTAACCGATATTGTAATTTCGGCACTTATGGTGTCATATCAGCCGAATACGTAGGAACGTAAAATCAGCCGCCGAACTTAGGTCGCGTAACTTCGGCATAGTGTGTTTAGACACTAAGAAGGACAGTAACCGATATTCCAATTTCGGCACTTATGGTGTGTCATATCAGCCGAATACGTAGGAACGTAAAATCAGCCGCCGAACTTAGGTCGCGTAACTTCGGCATAGTGTGTTTAGACACTAAATGTGGCATGTTGCGTTTTTAAAATAAGTCGCTGAAAAAAAAAACTAATGCGTGCGCTTATATATATATGTATAGATTTATGTGCTATTTTTTTCCTGTGATTTTTATCTTGTGATTAAAAGCGTTTAGTTAAGGGTGATACACTAGATAGGACGCGAAATTCATTTCTTATTTACGTTTTTTGCAATTTGCAACTCAGTATTTTGGTTATAAAAAAAAATATTGGCAGGAGTAACAAATATGCATTTACAGAATTATAATACAAAAACAACTAGATATTGGACTGAAAATTGCAAAAAACGTGAGAATATTTGAATTTAGCGGGCTACCCTGACGATTCCACGCATTTGATGTATCCCCTCAGATTAAAAAAGAAAAGGCAGATTGATCGCGCGTAACACTGAGAGTGACCATTAACAGGTACCAAAAGTACCTGTAAATGGTATAATAGGGTATTTTACTCTATACGAGAAAAAATCTATAAATATGTTATTGAGACAGTTTAGGCATAAAGAAGTCGGCAAATGTAAGTTTTAGTTCATAATTATAACAAAACAAATTTTTAAATTCAATTCAAAGTTTTCAGTATTTATAATCTGTTATAAAACACCGTGAAATAGTAGCGGCCATGTTATTACGCCGTACGGCTGTGTAAACAAAAAATTGTCATCTGTCAGTCAACCGATTGGCTTAATATAGGCTTTGTACTTTTATTATTTTCGTAACCAACGTAATTTTTTCATTATTACACACATTACAAAATATGCTTTTAGTTATTTTTAAATGATATACAATTATCATATTTAATAATGAGCTCATTTGATACAAAACGAACTGACGTCATTTATGCTGAGCAATATGGCGTCCAGTAAGAGGCGTTTTCGTCAAACTACGCGCGAAATTTGAAAATTTAAAATTTAGATGCTTTTTTATGGCACTTATCGATTGAATAAAAATTTTGTGTTTTTTTTTGGTGGCATCTTAGCACTACAGAATTTCACTGAGACACTTTTCAAAAATGGGTGTAATAATACCCTATTGAAATAAATGAGTTTTGTCATTGTCAGAGCCAGTCAGTCAGAAACTTGAAGCTAGTTGCTCGTCCCAAACAAGGTTTCTAAGGAGAAGAACGAGCAAGAAACTCCATGAACACTCTTTTAAAATCAATAATATGTTACAAATAAAAAGCATTAACCTAACTCAAATAATTCAGCAACAATAGAGGGGATCTGGCGCTCAGCGGCCGCTGCCGCGGCATCGCTCGCTTCCCTCGTTCGCCTTCGCGCTTTAATGGGAGACTATAAAATAAATAATAACTGGTGTTACCTTAACAGATGGTCAATGAAAGTAGTCCCCGGGTATCTGTCTCCTCCTATGGCCACACCTTCGCACACCCCGTCAGCATCCTTGGAGATAATGTTATTCAGCTCGTTGCTCATACCACCTGAACGAGACACGTACGCCACGCTGTGGAGAAACAAATGGAAATTGTACAAATTGGTTCCACCATTTAGGAGCTTTGATGGCACAGACGGACATGTTAAACTTATAATACCCCTCTGATTTCGTCTTCTCGTTACGGAGATCGTTCTAACGTTTATTTACGTATAATAATAGTTTAAAAATACTTTTTATGTTAGTCACTCTATTCTTATTCTAAACCTAATGAAAAATAATTTCTTCATTTTAGTTTGGTTGTCTACAAAAGCGGGTTCTTTCGTTTTTTTTAAACTATTATTTATTTTAATTTTTTTTGTGCGGCTAACTAAGTAGATACACACGGCTACACATCAAGATATACATTTCCAGTTAATGCTCATCTCGCATTGTGTAGGATTTCCGTACAGTGCGAGATCAGTTTATACTGGAAATGTATAGCTTGATGTGTAGCCGTGTGTACTACTGTTTAGGTTTAACGAATTTATTAGTCATAAAGAACAATATATAGTTCATTAATAATGAGTTTACATAAATAGGTAATTATGTAAGTATTATTCGGCGATCAAGCCATTCTAGTAAATGTTATCCTAAATGTAATGTTTTACTGCCACACTCAGAGATGTCACTTAATAATAATTAATCATTAACTTTAATTGTCCAACATAACTTGGCAGATTTCATGTCAACAACTCATTTTTAACTGACAGCGTTCCAATTTATATTGGTCAATTAAAGTTAATAATTCATTATTATTAAGTGACGTCTCTGAGTGTGGCAGTATATCTTGTTTTTAATACTTGATCCAATTCCAAAACTGGTTTAGTTGGTTATTTCATTATTTCACTAAATCAGGTTAGGAATTTAATCAAATCACTAACTTTATTCAAGAAAATTACATAACGAGTTGTTCTGGTAGCTTCTACCGTGATTTGATCAAATCCCTGAGGGATTTAGTCAAATCACGGCAGATATTACGGCTCTTGTTGTACCATTTTCCTGCGACAGATATATACCTGTCAAAGTTGCAAAAAATATTGTCAAGCTTAACAAAGTATGAACGTAGCGTATAATTGTGATTGTTAAAACGGAACGCAGCGGATGAAAGAAAAGGAAGTACTTATGTGTGCGAGTGAGATAGAACAAAAATGGCGATTCACGACGTAATAACGGACGCCTTACGGCGTAACACTTATAACGCTAATTAATTTAATGTGCAAGAAATAAATAGTTTTGCGCGAACTTGATCTTCATATTTTGCCACTGCCATACAATCCCACATTTTTATTGCAAAAATACAGTTTACTTTAGTAAAAAACTTAGGATTATGATATCACATACCTGCCCGGCCTATACAGCTTGCTGTCGATAATATTATCGATCATTCCGGCAGTGTTTCCGATCTTGAAACAGCCAGGCTTGATGCCTCCCACTGTGGCCGGACCGATAACGTTCACCTGTAATAAAAATCATCAGTTAATAAAAGGAAATGCCTTCCTGAAGGGTATTAAATCAATCAAAAGTAAGGCGTCCATTGAAGAACAAAGTCCTCCAGAAGGGGGTTTGCCATAATCCTAACGCTTGGCAGGCGTCTTGGGGATCGCAGTGAAGTTTTTTGGTCAATATTCCTCTGTCGCCTTCTACGACACCCACGGATAGTTATGGGATGGTGCTATTCGCGGCCGGCACCACACGGTCGTCAGTTCAGTTAGTAGTTCCAAATAGGGTATTTTACTCCATATGAGAAAAAATCTATAAATATATTATTAAGATAGTAAAGGCAAAAAGCAGTCGGAAAATGTTAGTTTTAGTTCATAAAATAACAAAATGATTTTTTAAATTCAATTTCTGTGTTATAACACCATGAAATAGTAGCCGCCATGTCTGTCATGCCTTACGGCTGTGTAAACAAAAAATTGTCAACTGTCAGTCAATAGATTGGCATATAACCGCACGCTCACTATACCCAATCTAGTTAACCAAATACCTGTTGACATTAGATATTCACTAAACAATAAAAACATAAAGTATAAGCTAAAAAATCATTCCATTAACTTGATTAAAACTTAATTGTTAATTAGCGCGTTGATCTAATCTCAGGCCATGGCATGCTAAGACAGACCCCAGAGGTCTAATTGTGTGCCTTGTTTTAATATATTATGGAAAAACTTTGTACTTAATATTAAATAAATAAATAAATAATAAAAGGCTTTGTACTTTTATAATTTTCGTAACCAACGTAATTTTTCATTATTACACCTACATATTACAAAATATTATATTCATTATTTTCAAAACATATTCAATTATCCCATAAAATATTAGCGCATTTGATACACCGCGAACTGACGTCATTTCCTCAGAGCAATATGGCGTCCACTACGAGGGGTTTTCGTCAAACTACGCGCGAAATTTGAAAATTTAAAATTTAGATGCATTTTTATGGCACTTATAGATTAAATAAAAATTTTGAGGTTTTTTTGGTGGCATATTAGCACTACAGAATTTAATTGAGACACTTTTCAAAAGTTACAAATTATTAGTAGGCGCGAATAGTACAGAAGAATAATTTGATTAGTACTGAAGTACTTACCCCCCGTGTGTCAGCAAGCTTGATAATCTTCCTAGTCATGTTTTCAGGGATACCTTCAGCGATAATGACCACAGTGTTGATTTGGGGATGCTGCATTGCCTGTAACATGATGAATAATAATGGTGAAGAATAATAAAGCAGCGTGTTGCGGGTTTAAATCCCGCCCAGGGTAAACATTTGTGTGACGAGCACTTGTGTTCGTCTTGTGTCTGGTTGTTGTTTATGTATATAAGTATGTATTTCTATATTTGTGTATGTATATCAGCTGTCTGACACCCATAGTACAGGGTCTCCCTAGTATGGGGTCAGATGGCCGTGTGTGAAATGTCTCCATAATAGGGTATTTTACTCTATACGAGAAAAAATCTATAAATCTGTTATTGAGACAGTTTAGGCATAAAGAAGTCGGAAAATGTAAGTTTCAGTTCATAAAATAAAAAAAACAAATTTTTAAATTCAATTCAAAGTTTTCAATATTTTTAATCTGTTATAAAACACCGTGAAATAGTAGCGGCCATGTTATTACGCCATACGGCTGTGTAAACAAAAAATTGTCAACTGTCAGTCAACCGATTTTCGTAATATAGGCTTTGTACTTTTATTATTTTCGTAACCAACGTAATTTTTTCATTATTACACCTATTACAAAATATGCTTTTAATTATTTTTAAATGATATACAATTATGATATTTAATATGAGCTCATTTGATACAAAACGAACTGACGTCATTTACGCTGAGCAATATGGCGTCCAGTAAGAGGCGTTTTCGTCAAACTACGCGTAAATTTGAAAATTTAAAATTTAGATGCATTTTTATGGCACTTATCGATTGAATAAAAATGTTGTGTTTTTTTTGGTGGCATATTAGCACTACAGAATTTCATTGAGACGCTTTTCAAAAATGGGTGTAATACCCTATTATATTATTACTAGTCATAAGTCATTTATTTCTTAAACAAAATGCTTTGTGTAGAAAATTGAAGTTAAATACAGATATTTAAATAACTTAAAATTAGATTATTATTATTAGAATTCAGCTGCAAAATTAAAAACCAAAACAATAGAGAACAATTAAAAAGAAAGATTTAAAATTAGATACTTAGATACTATTAAATGTTCACCAAAATATTTTTTTACCCTTTAATTATATTCGTTTTGCTTACCAAAATGGATAAATGCTCACGAAATATTGTGTGAGCTCGGAACTTGGGGCACCTCGAATCGGACAGGTTAGATTAGAAGTTGTTTTTTTTTAATCACCCAGAAATAGAAGCCTCGTTAAGCGGGGCTCCGTCGACCTGGCTTCATCGGAATCGGCAAAAATTACATGACATTATTTTTTTTTATATAAAAAGGAATTATCCTGTGTCGTGGGTGCGTTAACAAACATATAAACTACCATACACAAACAGCCAGACCCGGAACAACTATCTGTAGGCCATACAAATATTTGTTCCGCGCGGGAATCGAACCCGCGACACGCAGCGCAGCAGTCGATCGCTCAACCACTGCGCCAACCGTGTCGTCAATTCTGAACGGTCAGATACATCAATAGCGCAATTTTCAACTCTATACATTAGTAGAATTTCAGTTCAATTTCAATTAACAATCGCGCCGACACGGAATCTCCTTGAAAAATCCAACGGTTAGTTGTCAACCGTTCTTATCTTGTCATTATTAAATAAACTTTAACTCATATGACATAAAGCTCGAACTTGAATAGCAGATTGTTTGCTGTACGATGGCCAAAATGTTCATAAACATACCTGCATAGTACTGTCATACGCAGACCGAAGTGACGCGAAGTTTACAAGTACACTCGCCTCTTGATGTTTCCGCATTGACACGTCCATGTCGGAGTACACTGAAACGAGAATTAAATAGGTATATTAAAAGATAAGATAAAGAAGAAATTCTATTTTCAAAGTCAAAGCATTTATTTCAATTAAACTATTTACAGGCACTTTTGGATTGTCAACGAGTCGGTCAGTTAGTCAGAAAGTTGAAGCTAGTTGCTCGTTCCAAAACGTAGGTAGGTCTCTATGGAGAAGAACGAGCAAGAAACTCCACGGACACTCTTTTACATCAAGTGTTTACGAAATATTGGTTACATTAATCTTGTTGCTTCTATATGTGAAAACATGTATGGTGAAGAGAAATCCAAAATCCATACTAATATTATAAATGCGAAAATAACTCTTGAAGTACTCAATTTTAAGAGCGTGTATTCGATTCGTGACGAAAACTTCATGTTTTTGCGTTTTGCCCAGAGCAATATCGTAATGATGTGAGCAGATTATTTAAAGACAATTACAGTTTTGAAAAAGATTAAGTCTTGATTTAGGGAACTACAGAGTAAAAGTATAATTTGAATTATGGTTTTTTAAACCGAAGACCGTAAATAGACGTCAGAGTTAAATTACAGTATGCCAAAATATTATGTTTTATGCGTTTTTTCAATAGGATATACAGTCTTAAAGTCTACTACAGAGCCAAAATTACGAAAATATTACTATTAGGTATGTATTAAAAACAATGTTGAAAAAGTACAAAATCGGTTCACTTTGACAATTTTTTTTCACCAGTATTTGAATAAGAACATAATTGATATATTCATTTTATGAAAATAAAGGTTATGCTTAATAAACAGAATATTTTTCATTTTCATTTATTTTAGACAATTATTTTAAAAAGTCCTGTAAAACATCGCGCGCTTTTGTTTGCCGATCAATTTCAATGATCCGTGCTTATTTCGTGCGTTTTTTTTTTCTGATGCACACAAACAGACTGTTGTATTATTATTATTATTTATTTATTATAAGTTCAAAGTTACATAGCTGCCACGCCGTTCTAGCAATCGTTTTGATTTTGAGTTGTGCTAAATCGAATACGCGCCCTTCATGGGTGGGTTATGGGTCTTTTGTTACCCGAAATAAATGATGTTATTATTTAACATAATAAATAATCTTGTATTTACTTACCAGGTATGAAGACCTCTTTGTTGCCGAAGTAATACTTTTGTTTATGGTCAGCAGTGAAGGGGTACACAATGGCGACGACTGATGGCTCCGCGCGACGGCAGATGTAATCAAAGTCTAACATGCCCTGTGGGTGTAAAATTATTATTTGTAATGTTTTTATGTTAAGCTACGCTAACCGCGGTCGGTCTGTGGATGAGTGACCCTCCGTGCCTCGGAAAGCACGTAAAGCCGTTGGTCCCGGCTGTCATTCGTAGATCTTTGGCAGTCGTTATGGGTAGGCAGAAGCCAGAAAGTCTGACAATCAGTCTTACGAAGGGGTATCGTGTTACCCAGTAACTGGGTTGTGGAGGTCCGATAGGCAGTCGCTCCATGTAAAACACTGGTATTCAGCTGCATCCGGTTAGACTGGAAGTTGACCCCAATATACTTGGGAAAAGGCAGGCAGATGAAGTGACTATACTCCATTTACAATAGCATTAGGCAGAAGATAAAGGTTATTTATAATGCACACTATGTAACAAAAGTACAATAAATATGATAGTCATATTAGTTACGGTAGACGCCGAATTTATTATAATCTACTAGCTGACCCGACAGACGTTGTCCTGTCCCTATCTACCTACTTACCTGCCTATTTACCTACACCTACCCTACCCTACACCTACCCTACACCTACCCTACACCTACCCTATCTTTCAAGTTGGATCAAACTGCACACGGTGTACAAATTTCATTAAAATCGCTTCAGTAGTTTAGGAGTCCATCGCGGACAAACATCGTGACAGGAGATTTATATATATTAAGAAGATTATTACAGCAGCTGTCACACTTAATTGTCACCATTTTAATAATTTATCTTATGAAATTATGTGGTTTTAATTTAGTTGTATTAAATTACCTAATCTTTTAAAGACTTTTATTTTGTTTATATTATTATAAGTACATTATTGAGTACTATCTTAGACCTATTAATCAAAATTATGTTTAAACAATTTTACTTATCTTGTCACACTATAAACTTCAAAAATTCAAGCTGCAATTGATAATTTAAAAACCCAATAAGTTTGTCAGGGTGTTACCAGACCAATCGATCTATCGTCGCTCGACGGCATCGATCGATGGTAGAATGGATTAGTAGACGTCGATCGACCAACCGATCGATTGTCGATAGATCGACGGTAGAATTTGAATTTGCATTCTGCATACTGATTAGGAAAATCATAACAAAGGATATTCACTCACAAATAACATTCACCAAAAATATAGACCACCACAAATGTAATACTAGACAGGCAAATGATATCCGTTTAAAAGCACCCAGAACTAACTACGGAAGAAAGAGCATTCTGTACGAGGGAGCCCAGAATTACAATAAATTACCTAAAGACATAAAAGAGGCTAAAAGCTTATCAACCTTTAAGAAACTGTTAAAACGCCACGTTTTGAAGGATCTTTCAATAATATAACGATAAGGATTAATAATTAATATATATATGTTAATAACTAGCTGACCCGAGAGACGTTGTCCTGTCCCTATCTATTTTACCTACCTACCCTACCAACTTACCTACCTACCCTACCAACTCACCTACCTACCTACCCTACCTACCAACCTACCCTACCAACCTGCCAACCTACCTACCTACCCTACCAACCTATCTACCTACCTACCCACCTACCATACCCTACCTACCTACATACCCTACCTATCTACCTTACCCTACCTACCTACCACAATTTTCTCACCGTTTAAACCTTCTCTGGTCCTCTACAAATTATATTTCAAGACCAAAATGAGTAAAATCGGTCCAGCCGTTCTCGAGGTTTAGCGAGACTAACGAACAGCAATGTATGTTTATTGTATAGAATGTATATTGAAATATTAACATAGACAATTTTACTAACACTATAAAAACTTAAACTAGTTAAATATTTATAAAATACTTTATTCGTAAAAACAATGTAATTATGTTGTACAAACAAACTACGTACAAACTTCAATTATCGCTTACGCTTAACGCACTGTGCCATAGGCCTTAATAAACAAGCATTGTTCGCGCCGCAGCAAATGCGCGCACTCACTAATCTACACTAAATTTTTAACATCTACCCTACTAAAACGCTAATCGGTTATTTTGTTAACATAATTATTGTATTTTCTCAGTAAGTGATTTATGTAATCTTTTGAGAAAAAATAAAAAATGTCTTAAACCATAATTTATTAATCGACGTCGATCAAGTTGGTTCATTATTATTACTGATGGATTATAGATCGGGTTAATCGATCAGCATCGACCGATGACATCGACGGGCAATCGATCGATTGGTTAGTGTAACGGTATCCGTCGATCAGCCAACGCTACCACACCAATCGATCAACGTCGATCGATGTCGATTGATGGCATCGATCGACTATCGATCGATTGGTATGGTAACACCCTTAGATTTGGGAATTAAAAAAGTATGTCAATTGATAGGTGGTGTTTACACCGGTATTCTAGAACGAACTTTATTCCGGTTAAGATAAAATTCAATATTGTCTATTACCTGTATAGCCCTGTTCTGCATGCCCCAAATGATAGCCTTGGTTCTATCACTGAACAGTGACATTACAGTGGTGATGTTTTGTCCCAGGTCTTGTCTGGTGGGGGCCTGAGAGCAGACCAGGTTCAGCAGTTTGTTGGTCAGCTCAGGAATGTCTAGCGTTGGTTTGGGCTGTAAAAAAGTATAACATGTAGGTTAGTTTTCAAAATTAAATCATTTAATTTAATTAGGGCCGATTTTTCAACCGACTTCAAAAAAGAAACGAAACGTTTTGGGAACACATTCATTGTGCGTACTGCTAAGGAGTGGAATTCCCTGCCTGAGTCTGTGTTTCCTGATAGCTACAACCTGGGAGTCTTTAAGTCAAGAGTGAATAGGTTACTTCTAGGCAAGCGTGCTCTATCTTAGACCGCATCATCGCTTTCCTTCAGGTGAGATAGTGGTCAAACGTATGCCTATCAATTGATAAAAAAAAGGAGGTAATCAATTCCACTGTATGTTTTGTTTTTAATTGTATATTCGTTACGCGATTTCTCTGGCAAAATTCATTTTTTTATGGTTAGGATATGCCTCAGGGGTGGTCCCATATAAATTCTATCGACTTGATTTAGCAACTTTTTGAAAAATCAACAAAATACATATAAACGACGTTTTAGTTTCTTCAATCCATGGAGTACCTCTGTTTTAACTATGTTGCCGGTTCTTAATGGATTTGGATGATAAGAAGGTACTAAAAAGCGATAATTAAAAAGCTTTTAAGTAAAAAAGACAACCACCTTCAAAATCTAATAAATGGTAAATATCTTTAGCACAGTACACTCATGACTTTAGATTTGTTTGAAGTCGGTGGCAATAAAAGACAACAAACAGAACAAAGCCACCGACTACATACGTTACTACGTACATTATTTAGGTTCATTCAATTTCGTTCATTCTTACACCACCTCACTACCTTTTTTTTGTCAATTTCTGACAATTTTCCCTTCAACTGTCAAGTTACTGAATAAAATTAAGGCGATATATTGAAAAAAAAATGTGGTTTTTCTATTTAGTGTAACTTGTTAAGTATGTGGAATAGGAATTTAAAATTTTGGTATATGTTTTTTGAATCTTTGATCTAGTATCATGTAAAAGGAATACACGATTCAATGAATTTTCTCGATACAAAAAATTGCAAAGTTATATCTATTTTTTTACTTTTTTCGGTATCACGGCGTAACGCTTTAGAGGTAGTCAATGGAATTTATATATATAAATAAATAAATATTATATATTTCTTTATATTTCTTGTGTTTTACCTGCTCACAAAACTATTTTAAATTAATTGGACAGTTGAGAACTATTTAAAATGTGTTTCCCTATTATTAAGTATGGTGTACAAGGACTGGGCCCAGGCTCCATACATTTTGAAACACCTCCTTTAATTTATTTATTTTGTTAAAAAAGGAGTTAATTCGTTTTGGCACTTAAGTCGTTTTCACGCACATTATAGCCATCTCTGCTTTTGCGTTTCAAAAGTAATTGCATCACTTTCGCTGGCTTAGTAGATCAGTTGCCGACGATTAATTTTCCAGGTAGCGCCTAAAGAGCGCCCATCCCCATCGAACGAACTTCTACGCGAGCGTGATTGAAAACTTTTTTGTTTCAACCAACGCAAAGCTCGAAAACAAACGAGTGAGTGAGAAGCCGATAGCATCGCAGGAAAATTGGCGCGCGGAGATTTCGCAAAACTTGTTCCAGGAAATAAATGTTTTTGAAAAAGCCTTACAAGTTTTTGGTAATAATGTTTGTAATTTAGAATCTCCATTACATGTGCAAGGTTCCTATGAAGCTGTTTTTTTACTTTTTCAATGTATGAGTGTATTATGAACGGCCAAAGTTCAGATAAAATTGTGCAAAAAAGCTGATTTTCAGACGTGTTTACTGAATTTGTTTCTCAAAAAAGTTTATTTTTGGCTTCATACAAACCTAGATTTAAACCACAAGATACCTGTGTGTTAAAAATATTCGGAGAATAATTTGGTATAACGCCGTAATCGCGTACGAGCGTTTGTATGGGAAATATGACGGGTTGGGCGCTCTTAAAAGTCGAAGTGTAGGTCTAACAGGGAGTGTAAATAAAGCTACTTACACAAGCCTGAGGTTTCGGCAGTTGTTTCGGCGCATAGTCCAACTGGTGTTCCTTGGGTATGGGGGTCTGGCCCAGAGCCAGTCCCACGATGGCTGTCATATTGCTTTCAGGGCCGAACACGTACAACGGAATGCGGAGACGATGGCCTACTTCACGCATTTGTCTGGAAAGAGAGGAGATATTTCTTTACAGCTTTTATTCTCATCCAAGATGGGGACGACAATACGACAAAAAATTAAAACACTGGTAATACTAGTTCATAAGAATATTTTGAAACTATCAAATAAATCCAAAAACGAAATTAAAAAGAAGAACAGATATACTATAGAGCATATAAATGTAATCAATATTATTAAAATTATTATTATTATTAATGCTTAATATATATTATTATTCTCAATAAAATATTTATTTACTATGCACTACTGTGTTTGGGTGATAGGATTACACAATCCTATCAAAGAAGAATGTTCATTTTTCACCTGACTATGTATAGAAATGAAATAAATCTCAAAATTTAGCTAATTTTATTCTATATTAATTAAGCTTATCACAATGTTATAAGAAACGCAGGAAAAAAGATTTTTAAGTTAATTTATGCTTATTATAAGTTAAAGGTAAACGTATTACCATGTGTCGAACGCACCTAAACTACTCTTTTTACGACGTTCCATTTTACACACTGCCACTTTAACTTTATTCAACTCTGTTTCTGAGTTTTATACATTATATTACGTTTTATTTAATCAATACTTAAGTATATTATTATGTTATTTTTAATTAATTACTTTATTACAATCATATTCATTACAAATAACTAAACAATTAAATAAATTACCCATGCTGTATGCTATTGAGTTCGCACGACTGAAACGGATTTTTTTGACATTTGACATGTGTTTATATTATGAAAACTCATCTTTTAGATTATATTTTCAAGACAATGATGTGATTATGTTGGATAGGGGTTTCCGAGATTCTTTATGAATGCTAGAAGGTTATTGTTGTTGTTGAAACAGCAGTTAATGTTCGACACTCTATTTATAGTGACATTCATTGAGAGCTAAGTGACTTAAGGGATGGAAGGATGAATGATAAAAAAAAGAATGGCGGGAAGGGAAGGAATACACAAAGTAAAAAAGTCGTTTTAGACCATAGATAGGTACCTATCTATCTATGGTCTAAAACGACTTTTTTACTTTGGTACCTATCTATGGTCTAAAACGACTTTTTTACTTTGGTACCTATCTATGGTCTAAAACGACTTTTTTACTTTGGTACCTATCTATGGTCTAAAACGACTTTTTTACTTTGGTACCTATCTATGGTCTAAAACGACTTTTTTACTTTGGTACCTATCTATGGTCTAAAACGACTTTTTTACTTTGGTACCTATCTATGGTCTAAAACGACTTTTTTACTTTGGTACCTATCTATGGTCTAAAACGACTTTTTTACTTTGGTACCTATCTATGGTCTAAAACGACTTTTTTACTTTGGTACCTATCTATGGTCTAAAACGACTTTTTTACTTTGGTACCTATCTATGGTCTAAAACGACTTTTTTACTTTGTGTATTCCTTCCCTTCCCGCCATTCTTTTTTTTTTAAATTATTTTAAAGTATTATTTTAAAGTATTATGTAGTATTAAATTAAAGTATTCCTATTTTAGACCAAAAATAAACTTCCAAGAGTCAATAATTCGTTCTAGCACATTTATTTCTTTCTTACTTATTTGGTAACGGCAAATCCTAACCTAAAAAGTAACATTTGTATTTTTTTGGACTTCGTAGCGTTTAAATCGTAAAAATGACTATCTGGCATTATTTTTGGTTAAACTTAAGGTAGTCTTTCTACTATACCTTATAACTATACATAAACTTTTGTTATCAGGTTTTTAAATGGTTTTTAAGTGGGCATTGTTCTATTTCCTGATTTGGTCCAGTGGATTCGAAAAAAATTGGCTGTGACAGACAGACGCACGAGTGATCCTATAAAGGTTCCGTTTTTTTTTGTACAGAACACTAAAAACAAATATTCTACCAACCTCAGTCCCTCCTGGTAGTTAGGCCCTCCTCTCCTCACAAATATGGTGATATTGTACTGGATGAGCGCGTCCTTGTACGTCTCCATAGCTGTGATGATGCCACGGAAAGTATCCGCTACGTTCGTGAAGTTGGCGATGCCACCGCCGATGATCAGGACCTGGAAAATGGAAACATATATTATAATAAAAGGTAAAGTTGAAGGGGAAAGACCCAGAGGTCGTGGAAGTCCCAGAAGATGACCAGATCAGAAGGCCTATTAGGGACCCCTTTAGACCCCTTCTGTCAAAGTCAAATCATTTATTTCAATTAGACCATTAAAAGGCACTTTTGAACGTCATAAAAAAGTTGATTCTAGTTGCCCATTCCAAAAGGTAGTTTCGTATGGAGAAGAATGGGCAAGAAACTCCATACTTACGCATTAAAATAAATGTGAAAATATTATCCATTTACAGTTTATAGTTATATAATTATACGTGAATACGATGGACCTAGCATAAAAAAAACCACACTATTTTGAAGACAAAGAATGACAGCTAAGTTGATTTATACATATATACATAGTGTTCGCATATTATTGTTTACAATAGGGTATTTTACTCTGTACGAGAAAAAACTATAAATATGTTATTGAGACAGTTTAGGCATAAAGCAGTTGGAAAATGTAAGTTATAGTTCATAAAATAACAAAACAAATTTTTAAATTCAATTCAAAGTTTTCAGTATTTTTAATCTGTTATAAAACACCGTGAAATAGTAGCGGCCATGTTATTACGCCATACGGCTGTGTAAACAAAAAATTGTCAACTGTCAGTCAATCGATTGGCGTAATATAGGCTTTGTACTTTTATTATTTTCGTAACCAACGTAATTTTTTCATAATTACACCTAAAATATACTTTTAATTATTTTGAAATAATATACAATTATCATAATTATGTAATATGAGCTCATTTGATACGAAACGAACTGACGTCATTTACGCTGAGCAATATGGCGTCCAGTAAGAGACGTTTTCGTCAAACTACGCGCGAAATTTGAAAATTAAAAATTTTGATGCATTTTTATAGCACTTATCGATTGAATAAAAATTTGGTGTTTTTTTTAGTGACATATTAGCACTACAGAATTTCATTGCGACACTTTTCAAAAATGGGTGTAATACCCTATTATTGAAAAAGTAGACCACCACTCCTTACATTTCAATAAACTATGAACTAGTGTGTGAACCAAAACAAGAATTAAACTGCTGGGCATAAGTCTCCCCCAAGGGGAAGGGGACGGTCAAGAGACTGGCGGCATTGCCACGTTGGATGGCAATGTTTAACCTCTGACCTAGGTGAAAACCAGCTTCATTTAAAGTAAAATCAAAGTATTAATTTCCATTAAACCAGTAAGAGGCTCTTTTGAATTGTCAGTCAGTTGAAGCTATGGTCACTCATTTTAATAAAGTTTTCACATAATTCTTGTTGCTTTTATATGTGAAAACATATAGGGGAAGAGCAATCCAAAAAAAATAAAAAAATAAATAAAGATAAAAGCCATGGCAGTTAAGATATGACCAATCTCAACTGACAGCGCCCGTTCACGAGTATGACGCGCGGATCAGCACCATTTTAAGGGGACCTGAAGAATCTAAGCCACTCTTGGGTCACCAATAACCGTTTGGACATTAGCTAACATCTCAAGATAAGCTCACCTTTCCATTAGGATGCTTCTCCCTACACATGAGACTGAAGATGGTCTTCGCGTAGTCTGCGGTCTGCATCTCGGTGGGTGCTCCGGAGTACTCGCCGTAGTTGGCGAGCTCGGCGGCTCCGCCCAGCTCGCAGATAGTGTCTGTGTACACCACGGAGGCTCCGCCCCCAGCCACCATCGTCCAGATGCGGCCAGACTTGTTCAGGACTGTTAGCTGTGGGAACAAAAAATTATATTATTACTAAGGCGTTGTCACAGATATAGATAGACCTAGATAACGCAAGAGCAACTACTTCGCGTGCCTAACTTGCGTACAAAAATCGTAAGTAAACGTTTCCTTCCATCGGTAAGTCATTTTGTGATTAATATTATCCGTAATTAATTTAAAAAACAATTATTTATAATCTAATACCCTCAGTAATACCTGGTAATACAAAATTTAAGAAAAACAAAACATTGTGACGTCATAATAGGTAGTCAAAAAATGGCACGCTTGGTTTTCATATAGATCGCGATACTTGTGGGATCTAGGGTCTATCTATATCTGTGGGCGTTGTCCTAGGTGACACATTGTCCTAGGTGAACGACAAACGTGGTAATGCGACGCGAAAATGTCAAATAGTCGTTGTATGTAGGTACTTGTGGCCTACGTAGTCGCCTAAATCAATGTGCGACGAAACGAGGCAAGTGCGTATTTGCTTTTTGCGCGACGAGACGCGACACTTGGTTTATTAATAATTAAATATTTTCTGTCAATTAGGGGCAGGTTGTTTCAAACAGTCGGTTAACGTTACATACGGACAGTTAAAAGTTACTATGACGTGAGGTATTTAACGTACGTTAAATGTAAAGGGTTGTTCACGACATAAAAAATCGTCAGTCATAATTATTCAAAAAGAGATTCCATAATATTTTGATGATGTTTGACGCAGCTGTTTGACAACACAAAATTACGTTGACTGGTCGGTTATGGTAATAGTAACTTTTTGACGTACGATTTTGTGAAACCACACAATATTGAGTTGTCAAACAGCTACTTCAAACATCAAAATATTATGGAATCTCTTTTTGAATAACTTTAACTTTTTATGTTTGATTTTTATGTCATGAAACAACCCGTTACATTAACGTACGTTAAACATCGCACGTCATGGTAACTTTTTAACCGTCCGTATGTAACGTTAACAGACTGTTTGAAACAACCCGCCCTTAGTCAGTTGAAGCCATGGTCAGTCATTTTAATGAAGTTTTCACAAAATTTTGGTTAACATTATTCTTGTTATATAATCATATGTGAAAACAATGTAGGTGAATGCAAACATTTAATAATAAAAAAAGAAATAGAAATTAAAGCCATGGCAGTTAAGATATTGTCTTTCTAAATGTGCAACAAAACGCGGCAAGTGGGGATTTGCTTTTTGCGCGACAAGACGCGACTCAATAATTTATTAATAATTAAATATGTACTATTATAAGTACCACTGTTTTTGTTCATTATTATTATGATACATTTTTTGACGTAAGTGGACCAAGTCCAGCAAAATTAACGTACCTTTAAACTAGCACCACTCTTTGCATCCAAGTCAGCAATATGCGCCTCCTCGGGATAAGCATCCCTTCCGAAAGGAGGGGGGAACGTCACTTCCCCCCAATTCTTGGCGCAAATGAAGTCTGCGGTCTGGTCAAGCTTGGCGGCCAAGTCGAGTAGGTAGATTCGCTCGTTGGTGACCACTATGGGGTTGATTTCCATATACGTGAAGTATAGGTCTACGTATACCCGGTAAAGGGCGAGGATAAATGTGGTGAGTAATCTGTAAAGATGAGAAAAGGGTGATTTTAAATCTATATAAATAAATAAAATGGAAGTGTCTGTTTGTAATTTTAAAATAACAGCTTTTTAATAAATGCATGTGTGTTCTATTTTTATAATTTTTGTATGTCTGTCTGTCTGTTTATTCCGGCTTATCTCTGAAACAGTTACACCGATTTTGATGGGACTTTCACTGGCAAATAGTTGATATTTTATGAAGTAATAGTATACTAGTTACTAGTATACTAGTTTATTTATTTTTATATCATAGAAAAAAGGAAAATAGTTTCATTTCTACAAGACTTTATCGAACAATTTGTTGAGCATTTATAAATTCAAATAAAAAAATAAACAATAAATAGTGTATTTAATTTCTGGTAGGCGTTTAAACTGGCTTGTGTTTAAACGCCTAAAAGAAATGCACCTATTTTATACTACCAATAAATTCGAAATACTTGCTAGAATTGATAAATGTAAATAACCTTTTCATCGCAGCTGATTTGATGTTTTTGAGCAATACTCGCTCAATATCTTCACCGGTTGGGTAAGTGTCTACTGGTATCTAGAACAGGAAAAAAAAACATGTTAAAAATACGTTAGTGTTATACGTGTATATTTTCAACTTTATTTCTGTAGTCTTATAGTCGATTATCAATTAATCAATGGAAACTGCTTCAAGATATTGTTGCTCTGTTGGCGTGCTGATTCTAATATTACATAGGGTAACTACGAATTAGGAACCAATACTTAAACTACATATTGTACCAATAGGGTATCTTCTTATATATAAAAATGAATCGCTAAATGTGTTGGTAAGCGCATAACTTGCGAACCGCTTGACCAAATTGGATATTTCTTTTTTTATAATATTCCTTGAAGTACGAAGATGGTTCTTACGAAGAGAAAAAAAAAAAAAAAAAACTTTTGTAGGGTAGGTGTAGGGTACGTGTAGGGTAGGTGTAGGGTAGGTGTAGGGTAGGTGTAGAGTAGGTGTAGGGTAGATGTAGGGTAGGTGTAGGGTAGGTGTAGGGTAGGTGTAGGGTAGGTGTAGGGTAGGTGTAGGGTAGGTGTAGGGTAGGTGTAGGGTAGGTGTAGGGTAGGTGTAGGGTAGGTGTAGGGTAGGTGTAGGGTAGGTGTAGGGTAGGTGTAGGGTAGGTGTAGGGTAGGTGTAGGGTGAGTAAATAGGCAGGTAAGTAGGTAGATAAGGACAGGACAACGTCTGTCGGGTCAGCTAGTTTTACCAAAAAAATCGAATTAGTCTGTCAGATAGATTTCCAAAAAATATTGGACACGTGTTTTTTCTTTTTCACGTAAACAAAAAATGAAGTATCGTCTTCATTCAGTGCGTCGAAAACTCGTGTGACATCACTATGCCAGTACACTTTTACTGGCGAAGTGACGTCACGAACCACTGGTTTTGGAGATATTAAAGGTAAAAGATAAAACAGTTGGTCTCATTCTAAACTGATTTTCTCCTAAACTATTGATTGAAATATTATGGTGTTACGAATACGGTATTTTTGATCCCCAACTACTATAAAATAGGTTTTATCTATAAGTTGAAATAGTTATTTCACGAGAAAATTGCGCGAATTATGCTCGTGACTATAAGGTTTTGGAGATATTAAAGGTCAAAATAGCAATTACTTTATTAAGTTTTTTTCTAACACTTATTCAAAGTACTATTACTAAACCTTTTTCCAAACAGACATAATCAAAAGTACAGGTAAGTCCTAGGTTTATAGTTATATTTAAGATCGAATGTAGGTATTCAGAAGCTGCTGGAAAATTTTGTTACAACTATATAAATAATTGCTGTTCGCTAGTCCGCCAAAACTAGAAAACGGCTGGACTGATTTGGTTAATTTTGGTTTTGATATATTTGTGAAAGTCTAGGGAAAGTAAAAATAGCGAGAAAACCGGAATAAATCACAAAACAAAAGAGTAGGTAGTTAGGGTTGGAAGGTATGTAGGTTGGTAGGGTAGTTGGGTAGGTAGGTAGGTATGTCGGTAGGTAGGTAGGTAGGTAGGTAGGTAGGTAGGTAGGTAGGTAGGTAGGTAGGTAGGTAGGTAGGTAGGTAGGTAGGGTTGGAAGGTATGTAGGTTGGTAAGGTACTTGGGTAGGTAGGTAGGTATGTCGGTAGGTAGATAGGTAGGTATGGTAGGTAGATAGGTAGGTATGGTAGGTAGATAGGTAGGTATGGTAGGTAGGTAGGTCGGTATGGTGGGTAGGTAGGTGGGCAGGTAGGTCGGTAGGTTGGTAGGGCGTTTGTGCACTACAAGGAATTTTACTGACCGCCAGTCCGATTTTTTACGGTCTGATACCGAGTCTCGTAGATTCAGATCAGGTTCAATTCCAAAATCGGACTGCCGGACAGTAAAATTCCTTGTAGTGCACAAACGCCCGTAGGGTAGGAAGGTAAGTAGGTAGACAGCGGCTGAACAACATCTGTCGGGTCACGTAGGTAAATAAATAAAAAGATGGATGTCTCACCTCAAGCCGGAGTGCGAGAGCGTCCACGTCACCGACATCTACCCCTCCCTGATGGTGGAATAGAATCGTGTCGGATCGTCTTCCCGACATTATGTTCAGGTACATCTCCTCGCTCTGAAGAAAAAACATATTAGAAGTTAAAAGAAATCAAGGGATCATGGCAAGATTTGTACAAAAAAAAAAAATATTTAGTGAAGTCAAAATTCTAATTCTTGGGTACCTAAAGAGTAACTTCAGGCATTACAATATTTTTAAAACCCCGCAATAAAAATTGATGTTAAAAGTGAATAGTATAACAATAAGCGCATTATTTCAGATCAAAACGGCGACTGACAGTAACAGTGACAGACGCCGTTACGCAGTTCTTATACTGAAAATGCGTTTTATGGGAATTAATGTCACAAATAATGATTAATCAATGTAATTTTTCAACTCCGCCATTGTAAACAACGAACACTTGTCTGCCAATTTGATAGATCCGTTAATATCACTTTCTTTTTTTATAAACACAAAATGGGCAAAGAGATGAAACGAAAAAGTGTTATTTTCATTTCGAAATATTTTAATTATTCGGGGGTTTAAAAATATGCTAAGTACATCAATCTACTCCTGGTAATGTATTCTTCACATTAGAAAATATTTTAAACCCTCTAAATTACTTTTATTTTTTAAATCAAATGAATGTATGTTTTTTAAATCAAATGAAAATCAAAATCATATTAATCTCGTCATGATTCTTTGGGATCTGTAAGAAAAATCACGAGATCGAAGTCGCGGACAAAAGCTAGTCTGAATTTTTTTTTTTTTTTTTACAGTGAATGAGTAAAGAAAATATACTGAATTGTATGTACATACACTCTGTACACTAGTTTAATCGTTTTTTGACAGCTGCAACCAGTGAACAATATTTATGATTTTTGTAAAAACTGATACGCATACCTGTATTATGATGTCTGTAAGAGGTCATAAATCAGATAATCCAACAAGATTAGGCAGTTTATATATTTATTTTCTAACACATTTTAAAGTTAACTTAAGGTAATCGGGAATAATTACATTATAAGGCAGCTGTCAAAAAACCAATAACCCAATGGACAGGGTATAGTTAACTTACAGCATCATGCTTAACGAAGGGCTCGACAATAAAATGCCTTAGCTTGCCCACAGCTGCCCCAACTTGTTGCTCCTTGCCAACATGTTCACTCAGCCACTTCCTGACATCAGTGGCTGTCTTGTTCACTCCCACCAATCCTAGCTTGCCGCGACGCTTGATCAGCTGATCTGGTTTCACTACCAGTTGCTGTAAAAAAGAAACCATTATATTATCAAGAGGTAGAATTGTTTGTATGTTTGTAAAAGGTTATGTCTGGTAAACTGAAAAAAGACAACCGCCTTCAAAAACTAAAGTCATGTGTGTTCTGTGCTGAAGTTATTTATCACTTATTAGATTTTGAAGGCGGTTGTCTTTTTTGTAAAAAAAAACCTTTTTATTTTTCGCTTTTTAGTACCTCCTTATCATCCAAATCCGCGAGACGCGGCAACACAGTCAAAACAGAGATTGAAAGTACAAGGTTGGAGAAACTTAAAACATCATCTATGTATAATTTTTTGCTTTCTGTCGATTTTTCATAAAGTGCTGATTCAATTTCCATAAAATTAATATGGGACCACCGTTGAGACACACCCTATCCATTAAAAAAATAATTTTCAAAACCGATTTACATTTGCCGGAGAAATCGCGAAAATATACAAAAAGAAACATACAGTCGAATTGAGAACCTCCTTCTTTTTGAAGTCGGTTGAAAAGTAACTTTAAATTCGCAAGTCGGTGGCAATACAAAATAACAACCAAAACGTGCGAATTTGTCTTTTTCGTAAAAAATATTTTTTTTCACTTTTTAGTGCCTACTGCCTACTAACACACAAAATAATTACGAAACGGTGACACCAAAAAAATCAGTCATTCTTTAATTTTCTACCGTTAGGGGTGGAATATTTTCATGAAATTTATATGAGACCAACTTTGAGGTATACACTATCAATTAAAAAGATAAAGATCGAAATCGGACTACACTGAAAACATATATGCGTTTTTTGAAGTCTGTTGAACATGTTCAACTCTTGTTGGTCTTAATTCAAGTGCTGTCCATACTAAAATTTGTGGATCGAAGCCCTCTCCATCTCATCAGATATTTCTCAGATTATGACAAGTTTTTTTTTGTACTACTCATTATAGATAACATCATTTTAATAATGATTAATAAAGTTGTTAAAAGAACTCAGGCGCAATCAAGCTGTGATTGCATATCCGATATTAAATGAATCAACGCATTTGCTATTGGAATTATATCAATTAAGTCAAAATAAATCAATTTTAAGAAAAATAAAACCGGACCAGTGCGAGTCGGACTCGCCCAACGAGGGTTCCGTACAAATTAGTATGTACATATCCATACTTCCAAACTAATCCATACCTTATAATATTATAAATGTGAAACTAACTCTGTTACGCTTTCACGATAAAACGGCTGAACCGACTTTGATGAAATTTGTTACGAAAATAGCTTAAACCCTGGGGAAAATATAGCTCTACTTTTTAATCGCAATTTCGTCTGCATCCGCGATTTCAGTCATCCTTTAATTTTCTACTCTTAGGGCCGGAATATTTTCATGAAATTTATATGGGACCAAGTTTGAGGCATACACTATCAATTAAAAAGATAATCATCGGAATCGGTCTACACTGAAAAAAGATATGCGTGGGCAAACAAACATACATATATAAAAAATATACATATTCGAGTCGAATATAGAATCTCCTTCTTTTTGACGTGTAGGTTGAAAATGTTCAACTCTTTTCGGTCTTAATTCAAGTGCTTAAGTAAAATTTGTGGATCGTCGAAACCCTCGCTATCTATATAAGTTACTTAATTTATTACAAATACATAGAAGCACATCCTAGCCTGAAACACAGGTTCAACCTAGTTCAGGCAAATGTGTTCTATTTTAAACTCTAAGACATTTTTTGTATATGTCTTTTTATTAAATAAACAATTATTATTATCGTGTTATAAATATTTCATCACAAAAATCAGATATTTCTCAGATTATGACAAGCTTTTTTTGTACTACTCATTATAGATAACAACATTTTAATAATGATTAATAAAGTTGTTAAAAGAACTCAGGTGCAATCAATTTGTGAGGTGATTGCATATCGGATATTAAATAAATCAACGCATTGTTATCGGAATTATATCAATTAAGTCAAATCAAATTAAATCAATCTTAAGAACAAAAACTGGGTAAGCTCGAGTTGGACTTCTACGCAAAGTACCACCGTACAATATTAAGATCAAGCAAAAAACTCTTGTGAAAACTATAACTAAGTATCTCATAGATATAAGGGCGGGTTGTTTTAAACAGTCGGTTAACGTTACACACGGACGGTTAAAAGTTACTATGACGTGAGATGTTTAACGTACGTTAAATGTAACGGGTTGTTTCATGACATAAAAATCCGTCAGTCAAAGTTATTCAAAAAGAGATTCCATAATATTTTGATGTTTGACGTAGCTGTTTGACAACACAAAATTACGTTGACTGGTCGGTTATGGCAATAGTAACATTTTGACGTACGATTTTGTGAAACAACCCATTTTTTTGATTTGACGATAGTTAGCGCAATTTTCTACTATTACCGGTCAGTAATGTATGGTTGAAGCAACCCGCCCTAAGAAGGAAACTCTCTCTCTCTAAGACCTAAAACGCACTTGCGACACGCCGTATTCCGGCTAACCGTATCGTCTCGGGTCTATTGCGGTCCGCCGCATGTCGTGGTTAAGCATTTCTTTTCCATTATATTGATGACTATATACGACAGCAATTACAAACTCATAACAATAGATGTGCGGCCCGCCACAGCTCCAACACAACCGGAACGGTTAACGCCTAGCCGCCAGTCAGTGCGTTGATATCATGCGGTTTCATATAAAATTGACGTGCGGCCTGACGCAACGGCACACCGCCCTTGCATCTTTCTCTCTGAGAAATAACCTCTTTTTAGGGTTTAGTACCCAAAGGGTAAAAACGGGACCCTATTACTAACACTCCACTATCCGTCTGGCTGTCTAGCTGTTTGTCACCAGGCTGTATCTCATGAACCGTGACAGCTAGACTGTTGAAATTTTTACAGTTGATGTATTTCTGTTGCCGCTATAAGAACAAATACTAAAAACAGAATAAAATTAATATTTAAGGGGGTTCCCATACAACAAACTAAATGTTTTAATATAGTGTCTAATGTTGTATAGAGACAATGTACGGAACTTTTCGTGCGCGAGTCCGACTCGCTCTTGCCACTTGCATTTTTTATATTTTTATGGTTGTTACAGTATGATGTGACAGAGGGACAGACTGACAGACGGACGGATGAGTAAAAGGATTCTGTGTGGACTCCTTAGCTACAGAACCCTAAATATCATGCTGGCACGTCCCTTGGCGTAACTATTTGTGTAAATATTCGCCTTATTTGGATAATACAAAAACTTTTAACACACTTGACTTTAAAGTCAGGTGTTGCGTGCTAAAGTTATTTATCACTTTTTAGTATATGAAGGCGGTTCCCTTTTTGTAAAAAGTTTTTATTTTCCAGTTTTTAGTGCCTCCTTATCACCCAAATTCATTACGAAATAGCAACACAGTTAAAACAGAGATTGAAAGTCCACCAAAGATGGAAGAAACGAAAACGTCTTCTGTGTACGTATATATTTTTTAGTTTTTGTTGATTTTTTCAAAAAGCGCTGAATACATTTCAATTTGTTGTATACTAAAACATTCTCCAGAATGTAACAAACACTTTTCTGAAAACCGCATCAAAATCGGTTCAGCCAAATGGGAGATAATTGCGGACAAACATACATACAAACATACGGGCCGAACTGAGAACCTCCTTTTTTTTTAATTCGGTTTAAAATTGACTTTATTTCAATAATTTTAGGGTAAAGTTCGCACAAATACGCCAAGGGAAGTGTCAGCATGACATAGATACTTGTACACACGGCTACACAAACACATCAAGCTATACATTTCCAGTATAAGCTGACCTCGCATTGTACGGAAATCCTATACAATGCGAGATCAGCTTGATGGGTAGGCGTGTGTACGTTTTCAGCGTTCTATACCTTATAAGTGTTATAAGGAAAATCGGTACACGAATTTAGTCCGCCTGTCACTAAAAGGTTTTTCTCAAGACATGAAGGCATGCGTTGAAGTTTGCCGAACTTTCGACACACTTTCGCGCGTAAACCTTAATTGTGTACACTGTTCTCACGTTGTACTCATAGATTCAACATGAATGATGTAACCTAAAGAACCATTGGTTTACTATGAAAGATACTCTACCCTATGTTTCTATACAAGTAGGAATCTAAGGGTCAATTCATACTAGCGCAGAGTCGAAGCGCATTGAAGCGTTAAACTCTTCAAAAGAAGCGAAGTTCCACGAAGGCGAATACGCGCGTATTCGAGAGAATTCGCGCGCATAGACCAGAGGGCTAATTCACGTAATTTTGTGTCGCGCCGATGAAATTGTAGTGCAGTTGCAGTAAGGTTCAAGTTTGAGTGATAAACGGTATTCTTGTAATCTTTGAACTGCGCGTAAACTGCACGTCAACTGTACGACAACCAAACTCTACCAGACTTACTTATAATGTAGCCACATGAGAAACAAAATATTACTCACTAAATAATTGAATAGAATCGATTACATTTCAATGAATATGACATTATTATAATATTAAAATAAAACCCCAGAACAGATTTTAGTGCATTTTAACTGTCATTTTGAGACGTCAAACGAATAGTAAAATACCGATCATGTTACGTTCCGCAGCACGCACCAAAGACGCGCAACAGTAGAATGCCGTTATTGCGCTCGCGTGACGCGATCTTGACGCGAGCGTGTCTGACAGCGGTAGAGAATATGAAAAGCGTTGTTTTGATCGAAACTTAACTGCAACTGCACTGCAACAGCACTTCTTTAGTTACGTGCATTAGCCTACAGTTTCCGATGCCGACTGACGAGTGACGACGCGTTGATTCGCGTAGTAGGCACTTAGGTACGCACCAATCAGAGTTAGGGCGCTTACACACGAGCGGCATGACGCGTGTCGACGGCTGCAGTTACCTCTGCCGTTGACAACATGCCGCTCGTGTGTAAGAGCCCTAAAATGCCCGAGTGTATATGCACTTAAGTACCCAAAAAGATACATTATATGTATTCAGTTCTTACCTCCTTGGAGAGCCATGGATTCTTGCCGAGCTCGTCTTCCCAGACGGTGCCCTGTTCGAAGGTAGCGAAGCGGCATGGCACCAACGCAGTACCCGTTGCTATGTGCCTGAAAATTATTAATTACAATTAAGTTTAGTTGTATTGACACACATGTCAAAATTTTCCTCCATTTTCCCCCTACCCTTAAAAAGTAACTGGATATATGACATTAATATGATCACACCATCACACATTTAATGTGTGACATGGCACATGGACAATGGACATGGACAATGGCGTATTTGTGCAAATATTCGCCTTATTTGGATAATACAAAATCGACTTTATTTCAATAACAGTAGGGTACATTTTGTATTGACCAAAAAAGGCGAATATTTGTAAAAATACTTCATGTGAAGTGTCAACATAACACATACACACTTACTTACATATACACCCTACACTTTACCGTTTTCACATATCTACATACCTTAGCAATTTTTATTTTCTTTTATATTTTTGTATAAATTAGTAGGCATTAAGTTCACAATTCAATTTTTTTTTAAACTCGGTTGTAAAATTATTGGGGTTCCCGAGATGTAACGCGAGGGCCAACTGTTATTTATTTATAGCACAGGTTCCTACCTAGTTTAAATGACAGTGATCACAGAACTGTAACTGTTATTGATTCAATAAATTATTATTATTATTATATTTATCAACAATTATAAGACAGAGCTTCTCTAAAAAAAGTTTTTTCAAAAAAAAGAAAACCGCCTTCAAAAACTGAAAAGTGATAAATAACTTTAGCACAGAACACATTACTTTACTTGCGGAAGTCGGTGGCGGTGGCTTGAGTTTGTTGTTTTGTATTGCCACCGAATTCCGAAAGTAAAGTAGGTAATGTGTGTTCTGTGCTAAAGTTATTTACCACTTTTCAGTTTTTGAAGGCGGTTTTCTTTTTTTTGCACAAACTTTTTATTTTTCGCTTTTTAGTGTTGCCTTAACATCCAAACCCATTAAGAAACGGCGACACACTTAAAAGAGATTGTAAATCCTCCAAAGATTGAAGAAACTAATATGTCGTCTAAGTAATTTTTTTGGGAATTTGTTGATTTTCTCAAAAAGGGCTAGTTCAATTTTGGTAAAATTTATATGGGACCATTTCGGAATAAACTCCTTACGAACATAAAAAAAAAATTCGAATTGACAACCTCCTCCTTTTTGAAGTCGGTTAAAAACACTTGATTTTAGTCCAGGAAACTCGATTAATATTAGTTAGATTTTTGGTTGATTAGAAATCTATTTACTAACTATTGTGTACAGTCACAAGCAAAAACATGCAAACAGTTGGTCTCATTCTAAACTGATTTTCTCCTAAACTATTGATTGAAATGTTATGGTGTTACGAATAGGGTGTTTTTGATCCCAAAACCACTATAAAAATAGGTAACGTTTTATCTGTAAGTTGAAATAACTGTTTCACGAGAAAATTGCCTTTGAATTTTGCAATCTGTATACCTACATATTTATACTCGTGACTGTACAAGTAACGTCATTAGTATAAATTGCGATGCAAAATCTGAGGGAATCACATGTTGACAGCTTACAAAAAATACGTAAATTGATTGATAGTCCCCCTATACCCCCCCCTACCCTATTATATTGATTTTGGATATTAAATGCTGATTAATTATAAATCTATTCTAAGCATAAGTTTCCGATGTACATTGAACTATTATTTCTGAACAGTAATGACATGAAATGACACATGACATGTTTGGTATATTGAAGCAGTTTGACGTAAATAATTTACTAGTACAGTCGAAGACGCCATTTGGTTTACAGGCGAAAATATTCATCTCTTTACTACACTAGCAATTGACAACATTTCAAAACTGACACCTTAAAACAAAAATACCATTTCTTTATTTTCGTATCCTGAGTCAAAATATATATTTTTAATATTTTTTTCATTTCTTCGTTTCTGAGAAAAATAAATAAAATCAAAAAACATGTGATGACGTCACATATACGGTGGAAAGAGATACTTACCTTTACCACACCTCGGACACTTCATACAAAACTTGCAAAATAATTACCTATTACTACTACAAAACCAAATGACGTCTGTACACGTGCAAATGTGTGCGTGAATTTTAGTAGGGTTGAATCAGTTGGATGTCGTGGCGTACAAAATGGCGCGAAAAGTGCAGCGCTTTGCGTCGGGTGGACCGAACGACGACGGAACTACCCGAACGATTCGAGCATTATTATGAAGTGACCTTGTCCGAGCGTTCAATTATTTATTTCTTAAAGAAATAAAATAAATGATATTTGATTTTGAATACTCGGATTTGTAATGACATAAACGTAATATTATAATATTTATTATGTAAAGAGGTTTATTTATTCATCAATAATGGTAAATTAAGGTACCTACCTACCTAATTACAAAATATGGAATTCACGATCGCCCCGTACCATTACGCAGCAACGCAATTTTTTTTTTTATTCATTTCGGAACCTGTCCATGTCCATACATGTTAAGTTCAAAAGTATTACAAATAAAAATTAAGATTTAATTAAAATATTACAATAATAATAATTACAATGGGGCGACGCGACAAGGTTAGTGCGTAGGCTACTACTTTTCAATTCAAAGAATGAATAGAACGTGAAAGAAAGGGACATAAGTACATAACTAAGACAATAAAGAGAAAGAGCAATATTAATAGCTGGTAATGTTGATACGTTATTATTACGGAAGTTTTAATTGTATTATTATAAAACGACGAAAACTTGGAAAATAAATGAATCATCGAGATTAAAACTAATAAATAAAACTTAAAACAAAATAAATCGCAAAATTGTGTGTTTGTGTCAGCAGTACCTACAGCGCTGCAGTTCATACGATTTTGAGCGCCCTGGCTAAAGAGTCGGCGGTTAGCACCTCCTAGTGCGGGGTGAGGGTGCGGTATCTGATGTAGCGCGGGGAAGGGAGTGTCCCTTCTGTACGTAGTACTATTAAGTATTCTGTGCCTTTACATAAGCATTTCAATGGTATAGATGTTTTCATGTATACCATTGAAATGCCCATTAACGTCAAATAAGACACATGTCAATATTGTCAATGTCACATTATATATGAAGTGTAATAATAACGATAATAGTTTTTTTGACGGGTCACAGTAAAGCAAAGGACAAACGCTATTCCACCGTAAGCATGACGTCATTTAGGGCTTACATCTTTTTAGAATATAGGTATCTAATTTCAAAGTTGAAATTATCATTATCAGACATACATGCAGGTTAAAAATGTGAAACGTTGTCAATTTTTTTTTATCACGAGCATGTGTCTCTCTCTCTCTCTCTTATGAATTCCTGGTACGTCGGTGGTGGCTCCTGGTGGTATTCTATGTGCTCAAGCTATAAAACATAAATAAAATAGAATATTGCCTAGTTTTTGCCTGTAAACCGCTGGTCGGTTCGACCGGTGGAAAGTAACTAATAGATAATTTTAAAGAGGACTTTATCGACAGCACGTTCCGAGCCAAAATATTACTAGACTACGTTATGTATAGAGAGCATTATCCATAAAATTCTCTTCGTAAGTCATCATCATCATATCAGCCTATTGTCCACTGCTGAACCACAGAATACTTAATAGTACTACGTAGTACTACGCTGAACGTAGGCCCGTCTTGGCAGTCTGCAACCATCCGCTGCCAGCCACCTTCTCCAAATCGTCGGTCTATCGTGCCGCAGGGTGTCCCACACTACGCTAGCTACGCTCAAACACGGTCTCCATTCTAAAACATGTCTGCTCCATCTACCATCTGCAGACATGGCCGGCCCGCTACCACATCAGCGTGCTAATTTGACGCGCAATATCAGTGCCTTTAGTTCTCTGGCGAATGACTTCATTGCGAATTCAATCCACCAGAGAAACTCTGAGCAACGGTCTCTCCGTAGCACGCTGAACAACCTTGAATTTGTGGACCAGGCCCACGATGATTGTCCACGTTTCGGCTCCGTAAGTCATTACGGGCAGGACGCACTGGTTTAAAGACCTCATCGGTCCATCGTGCTGCAGGGCGTCTCAAATTACCCCTGCCCAAAAGCGGTACCGTCTGTTAGTCTGCAGACATGGCCGGCCCGCTTTCACTTCAGCGTGCTGATTCGACGCGCGACGTCTGCGACTTTAGTTCTTCGGCGAATGACTTAATTGCGAATTCTATCCATCAGAGAAACCTCGAGCATCGCTCTCTCCACACCACGCTGTTTAACCTTGAATTTGTGGACCAGGACTACGGTGTGTGTCCACGTTTCGGCTTCGTAAGTCATTACGTGTAGGACGCACTGGTTAAAGATCCTGATCTTGGGATTTTGGGATCGTCAATCTTTAAAAGTCATTAGTCATAGCAAAATTCAAAAACGTGTCTGCATGTTTAAAAATACTCTAATCAAGGTAATTTAGATAATTTCGTCGTAATTGCATGCATATTTTTATCATAATTAATTAATCTTAAATACTTAATTTATATAGCATTATCATGTATACACATCGAAATAATAAAATAGTGCAGTGTGACTGGCAAAAACAAATATTAAATTATCATCATCTCATAATCTCTTACTTGGAGCCGGCGCAGCATGTTTTCTCCTTCCATTCCGTCCTACCAATCGCCATGATATACATCATCCAGGATTCACCACAAAGCACTGTATTTTGAGAGATGAGATTTTTTTTTTTTTTTTCCTTGCGATGTTGACGGGCCCTTAAACTCATATATCAATGGCTTCCTTCACACAATCCATACATCTTTTATTTCGCACTCCTCTTCTTCTCCACCCGATGCGTTTCATATTATATTCCTCCACTTGACATGCCCATACCAAGACAAACCGAATATTCCCGATCAGTAACACCCCGTCGTCAACACTGTTGACGATCGGGAAAAAAAAAGTTTCAATCGTTCACAGTGTTGACGAACGGGACCTTTTTTCGATTATTCCAATTATTCCCGTTCAGTAACATCCCTGTCGTTTAACACTTGTTGACATCAAAATCACAAAATAGGTACTTGTTTTTTACTTTTAAATCAGCGTACCAGGAATTTTGCAACACAAAAGTTCAAATATGTATGTATATGTTTTACAGTGTTAATGAACGGGAATAATTGAAATAATCGAAAAAAAATCCCGTTCGTACACACTGTGAACGATCGAAACTTCTTTTTCCCGATCGTCAACAGTGTTGACGACGGGGTGTTACCGATCGGGAATATTCGAGACAAACTATTCCCTTTCAACTTTTCTGTCACTTCACTTCTGACACTGGTTTCATTCATTTTTATTTTGCTATGTTAAATTTTAAATAGTATACCTACACCCAAATCAAATTGTAATTTACATACTAGGTATTTATGGTTTTCAACAAAAAAAAAACATCTGGGTCTAGTTTGAGGTCAGATGGCCATGTGTGAAATGTCCCTACATATTATTGTTATCTGATGTTCCATAGAATTCGGAACGAGGAAATTCGCCCAAGAACTAAGGTCCCCGACATAGCTAGAATATGCAAGTTAAAGCAGCAATGGGCAGGCCACATCGCTCGAAGAACCGATAACTGATAGGGTAGAAAGGTTCTCGAGTGGCGACCACGAACCAGATGACGTAGCGTTGGTAGGCCTCCCACCAGATGGTCCGACGACATCCTCAAGGTCGAGGGTAACCGGTGGATGCAAGCGCAGGTTGCCTCTCGTTGTTGCGTTCTATAGGGGAGGCCTATGTTCAACAGTCGACGTCTTTCTGTTGATGATGATAATTTGTAATCCGTGGTGCTTGGCAACTAGGCCTCCCCCAGTTACGACCCTCACATCCGTTCCCGGGACATCCTTTTGGTCTTATTGGACTAGTTCTGTTCTGTCTCCTGCTTGATTTGAAGGGAAGTGGAAAGTATGTTTTTCTTACTCCTCCGCTATTCATTTCTGATTAATATCGTTGCGGGATCCAAGACAGTTGAATCGTTTCTCTGGGACTCGTCGAGCTTCATTGCTTTTCTGGTGTTCGCCACTGTTAATTCTGGCTGTCAGGAGTTGCAGTGGAATAGTGTGGCGGGTATGATGATGGTAATGGCGATGTCACCTGCTGAGGAGGTGGCACTAGGCTAGATTCATCATCATCATCATTTCAGCCTAAAGACGTCCACTGCTGGACATAGGCCTCCCCAAGGGGGGGATTTGCCATAATCGCCACGCTTGGCAGGCGGATTGGCGATCGCAGTATGGTTGTTACAAAGGCACAGAGAACACTGCTGCCCATTCTCTGGTGAGTCCCTTAGTCGCCTCTTACGACACCCACGGGAAGATATGGGATGGTGCTATTCTTAACGTCCGACACCACACGGCTAGATTATAGAAAAAATATATATTAAAAGCTCACCTATTAATTAAGTCCTTGCCGGTCGCCTCGTATATAGCTTTGGACGACATGTTTGTCTGTGTGTTTGTACAACTGTTACTGTATCGTTGCGGCCCACGTCATGTGGATGATAGTTTTAGCTGTGGACAAGAGAAAATGTTTCTTTAGTTTATGGTTAATTTTTATAAAAAACCTTTTTTAAGAAAAAGCTTTTTTTTCATAAATTAAAAAAAAGCTTTTTTACAAAAACGACTACTGCCTTCAAAAACTAGAAAATGATGAAATCGCTTTGTTTTGTTAATTGTCTTGTATTGCTACCGACTTCCAAAACTAAAGTCATATAATTATGTATGTGGTCTGTGCTAAAGTTATTTATCACTTTTTAGTTTTTGAAGACGGTTGTTTTTTTTTATAGAAAAACTTTTTATTTTTCGATTTTTAGTAAGTACCTCCTTATCATCCGAATCCATTTAGAAACGGCAACACAGTCAAAACAGAGATTGAAAGTACAAGATAGGAGAAACTTCAAACATCATCTATGTATAAGTTTTTTGCTTTCTGTTGGTATTTTTTCCAAAAGTGCTGAATCAATTTCGATAAAATTTATATGGGACCATCTGTGAAGTCTACCCTTTTAAACAAAAAAAGAATTTTCCAAATCGGTCTCGACGTTTACAAGTAATCGGTGAACACATAAAAAAAAAGAAAGATTTCGACGAATTGAGAACCCCCTAATTTTATGAAATCGGTTAACAAACACCTTTCAATATATACTATTATTAATAGAGAATGAATAATTTATTACAATTAGAGTAACAAAAAAAAAACTGGTATAAAGACAGCCTTAACTACAAAAGAAACCTAAAAAAAAAAAACTGCTCTTTTAAAAAAGTTTAATTTACGTCAAAAATTTCGAATTTGGAACGCGGCAGGCCGCCAGCGTGCGCATGTAAACAATTGGTCGACTGGTTTTCAAACGAGCTCTGATTGGTTGCCGCGCGTGGTACGATCGCCTGATCCGATCTCACTTGCGTGTACGTCATCAGAGAATCAGCTGAGGCAGTAAAGTAGGTATCAGTACGTAATGTTGGTGTCATGGCGGTTTTTCTCGCTAAGATTACCGCGTGTTCGAGTACATTGCTCTTTTATGGTGGCACTTCACTTGGCGTAAATTTGTACAAATAATTGCGTTACTCGGTTAATACAAAATACACCCTTGCGTTATTGAAATGAAGTCGATTTTGTGTTGTCCAAATAAGGCCCATACGCCAAGTGCCACATAATTTGTGCTCCCATGGGATATATAATATATGTATACTACCTGACCCGACAGACGTTGTCCTGTCCCGATCTACCTACTTACCTGCCTATTCACCTACACCTACCCTACACCTACCTTACACCTACACTACCCTAACCCTTAACATTTGGATGGGGGATGAAAAGGGGGGGGGGGGGAAAAGGGGGATGAAAAATAGATGTTGTCCGATTCTCAGACCTACCCAATTTGCACACAAAATTTCATCAGAATCGGTCAAGCCGTTTCGGAGGAGTACGGGAACGAACATTGTGACACGAGAATTTTATACATAAGATCAACTTTAACATTGGTTAATTTGACTCAATTGATCCTCATTTTAACGTATTTAATATAAAAGAAAAATAATTTAAAAAATATATTAAAATAGCCATAGTAACAGCAAAAGTTGCAAGTCTGTATTTAGCGATAAGTACTCAGTTTTTATGGCAATATTTACTTCCTATATCTTATCTACTAAAGTTAGATTAGTAGGTATAGTATTTCGGAAGCATTTATTTAGTACGAGATAGGTGCGGTTAGGGACTGCAATTCCGTAAGATAATTATAATCTATTTATTTGCGGGACGAATATTTTTAATACCACAGGATCCAAGTATTCGCGTATTACTGTCTTAAGCATCATCATCATCATCGTCAACCGTTAAACGCCCACTTCTGGGCATAGGTCTCCCCCAAGGAGGGGTTCAGCCGTAATCGCCATACTTGGCCAATGCATGTTGGCGACCGCAGTAGGTTTTATGATAGTCAGAAAGACGCTGCTGCCCATCCTCTGATTAAGATCACTCTGTCGCCTTCTACGACACCCACGGGTAGAAATGGGGTGGTGCTATTCTTGCAATTCACATAGAGATGTTTGCAAAGAACAATGCCAGAAACTCTACAGAACTATGTCCCAGTCAATAAAAGTCATGTACAAGCTTGTAATTAGTAGCATCTTACTGCTTATTAATCGCTGATAACGAAACATTACTTCTAATGACTGCAGATCTTGCCGTTTCTGTTTAAATCAAAAAACTGTATTTGCATTCCTTTTAGCATTGATTTGTAATCCGAAAGTAATAATAATAATGTTGTTTATTTGCCAACAAAAAAGTTCTTTACATTTCCATACATTATCAATTAATTCTCCAAAAAAAAAAACAAATATAAGACACAAAGGAAGCATTTTGCTAATGTACTCCCACACAACTCCACACTCGAGCCTGTCTCGTAGAAACAAGGCAAGAACGCAGGCAAGTTCTAAAGACAAACAATTTATTATTACAAGGTTCTTTAATCATTACAATTATTTTATTAATTTACATTTTCTGTAAACGGGTGGGGCAGGATCTGGCATTGTCATTTTGTTTCAATGAATATTAATGTCCTAATTCGACAATATATTTCTCAGATTTGAACTCATCACCTCGATTGTCAAAACGAATTCAAATAAATTCCACAAGAACCTTAGATTCTATACTACCAATTCATAACGCAACTATGATTTGCAAAAAAAAATCTTACTAGGCAATGAATATGTATGAGTTTCCTATTTTGACATACATTATTTATCTCACCTCATGATTAAACATCTTGGAAGTTAAGAGGAAACACAAGGGCCGTTTTTCCATACAAACTTAGTCCCCTGTTTCCTCCCTGGATAATGCCAGTAGATCAATTTTTTTTTTAAATATTCATGGCTACTATTGGCATGTCCCTAAGTTTTCCTTTTTCTCATAAATTTACTATTAAAAGAGATATGAATATTCAAAAACCTAAAAAATTGGCATGATTTTCCGCTGTGTTCAAACATTCAGAAAACAAATTTGACTTGATTATATAAATAATTGAAAACATAGGAACACGGCAAAAGCCTTTCTTTATTTTTTTATGAAAAAAGCAGTTAAATCGGTTAAGTTTTGGAGAAGAAATCAGGGGACTACGAATCATTGATTTTGTGTACTTTTAATAGGTATTTTCGGTCAAAGCTGCAGTTTTCTCTATCGCGCTCTGCGGTTCGTGTTCGGGCATCGCGCGACCGCAATAGATTTTACAAATACCTAATTTTCAATTCTCTAGCCCGTGGTATTTTCTCTTAACAGAAGAAGTTAAATGTAAATGAACCATTTTTATTCATTAACCATTGGTCCTTATGGAAAGTGCTCAGTAGACTACGCACCCAAGTAGGCCGCTGCAAACATAACCTAGTAAAATTGGGGATTCTTTTTAGGGTTCTGTACCCAAAGGGTAGAAACAGGACCTTACGAAACTGTGACAACAAAAACATTCAATCATCCCTTAATTTTCTTTCTACCCTTAGGGGTGGCGTATTTTCTTGAAATTTATGTGGGACCAAATTTGAGGTATAAAGAATCATCGAAATCGGACTACACTGAAAAAGGTTCAGCGAGGCCAAACATAAAAAAAAAAAAAGTTCATAAAATGAAAACTACTGCGCCAGACAAAGCTACATTTTTATGGGACGAAATGGCAACTATTCCGCATCAAACTAAAGAATCACGTAAATGGAATCATAAATTTCAGCGTAATCGGTTTACAAACATTAAAAAAATACCAATCGAATTGAGAACCTCCTCCTTTTTGAAGTCGGTTAAAAATATCCATATATTTAATCAATGTATTCAATCATAACGCACGCTATTTACGACAACAATAATACTCAAATCAATTTATTGATCAATATAAGCATAAAATTAGTTCTTTAATAGCCTTTGCGGCGTATCTTCGCGTCACAACGTCATGTCCTTGATCTTGAACGAAGCTGCCCTACATTTTACAGATTACAATGACTCAATGAACGATAAAAGACTTGAATGCCTGTGTGTAGGCATTTGTAA
Organism: Charanyca ferruginea; assembly: GCA_947361185.1. Taxonomy (NCBI): domain Eukaryota; kingdom Metazoa; phylum Arthropoda; class Insecta; order Lepidoptera; family Noctuidae; genus Charanyca; species Charanyca ferruginea. Next base: position 9,965,688 of record OX376080.1, on the reverse strand, counting down.
GTACTTATAATAACAATACAAGCCTATAATTGTCCCACTAAAGAGTAAAGGCCGTTTCTCATAAAGAGAACACACGAGCATTACGCTGAATTATATCAATCTTCCACCCTGCTTTGTCCCCTTAGGGGTACAGATAAGAAAAAAATTGTAATCTGTGATCCCCTGTCACTGATGGGAGGACAGATAGGAGAATGAATTAAGTTCGAACTGCCCCCTCGTTGCTAACAGGGGGACAGATCAAACTTTTTCTTTGGCTTTGTTCTGTTTGTTGATTTGTATTACCACCGACTTCCGAAACTAAAGTCATGTGTGTTCTGTGCTAAAGTTATTTATCACTTTTTAGTTTTTGAAGGCGGTTCTCTTTTTTCAATAAAGTTTTTATTTTCCACTTTTTAGTGCTCCTTATCACCCAAATCCATTAAGGAACGGCAACACAGTTAAAAGTCCTCCAAAGATGGAAAGATGGAAGAAACGAAAACGTATTCTCGGATTTTGTTGTTTTTTTCAAAAAGCGCTGAGTAAATTTCTGTTTCTTGTATACTAAAACCTTTTCAGAATGTAACAAACACTTTTCTGAAAACCGCATCAAAATCGGTTCAGCCAAACGGGAGATAATCGCGGAAAAACATACATACATACGGTTCTAACTGAGAACCTCCTTTTTTAAGTCGGTTAAAAATACAGACAGTAGCCTATTACTAAAAGTGTCCATAAGTACTTACGATATAATTCATGCATTTATTACTGCAATAAACAGATAGACATAATCTTTATTTATGAAAATCATGACACATTTTTGATAATTGAAATCGCGTGAGCATCGGACGACATACAATCAAACTAGCTATTTGGTATGCTGAAGCTACATTAGCGGGCGAAGATTCGTGTCGCGTTAGCGCGCTAAAACATCGTGTATGGGCATACGCGATGTTCTTGTTTACATTAGGCGTACGAAGATTCATCATCGTGCCGGATTGTGTTGTTCTCTGTTGTGCGGCTGAGACGTAGCCTGTAATTCAAAATGGAGGAAGTAACGTAGGTGTAGCCACCCAAGCGAATATTGTCGCAACAAATTCCTTTGATGCGCGCCAGTTTACCGACCGTGCCCCGATAGTACTTCGTCTTCGCCCGACTACTACGCGTTGCAACGATTTACCCGGCCACACTCATTGCGTTAACACGAATATTCGCCGTAGCCCTCTAATATAGCTCCAGCTTAACGAGTCATAAAAGACACATCATATAGGTAGTATAGGTACCCGTTAAGAGCGGCCAACCCATCATAATTCCCATACAGACGCTCGAATGAGATTATGGCGATAAAGCAAATGTTTCTCCAGATATTTCGAACATACAGGTATCTTGTGGTTTTTATTGGGATATAATGACCATCAAAAATACTTTAGGATCATAAGCCCTTACCAAAAAAATATACTAAATACCAAATGTAGTAAATGATCACCAAATCTTAGTGTGCAAATTAATGCAATATATACTCCGTGGCTATTTAGAATAGCAAGATGTAAACTTTTTGACTATAATTTAGTCGATCGCCCGTGGTCCCTTACCAAAATGGATAACCAAAATCTTTTTTACCCTTAAGTTCCCCCTGGGGCGGATCCGATGTGGTTAGGTTAGAACTGTGACCCCCTACGCACGAGTTGAGCGAGCGGAGTGAGCGTGCCGCGGCAGCGGCCGTCAAACTCATACATTTCTACAATACTTTAGGAAACACAATTTGGTAAGCATTTAAAACTTTGGTTATAATTTCGCATTAAGATGCGGTTTTAATTTTGGTGATCATTTACTATTTTTGACTACATTTTACTATAGGTATCTGGTGATAAGTGAAACATAAGCAGTTTTTATTTAGGTGGCTAAGTAATAAAAAATAGACTTTTTTGAGAAACAAATTCAGTAAAACGTCTGAAACTCAATTTTTATGCACAAATTTTATCTGAACTTTGGCCGTTCATAATGTACTCATACATTGAAAACGCAAAGAAAACATGGTCACAGAAACCTTGTACATTGTACATGCAATTACAAATGAGATTCTACATTACAAACATGTTTACTAAAACGTGTAAGGCTTTTTCAAATATACATATTTCCTGATTTCCTGAAACAAGTTTTGTGAAACCTCCGCGCGCCATTTTCGTACGATGTTATCGCGTTCTCGCTCCGTCGTTTGTTTTCGAACATTGCGTTGGATGAAACAAAAAATGTTTGCATTATGCCTGTGATAGACGGACCGGGAGCGGCCCTCTTAACTACGTATACAGCAGTGCTATTCTGTTACAATTTCCCTCACACCTAGGTGAAGTGCGCTGTCATCCAATTATAGTACTTTGTACAGATGACATGACACCTCACTTCACCTAGGTAACAGAATAGACATATTGTCTATTATGTTATTCAGAATAGACATACTGGTGCCAATTCTGTTGTGCACGAACTAAATTAATTTTAAGCGATTTATATCTCTTTCTCTCCAATAAAACAGGAAAGAGACAGATGTTAATAAGAGCTGTCAATTTAAGTTGATCTAAAATGTTCATACAATAATATTACAGTTGTCATTTCTGAACGTATTGATTAAAAACACTGTAAAGTTCAACGGAAAAACTAATTTGACATCTCTTACTTAATCATTGTCTGTCGCCGTCCTTTTCTTCAGCTGCCTGGTAGTAAGAGATGCCAAATGCCTAATTTTAATTTAGTTTGTGAACAAGGGAATCGGCACCACTGTCTACAATCTCCCTCGGCTCAACAAACTAAGTGATATCGGTAACAATTTGACCGCCCTAATCTCGCGAACTGCTTGCCCAATTCTGAATATACTCTCGCTAGTACACACGGCTCATCAAGCTATATATTTCCAGTATAAGCTGACCTCTTATCGTATAGAAATTCTATGCATTGCGAGATCAGATTATAATGGAAATGTATAGCTTGATGTGTAGCCGTGTGTACAAAGCTACGTTATTCTTGAGTGCTATAGCACACCAACGACACTCCATTAAACGAATCGATATGATTGCCAACACTACTATCAAAATAACAGACTGTACAAATACGTGCGTGTGTGCGTGTCTACGCGCCGCTCAAACTAAAAGCTGTTCCGAGAGCACGTTCCACGCGAGAAGAGGTGAGGAATAGTGTTTCGGAGGGGGGCCGGAGCGTCACTACTGTACTGTGGCTATAGCTTTTTTTTTTAACCGTCTTCAAAAAAAAGGAGGTTCTCAGTTCGACCCGTATGTTTGTCCGCGATTATCTCCCGTTTGGCTGAACCGATTTTGATGCGGTTTTCAGAAAAGTGTTTGTTACATTCTAGAGAAACAGACATTTTGAAAGCCCTTTTTGAAAAAAACAACAAAAACCGAGAAGACATTTTCGTTTCTTCCCTCTTTCCATCTTTGAAGGACTTTCAATCTCTGTTTTAACTGTGTTGCCATTTCTTAATGGATTTGGGTGATAAGGAGACACTAAAAAGTGGAAAATTAAAACTTTTTTGTGAAAAGATAACCGCCTTCTAAAACTAAAAAGTGATAAATAACACATGTTTGTGTGTATAGTTTCGGTAGTCGGTGGCAATACAAAACAACAAACAGAAGAAAGCCACCGACTTCCGAAACTTAAGTCATGTGTGTTCTGTGCTAAAGTTATTTATCACTTTTTAGTTTTTGAAGGCTGTTCTCTTGTTTCAATAAAATATAGAATCCGTGAGAAAATTCGCACGGTCGAAGTCGCAGGTAAACTCTAGTAAGTTCGTAAATAGTGCTTATTCAATTCTATTAATAACATGTAGGCAGATAGAAAAAAACAAGCCTTTGTAATCATTCATCAATTCATGAATTGGTCAACCAAGGACGTATTAAACATACAAGGAAAATAAATATACTTAAACACGTAATAATTAGATAATGATAATGTTGAAATGTGTGTGGAGTGACCAGAGGGCGAATTCACGTCATTTTATGACGCGCCGATGAAGTTGTAGTGCAGTTGCAGTTAAGTTCAAGTTCGAGTGATAAACGGTATTCTTGTAATCTTTGAACTGCGTGTAAGCTGCGCGTGAAATGAGAGAAAAAATATTACTCACTAAATAATCGAATAGAATCGATTACATTTCAATGATTATGACGTTATTCTAATATTAAAATAATACCCCAGTACAGATTTTTGTGCTTTTTAACTGTCATTTTGAGACGTCAAACGAATAGTAGAATACCGATCATGTTGCGTTCCGAAGCACGCACCAAAGACGCGCAAAAGTAGAATGCCGTTATTGCGCTCGCGTGACGCGAACTTGACGCGAGCGTGTCTGACAGCGGTAGAGAATACGAAAAGCGTTGTTTTGATCGAAACTAAACTGCAACTGCACTTCTTTAGTTACTTGAATTAGCCCACAAAATGGATAAGGTGAGAATTGAATATATAAGAAGAAGTTTGAAAGTGGCGCCAGTGACAGAAAAGTAGAAAGGGAATCGTTTGTCTTGGTATGGGCATGTGAAGAGAAGAGACGAAACTCATGTGACGAAAAGAATAGAATAGAACATATTTATTGTAAAACATGAGTATACATCAAATAATTTGTGCTAGGTCTTAAAATAACAGGTAGAGATCTGCATGTTTTGCCATATTAAGGCGACATATTTTTGGTTTAGAATAAACCAAAATAAATTTCGACTACACAACAAACTATGAAATTAAAAAGCTTAATCCTAATACTAATTAATACTAATCCATACCTACTATCTATACTTTAATCATCTTAATATTATAAATGCGTTTTTTGCGACATAAACGGCTGTATCTTTTTTTCACGTTAACAAAGAGGGTTGATTTTTTTACAGCATCAAGGGACCGTAGACTTGAGTATATGGTTTTAATTTCAACTCGATACCTCCTCGCGTTCCCGAGATAAAGGGTCTTGACAGACAGACAGACAGACGGACAACCAAGTGATCCTATACTTAAGGGTTTCGTTTTTTCCTTTTAAGGGTTTCGTGGTTCCATACCTATGGAACCCTAAAAAACAAATCATCATCCTGAAGACATCCACAGTTGAACAAAGGCCCCCTACATAAGGGGGGGATGGGGGGGTTTGTCTAGGGGATCGCAGTGAAGTTCTGTGTTTTTGAAAAAGCCTTACAAGTTTATGGTAAAAATGTTTATAATTTAGAATACTACAATAATTACATGTACAAGGTTTCTATGAAGCTGCTATTTTTACTTTTTCAATGTATGAGTGCATTATGAACGGCCAAAGTTCAGATAAAACTGTGCAAAAAAGCTGAGTTTTCTGACATAGTTACTGAATTTGTTTCTCAAAAATGTTTTTTTTGGCTTGGTACAAACCTAGATTTAAACCACAAGATACCTGTGTTAAAAATATTTGGAGAATAATTTGTTAAAACGCCGTAATCACGTACACACGGTTTTCACATCAAGCTATACATTTCCAGGTTAAGCGGATCTCACATTGTAAAGAATTTCCATACAATGAGAGGTCAGCTTATACTGGAAATGTACAGCTTGATGTGTGGCCGTATGTACGAGCGTTTGTATGGGAAATATGACGGGATGGGCGCTCTTATAGGCTTTAATTTTCAGAGGAATTGGGAATCTGTAAAAAAAAAACAGGCAGACGAAGGTGCGGGCAAAAGCTAGTATAAATAAACTTGAAATAACAGTTAAAACCCTGTCATTGTTAAGTCTGAATGGAATTTCTTTGACACTCATATTTTTTATGTTAATCAATGCAAAGAATGTCGAGTTGCAGGCGTGCTTTACGCAAACGATTAATCGCAAGTACAATGGACTTAGGACAATTTTTTATTTATTTTCATTACGTTGTAAAAAAAAATATATATAACAAGCCTTCACGGGACGCCTGGCAGATGTGAAACATCGACATTATTTTGTAAAAGTAATATGCAGAAAAGAACAGATTGTGATAGGAACTAAATATGTCATAATGATAAAATAAAATATTACGATTTTTTTTTCAGATAACGATGACTATTTATTGAATAAACATTTATTTTCATTAAATACAAAAATTTACGAATTTATTTCAAGTGACTAGGTACTTAATTCGTTTAATCAGTGACTTCGGTAATCGCACAGTCGATTGCGCATGGCGACGCGTCCCCACACCGTACACACTACTGCATATAGACTGTATTATATATATGTACCATCATATAGCGAGGCGACGCGTCGCCATGGCATGCGTCGCCACGCCAGAAATCGGTTTTACGTGCGGCTATAGATGTTTCACATCAAAAATATTTTCGATAACGACGTTTACGATAGTTTTCTTTTTAGGGTTCCGTACCCAAAGGGTAAAAACGGGACCCTATTACTAAGACTCCACTTTCCGTCTGTCTGGCTGTCTGTCTGTCACCAGGCTGTATCTCATGAACCGTGATAGCTAGACAGTTGAAATTTTCACAGATTATGTATTTCTGTTGCCGCTATAACAACAGAATAAAATAAATATTTAAGGAGGGCTCCAATACAACAAACGTGATATTTTGCTGTTTTTTTGCTGGATGTCTAATATTGTAGCGATAATGGTACGGAACCCTTCGTGCGCGAGTCCGACTCGCACTTGGCCAGTTTTTTATATTCATAATATTGTCCATTAATAATAATAATGTCTGCCATTGCTATTGTCTTCAATGGGAGGCCTTGGGAGGTCTTGCTGGGTGACCCTGGTCTGCAGTCCAAAAAGCCCAGTTCCGCCCCTGTCATCGACCGACCTCGCGGTAGAAACGTTAGCACGTGGAAATGGGGTCCTTGACTCTTAAAACCGCAGATGGTTAGTAAAGGTAGCAAGCAAGGGCAATTTAGTACCTTAAACAAATTGCGATCAGCATCTATACTTATCAAGATCTCTCTCTAATAATAATAATAATCATTTTATTTCGGACAACTACGAGATCCATAAATTGTTAGTAACAGGTTTGCACTTAAACACTATTGTTAGTACCTTAACTACAGACTAATTAATGAGAGGACCACCCCCACCACTAGAGCAACAAAATACTAAGGTATAAGTCCTCTCACAAATTGCCTCACTATTGTGGAGGACATATTGGCCTCCACAGTCTTGAGGATGCTATTGTGACTACCTCTTATTCTATTCAGAAGCGAGGCCGTTTTTTCGCGGATGATGGCATGAAACCCATCAATCAGTATGGGTCACCGCCACAGATATAGATAGACCTAGATAACGCAAGAGCAACTAGTTCGCGTGCCTATTTCCGTGCCTAACTTACGATAAAAAATCGTAAGTAAAAAAAAAAATAAAGTTTAAAAACTAAAACCCGACCACAACAAAAAGTGATCTAAAAAGTACGAAACAAGAAATCAAGACATAGGTACAAAATGGTCAAGGTAAGCCGTGGTTGCATGCCTGTATCCCATATGAGTGCGATGAACATGAATATAATGGCATGCAACCACGGCTTACCTTGACCATTTTGTACCTATGTCTTGATTTCTGTGTGAAATATTTTCTTGTTTCGTACTTTTTAGATCACTTTTTGTTGTGGTCGGGTTTTAGTTTTTAAACTTTATTTTTTTATTTAAACCATTTTGGAGTCACAGCTAAGTATATAATTTAATAGGTACTAGTGAACCCCTTTCCAATGATACTAAACACGGTATGCGTATCTTAATTTATTTGGTAATCTTTCCTTTTTTTAATAATTTGTGACAAGTCACAACTAAATATTATATATTTGAAAGGTACTAGTGAACCCGTTTCCAATGATACCAAACACGGTATGCTTGTCTTCATAATTTTTTTTTTCTTGGTTTTTTTGTCCGCCAGTGGGCGCCACATTGGATTCGGTGACACGTCATATAGCCTATAACCAGCGGACGATCAAGACGCTTCTAACGATACTCATTTGTTCAGTTCTGATAAGTAGTTTAGGAGCTATGAGCGAACAGATGAACATACATACATACATACATACATACATACATACATAGCCTGTCAAAATCATAACCCTCCTTTGGCTTTGCCGTAGTCGGGTAAAAATAAAGTAAACGTTTCCTTTCCTTTTGTGATTAATATTATGCGTAATTAATTTAAAAAACAATTATTTTTAATCTAATACCCTCAGTAATACCTGGGAATACCAAATTTAGGAAAAACAAAACATTCGTATTACGTTGTGACGTCCAAAAAATGGCACGCTTGGTTTTTATACAGATCGTGATACTTGCGTTATCTAGGTCTATCTATATCTGTGGTTACCGCGAACATTTGAGAGGTAATGCAATATTTTGTGTCTCTACACTAAATACCTACTCGACCAAGTTACTAGGCGAGGTCTCCAAAGAGGTATTCGACGCTAGGTCGTTGACTTTTAAGAAGGCCGGTCTTAGCAAGGTAACACGAAGCAAAAAATATATATATTTAAGGTACAGGCCGATTTTATTGGCAAGATGTGAAAAAAAAAAGCCGGTCAAGTGCGAGTCGGACTCACGCACAAAGGGTTCCGTACCATTATCTATACAACATTAGACATCGAGCAAAAAACGCACAAAATCACGTTTGTTATATGGGATCCTCACTTAAATAGATATTTAAGATATATTATTCTGTTTTTAGAATTTGTTGTTATAGCGGCAACAGAAATACATAATCTGCGAAAATTTCAACTGTCTAGCTATCACGGTTCATGAGATACAGCCTGGTGACAGACAGACAGACGTACAGTGAAGTCTTAGTAATAGAGGGTCCAGTTTTTACCCTTTGGGTACGGAACCGGAAAAAGGAAAGAAAGAAAATTTATTTTTAATTATTAAAATTTTAGTTTTCTTTTGTTTTTAGGGTTCCGTGTCTAAATCAAAAGGAAAAAACGGAACCCTTACTTAAAGGATCACTTTGTTGTCCGTCTGTCTGTCTGTCAAGACCCTTTATTTATATTTCAGGAAAGCGTGGAGGTAATTGAAACCATATACTGAGGTCTACAGTCCCAAGCTGTGAACCTTATATGTTAACGTGAAAAAAATATACGGCCGTGTAGACCGCAAAAAACGTGTATTTCGAGACTATCTAAGGAATCAAAATTTATAGGGTTTTTCCCGTTGACCTAGAACGTTGTAATTTGGCAAATAATATCGTCTTATACTATAAATACCTACAGGGCGTGAAAGTCTGAAAACTATACATTTGTAATGAAATCATACAAAAAAAAAAATTAATATATATAAATCTCCTGTCACGATGTTTGTTCACGATGGACTTCTAAACTACTGAACCGATTTTAATGAAATTTGTACACCGTGTGCAGTTTGATCCAACTCGAAAGATAGGGTAGGTGTAGGGTAGGTGTAGGGTAGGTGTAGGGTAGGTGTAGGGTAGGTGTAGGGTAGGTGTAGGGTAGGTGTAGGGTAGGTGTAGGGTAGGTATAGGGTAGGTATAGGTAAATAGGCAGGTAAGTAGGTAGATAGGGACAGGACAACGTCTGTCGGGTCAGCTAGTCTTATATATATAAATCTCCTGTCACGATGTTTGTCCGCGATGGACTCCTAAACTACAGAAGCGATTTTAATGAAATTTGTACACCGTGTGCAGTTTGATCCAACTCGAAAGATAACCGAAAAAGTTCGAGTCGGCCTCGCCCACCGAGGGTTCCGTACAAATTTGCTAATACTATCCATACTTTAATCGGTACTTTAATGTTATAAACGCGAAAGTAACTCTGTCTGTTACGCTTTCACGATGAACAAAAGCTCGATTTGGTCCGTGTGAATGTCGGTAATCGCGGATGCAGACGAAATCCCGGATTAAAAAGTAGGTACCCTATGTGCTTTCCTAGGGTTCAAGCTTATACCAAATTTCATAAAAATCGGTTCAGCCGTTTCATCTTTACTTTTTACATTATTGAAGTGGTCTTCTTTGTTAAAAATGCTTTCTTTTCGCTTTTTAGTGCCTATCATACAAATTAATTACGACACAGTGACACAAATAAATTTCAAGTATAGGTACACTATCAGTTAAAAAAAGAAATCGGAATACACTGAAAAAAGTGATGCGTGGTCAAACATAAAAAAAAATTACGTGTCGAATTGTGAACCTCCTCCTTTCTTTGAAGTCGGTTCAAAAATGACAACCAATGTCGCTATCACGGTCGTATTGCGGGATAAGGGGCGTCCCTGACGCGGTATTTAGTATTATGTAACTCAACCGAAATAGTATTAGCGACTGTTTTGTATGACGAGCGATTTCTATCGTTAAGCTTCGGTACTTTTTGGTACAAGTCGGATCAATGACTTTTATTGCCGATTTAACTGGCGGCTACTATACTTATTACAAAGGCCATTAATCTATTCTGAGGTCTACGACATTACTAGTTTATGGCCGATTTTATCTCGGTTACGCGGACGCAGACAAAGTCGGGGGTCAGAATGTAGCCTGTATGTCATGTCCTTATTTAAATACCTCTCTGTCAAATTTTATTACGGTTGGTTCAGAGATTTTATCATTATGATATAACAAACAAACAGACAGACAGGCAGTTACTTTTGCATCTAGATAAATAAATAAAATTGAAGTGTCCATAACACGGTATACATAGCAAAAAAATTTTTTTTCAATGTTAGTCTGTTTGTTCCTTGTAATCTCCGAAACGGCTGATCCGATTTGGATAGGCCTTTCACTGGCAGATAGTTCGCTAGCTAGCTGGCTGGCTAGCTGGTCTCTTTTTACATAATGTGCATAAAGTTTAATAAATAAATAAATATAGAAAGGCTTCTTTTATTTTTGTAAAAAATAGGGTCCCGCGCAAAAATATGAAATCCTGCAAAAAACCGACTTTTACGCGGACAACGGACGCCAACGGCATAAGCTAGTTTAGTGTGGATCGCTCATTATGACAGTGTAACCGCAATGCAAAGGAGCATCAATGTACAATTTTCTAGGAAGCAATGCGTGGATTAGACAAGGCTCATCAAGACTATGAATAACGGTAGGTATATTGTCATAAATTACGCGGTTACATGATGCAGTCATGGCCTGTCTTTGCGATAATGACACAACAATGTACCAAGATTCCAGAGGCCCTTAGAGCTTCGTCATTTTAGCATGAACTTTTATTGTACAAAAAAAATATATTTCAAACGACCTATTCCATGGAGCGACAGCCTGTCTGTCCTCTACAACCCAGTCACTGGGTAACACGATACCACTTGGTAAGACTGGTTGCCAGACTTTCTGGCTTCTGACTACCCTTAACAACTGTCAACGGACCCTGCCTGTCAACTGTGTATACATACATCAGTTTGTTACGACATAAATAATATTTGTTGACGGATTTCTATGACACATCATTGGAATTTTTGGCACGTATTGTAAATAAACCATAATTTATTGACACCGGAGGCCATGTGGGTTGCTCAGTTAAGCAGTTGGTTAAGCTCAATTAAGTGTTCTTCACATTTCACACTTTTTAAGGTTCTGTTCTTCAAAAGGAAAAAAACGGAACTCTTATAGGATGGTTCCGTTTTGCGTCTGTCAAGAGTAAGACTCTTTTTCTCGGGATTGCGTGGTTGTATCAAATACTCCGGTTTGCAATCCCTTGGAGCAGGGAAAGAATCAAACTTCCAAGTCAATGCAATCAAAAGATACGTCCGTTTATGCTCTATTTACGTTGCATATTTTGACACTTGCAAATGAATCAAAACCTATAGGACTTCCCGTTGACCTAGAATCAAGAAGCAATGTCATTTAGCACCAGTAAGGGAAAAATCCAAAAATATTTGTAGTTCTGTACGGAACCCTCGATGCGCGAGTTCGACTCGCAGCTGACCGGCTTTTTTTCTTTTTCCATTAAAATTAATGAATTGTTGGTAATGAATAATTTATTTAAGCAAAGCCCATTTGCACCAAATCTTAATACAGAGATAATTGCGAAGACGAGGTTACACTACAAAATGTAATTTATAATCTACTAGCGATTCGCACCGACATCGCACGGGTGCAATGTACACACGGCTACACATCAAGCTATGCATTTCCAATATAAGCTGACCTCTTATTGTATGGGAATTCTATACCATTCGAGATCAGCGTATACTGGAAATGTATAGCTTGATGTGTACATACATCAAACTATACTATAAACCTTCCTCTTAAGGTGACGATATACGCCGGCGACCTTGAGCGACCAGAGACGCGTTGCGTCCAAAACTATCAAAGATTAGTCGAAAAAATTAAATAAAAGATAGTTTTCTTTAACTTAAAAAAGGCGTATACTAAAAGATAGATAATAAAATGATCTGTAAGATAGTAAAAGTTTCGTTTAAATATTCCTGGTAGATTTTGTGTGATTAATTATCAATGTTTTGTCCGCGTCAGACACAACTTCGCGATTTAATTAAACTATTTAATATGAACTTAATCAAAAATATTCACATACTAAATGATTAAGAGAATGTTCTCGTTTAACATATATTTTTTTCAAATCATTTACACTACACATTTTGACGTGATTGTCAGTTTAAAATCTGCAAAAGTCGCTTGTTAGCGCCTTAAATCACTATCTGTTGCTGAAAACTGCATTCAAATCCGTTGCGTAGTTTAATGCTACCACTTCACATGGCGTATTTGTGCAAATATTCGCCTTACTTATATAATACAAAATAGACTTTATGTAATAAGGATAAGGAAAGATAAGCATAATTTACCTTCGTATTAGCATTTAACTCTGGGTAAAATATAAGGTCCGTGTGGTGTCGGACGTAAAGAATAGCACCATCCCATATCTTCCCGTGGGTGTCGTAAGAGGCGACTAAGGGACTTAACAGAGAATGGGCAGCAACATTCTCTGTACCTTTCTAACAACCATACTGCGATCGCCAACCCGCTTGCCAAGCGTGGCGATTATGGCAAAACCCCCCCTTGGGGAGGCCTATGTCCAGCAGTGGACGTCTTTCGGCTGAAGTGAATGAAAATATAAGGCATAAATGGACCTTAGGTAATTACCATAAAAACCATTATACATAATTAGCTTATTTAGTTTTTGCTTACCAAATCTTAAACAACCTTTACACGATGCAGATAGAGATATAAATCGGTATTAAAAGACCACTACTTATGGTTACTTACGAGTAACCACAAAAAATGTCTTACAAAATAATTTTTGTATTTTTTAATGAACCTAAAAAGAATATAAATACATATGTCCAAATATTAACGCAGTAAAATTTTAGTCTATTCCAATATTAGGTAAAAAACCTATATAATCTTTCCGTGAATGTTTTCGATCTTTTTTTTTTGTTTTCTTTCTTTTTTTGTTTTAGTATTTTTTAGTCAATCAAAAAAAGGACATCGTTCAAAATAATTGCAGTAGGTACTATCGCGGACTTTCCCGCCTGCTCAGTTAAAAAAAAATCCCTTGGCGCCTGCGAAGTCAACGGGGCGGGGTAGAGAGCGCTTCCATCTTTTGAGTGCAAGCAAAAATGAACTTAGTGGTGGTCAGGCGGGTGTGACCACCATAGTACATGGCCAAAAAATACAAAACAAGAAATAGTATTTTTTGTTAACCTATAAAAGGACATAGTTAAAATAGTTGCAGTCAGTAGTATATTTTAGTACTCTTCAAAATGATACATACAAAAATAAAGTATTATTAGTTCAAGCTAAAAAAGGAGATCGTCAAAATAATTGCAGCACGTAGTACAGAGGCCAGCACATCAAACTACTACAATCTGTCAAATTTCTTTGATAGATTTTCAACTTTATTACAAAAGCATAAGGTTCATATTTAATTGGGAAAATTTGACAGTTAGGTATGGCTGATGTGCTGGCGTCTGTACATTTTAATCTACCTCCAAAATTGGGCTAAAAAAATACAATTGTTTTTTTTTCCGATCTTTTGTTATTTACGACAAATCCAAAGCGAGTAAGAAACCTAATGGTCGTATAATGTATTCAATTAGCCTACGCGGAGTATCGTGAAACGTCAAACAGAAGTCAAAGGTTAAGAACGAGTAGCGTACGCTACACCTCTCCAGACTTTCATTACAGTTTAGTTAACCCGTGAACGGTAAAAACGTTACACCAAAAAATAAGGCGCTTTCCACACCGAATCGGCGTGTTTTCGTTTCTACTTCGAATCTGTACAGAGGGCCTAGTGTGAGTTTATATTCGAACTTGATCGCGTTAACGTAAACGATCGCATATGTCAAATTGCTTGATTTAATGTAGTTCTTATGTAATTTGTAATGATTTTAATGTACATACATGTCTTTTATATGTTTTGATATGTAATGTATGGACTATGTCTGAAATAAATGAATTAATAAAAAATAAAATAAAAAATTGTATGGAATAATTGTGCTTCCAATTCTTGCCACTAGACTGCGCTGTTCCAGTTTCAATACAAATTGAAGTTTACGTTAACGCGATCGAGTTCGAATAAAAACTCACACTAGGCCCTCCGAGGGCGTAGTATGAGTATTTATTCGAACTCGATCGCGTTAAGGGGCAGACAACAGCCAACTAGCGCCACTCATCATTTTATATCTATATCTCCTAAATCAAATTAAGAATTAAAAAATCTAAAACTGTACTTAACTATTAAATTACCTGGAGTGCCTTTCCATTATGTTGCATTTCATAAATTAAAAGAAAACGATTCTATTAATTTATGAAATGCAAAATAATGGAAACAAACCAAAACCATAAAATATAAAGATTACAGAAGGACCGCTCCCGCCATCTTCAAAAATAATTACCTAAACTTGCCAGACTCACTAGGGCTGCTACTGTATTGACTCTGTAGGTTTTACTTGTGACAATGTGAAATTTAATTGACACTGGTTGGAACTCTTTGCAATTTTATTCTAAAAATTTTTTTCTGTTCGTCATGAAATGTCAATTACATTATTTAATTATTTTGACAACACGTGATGGTCCAGACTGAAGTCTGCTTGAAACTGCTTGAGAATGCCTATAAACTTAATGTCAATGTGTGCGTGCTAAAAATGGCGGTTTGTTCTGAGCGGTCTTTCTGCTCGGGCGCGACCCAGCCTTACGTACTTTGTGCCTTAACGCTAAAAGTGGTCACTTTTGGAGGTAAGCAACGATTCTCGACGGCAATCCTGAGGTAGCTGCGCGGTGCGGGAAGGGGTGGTGACGTGATGCGAGAGTTCACTGATACGTCAACTTGTGACAACTGACACCCCTCCCGCATAGCGCAGCTACCTCAGGAATGGTCTCAGTTGCTTTACTGAGACGGTCCAAACCAAAGATATAGATAGACCTAGATAACGCAAGAGCAACTACTTCGCGTGCCTATTTTCGTGCCAAACTTCCAAAAAAAAATCGTAAGTAAAAAAATAAAGTAAACGTTTCCTTCCAACGCGAACGGTAAGTCATTTTATGATTAATATTATGCGTAATTAATTTAAAAAACAATTATTTTTATCTAATACCCTCAGAAATACCTGGGAATACCAAATTTAGGAAAATCAAAACATTCGTATTACTTTGTGACGTAAAAAAAAATGGCACGCTTGGTTTTCATACAGATCGTGATACTTGCGTTATCTAGGTCTATCTATATCTGTGGTACAAACCGTTTCATTTTTTCAGATCATCTGTTCCAAACTTAACATCACTAAAAGACAACAGATTGCCATCTTAGCTAAACGATAAGGTTGATAGTGTCATTTAAATGATGATATCAAGTACAACAATGGTGTGTCAAAAAAACTTTGAGATCTTGTTGTCTGCGGTTAGATCATCGCTGAAGACTGTATTACTTATACTGGGTGTAAAAATAATGCACGAAACCAACATAATTAGTTAAGGCGCTAACAAGCGACTTTTGCAGATTTTAAACTGACAACCACGTCAAAATGTGTAGTGTAAATGATTTAAAAAAAAAATACATTCTCTTAATCATTTAGTATGTGAATATTTTTGACTATGTTCATAATAAATAGTTTAATTAAAGTTTATTTTATAAATTTAAAAAAGTTGTGTTTGACGCGGGCAAAACATTGATAATCACACAAAATCTACCAGGAATATTTAAACGAAACTTTTACTATCTTACAGACAATTTTATTATCTATCTTTTAGTAACGCCTTTTTTAAGTTAAAGAATAGGTACTATCTTTTATTTATTTTTTTTTGACTTAACGACTTTTCGATTATTTTTTACGGTTTAAGACATTTATTTCTCAAAATATTACATACATCACTTACTGAGAACTTTGAGAGTTTTGGACGCAGCGCATACGATTCTCTGGTCGCTTAAGGTCGCCGGCGTATATCGTCGCCTTAAACGGAGGCTTTAAATTGATGTTGTCACTTTCTTTTTGATACAAAATGTAAGGGATGGCATGCATTTAAAGTCTTCGGTAAACTAATGCCGGTTTCGTTAACTACACGTTACTACATTGAGCAACAATTATTGTTGGAAAACGACTCGTATTTTTAGGGTGAAAAGTCAAGTTTATCATAGTGCACACAATGTAATTTTTGAAAGTCCAACTTTGTGATCGCCACAGTCGGGTCATCATCATCATATTATTATTGCCGTCTACTGCTGAACCCAGGCTTCCCCCAGAGATCGCCAACGGTTGGTTCGTTGGTTGGCGATCTCTAGGGGAGGCCCCGTTCAGCTCAGTTCGAGCGAGTTCGGTCTTGGGCAGCCCGCATCCATCCGCTGCCAGCCACCTTCTTTAAAACGTCGGTCCATCGTGCCGCAGGGCGTCCCACACTACGCTTGCCAAATACGGTTTTCACTCTAGAGCGTGTCTGCTCTGTCTACCGTCTGTCTGTCTGCAGGGGTGGCCGGCCCACTTCCACATAAGCGTTCATATTCGACGTGCAATGTCGATGACTTTAGTTCTCTGGCGAATCCGCTCTCTTCTTATAGCCCCGTCCCACTGCCGGTGTCTACAGCCCCGGTGTAACCTCTGCAGAGGGGTTTCGCTAGCGTCTCTGCGAGCGCCCCTGGGCTAATATGAAGCCTGTGCCGGTAAAGGCACCGGATAAGGCTGATAATGGGGATGGTTTCGTGACGGTGCAAAGGAGGAAACGCCGATCACGAAAGAACGTGATCCGCTGCGGTATAGCACCAACGGAGCCTGATGTAAGTCTGCGTGCCGCTAAGCCGAACACTTCGGTGTATATATCTCCCGCCTGCATTACACCACTAAGGCAGAGGACGAAGGCCGAAAGACGTAGTACACGCCGAGGGTGCAGTTACTGGAGTCGCGCCCCAACGTTAATTTCAAAGCGTTCGTGGTGCAAGTACCGAATTGTTTTTTGCCCCTCGTTATGGAAGAAAACTTTTGGCCGCAAGACGTGGTATTTCGTCACTTCCGCGGACAAGTGCTACAGGACAGCACAAAGACAGTTTAGTGCAAAGTGAAGTGCTACTAACAATAGTCTTAAGTTTTTTCTACTAACAAAAGTTACAAATTATAAAATATGTATGTTTAGGTTAAGGTATTTATCTATGGGCCTATGCAGCCTCAAATAAATGAATTATTATTATTATTATTATAGCACTCTGAGTAAAACTGTTTTTGTAGACCAGGCCACCGGTGAGGTGGTGGTCACGAGGTGTTCACGTTTTGGTTTCGTAAGCCATTACCGGTAGGACGCACAGGTTAAAGACCCTGATCGTAAGGGATTGTGGGATCGACGATTTAAAGATATCACGTAGCTTCCCGAATGCCACCCAGCCCAAGCGCTTCCTTTTGTTCGCCTCCTTCTCGAAGTTGTGCCGCCCCAGTTGTATATTCTGGCGAAATAAGTAAGATATGTATATGTATTCTTGCACAACCTCGAGAGTAGCGCAATTTCCGACTACGGGCACAGATTAACTAATAGTTCCTACGGGTCTCGGGAAGACATGACCATTGTACATGACTTTGGTCTTATCCAGGTTCATGCCGAGGCCCAGGCGTCTAGAAAAATCGTTTGGGGCGTTTAACATTACTTCCAGCTCCTGCAGAGACTGCCATGATAACAATGCCATTCGCAAATCGTAGGTGCGAGGTGTACTGACCGTTGAAGTTTATTAACCGCGTTGGAGGACGTCTTCAAGACGCTTAACTGTAATGAACACGGCTCCTTTCCATTTAAGCATCCTGAAGACGTCCTCCAAAGCGGTTGTAAACAGTTTCGGAGAGATGACGTCTCCCTGTCTTACCCCTCGACGCAGTTGGATTGGTTTTGTTCTTCGTTCTTGTAGACCTTATAATATTCTTAATCTCTGTGCTACAAGTGAGTTATTCGTAATTTTAATTTAAATTTACCATAGTTCCTGCCAGATAATAAGATTTTTTTTTATTTTACTTTAGAATTAATTAAGTAGAAATAAAAAAACTGTGAGGAACAAAAACGGTTATGGCTGGACAGTAATGTAATACAACTGGCATAATTATTAAATAAGTATGACTTAATTAATTTATTCACGAAGAGATTGTCGCGTTCACTGAATGTAACAAAGTACGCAAAAGTAGTCTTAAGTAGCTGGTTCATAACAATCAAATTAATGATTTAACTATATACGAATACGGTTATGATTTCAAAAAAGTTGTTTTGATTAATAAGTTGATAACCTTGAGTTTACTTTTTATGAAAGCATGAAGCGTAAAATATTGTATAGATATAACTATTTCCTTAAATACTTTTTTAAGCTCGTGGCTAAGTTAAAGCCGTACAGATCGACCGGTCAAAGGTTAAGCTACGCTAGCCGCGGTCGGTCTGTAGATGGGTGACCAAACGTTTCATACCGAATTCCCTCCGTGCCTCGGAAAGCACGTAAAGCCGTTGGTCCCGGCTGTCATTTGTAGATCTTTGGCAGTCGTTATGGGTAGTCAGAAGCCAGAAAGTCTGACAACCAGTTTTACCAAGGGGCATCGTGTTACCCAGTAACTGGGTTGTGGAGTTCCGATAGGTAGTCGCTCTATGTAAAACACTGGTATTCAGCTGCATCCAGTTAGACTGGAAGCTGACCCCAACATACTTGGGAAAAGGCTAGGCAGATGATGATGTTTTGAAGTTTCTTTTTTTACACGTTATGTGTCTTTATGGTGCAGTGGTTTATGGGTCCGCCTCTGATACATAAGATAAGATACCCGGTCAAGTATCAATGTGAGAATTTCAATTCATATGTACTTTCGAAGTTAATCTTGGACATTACTGAGATTAGTACAGTAGAACATCGTAAGGAAACCTGGATTTCATAAGTTTGAAATCATTCGCCTTGAGAAAAAGCTGGAAGTCCTCGCAAAGGTGCGAAAGTACTTCACGTCGGAACAGCTACTCAACTTATACCAAGCACAAGTTCGATCGTGCATGGAGTACTGTTCGCACCTTTGGGATGGATCAGCAAAATACCAACTGGAGGCGTTGGAAGTCATTGATAGACGTGCCAAGAGGCTCATTAACAACTACTCCCTGGTTAGGGCTAAGCTCCAGAGCCTTGAACATCGCCGCACCGTTGCTAGCCTATCGGTCTTTTATCGGGTACATTTTGGAGAGTGTGCTTTGGAATTGCACAATTTAATTCCCCCATCCCCATTCCATCATCGGACGAGCAGAGATACGGCGAAGTGTCACCGGTATATGGTTGAAGTTCCACGGTCTCGAACCAAGGGCTTTGATTCCACATTTATTGTGCGAACTGCCAGACTGTGGAATTCGCTGCCTGCCTCTCTGTTCCCTGATAAGTATTTTTTTTTTTTTTTTTGAGCGAAGGAAATGCTTAGCGCATACCACACCTTCCGGGGAGACGACATGGTTATGTGGGGCTTGCACCCACTCCATTGCAAAAACTCCGCCTGTGCACCTACTTTCGCCTTGATGGTTGGGCCGCGAGAACTGCTACGCATGACATTCGCGACCCATCCAGCGTGGCCCACTTCAGGGCTCGCTCTTCTTCGCCCGCCTCCGGGCTCCCACCTCCTTCAGCGATGTCCGGATGCACTGGGACATCACCACTGCTCCAGAGATCGTGTAGCGTAGACGATAGAATCCCCGATCTATCGTCCGCTGGTCCCTCTTATGGAGGCATCAAGTCGGCATTACGCCGCCTGCGCCTCCCTGCCCTCCTGCGACGAATCGGGTCAGCGAGGGAGTTCATCGGAGTTCACCGGTTCATCCTAGGCAAGCGTGTTCTAACTTAGGCCGCATCATCACTAAAGATCAGGTGAAACGCAAGCCTATTTGATAATAAAAAAAGCAAGAGTGGTGATCAACGCTCATGTCTTCTTTGGAAGAGGCTTTCGAAGAGGACTTTGCCTTGCAGTGGGGCAATAACAGGCTGGTATTTTTGTGCAGATGGGTTTAGGACTTTAGGCTTTCTGAACACATTGTCAAGCAAGCAGTTCACTCTTGGTCAAGTTGTATTATACATAGATCAGTGGCGGGATCTTCATACAAGCCGAAAAGCCGGGCTTGCATAAATAAGATCATAAGATGAGCTAATTAATACCTCAGCATCGTGCTGTCTTTTTCTTTATCGTACAAAATCTGTTGGGCTTGCCTAAGTCTTGACCCCCTAGGCACGCCACTGACATAGATACATATCGTGGTTGGGATTTTTTTTTGTTAATAATACTGGACAACGATTATTATACAGCGTGCTAGATTTTTTTGTTAACTATTGTTAAAATATCTGGACAAAGTTTAAGATATTATAGAGCTCACGAAAATCGACGAACGACATTATGTTTCGTCAAGAACCGGGAGCAATTTTTAATTAAAAGTAATAAAAAAAAAAAAATAACAGGTCAGTCACACAAAAATACCTCTAAAAAGTAAAATAACAAAATGTGTTTGTTAGTTTTTTTACATTTATTTTATTATTTATTATTGTAGACTTCACGACATTCACAGGCTCATCTCACATTTAGATTATCTCTTCAATTAGTCTGTGAACACATTATTCAGACTTGACTTGTCAATCAGTTAATTTAGTCCGTGTCCCAAATGACCTAAGCTAAAAGAGATTTGACAACATTCTTGACCCTGTCTTGTAAACCAGCTTTAATACAAACAATCTAACAATAGTCAAGTTTCACTAATAAGGACAACAACTTTTCAAACTACAATCACAGTTAACTACATAGATTTTTATCTACGTGTATATCTACAGGGTGGGGACGACGATATGACAAAAAATTAAAATACTGGTAATACTAGTTCTTAAGAATATTTTGAAACTATCAAATAAATCCTAAAAGCGAAATTAAAAAAAAAGTTCAGATAAACTAAAGAGCATAATAAATGTAACTAAAATAAAATACCATATTAAATATTGGTTTTCTAACTTGTGAGAAGAGCGGCAACTTGTGGCGTCATAATTTAATACTATTAATGCTCAATAAAAACAATAGGGTATTACACTCGTTTTTGACAAGTGTCTCAATAAAATTCTGTAGTGCTAATATGCCACCAAAAAAAAACAATTTTTTTATTCAATCGAGTGCCACAAAAATTCATCTAAATTTAAAATTTTCAAATTTCGCGCGTAATTTGACGGAAACGCCTCTTAGTGGACGCCATATTGCTCAGCGGAAATGATGTCAGTTCGATTTGTATCAAATCATCGGCTCATATTGAATATGAAAACTGTATTATAATTAAAAAAAATTGTAAGCATATTTTGTAATAGTTGTAATAATTAAAAAATTACGTTGGTTACGAAAATAATAAAAGTACAAAGCCTATATACGCCAATCGGTTGACTGACAGTTGACAATGTTTTGTTTACACAGCCGTACGGCGTAATAACATAGCTGCTACTATTTCATGGTGTTTTATAACAGATTAAAAATACTGAAAACTTTGAATTGAAAAAAAAAAAATATTTTGTTATTTTATGAACTAAAACTGAGAGAGAAAGATTTTTTCTCGTATAGAGTAAAATACCCTATTACACCAAATTACCAAATCCTACCATGATCATTTTTGTGCTATTGCCATCCCCACCCTGTGTATACTAATGTTTTGAAGCTGAAGTTAGCTCTTTGTTCGAATGCGTCAATCTCCGGAACTGCTCGTTCGAATCTGATAATTCTTACACTTATAATAAGTTACGTTATCCCTGAGTGCTTTATGTTATAATTATAGTAAAATTTATAAACTTTTTTGAAAAAAGAGAACCGTCTTCAAAAATTTTGACTTTCCACTTTTTAGTGCCTCCTTATCATCCAAATCCATTAAGGAACGGCAACACTGTTAAAACAGAGATTGAAAGTCCTCCAAAGATGAAAAGATGGAAGAAACGAAAACGTATTCTCGGTTTTTGTTGTATTTTTCAAAAAGCTAAATAAATTTATTTCTTGAATGTAACAAACACTTTCCTGAAAACGGCATCAAAATCGGTTCAGCCAAACGGGTCGAACTGAGAACTTCCTTTTTTTTTTGAAGTCTGTTAAAAAATTAGGATATTTTTTTATAAATTTACGCGGCCGGAGTTGCTGAAGAATTAACAGATATTTAGTCATTCAAAAAAAAATGTCTGCCGGTCCGTGTTTGTTTCGGCTAATCTCCGTAACAGCTGCTCCGATTTTAACTGGACTTTCACTAGCAGATAGCCGATGTTATCAGGAGTAACATAGGCTATGTATACTTTTATTTTAGAAAATATAGAAAATAACTATAGCTATCACTAGAAAATATAGAATTTAACTATTTATTAATAAATAATCCATCACCGGATGCAGTTTAGCATTTGAAATTTTATGGTATATTTTGAATTATAATTATCATTGAAGGGATAAACTGCTTTTAAAAATAATTAAGAGGTTATGTTTGAAGATTTTTTTGATGCATTAAAGTATGTTAAATTATGTTTTGAGTTCCATCACAGGATGCAAAAAGGACTTGAAAATATCACATTTTTTTTATTTGTCAAAATTATTTACGGTTTAAGAGATTTACTGCTTTTAAAAACCACCTTTTTGACCGTTTTCAAGAAATCTCCGCCTTAAGGTTCCTTGCAAAATAATTAAATCTGAAATTCACTCGTACGAAGTCGCGGGCGAAAGCTAGTTATGTTTAATAATATATTTAATAGCCTCGAAAGGTCTTCCGAAAGGTCCTGAGTTGATTACAATGTTATATCCTGACGACATTGTAATAATTCTGATAGACTAGAATGAGTGCGCGGAATAAACGTAAGTAACGGAAATTACATCGCTTTTTAATTGGAAATACCCGTATTTATTAAGTTTAAAGGTTATATTAATGTCTGACAACTTCATCATCAGCCGGAAGATATACACTGTTGAACAAAGGCCTTCCGCCATAAGGGACCATTATTTGCAACATTGCAACTAACTGTAATATTTTGGGTTTTGTCATAAAAATCATTAAAATTTTGCTAAAAAAAATTAGTCACACTTCGTTTAAAGCAAGTTCGGTTCAAACGGTTATAAATAGTCTATACTAGCTCCGCTTTACGGCTTTGCTTTATTGATCTTCCAAACATCCTGTATACATAGTGTAAAAGACACATCACATAGACGTTACCTATATTCATAATGCTTCAGTGCTATTCTGTTACAATCTCCCTCAGTGAACACCTAGGTGAAGTAAGCTGTCATTCGATTGTAGTGCTTTGTAAATCCTTAGCATCGGGAGACAGATGACAGCTCACTTCACCTAGGTGTTCACTGAGGGAGATTGTATCACAAATACTAAGTAACATTAAGACAATATTATTGCTGTGAATCGACTTCTATTTTTGGTGCAAAAAATCTTTGGTAACGCTTAATTGTTACGCACGCAAAACATGCTTACCGATGCATAACAGTTAATTAAAGTTTGATGATAACATTAAACACATATTTTCTTAAAAAAACGTAAAAATTAAGTTGTATGGTCGGTCGACCTTCATTATCTGCGTAAC
This sequence comes from Charanyca ferruginea, assembly GCA_947361185.1. NCBI lineage: Eukaryota > Metazoa > Arthropoda > Insecta > Lepidoptera > Noctuidae > Charanyca > Charanyca ferruginea. The sequence continues at coordinate 9,941,770 of OX376080.1, read as the reverse complement.
CACAAGTTTCCCGGTAGGTACAGAACAAATCTATACTAACATTCTATAGAGGTAAAATTATAATTTAAAAGCGGCCAAGTGCGAGTCGGACTCGCCCATGAAGGGTTCCGTAGCAGCAAGTAACATAATATAAAAGTTTTTTTATTTTTAAATTTGAGTTGATTGAATTAAAGGTAAATTGCGGTTTTCGATTTACGACATATGTATTAACAAAAAAACTACTTACAAGATCACGTTCAAACCAATTTTCGGTGGAAGTTTACATGGTAATGTACATCATATATTTTTTTAGTTTTATCATTCTCTTATTTTAGAAGTTACAGGGGGGGGGACACATTTTACCATTTTAGAAGTGTCTCTCGCGCAAACTATTCAGTTCAGAAAAAAATTATATAAGAAGCCTCAATATCATTTTTGAAGACTTATCCATAAATACCCCACACGTGCGGGTTTGATGAAAACGTTTTTTGAGTTTCAGTTCCAAGTATGGGGAACCCCCAAATTTTGTTTTTTTTTTCTATTTTTGTATGAAAATCTTAATGCGGTTCAGAATACATCTACTTACCAAGTTTCAACAGTATAGTTCTTATAGTTTCGGAAAAAAGTGGCTGTGACATACGGACGGACAGACAGATATGACGAATCCATAAGGGTTCCGTTTTTTGCCATTTGACTACGGAACCCTAAAAAGAAAAATATGACCCCGCCATGTTATCTGTTCACGTGGTCCTTAACTGCTGGCCTCCTAGAGAAGCTCAGCGAGCCATGGAGAGAGCTATGCTCTGAGTTTCTTTGCGCGATAGAATCCGGAACGAGGAAATTCGCCGAAGAACTAAAGTCACCGACATAGCTCTCAGAATATGCAAGTTGAAATGGCAATGGGCACGCCACATCGCTCGAAAACCGATAACCGATGGAAATAAAGGTTCTCGAGTGGCGACCACGAACCGGCGGGCTTATTACGTATCTTGCAGAAGCCAAGCGATAGCAAAAATTGCGCAATAATTGCTCTTCAATTGCAAATTCGTATTATGTATCAGCGATAACCAAACCATAGCAAACAAGCGTTAGTGCTGCCTCTATGGAACAATCAATGAACTAAATAGTGCATTGTCCGCTATTGTACTACGTTTATTTCGTATTACGTATGAGTTTTGACAGCAAAGCAATAGCCATCAATAAGCAAATTTTGCTGTCAAATTGCGATAACCTTTTCCCTAGTTGCTGGTCGATTGTTAATTGCTGTCTTCTCTTTCTTTCTTTGCTGTACACATATATATTAGTTTAATTCAGTCCATTATTTCGAGTATTGTAAAAAAAAACTGTATTTTAAAGCTTCGTCGTGTGTTAATTTAAATTAAACTAACTATGTGATTTGTAAAAACTTTATTATTATCCGCCTAAAAAAATCGAGTGACGCTTCGATTATCAAAGATGTCTCGTGCTATTCTCTTGCTTGGAGCACTTGAAGAAGAAGCCAGTAGGACTGAAAGCCATAACACAGCACAGTTGCGACGTAGCCTTCGAGATCAAGCCAAAGCTTTGAACTTGTCTGATGCTGAGTTTAAAGCTCACTAGGTACCGACTAGACTATCTAAACTATTTAACGACTTTTACAGATTTTAAACTGATAATCACGTCAAAATGTGCAGTGTAAATGATTTGAAAAAAATATATGTTAAACTAGAACATTCTCTTAATCATTTAGTAAGTGAATATTTTTTTATAATATTCATATTATATAGGTTAATTAACACGTGAAGTTGTGTCTGACGCGGACAAAACATTGACAATCACACACAATCTACCAGATTTTCTGTTTGTTTTAGCTGTTAGTTTTAGCAGATAAAAGTAAGCAGGCAGGTAGCAGGTATAAGTTCTTCATTTGTACCTATATTCTAGCAAATAAATTAATTTGAATTTGAATTTAGTACCAGCGGTGGCTACTAAATTGTTTTTGGCGCTAGTGTCGTAGCGATAAATGCATTGAAACAAACAGCGAACGAGTAGCAAACGATTTTTACATAATACGATTTTTTTTGACGTTTAGCGATTGATCGCGCGATGACTGCGCGATAGTTGCGCAATTTTTGCTGATTGCTATTTCATACGTAATAAGCCCGCGGAAGACACAGCGTAGGTAGGCCGCCCACCAGATGGACCGACGACATGGTCAAGGTCGCGGGTAACCGGTGGATGCAAGCGGCAGGTTGCCTCTCGTAGTGACGTTCTATAGGGGTGGCCTATGTTCAACAGTGGACGTCTTTCGGATGATGATTATGATGATATCTCTACACTCCGTTCGGTTGACTGGTAGAGAATGCCTAAGGCATTCAATCCGCCTTTGCACCTTTGTGAATTGTGCATGAAGTATAAATAAATATATCATGGAAAGACCATGCAAGTTGATGTAACTTTTGACTTCACTAAAAGTCTTTTTACACGTGTTATTATATTTGTCACTCAAATGTACAGACGCCAGCACATCAAGCCATACCTAACTGTCAAAGTACAATGCCAGAAACTCTATAGAACTTTGCCCCACTCAATAAAAGTCATGTGCAATATGTAGCATCTTACTGTTTATTTATTGCTGATAACTAAACATTAGTCTTAATGACTGTAGAACTTGCGGTTTCCGTTTAAATCTAAAAACAATAATGACATTGATTATAGGTTAAATTGTATTTAAGGTAAAATGAGTTTGTATTTTGTGGGTAGGTATTTCGTAATTCGCAAGTTCTAAAGAAAAACAATTTAGTATAGAAAGGTTTTATATTCATTACAATTATTTTCATTAATTTACTTTTTCTGTACATGTGTTACTTTTTCTGTACATGGGTGGGGCAGGATCTGGCATTGTTATTTTCCCAATTAAATATAAACCTTATGCTTTTGTAATAAAGTTGAAAATCTATCAAAGAAATTTGACAGATTATAGTAACTTGATGTGCTGGCCTCTGTACATAAAAACACGGCAACTATTTTATCTAATCAGTTACACCAATTAAAATTAAATCACACACTATTTTTCTGTTTATATCTGCAATATAACCAGATTATAAGCGATTACTTTTATGGAAGATAACTTACAATTACGTAAGGTAAGAACGACGCACGACGGTGCAACAGGATTTAATCTATCCCTAAATAGATACGCGCTTTTATACAAAACTAAAGGTTATTCAGTTATTTTCTGAGAAATGTACTTCATCAGCCTGAATATGCACTGTTGAACAAAGGCCTCCCCCATAAATGGGGGGCATTGCACTAATCCCCACGCTTGGCAGGCGTCTTGGGGCTCGCAGTGAGGTTGAGCCGCTGCTGCCCGACTTCCGGATTTTTGCTTAGTCGCCAAGTCGCCTAATGTACAATATTAAACAAAAAAAAACTAATAACATAATATAACATGTACACACATATAAAAATCGTCTACATCGCCGTTACCTGGAAATGTACCCAAAAGACTGGCGGCATTGCCAAGTTCGATGGCAATGCTTAACCCCTAGCCAAGGTAAAAACTACCTCTTGTATCACACGAAGTATCAACCAACCCTTTGGACATTTCCTTAAAAAGAAAATGAGCACTCGGACCCCATGACCCGAGGGTTTTAACCCCAAACGGCTCGAAAATAAAGCACAAAGGGTACTTAATATACTTTCGTCGTATTCTGCAGCCGCAGCAGCAGAAAAAACAGACAAGCTCTTCAGTTAGCTCTTAAATATTAATAAAGACTAGTATAGACACGCCTTAAAAATACAAAGACCCGGAAAAAACTTCAAGGACATCACATAATTTCATAAATAAGTCAGATAAACTTTACTAGATATATTTAAAACCAGGTCATTGCGCAGGCAAATCTATTTACAATTGACATGTAAAATTCTAGCATTGTTAACTATTTACAGTATGATTTGTGTGTGATTTACACATTCATTTAAACATCCGGTCATGCTGATGTCGTGATACTCAATGGGGGCGTTACGTCCAGCCAAGACGAAGATGCGGTCACAAACTTTTACAAAAATTTCTTTACGATCAGAGGTCATCATCATCTGCCTAGCGTTTTCCCAAGCATATTGGGGTCGGCTTCCAGTCTAACGGGATGCAGCTGAATACCAGTGTTTTACATGGAGCGACTACTATTGTCTGACCTCCACACCCCAGGTACTAGGTAACGTCATGATACCCTTTGGCCCTTTGGTAAGACTGGTTGTCAAACTTCCTGGGTTTTGACTACACATAACGACTATAAAAGGTCTGCTACAAATAGCAGCCGGGGCCAATAGCGTTACGTGCTTTTCGAGGCACGGAGGGTGTCTCGGTATGAAATAGATACGCACCTATTCAACGGACTGACCGCGGTAAGCGTAGCTTTACTAAGGTCGGTCGAAATCTAGCCGCAATTACATCTCAGGGACATTCAATGTCTAAATCTTGTCTAAAATTAAGGCATTTTTGAAACACTCACACTAAGATAGAATCAACAGTGGCGACCACCAGAAAAGCGTAGTCCCGGAGAAACGATTTAACTGTCTTGGAACCCGCAACGAAATTAATCAGAAAAGAACAGCGGAGAGGAGTAAGAAAAATGAAAAATTCCACTTTCCTCATTTTCAAGCAGGACACTGAACCGAACTAGGCCAATAGGCACAAAGGGACGTTTACAACTGGGGAAAAGCCCGGTTGCCAAGCACCACGGATTATTATTTACATAATAAATGGTCCTAAAAAGTGAGACCGAGATTTGAATGCGAATAGATGTAATTGTATCCCTTGCAGTCGGAAAAGACCTTCCAATTGGGGGCGCGGAGCATGCGTCAAATGTATACCAGGCTCCCGACTTATGCAGGAAGCACCGTGTGGTTTTGGGTTTTGGTCGGTAAAGGTGAACGCACCTTTATCCGAGCCGAACGCGTCGAACGAATCGAAGTCAAGGAGCCCTCGCACACATATCCGCACCGAAAGAATCGACCGCGCCGAAGAAATCGTTTCTATTATCTTTACGCCTGTCGCAATGTTATTACATGCGAATTGTGATGGATCTTAATTAAATAAGAATCACTCATTTTTAAAACAATTGAGAAGTAGTTTCCGCACGTTCCTCTGTCGTACAACTGTCGCAACTTATAGAATGCGAGCGCATCGGTCGAGTCGAGCGCATTAGCCGCGCCGAATCTGATGACCGAAATCGTCTAGGATTTCTGGGGTTCTTCCAGATTCGGACGATACGACGCGGTCAAGTGTGCGAGGTTTCATAAGATTTCATATACAGAATCCTAAAATTCGATTCGTTAGATGCGTTCGGCTCGGATAAGTGTGCGTTCACCTTAAGAGATAGTCGAACATAATCCGCCTTGTTCCCCAGACGGAAGTTCTCCATTAAGATTTCCCCATGACAAAAAAAAACCTTGACATTTTGACATGCCTCTTACTCCTTAGCGTAAAGGAAATTCCAATGCGGTCTATTTAAGATGCAAAAAAACCCCAGATATTAATTGTCATTTCTCACCACAAACTTGACAGGTTGTAAAGATGAAGATTGTAATTACCGTAGACTATACGTCCGGACAGCGTGAAATGGTTATTTTTTAGTTTTTGAAGGTGGTTGTCTTAAAAATTGTTCTCAAACAACGTGGCGCCAATGACAGAAAAGTTGAAAGAGAATGGTTTGTCTTGTTACGGGCATGTGAAGAGAAGGGATGGAACGCATGCGACCAAAAGAGTTATGAATAATAATATGGATGATAGGAGAGTTAGAGGGAAGCCAAATAAAGATGAATGGATTGTGTTTAAAGACATGAATGAAAAGGAGCCAGTAGCATAACGGTTGATAGAATGGAATGGAAAAAGAATACATGTTGCGCCGACCCCAAGTAACGTCACATGGGATAAGGGCATAGAAGATTAAGATGATACAAACGGGGCAATGCTCCCAAACTTTTGGGCACTTGCACTATTGAGAGCAGTGGCGTGCCTTCCATTAAATTCAAAAGCTAGGCTTGCAATCAATAATGAGAGACAATAAAAAAAAATTAGAAACACAGAAATAAAATATCTCTAAGTAGGTATTGAATCATTATCTCATTCGTCGGGCTTGCCCTAACTTTGACCCATAGGCACAGTAGGCACGCCACTGATTGAGAGCGATGCGAACGAAGTTTTTTTGATGCCCTTTGAGGTCCTTCATAATTTGTACAAATTTAGTAAATAGGTATTTAATTATGGATTTATGAGTAGTATAAATGAATAGCTTAACAAAAAAAAATAGGCATAAGAAAAGAGGGGAACATTGTAAGCAAGACGACAAAGCAAGGTTAAGAACTCTAAGATGACGATTTATGTTCTTAGCCGACCCCAAATACATTATATAATAATAAATAATAAGTTAGTTATTTGTATATTTAACACACAGTAACAGCATATAATAAGCAAGTATAATTAATTACACAAACGGTGAACATTGAAAAAAATAAATACACTACTGAATTGGAAGATAATAATGGTATGAATCCAAGTATGTACAATGAACTCCTAAACTAAGTAGAAAAAATATTATGTAGGTATCTCAGGATCCATGAATCGGTGGGCCTCCATTCATTTCCTACCGAGATCCCCTGTGCCTCGGCAGCACAAAAAGCCGTTGGTTTCTGACAGATCTTTGACAGTCGTTATGGAAAGTCAGAAGCCAGAAAGTCTGACAGCCAGTCTTACCAAGGTCATCATCATCATCATTATATCAGCCTATTGCCGTCCACTGCTGAACGTAGGCCTCCCCAAAGATCGCCAACCAACCCGGTCTTGGGCAGCCCACATCCATCCGCTGCCAGCCACCTTCTTCAAATCGTCGTTCCATCGTGCCGCAGGGCGTCCCACACTACGCTTACCCAAACGCGGTCTCCACTCTAAAGCGTGTCTGCTCCATCTACCGTCTGTCCGTCTGCAGACGTGGCCGGCCCACTTCCACTTCAGCGTGCTGATTCGACGCGCAATGTCGGTGACTTTAGTTCTCTGGCGAATGACTTCATTACGAATTCTATCCACCAGAGAAACCCCGAGCATGGCTCTCTCCATAGCACGCTGAGCAACCTTGAATTCGTGGACCAGGCCCACGGTGAGTGACCACGTTTCAGCTCCGCTATGGCTATGGTGATACCCAGTAACTGGGTTATGGAGGTCAGATAGGCCGATGCTTCATATAGAACACTGGTATTTACTGGAATCTCGACCTCAATATAGTAAAAGGCTCGGCAGATGATGAGGAACCATAATTCCTCTTCTCAAATAATCATAACAGTTAGGTACAATTAAATTAGGATGAAGGCAGTATGAATATAGTGTAAGAAATAGTGCTTTGACATATGACCTAGAACGGACAAAAGAATGTCAAATACGGTACTTTTAAACAATAGGATGTTTGAATAACGTCCAAATAAAAAAGGGCACATTTAAAATAAAAAAAATATCGGTACCTAGTCAAAAGGTAGCATCAAAAATTATCACCTTTATGAACATTACATAATGCTTAGGTATGTATGTACATTATGTACTCAATTGACGTTGTTATAAAAGGTAATTTGTTTTGTATGTAGTTAAGTCAATATTCTAAAACGCATGTCAAATATTGACGTACGTGTGTATGATAAGTACGATATTATGAGTGAACAACAAATGGCCAAAGGTGCAAACAAAATATGAATATCTTTCAGCAGCAGTAAAGGATTTCGTCCGGGGAAGATCTACCACCATACCATGTTTGCACAATAAATGGAAAGTCATACATATATTGCTTATATTTTGTTGTATTTCTTTAGAGTACATAGTCGCTAGATACAACAGTAGTTTACCATCCAGTGACTTAAAAAAAACCTTTTGTTTTCGCCATTTTAAGAAAGTTAAAAAAGAATGACTAGTTAAGGATACTCAAGATATCTCCTCAGTGCCAATCTTGTTCCCAATCTTTTTTTGTAACCAATAATGACCTATAGTTTGCAATCCATTACCTGAAGAGGGCGAATCACAAGCACCAGTCAAGACTAGGGGTAGGGGTAGGGTAGGGACGACTAGGGGTTTGAGATATATAATTAATTTCCAGAGTAAATAGTGAAATCGACAGCTCCTAAGAGTTTAGATCACCCTAATTTTTTATAAGACACCAAATAGCCTCATTCCCATTGAAGAAACTCTCATTGTTTCTAAAAGTTATAGCTACAACCTGGGAGTCTTGAAGTCAAAAGTGAATAGGTTACTTCTAGGGAAGCGTGCTCCATCTTAGACCGCATCATCGCTTCCCATCAGGCGGGATAATGGTCAAACGTATGCCTATCAATAGATAAAAAAACTTACAAGTTAGCGACATTTGTTTTAACAACAGTAAGAGATCTCCTAATAAGTAAAACCTCTGCTACGGGTCTCCTAGTTTTCATATTTCGAATACATTTTTGAAATCGTTTAAAGACGACGGTTACATTCTGAGAGACTTCCTCAGGCAACACATCACACACACACTTTCTCATACATCTACCACATGGCACATGTATAATAAAAAACTATGTCAATTCATTGGTGAAGTTTAGATAGATGATGGAGACGATGAAGCTGGGGCTTCAGTCAAGGCAGACGCGGGTCGAGGCATGCTTTGCCGCAGTTGGTGCACGCTTAAGGTGAGCCATCTCGTCTCTGAGGCTACAAAGATGGAGTACTTTCTTAAGAGAAGTCAGAGACAAAGCATTTATTTCAATTAAACCATTTGGCACTTTTGAATTGTGAAAGAGCCAGCCGGCCAGATAATTGAAGCTAGTTCCCAAACCGTAGGTCTCTATGGAGAAGAACGAGCAAGAAACTCCACGGACACTCTTTTTAATCTAGTTTTTACAAAATCTTGGTTACATTATTTTTGTTACTTCAATATGTGAAAACAATGTAAGTAAAGAGCAAGACATTCACTAATTAAAAATAAATTAATATAAAAGCCATGCCAGATAAGAGATGACCAATCTCAACTGACAGCGCCCGTTCACGGACCTGACGCTCACCTTAATAAGGTTAAGGCAGATTTTGGGACAGAACCATTTAAGGAAACTGTACATTAATCTCACACACATTATTTTCGAAGAAACTGAGAGCATGCATGATCAATGCACACACAAATATGGTACAAAAGTCATGACATATTGAGAGGACACAAAACATATCCAAATAGAGAAAAAACAAAAGACAATTCTCAAAAAAGAAAAAAAGAACAATTTATCAAGAATTTATGTCAAAGTTTTATTGTAAAATCTGCTGTAGAGTCAAATTTTATGGCCACAATCATCACAGTACTAATAGATGGGGTAGTTAGTTACAAAAACACATTTGTTAGTATTAAAAATACGAAGCTGGCAAAATTATTCAATGACCTATCTACCGAGTTGACGACCGGAGTGAACTTTGAACAGTCTTGTCCACGCTTGTCCAATATTTGATTCGTGGTCACTGTGCAACCACACTGCGACCGGTTCTCTAGCTGGGTCTCTAACTATACACTCGTAACTACCAGTTTTTCTTAATTTTTCCATTTTTAACGTTATGAAAATAAGTTTTCTCGAGAACAAGCAAAGAAATCATTCTTTTTCCTGTTTGCTACGGCAATTTCGTAAGCATGACTTGTGTTTGTTTAGAATTATTCATTTATTCCGTAAATTATGGTAAATGTAACTAAAATAAAAAACGTTACTGTAAACAGGTAAGTTGCGCTCAATAAAATACTTTGTTTTTATGCTACAATTTAAATTTTATTTAAACGCGTACCAATTAAAGTTTCTTGTTCCGCACACACTTTCGCTCAACGCTACCTTACGACCGTTTTACATATTCAATCTAAACCATGACTAATTCAAACGGATATAATGTATGAAACGTAAAAAAAACACTCACTTCCAAATATCGTCGGCGTGCGATGTCAAATCCAGGTAATATTCAACAAAAAATAATATTAAGTATCCACGCGCGAATATCACTCGCGATATATTTTCGAATTTGGAACGACGCGTCCGCTGCGTGCGGCTTCAAGCGCGCGACTGGTGATATGACGAAAGCCGATAGGTAAGTGGCGTGCGCGCGCATACATAATTTAGTGTGGTGCGTTCCGTTCCCTCGTGCGGTGACTATGACGGGTGCATGAACCGTTATCGCGAGGTTGGGACACAAATTATAAGGTGATCTGCAATCATGCGACTGATAATTTTCGGCAAAACAAACGTGACAATCCATGTGATGAGATTACTGCTCATTCCAAAGAAAGAGGAACTGATTTAGATTTTCTATATAATTCAAAAAATCTTCCAATCTTGATGAAGGTAACTACGGAGGAGTTCAAACCCCCCGTGTTCCGTACTCTCTGATTACCTACCTCTGACGTCACATGACCGAGATCATGACACTGACATTGCAGCACGGCATCGCAACTCGTTTGACATTTTATTAGAGGAAGGTCAAGTTGAAAGAAGTTCGGATATTAAAAGATGAACAGATTTTTATCTTTTTTTTTTAGAATAAGACCTTTGTGTACTGAAGGCCCAGTGGGTAATGCATAAGTCACATTGTGACTTTTTCAATTATACTTTTTAAGTATACATCACTGACGTCGGTGGAGGCAACAAAGTGAGAAAACCATATGATTATTCCGAAATCGCAAAACCGTCTTCAGCAATTGTGATCAATGCTTGTCCCTTCTATCTCATCATCATGTCAACCTTTAGACGCCTACTGCTGAGCATAGGTCTCCCCAAGGGGGATTCAGCCGTAATCTCCATGCTTGGCTGATGCATGTTGGCGATCGCAGTAGGTGTTATGGTACTCAGAAGGACGCTACTGCCCATCCTATGGTCAATATACCCTTCTATGTATGAGAAGAGGACTTTGCTCTGCACTGGGACAATAATAGCTAGTATTATTAAGACCTAGAGACCCGCCTCGACTTCAGGTATTATTGTCATATTTCACTCAATTTACACAAAATCTTGAGCTTGGGAGAGTGTTTTTTACTCCCAACACAAATGGTACTATAGAACTTTTGTATAAATAGGGCGTCGTATGGCGCATAAAGTCACAAACAGTGCATGAAACGTCTTACTAAGCGTTTCTTTGACTCAGCCGAGAAACACCCCAACCCCCCAATTTCTTCGGCTTCCCGATACGTCCCATCTCTAATATCGAAGATTCGCCGTCCAAGGCATACCTACCTATCTCTTCGTCACGGGAACACCGTTACCCCCGCCTACACCTGATCTCGCTGTCGTCCCCGACACTCAATTTACACAAACCTTAACACATTATACATCTAACCCCTCCTCACGAAACACTGCCTATTGGTGAGAACCGCATGAAAATCCGATCATGTAATTTTTTGACTTTATCGCGAACAAACAGACAGACGCTGCTTGATTTATAATATGTAGTGAGTAGTGATATCTGCTTATGAGACGACTGATTTTGATGGTAAATAGTAGGTGATGAGAATAAATTGACAAAGACTGGAGTACGAAACAAACTTTTCTCAGTTTTTAAGTGACCACTGAAAATCAGCGCTGTGTTGTGGTAAAGCACAGCATTGTGCAGAGTAATAGCCTGTATCACAGTCTATAAATCATACAGTCGTCCGACGAAGACGTCTAGACAGGGCAATCGTGCGGGGCGTGAGGGGCGAGACGGGGGAAGGGCGCTCCCGAACTGCATACGCTACCGTGTTAGTAGTTCGGGAGAAAACTTTCAGGGCTATCATGTGTCAGTTTCTTTTTGTTTTAATTAATGTAAAATTATTTTATTAAAATGGTGCATACGACGTGTGTTGTGAAAGATTGCAAGTCGTCATCTTACATTAATAAAGAACTGCAATTTCATCAATTTCCGCGCACGGATGAAAGGTAAACAAATAAATAAAATATTGTTTATTTGATAGAAAGAAAATACTTGAAATTATCCTGAGCCCTTGCCGCCAACTTGGCGGCGCGACGTGTAGCCGACATTTATTTATTGTGCGCCGACCAAGATGGCGTCGACGAAAATTTGCAAATTTTTCGTCATGGGTGTCATTTTCATGGTTCTTGAGGTCGCTTAAAACGATTACGGGGTCGAAATTAGAATCCAAGATGATCCAAGATTTAAAACCGTTTTTTTACTCAATTTTTATTTACAAGTTTTTAGTTTTGTTCCTTTTTAAATCTGTCAAAGCATATTACAGCATTTTGTTACTCAAGCCCTTTCATTTGATATCCATATTGAAGGGGTTGTGAAAAGAAAAATGGGATTTAAATCTTGGATTTACAATGAAACCGAATGTATTAAATTATATTGTCATGAGAACTAAAGGTGCGTACCAAATTTCAGATCAATCCGAAAGGAAGGAGGTCAAATTTCAATTGCTAGATTTGACCCAAATAAACAAGTCCAGCTAAATAAAACCGTTTAATGAGTACATTCTTACCTATAATTTTTTTTTAAGTTAAACGCTTGATGAAAATTTCATTCGCCCAACGATTTTATTTTTGTAGCGAGGACCTACCAAATTATTTTTTAGCTTTAAGTACTACATTGTCTATGTCATTTTAATCTTTATATTCAATAAAACCGTTTAACTTAAACATTTTTTGCTCATTTTTTATTTTAAGTTGTTAAATATATTTTAAATTTGTTATAGCATAGATACCCATATTAAAGGGTTGTGAAAAGAAAAATGAACCGGCCATTTTGTTGATGGCCATATTAGCTTTTCATAACGAACTCTATTTTACTAATCAAGCCCTTTCATTTGATACTTATATTGAGGAAGTAGTGATAAAATATGTAATCCGCCATTTAGTAGTGGCGGCCATCTAGGATTTACAATGATACCGAATTTGTTAAATTATACTAATACTAAAGGTGCATAACTAATTTCAAATAAATCCGTCAACAGGAAGGGAGTCAAATTTCAATTACTTGATTAGATCCAAACAAATAAATAAACAAACAGGGCAAGCTAAATAAAACTGTTTAAAAAACTATATTTTTGATAATGGTTGGTGTTAATAATAATGTTGATCTAAAATAAATTAAAAAAATATTGTTTACTTGAGACAACCCTAGCTGTTGCGACAATGTCTACACGTTGTCGGCATTTACAAGAAGATCAATGGCGTCGTCCTACTGTATGTTTTTATACTGTGCCTGTATGTTATATTGACGACGTGCAACTGTCAATAAATGACAATGCCAGATCCTGCCCCACCCATGTACAGAAAAAGTAACCCATGTACAGAAAAGTAAATTAATGAAAATAATTGTAATGAATATAGAACCTTTCTCTACTAAATTGTTTTTCTTTAGAACTTGCGGATTACGAAATACCTACCCACAAAATACAAACTCATTTTACCCAAAATACAATTTAACCTATAATCAATGTCATTATTGTTTTTAGATTTAAACGGAAACCTCAAGTTCTACAGTCACTAAGACTAATGTTTAGTTATCAGCAATAAATAAACAGTAAGATGCTACATATTGCACATGACTTTTATAGAGCGGAGCAAAGTTCTATAGAGTTTCTGGCATTGTCCTTTCTGTCTTGGTCCTGTACCTTTTTTTTTCGGAATGGCATCTCGCAGGTCAACTTAAGAGAGGTTGCCGGCTGATTACCCGGACTTTTCTGTAGTGGCTTAAAAGTGAATTTAAGCCCTCCAGCAAAAAACTTATAAACTAAGCGAATACACGATAAGGGCACCCCCTGTGGGGTACGGGCTTTGGGTTAGGGAGTCGCTGGGAGAGAGCAGCAAAGGGACACTTAAGTGAGCATGGCTGGATCGAATCTCGATTAATTAGGGATGAATTAAAAGCTAGCAACTCAGCGACGCGAAGAGAAGACGTATGGGGTCTGCGCGGCGGGCGTCGCGGCGAGGACGGAATAACGGTATTATGTGTTTGTGTTTTCTGAACATGCTAATAACCCTGACAATAAAAACCGGACAAGTGCGAGTCGAACTCGCCGACCGGTTCCGTTCAAATTCCGTAATTTGGTCACTCATACAATCATAACCGCGCATACCTCGATGATTGATTCTTTAATTAAAGACCATATTTTTTATGATTTAATAACAAATGTATAGTTTTCAGACTTTTCCCTGTACTTGTAGTATAAGACGATATTACTTGTTAAACATAGTTCTAGGTCAACGAGAAGTATCCTATAAATTTTGATTCCCTTGCGAGTGTCGAAATATACGTTTTTTTGCAGCATAAAGGGCAGTATCTTTTTTCACGTTAACTTAGAAGTTAGATTTTTTCACAGCTTTAAGGGACTGTAGACTTGAGCATATGGTTTTAATTTCAACTCGATACCTCCACGCGTTCCCGAGAAAAAGGGTCTTGTTGCTTGACAGACAGACGGACAGACAGACAGACGGACAACAAAGTGATCCTATAAAGGTTCCGTTTTTTCTTTTTGAGGTACGGACGAAGTTGCCGGCAAAAGTGTTATGTAGTGTAGGAATAAGTGCTTAGACTTTTAGACTGCCTCACAACAACACAACATCAGCTGTTCAGTATACGATCTTTGTGCTATATAGAACGTGACTAGTGTCCTAATGTTACCAATGGTACAGGGAATCCTATTGTGGTCTTCAAATAATTTATTCATGAATGCGTAAATATTAAATATGTTTTATACAATCGCAAGTATTTGTGTTGTGGATGCAGAATGCGTACAGCTCGAGACCTTGGATTTAGATGCAGCAGTTCCATTAAACGGAAATGAAGCACCAATGTTTTTAAATATCATCATCTGCCAGCTGCAGATGTACTACCACCTTCGTTGTTCCGCTCGGCCGCATTCATTCTTTTACGTTTCCGGCACTGCTTGACTCGGTTATATGGTGTTTCATTGTTACCATTCGGAAGCCCTTGAGAAGCCCTTTCCAACCAAAACGTTTACAATACTAGCCTTTTCCCAATTATGTTAAGAATTTATGAATTTATTGAGCACAAGTTTACAGAATTACTAAGCACAAAATAAATCTAAAAAAAAACACAGATTGGCTTGTTAAGCAGAATTTGTGTGCAATGGAGTAGCCCTAGACTCCACACTAGGATACCCTGTGTCGTGGGGTCTAGCATCCTCGTTGTTGGTGAGACATTGTAATAAAAAAAATTAAAGGGGTCTAGATTTATTTAACTAACTAACAAACTATGGGTGTGATTCTAAAGTTGAGAAGTTAGGGAGCTCAAAATTAAACAAAAATAACTAAAAGGAATAAGATTCGGGCGCCAGAGCTCACTAGGTAATTTAAAACAAAGGGAATCCGGGATAGCTAAAAGGTAAAAGACAGGACTTCTAATCTAGGTCGGAGATTTCTGAAATTAAGCTGCAAATTCTTTAACAATAGCTCATTTATTTCTATCGCAGGCAGTGGTGAGCACAACACAATATTAGAAAGCCCCTTTCTTTTGAAGGGCAAGTTGTTTTATAACCATTAAATTCTATAACCAAAGTTTATAATTAAGTTGTCAGTATTGCACGTTTTTAAGTGGAAACTACGAGAAAGAATTTAAGTTAACATACCACAGGCTTCGAGAAAAACTTATTTAAATTAAACCTGATTGGAGACACGAGGTGAAGCGCATCAGCTCATCCATGATGAAGTTACATTTTAAGATGAAAAAAATCCAAAATATAAGTAAGAACGCCTTTGGGGCTGAAAACAAAACGATTTCCTTAGTTAGATAAACCCACGCGTCGAGCAAAATGGCGACGAGATAAATCGGGAATTGTAAATTACTCACCGATCTTAACGAAAACTAAATCAATGCCAATCACTCGTGCTATGGGCACACTCAATACGCGATGGCGATATAGGAGCTGAAACAATGGAAAATCGACGAGGGTTAGGACACATGACCTCAAGTTTATTGTCAGGTCATGGCGAGGAAAATTCAACCAGCAAAATACTCACGATTTCCCAAAATATTACCGTTGCACGGCTGCTGACATCACTACCAAGTGGTTCCAGCCAGGGGTGGACCCTTGAAATATTCCAATCTAATGATTGGCACGGAATAGAATTTTATTCGTGCCTCATCTTGGTGACTTCGGTCGGAAAGTGAAGGCTACATATCCCAAACCGGAAACGTCAAAATAATCTGACAGCCGGGGAAATAAGGTCCAACTGTCAAACTGATGGTCTATGGTTTTATCGATTACTCTACTAAATCCTAGCCAATCTATCAAATATCTAAAGTGTGTGTAGTCGGCGTTATCGAAAACTTCCAAAAAATGACGAGAGAGGTCGACACTATGTAGCGAGTAGAAAATACTCGTTACAACATAAAGTGCACGTAGTGGTTTACAGTTGGGTTCTGATTAGGTAACATTAAGCAAAGGTGTCGCTACTTAGTTACTAATTCAAGGAATAAGATTAAAAGCTGTGGGTGTGTGTGGTGAGTATGTGTGTGGATGTTTGATATGTGTATGAGTTAGTATGATTGTTGTTGTTAGTATGATGATGTTATGATCGGCATCCAGCAGAATATCAGTAATTGACATGGAGCGACTGTCTATCTGATCTCTATCGATATCTGGTTTAAAATTAATAAAAGGGGAGCTTGTGGCTAAGTAAAAACCGTACAGATCAGTCAAAGATTAAGCTACGCTTGCTGCGGTTGGTATGTGGATGGGTGACCATCCATTTCATACCGAGTTCCCTCTGTGTCTAGGAAAGCACGTTAAGTCGTTGGTCCTGGTCGTAGATCTTTGACAGTCGTTAAGGATAGTCAGAATCAGAAGCCGGAAAGTCTGACGACCAGTCTTACTAAGGGGTATCGTATTATCCAGTAACTGGGTTATGGAGGTCCGATAGGCAGTCGCTCCATGTAAAACACTGGTATTCAGCTGCATCCGGTTAGACTGGAAGCCGACTCCAACATATTTGGGAAAAGGCTAGTCAGATAATGAACATTCCTGTAGCCAGTAGTATTTCTAGATTTGAGCAAAGCATTTGACATGGTGTGTCATGATACATTATCAAATAAATTAGAACAGTATGTAAGGGGCCTTGCCTACAATCGGTTTGAAAGTTAGTTAAGGGGTCGTAAACAATGTACAGAGGTTATAAAAATATCCCCTGAGACTAACACCCGGGTAACCCAACTATTTATGGCGTACCACAAGGGACTGTTCTTGTCCCGATATTGTTTTTGAAACGAATTGCCAGAATCAACGGATCAGTAGGTACATTGTATTATTCGGAGACGATACCACTATTCTAACTAAAGAGGCTACTATTGAACAGGCAATAAATGTCACCAATAAAGCCCTAAAGAACATACATGACTGGTTAATTGGATATAATTTAGAAAAAAATACGGATAAAACTAAATTTATGAGATACCTGACATAATAATAACAAAAGAAATAAAAAGGACACAATAGAATTGACAATAAAATATTATAATAATACTATTGAAGAAGTAAATGATATTAAATTTCAGGAATAAATATTTTAATTGGAAAACTCAGGTAGAAATTGTCACAAACCCGTCTACGCGCTTCGCTTAATAAAAATATAAAACCAATAAAGAAACAGCATTATTGTAGTGGTATACCACAGTCTTGCGTATTGAATAGGTAAGTACTGATGGGATAATTATATGGGGTAACTACAGACGCCCAGAAAGTATTTATAGCCCAGAACAAAAATGCATTAGGACAATTTATTGTGGCTGATTCGAGCCGATCAATATCTGTTACTGTACCAGGGAGAGATTAGGCGTAGGACCAACGGCTTTTCATGCTTTCCGAGCCGCGAGGGTGTCATCATCATTATCATCAGGAAGGAAGGAAGGCTGGAAGACGTTTACTGTTGAAGAAGGCCTCCCCCATAAGGAGGGAGGAGGGTGCCATAATGCCCCCGCTTGGCAGGCGTCTTGGGGTTCGCAATAAAGTTTATAAGTACACAAGTACACGGAAGTCACTGTCGCCCAGCTTCCGGATATTCCCTTAGTCGCCTTCTACGAGACCCTCGGGATAAACAATCGCTCAACAATGCTATTCTGTAAGAACTCACTTCAGTGCTCACTTCTGATTCTGCGGTGAAAACTACGCTAGCGCTACTAAGTGAGAACAGGTGAAGCGAACTACTTTAATACCAAATACAGTGAAAGTACTGGGCCTCAAGTCTGCTATTACAATAGTGTCAGAATGGTCTACCATTGATTTAAAAATTGTTGATTTTGACAAGTTTGGTAATCTACTAATATAATGGTGTCATTATGACTTTCCAATGGTCAACCACTGACACGCCATTGAAAGAAACGATATAGAATAGTAATCTCATACAAAATGACAAATGAAAGACTGTCTTAGGCAGTAATCTGCTAAAATTTTGACAGTTCCTTTGATCAGTGACCTACCATTAGAATGTCATTGTGCAGTCATTGCTTTTAATTCAACCGACCAATGATCGACCATTATGAAGTTAGCAGATCACGAACAAAATGACAATGGGATCGTGTTGGAATGACGAAATTATAAAAATAGCAGACGAGATGATTAAGAGAGATGGTTAAGTGTTTGGATATGTGAGAAACGATAATATATTTAATAAATAATTGCAATGAGGTTACGACACTTTTGCATTAAAATACCACTGTCACTGGGAATTTTCAAACCTTGTTAACTAAGATTAGATTTCATAGATATATTTGATGTTTAACTCTATAATTGGGAGTTCGTAGTTCAATCATTCGTACCTTTAAGTGAGACAATTTATCAGATTTAGACTAATTATGACACGCTTGCTTACAAACAGTATAACTTCTTCCTATGATAAATGGTACATTTCGACCTCTCATAGTAGGAAAAATGAGACAACTGTCATGTTAACCTGCCTATTTGAAAAACTGGGTAAATAAAAAGACTAAGTGATCAAAAATTCTAAGGTCCCTTGATATCCCAGTTAAACAGGTTTCTCTGTACGTTTTACTTCAGGTAAGTAAAATTGGGAAAGGAGATATGATTCGAATTCACGGGTGATTTCTTAAAAAAATGCAATGCAGTGGTCGGAGCAGTTGAATTAAAACAATTTTGTAATGTTCGCATAGTTAGAATTCACTCGAGTGTACTATTATGGATTACAAAGCAGTAGTAATTAATTCCTTAATTACAGGATATTGCAATATTGACGCACCAGTAATATTGACGGGAACTCTCGAAATCATCGCTCATGCTTTGCATTAATTGGCTCAGTGTGACTTGTATGATGCAAATTAAGTAATTGCAATATGGTCATGATGTGTCAATAAAGAACCGGGAATTATTCAATAAAAAACCAAATATGTAGTAAATGTCTAAATTTATTGTATTGCCTTCAAAGTAAGTCCATTCCGTAATAATACACTAACGCCAACGAATAATCCAATAATCAAAACATTTTTTAGACGTATTTTTTGGAATCGACTTCAGTAGTAGCCGCGAATTCTCTTTTATGTCATCTTTTTTCAGTAAGAAGGCGCCATTCCGATTCTTCCTGGTTTGCATGACAAAGTCGTAAACCCATGTCTCGTCACCAGTAATGAATGCGTTTTATGAATGTGGGGTCGAAATTGACTCTTTCTAACACGTCTTCAGCAAAGTTTACGAGATTGACATTTTGCAGGCGATTCGAATCTTACGGCGCTAGTCGAGCGGCAACGCATTTCAAGCCAAAACAATCGTCTCAAACGATACGAATTGATTCTTGAGATACAGAAATTTCAGCAGCTATCCCTCCTACACTAAAACGACGATTTTCAGTCACCATTTCCTATATTACAGCGATAATAGTTCAGTGAAAGATGTTGATGGCCGACCAGAAATAGGCAAATCTTACACCACATCTCGACCGCATTTAAATACATTATACAACTCATACGCACGTGTTTTCATATAAAGCCGGTTCACTGAAAGCCTTATGTAAAATTTTCAGGACTTCTGTACACGAAATTCTATTTGCAATGCAACATTTAAGACGAATTATTTGTTCGATATTTTTAACTATTGTAAAAATCGTAAAACACAGTTGACATGAACTGACAAAATGGCGCACTGTTAACAAACAGAATGGCCAATGACGATCGAACTCCGCGTGAGTAAAGAGGTCAGTTGTGCGAACTTAGTGTCAAAAAGAATTAAGACAATCCTTTTAATTGATTAATTCCCGGTACTTTCTAGACAGAATGTATATTTATGACGGATTGTCAGGATGGTTCGAGCTATAATCAGTCATGAGGATGTTCTATGTGGGTACCGCGAAAAAAAATAATTAAGCAATTAATCACTTCACTCCATAAAACCAATACGTACTACATAGTTGACATAACGACCTCAATGGACCAAGTGAGAGGCACAATGGAAGGCATTCTAGACAGATTTAGATCAAGGGCGTGTCTAGAGGCTTTGAAAATATTATTGATCGATTCTGAGCTTTTTGTCTCATATATAAAGCTTAAGTTATTTATCTACGATTGATAGATATGATCGGGAGGAGCTCGTGGCTAAAACCCCTGCCAGACTGTTGTTAACAAGCCCTCCACATCGGTCTCCACCGGCGGTTTACAACAGTGTAAACACTTGTTTGCAACAAAAATACGCAAACACCAACCGTGGGCTCCACAAGCCTCCACCAAGGTGACCCCTGTTGGAAGCTTGTTTATAACAGTCTGGCCCGGCCTTAAGTGAAAGTCGTACAGATCGGTCAAAGGTTAAGCTACGCTTGCCGCGGTCGGTCTGTGGATGGGTGACCATCCATTAAATACTAAGTTTCCTCCGTGCCTCGGAAAGCACGTAAAGCTGTTGGTCCCGGTGTCATTCATAGATCTTAGACAGTCAGAAAGTCTGACAACCAGTCTTACCTTAGGGATATTGTGTTACCCAGTAACTCGGTTGTGGAGGTCCGATAGGCAGTCGCTCCACGTAAAACACTGGTATTCAGCTGCGTCCAGTTAGACTGGAAGCCGGCCCCAACATAGTTGGGCTAAAGGCAGGCAGATTATAATGAGATAGAATCGATAATTAAAAAATAAAAGATATGATTGAATCGAAAAGCTACACGACTAAAATTGGACTGGGCGGGCCATGTCCAATGATAAATACTGAACCAACATCATTTAGAAAAAGATTTATAATAAATGCATCAGCGGATTCTAATTTAAAATAGAAAAAAAAAAATTTTTCTTTCTTTCTTTTTCTTTTATATTTACGATAAATGTTGACCTGATAAGGTGTGCAATCTTATTGTAAAACTAGGTATATAATATTAGGCTGTTATTAAAATGTATTTTTGTGAGCAGAAAAATATAGTCTGTGAGCAGAAATAGCTAATAGGGTATTTTACTCTAAACGAGAAAAAATCTATAAATATGTTATTGAGACAGTTTAGGCATAAAGCAGTCGGAAAATGTAAGTTTTAGTTCATAAAATAACAAAACCAATTTTTAAATTCAATTCAAAGTTTTCAGTATTTTTAATCTGTTTTATAACACCGTGAAATAGTAGCGGCCATGTTATTACGCCATAAGGCTGTGTAAACAAAAAATTGTCAACTGTCAGTCAACCGATTGGCGTAATATAGGCTTTGTACTTTTATTATTTTCGTAACCAACGTAATTTTTTCATTATTACACTATCCATTAGATAGGCTATTGATATTACATAATTATTTTACACACAGTACATGTAAAAATAAAAAAGAATCAGCATTGCCATACAACGTGGCAATGCTGCCAGCCTGTTGGGCACGTGTCCCGTTGACAGCGATGTGGACGAGTTTTTTGATGCCCTTTGAGCTCCCTGCCTTTTTCTTAGAATTGTAAATAATTTTATTATTTTTATTTTTATTACACTTACTACAAAATATGCTTTTAATTATTTTTAAATGATATACAATT
Source organism: Charanyca ferruginea (assembly GCA_947361185.1). NCBI lineage: Eukaryota > Metazoa > Arthropoda > Insecta > Lepidoptera > Noctuidae > Charanyca > Charanyca ferruginea. Next base: position 9,919,833 of record OX376080.1, on the reverse strand, counting down.
ATCATATTTAATATGAGCTCATTTGATACAAAACGAACTGACGTCATTTACGCTGAGCAATATGGCGTCCAGTAAGAGGCAGTTGCGTCAAACTACGCGCGAAATTTAAAAAATTAAAATTTAGATGTATTTTTATGGCACTTATCGATTGAATAAATATTTTGTGTTTTTTTTGGTGGCATATTAGCACTACAGAATTTCATTGAGACACCTTTAAAAAATGGGTGTAATACCCTATTGATCAGCAACTCATGGCCAGCAAACATTCCAAAATCAATCAGCAATTTATGTCATTCTGGATGGCTGTAATTATTTTTGCCCAGCATATTAATTATATAAACTGCAATGCTGCTCCTGTTTAATAAAATTTTGGTAAGCACTCAGAGGTTAAGCAAAAAAATTCATTTTGAGCTGCATATAAAAGTAGCAAAAATACATCTGGCGCTAGGCGGCCGCTGCCGCGGCACGCTCGCCTTCGCGCGTCGTGTGATCACAGTTCTAACCTAACCTACTCGTTTCGATTTGTACTAACTTTTTATTGTCTAAAGATTGATTTTTGCCGCTCGACTCAACAAAAACGCAATCCATTAGATTTTGCTCACCATGTTTTAAATATGCATACCAATCAAATACACTGCTTAAAGACATGTTTTCTCTGCTGATCAATCATGAAATCTTGCTGATCAAGTAGTTATTTTGCGGACTGAATGTTTATTATGCAAACTCATGTTATTGTAAGCTGCCTATTTATGATTTAATTTTTGACCATTATCAAAATGTTTTTTTTTTTTTTTGGCCTGGCGCCATTTCATCCGTCCTGCGTTAATCCGATTAAAGTATTGTAGAAGTGAACCTATTTTTCTTTTTATTCTATGCCATAAAGATTTATAAACGCCTATAAAGTTAATTTCAGACCAAATATTTTATATTTTCGCTAAATAGATGTTACCAATATTTTATTTCACGATTTTCAATTTAGTCAGTAAAGACTAACCTAACCATGTCGGATGCGCCCCAGGGGGGACTTAAGGGTCAAAAAGAAAAAATAACTACGGATGCCAAGGCGGGAGCTTCGCAAGATTTGGTAGGCATTTATCCATTTTGGTGAGCAAAAAGAATATAATAATAATAATATGTAGGGACATTTTCACACACGGCCATCTGACCCCAAACTAGGGAGACCCTGTACTATGGGTGTCAGACAGCTGATATACATACACAAATACATTTTTTTTTGTAAATACATACATATATAGATAAACAACACCCAGACCAGAAAAATATTCTGATTAGTGTATTTTTATTTTGGAATTAAAAACGTTATTCTTTTGCTCACTCTTTATCTCGGTATAGAATGGGTTTATTTTTTTTAAGTTAACATATTTTACTTGGTATTTAGTGTTAGGGTTTCAAAAATTATTTTGGTAAGCATTTAAATTGTACCCTATAAGAAACACCATATTAATCAACTAAAATGGGTAGTTTTTTTTTATCTTCATGAAAAATCCGTAAAATCCGGATTGGACCAAAAATCCGTTCCTAAAAGTCCGGATTTTAAAACAGAACGGATTTGCATTCCCTAGTCACAACATTGATGTATTCTCTGAGAACTAGATCAATATGTTGGTAGTCTACAGAAACTAGTAGACCCACAAAGTAAGATCACGTTAAAGTAATTTAAACCAATCGTACGTAAGTTAAATATTTGGAGTGGTACACCGCATTAGGTACAAATATCAGCCTTGACATCGAGTTACCGGCGGTATGGAATAAGCGACTGTATATATTACCGCCAGCGACCATTTAAAATATTTGTGAATGATTTACAAACACGTGGCCTTTACATGCTTTCCCTGAAAACATTTAATAATAGTAGAGTACTCTGTGAAGGAACTGTTAGGGTTCCGTACCCAAAGGGTAAAAACGGGTCCCTATTACTAAGACTCCACTTTCCGTTTGTCTGTCTGTCTGTCACCAAGCTATCTCATAAACCGTGATAGATTTTCACAGATGATGTATTTCTGTTGCCGCTATAACAACAAATACTAAAAACAGAATAAAATAAATCCTTAACGGGGACTCCCATACAACAAACGTGATTTTTTGCAGTTTTTTTTTGCTCGATGTCTAATGCCGGCACTTCACATGGCGTATTTGTCCAAATATTCGCCTTATTTGGGTAATCCAAAATGGACTTTATTCTAATAACCATAGCGTAAATTTTGTATTATCCAATTAAGGCGAAAATTTGTACAAATACGCCATGTGAAGTGGTAGAATAATGTTGTATAGATAATGGTTAGGAACCCTTCGGGCAAGAGTACGACTCGCACTTGGCCAGTTTTTCAACTTAATTCCCCCATTCGCATACCATCGCCGGACGTCGCCGCTATGGTTGAAGGTAGAACTTCAACCATAGCGGCGACGTCCGATGATGGAATGAGAATGGGGGAATTGTTGTCAATAGCTTGGGACAAGTGTGAGGCTCGGGAGGAGGCACGGCTCCCTGTCGTTTCGGGTGACGCAGGTGCTTTCGGGGTTGCTTCGGAAAGTACCTGTGTCGCATAAACAGGGAGCCAGACGCCCGTTGTCACCACTGCGTCAACTGCCGGGACACGGCGCGGCATAAACTGGCAGTGTGCCACTTGGGAGGAGCCACGCCGTGCCCTCGTCTCATAATGGAACACCAGAGTGGTTTTTAGTCAGTAAGAGCCTCCACACATTGAGCCACTAGTGGCGACCACATTAGAACGACTAGTGGCCGCCACAAGCTGCGGGAGTCGACCGCGCTAGCGACTTGTGGCCGCGTTTTGTCGTTCGACTCGCGCGTACACACGGCCACAGTCGAAGCAGAACGAGAGAAAAACCCAGTAACGCCGATGAATTGGACGTGGATGGTTCTGAATTCTGCGACGTTTTCTACCTTAGTACAATAAGCAACAACAAAGAAATCAAGAGTGCGTCCATTTTTGACAAACACACGTCCGCCTCTGTCGACTACCACTTGAACAACTGCCGCAAGTGGCAGCCACTGAAGGCCTCATCCAGCCACCAGTGGCTGCCACTGGTGGCGGCGTGTAGTGGTCTGACTGAACCACTGGTGGTCGCGTTTAGTAGCGGCGACTGGTGGCCATAATGTGCGGGGGCTCTAAGAGTCTGAGAGACCCCTTCGCCCGTCCCAGGGCGGAGGACATCCATGAGAATTTTCCACCCCAGAACAAAAAAAAAGTGTGACAAAATCTTAGGCCGCCCGCCCCTGTCAAACTATTCGTAATCGATTTTTTTCTCGGAGAAAATGGAAAATATTAATTCCAATAAGTATACCAACGCCTACAAAGTTATGAAACTAGTGAAAGGGTCCGATACCTCACAAAAACTCTGACGTGGGCAGAGGTCCATAAGCGCTAAATAATGACGGTAAACTCGTCAAGTCAAGCAAGACTGTCAAAGTCAAAGCATTTATTTCAATTAAACCATTTACAGGCACTTTTTAATTGTCAAGGAGTCGGTCAGTTAGCCAGAGAGTTGAAGCTAGTTACTCGTTCCAAAACGTAGGTAGGTCTCTATGGAGAAGAACGAGCAAGAAACTCCACGTACACTCTTTTAAATCAAGTTTTTTACAAAGTCTGGTTACATGATTCTTGTTGCTTCTATATGTGAAAACTATGAAGGCAATCCAACAATACAAAACACAAGACATGGTATGGTAATGGTGGTGGTAATGGTAAATAATGTGTGGTATGGTACACAGTACCACTTACCACACATTATTTGACATCAATTGACACAATCGTTGAATCAATACTGAGGTATTGCGTAACACGCTATCCAAAAAGATTTTCACGGGAATAAATAAATCATGTGCCGTGTGGTGCCGGCCGCGAATAGCACCACCCCGTTTCTACCCGTTGGTGTCGTAGAAGGCGACAGAGGGATATTGACCCGAGGATGGGCAGCAGCGGCCTTCTGAGTACCATAACACACACACACACAAGAACAACACACACAGACAATTTAGTGAAGTGCTACTACATAGTCTTAAGTCGTCCCTATTAACACAAACAACACACACAGACAATTTAGTGAAGTGCTACTACATAGTCTTAAGTCTTTAGTCTTAAGTTAGAAATTATAAAATATGTATGTTTCGGTTAAGATATTTATCTGTGGGCATATGCAGCCTGAAATAAATATATTATTATAACGACTAAACCCCCTCTTGGGGGAGACCTATGCTCTTGGCATTGGCGTCTAAAGGTTGACATGATGGTGATGATGAAATAATTCATTGTTTTACACAAACATTTGAAAAGTTCGCCTGCTCAACGACGTAAACAACGCAATTAGTATTTTTTTATTATAAAACTGAAAGGCATTCAGGCTGCACGCATCTTAAAGTCAACAACAATCACGAGACAGACATCCGAAAAAAAGAAACATTCATAAATAAGAAAATCAGCTAGTAACATTCTACATCCGCGCATCACCTATCACCGATCACGGCCCATATTCCTGATAACCCCTGACATTTCTGACCCAGGGTTAGCTCCGCAATGTCGTGTGAAAGACATCGTGTCCTCTACAACACTAGGAAATGCGTGAATGATAACAAAGTTGATATCTAGACCTTGGAAGGTCGTTTGATACGTTAAGTAAGACATTAATGAAAGCTAGGCTGTTTTTTAACGCTTAAAACTATGTCTAAATTGTAGGGAACTTACTTGAATACAAAAAATTGAAAGAAGTAATCATAATGACTGTTTTTGTGATAAGTTATCTTGTAGTGTTCCACAGGGCCTCAAGTCTGCTATTACAGTAGTGGCAGAATGGTCTATCATTGATTTCATAATTGTTAATTTTGACAAGTTTGATAATCTACTAATATAATGTCGTCATTATGACTTTCCAATGAAAGACCGACCAATGATGGACCATTATGAATTTAGCAGATTACGAAGTTTTAGCTAAATAACAATGGGATCGTGTTGGAATGACGAATTATACAAATAGCAGACTTGGCCCCCAGGACTCTTACACAGGCCCAAGCTGTCGTTCAGTGTTTATCTAATGCCCCGTTGGTGTTGGTCGTAAACGCGACTCCTATATTCGATTCCCAGCAAGCGGTGCAGGTCAAGTTAACTGTTATTAGGTTTTTAAATTAGGAATTCCTAAGCAGCTGATTAGGGATCCGCTGGATGCGAGTCGCACGGGACCGGTCAATGTGGCGCCACTTGGGGGAGGCCTATGTCCAGCAGTGGACGTCTGAAATGATGATGATGAAGCAGCAACCCAGGAGTTTAAAAGTTGGCAATGGTATAACCCCGTGCTTTGGAGCACGAAAAAACACTGGTCTATGAAAGTGTGAGAAGCGGGAGTCACCTCATCATTATCATCATGTCAACCTTAGACGTCCACTGCTGGGCCATAGGTCTCCTCCAAGGGAGGGTTCAGCCGTAATTGCCATGCTTGGCCGATGCATGTTGGCGATAGCAGTAGGTGTTATGGAACTCAGAAGAACGCTGCTGCCCATCCTTAATTAATGAGTTAATTTAATAGCCCCTCAATAATGAAGAACAACGTAGTATCGCAAGGTTTTGGTTGGGGTAGCGCCCTATGAGGTAAAATAGGGTATTTTAACAAAAAAAACTCGTCAGATAGATTTCCAAAAAATATTGGACACGTGTTTTTCCTTTTTCACGTAAACAAAAAATGAAGACGATACAGTGCGTCGAAAACTCGTGTGACATCACTATGTCAGTACCCTTTTACTGGCGAAGTGACGTCACAAACCCCTCTCATGATCTTTGATGCGTTTTATCTTCGTCAGTTTTTATTGATTTAATAAAACAAAAAATACGTATCCAATATTTTTCGATAATCTAACTGACGGACAATTAGTTTTTTTTGGTAAAATGCCCTATTATTGGATTGTTAGAAATTGTCTGGAACTACTGGATCTAGCCTATAACATAGCTTAACATAGCTTTCTGGAAAGAATTTTTTTTCTGTGCGCGTTTAATTCATAATATGTGTGGTGTGTGTATGTTTATTTTGTGTGTGTATATTTGTGTCCATCTGGTGAGATGGTGTTCAAACGTATGCCTATCATTGGAAAAAAAAAATAATGAAGTAGTGATGATAAAACTTGTGGTTATCTTGTAGGTGTTCACTCTATACTCCGTTTACATTAAGATTAGACATTTACACAAACCTTTTTTACAGTCCCTTCAACCGATTTTGACTTCTATTCCGTAGGCTTAAGGATGACATTAGAGGCAAAAAAAGTCATGCCACCAACGCAATATAAGTCAAAATCGGTTGAAGGCACTGTAAAAAAGGTTTGTGTATATTTCTAATCTTATTGTGAATGGAGTATAGTTCTTTACAAGCATTTATTTAAGTGATAGTTTCGTTAGCACCTATCTGTTAGCACTAATCATAGTCATAGTGAGAGAAAATAAATAAACTTATTATTATTATTATTATTATTATAGTTAAAACAATTGTCTGATAAAAAAATGTTGATACTCTCTATTTATCTGATGTAGCTATGCGCAGGTCCACAAAAGATATCTAATCTATTCTAATACTAGCTGGCCGACAGACGTTGTCCTGTCAAATGATTTTTCAATTTTCTCACAGCTTAAACCTTTCCTGGACTTCTACAAATATTTCAAGACCAAAATTAGCCAAATCGGTGTAGCCATTCTCGAGTTTTTGCGAGACTAACGAACAATGATTAATTTTATTATATAGATAATATTAGCTAAATTTTGTAGTCCTCCAGGACAAATTTCAAAGAAGACTAGTCATTGATGCAGTGAGATATACTTTCTCTTTCCAAACTCTCAATGTCCAGTGGCAATTCGACACAAGTGATGGAAGATTAGGTTCAGCAAAAAAGGTTTGATATACATTACGAGGCAGGGGTATTCCACAGCAGACTTGTTAGTTCCAGACTGCTACCATTTCAAAATGAAGACCAATATGACACTTTGCACACCCTTGAAATTAAATCTGGGACCCCAACTTCAGCAGTTCCAATATTTAAATATGCACTCAACACATAATGCAGCAGCCAATTGCTCAGTCATTGCACACTAATAACATTATAATTTGAAAACTATTCATTTGTGTAAAGCTATCATTATGTTTACTGTGTTTTCATGAACATTCATGAAAAATAAAATATTTTAATCTGTCATAGAATATTCGCAAAAGAATCAACAGACATTCAGGGACGTCACCAAGTGGCTGGTTGATTCTTTCTGTGACCTGAAGGCTGGTCTATTCTCGGGCCAAAGAATTAGTTGTGTCTGTCCCGTTGACAGTGATGTGGACGAGCTTTTTGATGCCCTATAAGCTAATATCATTATTATGCAAATGTATAAGTTTTGTTTACATTTTTTAAGTTTATAACTTTTGTAATTCTAGTTAAGTTGTAAATAAAACTGTTTATCACAAAAGCATGTTAGTTTGGTATATTGTTACTGCTAAAAAAACTGTTATCCAGATATACTTATGCGATTAAGAATCAAACGGAAGAAATATTTGTATGGCCTACTTAAAGTTGTTCCGGGTCTGGCTGTTTGAGTGGATAAAACCCAATGTGCAACGCCGTACGGTACGAAACAAACAAAAAAAGAGATTATTCCTCGGATTGCATGTTACTCCACCCCTAATACGACCCACTGACCCAAGTTTGAGAAAGGAATTACTGCATCAAAACAATGTCAATAATCAATGTTTCATTTTAAATCACTGAATGATTTAAATATAATCTACTAAGACAACCCTTTAACCCAAATTAGAAATATAGGTACATTGCAATAATTGTCAACAAAAAAAAAACAATTCAAATTATTGTTTGACCTTCCGATGAGTTTAGTATTCAACATAAAAAAAAAACATAAATAACTCCGTAATTATGATTGCAAATAGATAAAGAACTTTCTCGCTCCATTACTTTTAAAGATAAAATAAATACAGATGCAAATTTAGATGAAAAGGCGAACAACCTAATTTCCCGAAGAGTAGGTAACGGCAATTTCAACCTCAAATTATCTGAATGTGAATTCTAAATGACCTACTGTGTACTATCATCACGCCGCAATCAGTGATGAGTACAACCATCGTCTTACAATCGGATTAAGCGATCAATTCGTATAAATCAGCATTAAATAAAGATAACGCGATAAATGATACCTCCAACAACTTTCATGTTTAAACAAACAAAATCAATGAAGTAATACTTACCGATATATGTCGGCGTGCGGCACACAGTTATAGGAACACAATTAATCACTGATAAGTAATCAAAAGATTAATAATTCAACGATATAACGACCGACCAACTAGCCGATGTCACCGCGATTGACGTTCACAGCGCGGCCATTTCCCGATAAAGTTTAGAAACTTGTCTAATTAATATAGCGTTTTTCATTTGATAAGATATACTTTTTCTCGACATTTCAAATTTTACTGATGATTGGAATATTGGGATTGATAAAATAGAATGTAATTTAAATATGACGTTTGTCTTTAATAAATGAATAGTGTTATATTATTTTTCTATACATAAATAATTGTTACAAAGTTTATGAGGTTTCTGAACGAAGCTATTCTGAAAAGTTAAGCGTTTAGTTAACCATATTAGGGAAAATTAGTAATTTATCAAAAGATTGAGATTGAGTTGATTCTTTTTAAAACACTAGCACAGTATTGAAAAATAAACATTTTTATACAAAACTTAATAGTTGACTTTAAATATGCTTGTAATTTTCAATCAATCAATTCTATAGTTTTTGGTGTCAATAATAAGACGACACAGAAACTAAGCAATCAAAACGTAAAATATTTTTTCTAAAATTGAGTAATTCCATAAATTCCATTCCAAAACAAAGAAAGTTTAAATTTAAAGCATTTGTACGAGATGGTTATGAAACAGGACATTCTATTTTCTACGCTTCTACAATTAGTGCGACGGAAATAACAACAGTTCAGTAGTACAAAGATCCCAATAATAATGCTTTTACGAAACATCTTCTTCAAAATGAATTTTTGTGAAATGAATCTTGCTTTGCTTGCTTTTCCAATCGGACCGCGGACGAATCACGAAACGAAATAAATACCTAGGTACATTTCTTGAAAACAAGGAATAGGCTTGAAAATATTTTTTTTCTTACATTTAGCTTTAAACCGAATGGTTGTTGTAAGGAATTGAGAAATAGTTAAATAATTGGTTTATAAACCCATTTCTTTTACTTTACTATTGCTAAAATAATGGAAATAGATGCAACAAGTCATGTCAGTCTTAATTTTAAATATGATGTTGAAATATCTAGTGAAGTAGTTAGTTTAATGGATTCCTGTAGAGTTTGTATGGCTCGGAGCTTGAACATGAGCTGTTTATTTGATGCGGAAAGAGAGCATATTATAAAGGAGATCAAATTTTGCACTGGAGTTATAGTAAGTTAATCTATTTTTTTTTTGTTGTGAACTACTCATCAAATCCTCATCTGCCTAGCCTTTTTCCAACTATGTTGGTCGGCTTCAAGTCTAACCGGACGCAGCTGAATACCAGTGTTTTACATGAAGCGATTGCCTATCGGACCTCCACAACCCAGATAGTAGGTAACACACCGCCCCTAAGACTACCCACTGACCCAATATTGCATTGGGTCTAGCCTGTAAGGATATTTGTATGTTGGGTGAATAAATAGATAAATAATATGAAAAATAGTTTTATTTTACTCATATAAGAATCTAATAGTTCAACAGTAATAAATTGTCCTAGTGAATTTCAGTTGAAGAGGGATATTCGAAAAATGCTACACCATTGTAAATAAATATGTATTCTGACCAGCGATCCCTTCGTCACCACTGTCAATATCCGACATTGCAATCCACACTAAAATCTACCCCTAAGACAATCCACCAACCCAATATTGTAGAACACTTTAACTCTAACGCTATCACCACAGAATACTTAGTTAGTAGGTAGTAACACTTTAACACAAAAAAAAATTAAATGTTTAACCATTACTATAGCTAATCTTATAGGTAGAGCTATTCTTATTATGGCCTAACTTCTTATTGTTATCTTTATATTTTTTATATCTTTCCAGATAAAACAAGAAGCCGGTCTACCATCAGGAATTTGTGAATTATGTCTCAACAATCTTTCCATTGCATTTAAATTCAAAACAACTTGCCTCGTAGCGGATGAGACGTTTCGTAAACTAGCTGTTACTTCCTCCATCAAAGCTGAGGCACCAGAACTCAGCGAATATGAATATGAAGACATAATTGAGTGTAAAGATGAGAATGATGGTGAATTCGAAGATGTTAAAGAGGAATTGATAGAAACGGTGGTGGAGGCAAATGCAGTGAGGAAGAGGGGCTGTATTAAGATGAAGGAGAGGTAAATATCTTTTTTAATAAGTAGTAAGGTCAGTGTCAAGTCTTCTCCATAGAGACTTACCTAAGTATTCGTAATAGCTTCAACTTTCTGACTCTCATTGACAATTGAAAAGCCTGTAAATAGTTAAATGGAAATAAATACTTTGGCTTTGACATTGAGTCGATGATAATTTTCCCAAAAAAAAAAAGATCATTAAATGTAGAAATACTGCTGCCCATGTCAGTTTGTTTAATGCTAATGCAGGTTTTACCTTCAACATTTCTGGCCCGGCAGTCAATGTATTATGCACAACTAAGCCTTATGTCAAAGGCGCCTTTAAGTCAAGAGTGAATAGGTTACTTCTAGGCAAGCATGCTCCATCTTAGACCGCATCATCGCTTCCCATCAGGTGAGATAGTGGTCAAACGTATGCCTATCAATAGTTATAAAAAAAAGGCATAAGGCTTATGTGAATAAAAAAATAATCATTCTAGCCGGCTACATTATTGTCCCACTGCAAGGCAAAGGGTTCTTAACAAACAGAAGGCATGAGCACCAATGACCATGCTTGCTAGAAGTGGTTTGGCAATTTCAGATTTATAACTATTACAAGTCCACACATATCCTCAACGTTTTCCTTCACTAATGTCAGCTGTCACCATCAATAACCAAATTAGAAACACTTTTTCTTGTATATTTAAACCCCGGCCAGACTATTGTAAACAAGCCCTCCACATCGCTCTCCACCGGCGGTTTACATCAGTGTAAACACTTATTGCAACAGAAATTCGTTTGACCTTCAACAACCTCTGTGGACGGACGCGCGTTGTAAACCGCGTGTGGATACTGCCGTTGTAAACAAAGAGTCGACAACACACTGAGGTGGGAGCCTTGTTGTAAACCAGTGTGGACGCAAACACCAACCGTGGGCTCCACAAGCCTCCCACCAGGGTGACCCCCTGTTGGAAGCTTGTTTATAACAGTCTGGCCCGGCCTTGAATGTTTTTATGCAGTTTTTTTATTTATTTATGTACAATACTGATACTATAACTATTAAACTAAAAAAATAATACTACTAAGTAGTTAATAAGAATTAGGAATCGAAAATTTCCTCCACATCGCCGTCATCTGAAAATGTGCCTAAAAGACTGGCCACATTGCAGCATTGAATGACAATGCATAACCTCTGACCGAGAAAAAACCAGCTCTTAGATCATAGGAAGTGTCAATCAACCTTTTGGACATTCCTTTAAAAAGGAGATGAACACTCGAACCCCTCGCCCTAAACTAATCACAAACGAAATATAATTATATAATTTCGGTTTCTCCAGCCCCCAACCCATAAGAGGTCGTCCAAGAAAGCCCGCTGCAACAATGAAAGCGCCTCCTAGATTAAAGAAGTTCAAGTTTAAGAGATTGTGCTGTGAACCGTGCGACATGAAGTTTGACACTAAAGAAGAGAGCAACAACCATAAAAGGAAGATGCATAAAGACAGTGAGACCTGGGTTTGTGAGGTTAGTTGTGGACTAAATCCTTATTACATAGTATAAAACAAAGTCGCCGAAATGTCTGTAGACGCATAACTTCCGAATGAGTGCACCAAAGAATAATGGCAGGATTTGTACAAAAAAAAAATAGATGTTTAGGGAAGTTGAAATTCTAATACTCTTGGGTACCTAAAGAGTATATTCGGGCATTTACAATATTTTTAAAACCCCGCAGTAAAAATAGATGTTAAAAGTGATTAGTTTAATAAAACGCTCTTTATTTCAGAACGAAACGGCGACTGACAGTAACAGTGACACTGACAGCCGCCGTTTCACAGTACTTACACTGAAATTGCGTTGTTTTATGGGAAATAATGATTAATCAATGTACTTTTCACACCAGTGGGCGGCAAATACATAAATTCGTTTTTTTTAATGTAACTAACATAGTTTTAAGTCATTGCACTAACAATATTATGGACAGAAATCATGTCTGAAATAAAGATATATTTTTTTTTTTTTATATTCTCTACATTAGAAAATATTTTCCCTCCCTCTAACTGAGTATATTTTCATACAAATGAATGTATGGATCTTGCCACGATTCCTTCATAATTGTTTTTTTTGTTGTGTTCGGTATTGCCAGTACAAGGTACACTACCTTGTGCCCGCGACAACCTTTATTCTAGCAAATAAATATTTAATTAAATCACTCATTCAATTCATTCATTCATAGCTTTTAACTCCAGATATGCGGCAAGATGTTTGTTCACCGCGCCTCTCACTACACGCATGTCAAGTCCCACCAGCCTCCAAAGTACGCGTGTGACCAGTGCGACTACAAGACTTGGCATAAATACGACCTCGTCAAGCATATACGTATTCACACCGGTAAGTGACAGATGTCAAACATAAAATAAAATCTCATAACATTGACATACATAAATTGAAACATCCCCACTATCCCCATTAAGTTACTGAAGGACTTGTATACTTGTGTGTGTGTCTCTTGTGTACTTGTGTGTGTCTTGTGTGTGTGTGCCTTGTATACTTGTGTGTATGTCTTGTGCACTTGTGTGTGTCTGGTGCACTTGCACGTGTGTGTGTCTTGTGCACTTGTTTGTGTGTGTGGGTCTTGTGTACTTGTGTGTGTGTCTTGTGCGCTTGTACGTGTGTGTTTTGTGCACTTGCACCTGTGTGTGTCTTGTGCAGTTGCATGTGTGTATCTTGTGTACTTCTGAGTGTGTCTTGTTTACTTGTGTGTGGGTCTTATGTTTGTTTTGTATACTTATGTGTGTGACTTGTGTACTTGTGTGTGTCTTGTGCACTTGTGTGTGTGTGTGTGTGTGTGTCTTGTGTACTTGTATGTGTGCCTTAATTCTAAAGTACACTTACTACACACAGGCACTTACTAGTATATTAACCTAGTGTATTACCTCTAATTTCACTTGCAGGTCTTAAAATGTACCAGTGTGAGTATTGCACAGCATCGTACTATACGTCGTCAAATCTAACAAGTCATATTAGACGACTGCATATGAATGAAAAACCTCACGATTGCAATATATGTCGGCGGACGTTTTTCGACAGGACCAAGTTGCAGAGGCATCTCGATTCGCATCTTGAGATAAAGAGGTATGTTGTCTATACTAATATTATTAAACCGGCCAAGAGCGAGATGAACTCGCGTGGAGAGGGTCCCATACAATGACTTGAAATGGAAATTTTATTGTATTGAATGAATTGATATTTTTAAATATTTCTTTTTTATTATTGTGTATTGTTTTGATTTTAATTTTTATTTCGATCATTGTAATTATTCAAAAATGGATTACATGCATGATGGTTCTTATAATATTATTTAGTTATAGTAATTCAGACACGATGTAAAGATCGTTATTGAATAAATGAATTGAATTGAATGCCAATTGATAGAATTCTTATAGGTTTTCCTGTATTCTGCAATATACAAATACATAGCAATGAACTATATTTTGTATATTTTTCAAAATTTTAGGCACGGTAGTTTCGTAGATCAGAAGGGGAAAGGTCAACTTTCATCTTCTTTCATGAATAAAATCAAAACTATTTATTTAACAATAAAAATATGGGATGACCATAATGCCTTGGAAGTTGGGTAGGCCTTTGGTGTGGGACGCAACATGTGTCGACACCCTTGCGCCATCTCATCTTCCTAGCACAACGTGTTGTGCTGGGGCGGCTGCTGCAGGTGCCGAAAACCTCAAACGGCGCAAATATAATAACCTTCTTGGAAGCTATATATTTGAGCCGTTTGGGGTGGAAACTCTAGGGCCATGGGGTCCGAGTGCCCATATTGTTTTTCGTGACATCGCCAAGCGGCTGGTCGACTCCTCACGTGACCCGAAGGCTGGTCTATTCTTGGGTCAAAGAATCAGCATTGCCATACAACGTGGCAATGCTGCCAGCCTGTTGGGCACGTGTCCCGTTGACAGCGATGTGGACGAGTTTTTTGATGCCCTTTGAGCTCCCTGCCTTTATCTTAGAATTGTAAATAATTTTATTATTTTTATTTTTATGATTTGTACATAGTGAATAAGCCATTGTTAAATAACATACATTAATAAAGATACATCTCCACAATAAAACCAAAAATATATTTGTGATCCTCATAATGAGCCCTTTCATTTGATAAAGTCACAGTAAGGTTTGCAAAACTTTTTTTTAATTTCCTAATTTGTCCCCGAAAATGACCCTTATTTAAAAAAAAAATATTTACTTTGCACATCTGTGTTTGGGTCATTGGATTAAACCATCCTACCAAATTTCACCTGATTTGGTCTAGTAGATTCGGAGCAAATTGGCTGTGACAGACGGACGGACAGACAGACGCACGAGGGATCCTATAAGGGTTCCGATTTTTTTTTGGAACCCTAATAAAGAGCTCAAATTGGTTTGTAGTATGTAGGCGGTAATCTCCGAAACTACACATCCGATTTCATATATTTATGATATTATTATTTTTATTTTAAGGGGCTATTAAACGACTTTTACAGATTTTAAACTGACAATCACGTCTAAATATGCAGTGTAAATGATTTGAAAAAAAAAAAATGTTAAACTAGAACATTCTCTTAATCACATAGAAAGTGAATATTTTTGATTAAGTTCATATTAAATAGTTTAATTAACTCGTGAAGTTGTGTCTGACGCGGACAAAACATTGACAATCACACACATAATCACATTTTTTCGACTAAACTTTGAGAGTTTTGGACGCAGAACTGATGCAGAACGGGCGCAGTCTACGTCCAAAACTCTCAAAATGTAGTCGAAAAAATTAAATAAAAGTAGTATTCTTTCAAAATTAAAAAAAAAATGCGTATACTAAAAGATAGATACTAAAATTGTCTGTAAGATGGTGTAAGTTTCGTTTAATTATACCTGGTAGATTTTGTGTGATTGTCAATGTTTTGTCCGCGTTAGACACAACTTCACGTGTTAATTAAACTATATAATATGAATATAATTAAAAATATTCACTTACTAAATGATTGAGAGAATGTTCTAGTTTAACATATATTTTTTTCAAATCATTTACACTGCACATTTTGACGTGATTGTCAGTTTAAAATCTGTAAAAGTCGTTAAATAGCCCCATAGTAGCTTTATTCCCTGTCACTATTTTACACTAATGTTTTGTATACAATCGATAGAGTTTGACTAGAGCTGACGATTGAAACGAACGTCGTAGCTTCTCAGAGTCAAAAGTTACATTTCGATATGCAGCAGAATTTGCTCGAAATGGCGACGCTTCCCCCTCCACCGAGCGCGATGCGTCACAGTCTTCACTTGGCATAATTAATTCTTTGATCTTTTAGCTATCCAATTGATCCGAAGGCTGGTCTATTCTTGCAGCATTGCCATACAACGTGGCAATGCAGCCAGCCTGTTGGGCACGTGTCCCGTTGATAGCGATGTGGACGAGTTTTTTGATGCCCTTTGAGCTCCCCTGCCTTTTTCTTAGAATTGTAAATAATTTTATTATTTTGATTTTTATGATTTGTATATGGTGAATAAAGTATTTGTATGTTATTAAGTTATTTTATATTGGGTCTTAATATTTGCATGCTTTATTTTAAGTATGTGTGCCATATTAAATTCTATTTAAGATCGAGATGATAGATATGAAGCTGCAACACCAAACTGTATCCTCCGATTTTCTTGAGTTCCGTACCCAAAGGGCAAAAACGGGGCCCTATTACTAAGACTCCACTGTCCGTCTGGCAGTCTGTCACCAGGCTGTATCTCATGAACCGTGATAGCTAGACAGTTGAAATTTTCACAGATGATGTATTTCTATTGCCGCTATAACAACAAATACGAAAAACAGAATAAAATAAATAAGGGGGCTCCCATACAACAAACTAAATGTTTTATTATAGTGTCTGTTGTATAGATATTGGTACGGAACCCTTCGTGCGCGAGTCCGACTCGCACTTTGCTAGTTTTTTTGTCCCGCCTTCCACTATGTGAGCAATTTAAAAGACGTATTCACGTCAAAATTAAAAGTTCAATACAAAAGTATGATACTCTGGGAAGTATTGTACTTTTGTATTGAACTTTAGTTTTTTGAACTCTCTCTTTCTCCTTGAACTCTACTAAATTACCATAACACTAATTTCGGCGCATGAGTAGCTACAGACGACACCGGGGACGGCGCGGGGTCGGGGTATCGAACCCGGCCGCACACCGCACACTCATCGCCGCCATCACTCAGCTCATTACCACGGTCGACTACAGGCATTTCTTTACGACATTCTATCTATGTACCTAACGATTATAGTAACGGTATTAAACCTATATTTTTATTGTACAGTTCTCCATTTGATTTCTAAAGTCCCGACAGAGCCTAATCACTAAAGTTGATATTTGAAAAGTGTTTTTTCCTTCCAGGTTCGAATGCGACGTCTGTCACGCCTGCTTCACACGCCGATGTTACTGGAAGAAGCACCTACTTCGCCAGCACGATATCGTCACCCCCCCTCAAAGACCTGGGAGACAGAAGATCAACCTGGTCATAGGAGAGTACCTGGGCAGCAGCAAGCAAGACGCTATTGGAGAATATTACGCTAAAGAAAGTGTGGAGAAGAAATTATAGCAGTAAAGAATTGTGTCACTGTTTATGGTGGGACAAGTTAAGATCAGGTGAGTTGTGGCCAAACGCAAGCCTATAAAAATATAAAAAAAGTTTTTGGCACTTGTCTCACCGTCGACAAGGAAGCGATTTGCTATTGACTATTTTCTCACTTAAGACACCATAGGAAAATATTTTGCTAAAGAAAGTGTGGAGAAGAAATTATAGCAGTAAAGAATTGTGTCACTGTTTGTGGTGGGACAAGGTTTTGGCACTTGTCCCATCGCCGACGAGGAAGCGAGCAATCGACTATTTTATCACTCAGTACGCCATTAGAAAATATTTCGCTAAACTGTGGAGAAGAAATGAAGCCAGTAAAGAATTGTGTCACTGTTTTTGGTGGGACAAGTTTATGGCACTCGTCCCACCGTCGACGAGGAAGCGAGTTATTGAAAAATATTTCGCTAAGATATGGAGCTGAAATTAACGCAGTAAAGAATTATGTCACTGTTTGTGGAGAGACAAGTTTTTAGCACTTGTCCCACCGGCGACGAGGATGCAATTAGCTATTGACTATTTTCTCACCTAAGGGCTCCCGCACACGGGCCACCGGCCACAACCACAAAACGCCGCCACTGGCATATTTCCTGTAATTTCATACATTTTATATGGACTCTCCGCACACGGTTGGCGCCGGTGGCCGCCACACGCTGCAAATCGTCGCTGCTCGCTTCTTGTGGCCCGCACCGGCCACTAAACACCGCCACACGCCACTCGCGCGATTTCTATCCCTTTTCTCCCTTATATCTTCTTCGACAGAGTTCATTATATGGGTTAAAAAGTAGCAACCAACGACCGCAGGTGTCGACCATCGGCCACAAGTGGCTGTCGCGCGCTTCAGCTACTTTTGTGGCGGTTTCTTGCCTCTTGTGGCGGCGTTTGTGGCTCTCGCGTGTGGCCCGTGTGCGGTAACACTAAGACACCATTGAAAAATATTTCACTAAACTATGGAGCAGAAATTAACGCAGTAAAGAATTGTGCCAGTGTTTGTGGTGGGACAAGTTTTTAGCACTTGTCCTAACGCCGACGAAGAAACGAGCTATCAATAGAATTTTATAATTCTTTTATATTTTTCTACTATATGAGCAAAATAAATGAAATATAAAAGAATTATAAAATTCTGTCGATTCGTTTTCTAGAAAATCGCAACCATTTATGCAAAGGTGGGTCAGCTAATTGGGGTAACTGACTGTCTGTACACACGCATGCCAGCGGTGATGACAGAGCAAGAGATGCGAGTTATCGTTATCACCCATCGCACTCGCACACTCGCCTAGCGACAAAACTATCGGTACACAGAATAGACAAAGAAAAACTATCCAAGTGCGAGTCGGACTCGCGCACTAAGGGTTCCGTACCATTATCTGTCCAACATTATACACTATACTAGCTTTTGTCTGCGACTTCGTCCGCGTGAATGTCGGTTATCGATGATGCAGTCGAAGTCGCGGATTAAAAAGTAGCCTATGTCCTTCCCCAGGGTTCATGCTATTTTCATACCAAATTTCATCAAAATCGGTTCAGCCGTTTTATCGTGAAAGAGTAACAGACAGAGTTACTTTCGCATTTATAATATTAGTAAGTATGGAAGTATGGATACCTTTTTTTTTTTAAATCGAGCAAAAAAACTGCCAAAAAATCACGTTTGTTGTATGGGAACCCCTCTTAAATATTTATTTTATTCGGTATTTGTTGTTATAGCGGCAACAGAAATACATTATCTGTGAAAATTTCAACTGTCTAGCTATCACGGTTCATGAGATACAGCCTGGTGACAGACAGACAGCCAGGCAGACGGACAGTGGAGTCTTAGTAATAGGGTCCCGTTTTTATCCTTTGGGTACGGAACCCTAAAAAACAAGTGGAAGCGCTCACGCAGCTATCCTACGCTTGTCACAACAGGGTATTTTACCAAAAAAATCTAATTAGTCCGTCAGTTAGATTATCGAAAAATATTGGATACGTATTTTTTGTTTTATCAAATCAATAAAAACTGACGAAGATAAACCGCATCAAAGATCATGAGTGGGGGTTTGTGACGTCACTACGCCAGTAAAAGTGTACTGACATAGTGATGTCACACGAGTTTTCGATGCACTGTATCGTCTTAGTTTTTTGTTTACGTGAAAAAAGAAAAAACATGTGTCCAATATTTTTTGGAAATCTAATCTATCTGACGGACTAATTAGATTTTTTAAGTAAAATACCCTATTATGCGGAAAATATGTAAAATAATAACAACCTGATTACAACTGAAGATAGTTGTAATAAGTCTTCATTTTGTATGAAGAACAATATACCTACGCTTTTCGTCAAAGTTAAAATTTGTTTTTTATACAAGTTCAATATCTGGGGTGAAGTACGTAATAAGGCATTGGCCTGCAAATGGTTAAAGCATTCGAACGTGTAGAGTCCGGCATTATATCATTGCCCAATGTCGGACTCATTGCCCTTTCACGTTCACTGCTGGACATAAGGCATCTCCTATGTTTTGGCTGGAGATAGGATGTCCTTATAACCCGCGCGCTAGTGCTAGTCACCGTCTGAGGTAGCTGCGCGGTGCGGGAGGGGTGACAGTTGTCACCACACCCCTGTCGCACCACTCACATAGCTAAGGCGTTGTCCTAGGTGAGCGACCGAACGCGACACGTACCGACGCGACGCGATGCGACATAATGCGACGCGATGTGACGTAATGCGACCAATACTTCATGCGACGTGTGTCCTTCGTTGTAGGTAGTCGTTGCACTTATTTAGAAAGAAATAAGTTTGGAGAGTTTCATCATTTATATCCGAAACTAAATCCAGGTTTATTTAAAGAGTATTGTACCAAGCACTTTCGATTATATTATTGCAGCTGTTAAACCTATTATTTAACTATCAATAACCAATGTTCAAAAACCTATTTCTATTGAGGAGAGGTGGTTATTGACTTTAAGGTAGGAAAAACACTGGTAATTATAATAGTAAATATTTAATTATAAATATATTATAGTGTCGCGTGTCGTTGCGCAATAAAACAAATCCCCACTTACCGCGTTGTGTCGCACATTGATTTAGGCGACTACGTAGGCCACAAGTACAGACAACGACTATTTGACATTTTCGCGTCGCGTCGCATACCGCGCTTGTCGTTCACCTAGCTAGGACAACGGGTAAAGCGGTGACTAGCACTTGCGCGCAGACTACAATAATCAATCAGCTGTAATGCTTTTCTGTAAACGTGTATTTGTTTTATCTTGAGCTCGTTGGTAGGTACCAGGGATGCCTACGTTCTCGAGATAAAAAAATAAAATATTGTGAGTGTAGTAGAAACTCAGATTATGAAACAAAAGGCAGATTAGACCGCTTGGAATACTAAGAGTGAAGCCAAAAAAGCAAATACTTACAACGCGCTTCGTGCTGTACTGACAAGAGGCACGAAACGCCGCATCGTTAAAAAAAAATCAAAAATACAAATTCAAAAGCGAATACAATCACGAGTTTGTAGGTATTCGTTTTTGAATTTATATTTGCTTCTTTTGCTTCACTCTCAGTGTTCCACGCGTTCTATCTGCCTGTTGTTTCGTAATCTAAGAGTAGAAAGATGAATATTTTTGACCGTAAACCAAATAGTTTGTTAGACCGTACCTAGATAAAAAATCCTGTAAAAGTCCGGATAAACTTATTTGGTGGATATTTTTTGTTATTTATGTGGTTATCTGTCGGGAATAAGAAGCACTTTTTGTTATTTTTTGTGAATAAGAGCGTCCTTCCCCATCGGACGAAATTCAACTCGAGCGTGATTGAAAAAATTACATCGCACGAAAAAAGGCGCGCGGAGATTTCACGAAACTTCTTCCAAGAAATACGTGTTTTTGTAAAAGCCTTACTAGTTTTTGGTAAAAATGGTTGTAATTCAGAATCTCCATTAGATGTGCAAGGTTTTTATGAAGTTGCTTTTTATTTTTTCAATGCATGAGTGCAATAAGAACGGTCAGAAAAAAATTGTGCAAAACAGCTGATATTTCGGACGTGTTTACTGAATTTGTTTATCAAAAAGTTGTTTGTTCGTTACATAGGAATCTAGATATTAACCACAAAATACCCGTGTGTTAAAAATATTTGGAGGAAAATTTGTTATAACGCCGTAATCACGTACGAGCGTTTGTATGAGATCTATGACGGGATGGGCGCCCTTAATGGTCAGCGCAGTTATACCAGCAATGTGCTGGAGTAGGTAGTTTTATTTAATAATTAACTAAACTACATTACAAATAGAACTGAAAATTGCGTAATTGCCTGTAGGTAAGTCACAAGTCAAAGTCAAATCATAATCTTCAAACCATCATCAGGACTGAAAATAAAGTGTAGGTATTATTCAATGTTATCAGAAAAATGTAATACTATGATGTACTCTTTGGTCTGCGAGGTGCTTAAAACGTGTAAACAGTCAGGGCCTCAAGTCTGCTATTACAATAGTGTCAGAATGGTCTGTCATTGATTTCATAATTATTGTTGATTTTGACTCTACTAATATAATGGCGTCATTATTACTTTCCAATGGTCAACCACTGACACGCCATTGAAATAAATGATATAGAACGGTAATCTCGTACAAAATGACAACTGAATGACTGCTAAAAATTGTACAGTTTCTTTGATCAGTGACCTACCATTAGAACTTCATTGTGCAGTCATTGCTTTTAATTCGACCGACCAATGATCGACCATTATGAAATTAGCAGATTACGAACTTTTAGCAAAATGACAGTGGGATCGTGTTGGAATGACGAAATTATAAAAATAGCAGACTTGGCCCCCGGTTTAGTTGTTAGTAAAGTGATCTATGACTCTGTAAATGTAATCGCAATAATATTATGTACAAAATATTATATATTGTGACTGTTTAATTATAAGTTTAGGCTAATACAAATATATAAATTATATGTTATACCGTATCTATGATTGTTTCAATGAATCTCTAAGGGTCTTGTATACAGCCTGAATTTTCTTTCACTACACATACAGTACAGTCAACGTATCTTGGCGCGTCTGAAGTTAGCCGATTAGCTGCGCAGTAGACAATTTCGTTCCTAAAAGTTCCATTGCGCAGCCAAACAGCTAACTTCAGAGGCGCCAAGTTACGTTGACCGTATTGTACGTCAGTAATCTGTCCCCCCAATAAGAGATCAGGCCAAGGGTTAACTCACAAACTACATCTAAAAGCATATTATTAATGTTCAATATCCTATCATCACATTCCACGTTCTTATTTTTTTTATGCGCCCTATATACAATTAAATCTCTTTGTAAAAAAATGACTGAAATTATTGATAACTTGTAAAGTATCTTTTTGCTAGAGTTGACGTTCTATTAATTTGAGGATTACACTAATGAATAGGTAACTTAAAAATCTTTGTAATGCACGTTTTATTTTATTTCAAAAGATCGTTATTAATATTTTTTAAAGTATGAATGCTTCCAAAATTTGTGCGAATTTCGATTCTGCGGCACAGAGGAAATGTATGCTCAAGGTTATTTAGTCAGGGAAGCGCTTTAATATAAAAGAACAGCGGAGGAGTAAGAAAAAAACATGTCTTGAAAAGAAAGAACTAAGTACTGTAACTTGTGTATACCTAAAGAAGCCGTTTTTTTACCTTTTGTTGTTGAAAAACGAAAACATACTGCTACCTTTTGACCGCCACAGTCATGTATATATATATATATATACATGACTGTGGCGGAGTAGGTATGACAAACCAAAATGTGACTGCCCAGTACGCCACGGTCACGACACAGAATTTTATAGATAAAAGAGGAGGCAACACTAAATACCTAAGTGAAAACAACTGTGGGCAGACGCTCTCTTTCTGAATGCATACATAAGAGAATACAGATATCATTGTCTTGTTCTTATATAAGCATTCAGAAAGAGAGCGTCTGCCCACAGTCGTCTTCACTTCGGTATTCAGAGTGTTGCCTCCACTTTTACCTATAAGCTTTCACCAAGAAGCGACCATCATCATCTGCCTAGCTTCTTCCCAACTATATTGTGGTCGGCTTCCAGTCTAACCGGATGCAGCTGAATACCAGTGATTTACATGGAGCGACTGCCTATCGGACCCCCACAACCCAGTTACTGGGTAACACGATACGCCTTGGTAAGACTGGTTGGCAGACCGCCTTGGTAAGACTGGTTGGCAGACTTTTTGGCTTCTGCATATACGACGACTGCCAAAGTTCTACAAATGACAGCCGGAACCAACGGCTTTACGCGCTTTCCGAGGCACGGAGGGAACTCGGTATGAAAGGGATGGTCACCCATCCACACACTGACCGCGGTGTTAACCTTTGACCATGGACTTAATATAACGTCCATGGTCACGACCACATGTCAGTCGAATTACTACTCTATGCTATTACGTTTAGAAACTTCCATAGGTATAATATAGTAAATTAGTAACAATAGGGTATTACACCCATTTTTGAAAAGTGTCTCAATCGAATTCTGTAGTGCTAATATGCCACCAAAAAAAACTCAAAATTTTTATTCAATCGATAAGTGCCATAAAAATGCATCTAATTTTTTTTAAATTTTCAAATTTCGCGCGTAGTTTGACGAAAACGCCTCTTACTGGATGCCATATTGCTCAGCGTAAAAGACGTCAGTTCGTTTTGTATCAAATAAAATAATAAATAAATAAAATAATTAATTATTAAAATAATTAAATACCTAATGATAATTGTATATCATTTAAAAATAATTAAAAGCATAATTTGTAATAGTAATACTTAATGAAAAAATTACGTTGGTTACGAAAATAATAAAAGTACAAAGCCTATATTACGCCAATCGGTTGACTGACAGTTCACAATTTTTTGTTTACACAGCCGTATGGCGTAATAACATGGCCGCTACTATTTCACGGTGTTTTATAACAGATTAAAAATACTGAAAACTTTGAATTGAATTTAAAATTTTGTTTTGTTATTTTATGAACTGAAACTTACATTTTCCGACTTCTTTATGCCTAAACTGTCTCAATAACATATTTATAGATTTATTCTCGTATAGAGTAAAATAGGTACCCTATTCGTAACTTGGCGCCGAGCGAGGGCACGTTTTTGTTTTTTTGGCGTTGCGGCCTACTTATAGTACATATAGTCTCTTTGCGTGGCCGTCAATATATTAACCTATTCCAAACTATGTTAGGCTCGGTTTTCAATCTAACATGATGCAAATGAATACCAGTGTGTGATGAACTCTCACAAATTCAGATTCAGGTGTATAATAAAACTGCTTGCTTCGTAACAACGATTATATTATTCCAATCAATCACACTTGCTTATATTCTTACACAATTTTATTATAAAATAAATTACTAACAAACTCACAGCTATTAACACGCAGACAATATTAATCGACTGTCCAGTCTCGGTCGAGCTAGTCGATCAGAATGCCTCACTTTTTAAAAATCACCGACCATTTGCATTTCGTTCCAGACTGAACGAAATGTATCCATCAATCTGTTCGTTCTTCATAGACTAACAAAGTGATGGCATTTTGAATCGACTAACTTACTAATACCGATTAAAATATAAATACAATCATCGAATAGGGTATTGTAAATTGAATATAAATATTGATAAAAATAAACTTGATTTAACTGACTTTGTAGAATAATATTAAATAAACATAAATTCATTACAAGTGTTTTACATGGAACAACTACCTACCTGTCTGACCTGGTAAAACTGGTTTTATTGCTGGCTTCTGTCTACCCGTAACGACTAAATCGGCAGGTGTAATCGTAGTTAGAACAGATTGGATCCGATTTAGTGCAAAATGGGAGGTTTACCAAATTGAATTCTAAATTGGTCTAGTTTAGAATTCAATTTAGTGTAGTGTGAGAGTGAGACTAACAACTTAGGTACCTAAATTGATTTCCTACAAATTGTTGTAACAAGCACTTAACGGCTTAAGGAAGCGGTTTTGAAGATATTTGCATTTATTAATAAGGCGCCATAAATAGTTATTTGTTATACAAGAGTGCAAAGTTGCTTTTTAACCGCGTGTTCAATTTTGATGACCGAGCAAGCGAAGGATTCTAAAATTGAATCACGAGCGCAGCGAGTGATTCAAAATTAGAATCCTGAGCGTTAGCGAGGGAATCAAAAGAGCACGAGGTGAAAAATCTTTGCACTCGAGTGCAACACGTAACTTTTCATTCCACCTCAGCGAGGAAATGACTAAATGCAAAAAAAAACGTTTACAAAGTCTGAGTTTTTAACAAATTAAAAAAAAGTTGTATGATATATTCGGCACCATAGAGGTAGCAGTAAATAGGTTTAATGTTTTTTTTTAATTCACAAACTTAGTGCACACGATGTCTAAATTCAATTTACTTTATCCTCTAGAGAATAAAAACGGCTTTTCCACTCAGATATTGAAGATTAAAAATACTCTTTCCGAGATGGTGGGATGAAAATACTCTTTCCGAGATGGTGGGATGAAAATTCAATTTTTTTTTCTATAATTTGAAATGATAATTCTTAATATTCATCATGAGCATGACTAGTGAAGCCTTTCATAATCAAAAAATATATGAGAAAAGTTTTAAATGACTAAGTATGAAGCTCGATTTTCAGCCCACAGTGCGGCAGAAACAACCGTGGGCCTGAATGTAAAGAGATGAAAATGGTGTGAATTAATAGTTTCAAGACCTATTAGTCCCTCGCTGAAGTTTCTGTAAGTTTTGAATCTTGAGAGCTGAGTTATTAGAGGTTTAGTCAGTTATGTTACTATATTTAGTAGTAACAGCTCATTGAAGTGCAAAAGATGTTCTTTAAACTAATGTTTATTGTAAGTGGAAAATGTTTAAAGTAGTATGAATAAAAACGTCAATGATAGGTAGGTAACATTTGGAGTTATGGAAAGGATAGGTAGGTAATGTAGGTATATCCAGAATAATACAAAAAAAAATTAAAAACAGTATTGTATATTAATAATTGGAATGTCGTCAAAAATAGTGATAAAAGGTGGAACAATATTAAACTCACCTCAAAACCATTTTTTTCAATTAAGTTAACCTTTTACAGGTACTATTTAATGATCAGAGTCAGTCAGTCAAAAAGTTGAAGCTAGTTGCTCGTTGCTAAAAGTAGGTGTCTATGGAGAAGAACGAGCAAGAAACTCCATGAACACTCTTTTAATATCAATAATAAGGTAACATCCACGGGTACATCATTCATGTTGAATCTACAGGTACCTACAATGTGAGAACAATGTAACAAGTCGTATGTAGGTGCATGTTAAAAGAGGTCTATAGAAGCTAAAATTAAAAATAACCGAGGCAGTTAAGAGATGACCAGTCCGAACCGACGGCGTCAGTTCACGAATATGACGCACGGATCGTCATCATTTAGCTCAACCATTTTGAAGGGAACTAAATGATCCAACACATGCGCCACCATCAGCAAGACATTCAAGTGACCATGACATACTCCCCCAACAGCCAGGGCACATTCAATTCAATGAAAGACATATCTCGTAAATAGTAGCTCTAAAGAACATAGTGCTCACATGTATGTGTTATGGAAAATTATATAATACTTACACATTGAGTTTATATAATGCAAATAGATCTACATATTATCTAGGGGCACGGTAGTGCCCCCGCCAATACGAGCCAAGCGAAGCGCCCCTTGCGCTTGCGCACTGCCTACCTGTTCTCGAAGCGCTTTGTCGTTATTTTGGACTCTCATAACTTGGGTTTGGATTATGCCAGATAAACAAAATTCTCGGGATATGATGTCAATAGTAGACTTATTAAATATATAAAATTTCAATTGCAAAGCTCTTATATTTAGTAGAATTTATTGATATCTAAAAAAGCCCGATTTCGTCACTGACTCACTGATGATCATCAAAATTCTGGGGTACTTCCTGAAGTTCTAGAAAGCTGAAATTTGGTATGTAAGCTAGTATTAGTACACAAACAACAACAAAATTCTTTAACTAGAAAAAATGAACAAAACAAAAAAATATTGTTTAAGCCAACTTACAAAAGAAGTGAAATCCCACCAAAAACATTTTCATGTAAAATGATGCCAAGACGCGAAATAAATGGCTCGCACTGTTAAAAAGTTATCAGATCTCTACCTATAAACTCTAATTACTTGCCGTATCTTCACAAACTCTACACCTTAGTCAAAATATGTATGTGGCTTGGCTGTTTCGTTACTACAAGAACTATTGTTTAACAGTAAAGTAATGAACAGTGAATACATTTTTCACCTTACGTCCATGTAACGGTAGTGGAAAGGCCTTGCCACATATAAATATTTTGATTAAGGAGTGTAATGAAAATGAGTGAAAATGTTTTTGGTGGGATTACATAATATAATCAACACATAGTAATTCACTATCTACAACTTATTTTAAGGACATCATATCCTGAATATGTTTGGCAGTAAAAGACTGCACATAATTAGAAACCAAACTGTCAAAAAAATCCCATTCTACAGCAACCAAATGCTCATCACAAAGACGGTTGTTTTCAGGGATATAAAATTTATATTGGTTAAGTAACATCTTTCTAGTTGAAATTGGAACCCTGTTTCTTTCTGATCTCCGGCATCCTGTGATGAAGCACCTACTTTCAGTATCAATTGCTCTCTTGTATTCGGGCAAATCAATAGTAGGTTCCGGTTGGTTACTTGCAACTCTTTCATTTGGAGAAGGAGTAGGAAGACCTTGACTATTTCTTGTTGGGGATGAAGTTGGTAGGCCTGAGACCTTACGAACAGCAGCTCTGTCTGCTAACACCCAACAAGAATGACATATGTGACTAGATCCTTGTATCTGCAACAAACTTACATAATCAAGATTGGAATTTAGTAAAATAATTAAATGGTTATTAATTCATGAATTACGTAAGCTGTTTGTATTTATGTTTTGGCTAAGAATGCTAAAATACTGTTTTTATTCTTCAGCATTTTCGTTCCACAAAAGTATTAATTATTAAATAACAGATTTAAACTAATAAAACAAAAAAGAAATACAATATTAACAATGATACATGTTAAGGCTTGAGAAAAAATGTTTTCACTTGATGCAACAAAGTTACAATTATTTAAAACTAGCTTTTGCCCGCGACTTCGTCCGCGTATATGTCGGTTATTGCGGACGCAGACGAAGTCGAAGTCGAATAAAAAGTAGCCTATGTCCTTTGTTGCGGTTCACACTTACCCTGTACCAAATTTCACACAAATCGGTTCAGTAGTTTAGGCGTGAAGAAAAGACAGACAGACAGACAGAGTTACTTTCGCATTTATAATATTAGTTAGGATAGACAAATAAAATTATTTAAAATAACCTAATTATTTAAAATAGGTATCTTTTATAACTTGCAGTAAACAATATTGTAAACTGATTTAACTTACAGTTCGAGGTACAATCCGATCTTGTATCACATTATAAATTCCTGATTCTCGAATTGAGTTAGTATGAAGTAGGTGACTGGTTCGTGATGCAAGAGAGCGTCCGCAGTGGAGACAGACTTTACGGTGGCCAAGTCTTCTTTGGTCATCAACATGTGGGCTTTGAGCCAAGTCCCAGCACTTTTGACAAATATAGTCATTACTGTTTACCTAAAAATGGAACATTTTATCTCATCATCTTTAGCCAAGTCAACAATACAGGTATTGTTGACTTGAATTAGGTCTAATTAACTATTAACTACTATTATAACATTGTTTATTAAATCCCCTAAGACGACCCACTGACCAATAATTCTGTCAGTGGATCATTTTAGGAGACTTAAATTTAAACATCAACACAACTTCTGATTATCTTTATGTATTTTAAGCCTGCCAGGATTGCAGCTGGTTAAGTAAGGTTATATTTACTTACATACTGAGGTGCAAGCCATTGCCGAATCACTGACAGAATTGTGTCATCTTCTAGGGGTCGTTGGCCTATTGTATTGCAGCGATTAGTAGCTATCCCACAATTCACACAGCGATCCATATTTTCTAGAATATCCAATCCTTAAGTCGGCGGTAAAATAAAATAACAATTTCAAGTCAAACGTGTAAGCGATCTTCGGTGTCCAGTGTAAAAGCAAGGGTCGTAAAAGGTAGGCAGGGTCAGAATCCGTAAAAAACAAAGCAATGGTCGTTGAAAATTAATAATATTCGGGAAAGCACTCAAAACACAACAGAAGACACGAAACACACAAACAATTGAGCAACTGAGCATTTGAGCAAGCTTCAGCAACCGGCATCGGGCATAGGCAATTATTGTCTTGTGTTGTGTCAATGTCAGTCAGCTGTCATACCCACAGATCTATCTATATCTGTGGTCATACCAGTGACATGGACTCAAAATCTAAGAATGTTTTTAATCGATACGAAATAATGATAATCATCATGTTGGTTTATCAGTCATTGACATTTTATTAAGTAATAATATGACTATAATAAAAGGTAAGTATTCTATTGCATATAGTGAACTTAATTGCTTTGGATTAATTACCTAGTGCAATGATTTTATTTTTGTAAGTGTGTAATCGATTAACCAATCGATAATACCACGAAAACTATAGTTCTCTGCTTTCAGATTTAGAATTGGGGTAATTTTTCATATTCATAAATAAAAGAATATGACTAATTTTTCAGCTCATCTCTCAATTTATTACATTTGGGCCTACCATTTCCTATCGCCTATAATCGGTGCGGTAAAATTATGCCAAAACCAATCACCAACCAAATGTTAAGATAATTATTTCAACATAAACTGTATAGTACCAGTAACAATTATGGCAAACTATGACCAAAAAATATTATATACCTAAGTACCAAAATAGTTACGCCAACTTAGATTAGAAAAAAATAATTAAAAAAAGGGAAAGAAAGGGAAACCGATATCGTTAGGACTATTTTAGGTTAACAAAGAAGTGATTGCAAAGAGTAACAGAGAGAGATATAATTATATGAAACTGTAATGTTCATAAAATCTAATTCAAATCTATTTGCGCACCGTCGTCGGCACCGTAGTTAGTAAAAAAAAATATAGAGAAGCTCCTTCTTTTATTGAAGTCGCCGAATCCTCTATTGTGGCGCGCGTAGGGCACGCCATAATTTCGGCGGTAAGACCCGTCATGGAGGATTGGTTAGGGCGCCGTCACGGCACCCTCACGTTCCGGCTGACGCAGATACTGACCGGACATGGCTGTTTTGGGAAAGTATCTGTGTCGCATAGGCCGCGAACAATCGCCCGGTTCCCTCCGAGAAGACGCACCGGGCGCCGGAGGGCGCTTCATGACCTCCGGCCTCCATGAATTGCCGGCCTGGGGGTGATCGACTTAGGGGCAGTCCACCACCCGACCAGATGCAGGCCCGTATAGGCGGCACGCTATGTTCCGCGCGCGCCATACTAGAGTATTCGGCGGCGCTTAGACCGCCGAGGTCGACGGGACCCGCCTACATCATTGGCGGGTCATAGCTTGGCCAGTGCATGCGCGAGCGAATCCCGCACCCCCGCCCATAGGACAACCTCCTAGGTTGACGTGCGAGTTGCCACTCCGAAATAAATAAAGGGGGCGCCATAATCGGATCTCGCAACATCCTAATACTTGCCTCGGTCCGACACTGGAAATATGGATTAAAGTATGGATAGTAGGTATGGATTAGTTTGGAAGTATGGATATTATGTATGTAAATACAAATTAGTACGGAACCCTCGGTGGCGAGTCCGACTCGCACTTGTTCGGTATTCTTTTCAAAAAGCGCTAGTCAATTTCGATAAAATTTATATGGGACCACCCCTGTGGTGTACCCATGAAATATATTTTTTCTTTGTATATAAATCAGGCTTGAACACTATGTGTTACAACTAGTTTCCAGTTGCGAAAAAATACTAATAATTTTGATAGAAAATGAGTCCTCATATTCCAACCAACAATAAATGAATGTGTGAGCCAGAGTAATATAGAGAATAAATTATAGATTTATAATACGTATCAAATTAAGTACCTAGTTTAAATTGGCAATCAGTTTTATTTTGTTGTCTAAACTTTAGTATGTTCTATGGAGCCGGACCAGCAAGTTTCCAAGCATTCTTATCTTGGATGGATAGGTATAATCCTCTAAACTATAATAGGGTTGCCAACAAGTTGTTATTGTACCATCTGCCGTCGTGGTTTGGCCCTTTTCAGAAGGACTGCCGACAAAAGTAGAATTAAATCATTTACCTTTTATTAGTAAATTTTCTAATGCATAAATTAACCAATCTGAATTATGTTAGCATATTTTGTTCACATACTAAGATAATCATATTTATTTTATCTATTAATCAATGGCCACTTTAAACTTTAATTTAAATAAAGTAGCCAATACCATTGATAACATTAATAATGCCACA
Source organism: Charanyca ferruginea (assembly GCA_947361185.1). Classification (NCBI taxonomy): domain Eukaryota; kingdom Metazoa; phylum Arthropoda; class Insecta; order Lepidoptera; family Noctuidae; genus Charanyca; species Charanyca ferruginea. The sequence goes on along the minus strand of OX376080.1, from coordinate 9,888,360 downwards.
TTGCTTGTTACTGAACCGGGTCAATGTCCTAAACATTTGGGTTATGCTAAAACCACAAACATCTTACATATGAACGTAGCCTTAATTGTCATTACGATCAGCTCAATGTTTTACACGAGCATGGATTTAAGCTGCGATATAATTTTGTTATCTAGTTATATGGTTAAGTAAAGTAATGACCTTACCCGTACTCGAAGGTGTGTCTCATATAAATCTAAATCTATAAATCAAAACGATGGCGTAGTGGTTTATGTATCCTTGCTGAATTCATGTACTTGTACTGAACCCACTGTTGTTTGTACTGACCTTTGTTGATGGAGACTGTTTAGTACTCAAACAACAGAATATCGCTATTGTTGCCGTGTATCGCACGCCTTCGTACAAAGACGTTGACGGCTTTCTGAGTAGTTTAAATAATGTTGTCTTTAGGTTCATTTTAAATACGGTTGTATTAATGGGTGATATCAATATTAACATAAGTTACGACTCACGTACGGATGAATATCTTAGTCTGGAAGCCTCCCACGGCCTCCTACCGGCACATGAGCTACCCACTCGGGGTGAGAGCTGTCTCGATCATGTAATGCTCAAAACTAATAATATCTCAACGGTCTTTGTTTTGGATACTTGTATAACTGATCATTCTCCAACTGTGCTCTGTATCGGTCTAAAGCTAAACCAGACTAAGACAAGAAATATTGTTAAAAGACTCGACATTCAATCCGCAATAGGTGCTGTTAAGAATACAGATTTCACTACAATTCTTTCGTCAAACGATGCAAATATCCCATTACCATTTTAGCAAATATAGTGGAAACAAATACGAAAGATGTTAAAATTTCGCACAAGAATAGAATTATCAAACCGTGGATAACACCAGGCCTATTAAAATGTATCAGAAATCGTGATAAAATGCATATAGAATCAGAATATGGTAAAAAAAATCACTTACCGGTATCGTTACTTTTGTAACGACCTTTTAAAAAAACTAAAAAGAGTGTATGAACAGAATGAGAAAGAATTTAGAAGCGAAAGGTAACCCTAAGGGTACATGGGATGTAATTAAAAATGTTGCCCAACTTAATCAACACAAATCTTCACTTGACGAACTGTTGAAAGTTTCAGAGGATCACCTCATCTATAAATGAAGTTAATGACTTCTTCGTTAACATAGGGAAAAATCTAGCTGTTTCTATCATGAGAAAACAAAAATCAGTGTAATACAAGTTTGGTACTTATTCCCCTCCATCAGACTAACAATAGCCAGGATCCAAATTTGATCGGTACCTCAATGGCTCTTCTAAATGTCGATGAGGGGGAGGTTGAGACAATCATCATGGGACTTCGCAGCGACTGTGCCGTGGGATGGGACGGAATCTCAGCCAATTTCTTAAAGGATATACGCACATTTATTTTACCATCTCTAACCCACGTCATTAATCTGTGATTTTTGAATGACAAATTTCCAAGAGTATTTAAGAGCTGTTGTGCATCCTATCTTCAAGAGTGGGGACAGAGGCAGTGTCACGAACTACAGACCAGTTTCAGTGTTGACAACTATCTCTAAAGTTATAGGGAAAACACTTAACACTTGACTGGTTAACTACCTGAACACAGACAAGACTTTAGCACAAAATCAATTCGGATTTAGACGTGGTTGTTCTACTGAAGATGCAATTATTGATCTAACAGAGCATATCAGTAGAACACAAGATCATAGTAACAAATGCATTCGGCTTATTTCTTGATTTGTCTATGGCCTTTGACACTGTCTCGGTGCCCATCCTTGTTGATAGATAGAATCCATAGGTATAAGAGGTATTGTTCTTGATATTTTTCGTGACTACCTGGCGGAACGAAGTCAGTCTGTTAAGATTGGTTCTCTTGTCAGCAGTGAACAGTTTGTCAGTTACGGTGTGCCCCAGGGGATATATATATGTACGGACATTTTCACACACGGCCATATGACCCCAAACTAGGGAGACCCTGTACTGTGGGTGTCAGAATACACAAATACATTTTTTTTTGTAAATACAGACATATATAGATAAACAACACCCAGACACAAGGCAAACACAAGTGCTCATCACACAAATGTTTACCTTGGGCGGGAATCGAACCCGCAACACGCTGCGCAGCAGTCGATCGCTCAGCCACTGCGCCAACAGTGTCGTCAAAAAAAAATTAAAAGTAAATATTTTTTTTTTTTTAATAAATAATTAATTTAAAATTTTATCTACTCTTCTTAAACACGAATTAATAAAAAAACGGAAAAAAATATGTTGAGTTAAAAAATGGATAACGAGAAGAAACACTTTTTGAGCATCTAATACTTTGTGTCTTGAATTACATTTGGAAGTTGAAGAGACATATAATGACATATAATATTATAATGCACATTCTCTGTATTCCACAAACACGTAATTTCTATAAATTTTAATGAACATAATACGGTAGTACCAAATTTGAATGATTTTGAGAACAATACCGTAGTAGGGGAACATGGGGCTCAATGGATCACTTTTTTTTCTAAAGCTTTTTTGGGTTAAATTTCTGCTTTATTGACCGAAGTTTTTAATTCAATATATAAAAGCATGCCTAATCTTTAACATATTTTTTTCAAATGCCTCTTTTACAGTTCGGTTTAGCTTAAAATATAGTTTTTTTTCATACAGCGAATTGATCTATTGTGACCCTTGAATGGGTCACATTGAATCAGGGTTTGAGTTACAGTGGATCGAATGGGGTACTATGAATTATAAGCGTTTATAATTCAATAAAATTTATTAAATTAATTAAACTCTTTATTTTTTACAAACAAAATATAATTATCAGTCATTGCTTTAATCAGTCTTAGTTGAAAAATCACAATATACCTACTTGTTAAGATTAAAAACACAGAAAATTATGAAAGAAAACAAAATCGGCAACTTCTACTACTTTTGTTTAGTTTAACAACATAAAATACTCTTGAACATGAGTAAATCTTCTAAATAATCTGCGTAACAACGTGAACAATAGAACAAAATAATGAAAATAAAAAATCATATAAATCTTGCAAAAATTAAAAAGAACAAAAAATAATTTACCATGGGGTGTCTGGGTTAAAATAGCACCCACCCATTTCATCCTGAGGGTGTTGTAGAAGACGACTTAGGGAAAATCAAGCAATTAACAGCTTCACTGCGATCCTCAAGACGTAGCCAAGCTTGGGGATTATGGCTACCCCCCCCTTTGGGGGAGGCCTTTGTTCAACAGTGGACATCTCCCGGCTGATGATGATGAGAGTTTCTTTCTTTTGGCAAAATATTCAGTGGAATAAATTTATGGGGATTTATAGTTAAAAACTTCAGCTTCCTCTTCAAACATAGGTTCTTCTTCAGAATAGATGCTAATTTGATCGTCTTCTTCACTGGAACTGTCACTATTTAAGACCTTAGACTTAATATTCGGCTCTTCTTTCAATTTCGGCCTTTTTTGGAGTGTCTGTCGCAATCATGGATTTACCTTTCGTCTAGCTGTCTTCCTTTTTCCCTGTCTTCCATGTTTACCTGTAAACAAGTTACACTTTGAAACTTGAACCTTTTTGGGGAACTGTGGATCACGATCCAACGAACCCCATTACCACATGATTCACTGTAACCCATTTACTAATAACAGAAATAATATTTTTAACAAAATATATATCGCTAATATCACACTACTTAATACAGTTTTATATAATTAGACACACATACTGCAGGATAATATGCAAGGACTTTAAAATATCTTAAAAACTTTGAACCAAAGTAATTTCAAACATTACGTAAATTATTTTTTTCGTACTTACCCACTGACCGTTACGCTGTCGCGCGTCCTCCCGTTGTGATTCAATGGCGGCGACTAGTCGGGTGGCAGGGGGTTGGGGATAGCGTTATCGAAGCCAACGCGTGTAAGTGTGAGTACAATAGATACAGAGTTTTAACAAATGATTCACTGTTCCCCGTGATCCACTGATGCACATGTTCCCCTACCTATCACTGAACTCGAATGGCAAGTCTCGCACTCAAACAAAACGGTTCAAACCGATTGTACGATACTCGTATGAACTTAAAAAAATGTCATACGAGATCGTGTTTATACAAGTCGAGAACTCGTAAGCAAGAATCTTCTTACTATAATATTCGCTGTGTAAACAGTCGCAGTAATATATCGCCTAGGGTAAATTACTAGCGAATCTTGTATGACATAATCGCTGGCGAGAATTTAGTTCCTGCCTGTATGTAAACATTGTGATTCGATAATCTTATGGAGTTATGGCGATTATTGCTTGCGATAGTAGCCTACGATTTCTCGCCTAGAAACGTTCGAGAAACTCTCTCCATCTAAATGGGCCTTTAGAAGTCACTATAATGAATGCATTTAGCTGTATTTCGTATGGCAATAGATTAATATTTCCGTAACAAGATCAAATTACTATTCATCCTTCAGCAAAAGTTAAATGATAACACTCACCGCTAGATGTCACTATAATAAAAGCATTAAAAATAAAGCTGGTACAAATGAGATTGATAATAATAATTCTGTAATGAAGTCGCAAGCATTTCGAAGCATTTTAAGCATTGCAGTTTGGACACACTAACTCAAGTTTTGAAAATCGCTCAATGCGGTTAACCCTAGAAGCCCAATCATATTTTATTGGTTATAAAGCCCAATCATAGGTCAAATTTACTACTTTACTACTTTATTACTATCAATGACTTGATTTATCCTAATAATTCTATTATTTTTTATTAATATATATTTATTAGGTAACTATCAGAGAATTAAATAAAAGTAAATTTTTGGTAACGTTTATTTATTTGATTTAAAAATAAAAACTATATGTAGGCATACAAAAAATTGGCGTAAAATGAGATCCTTTTGATTTATTCTTATAAACTAAAAATTTGAAATTAAAAAACTGAATAAATCTCCTGTTTTACGATTAATTATGAAACTTTTTATAATAATAAATCAGTTTTATGACAGTATTTTCATTTTATACACACTTCTGGCACACGTCAATATTGTGTTCACGACAAATTGGTTTTTTGCATTTCATGCACTGTATATTTGTCTTTCGCTGTTTATTTATAAGAACAATATCCATAGTAGCGTCGCTTCTTTGGTTCTGGTTCATCTTCACAGATCTCACGATCACACGAGTCACACAGTTCCCTCTCCCGAGTCTGTATCACAAGGGTCCGAGTCATCAATATTTTCTAAAAGAGATGATAAGTATGTCTCCTTCATTCTGTTGTTGAGAGGACGCCATCTTATGTTATAATCTAAAAATAATATATATCGTTAAATATAAAAGAAAATAAAACCTTAAATCTCATAACTAAGACGTATGCAAAAGTTAGTTGACGACACGGTTGGCGCAGTGGCTGAGCGATCGACTGCTGCGCAGCGTGTTGCGGGTTCGATTCCCGCCCAGGGTAAACATTTGTGTGATGAGCACTTGTGTTTGCCTTGTGTCTGGGTGTTGTTTATCTATATATGTATGTATTTAAAAAACAAAAAAAGTATTTGTGTATGTATATCAGCTGTCTGACACCCATAGTACAGGGTCTCCCTAGTTTGGGGTCAGATGGCCGTGTGTGAAAATGTACCCTCATATTATACCCTCATATTATTACATAAAGCCCAAACATAGGTAAAATCGACCTATGACTATACGTTATCTCGGAAATGGAGGTACTTACCAAAGCGACGCAAACGTCTCGTGTTAGCTCTCGGCGGCTAATAAGTTGGTTTGATCAATCACGCTGATCGAAGAAACTGAGCGAAAGATATCGCAAATATGCGTTTACGTGTAGGTAAAATTACCTAGATTGGGCTTCTAGGGAGAAGTTTTCACTTCACAAAATACTTTCGTTATTGCATTTTGAGGATGGCTTCAGACATGTGGATTCTGAACAAACGTGTATCCCGACTTCCAGTACTAGTCGTAAATAAAGCAATATTAGAACAGATTGCAAATATTATAAGGACTACATTCTGTCCGCTTGTCGTTATAATTCACCGTTTTGCAATAACTATTTTCATTTAACTTTACCTACTCTAAAATAATCGCTGCGAAAAGTTTACCGCGAAGTAAGTTTTGCTCGATAGATGGCGTTGTTCCTTGGTGTACCTTTCCTGAATCGCGCTATGGTTTCGTTACAAATGTTTCATGACATTCCCGTTACTAAATCTTTGTAGTAAAACCGCATTGGAAAGCTAAATTGTAAATTATGTAAAGCTTTCTAAAGTAATAGTACATTATGGTACTAGTGTGTAATGTTGGTGATTACCGCTGAGGCGCCATTGAGACCCGAGCCGTTAGGTGAGGGTCTTAAGAGAGCCGAGGACGGTAATCATCAATACACACGTGTATCATACGACGTTTTTCAACACACTTGTGAAGAAAATAATACTAAAAAAATATTTTCAACAGTGAAAACGAGTTGTGAAAAGTTTTTCGCAATGGCGGGAAAAAATAATCAGTTTTCCTATGCGCGCGCATCAAATAATGGCGATCGGCCATAGACTAAAAGAATGAGGTTTCTTTTTTTTTGTCTTTTCGCGGATAGCGTACAAAATGGGGAATTCAAAGTTTTCTTTATTACAGAGAAAACAAAAGTTATATTTGAGTGAAAGTTTTATTTATTTAAAACGTACAAGTTGAAATTATCTATTTAAATACGAAGTTGCAAAAAATGAGCAAGCAATAGGTACATTAATTTATTTGTACTATTGAACACGATCTTTTTTGTATCGAAACTTTTTTAAGAACAAAGGCACTCAACCAATAAAATAAAAAAAAACCCTATAACTCACTTGTGAATAATAACAATGAAAAAGTCACAGTTTGATTACAGGTGTCATTATGTGCCTAATTGCGGTGAAATTAGAGCCATTTTATGAGCAAGTGTGTTGAAAAATATTTTTTGCGTGAGTCTCTGGAAATATTCAGAGATTTTATATGTGGGAAATAAATGCATCGTATGTTGTAAGTTGTAACTAATATACTTACTTCGTGGTTGCAACCCAACCATTTTTTTTTATTGGTACGTTGTGGAAAATCCTCATGGATGTCCTCCGCCCTGGGGCGGGCGGAGGGGTCTGTCAGACTCTTAGTGACTAAAAACCACCCCGGTGTTCCATCTCACACCTACGTCGGGGGTCGCCGGAACTGGAGATACTTCCGCAAAAAAAAAATTAAAAATTACCTACGCCAAACTCGCCCTAACTTAATACATTGTAAGATCGGAATGTGTAAGAAAACCGTGTGAAACAGCGGACATTATAGCACTTCAGGAACCTTGGCTGTTGCCGCACGATATTCCTTTCCTGGGCAGCATCAGCGACAGGTTCGCGTTCACTGGCAAGTCTGCCGTGGACACTTCGGCCGGTATGCTCCGCGGACGACCATACGGAGGTGTGGCAGTGCTTTGGAGGAAGTCTGTGTTTCCCTCAGCGTCGGTGTTACAATGTAATGGGTAGGTAACTGTATTAAATCATGACCAGGGAATCATGACCCAGTTGGAGTCACTAGTTTCCAAATATCTTCTGTCTCCAAGCTCTTTTACATCCATGTACTAGGAGCGCATAACTTAGTAGTAATTTCCATAATAATAAAATATAATGTTTGTATGTTTAGCGAAGCGAAGCGTAAGCACGCGCAAGGAAAAAAAACCGGAGTCCGGGAACGAAGTCGCGAGCAGTAGTGATTAATAATTTGATACGATAACCGATATTATAGCAATTCAAAGTTGAATTTTCAACTTTTGCAAATTCAACATTTTGGGATTCAACATTTTGTGAATTTAACATTTTGCAAATTCAACATTGTAGTCCAGAAGGTGAGTTCGCAACCGGGCATGAGCAAGTACAGTACGATCACAGATGATATAAAACTTACGTCCTTGACCGAATAAAATGTTGTTTTTGTGAAATATTTGAGCTTTTGTTGCAACGAAGTTGGGTAGGTTTTAAGTGTAGGACGCTACGTGCGTTGATATTTATGCGAAATCCCATCTTCCTAGTTAAGCGTGCTATCCCGGTGCTGCTGTTGCGGCGACAGAAAACCTTAAACAGTGAAACTTTATTTTCAATACTTGGGAAAAGGTGAGCAGATGATGAGCAATTGTCAGCCATGAAAAAGTTGTAAGCAGTAGTAAAAGTGATTGACGTACTCACAAAACCGAGCGATTTTTCCACTTATAAAGTCTCATTTCCCACATAATCGATTACATTGTGTCGAAAACTGCGTCAAGTCTTCTGAGGGCCTAGTGTGAGATTTTATTCGAACTTGATCGCGTTAACGTAAACTCTAATTTGTATCGAAACTAGAACAGCGTAGTCTAGTGGCAACAATAGGAACCACAAAATATTCCATACAAATTGACGTAAGCGGTAGTTTACGTTAACGTGATCGAGTTCGAATAAAAACTCGCACTAGGCCCTCTGGTCACCTTTTCTACAGAGCGTAAAGACTCTAGATAGATCTTCTATCAGTGCCTTCATGATCTATCATGCTTCTATCTATTAAGACGTCTTATACAGCGGAAACGTCGACGTGCATGGTGCGGCTGGTTCACACATTTATGGAAAGGGATATATTAATAGAACTGTCTTCTAGGCTGGGTCAGCAGCGCAGTAAGTACCAGTTGCGAGAGAGCACGGGTGTACGATTAATAATCCATTGAAAATAACAGAATTACTACTACACTGATCATCTATATCAGAAATTTTGAGGTTACGGTAATAGTCGTGTGCAGATTTAAAGGTGAATTTGAAAATGTTTGTGTGCACATTAGTAAATATTGAAACCTTAAACTAGCCCTGTATTTTCCAATGACGAGTTTTTCTCATCATAAGAATTTGACCCAATTTTTCCGAAAATATAAAATCCTTGCTAAAAGTTTACCACTTTGCTGGATAGATGGCGTTGTTCATTGGTATACCTTTTCTGAATCGCGCCATGGTTTCGTTACAAACGTTTCATGACATTCCCGTTGCTTGTATGTTTTATTTATGGCACTGGTTCCAACTCAGTCCGCATAGCTCGCTCGCATCCTCCAAGACTCCGCAAACGCACCAGGCGCTTGGTTCCGGAGATGGAGAATCACAGTCAACCCCGCCGAATCAAGGCAGTGCTGTTTTCCAAACCGCGCATCAACCCCTCCTTTCCCAGTCCGATAACCATGTTCGGCGAGCCTATCCCTTGGGAGAAGCAAGCCAAATACCTAGGAGTGATTCTCGACCGCCACCTAACCTTCGCGGAGCACATAAAGCAGGTGCGTTCGCGCGCCGCTTTCGCTCAAGGTAGACTTCACTGTATGAGCGTTTCTATTTTTTTTTTGCCATTACATATTTGTGGAATGTCCCATGATTTTGAAGATGAATAACTATGGTGTAATGGTGTAATCTACAAATTATTGATACGAATTTGCTTACGAGCATAGTTGTTATTAAAATTTACAGAAAATATTATACCAGGTCATAAAAACATAGTATTTAAATAAAAAAACAACTAAATATAAGCTGTCGAAAATTGCAATGTATGAAAATTCCTATGTCCCAGTCTACCACTCGCAATTTCAAACTCAATTATTTTGATAAAGTTCAAAGAAACTATACTGAGATTTTGATTTTAAATCATATTACATAGTAAAAAGGTTCACGTTGTATTTCCTTTTTGGTAATTTGGTTAAAATTTTACGGTCATAAATGAATTTTAAACTTGTCCCAGAAAAAGTTCCTAGAATGGATTTCAGTTTTTGTTACCCATTTTTAAATGTGAAATATTAAAAAAACTTCCATTTAGCTATGTTTTTTTTGAACTAGCATCACCGTAGATGCCATAAATGCCGCTATCTTGATGTACTGTGTCAGTTGCCGTTCCGAAGTATGCAGTATGCGCACGTACTTATTTTAGAGTGAATCTCATTCCGGCTTTTGTTATTGCTGTTTAAAGGTAAATTGACAATATTTATTACTCTTTCTATCAAGAGTACAATAGTTATTAACTTCAAATTAAGTGTGTAATAGTAGACGTATCTGCAATGTTAAGTACCACAATAATATTTTGAAAAAATCGATCACTTGTTTAGTTACTTTTTTTTTGTTACTTTAGGGTAGTAACGTATAAGCGGAAAATTCAAATAACAAAAACGGAATTATAAAGCTATGTTTACAATTCAACAGCACAAGAAAATGCCACTAGCTCCGGCATAAAAGATGAGGTAATTTAAAGCAAAACCCGGATATGTTAAATATGTAAGTAAAGTTAACAAGCTTTATGTTTTTATTTTGTTACCTTTCTATTCCTTTTTTGTTACTGTCCCAAAAATCTCCTGTCTTTAAACTCACTTTAACGTATTTATTTATATAATATAAATCAAGATAACTTGTAAAGTTAATCAATTTCGCTCAACATTTTTATGAGAAGTAAGCAAAATCTTTCAATTCTGTTTATTTTTCATATAATCAAAACTTTAAATTGACTTTAAGTTAAAAGTAACAAAAAAAATATCTAAGTACCTAAATTGGAATTAGTTTTTCACTTTTCGTAGTATTTCTTGCGATCATTTTACAAAATTTATCATGAAGTTTATGAAACGTAAAATTTTTGCCACAGAATTTGCGACTTTCAAGTGTTTTTTTAACAATTAAGGAGTAACAAAATGGGATCGTTTAGCCTACCTTCATTTAGTTTTTATATTATTTTTACAAAAATCCTAAATCGAATTTCATGTAAAAAATCCAAATATTCATGAATTAAACTATCTGATTACAAGACAAAAAACGCGATTTTCTAATATTTTTATTTTTGGCGACTTTTTAAAAATATGCCAAAAAATAATAAACACAAGAAACGCTCGTATGTTGAATGCACGTAGCAAATTGTCACTCAAGTGCAAATTGCGTACCTACACCGCGTTCATTCGTCCCATCATGACCTACGCCTGTGCTGTATTCGCACACGTAAAGGCATACCGTCTTCACAGAATGCAAACCCTACAAAACCGCTTCTTGCGAAAAATAACGGGCGCCCCCGTTCTATGTTTGCAACGAGAACCTGCATCTCGATCTCAAACTCCCGACCATCCGTCAGTTCATGAAGCGCGCTTGCAAGCGCTTCTTCGATCAAGCGGAGAAACACCGCAACCCGCTCGTCGTAGCGGCCGCCCGATACACCCCTTCCCGTATTAGCAGGACCCGTCGTCCACGTCATACCCTATCCGATCCAGATGACGCTATTACCCTCGTTCAGGAAAGAAATAGGGCCACTAGCACATTAGTTACACACAGACACAGAGTACTGTCATTCCGACCTCGCCGCCGAGGTCCCTCGCGACGACCCCGTAATGCCCCCCCCCCCCCCCCGACCCTTGCTAGCGCCAGCCCGCGTCGCTGAGCCCTTAGCTTTAAAATAGCCCCTAATTAATGGAGACTCGATCCAGCCTGTCCCTTTGCTGCCCTCTCTCAGTGGCGACCTAAGCCGAGGCTCGTACCCCACAGGGGGTGCCCTTAGCGTAGTCATTTAGTTTATAAGTTTTTGCCCTGGCTGGAGGCCCTAAAAATCACTTTTTAAGGCACCACAGGATTGTCCGGTTAAGCAGTAACCAACCCTCAAGTTGAACTGCGAGATCCCATACAGAAAAAAAAAAAAAATGTTTTATGTTTTTCACAACAACACAAAAATGACTAACAACAGTCATCTTATTAATTAATTTAATTTTTGCTTGAATCTCTGGAAGCATTCAGAGATTCTACACTTTGAACCTGAGCTAAGTTGATATACTCAATAACTTGTACCCTAAAAGCTGTAATGAGCATGGGAATTAAAAAAACTGGCCAAGGAGTTGAACTCGCCTGGAGAGGGTTCCGTACAATGCCAAAGAAGAACGGCTATTCCTGTACCGCATACTTTTTGTGATGTAGTTCAAATTCAAATTCAAATTCTTTAATTCATACATACGTCCATAGTGTTAGTACAACAAAATTACTTAAAAACTAGTGTTAGTCATTTAAAATGGGTATACATCCTCAGCTGGTGTGGATCCTTACCCAGTGGCGCAGCAACGGGGAGTCCCACCGATCTCGAAACACGCTCAGGAGACTATTAGTGGCGGCGCGCAGCCGGCCGGCCATGGATGCGGTCCTTTTTCTAATTATGGCGTAGAAATCATTCGCGCGCCTCCGCAAACATACCGGACGCACTACAGCGCCACGACAGCCCCAACAGTATCCTGAACGCGTTATTGTATTGGACACGCAGCATGTAGTGTTATAGAATTTTCAACACACTTGCTCATAAAATGGCTCTTATTTCACGGCAATTAGGCACATAATGACACCTGTAATCAAACTGTGACTTTTTCATTGCTATTATTCACAAGTGAGTTATAAGGTTTTTGTTTTATTTTATTTGTTGAGTTGCTTTGTTCTTAAAAAAGTTTCGATACAAAAAAGGTCGAATAGTACAAATAAATTAATGTACCTATTGCTTGCTCATTTCATGCAACTTCGTAGATATTTAAATTGATAATTTCAACTTGTACGTTTTTAACAAATAAAACTCACTCAAATATAACTTTTGTTTTCTCTGTAATAAAGAAAACTTTGAATTCCCCATTTTGTACGTGGCTAGAACGCTATCCGCGAAATAAAAAAAACGAAACCTCATTCTTTTAGTCTATAGCCGATCGCCATTATTTGATGCGCGCGCATAGGAAAACTGATTAATTGTTCCCGCCATTGCCAAAAATTTTTCACAACTCGTTTTCACAGTTGAAAATATTTTTTTAGTATTATTTTCTTCACAAGTGTATTGAAAAACGTCGTATGATACACATGTGTATTGATGATTACCGTCCTCGGCTCTCTTAAGACCCTCACCTAACGGCTCGGGTCTCAATAGCGCCTCAGCGGTAATCACCAACATTACACACTTGTACCATAATGTACTATTGTACCACTTATTAAGGCAACTAAGCCAAAATTTATTTTCATGTGGCATTATTATTTTCAGTAACAGAATAGCGCTGCTGTTTACCCACGCCGGGCCGGAGAGGGTGTATGCGTAGGGTGAGAGATTGTTTGATGGTGTTAAATGTCATTTATATCAAAAGCGAAAATATCACATATCTTATTTTTAGTTCTATAAGCCTCGATAGATGGCGTTGTACATTTTTGGCTTTTCCTGAATCGCGGTGTCAAGATTCTCCACGATTTCATGACCAACGTAAATCGTTCGTTCTGAGTCGGTCTTCTTTTGCATAATCATAGCTGTTTGGATGACTCCTCAGGTCTTTATTGAAAACACTGCGATCTCCAATTCTCCAAGACGCCTGCCAAGCGTGGGGAATGGGGATTATGGCAAACCCCTTCGCTTATGGGGGAGGCCTTCGTTCAACAGTGGACGTCTTCCGGCTGATGACGATTATGATGATTTAGCGGTGGTTGGATCTCTGTATATATACTACTCAAAACAAAATAAGGGCCACAAGGTATTTTGTCTGTACCATGAAAATAATAAAACCAATATATATTTTTTGTCTCCATACCGAAAACTAATGTTGTTTTTACCATGTAGACCAATAAATTTATTCAAATAATAATGATTGAAAAGTTTATTTGCTTTTGAAAGAAAAAACACATTTTAGGTTAAAAATAAAAACAACGTAAAGTTACTGAAAACAAAAGAAAATACTCTATGCTCATCTTTTAGTAACGGGTATGCCCCCCTCGTTTAGCTACGCACTCCTGTAGCCTGGAGTGCATGCTCTCAATCAAATGCCTGACATTTTCCATTGGAATCTCTTCCCAGGTTCTTTTCACAGCGTTGATGAGTTGCTGTTGGTTGTGGATTTCCTGATCACCGTCTCTAACTCTTCGTTTCAACTGATCCCACATGTGCTCTATTGGATTTAAGTCCGGACTGTTCGCCGGCCACGGCAAGACTTGAATTTGAGAGTCTTCCAGTACAAACCGAGTCGCTTGAGCCACTTGTGCACGAGCATTGTCTTGCATCAAGATGAATCCAGGACCCGCTCGCTGTGCAAATGGGATCACATGTGGTCTGACAACTTCCTCAATATACCGCTGAGCAGTAACAGTACCCTCATTTAAAATAGCGAGCTTAGTTTTGCCGTGTAAGCTTATCCCGCCCCAAATCATTACATTTGGACCACCAAAACGATCGACTTCATGGATGCAGGCTTCTGAAAATCTCTCGCCGCGACTTCTCCATACACTAATACGCCGATCGTCGTTAAAAAATTTAACTTTGCATTCGTCTGTGAAGAGCACCATAAAAAAATAAATTACACCAAAATGAAAAAATACCTCGTGGCCCTTATTTTGTTTTGAGTAGTATATATTGTACTCTTTGGTTGGAGTTTAAGGGCACCCATCCGGTCATAGCTTTTCATACAAACGCTCGAGTATGTGATTACGGCGTTATAACAAATTTTTCTCCAAATATTTTTAACACACAGGTATCTTGTGGTTTATATCTAGGTCCCTATGTTACGAAATGAAATAAACTTATTGAGAAACAAATTCAGTAAGTCAGCTTTATTACGCTATTTTTATTTGAAATTTGGCTGTTCACAATTGAAAATGTTAAGAACATATCTTCATAGAAACCTTGCACATTTAATTGATATGTTCTAATTTACAAACATTTTTACCCAAAACTTGTAAGGCTTTTTTCAAAACACGATTTCCTAGAACAAGTTTTGTGAAATTACCGCGCACCAATGTTATCGCGTTCCCACTCACTCGTTTGTTTTTGAATTATGCTTGCGGTGACGTTACACCGATCGGAAAGGGACTTCTTTAAGAATAGAATAAAACACCAAATTTTCCCTTTGAACACAATTTATTGGTACATTACATCAGTCAATGCGCAGACATCTGTCGGAGCACCGCTTGAGACAGTCGGGATCGTTGCGGCAGTGGGCTCGACATGACGCTTGGCATCGCGTCAGGGTACGTACGTTCGTACGCGGCAGCCGCTCGTCGAACATCACGCTGTGGGATACAAGGACATATCTATACCGGCAACCAAAGTTAGGTAGGTACTCGAGAACAGCTATCCAAGAATGAATCGGTTTTTGACATTGCCGCCGATTCCCTTGTCACAAACTAAACTAAAATTAGACAATTGGCATTTCCTTCTGCCAGGCAGCTGAAGAAAAGGACGGACAGATTTTACTTAGCCACAAGCTCTTCAAGCAAGCAAGCATTATAGTATAATATTAGATAAATAGGTATACGAAATAACGCTATGGAGAGAGCGATGTCTCTCGCCATGTTTGTGCGGCTTCTCTGGTGGATAGAATTCACAATGAAGTCATTCGCCATAGAACTAAAGTCACCGATATTGCGTGTCGAATTAGAACGCTGAAGTGTAAGTCGGCCGGCCACTTCTGCAGAGGGGTAGACGGTAAATGGAGCTGACACGCTCTAGAGTGGAGACGTGTGGGACGCCCTTCGGCACGATGGACCGACGATTTGAAGAAAGTGGCTGGCAGCGGATGGATACAGGCTGCCCAAGACCTTGGCGATCTCTGGGGGAAGCCTACATTCAGCACTGGACTGCAATAGACTGAAATGATCATGATGACACGGAATACACTGGTCAATAGTAGGTTCAATCAAATAGATTGGAATTTACCGTGCCTACTTGGCTAATCTCAATTGGTGTTGGTCGCTGGACCGAAATACGGTCGAAGATTATTCTCACCTGTCTATGAAAGGCACAGATGTGCACGTCGCGGCGTCACAGTGTAAGACTGGTGGTGCTACGGCCGCCATCAAGGAGCCGTCTTCACCCACGACGTAGGGAATGTGGTCGAGGTAGATTCCATCGAAGAGGCACAACCGCTTCATGTACTCCTCAGAGTGGGTGAACATTGTTGGCGGGGTACCTGGAAGAAGAGGATTGTTAGAACAGCTCTTAGATGGTCGATGTTGTGCTAGCGAACGAATGTTTCTTCTTCTTTTTTTTGCCCTTGCCATATGAAGGAATAGCTTCTGTATCATGGGTGTGTTTACAGACATTATTATAATCTTACAATTGGACCCGGAACAACTACCTATTGGACATACAATTTTTTGGATTTCAATCCGTGCGGGAAACGAATCAAAAACACACAGCGCAAGAGCCAATCCGCCAATCGTGTAGTCAAATGAATGATTACGCACAAACAACATGGAATCATTCACTTGGAGGCAACGGAATGATAGTTCGCGAACTAAACATTAATTCAACCCATCTCTCATTCTGCATACATCGTACCCTGCCTGATTCCACTTCGGTTACATCGGCGATACCTGTTTTGGAGCTTATTCCGTTGCGTATTCAGAACCAGAACCAGGCCGTTACGGTGGACGATTTCTTCCTCTCCTGCCTATTGCCTCCAAAGGTATCACGGTAACTCGACCCCCTTATAAGTCGTCGGAGTCGAGTTGACCGAGTCGAGTTATTGGGTTCAAGTAGTTCTGAGTTCTAGTTGTCGTCCAACCATAATTTGGGAAAATAAAAGCCCAACTTACCAACAGTAAAATATCGAGAATTACACATGTGCTCTTGTATCAGATCAGATCGGTTATAGAACCAGCCGTTCAGCCACTGCAAGTCCTCGAACTTGGTAATCTCATCGTTGATTACCTTCCGCGTCAGCCGAAGGTATTCCACGTCAGCCTCTATCACGGATTCATCTTTGTCTTCACCGTAACTGAAAATGAAATAGTGATTGGCGAGGGCAGTGATATGAAACAAAAGGGAGTCGGTGAAAGCACGACGGTTGACAGGATGATGAATGATGATGAATGAAAGAGAGGAACCTGAGACAAGGTAATATGATGGTGGTGGACTATCCAACACAAAAAGATTTTTTCAATTCGAACCAGTAGATCCTGAGATTAGCGCGTTCAACCAAACAAACAAACAAACTCTTCAGCTTTATAATATTACCTAAGTATAGATAAATCTGGTTTTTAGAGCTGCAAAAAATGTTTTCATAGAGAAGTTGTATCGAATTAGTGATTAATGAAATGTAAACCCGTATTGAAACCGTCTTCGCTGGTATGTAGACAGAATCCTTGTTTAACCCTTCAAACAATACAGTCTTGATGTTATGTCTAACTCTGTAAAAAGGGTGTGCATAATCAATAATATCTAGGTAGTCATGAGGAATGCCGACAGAAGTGACACTTAAAACTTTGGAATATTAAATTGGGAAGAATATTTCTTTTGTCATTACTACTCGTCCTCGTCCAGAAACTGTTAAATGAGCAAATTCCGATACCCACCGCTAGATGTTTCTATAATAAATGCATTTAATGTAGGTAAAGCTGTAAAAGGTCATAACTATTCATCGTTCAGAAATATTCCAATGAGAAGGTTCCGATACTCGCTGCAAGCTCTATTTCGTTTACCATGATATTGATAATTCTGTAATGAGGTCTAAACATTTTGGACACACTCAACGTGGCTAAAGAAGTTTTCACTTCAAAAATACTTACTTTCGATACTGCATTTTGAGGATTGCTTCAGACATGTGGATTCTGAAGATGACTCCAGGTCTCAAATGTGCTTGGTACAAGTCTTTAGGCATTTCTATGTATCCCGACTCCCAGTCCTAGTTAAATAAAGTATTATTAGCGGTTAAAACAGATTGCAAATATTATGAGGACTACCTTCTGTCCGTTTGTTCTGAAAGTTTACTGTTACGTAGTGTATTAAAGCAGTACGTTCATATTATTTTTCTACTTAGATATTATATAAAATCGCTGCGAAAAGTTTACCGCTTACTCCATAGATGGCGTTGTTTATTGGTGTACCTTTCCTGAATCGCGCTATGGCTTTGTTACAACCGGTTTATAACGTTCCCGTTGCGAAATATTCAAAGTTTAATATTCGCAGCCTTCTAATTAAGTGGTTTAATAATAATTAATAGGCTGCGAACATTTCACTTGAAAACAGAGATTCTAATCGCCAAATACTCAAACGCTACTGAATTTTAAGATGTCGTTAAGTCTCGTACTGTCACGTCACAGTCATTTTGACATAAAGTAATAGAGACAGCACGCGACGTAATGGCATCTTAACGTTGAGTAGCGTTTGAGTATTTGTGTATTTGGCCCTAAGAAAATAACTCAGATTATAAAACAAAAGGCAGACACCGCACGGACACAAAGTACGTAAGGCTGCGGCACGCCTGTGCAGAGATACCACTCAGAACAAACCGCCATTTTTGTCACGCACACATTGACATTACTTTTATAGGCATTCAAGCAGAGTCTTCAGTCTCGACTGTCAAGTGTTGTCAAAATGAATAAATGAGAGACATTGACATTTCATGACGAACAGGAAAATTTTGTTATAAAAAAAATGCAAGGAGTTCCAACCAGTGCCAATAAACATATTATTACGAATAAAACCTACAGAGTCAATACAGTAGCAGCCCTAGTGAGTTTGACAAGTTTAGGTAATTATTTTTAAAGATGGCGGGAGCGGTCTTTCTGTAATCTCTATATTTTGTGGCACGGAACAGTAATGTGAGTATAGAGGGTAGAGAGGTAAGGACTAAGGAGCATGATTGAGATCTTGCTCCTGGTGTATGAAAGTGTCCATTTAAAATGTGCCACATAACTGCATGCTGTGGTTACTAGACGATGCTATAATTCTCCTCCAGTATCCTGTTACAGAGTACAAAATACTTGGAACAAGTACTGGTCCTTAAAAGAGATAATTCAAAAGTAACATGCCAACAAATATCAAAACAAAAGTCATGATGTCATGCCTCTTACCTTGTCTAACCTACGCATGTCAAACTTGGAAATTTACATCAAAATTAAAAAACAAAATCACTACCTGTCAACGCGGAATGGAACGAAGTATGCTCAACATTAAAAAGATGCAAAAAATTCGTCACACAAAAATTAGAGAAACCACCAAAGTGACGGATGCTCTAACCTACGCTAAAAAACTAAAATGGAAGTGGGCTGGACACGTAGCGAGGCTAAAGGACGAGAGATGGACCACCAGGGTAACAACGTGGAAGGGTCCAATCGGCAAACGTCTCAAAGGCAGGCCCCACACGAGATGGGCAGACGAGTTGATAAAAATAGCTGGTACCTGCTGGCCGCAAATAGCTCAAGATAGAGACACATGGTGTTCTTTAGAGGAGGCCTTCACCTTCACTTGAGGAGGGGTTCATGCAAACAAACTAGTATTACAGTGAACAAGCAAAATACCTACGTGTAAACAATATCATTATTATTATTTTTCTTTTTTTTCTCTTAACTATGTATGTATCTTACTTTTTTTTGCATGGAATAAAAGGCTTATTATTATTATTATTATTATTATCCTGTTACAATCTTGCTCGGTGAACACCTAGGTGGAGTGAGCTATCATCCGGTTGTAGTGTTTTGTAAATCCCTAACATCGGGACTGATGACAGTTCACTACACCTAGGTGTTCACCGAGGAAGATTGTAACAGAATATACTTACTGCAGTGCTATTCTGTTATAATCTCCCTCGGTGAACACCTAGGTGAAGTGAGCTGTTATCCGAATAGCACTGCAGGAGAGCAATAGGGCCACTAGCACACTTAAAAAACACATACAGAGACCGCTGTCATCCGTCCCCGCCGCCGAGGCCCGCCGCGACGACAACGTACGTTCCCTCCCCGACCCTTGCTCGTGCCAGCCCGCGTCGCTGAGCCTGTAGCTTTAAATTCGTCCCTAAATAATGGAAATCCGATCCAGCCTGTCCCTTTGCTGTCCTCCCCCAGCGACGCCTTAAGCCGAGGCCCTTACCCCACAGGGTGTGCCCTTCCTTAGCGTGTATGTAAGTTTTTTTATGCCTGGCTGGAGGCCCTAAAAATTTTAAGGCACTACAGGAAAGTCCGGTTAAGCAGGCGAAAACCAACCTAGGTTGACCTGCGAAGTGCCCCAGTCGGAAAAAAAAGACTCCTACACTCTTTCCGGCTGACAGCTGACCCAGTTAAGTGTCTCGTCGGACTACAGACCACGCTACCGCGCCCTTCTATCGTCTGAGCCTAAGCCACCATCTTATCTAGTGTGCCTAATCCGATTTTTCCTTTGGGAGAAACCCGCCACACTATTTCTAAACCACTGCAACACCTGTAAGCCAGAATCAACAGTGGCGAAGCAATCAAGCTCGACGAGTCCCAGAAAAACCATCAAATGTCTTGGATCCCGCAACGAAATTAATCAGAAAAGAACAGCACTTCCCTCCAAATCAAACAGGAGACAGAACAGAACTAGGCCAATAGGCACAAAGGGACGTTTACAACTGGGAAAATTCCAGTTGCCAAGCACCACGGATTATAATTGACATAATTTATAGGTCCTAAAAAGTGAGCAGTTACATTAAATTTCATTCCATTAATAAGTATGGTAAAATCGCTTGAACGCACGGAAATTAGTTCTAGTTTCTAGCATTGTTATTTGTGACCTTAGTCTGTAATTTATCTCCATTAATAGTTGCACTGGTCAACCCCGTGCTTCACTCAATACTTTATTGCATTTCATAATGTGTACAACTAGTTGGTAATGTTGGAATGAGAACATCGAATCAATTATTCACACGCGATCACGCCACAATCTTTAGAACATAACTTTACCTTTAAGCCCGCATCGTACATATCCTCATTTTTTGACTTATCTCGAGTACGACTTTCTCTCTCTCGACCTTTGGAACCTCTTCGAGCTACAGGTACCTCCGTAGAGGTAACATTCTTTAACTGAAAATAAAAAAATATTTATTTATACAGGTCCAAATAGTGGTGTAATAAAAAACTGTTTTAGCGGTTCGGACCGCGCCCGCGACAGGAGACCGAGACCAGAGACAGAGACAGAAGACCGCGAGCGTCACTTCTACACTAGATTGTATGGGCGCCAGTTCGCGTGTGCGATTGAGACATGAGACAGAGACGCGAGACCGAAGACAACAAGACGGTCTCCGCGCCGAACCAGTAGGGCAATAAATATGTTCCTTGCAGTAGTGTCTCGTGTCGCGCACGAAAAGGACGTGTGTTTATTATTAAAAATGATGATGAAGCTTATTGAACTCAGGCAGCACCCTCCCATATACAATGCACGACTTGACTCCTACAGTGACGAAAATTTAAACGACAATATACAAATCATCGTCTTATTCTTCCTCTTATAGTACTATACCTAAGTAATACTATAAGTACTATAAGTAGTACTATAAGTTACTACAGTGTAAATTAATGACACACAACTGACTGCACAATACTGAATTAATAGTAGTAGATCGATTCTGTAAAATTCAAACAACAACTCGCATCTCACATCGCTATTCACTCTCACTTCGCATAAGGTTCAAAATGACCTTGATATATTTGACACTGAATCGGGTTCGAGTGCAAAGTGAGTGTCGAAGTGACGGGGAAATGACCTTACAGAATGCCACTTCTTACGACATCTCATACTTTACCTGTCAAAATCTCCCTGTCAATTTAGTTCAACTCGCTGACACGCTCGCAAGGGTGGCGCTAGTTTAAATTTGAATTATCAATAAAATTTTTAGAATGCCAAACAAAGAACAGCAGATTCAGGTTCGAAGTTTAGAATGAGGTCTCTTACAGAATCCCACCCCTGTAGGTCGATTCTGTAAAATTCAAACAACAACTTGCATCTCACATCGCTATTCACTCTCACTTCGCATAAGGTTCAAAATGACCTTGATATATTTGACACTTTAATCGGGTTCGAGTGCGAAGTGAGTGTCGAAGTGACGGGGAAATTACCTTACAGAATGCCACTTCTTACGTCATCTCATACTTTATCTGTCAAAATCTTCCCGTCAATTTTGTTCAACTCGCTGACACGCTCGCAAGGGTGGCGCTAGTGTAAATTCGAATTATCAACCGAGTTTTTAGAATGCCAATCAAGAAACTCACAGCGGATTCAGATTCGAACTTTAGAATGAGGTTTTACAGAATCACAACCCTGCTTTGGTTGCGGTCTCCTGTCTTTGTTTCTGGGGGCCAAGTCTGCTATTTTTATAATTTCGTCATTCCAACACGATCCCATTATCATTTTGCAAAAAGTTCGTAATCTGCTAAATTCATAATGATCGATCATTGATCGGTCGAATTAAAAGCAATGACTGCACAATGACGTTCTAATGGTAGGTCACTGATCAAAGGAACTGTCAAAATTTCATTCAATTGTCATTTTGTACGAGATTACCATTCTATATCATTTCTTTCAATGGCGTGTCAGTGGTTGACCATTGGAAAGTCATAATGACGCCATTATATAGTAGATTACCAAACTTGTCAAAATCAACAATTATGAAATCAATGATAGACACTATTCTGACACTATAGCAGACTTGAGGCCCTCCTCAAGTCTGCTATTACAATAGTGTCAGAATGGAAGAAAGATTAAACATTATGAATTTAGCAGATTACGAACTTTTAGCAAAATGACAATGGGATCGTGTTGGAATGACAGGAGACCGAGACCAGGGGGTCTCGGTCTACTGTTGCGGGCGCGGCGCTAACCGGCACCTTTACGCATGTATATTTAGATCAGATGCATCCGGTTAGACTGGAAGTCGACTCCAATATAGTTGAGAAAAGGCTAGGCAGATGATGGTGTCAATATTATAAATCAAATGTTGGTGCTTACGCTATCTTCAGGCAGGCTGGTGGTAGACCGTTGATGAGACCGACGTTTGCCGCCGCGACCACGGCGCCTCTGCAAGAATATTGGATAGTTAACGTTCTTCTCCATACATACCTAGGTACCTATGTTTTTCATCATGTCAACCTTTAGACGCTGAAGCTTTAGAGCTGGAAGAGGGGTTCAGTAATCATCATGCTTGGTCGATGTATGTTTGCGATCGAAAAAACATTTTTTCTTCGGGAAAGTTGTTTGTTATCATGAACACAATCACGTGTTTAAGTATCGTACACTAATTACCAGTCACCCTATATTTTTGTATTCATTAACCTTGGCTTAAGCAGTGCTAGCGTGAATTAACAGCTTTTGGTGGAACTATTCAAGGTTGAATAATTTGACACATTTGATAGTTCATTATAATGTAACGGCGAATGCGATAAATAAGCAGTACAGCCGTCATCATAATAAGGTTTCCTAGTAGAGGGTTCATGGCGTAGATTTCAAACAAAGTTTACACTTCTCACAATCCCTTTTATTTTACAGTAATTACTTATAATTACAGAGCTATACTGAGCAGAGTGAACCAGTGGTACAGCTTGGAGGATCCGACCTACTCGCTCGATGGCTTCCAAAAGAGTGTTCTGTAACTTTGGCTCAAAACGTAATCGTCGGCCACTTCAACGATTTCGCTCACGTGACTCGTCACGACGTGTCGACGTCGACGTTGTCCCCCGTGTGATGTCCGGGCTAGAATAGCACCCCACCATTTCATTCCGAGGGCGTCAAAGAAGGCACTTAAGCGAAAATCCGGAAGTAGGGCACTAGGGGCTTAAGAGCGCCCATCCCGTCATATTTCCCATACAAACGCTCGTACGCGATTATGGCGTTAAAACAAATTATTTCCTAAATATTTTTAACACTCAGGTATCTTGTGGTTAAAATCTAGGTTTGTATGAAGCCAAAAATAAACTTTTTTGAGAAACTAATTCAGTAAACACGTCCGAAAATCAGCTTTTTTGCACAATTTTATCTGAACTTTGGCCGTTCATAATGCAATCATACATTGAAAAAGTAAAATAACAGCTTCATACAAACCTTGCACATGTATTGGTGATTCTAAATTACAAACATTATTACCAAAAACCTGTAAGGCTTTTTCAAAAACACGTATGTCCTGGAACAAGTATTGTGAAATTTCCGCGCGCCAATTTTCCTGTGATGTTATCGCGTTCTCACTCACTCGTTTGTTCTCGAGCTTTGCGTTGGTTGAAACAAAAAAAAATTAAATCATGCTCGCGTTGAAGTTCGTTCGATGGGGAAGGGCGCTCTTAAGTGTACTCATCAACTTCACTGCGATACCCAAGGACGCCTCTAAAAGTGGGGGTTATGGCAAAATCCCCCTTATGGGCGAGGCCTTTGTTTAAAATTGGACAGTTTCCGGCTGATGATGATGTCACGGCGTAACTCCGCTCCCGTGCAATGTAATCAATTGAATATCTTATGCTAAATTGTCGTACTCACCGACATTTGAAAAACAATATTCGCTAAGCAAAAACAGTCACGACGTCAATTTCGCGCTAACACGATATCGAGTTCGCCGTCGAGCACAGGTAAGAATGGTAACGTTAGAGAATAGCATAGCTGATCGAGAGTGTTCTTAGCTATTATTCAAGAAATTCTGTTCAGCCGTTTGAAGACTACCAGATTTTTTGTAGTTGATGAATGGCTGTGAAGATCTTCCACAGATCTGATCGAGTTTTGTTATTTTTGGGGTCTTTTAAATTTAAATTTTGAAACGTGCAACAAGCATCTGCTTTCTGACTAACTGATCGGCTTCTTGGCCGTTGAAAAGTGCCTGTAAATGGTTTAATTGAAAGAAATACTTTCAATTTGTTTTTTTTTTTCTTTTTTCATATGTACTATCGTGGACCTAGTGAAAAATTAACTTAGTGGTGGTCAGGCGGGTGTCCGCCTGACCACCACTAAGTTCATTTTTGCTTGCACTCAAAAGATGGAAGCGTTCTCTACCCCGCCCCGTTGACTTCGCAGGCGCCAAGGGTTTTTTTTTTTAACTGAGCAGGCGGTAAGTCCGCGATAGTACATGCCATGATATCTCTCATCACCCTTGGTTGACTTGTAGAGAATGCCTAAGCATTAAGTCCACGTTTGTACCTTTGTGCATGAAGTATAAATAAATAAATAAATTCTAGTCTGGTACGTTCAAAATCGAAAGGTCAATTCTTCTATAACCCGACCGCTCCCGACAGCGAGGAGAGGACCACTATCTCTGTGTATGAAAAACGTCCGTTAAAATGTGCCACATAAGGGTGGCGCGACCACGGAACGGATAAACCCTATTTATCTGTTCCGTGGGCGCGACAATTGCGACCAAGGGGCCAAGTCTGCTATTTTTATAATTTCGTCATTCCAACACGATTCCATTGTCATTTTGCTAAAAGTTCGTAATCTGCTACATCTATAATGGTCGATCATTGGTCGGTCAATGGTCTCATAATAGAATTGTGTTATAATGACATTGTCAACAAATTTGAACATTTATTCATGCCAGATTTCATTTATATATACTTTTACATATTATTTATAAGTGTTATAAGCAATCTGAAGTAGTAAGAAGTTCGTAAACTAAGTCAGTCATTAATTTGTCATTATGTACGACATTACCATTGTATATAATTTCTTTCAATGGACTGTCATTGGTTGACCATTGGAAAGTCATAATGACGCCATTATATTAGTAGATTACCAAACTTGTCAAAATCAACAACTATGAAATCAATGACAGACCATTCTGACACTATTGTAATAGCAGACTTGAGGCCCAGGTAAACGTTTTCTAACTCGACATACTTCAATCCGTTAGGAACTGCTACATTCATGTCATACCCTAGGCCTACGCTAGCGCCATTTTAGCGCGTGTTAACGCCTAACCCGGCGATGCGCGGGGGGTCTGGTCGGCCCCTCCCCCGCGACCCCGCGTGAGCCTATATAAACGCGTGCGCGGGACCATTTTTCGTGCGATCGACAACTAGCATTATATTCAATATTTCGAACATAAAGTATCAAAGCATTGTATCAAATTTAAAGTAATTAAACGAGTAGTCTACCATCAACCCGAGTATATTTTCAGCTCCGCACACTATACCTGACACACAGCACAAGCATTGCAAGGTCTAACCCTAGACATTTTGGTGCCGTGACCAGGATTCAGAATATTGGAAATTGTTAAAAAGGAACAAATTGAAGGACAAGGCCAAGGACATAAGGAGTTAAAGGACAGAGGGAAGAGAGAGTAACCAAAAGGATAATTTACGCCAAAAATTGGTGAGCCCATTCCTTTTTTTCCCGACTACCTACTACCAACTTTTCCTAGTGCCGATATTGGTTATTTTGTGGTAAGGTTTCTGATATTCTGGTGTCTGTTGGTGTAGAACCTGGGTATTGTATAATTTAATTGATAACACAACGTAGGATTTGTCGTATTTTAAACAATGTCTTTTGCGGCCAGAAAAAGTGCAGAGCCAATAAAGCGCCGCAGCTACATAAAGGGTAGATTGACAATTTTTAAATCGTTTGTAGAAGATATTAGCGAATTAGAAAGGCTATCAGATTAGCAAACAGCCGAGCTACGATTAAGATTAACGAAATTGGAAGCATGTTTCTCAACTTTCGACGATTTACAGTCTGAGATTGAAATTGAATCTGAAGACCCGAGCGAACAAATGAAGATTCGTTCCGAGATCGAAGGTCAATTTTATTCTTTAATTTCTCAAGGTAAATGCATTTTAGATAAATTTGAAGTTCATGCTAAACGAAAAAGTATAGCTCATCAATCTTTTAGACAATCTGGAAGTTTCGAAAGTGCCGACGCATTTACAAGTTGTATAAAATTACCCACCATTAAGTTACCCACGTTTGATGGAACTTATAGCAAATGGTTAGAGTATAGAGATAAATACGAGGCATTAATTCATAAAAACGAAAATATTGATACGATAAATAAATTTCATTACTTGCGATCATCATTGGAGGGTAGCGCTGCATTAATAATTAACTCTTTGTCGTTTTGTTCAGATAATTACTTCGTTGCGTATGACTTACTGTGCCAACGATTTAACAATAAAAGACTTTTAATAAATAATTATATGAAAGCATTATTTAGCATAGAAGGTGTTACAAGAGAGTCTGAAAATTCACTGCGTTCTATGATTGACAATATAACTAAGAATTTAAGAGGCCTAAAGACTTTAGAACAACCCGTAGAACACTGGGATACCATAATAATCTATTTAGCCGTAAATAAACTAGATAATGTAACTTCTAGAAAGTGGGAGGAATATAAAAGTTCCTTAGGAGATATACCTACCCTCGAAGAATTCTTTAAATTTTTACGTGATCGAGCTGACGTAATCGAATCGAGCAGGTCTTGTAAAATAAGTGGAAATAGTAAAAATGAAAAGGCCACGAATTTGGTTGCGTCTGCTCAAATGAGCAGTACCCGTCCCTCTAATTGCGTCGTTTGTAATCAAGATCATCGCTTATTTGAATGCACGAGGTTTATTTCTATGAGTTTGGCAGAAAGAAACGAAGTTGTTTCAAAAAATAAATTGTGTCTTAATTGCTTTAAACCGGGTCATCGCGCCTATAATTGTAAATCAGCTGGCTGTCAAACATGTAAGTATAAACATAATTCTCTGTTGCATAGAAGTAAACCTCAAACAGCAGATAGCAATGTAAACTCGAGTAGCGGTGTGCATCAGGCGATAATCGAACCGGCAACGACTTCAATGCCCGTCGAGCCGATCACTGCGCATACGTTCGCGCCGGCGCAGCTCGCAGCGGAACCGGTTTCCTTATCGACGATCGCCGCTAAACACGTACTTCTTTCAACCGCGCTAGTTAAAGTATTTAGCAAAGTAGATAATAAATATTATGTAGCACGTTTATTATTAGATTCTGGTAGCCAAATATCGCTAGTAACTGTAGATTTATGTAATAAGTTAGGGTTGTCGCGCACCGAAGTTAATCAAAATTTGAATACTTATGGTATAGGAAATAGTAAGATACAAGTAGCAAATAGCTGTAAGTTAGTAATACACTCAAGGCATAACGATTTTTCGGTAGAAGTTGACTGCATGATCTTGCCAAAAATTACGAATAGGTTACCAAATGTGAAGGTAAATGTAAATGAATTGAATATTCCTGGTAACATATTCGGTAATTTGGCGGATAGCAGATTTTATGAACCTGCCGACGTAGATATATTGGTAGGAGCAGATTTGTTTTGGGATTTGGTGACCGGTCAACAAATAAAGTTAGGTAAGGGTCTACCCACACTGCAGAATTCTAAGTTAGGTTGGCTTGTCACTGGTCCAGTGTATAGTAGGAATGCTCCACAGTATGAAGTGAAGTGTAATTTAACTAGAAGTACATGTGAACAGTTAGAAAAATTTTGGAAAATTGAAGAAGTATTAAATATAAATGAAAAACCGTATAGCACAGAAGAAGAATTTTGTGAAAAACATTTTGTAGAAAATACTTGTAGAATGAGTGACGGTAGGTTCTGTGTGAAGATGCCATTTCACACATCTCCGTCCGTATTAGGTGATTCGTTAGGAATAGCAAAATCGCGTTTAATTAACCTAGAAAAAAGACTTAAAAAACAACCTAGTGTAAAAAGTTCCTATACTGAGTTTATAAAAGAATATGAACTATTGAATCATTTGTCTGAAACTAGCAAGCCTGCCTTTGCATATTATTTACCGCACCATCCAGTTATTCGCGAAAAAAGTGAGACAACAAAACTTCGGGTAGTGTTTAACGCGTCTCAGAAATCAAGTAGTGGGTATTCGTTAAATGACATACAAATGGTTGGTCCAGTCATTCAAGATGACTTATTCAGTATATTACTTAGGTTTAGGCAACACAAATATGTCATGACGTCAGACATTGAAAAAATGTATAGGCAAATATTAGTATCTGAAAGTCAAGGACATTTGCAAATGATATTATGGAAAGATAATGAGCACGACCCGTATAAGTATTTAAGGTTAAACACGGTTACCTACGGAACCGCGTCTGCCCCGTTTTTAAGTACTCGTTGTCTTTTGCAGTTATCAAATGAGTGTGATGATTTAGAAATTAAGGAAATAATTAAACGTGATTTTTATATGGACGATTTGATTACCGGACATCAGACTGAGGAAGGGTTAAATCGGATTTGTAGAATTATTACTAAAACCTTAAGTTCATCCGGATTTAATTTACGAAAGTTTAGATCAAACGCGCCTAAATTATTTTGTGAAAATTCCAATGAAGTGCAATCAATCACTGAATTCAAAACGGTTACTAGCACTTTAGGTTTAACTTGGTCCCCTCAGCCTGATGTATTCAAATTTTGTGTACAAATCGACAACCATCAAAACATTACCAAACGAAGTATATTGTCTTCGATTGCGAAGATTTTCGATCCTTTAGGGCTTTTAGGTATATTTGTCATTAAAGCAAAATTAATTTTACAGAAGTTATGGTTATGTAAATATGGGTGGGACGACCCAGTAACTGAAGAAATACAAACTTTATGGCATAACTTGATTAAAAACATGAATTCTCTTATCTGTGTTGAAGTACCTAGGCATGTTATGTGTGAAGATGCCGTACACATCGAAATCCATATTTTTTCTGATGCTTCTATGTGCGCATACGGTACGTGTGCTTATGTGCGCTCAATTAATCGGAACGGAGGCATTCATGTACAATTACTCTGTGCTAAATCAAGGGTCGCTCCATTAAAAAGTCTAACTATACCTAAGCTCGAGTTGTGCGGCGCGTTATTGTCCGCCGAGTTGGGAAACAGAGTGACTCACTCATTACGTTGAGCCGGCTCTACACTACTCGCGAAGTTGCCTCGACGAAGTATTCACCAAAGTTGATCGAAGTCCGAAGTATGTGACTACACACTCGTGCAACTTCGCGAGGAGCTCAGTCGCCCGGCGCCCGCACGATAGGCATCATGGATAACGTTCAAGTGGCAGCTGCCGTTGACTTTAATTTTTTTTAAAATATAATATTTTAAATTAATTTAAAATTTAAATTAATTAAATTAATATTTTATATTTTAAAATTATTTAAAAACCAAGCATCGTTGACTTTTTTTTTGTCTTTATGACCCCTCTCATTTGGGTCCCAAATAACTGGCTCTGATTGCAGTGTTTCTAGGAACAAGAAAATTTGTTCTTGTGTCCACTGTATATCACTCATCGTATCAGTGTTCTGTAAATTACGGAACGATGAATACAACATGCGCTGTTGACGTCTCGATGCAAACTGAAGTGAGCCGAGTAGTGTAGTAAGACGCTTCGTGTTCGCAACTTCGGGATACTTCGAGTCCTTTGACTCGGGCGCAAAAACCGACAACGACTGGAAGTCGCCCGATGCGAGCCGAGGTTGCACGAAGCGAAGCGAAGTGCCCTTCTACACTATTGTATTCGCTCAACTTCGACCTACTTCGCGAGTAGTGTAGAGCAGGCTTTATAATGTGGTCCGCTGTGTTTACTGGACAGACTCGATGATAGTGCTCGGGTGGTTGCGTACTGATCGCGCAGTTTCAAAACAATTAAAGGTGTTTGTTTCGAACAGAGTAGGTAAAATTAAAAATCTAACAAAAGATAGTGAATGGAGATACGTACCAACCAATGTAAACCCAGCTGATTGCATTTCACGAGGAGTCGACCAACTGAATGATTCAGTGCAGAAATTATGGTGGAGTGGGCCATCCTTTCTATCGCTATCAGAGACAGAATGGCCAAAGGTAGATAAGAATAAATTTAAAAGTGTACAGTTGCCGGAAGTTAAACTCGTAGGCTCATTAGTAGCAAATGTAAATATTAAAAATACGTTAATAGAATTTGAACGTTATTCTAAGCTTAAGAGATTACAAAATACAATGGCCTACGTAATTAGATTTGTTAAGAATTGTAGAATTAAGAATCGTGAATATAGACTCACTTGTAGTTATTTAACAGTTGATGAACTAAATGATAGCATGTTTAATTTAGTTAGATTGTCACAGTTAGATTCATTCAGTAGTGAGTATCATCAGCTATTAAGAAATAAGCCCATAAGTAATAAAAGTAAATTATTATCGCTTAGCCCATTTTTGGATTCTGAACTTAAGTTAATACGGGTAGGAGGGCGTATTCGTAATGCACCTCTTCCCTACGATAAAAAGCATCCCTTTCTTTTAGATTCTAGCCACCGACTGTCAAGGCTTATTTTTGAGAACGAACATAATATGAGGTTATTTCACGGGGGTTGTCAATTAATGGTATCAGCTGTTCGAGAAAAATACTGGGTCATTAATGCTCGTAAAATAGCTAGAAGCGTAGCTAATAGTTGCATAGTATGTAAGCGATTTAAATTTAAGGCAATAGTGCCTATCATGGGAAACTTACCCAAGCAACGCTTGAAGCCAGGGACACCTTTCGAAACTTCTGGAGTCGACTTAGCTGGTCCTTACCTCATAACTGATAGAAAGGGTCGCGGTTGTAAGATCAGTAAATGTTACATGTGTTTATTTATTTGTTTTACAACTAAGGCCCTGCATTTAGAAGTTGTCAGTGATTTAAGTACTGAAGCATTTTTATTGGCTCTCAGAAGATTTATTTCACGGCGTTCAAAACCTAACACACTATATTGTGATAATGCGACAAATTTCTTAGGTGCTAGTAACGAACTAAATAATTTTTTATTAGAAAATAACGGAGAAATAAATAAATTTTGCTCTGAAGAAGGTATGAAATTCGCCTTCATACCACCATACGCCCCAAATTTCGGAGGACTATGGGAGGCCGGGGTAAAATCAGCCAAATTCCATATCAAAAGGGTTTTAGGAAACAGGCACTTGACTTACGAAGAACTTTCCACACTATTCAGCCAAGTAGAAGCCATATTGAATTCCAGACCCTTATTCCCCCTCTCATCCGATCCTAATGACCTCCGTCCCCTGACTCCTGGGCATTTTCTCGTCGGTAAACCACTGATAGCTCTTCCCTCTGCTGACGTGTCAAACATTAATACCAATCGACTCCACAGATACGAACAATTAGAACAGATGAGACAATGTTTTTGGATGAGATGGCAACATGACTACGTCACAGAGCTCCAGCATCGTACCAAATGGCGTAAGGCGGACAGAACCTTAAAAATTGGAGATATGGTCATTATCAAGGAGAACAACTTGCCTCCCTTAAAATGGAAAATTGGACGAATCCAGGCCTTGCACGTGGGCAATGACGAAGTGGCCAGAGTAGCAGACGTGAAGACAGCTAATGGTATCGTCCGCCGAGCAGTAAACCGCCTTTGCCCGTTGTTCGAGCCTGATATAGGCTTGAAGGAGCAGCCTTCAAGGGGGGAGGATGTTAACGCCTAACCCGGCGATGCGCGGGGGGTCTGGTCGGCCCCTCCCCCGCGACCCCGCGTGAGCCTATATAAACGCGTGCGCGGGACCATTTTTCGTGCGATCGACAACTAGCATTATATTCAATATTTCGAACATAAAGTATCAAAGCATTGTATCAAATTTAAAGTAATTAAACGAGTAGTCTACCATCAACCCGAGTATATTTTCAGCTCCGCACACTATACCTGACACACAGCACAAGCATTGCAAGGTCTAACCCTAGACAGCGCGTTTTAAAACTGTTACTAGCTGCATATTTTTCAATTTTCCCCCATAAGAGATAGTGCTCCTCAACCTTCTTTACAATTTTCCCCCATCAGAGATGGTGCTCCTCAACCTTCTTTACAATTTTCCCCCATCAGAGATGGTGCTCTTCAACCTTCTTTACAATTATCCCCCATCAGAGATGGTGCTCATCTACCTTCCATACGCTTAACTAGGACCGTGACAGTTGCCACAAGTCCCGCACCGCGCAGCTGCCTTAGGTACGGTCTCGGGCTATACAAGTTATGAGAATAGGGTATTTTAATTTACCAAAAAAAAAACTAATTAGTCCGTCAGATAGATTTCCAAAAAATATTGGACACGTGTTTTTTCTTTTTTCACTTAAACAAAAAATGAAAGAAAGAAAAAGAAAAATTGTTTATTTGCAACCTCGTACAGGTAAACACAAACACGAACACGAAGACGATACAAAGCGTCGAAAACTATGTCACTACACTTTTACTGGCGAAGTGACGTCACAAACCCCCACCCATGACCTTTGATGCGTTTTATCTTCGTCAGTTTGTATTGATTTGATAAAACCAAAAATACGTATCCAATATTTTTCGATAATCTAACTGACGGACTAATTAGACTTTTTTGGTAAAATACCCTATTGCCTCCAATTAGATGTTTGCATTCTATTCATCAAATGTAGCTTGCACAGACAAAACCCTTGTCTATTATAAATAGATCAACGAATTGCGCCCAGGACGCGGACATCAAGATATCTACTTCTTGCCCATTGAAGACCAGGAAAAACGTCCGTGAAGCTCTTTATAGATCACCGAATTGTAGGATGCCGACACCAAGATATCTACCTCTTGCCCATTGAGGACCAGGAAAGAAAGTCCGTGAAGCTCTTTCTAGATTACCGAATTGTAGGATGCCGACACCAAGATATCTACCTCTTGCCCATTGAGGACCAGGAAAGAAAGTCCGTGAAGCTCTTTCTAGATTACCGAATTGTAGGATGCCGACACCAAGATATCTACCTCTTGCCCATTGAGGACCAGGGAAAAAAGTCCGTGAAGCTCTTTATAGATCACCGAATTGTAGGATGTGGACACCAAGATATCTACCTCTTGCCCATTGAGGACCAGGGAAAAACGTTCATGAAGCTCTTTAAACTGACATACACCCTGGCGATCATTAGTACTACAGGCCGTCAGTTCTCTTTAGACAAAGAGAG
Organism: Charanyca ferruginea; assembly: GCA_947361185.1. NCBI lineage: Eukaryota > Metazoa > Arthropoda > Insecta > Lepidoptera > Noctuidae > Charanyca > Charanyca ferruginea. The sequence goes on along the minus strand of OX376080.1, from coordinate 9,854,706 downwards.
ATAGTATTTTTTTTTTAACTGAATGAAAATCTTTTATTGAAAGCACACTATGCAGCCGAGCATAGTATTGTTAGTTTGGTGATTACATCCCGGATAAAAATGCTTGGCTGGATGCTGGACCTGCTCCATAATGACAAGGGTTCATAGATTAATTGATAAGCATATGATATAGCTGCTGAAGATGTAGATCTACATTATCTTTGCATTGTATTAACTCAATCTATACGAGATATGTCTTTCCTTAATTCAAGAATGTGCTCTGGCGGTTGTGAGTATGTAATGCTCACTTTAGTGTCTCGCTGATGGTGGCGCATGTGTTGAATCATTCGATTCAAGAGGAGGAAGGCAATAAAACAATATAAATTCACCACAAAATTTTATTGAACCATAACGCTTACTCTTCTAAATCTTTAGGTTCCGTTATAGAATCTACGAACACAATAGAGTTGCACTCTGCTGCGTCACACTGCAGCATAGGGGGCACCTCTACAGGAGTTACAGAATACTCATCACCAATCACATAAGGGTTCCCATCGATCCACAATGCATCGAAGAGACAGTAGATATGGACTTTTATCGTCATATAACTTATAAATTTGTAGATTCTTCCTCCACATTCACCCAAATGTTCTTTAATGCTCTTATCAGTTTTATACATAAGCAAAAGGTTGTGAAACTTTGTTATTTCATCAGTTACAACCTTCTTGATCAGATTTGTGTAAATGATGTCAGCTTCAATGTGTCTTTCGGGGTCTTCATACATTCTTTGCTTGATTCTTAATATAGCGTCTGACATTCTCACTCTAAATATGACTCCTGGATTCATCTGGTCGGGTAAGATGCCAGGTTTTCTTGTCGTTGTAGAGAACTCTAAAACTCTGTCCTTCACTGGTTCTGGATACGTGTAGTGATGTGGTCTTTCCCGAAGTTGAGGGCCAAGCAGGGTGTTAAATTTTCTCACGTTCTGCGGCAAAAAATGTCTTGTCAGTTCTCGGCAATTATGTGGCTTTTTTTCTCTTTTATTTCGGACACAAGTGCACTTTTATTTTAAGTCAAATATTGTGGAATAATTATTTTATATCGTTTTTTGAATAAACGCTATGAAAATTAGATATTATTGTGTCTTTTGAAATTTGACCCGCGTTTTCCGGTGTTAAACGTTTTAATAACCACAAGGCTGACGAATTCTTGGGCTAGAACAAGATAAAATTGAAACACTATAATATCGGTGGTATAGCAGATATATTATTGTTTATTCACTCTAAACATACAAATATTCTTACAGGCTAGACTCAATCCCATATAGACTTATTCCATTTACTGTAAAATCCACCCAAGAAACTTGTAAAAAAATTAAGATGTGAATGAGAACACAACAAAGACATCCGTTTCGGAAGCATTTAAGTCATTTATGTCAGAAGACATAAATGACACTCACAAATTGAAAGAATTGAAAGAATGACAAAAATTGAATTGAAAGAATGACAAAAATTCAATCACACTCGCGTTGAAATTTGACCGATGGGGAAAACCCCATCGGTCAAATTTCAACGCGAGTGTGATTGAATTTTTTATTGTCTCATCCAACGCAATGTTCGAATACAAACGAGTGAGTAAGAATGCGACAACATCGCATGAAAATTGGCGCGCGGAGATTTCACAAAACTTGTTCCAGGAAATACGTGTTTTTGAAAAGGCCTTACAAGTTTTTGGTAAAAATGTTTGTAATTTAGAATCTCCATCACGTGTGCAAGGTTTCGATGAAGCTGTTTTTTTTTTTACTTTTTCAATGTATAAGTGCATTATGATCGGCCAAATTTCAGATTTATAAAATTTATGCCAGAAAGCTGATTTTCGGACGTGTTTACTGAATTGGTTTATCAAAAAAGTTGTTTTTTCGTTAATAGGAACCTAGATATGAACTACAAGATGCTCGTGTGTTACTAGAAAGGGACAGAATTCCTGACGCGAAGGCACATCGTGTTCTCTCCAATTTTATTATAAGATTCTTGGGGTCGCCATATTACTATTGGTGGCAAGAAGCTTATAGATAAAAGTGGAGGCAACACTCTAAATACCTAAGTGAAGCCAACTGTGGGCAGACGCTCTCTTTCTGAATGCATACATAAGATAAAGAAAACACATATCATTGTCTCGTTCTTATGTATGCATTCAGAAAGAGAGCATCAGCCCACAGTTGGTTTCAAGCTTTTGTTCTAAGTGTTGGCTTCATTTATACCTATATCTTCATGATTGGTGGCCATACTTATCGCCTAGATTAACCTTAATTTATGACGGTAATGGTATCGAATGCTTCAAATTAATTTAAAGTCAAGTTATGCTATTATAAAGCGATTAAATTTATAGCATTCTTAATCTTTTTGTAACCGATTAGTCTCATAATTGATTTCTAGATGTGTTCAAATTATCTTTTTCGTACCCAAAAATTTAGTGGTTACCTAGGTACTTAGTAAGCGCAAACAAAGATCATTAACCTTTATTAACCCAGGGTAAAAAATCAAAAACGTGGCGTCGTCGGCGCCAAGCTACGAGTTACGTATAAAATATGTCACGTAGTCATGACTGTCAGTGGCGTGATGAGCACATTTTGGATTGTCATCTGTACATGACTGTGGCTATGCCCTTAGAGCTAATTAATAGTATCAACACGGACTAGAAGAAAAAGAAGGACTCCGCGCCACGCATATCGAAAGTGAAGCACCATAAGTAAGCCGGACCGTTTGTACGGTCAGCTCAGATTATCAAATAAAAGGCAGATGAGGAAAGTGTTAAAAATCAAAATATCAAATAAACTCTTGGCAATGACCTAAAATACCTACTGAAAAGTATTAAATCGTTTTATTTTATGTTATTTAGACGATATGAAAATTTTACAGTGTTAATCTAGGTACTTATGTTGCTGACCGTCTCAGATTATGAAACAAAAGGCAGATAGACCGTGCGGAACACTGAGAGTGAAGCCACAAAAGCAAATACAAATTCAAAAACGAATACCTACAATCTCGTGATTGTATTTGCTTTTGATTTTTTATTTGTTTAAGTATTTGTTTTTTATAACAATGCTTCGCTTCGTGCTGTACTGACTCGTGTCAGTACAGCACGTACGTACGTACGCACGTACGCACGTACAGTACAGTACAATTGTAGGTATTCCTTTTTGAATTTGTATTTGCTTTTGTGGCTTCACTCTCAGTGTTCCGCATGATCTCTCTGCCTTTTGTTTCATAGTCTGAGACGGTCAGCAACATGTAGATTAACACTGTTAAATTTTCATATCGTCTAAATAACATAAAATAAAACGATTTAATACTTTTCAGTATTTTAGGTCATTGCCAAGAGTTTATTTGATATTTTGATTTTTAACACTTTCCGCATTTCCTTTAATATTGTGCTGAATAATAATGATTTAAAAATCTGAAGTCTTAATCGACTTTTGTTACTGACTTTACAAACAGGGGCCAAATCTGCTATTTTTATAATTTCGTCATTCCAACACGATCCCATTGTCATTTTGCTAAAAAGTCGTAATCTGCTAAATTTATAATGGTCGATCATTGGTCGGGCGAATTAAAAGCAATGACGTTCTAATGGTAGGTCACTGATCAAAGGAACTGTCAAAATTTTAGCAGAATACCGCCTAAGTCAGTCACTCAGTTGTCATTTTGTACGAGATTACTATTCTATAAATTTCTTTCAATGGCGTGTCAGTGGTTGACCATTGGAAAGTCATAATGACGCCATTATATTAGTAGATTACCAAACTTGTCAAAATCAACAATTATGAAATCAATGATAGATCATTCTGACACAATTGTAATAGCAGACTTGAGGTCTAGGCCTCACGCACACATTTACGTCATAGTCACGGATTAGAAAAAAAAGGACACCGCGCCACGCATATCGAAAGTGAAGCGCCGCACCGTACCGATATGTGTGCGTCGCGTCGGTCCGACTTACTTTTAAGGTTGTAGGGACTCAGGCAATAATGCTAGCGAGGCCAAACGCAATGTTCCCCGCGTATATAGATAGTGCAATCCACGAAGACGCGCCCCTCCAATTTTTGGTTTAGGGGGTTTTCGTGTCGCTTTGTTCTGATTAGTCTATTCATTGTAGTGTGCGCGTGCACTCATAGGTAATAATAATATAATATGTGGGGACATTTTCACACACGGCCATCTGACCCCAAACTAGGGAGACCCTGTACTATGGGTGTCAGACAGCTGATATACATACACAAACACATTTTTGTTTTGTAAATACATACATATATAGATAAACAACACCCAGACACAAGGCAAATACAAGTGCTCATCACACAAATATTTACCCTGGGCAGGAATCGAACCCGCAACACGCTGCAGTCGATCGCTCAGCCACTGCGCCAACCGTGTCGTCAAGGTATAGATACGCCAGATAGGTAATTAGTGTGTACCGATAACACTCAAACATTGACGGAAGCTTGCACACATACCTATACTATAAACGGTTAGGAGGTATAGTGGGGCGCGTCTTCGTGGATTGCACTATCTGTACAGTTTGGTGGCCAGTCGTTTGCCCAGCGCCGTGCATGTCGTGTGTTCTGTCACCTTATGTAAACAACGTCAGGTACTTGATTGGTAACAGTGAAATAGATTTTAGTAACGTACTCATGCATTTCATTTATTCTCCTTTTTCCAACCACATAGAATAAACCCAACAAAGGTGCTTCACTTTCGATATGCGTGGCGCTGAGTCCTTATTTTTTCTAGTCCGTGAGTACTGAACGAAATAGAGCGTTTGTTGCGCAAAAAAAATGCATCAGAGCAATTTATGGGCTAGCGCCTGAGGAGTCCTGCGAGCCAATATTTAAAATACTTGGTTTATTACCGCTACCGTGTTTTTATATATATGAAATATGCATGTTTGTATGGAAATATAAAGAATATTTTGTAAAAGTGCCTGACGTGAGCTCTAGAAATCGGAGAGACCAAAATAGATTAGTTTTTTATGACACTCCCAGACTGTCCAAATACGGCCAAAGTTGTCTAACTATTTGTGTAAGAATTTATAATAAAATACCTAGGGAACTTAAAATCTTAAATAATACACTATTTAAAACCAAATTACTGGAATGGCTCAATACCCATAACTTTTACTCCCATAAAACATTCTTAGATAATAAAATTTAAAATAGGTTATGACTCGATTTTGCATGCTATAGTTCCAATAGCTAAACATGTTTGTACTTCTGTTTTAATTGTAAGACCTATAAATACCATGTTTAAAGCAAATAAAGAATTTGAATTTGAATTTTTATCAAATAATATTGTCCGGCTAAGATCGGCCTTTTGACCCATACTATTAAGTATTCTGTGCCCATAGTGTGACAGTCGCTGGATGACTGTTGGTACTAAAATGTATGTGATTCTGTAAGACCTCATTCTAAACTTCGAATCAGAATCCGCTGTGAGTTTCTTGATTGGCATTCTAAAAACTCGGTTGATAATTCGAATTTACACTAGCGCCACCCTTGCGAGCGTGTCAGCGAGTTGAACTAAATTGACGGGGAGGTTTTGACAGATAAAGTATGAGATGACGTATAGTGGCATTCTGTAAGGTAGTTTCCCTGTCACTTTGACGCTCACTTCGCACTCGAACCCGATTCGAAGTGTCTTTTGAACCTTATGAGAAGTGAGAGTGAATAGCAATGTGAGATGCGAGTTGTTGTTAAAATTTTACAGAATCGACCTACAGTTAGCGTTCACGCCCACAGAAAAGTGAAATTGTATGGATTTGACGTTTGTTAACCAGATGTCACGTGATGCAAATTATGTCAACTGCATACAATTAGATTTTTCCGTTGGCGTTAAAAGGGAAAAGAAAAGAAAGAACAGAAAAGGGATTTTGTCTACAGGCCCTGAGGTCCGCTACCCCAATCTGTCTAATTTCTTTATTCGTTTTTCAACTTTATCACTAAAAAATAAGTTTCATAATGAGCCATGTGGTGCGAATAGCACCACCCCATTTCTACCCGTGGGTGTCGTAGAAGGCTACAGAGGGATTTTGACCAGTAGGTCGATTCTGTAAAATTCAAACAACTCGCATCTCACATCGCTATTCACTCTCACTTCGCATAAGGCTCAAAATGACCTTGATATATTTGACACTTTTAATCGGGTTCGAGTGCGAAGTGAGCGTCGAAGTGACGGGGAAATTACCTTACAGAATGCCACTTCGTACGTCATCTCATACTATCTCCCTTCCCTCCGGATATCTGAGGTGCTCAGACGTGTTTCTAGTAGTCTCTTTTTTATTTAAAATTATAAATTATCTATCATTTTTACAAAATTTAAATTGGCATAAATATTAGGAGCGCATACTTATTAAAGAACGTACCGTACCTGCTTTGTGAACTGACAGTACTCCGTTTTTTTTTTTTTTTTTTTTTTTTTCTGTATGGCATCTCGCAGTTCAATCTGAGGGTTGGTTACTGCTTAACCGGACAATCCTGTGGTGCCTTAAAAGTGACTTTTAGGGCCTCCAGCCAGGGCAAAAACTTATAAACTAAGTGACTACGCTAAGGGCACCCCCTGCGGGGTACGAGCCTCGGCTTAGGTCGCCACTGAGAGAGGGCAGCAAAGGGACAGGCTGGATCGGGTCTCCATTAATTAGGGGCTATTTTAAAGCTAAGGGCTCAGCGACGCGGGCTGGCGCTAGCAAGGGTCGGGGGGGGGGGGCTTTACGGGGTCGTCGCGAGGGACCTCGGCGGCGAGGTCGGAATGACGGTATTTTGTGTCTGTGTTTGACTAATGTGCTAGTGGCCCTATTTCTTTCCTGAAGGAGGGTAATAGCGTCATCTGGATCGGACAGGGTATGACGTGGACGTCGGGTCCTGCTAATACGGGAAGGGGTATATCGGGCGGCCGCTACGACGAGCGGGTTGCGGTGTTTCTCCGCTTGATCGAAGAAGCGCTTGCAAGCGCGCTTCATGAACTGACGGATGGTCGGGAGTTTGAGATCGAACAGTACTCCGTAACACCCACTTTACGCACGGCGACGCAGTGACACGCCTACAATCTCATTCAAGCTTCTACCTCATCGAGAAAACACACAAAGAAGTAAACAACGTGAGTAAAACACATACTCATTAATTACCTGGCGGAGATCTACATATAATTGACGGAAAGTTTATTTGTTCAAATCGGTCGATCGCCACCTCTATAAGCTGAACCCCGGACCTAAATAGCATACAAACGTTCTTGATTGCTGGGAGCCTGGTATTTAATTTTTGTTTCTTCGTAAAAATGCCATTAAATCGCACTCCGCCGAGAACATCGCCGGCCCCCGCTGCGACATTGCTCGTCGAATCTGAACAGGCACCGTCATCCTTAAGTTCCTCTGAACCCAATCTTAACCTCAAGACGGATTCACTTGCTACTGAGATCTCACCGAATATTACCTTTCGCAATGCCAAACGCAAGCGTTCGGAAGAAAATGGCGACAGTAAGTTGTCAGTATTCATGGCTGACATGAAACAACTATTCCACGATTTTAAACAACAGCAAGATGAGAAATATGATAAATTATTATCCTTAGCCAACAGCATACGGGACTCATTTGACCACCTAGCTATTCAGCATAATAGCCTTAAATCTCATGTAGATCAGCTAGAAGTCGAGCGTAAGGAAAACCTAGCATATATCAGTGAGCTCGAACAAAAACTGGACAAAATGGAACAAAGTTCGAGATCAGCGTGTATTGAGATACGAAATATACCTAGCAACAAGTCGGAATCCAAAGCTGCCCTGTTGAACACTGTTGTTGGAGTTGCGAATTTGCTTAGTATTAATATCCAACAGAGAGACGTGAAAGACTTGTTCCGCATAAAAACTAAGGACCCGACCAACAATCCCATTATTGTTGACTTTACCTCAGTCCTCCTTAAAGAAGAGCTCTTAACAAAATTTCGTAAACATAATAAGAACTCCTTTAGAATTACTACCGAACACCTTAAGCTAGAGGGTCCTGCAAAGCCGATCTTTGTATCCGAAAACCTTTCAGCCAAGAATAAGAGATTATTCTTCTTGGCCCGTGACGCTGCTAAGTCAAACAACTTTCAGTATTGCTGGGTCTCCCATGGAAAAATCTTCGTCCGAGAAAAAGATGGAAAGCCACACCTCCTAGTAAAAAATGAGGCGGACCTTGCTCGTATCATTAATTTATCGTGACTATACTTACCCAAAAACCTATATTTTATTATTTTATTTTATAGAAACCTGTTTTTGTTAAACTTGCATGCTAGTTTAAAAAAATGTACCCACTTTACTTGTACTGTTGATAACTGCGTAAATCGCCTACCGTATCCGTATTATGCCGTATTCACACACACATCTCATGTTTCATGCCCACACTACACACTACCACACATTATAACCTATATTTATACAAATTTCCGCGTATCAAACCAAACTTTGAGCTTCAACATATTCTTTTTTAATAAATATAGATTATCTTCTTCCTTTCAAATATGTGTTAGTATACCCGAGACTAGACTCTCAGCACAGCGTTTCTGTTCTTTTGTTGTTCTAATAATAAATAATGGATGAATTGACCACAATTGCCAATGAGGTTGAACAAGTTTCTATCTCAAATTGTTTTACATCCTCACCTGAAGATAGTGCAACATTTATAAATAAATCCTTACACGACTTTAAAATTTTACACACCAACATACGTAGTCTTAACTGTAACTTTGATAACTTAGTCTTATTCTTGCATAGACTGACTTACCAACCCGACGTTATTATAATATCGGAATGCTGGTTGAGCAAATGTCTTATTATTCCCCCACTAGACGGATATACCTGCCATGCTTCGAACTTTAAAAGTCAAAATGATGGTGTAGTTGTCTATGTAAGAGACCCTTTTAACCCTATCATCGAACTACCCACACTTAGTGATGCAAATTGTGTTTTACTTAAATTCTCTGACAAACTTGCCCTTATTGCCGTATACCGCTCTCCAGCATGCAGAGATTTGAGTCGGTTTTTCTGCAGTCTAGATCATTTACTCGGAACACTAGTAGAGTTTAAATCTGCAGCAATTATTGGGGACCTTAACATTAATATCTCACCAGATAGTTCTGACCCAAATTCTGATGAGTACCTCAACATCACGGCGTCTCATGAAATGCTCTCTGCCTACACTCTTCCAACGAGACTGTCTAGCTGTCTTGATCATGTGATTATTCGCTGTCAATCCATCACTACAACCCTTGTTCTCGATTCCCTTATAACGGACCATTCTCCTGTGATTCTTTTTTGTAACATGAATATCAAAGCTAAATCGAAACATCGTTGCAATAACCCAAAAATCGATGTTCCTAAAGTTGTCGAATCTGTTACGAACGCTGACTTTAGTAGAATTCTTAACTGTAATGACCCGAATGAAGCTGCTGAGTCTTTTGTTTCCTTATTGTCCACCGTTATAAAGTCTAACTCTCATTCCACTGTAACTCCCAGCAAACGACGCATTATAAAGCCATGGATTACCCCAGGCCTTTTAAGGTGTATACGGCATAGAGACAACTTACATCGAAAGTCTAAAAAAACATCCAGACAATGTAACATATAAATTAATCTTCTGTCGTTACCGAAACCATTGCAATAATCTCTTGAAAAAAATTAAAACTGAATATGAGCGCGGAGAGTTTCACAAGGCTCGTAACAACCCAAAAGCAACATGGGCTCTTGTTAAAAAGATAGCTAACTTAAATCGTTACAAAACACCGTCCTGTGACCTATTAAAACTCTGTGAAAATCCCTCCCAATCAGTTGACAAGGTAAATGTCTACTTTGCTAATATAGGTATACTTCTAGCTTCCAGGATATCTCAGCCGCCGCCCTTTGAAAATTCCACTTCGAGTGAGTTAGACGCAAAGTGTTCCTCTTCCTCAAATTCGCAGCCGTCTCACTCTATGGCTCTATACCTTACTGATGACTCAGAGCTAAACAACATCATTGTAAGCCTAAAGGACAAGTCTGCCGTAGGAATTGACGGTATACCTACTTCAATCATAAAAGCAACCAGGTTTATCACAATTCCGGTGCTAGTTCACATTTTTAATTTGTGCCTTTCATTGGGTGTCTTTCCTGACATTTTTAAGACTGCGGTTGTTCATCCAATTTATAAATCTGGTGGCAGGGATAGTGTCACAAATTACAGACCAATATCGGTTCTAACAACCCTCTCAAAAATACTTGAAAAACTCATAAACACTAGGCTAATTAAGTTTCTTACAAAGCACAACATCTTGGCTAGTAACCAATTTGGCTTCCGAAGTGGCAAGGCCACCGATGATGCCGTTTTGGAACTAACGAATACTATAATTGATAATGTTGAAAATAAAAACAAAACTCTAGCAATATTTTTAGACCTCTCTAAGGCTTTTGACACTGTCTCTGTCCCCATTCTGCTCTCAAAGCTTGAGGACGTTGGTATACGTGGTGTTGCCCTGGACATCTTTAGAAGTTACCTGACAGGACGCGGTCAGCACATAAAGATTGAAAATCACCTTAGTTCGAAGAAATTTCTTAACTTCGGTGTCCCCCAGGGTAGCGTGCTTGGGCCTAGCCTTTTTCTTATATACGTGAATGAGCTGTGCCGATTGTCACTCCCCAACTGCAAAATTGTAACTTATGCCGACGACACAGCTCTAATTATTCACGGCCTCAGTTGGCATGAGGCATCTATAAATGCTGAGCTGGCTTTGAGTGCTGTTCTGAAATGGTTGAGTACAAATCTCCTGACTCTAAATATTAGTAAAACCAAGTATATTACTTTCTCCATAAATAAGTCTGGGCAACCCCTAACTCCAATCGCCCTTCTCGCGCATTCATGTTTGAACCAAACTTCAGACACTGTCTGTGACTGCCCTCTACTTGAAGCCACCCAGTCAATTAAATATCTTGGTGTTATAGTTGACTGTCACCTTAAATGGCACCAACAAATCAGTTCTATAGTGGGTCGCCTAAGAAAACTCTTATATGTCTTCAAGAAACTCAGAGGAGCAGCGGACTTTAATACCCTAATTTCCATTTACTTTGCTCTTGCTCAGTCAGTAATGGGATACTGCATTACAGTATGGGGAGGGGCGCATAAGTCAGCGATGTTGCGGATCGAAAGAGCGCAGAGGGCAGTCTTGAAGGTCCTCGCAAAAAAACCGTTCCGTTATCCCACAACGTCACTCTACTCTCTTTGCCAGGTCCTAACTGTGAGACAGTTGTTTATTTTTAAAACAATAATACGTACGCATTCCTATCTAAATTATGAACCAGACAAGTGTAACAGTAGACGTCGTTCTGATCGCGTATGCAATACCGAACCTCGCAGGACAGCTCTAGCACGTCACCATTTTGCATACCTAAGTTCTAAACTCTACAACAGAATTAACAAAAATATAAATATTTATCCCAATACCATTAGTCAATGTAAGAAAAAACTTGGCTCTTTTTTGAAATCACAAACCTACGACTCAACAGAGGCTCTCATGAAAGTTTAACTTTACAGAACAAAAAATAACTATCAATTTCTCAATACACAAGCAAAACTACTCAGCACCATGTACACACACACACACACACACATTCACACACACACTCATACACATTCACACACACATATACGGCACATACCCTACGTTAACAAACTTGTATTTTAATTTAATCTTAGTCTTAAGTAATATTTAACATCTCACAAAGATATTTTTACCATTTAATTAATCTGGAACACGTATCCTCTGGCTAGGAGACGGGCGTTGGCAGCTGCGCCACAGTTTTTAACTTTTGCAGCTGCCATCGTTTACATATGTTTAATATTGTATTTGTTTCGGTTCCAAATAAACGATTTTTTTTTTTTTTTTTTTTTTTATACTTTATCTGTCAAAATCTCCCTGTCAATTTAGTTCATCTCGCTGACACGCTCGCAAATGTGGCGCTAGTTTAAATTCGAATTATCTACGGAGTTTTTAGAATGCCAATCAAGAAACTCACAGCGAATTCAGATTCGAAGTTTACAATGAGGTCTTACAGACACACACCCCAGGGGGCAGCAGCGTCTTTTGAGTACCATAACACCTACTGCGATCGCCAACATGCATCGGCCAAGCATGGCGATTACGACTGAACCCCTCGTTGGGGAAGACCTATCCTCAGCAGAGGGCGTCTAAAGGTTGACATGATACTAATGAAGATTTATATTTAATTGGGAAATTCGTCAGTTTGGCATAGTTTGATGTGTTGGCGTCTGTACACGCGTTATTGAAAATAAAAAGACCAAAAAGTAAACTAACCCGAGCTCGTCGCTTGATCCTGTTGTGTTCTGGTGCAGAGTCCTGCTTGTAATCATTCAGGAACTGGTCAAACTTGCTGAAATCGAAGGGAGCGAAGGAATCGATGCCGGAGTCTCCCTGGATGTCCGCCGGTTCATTCTGGAACAAGATTTAGTTTTATTTCTGAATCTATTGTCATATCATATTCTTATATATACTTCCTATTATCCTAATATTTATTTATTTGTCGGATCGCGGTAGCTTTTATTCGAGCATTCATTTGCCATATCAGCAGTTGTAGCAACGCCTTGACTGTTCTAACTTTGCCAATGGCAAAGTCCGGCAATGGCAGAGTGGCAAGATTCCGGCATCCTTCCTTCGCTTTGCTAATGGCAAAGTTAGAACAGTCAAGGCGTTGCTACAACTGTGGCAATCTGGGCCATAAGGCAAATGACTGCTCGAATAAAAGCTACCGCGATCCGACACCAGAAGCGGGATATGAAACCCACTCGCACACAATGTTCGAGATGCAGCTAAGGAATATGATGCAGTTTTCAAGAAATAGTGGAACGCAACGGGTCAAAGACAGCGTTTTTAAGAAAGCATGATGCCGATGACCTGTTTCTTCTGTGGCGATCCGGGGCACATCGCCACATGTTGTCTAAATAAGGAGACTGACCCCGACATATTTATTTAGACCGTGGGGTCTCCGGGCTAGAATGCCGGTTCAAAAAGCTACTAAAACGGCGAAACGTCACCGCTATATGGTTGAAATTCCACGGTCTCAAACCAAGCGCTTTGACTCCACATTTATTGTGCGAACTGCCAGACTGTGGAATTCCTTGCGTGTTCCAACTTAGGCCGCATTATCACTTACGATCAGGTGAATTGCGGTCAAACGCAAGCCTATTTAATAGTAAAAAAAAAAAAAACACAATTAAAACATGCAAATAAGTGAATAAATACATTAAAAAAAAAAAGCATTATGCTGCAAATTAATATATATGTCGGAGACAGTTTATTAATCACAATTGTGGGTGTAACTAAATTTGTTATGATTTGTGGTTCTTATTGTTAATTTATGTGATTTTACTATCAATTATTGTCTATTAATTCGAAACATGATTTATTGTGTGTGCACACTGATATGTGGTTACTTTATTTCGATAATTGTTATCGATGGTTTTATTCAAAACGATTGTTGACACGTTATTTTGAATGTAAAACGAATTACTTTATGAAATCACTATTGTTTATTCATGACAATTATTAGTGTGGTATTTGATTGCTTTATAATTAAATCTTATTAGATTTAGTACATTGTAGTGTTTTGTATCAAGTAAACGCGTGACGCACTTCCGTGCGCCAATGGATAGACTTGTATGGAGAGGTTGTAAGGTGGGGGGCATCGCCTTATAAAAGAGCGTGCACTCCGTAAGTATGGGAGTCGATCCTCGGATTCGACTGAGTAAAGAGTTCCTGCTCCCGACAATACTGTCGGTTTACCTGGTACAGCGCTGCTGTATATTCACATAGCTGTATAGGCTTGCTGCTAGCGAGCGATACACTTTGTATTTGGGTGGCTTATGCTACTGTACGAACTATGAACCTCAAGGGTTTGTTCGTTTATCATTGGGTGGCTTAGGCTGCTGTACGAACTATAAACCTTAATGGTTTGTTCGTTTATCATTGGGTGGCTTCGCCACTGTACGAACTGTGGGACCTTCATGGTCTGTTCGATTAACTGTATTGTTGCTGTACCTTGAACTTACTTTATTACCATTTGTATTGTGTTTTCTTTACTAATAGTGTGTAATTGTTTTTACAGGTCTTGTTTATCGATAATGGGAACGCCCATACTCCTGACGATGTACTATACCACTCGGCGCTCCTCCTCGATCGCTCACCTGACGATCCGACATATATATAAATATATAACATTTATATACATAATATATATTTATGTAACATATAAATAAATCACAATACATAGATTAAGCATATACCTGTAAATTAAAAATATACATTAGAAATAGCTGAAATTAAACGAAAACAAATAAAGTCAAATATTCAAAATGTTTTATAGACCGTATGTGCCCAACGTATATTAATAGAATAATAAACTATAAATAAAGTAGTCTTAAAATAATAAAGCCCTAACATAAACAAAAACTCGCTAAAAACAAACTATGCCGCCAATGCCTCATCTAGTAAAAATCTTTATACATCCATGTTGTACTTATTATTTATTTAAATATTAAATTACAATTTTAGTTATATACAAATCTTAAAAATCTAATAATATTATGTACAATTCCAAGAAAAAGACGGGAGCTCAAAGGGCATCAAAAAACTCGTCTACATCGCTGTCAACGGGACACGTGCCCAACAGGCTGGCAGCATTGCCACGTTGTATGGCAATGCTGATTCTTTGACCCAAGAATAGACCAGCCTTTGGGTCACGTGAAGAGTCGACCAGCCGCTTGGCGATGTCACGAAAAACAATATGGGCACTCGGACCCCATGGCCCTAGAGTTTCTACCCCAAACGGCTCAAATATATAGCTTCCAAGAAGGCTATTATATTTGCGCCGTTTGAGGTTTTCGGCACCTGCAGCAGCCGCCCCAGCACAACATGTTGTGCTAGGAAGATGAGATGGCGCAAGGGTGTCGACACATGTTGCATCCCACACCAAAGGCCTACCCAACTTCCAAGGCATTATGGTCATCCCATCTGGTCTCTTCTCATCGTCGCGTGCCAAGCCATTGGGTTCTAAAATAGCAGGCACCCCAGCGGTGGCAAGAGCACGACGGAGGATGTCATTGATGCTGGCATGCCGTGCCATTCGGCCTGCGCTCCTACTGCAGGATAGGCCATGATGTCCGAGGCAGTCGACAGCTTCACCACATTGACAACGATGTGGAGCCCCGCATGGAGCGCCCAGACGCAGGCATGTAGCGAGTCGGAAGGTAACTTAATCAAAAATATTCACTTTCTGTATGATTAAGAGAATGTTCTAGTTTAACATATATTTTTTTCAAATCATTTACACTGCACATTTTGACGTGATTGTCAGTTTAAAATCTGTAAAAGTCGTTTAAAAGCCCCTTAACCACAAGATACCTGTGTGTTCAAAATATTTGAAGGATAATCATCATCATCACTAAGAAGCTAGACACAGTTTAATAAATAAAGTATTATAAAAAATAACTGCAAGGAACAAATCTGTTAAATTGAAGCCACAATACCTATTAGAAATGAAAATGCAAACTTTGACAATCTTATTATAAAACGAGTTCTGACTTTAGTCCAACCTTTGAGAAAGTTATTGTATTTTGTACTTTATTTCGTACTAGTACATATTATAAAACAAAGTCCCCCGCCGCGTCTGTCCCTATGTATGCTTAGATCTTTAAAACTACGCAACGAATTTTGATACGGGTTTTTTCAATAGATAGAGTGATTCAAGAGGAAGGTTTTAGTATAAAATTTGTCAAGCGGGCGAAGCCGCGGGCATCAGCTAGTCTAGTTCGTATCACGTACACACGGCTACACATCAAGCTCACATTCATTCACAGTACGCTGATCTCGCATATTTTTGAATTTCTATACAATGAGAGGTCACCATAAACTGGAAATTTATAGCTCGATGTGTAGCCGTATGTACAAGTGTTAGTATGGGAACTATGACGGTGGAGCACGCTTGTCTAGGATGAACCGGTTCACTTGTGCCTTAAAGATACCCAGATTATACTTATCAGGGAACAGAGAGGCGGGCAGTGATTTTCACAGTCTGGCAGTTCGCACAATAACTGTGGGAGCAAAGCGCTTGGTTTATGACCGTGGAACTTCAACCATAAAGCGGAGACGCTTCGCCGCTATCTTTGCCGTGTATCTGACTTTACACAAAGGATAATTTTTATCTCGATTTTTTGCTCCCCTGGAATTATTTTGGACTCATTTACTATATCTGGAGGTTCGTTAAACATTAAAATGGGGTTAAATAATAATAATAATATGTGGGGACATTTCACACACGGCCATCTGACCCCAAACTAGGGAGACCCTGTACTATGAGTGTCAGACAGCTGATATACATACACAAATACATTTTTTTTTATTGTAAATACATACATATAAGATAAACAACACCCAGACACAAGGCAAACACAAGTGCTCATCACACCAATGTTTACCCTGGGCGGGAATCGAACCCGCAACACGCTAATGTTGGTAATCATTTACTATTTTTGGAGGTCATTTACTATATCTGGAGGTTCATGAAACATAAGCCTAAATCTATGTATCTTCTATCTATATACAAATGAATCGTTGTTCGTTAGTCTCGCTCTCGAGAACGGCTGAACCGATTCGGCTAATTTTGGTTTTGAAATATTTGTGAAAGTCCAGGGAAGGTTCTACGGTGACAAAATTGAAAAATCAATTGTCAGGACAACGTCTGTCGGGTCAGCTAGTATCATAAATAAATACTAGTTAGCTGTCAATGGGACCACGGCCTTAAAGGACAATGCCAGGAACTCTATAGAACTTTGCCCCGCTCAATAAAAGTCACGTTCAATATGTAGCATCTTACTGTTTATTTATTGCTAATAACTAAACATTAGTAGTGACTGTAGAACTTGCGGTTTCCGTTTAAATCTAAAAACAATAATGACATTGAGTATAGGTTAATTTGTATTTTAGGTAAAATGAGTTTGTATTTTGTGGGTAAGTATTTCGTAATCCGCAAGTTCTAAAGAAAATCAATTTAGTCTAAGTAGAATGGTTCTATATTCATTACAATTATTTTCATTAATTTAGTTTTTCTGTACATGTGTTACTTTTTCTGTACATGGGTGGGGCAGGATCTGGCATTGTCATTTTAAATTAATCAAAACTAAACCACGTTAATCTCATTACTTATCAGATTGACGTGTTTTTGAGAGAGGAGAGCATTAACTAGCTAACGAACAATCATGTCGAGAGGTTTCCTTTATAATAATGTAAAGATCCCGAGAAACGATAACAAATATTGTCATCACGACTGCTGAAAGCTAAACCGAGCGTTTAAAAAAGCGGCCAAGTGCGAGTCGGACTCGCCCATGAAGGGTTCCGTAGCAGCAAGTAACATAATATAAAAGTTCTTGTAGTTCGTTGTAACTTTGATCGATGTTTTATATTTGAGTTGATTAAATGAAAGGTAAATTGCGATTTACGATTTATGACGTATTAAAAAAAACTACTTACTAGATCTCGTTCAAGGTGGATCATATATTTTTTTTAGTTTTATCATTCTCTTATTTTAGAAGTTACAGTGGGGGGGGGGGGACACATTTTACCACTTTCGAAGTGTCTCTCGCGCAAACTTTCAGTTTAGAAAAAAATTATATTAGAAACCTCAATATCATTTTTGAAGACCTATCCATAGATAGCCCACATGCACGGGATTGATGAAAAAAAAAAATTGAGTTTCAGTTCTAAGTATGGGGAACCCCCAAAATTTATCGTTTTTGTTCTATTTTTGTGTGAAAATCTTAATGCGGTACACAGAATACATCTAATTACCAAGTTTCAACAGTATATAGTAGTCAGTATATAGTATTCTTATAGTTTCGGAAAAAAGTGTCTGTGACATATGGACGGACAGACAGACAGACATGACGAATCTGTAAGGGTTCCGTTTTTTGCTATTTGGCTACGGAAAATCAGCGCGCGGTTAAAAAAACGTTCGTGCGAACGCTTATGCTAAGACTTACCTTTGCATGTGGTGCTTTTTTGCTCATCAAGTTGACAGGTTGATCGTAGATGTCATCATTAATCTGTAAAGTAGGTATTATACTTATATAGGGTCCGATGTAAACTAGGGTTTGGTTTTCGCAATAGGGTATTTTACTCTATACGAGAAAAAATCTATAAATATGTTATTGAGACAGTTTAGGCTTAAAGCAGTCGGAAAATGTAAGTTTTAGTTCATAAAATAACAAAACAATTTTTTAATTTTTATTCAAAGTTTTCAGTATTTTTAATCTGTTATAAAACACCGTGAAATAGTAGCGGCCATGTTATTACGCCGTACGGCTGTGTAAACAAACAATTGTCAACAGTCAGTCAACCGATTGGCGTAATAGAGGCTTTGTACTTTTATTATTTTCGTAACAAACGTAATTTTTTCATTATTACACCTATTACAAAATATACTTTTAATTATTTTTAAATGATATACAATTATCATATTTAATACGAGCTCATTTGATATTAAACGAACTGACGTCATTTACGCTGAGCAATATGGCGTCTAGCAAGAGGCGTTTTCGTCAAACGACGCGCGAAATTTGAAAATTTAAAGTTTTGATGCATTTTTATGGCACTTATCGATTAAATAAAAATTTTGTGTTTTTTTTTTGGTGGCATATTAGCACTACAGAATTACATTAAGACACTTTTCAAAAATGGGTGTAATACCCTATTGCTCCTTACAATGGACCATTGTACGTGAGCCATGGCGGCCGTTATTCCAACCAGCCCACCTTCTTCAAAAGCAGATCAATCTTCCCAGTCTTCTCAGGGCATCCGCAAGGGAATTTGGTGTTCCAAGGGTTTCCCTGCGGATCTGGGTGACGCCGGTGCACTCAAGGAGTACATGCGCAACCGTTTCCTCCACCTCCATGCAGGCTCTGCACAGAGGACTGTCAGTGATACCTAGGGTCTTTGATTATTTACATGTCTAGATAGAGAGTCTGAGCGTTTAAACGTCGAAAAAAGTATAGGTTACTGTTGGCCTGTTCGCTCGCCCCGCCCACTCAGTAGCGAAACTGTCATTGTATGGTAAACACGCATTCAATAGCCTATAAAAATTACGAATTGCGCTTTATGTGTAGGAATTACAAAAGACGATTGAAAACAACTAAAAAAGATACCTATCATCAGTAAATAAATTTAAAATAACTAAATTATAAAGAAATAATTAAATTAAAAAAGTGTAATTTTATTCAATAATTTGGCGCCATATTTACAGGGTTGCCTGTTAATTCAATGTAAAATTTCCCATGTGAACGTTAGATAATTAAAAATAAAAATAATCATGATCACGAAATCAGTATGTATTCCATGTATATCAACGTGGGTGGGTGGTGAGTGGGTGTGTACTGTGTGTGTGTGTTTGTGTGTGTGGTGTGTGTGTGCATGTGTGTGTGTGTATGTGTATGTGTGTTCCTTAATACAATTAAGTATACCTCGACAAAATGGAAAGAACAGCTCATTTTTTTTCGCGAGTTTAGTTTTGTTCCCATATTAAAAGTTGTTTATAATGCTAAGTACAATGACCTCTTAAGAGATTTCCTGTATGAATAGATAGACCTAGAATAATGTTGTTGTTGAATAATAGGTAGACCTAAATAATAATGCTGAAAAATAACAAAGAACTACAATATAAAGAATAAATAACCTTAAATAGCAATATCTTTTTAAAGAAAATTCTACAACTTTCTCAAAATATTGTACATGTCTTATTAAATATTAACTTAGGTATTTGGTTGTTAATTATAATTATTATAGTAGTATATTTCGAATTGCAATTTTTTTGTTTATCAATGTAACATCGAATCTTAGGTTTTTTGAGTAATTAAAGTGTACATTGTAACAAATAGCTCAAAATTTCACATAATAGGTAATTAAAAAAATAATTTCGGTTTCGAGATTTTTTCGTTTAATTGCATTTTCTGAGAAAATTTACTATAGTAATGTATATTTTTTTTACACCATCAGAAAGTAGAGATTTCAACGAACAAAAAGCCTACCGACTTTTTTAATAAAGCAGATATTTTGACGTGAGATTTTTCGATTAAAAATTAGGGTGCTTTTTCGATATTAAGTCAAAATAAGGTGAAAAAAATAAATATTAATAATAATAATAATAATTCATTTATTTCAGAAAACTGGTTCCATAGACAATAAATAATAATAATAATTCATTACAACATTATCACATACAAATTATAAATTATAAAAGTTAGAGTTTAATTAAATAAATAAGTATAATTAAGTAAATATTTCAAATCATAAAAATGTCAGTGTATTTGGGACATAGAAAGGTAAGTTTTCACAAAATTTGATGAAAAATAAAAAATGTTTGTAAAAGATAAAAATAAAAAACCAAAAACTTGGTTATTTGAATTTTTCACATACATTTTGAGGTTATGTGAAAAAAGTGTAAATACAAAAGTTGAAGATATTTTTATTACCTACAACTTTGCCATTCAATTTTTTTCCATAGGACTTGTAGTTTTGCCGGAAATCGAGATAAACCGTTTTTTACCTTTAAAAACGCACCCCCATCCACTTCCCGACCTCGGATCGCCCGTAATTTATTTCTCCTTTCATTTTTGTTATATTTTCTTCCTTTTCCAATGGGTTTCATTCTACTATTATTTTTTTTCACTTTTTACCATTTTCAAAGGCATCGGCACTGCCCTATTTTCCGAATCTTCAGTAGGTAAGCCCGCGACAAAATCTCAACAGTCTGTTACGCCGTGGCCCCCAGTATTGGTGATCTACCGGCTGATAGGATGGTGTTGATGAAACTAGACGCCGTGTGGTGCCGGCCGCGCATAGCACCACCCCATTTCTACCCATGGCTGTCTTAGAAGGCGACAGAGGGATATTGACCAGAGGATGGGCAGCAGCGTCCTTCTGAGTACCATAACACTTACTGCCGATCGCCAACATGCATCGGCCAAGCATGGCGATTACGGCTGGAACCCTCCCCCTTTGGGGACACCTATGCCCAGCAGTGGGCGTCTAGAGGTTGACATGATGATGATGAATGGAACTGGTGTAGTGAAAATGAGTTAGACGAAGTCTGATAAAAACGCTAACTTACATTTGGGTAGTTCAGGTTCAAGTCGAGGCTAGGATGCGGGCTTAACGTCACCGAAGTAAAGAAGAAAGTGACCTGAAAGTAGTATTGAACTAATCTTTATCTTTTTTCTACATAGTTTTAAACAAAGTCGCTCTTACTGTCCTTACGCTTATCTTTTAAACTACACAACGAATTTTTTAATGTAGTTTTCATCAATAGATAGAGTGATTCAAGAGGAAGGTTAATACGTATAGTTTGATCTACACTGCACCCGTGCGAAGCCGGGGCAGGTCGCTAATAACGTATATGTTACGGCTAAAACCCGAAGTGCGGCTACAGCTAGTTTTAACCGGCTAGAACTAGATGTAGCCGGTAGCCGTAGGTTAAACTTAGGTGTAGCCTGCGAGCTCGGAACTTCGGGCACCAAACCATTGAGCAGAAGAAGACGGTCGACGTTAGGTCGACAATACAGTAACATTATACGGCCCGTAAATGGCCCGTAAAATGTTCTATAAAGGAAACATAATTTTTATTATTTTAACTTGTGGACTCCACACTAGGTCAAGCCTGTCTCGTGGAGTCCTTGGGTGTGATTCTGTAAGACCTCATTCTAAACTTCGAATCTGAATTCGCTGTGAGTTTCTTGATTGGCATTTTAAAAACTCGGTTGATAATTGGAATTTACACTAACGCCACCCTTGCGAGCGTATCAGCGACTTGAACTAAATTGACAGGGAGATTTTGACAGATAAAGTATGAGATGACATAAGGAGTGGCATTCTGTAAGGTAATTTCCCCGTCATTTCGACGCTCACTTCGCACTTGAACCCGATTCAAAGTGCCAAATATATCAAGGTCATTTTGAACCTTATGCGAAGTGAGAGTGAATAGCGATGTGAGATGCGAGTTGTTGTTTGAATTTTACAGAATCGACCTACTTAAGAGGTTTTAACAGTTGGTTTCACTGGGGTTGATACTGTAAGGTTCGCAATTTATTTCTATTGTGTAAGATTTTGTGTAACATTACATCAAAAAAGCTAAGAGTAAAGAGTTACAATACATAGTTAAAAAAAAAACAAAAAAATAAATAAAAAAAAAACAAAAAAACAGTAAGGTAATAATAATAATAATAAGTTCATGCAAATAGATGAAAACGAAACAGGCCAACAACTCACCACACCCTCAACATAAAACACACTACACGTTGCTTTTACTTGGCTCTGGCCCGTAAATGCAACTGAAACCAGCCAAAGAGCTGAGAAAACTTAACACATCCGCAAATAATAATAATATGTGGGGACATTTTCACACACGGCCGTCTGACCCCAAACTAGGGTGACCCTGTACTATGGGTGTCAGACAGCTGATATACATACACAAATACATTTTTTTTTGTAAATACATACATAATATAGATAAACGACACCCAGACACAAGGCAAACACAAGTGCTCATCACACAAATATTTACCCTGGGCGGGAATCGAACCCGCAATACGCTGCGCAGCAGTCGATCGCTCAGCAACTGCGCCAACCGTGTTGTCAAAGGTAAGGACGGTAGAAGTAAGAACAGTAAACCATGAAATGTTAAACATGGTAGTTACACAATGTTACACAATGGTAGTTAAATTATTAAAGGAACCTAACCAAACCGAACCTCGGGTGCCCCTGACGTCGATGTGCTGCACCTAGTTCTAGCCGCCATGATGACGGCTAAACCTAGTTCTAAGTAGAATACATCTAAGTTTACTAACCAACTGCTACCGGTTACACCTAGTTCTAGCCGGTTAAAACTAGGTGCAGCCGCACTTCGAGTTTTAGCCGTAACATAAATATCCGAAACAAAGAACCATCTTCGCTATATTTTAAAACAATAATAATACCAGTCTATAATCGTCCCACTGCAGAGCAAAGGCCTCTTCTCATACAGAGAAGACGCGAGCATTGATCACCACGTGCGCTCGAGGCGGATTGGTGATTTCAGCCTTAAGTATATTAATTCTAGTTTAGGTTTCCTCACGTTAACCATACTTTATTTTATCCATACTACCCATACTAATTACTAATATACTAATATTAATATTATAAATGCGAAAGTAACTCTGTCTGTTACGCTTTCACGATGAAACGGCTGAACCGATTTTGATGAAATGACAATGCCAGATCCTGCCCCACCCATATACAGAAAAATAAAATTAATGAAAATAATTGTAAAGAATATAGAACCTTTTTATACTAAATTGTTTTTCTTTAGAACTTGCGGTTTACGAAATACCTACCCACAAAATACAAACTCATTATACCTAAAATACACTTTAACCTATAAACAATGTCATTATTGTTTTTAGATTTAAACGGAAACCGCAAGTTCTACAGTCACTAAGACTAATGTTTAGTTATCAGCAATAAATAAACAGTAAGATGCTACATATTGCACATGACTTTTATTGAGTGGGGCAAAGTTCTATAGAGTTTCTGGCATTGTCCTTTGGTATGAAAATAGCTTGAATCCTGGGGAAGGACATAGGCTACTTTTTATTCCGCGACTTTGTCTGCATCCGCGATAACCGACATTCACGCGGGCGAATTCGCATGCCTGATCAATACTAATAGAAGAAAGGTAAGTAAAGAGTTTATTTGTTTACTGTTGGAACTAGCATAATCTCCGATATTGAAAATTCTTTAAAGTCTTTCTTGCATTTCATCCTGTCAACCGAAATCCAATCATTTATATCAATCCATCCACATGCAATCTTTTTTCATCCATCTTTTGTGCATGCAATCTCTTATTCATCCATCTGCTTCAGGGCCCAACATTCCGATCCATACAGTACGACAGATCTCATCAAGCACTTGTAGGTTTTTTCCTTTAACTTGAGGGGTATTCGTGGGTCAGAATGAGGTTCTGATCATGTGCTTCATCCCTCTAATTTTGGAGGAATCCGTCCAGTTCGTCCCGCCATCTCCCCTTCGTGGCCTGCCTGCCTGCATATACAGTAAGATGGGGTATCTTACTGTATATGCCTAGTATAACCCTTATTTACTGTAATCTATGTAAATAAGTTTCTACTTTACAATACCTGCCCCCCTAGCCAAGTTACAATCGTTTCGTATCGTATCGCTTTCTGCAATAATAAACGCTTCGTCGTAATCCATTTTTGTTTTTCGATCACGTGACTTATCGTTGAGATGACGTCATTCCCATACATTTGATTAGTTTTCTATTAGCGTTATCGATTGTAGATTGTAAATTAGGGTAATATGGCTAGGGGGGGGGGGGGGGGGGCTGGGCCTGCAGACTTCCCTTTTATGTTAGCCTTAACGCAAACGGAAAAATCAAATTGTATGCAGTTGACATGTATACATATATTTGCATCACGTGATATCTGGCAAGCAAAGTCAACTCTATCCCTTCAGAACTACAATTTCTTGAATTTTCTAAATGTTCAATTCGCAAAATATTCAATTCGCAAAATGTTGAATTCGCAAAATGTTGAATCCCAAAATGTTGAATTTGCAAAAAGTCGAATTTTCTGGACCCACAATTCCTAAAATACCGAATCGTATCAAATTATGAATACCGTCAAACGGGGTGAATAGGGATGCAGGGGTGTTTCGGGACGAAACTTTAAAGAGGATTTTAACGTTGAAATAATATAGTTTATTGACAAAAATGACTCTAATGAATGACTTAATAATCAATATTTTTTTCCTAGTGTCTTGTTGGCAACAAGCTATATTATTTCAATGTTAAAAACCTCTTTAAAGTTTTGTCCCGATTTACCACTGCATCCCTATTCACTCCGTTTGACTGTATACAGTTTCATTTTCCGATTTTGTCTACAGGCCCTGGTGTGTGGCCTACCTACTTACTTTTAACATAGGTACAATAAGTACTTTCGAATAGTCGAAAAACTCTTACCAGAAAAAGCTGTAGAAACCCCAACATTTTTCCAAAGAAACCTATCGGTTCTTCAGCGTCAGACCAACTAAAAACCGTTTTACTGAATCAAACAATTACTTTCTTCCGAATTGATTACTCCAAATTGATCGTTAGTGAAATGAATAAAAGGTTGTAAATTAATTGCTTGTTAGGTTGTGTGGTGTTGTAGGCATGTTGTTTAAAGGCGGTTACATAATCGTTTTGACTGCTTCGTTTGACTTGACTGTTGAGCTAGGGGTCCTGGGTTCTCCCTGTCGTTTCGGGTGACGCAGGTGCTCTCGGGGCATGGTTGCTTCGGGAAGTACCTGTGTCGCATAAACAGGGAGCCGGACGCCCGGTGTCACCACTGCGTCGACTGCCGGGAGGACACGGCGCGGCATACGCTGGCGGAATGTGCCGCTTGGGAGGGGCCGCGCCGTGCCCTCGTCTCAGAAGTAGGCGGTGACCTGTCGCTGTCGGCCGTAGTCGAGTCGATGGTCGACAGCGCAGAGTCCTGGGACGCGGTGGTTTCCTTCTGCGAAAGTGTCATGTCGCAGAAGGAGGCTGCGGAAAGGGAGAGGGAGATCTCAACCTCCCACCCTGCCCGCAGCAGGCGCACCGGGCGTCGGCGGAGAGCGGATAACGCCCTCTTCCGGCCCCCCTAAATGGGTCCAGGGGCGGCAGACTCGGGGACGTCTGTCGCCCCCCACATACACCAGGACCCGAGGTGGCGGCGCGTAGTGTTCCACGCGCGCCCCTCTAAGATGTCCGGGGGGGAGTCTAACACCTCACTCCCCCCCCTGACCCGAGAAGTGGCCCGCTGCAGCGGGCCGGCACCAGCCGGGGGTTGCGGAAGTATCTCCAGTTCCCGCGACCCCCGACGTAGGTGTGAGATGGAACACCGGGGTGGTTTTTAGTCAGTAAGAGTCTGACAGACCCCTCCGCCCGCCCCAGGGCGGAGGACATACATGAGGATTTTCCACCCCGTACCAAAAAAAAAAAAAAAAAAGGGGTCCTGGGTTGGCCGTCAGAGTGGTTCGGGGATACCGCACGATCTCCTTTGAGACAGCGAGTCTCCTTGCAGGATCTCCGCCGTGGGATCTTGAAGCGAGGGTCCTCGCTTCACTTTGCCACTGGAGCGGGGAGGTGCGGGAGCGGGGCATACGACCGGGGCCGCGGGAGTACACGCGGCGCCGTTTCGAGCTCCGCGTGATCCTAACGGCGGAATGGAAAGAACGACTTGCGAACCCCAGCGCAGGGCACGCCGTAATTTCGGCGGTAAGATCCGTCATGGCGGATTGGTTTGGGCGCCGGCTTGCCGAGCCGGCGCCCTGACGCAGATACTAACCGGACATGGCTGTTTCGGGAAGTATCTGTTTCGCATAGGCCGTGAACAATCGCCCGGGTGTAACCACTGCGGAGATTGCCTGGATGACACGGCGCAGCACACGCTGGCAGAGTGCCCAGCTTAGGCAGAGCAGCGCCGTGAACTCTCCGTGACCTCTCGCTCCCGAACATCGTTCTTTCGATGGTCCAGAGCGAGAGTGCGTGGGAGGCTGTCGCCTCCTTTTGCGAGCAAGTCATGCACGCAAAAGAGGCGGCAGAGAGGGTGAGGGAAGCAACTGCCTTGCTTTCCTCCAGGAGAAGACGCACCGGGCGCCGGGTGGGCCCGCCAATTCCTAAGGACTGTGGAAGGCTCGTACGGTGTAGGTGTGGGATGGAAAACTGGGGGTGGTTTTAGTGAAAATCGGACGGACCCGCATGTGTGACATAGATGAGAATATTGAAACTCAGAAAAAAATTGCTAAACTGGTATAGCACAGATGTGAGATCAATGCACGTTTACCAAAGGACCAGTGGTCGCTCCCGAGTAAGGACAAAATTATCATCATGTGCCTAACGGCTAGGCATAAAAGGCTAGACCGTAGCTTTTTCCCAACAGTGTTAGAGTCCGCTGTCTAACCGGATGCAGCTGTATACGTGTTTTACATGGAGCGACTTCATGTCAAATCTGCCCATCTTACCTCCACAACCCAGTTACTGAGTAACACGTTACCCCTTGTAAGGCTGATTTGATAGCTTCTGACTATCTATAACGACCTACTTACTTCGTGATAACGATTGTCAAAAATCTAATACCGCGTTTACATTCAGCCCATTGCCGCGGCAACGAGCAGGGGCATGGGGAATAAATTGGGAAACGCGAGAATGTAAACAGGTAATTTCCATTGCCTTTGACGTTGCCGTTGGCATTGCCCGGCTATCCCCCATTTGGCGGTTTTTCTTGTGGACATCAAAGCGCGGCAATGCGTGTTTACATGTAGCTCTCTCGATCAGTCGGAAACGAACGCGTGAAAGTGACTGACGTGTTGCAATTCATTTAATTAAGAGCTGCCTTCATCATGCTATTAGAATGGAGTAGGTAATAAAAAAAAATCTGTTCTGTAAAGTTTTTGGAACTCTTTTCAAATAAAAGAATTTTATGGACCCATCGCAGAGCACAGACTGAAACACAAATATCCACTTGGAAGCGGATTAGTTACTGTGAACTTTTAAAACGCTAATAACTGTGTTAAAATCAAAGTCTTATTTTATAGTTTATGATTTATTACAAGTCTTATTAATAGTCTTATTTTCATCTAATTACGATGAATTGCTATCATCCACCATCTCCTCTGACGACGACGCCTCTTTTGAATTCTATTTTTTCTAAATAATTAATTAAACTTCTACGGCAGAGCGCCGATGCTGTGACCATTTCCACGTTATCCATTGCCCAGAGTCGAATTGAAAATACATGTGAAGCGGCAATGTAAACATTCATTTCCGTTGACGTTGCCACAACAATATTAGGGGAAATATGTACGGCAGGGCAATCGGCAACGGAAATGGCTGAATGTAAACGCGGTATAAGAGTGACAGAAACAAAGGCTTTACGTACTAAAAGAAAACATTTAGAACAATATTAAAAATTTTATTACTATTCTTAGTCACAGTCAAAAGCTTTCCCTCAAAAATCACAATCAAAAATTTACTATGTACTCAATTTCAATACATAATATTATTTACCAACTTAATCTAAGGTTGATTACCTACACTTGAACTTGAGCATAGTATTGACACATGCAACGTGACGGCATTATTGACATTTGCATTGGATAAGTCGCAAAAACCTGTGAATGCCGACTGTGTATGTATAAACTGTAATCAAAGTAGGTAGGTAGGTACTGTTTCTATAGAAAAACGAATAGCAGTCAAAACTACACACAGTATAAAAACGAATACCAGGCAAAATCATACACAGTACAAAAACGAATAGCAGTTAAATCATACACAGTACAAAAACGAATAGCAGTTAAATCATACACAGTACAAAAACGAATAGCAGTTAAATCATGCACAGTACAAAAACGAAAAGCAGTCAAAATCATACACGGTACAAAAACGTATAGCGGTTCATAACCTTGCACGGTAGAAAAACGAATAGCGGTTCATAACCTTGCACGGTAGAAAAACGAATAGCAGTCAAAACCATGCACGGTAGAAAAACGAATAGCAGTCAAAACCATGCACGGTAGAAAAACGAATAGCGGTCAAGGCCATGCAATACGTGTAGAAAAAAAAATTGTGATCAAGACCATACACCGTAGAAAATCAAATAGCAGTCATAACCATACACAGTATCAAAACGGATAGCGGGCAAGATCATACACGGTATGAAAACGAATAGTGGTCAACCCGTCAAGGCCATACACGGTGGGTAAACGAATAGCGGTCAAAACTATACATGGTATTAAAAACAACTTGCGGTTCCATACAAAAATGCAACACAATTCTACACGGTCAAAATGTATGGAACTGCAGATTTTGTTTTCTTTTGTTTTTAAAAACCGGCGAAAAATGGCGCATTCTAGAATCATGAACTGAATCCAAGCTTTCGTCAAGATGTCACTTCTATGTTTTGTGGTATGTACTACGTAGGTTACCTACCTTACCAAAATACGCGCTTAAGTTAACCGCGTACAGAGCAACAAATTGTTCGACAAGTACCCTTCATCGATTGAAACTATTTCACAATTGAAAGATAGCTGCAAGAGTTTAAATAATCCCTGTGGCGGGGTCTTTAACAGAATAATGGCCGAGCATCCTCGAGAAATTTGCTACTGTGCCTGCGTATCATATCAGCCGCCATAATTAGCCTTGGGTCTTTAAATAATCATATATTATCTTTGTCATAGAAGTCCAATGATATTCTAATAAAAATATCATTGTAGAAGTCACAGACAGTCTTCTATGCGGAGCCTGCATGGGGGCAGACGAGACAGCAGCCCATGTGCTGCTGAACTGCCCATACAGAGCAAATATATTACAAGAAATAGCCGTACTTTTGGTAACTATCGCGAGAAAGACTAAAACAGTATTTGGTGAGTGTAGTGCCCTCCACTAGAACTTAGAATTTTGACGGTCTGTCTGCATGTGGGTGGCCTGGTACCACCAAAGCGAGTTATGGTTACTAAAAATGAACAATAACTAGGAAGCTAGTACTCTGCCAGCTTCGACAAAGAGGTCGCCTAAAGAATCCAACTCGAATGGGCAACGTTCGGGAAACTACGAGAAATCTTTTCGTCCTAAATTCCACAGTGCAGTTCTGTAAAGACGCCAGTGATGACATATGGCACAGAAACGTGGTCCTTAACTGCTGGCCTCCTAGTGAAGCTCAGAGTCACGCACCGAGCCATGGAGAGAGTTATGCTCGGGGTTTCTTTGCGCGATAGAATCCGGAACGAGGAAATTCGCCGAAGAACTAATGTCACCGACATAGCTCTTAGAATATACAAGTTAAACTGGCAATGGGCATGCCACATCGCTTGAAAAGCCGATGAACAATGGGCAAAAAAGATTCTCGAGTGACGACAACGAATCTGAATACACAGAGTTGGTAGGCCTCCCAGCAGCTTTAGTTACCGAGTGTTGTCTAAACGCGGGGTTGCGTTTACCAACCCACTAAGATCACAAACCAAGACTATACAGACCTAACGCTTTGGAGACGAGGCTCGCCTCGAGCGAGAGAGAGAGACAGAGGGGGGAGGGGGGGACGAGAGGGAGGGGGAAAGAGAGAGTTCATCGAAAACTTAACGTTTACTCCGCTCGCTCCTTCGCGAGCAAAAAAAATTGACTTTAACTTCCTCGGGTGTTTATGTGAAGTGATTTGAAGGCGAGCTATCATTCCCCTAAATTCACAGAGATACTCAAAGAGAGAGACTCAGAGGGCCTCAAAGAGGGAGACTCAGAGGGACTCAAAGAGGGAGACTCAGAGGGACTCAAACAGGGAGAAAACGAGAGACTCAAAGAGGGAGACACGTAGGGATTAAGAGGGACTCGAAGAGGGGAGACACCGAGGGACTCAGTGAGACTCAGAGAGACTCAAGGAGGAAGACTCAAGAGGGACTCAAAGAGGGAGACTCGGAGGGTGATTTAACGATTACAGGCTTCGTGCAAAATTCGGCGCCCTCCGATCTATTGTATGAAAATTTCCGTCGGTGAACTCGGCGACCTAAAAGCGAGATGCCGCCATTCGCCTAATTTAACTGAGGCAGATTTTTTGAAAATAAGATCACTGCGGTTTTTTAATTATGATACTCAATATACTCCCTATTTATCGCACCGCACCGCAACGCTTTTTTTAATGCGAAAAAAAAGCGTTAACGATTATTTGGTTATGTTTTTTACAGTAAATGGTCAACAGTTTACTTTATCTACAGCGAGTGATTTAATCAATTCCCTTAAGCTGTTTCAGTGAAATTATGAAATAATCAAGTCAGCACGCGCATAGCTCTATCAAATTTTGATCAAATCACTATTTTTTTCAGGGAAATGACCCAATAGTGTTGTTATTATAGCACTTGCCGTTATTTGACCAAATCCCTTAGGGATTTAGTGAAATCTCTATTTGTACCATTTCTGTGCGACAAAAATATTTTTCTACTGTTGTAATTTATGGAGAATAGAAGCTTTTGGAATGCTACATTAGCGGGCGACGGCGAATATTCGTGTTAACGCGATGAGTGTGGCCGGGTGATCGTTGCAACGCTTAAGCTCGTCACATACGTAGCTATAATATATATTATAGCTAGCCACCACACCACACACGGTAGCTATAATATAATAATATATTTTCGCCCTTAATACGTCTGCGATCGTTGTTTGTTTCACATTTTTGAAATGCCTTGCTATATCTGTCCACATATTTTGGTGACGTAGTAAAAATATATATTATAGCTGAGTCTGGAATATATCGTAATATGCCTTGCTATGAATTATAGTAATGTATTATATTATAGCTACGTCTGTGACGGGCTTTAGTATTCGGGCGAAGACAATGTACTATCGGAGCACTGTCGGTAAACTGGCGCGCATCAAAGGGACTTGTCGCATCAATATTCGCTTGGGTTGCTACACCTGTTACTTCCTCGGTTTTTTAATTACAACCTACGTATCAGCCGCACAACAGAGAACAACACAATTCGGCACGATGAATTTTCGCCCGCCTAATGTAAACAAGACCATTGCGTATGCCCACGCACGATGTTTTAACGCGCTAACGCGACACGAATCTTCGCCCGCTAATGTCCCCAGCAGGAGAAAATTAACATCACTATTTTTAAGCTCGTCTTTTTACACAGATCACCGTTGCGCAGCGTGTTGCGGGTTCGATTCCCGTCCAGAGTAAACATTTGTGTGATGAACACTTGTGTTTGCCTTGTGTCTGGGTGTTGTTTATATATATGTATGTATTTACAAAAAAACAATGTATTTGTGTATGTATATCAGCTGTCTGGCACCCATAGTACAGGGTCTCCCTAGTTTGGGGTCAGATGGCCGTGTGTGAAAATGTCCCCACATATTATTGTTATTGAAAACATATCTTCATTTACGCCGTATGTATTTATGTCAAAGCAGAAGTGTGACCCCAGTTGTTTTAAGGCATACAATTTTAAGAATAATTGTATGCCTTTACTTTATTTAACACCAAAGCTTTGAACTAACTAATATTCCAGCATAAATAAGACGACTTATTTCGACCTGTGGATACTAGCAAGAAAGCGCAGATTACTGCTTCAGATTCCAGCCTGAAGTGCAAATGTTTGTCCCATTTTACAAGATCACCATCGTCACACCCACAAAACACTCCATAGAAACGCAACGATATAATTGCCTACACTACTACCAAAATGTGCGTGTGTGCGTGTCTACGCGCCACTCGAACTAAAAGCAGTTCCCAGTACCAGTCGTTAGACACGGGAAGAGGTGAGGAACAGTTTCGTAGGGAGGCGGACCGTGTCGCTACTGTACGTTAGTACTAATATTTATACTATGCCATCGTATCCTACGTGCCCTGCATACTCTACTCATGTTTCCGATTTAATAAAGACTGCCATTGACACTCAAGAAGAAAAACAAAGGCCGACGGCCCACCTAACGGACGCACTTGCATGACTTCCTATATAAAGAATACTACGATCAATTTGATGCGATGCGTCAGAAACGTAGGTACGATGCGGAACTGTGGACGCTTATCTTAACACTGCTTGGCAGCAGAAATAACGCCTTCACAAAGAACTCCGGATAAAATTGAAATACCCGTTTCACACAAAGTTTGCATGCTGGTGTAGGCTTCGAGAATCGGTTGGATGCGGGCAAGACCAACTAATAACCGCGGCCATTTTGTGCGATTGTTCAGTGAAAGCGTATATCCTGCGTCAATCGGTAAAATGTGGAGATATCTCAACAATTCAACATCAACCCGACTCATAGTGTGATCACAATAGAAGATAGAAAAAATAATAACAAGTTACAAATTAATTATTATTTTCCGTATTTTCCTGACGGCAATGCAGAAGTAAAGTAAGTTCCAGTCCTGGGGTGTGATTCTGAAAGACCTTATTCTAAACTTCGAATCTGAATCCGCTGTGAGTTTCTTGATTGGCATTAAAAATTCTGTTGATAATTCGAATTTACACTAGCGCCACCCTTGCGAGCGTCCCAAGTAGCAAAATTATCCTATAATCATTAACTAATAGGACAAAACGTCCTATAGGAATCCAGTAAACGGTTTGCCAAAGATCACTGACCCTAATACAGCATCTTATGAGGCGATTTGCGCTAGAAGCACTTTTGATCCTATATCGTAGTTTTGTTTGCAGGATCACTTTATAATATTGTAACTAGACTTGTAGTCCTGTAAAAGCGTTTGATAAAACGATTTAGCATAATGTAATTTTTCATCCTATAAACACATTCAATAAGATTGATTATTCTTTTTAACGTCTTGTTTCACATCTCTATAAGACATGAGCACACCTATGAACATCTTAGGTATAGCTGCTATAGGTAATATATTACAGGATTGATTGGTCTTAGTCATGACTTCTAATGGATTGTAGGCTGCAAACTAGCACCCCCACCGATTTTTATAGGTAAAATTGTACTAATATGCGCCCTATGTTTGTTCTTAATAGAATGCTTGAATCAAACAGGGACTGACAAAGTTTGGGATGGTTCCGTACAACGAGAAATCGAAATAGCCCTCGAAAATTGCGAAGAAAACTCATCGGGTAGGTGTAGGGTAGGTGTAGGGTAGGTGTAGGGTAGGTGTAGGGTAGGTGTAGGGTAGGTGTAGGGTAAGTGTAGGGTAGGTGTAGGGTAGGTGTAGGGTAGGTGTAGGGTAGGTGTAGGGTAGGTGTAGGGTAGGTGTAGGGTAGGTGTAGGGTAGGTGTAGGGTAGGTGTAGGGTAGGTGTAGGGTAGGTGTAGGGTAGGTGTAGGGTAGGTGTAGGGTAGGTGTAGGGTAGGTGTAGGGTAGGTGTAGGGTAGGTGTAGGGTAGGTGTAGGGTAGGTGTAGGGTAGGTGTAGGGTAGGTGTAGGGTAGGTGTAGGGTAGGTGTAGGGTAGGTGTAGGGTAGGTGTAGGGTAGGTGTAGGGTAGGTGTAGGGTAGGTGTAGGGTAGGTGTAGGGTAGGTGTAGGGTAGGTGTAGGGTAGGTGTAGGGTAGGTGTAGGGTAGGTGTAGGGTAGGTGTAGGGTAGGTGTAGGGTAGGTGTAGGGTAGGTGTAGGGTAGGTGTAGGGTAGGTGTAGGGTAGGTGTAGGGTAGGTGTAGGGTAGGTGTAGGGTAGGTGTAGGGTAGGTGTAGGGTAGGTGTAGGGTAGGTGTAGGGTAGGTGTAGGGTAGGTGTAGGGTAGGTGTAGGGTAGGTGTAGGGTAGGTGTAGGGTAGGTGTAGGGTAGGTGTAGGGTAGGTGTAGGGTAGGTGTAGGGTAGGTGTAGGGTAGGTGTAGGGTAGGTGTAGGGTAGGTGTAGGGTAGGTGTAGGGTAGGTGTAGGGTAGGTGTAGGGTAGGTGTAGGGTAGGTGTAGGGTAGGTGTAGGGTAGGTGTAGGGTAGGTGTAGGGTAGGTGTAGGGTAGGTGTAGGGTAGGTGTAGGGTAGGTGTAGGGTAGGTAAATAGGCAGGTAAGTAGGTAGATAAGGACAGGACAACGTCTGTCGGGTCAGCTAGTTTAAAATAAAAATTAATCGTTGTTCGTTAGTCTCGCTAAAACTCGACAACGGCTGGACCGATTGCGCTAATTTTGGTCTTGAAATATTTGTGGGAGTCTAAGGAAGGTTTATACGGTAAGAAAATTCAAAATCAATTGACAGGACAACGTCTGTCGGGTCAGCTAGTTTTTAATAATATTCATAATATAGTTTAATTAACACGTGAAGTTGTGTCTGACGCGGACAAAACATTGACAATCACACACAATCTACCAGTTTTTCTGTTTGTTTATATTAGCAGATAAAAGTAAGCAGGCAGGTAGCAGGTATAAGTTCTTCATTTGTACCTACATTCTAGCAAATAAATTAATTTGAATTTGAATTTTGAATTTAGTACCAGCGGTGGCTACTAAATTGTTTTTGGCGCTAGTGTCGTAGCGATAAATGCATTGAAACAAACAGCGAACGATTAGCAAACGATTTTTACATAATACGATTTTTTTTTACGTTTAGCGATTGATCGCGCGATGACTGCGCGATAGTTGCGCAATTTTTGCTGATTGCTATTTCGGTTTAAAGAATTTATTCTCATAAGAACAATACATAGGTTCACTTACAATGAGATACAAAGTAATTGTTTATATCTAAAGAAATACATTTTGCCTTCGATGCGTGTTGGAGAAGTTATACAAAACAATTATATATATATATAATAGGAAGTATGTAAATTGCTACCATTTAATATGCGATATGACTACATTTCATAAACGTAATTTCTCAGCTTTAGTTTAAATCTGTTAATATTCTCACAATCTTTTACGTCATTTGGTAGGTCATTAAACAGCTGTGCTCCTTCGAACAATATAGTTTTTTTACCGTAGTTTGTGCGAGCTTGTCTTATTTATTTATTTATTTATTTATACTTCATGCACAAAGGTACAAAGGCGGACTTAATGCCTTAGGCATTCTCTACCAGTCAACCAAGGGTGGTGAAGAGATAACATGGCAGGTGCATATGAAAAAAAAAAAATATATTAAAAAAGTTAAAAAGATATAAACTTACGAATATATAAACTATACATACATAATTTAATGTTTGGTATATAACATACCTATATAAAATATATATAAACATATAATATATATATATTATATATATAAATATAAATAAAGGAACAAAGTATTATGAGATGACTCTGCTTATTTGTGCTGAAAATAAGTTCGCAATTTCCGCTTAAATGCATACTGGCTGGTGGCCGTTCTGATATCGAGAGGAAGCGCATTCCAGAGAAGAATGACCTGGATATGAAAGGAAGAATGAACAAAATCAGAAGTATGAGAAGGGCAAAGTAAGAGAAGGTTGTTAGAAGATCGCAGATTTCTAGCGTGTGAAGAACATAGATATTGAAAGTGGGACATTAGATAAGAAGGGGGGGAGAGAGAGTTGAGTAGGGAGAAAAGCGTTGTCAGTGCACGCAAACTTCTTCTCTGGCGAATGGGCAACCATTTCAACTCAGACCTGTAGTTTGATACATGGTCATATTTCCTCAAGTTATAGATAAACCTGATACAGTTATTAAGGACCCTATCAAGCTTATCAAGCAAGACTGCGTTTAAGTCAAAGTAGCACACGTCACCATAGTCAATAATAGGGAAAATTAAAGTCTGCACAAGCATAGTCTTCGTCTTAGCAGGCAAAAAGTTCCTCAGACGATACAAGGATCGCAAAGTTCCGTTGGCTCTTTGACTGACACTAGAAACCTGACTTTGCCAACCAAGTGTCGAGTCGAGATGCAAACCGAGATCTTTCACGCTAGGGCTAATGGGAATGACAGTACCATTGAACATAATCGGAGGAACAGAGCAAACCGCCACTCTAGCCATCATACGCGAGCTTCCAATTATAATGGCCTGACATTTTGAGGGGTTTACGGACACCCCAAATCTATCAGACCAGTCTTTGATAGCGTCCAAGTCTCGGTTCACATCCTCTATAGCGTCCGATAAACCTTCCACCCGCGTAGCTGAATACAATTGAAGATCATCGGCATAAAGATGATACGAACACCGAAGACAGTGAGTAATAAAATTAATGAAGATAGAGAATAGTAATGGAGAAAGAATACCGCCTTGTGGAACCCCAGCATCCAGACCATGCCAACTCGATGAACTCTCGTCAACGCGGACCGACTGCTGACGTCCCCGAAGATAAGAAGAGAACCATTCCAGCGCCTCACAGGAAACCATCAGATGTGAGAGGATGGATAAGAGAATATCATGACTGACAGCATTAAAGGCATTGGAGAAATCAATTAAAACCAACACAGTAACCTTGGTATCACCCATTGCTTCTCTAATGTCACCAGTCACTTTAAGGAGAGCGGAGGTTGTGCTGTGTCCAGGCCTGAACCCCGACTGGAATGAGCTTACGAGGCTGTTCCGATGGACAAACTCTGAAAGCTGTTTGTGCACGCGGGCCTCGAGCACTTTAGACAGGAAAGGGAGAATGGAAATAGGTCGAAAATGGCTAGGAAGTGAGGGGCTAGAAACTTTAGGAAGTGGACGGACATAAGCCATACGCCACTGGGAAGGGAATTGTCCGGAATCAAGAGAAAAGTTGATGATGTGGGTAATTGGTGGAAGAAGAAAGTCAAGGACCAAGCTGACCATATGACGACTGATCCCGTCATGGCCCACCGCCTTAGATTTAATAGATAGAATGGTCTTTTTAACTTCATCCAAGGAGACTGGAGAAAAGCGAAATGGCTCTATAATGGGACCAGGTAGTCCAGAAATGAAATCAACCGTCTGAGACATCATATTGGCATCCAAATGACAAGTGGTTGTAAAGTGACGGTTGATATCATCCAGGCCAATTGTTATTGTTGTGATTGTCTTCGTTGTAATTTATTTTTATTTCTTAGGTTGTATGATATTGTTTTTTTATGTAGTTGTAGTTTTGATTGTACGCTGTTTGTGGTGATTTTTTTTATTAGAATGCAGGTACCGTATGTGTATAGTTGTTTGAGATTTAATAATTTGGTTTTTTCAAATAGTGTTTTAGTTGGAGTAAGGTAGTGATAGTGGTATAATGTTTTTATAATTTTGTTCTGGGTTCGTTGTAAAGGCATTAGGATAGTTTTTGCGTCACACCCCCATATTTCAATAAGGTACTCGAGATGTGATTTTACTAATGAGTTATAAATAATAGTACGTATTTTCCTTGGAATACAATTTGATATTTTGCGTAATGATGCTAGTAATGACGTTAATTTTGATTTTACATGTTCGATGTGCAGTTTCCATGTGAGTTTGTCGTCTACCCTCAGACCGAGATATTTTTCGTGGCTCGATCTTCTTATTGTGTCATTGTTTATAGTAAGAGGCGGAAAGTCTGGTAATGGTTTGTTTTTTGCGGTGAAAATCATGTATGTTGTTTTGGACGTATTTATTGTAAGTAAATTGTATTTAAGCCACTCACTGAGTATACCAAGATCTTTTTGGGCATTTGTTATATTAGTATGGATAGATTTATCGAAATAGAAGAGACATGTATCGTCCGCGTATAACCGTTAACCCTATCTTGTTTATATTATTTATATAGATTAAGAAAAGTAACGTACTTAAAATTGAGCCTTGAGGACAGCCGTATGGTACGTTTTTTATGGAACTAGTGAATTTATCTATTTTAACTACTTGTTGTCTATTATGTAAATAAGATGTAAACATTTCTAGGGCTTTATCTCTGACTCCTATGTTGTTTAACTTCTGGAGAAGTTTATGGAGGCATACGGTGTCGAATGCTTTTTTTAAATCAATAAATACCCCCAAAACAACATCCTTTTGATCTATGTGCGTTTTAATTTTAGTTACTAAGTCTACTGTAGCTGTAAGAGTGCTAGATTTCGAGCGAAAGCCGTATTGTTCGTCGATAGTCTTTCTCAAGAAGGTATGCATTTAGACGGCTGTACAAAACACGCTCAAATACTTTTGATAATACAGGTAAGACCGATACTGGTCTATAGTTACCTGGATCAGTCCTGCTGCCCGATTTGTAAATGGGGCTGACTTTGGCAACTTTAAGTGTGTTCGGAAAAATGCCGCGCATCATATATTCGTTTATGCAGTTCGTTAATTTCGGAACAATTATATTTTTGAGGCATTTGATCACCTTGGTACTGATACCATCTATCCCAGTACTTGTATTACTATCCAGACCGTCAATTATTTTAGAAATTTCGTCCTCAGTGCACGGAGTGAGTTTACTCAGAGTTACGTCGTGTGAATGGTTGTGTTCGTACATAAGAGTGTTGCCATCGTTCGCGTGGTATATAATGGGTATTTCGTTAGCTAATTCCTGGCCTATTGATGAGAAAAATGTGTTAAATAGATTACATATTGCGTTACCTTCAGTTATAGGTCCTGAGCTCGACATTAGTTTCGGAGGAGCACTGCTTTCTTTGATTTTATTTAGGGCTAAGTTATTAATAAGTTCCCACATCTTTTTCGGTTGATTGTTGCTGTTGTAGAATAGATCGTAATAGTATTTTTTTTTGTGTGTCTTGATCAAGTTTTTTACTGCGTCTCGCTGTTTGGAAAAGGTTTTCTGTATGTTTCCGTCTTTTGGGTAAGATTTTGTCTGTTGCCATAGGTTGTTACGTAAGTTTATCGAATCTGAAATAGTTCGGTTTATCCAATCGTTTTGAGGTGGATTTAGAATTTTTGTCTTGTCGATTTTGTTGTTATTTACATGTTTTGTGATAAACTGCTCGAGGTTATAGTAATCATTTTCTTCATTTATGTAACTGTCTGTTAGTGCATCGCTATACAATTTTTCATAATTTATTGCTTTGTATTGATTTTTTTTATTTTTTTGTGGCTTTAGACTGCCTATTTCCAAATATATTTGTTTATGGTCAGACAAGCATGACTCGATTATGGAAAAATTAAATGAGTGGTTACTTATGTTTGTGCAAACATGATCCAGTATAGATTTTGTAGTCGAGGTTTCACGTGTACTGTATAGGCCATTAATTTTGTTCAGTATTTCATATCCGTTTCCTTTAATTTCGTTCAGGTATTTAGTGACGTGGTTGTCCGCGTTGAGAAGATCCATGTTAAAGTCGCCAAATACAATTGCTCTTCTTCTCTGCTCCAACTGTGCGGAATACGTCGTTAAGAAATCATTATTGTTTGAATCACCTGGTTTATAAATCACTCCGATGTTTAGTGATAATTTTTTTATATGTACCCACAAGTAGTGGTTTCCATTTTCGCATAAATCTTCCGTTACTTCGTATTTTATTGAGTCGTGTATATAAATTGATACCCCTCCACCTTTTCGTGTTTTCCTATAGTTGTAAACATGCTTGTAGTTTGGCAGCTGATATAATTTTGCATCGGCTTCAGAAACAATCCAGGTCTCCGTGAATACCAATAAGTGGGTAGTTTTTGGTATCGCCCTAATAATACATTTGATTTCATCGAGCTTACCGGTTTTGCGAACTTCGTAAATTAGCATAAAAAAATCTGAGTGATGATGGGTGTAAGGGTATATCTTCATATTTTTTGATGATTTGATGGCTTAGTTTGTCTGGGTGTTTTCCATTGTGTTGTGAACCTCCTTCGAGTTTTTTTGGTTAGTAATAATTGTAGGTTTTCCTTTTATATATTTAACAATAAGGTCCTTTTCTCCGTCTTCTATACGTTTTTTAAGTTCTCCTTTTATAGATTGTAAATATTGCTTTTGAGTTGGTGTTAAATCTGAGTAAATTTGTATATTCTCGGGTAGTTTACTTTTTGTCCGGAACAGGTATTTAGGTGTTTCTGTATCGGTAAAACATACTTTGATGGACCGGTTCATGTTTGTGATATATTTTCCCAATCTTGTGGTTTTAATTAGCTTCGGACATTCCTCATACAGTGTGGTTAGTACTTTGTTTACTTCTTCATAATCGGACTTTTGTTGTGCGTTGTAGTTTTTGTCACTTTTTTCCGTTATACCCACAAGAATGATATTTTTCTCGCGTTCAGTTCGATCCTTAAGTTCTAGGATGAGGTTTTCGTGATGCAAGAAGGGCGATTTGTCGGATGTACTTTTGATATCTATTTGGTTTTTTATTTGGAGAATTTCGCTATCTATACGTTTAAATTTGTCTTCAGTTATTGCGTTGTTGGATTTAATAGTTTTAATTTCGGTGTTTATTTTATCAAATTGTAGTTTAAAGTTTTCTGTGTTTGATTTTATCGATTTAATCTCTTGTTTGATCTCGCAGATTTCTTCTCGTATGAGGTTCAGGTTTTCTTTTTGAGTTCTTCCAAATTCCTCCAGAAACTTCATAATGTCTGTGCGAAAGTTAGCAAAGTCTGATTTGTAATCTATTTCTTCAGTGCGCTCTTTTCGTTTTCTCTGACAGATGTTGGTTTGGTATTTGTAGTGTATGTAGAGATATCAATATATCACGCTACAAACCGATAACAGTATTATGACGTTGTCTCGGGCGCATACGTCGCTCGGTTATAAATACCGGTGCGAGAGGTGGGGCGGCCAGTCGTTGTCGGACTGCCGGCCTGGGCGGTGGTGCGTTGGCGAGCCAACTAGTGTGTTAGAGAGTGTGCATATTATATATTGTGAGTGTGCATATTATACATTGGCGACGAGGATAAAACCGTGAGTTTTTATATTTTATTGGAAAAAAAATGTGTAATAATGATGATTATTCATGTTTACAAGAGAAAGTAACATTTATTTTTGAAGGTCGATTGAAATAATGTTTTTCTTAGAAAAAAAAACTCTTAAAAAAAAAAATTGAGAAATAGAATAATGCGTAATAATGGCGCATATTCATGTTTATAAGAAAAAGAGAAAATAACATTTATTTTTTAAGGTAGATTGAGAAAAATAGTTTTCTGAGAAAACAAAAAACTTATCTAAGAGGAACACAACTTTGTTATATTCTCTACTCTTTAAAGCAGATAAAAACAGTCTCCTACAGGTAGATAATTATTTGGAAGGAAATATACATAATATTGTTACATTTCAAAATGGATGGATGGAGAGGGAGAGGAAAGCTAAGGAAAAGATGGATGGATTGTGCGAATAATATGAATGGAAAAGGAGCCAGTGAAAGCATGAGGTTGGACAGGACGGAATACAAGACGAAGACGTGTTGTGCCAACCCCAAGTAACATGTGATAAGGGCAGAAGAAGAAGAAGATTGTTGCATTACAAAATCAAATGGGAGTCAAACTGGGGACCTCAAGCTTGGTTACTTGATTTGTGCTATCTACAAGATTAGTTCTAAAACAACAAATCAAGAAGCACAAAAGCAGTAGAATATACCTACTGGTCATTAAATTGACATGTGTCGGAAACGACTGTGATAGCAGTAGATTATATCTACTGGTCATTAAATTGACATTTGTCGGAAACGACTGTAAAAGCAGTAGATTATATCTACTGGTCATTAAATTGACATGTGTCGGAAACGACTGTGATAGCAGTAGCTCATACCTACTGGTCATTAAATTGACATGTGTCGGAAACGACTGTGAAAGCAGTAGCTCATACCTACTGGTCATTAAATTGACATGTGTCGGAAACGACTGTGAAAGCAGTAGCTCATACCTACTGGTCATTAAATTGACATGTGTCGGAAACGACTGTGAAAGCAGTAGATTATATCTACTGGTCATTAAATTGACATTTGTCGGAAACGACTGTGAAAGCAGTAGATTATATCTACTGGTCATTAAATTGACATTTGTCGGAAACGACTGTGAAAGCAGTAGATTATATCTACTGGTCATTAAATTGACATTTGTCGGAAACGACTGTGGTTGCAGTAGAATATACCTACTGGTCATTAAATTGACAGTTTTATTAGGAAAACAGGTCAGCAGTAGTTGTTCCTGTTTATATACATACTGGACACACTGGATGTGGTTAAGGAAAACTAAACAAAGTCAAAGTCAAATCATTTATTTCAATTAGACCATGAAAAGGCACTTTTAAACGTCATATAAAGAAAATTGAATCTAGTTACTCATTCCAAGTGGTAGTTTCGTATGGAGAAGAATGGGCAAGAAACTCCATACTTACTCTTTTAAAAAGAAAATGTTTACAATATTTTGTACGTACAGGAATTATATAATTGTACGTGAATACCTTGCATAAAAACCACTAGTAACCACAAAGTATTAAAATCTAGAAATGACAGCTAAGTTATGTATACATATACATAGTGTTCACATATTTACAAATATTGAAACAGTAAACAACCACCCCTCATATTTCAACCACAATAAATTAGTTTGTGAGCCAGAGTAATCTAGAAGTACAGTAAAGAAAATGGAATATACATACATTAAACATAAATGATAATGGGTTTATTCTGTGTCAGTATGTATTTCTATCATACGGGTAAGTCTGAAATGGCTAGTAGCCCCCATTAAATTGGAAAAACCTCCATTAAATTAGAAAGTGGTTGGAATAACCCCCATTAAGTTGGAAACTTTATGATAATTCTGTCATTTCATCATGGTAATTATTGTGGGAGCGTCATGTGTGTGTAGTCTGTATAGAAGATAGAAACAACACTTCC
This sequence comes from Charanyca ferruginea, assembly GCA_947361185.1. Taxonomy (NCBI): domain Eukaryota; kingdom Metazoa; phylum Arthropoda; class Insecta; order Lepidoptera; family Noctuidae; genus Charanyca; species Charanyca ferruginea. The sequence goes on along the minus strand of OX376080.1, from coordinate 9,811,470 downwards.
ACTTAACTCACTGTTTATTACAGCAATTTCCTGTAGCAACATACTGTAGTATGTACAATTCTTTTGCACTCGAACGGATAAGAGAAGCTAAGATGAAAGTATAGAGCGAAGGAACGGAAGAAAATAGATGATTGGAAGAGCGATGAAAGAGATAAAAGCTTATGCGCGAGTATGAGGCGTAGCGGCATAGTGACACGCCGTTGCCACAAGTGGTAATAAAAAACCTTCATCCAATTGGAAACTCAATAGTGCACTAAATGGGAGGCTAGCTTAGCATTTATCAAGAAAAAATACGTGACGCTGATATTCTGCTGAACCCCTGCAGTGACATGCGGACATCAAGTAGATGGATGGATAGGTGTTGACAGACGTTGTAGTAAAGTTTTATGCGCGGACTAAAGTTCTCCAACAAAAGATCTCAAGGAACCTTCGATTAATGTATATAATGGTTGTGGACTGGGATTCCGGAGTTCCCAGACCTGCATTATTTTAGTATATTTGAGGTTTTGAGGAAAAAACAACAAACGAAAAAGGAAAAGACAATGGAGGACAACAGCACAACACAACAAGGGACCAGCAAGGGGCAAAAAGGAAACAAGGGGCAGGTACAAGTACTAGCTAACTTTAATATTTTCATTTCAGCAATTTCCAAGGATTTGAGGATGTTATACTATCCTGATATTTACAACAATCCATTAATGACTGAGCCCACCTATGGAAGTGACCGAGATCTAACTAAATATATAACTGGCGATATTTGTATTCAGCTGCTTTATTTACTTCAAACAATGTTACATGGTTACATGTTTGTGTTTCAGATCTGCTTACGTAGATATCTAAGCCAGTTGGTGTTTATTTGAAAAAATAGCACCATGCGGTTTGTGTATGATGTCATGCAGTTGGCGGGTTGGTTCAGTCACGGATCCCAGATGCTCTGCAAGGGATTTGGGTCTCAACGGTTTCATGGAAATCAAAGTGCTTCGTGACCATGGCTTTTTCAACACCTTCCTCAGCTTTGTATTGTCACAAATGCAAGGAACTTGGTACAAATAATCCGTCTTGGAAGTTATTGGTGCCAATTCAGTTGTGCACGAGCTGAACTCATTTTAGCTATTTATATCTTTCTCTCCAATAAAAACAAGAAAGAGACAGATATTAATAAGACCTGTCCATTTAAGTCTATCTGGAGTGTTCATGCAATTACAGCTGTCATGTCGGGGTGTATTGATTTAAAGCACGGCGAGGTTCAAGAAAAAACTGATTAACATCTCTGACTTGGTTCTTATCTGTCGCCCCCTTTTCTTCAGCTGCCTGGCGGTAGGAAATGCCATTTGTCTGGGTTGTGAACGAAGGCATTTGTGCTAGTATAACCCGATAACCTATTCTATCTCGAGTTTTATCGTACTGGTGATAGATAGGCCTATCTGTCGCTGGTTGAAACGTCCCGAAGATTTGTGAAAGATTATGGAATCATGCTGGCACGCGTTGTTTACCAACCCCATCATAGACCCCCTCTGATGATAACTATTTGTATGAAAGAGCCAAAGTACGTGTCCCAACGGCTATTTGTTTATTTGTTTGATAGAACGGTTACTAAAGACTAGATTTGGTTATCAGCCGAATTGTAGGGATACATTATATTCTAATAAAACATGTCCGACTCAAGTGAAAATAGGTACTGATTTTAGTTCGGTTAGTTATAGTAACAGAGTTATCCCCCTGGGAAAGTGCTTTAGAGGTTTAATCACATAGAACCAATAACAGAATTAAAATCGTATTTATAATATGAGTAAATTAACCTGTAATTAATTTACAAATAAACTCCATTTAAATAAATCAACAATAAGATAGTGACTCAACATAATTACTTCCTGAGTTTTAAACTGTCAATTATGTTTAATTCCTACACTCCAGCGCTACCGCTTTGCTTAGCAAAATGCAGTCAAATCTTGATGATTTACTACGTTAAACATACACAAGTTTTATAAAAATAATGATTGTTTATAGTGTCGTTGGTTGTAACAAAACGCATGGGACGGGGTATCCATTGTCCCCGTCAACGTTATTGATGACTGTGAGACAAACTGTCTATAATCAGTGGCGATCTGCCGGGATGGCGGAGCGCAACGGTGCGGTGCTATCGCGGAGGGTTGTGGGTGAACCCTGTGGTTGCATCCAGGAAGTCCAGGCGGACACCTTGGGTCTCCGGAGGGTGATTTGATTAGGAAAATGATTTCTCAATCAATTTGTAGTAGTCGTAAGACGTCGGGTGGATGAGCAATGTATGTTTTTGGAAAAATACTGGTTGCGTCAATTAATTTGATAAAGGAGGGAGATATAGTGTATATAGGTGGGTACATACGCTGCCAGTGACTTGTCTAGTGTCACTGAGTCGGTGTCACGAGGGCTGCCGGCGAGAGTGCGTAGTTAGGCGATTGGACAGTTGCAGTTGCTGGTCAAGTGGTAACATACAACTACGTTAAAACAAGGAAGGGATGTAGTGTATGTAGAGATATCAATATATCACGCTACAAACCGATAACAGTATTATGACGTTGTCTCGGGCGCATACGTCGCTCGGTTATAAATACCGGTGCGAGAGGTGGGGCGGCCAGTCGTTGTCGGACTGCCGGCCTGGGCGGTGGTGCGTTGGCGAGCCAACTAGTGTGTTAGAGAGTGTGCATATTATATATTGTGAGTGTGCATATTATACAGTATTCATTGTCACCAAGTGTAGATAAGTTCGGTACTGATCCGCTACCGCCCTCGCTTCCGCTTGTTAACATGCCACTAGGCGGTGTTTTCTGTCGGCTCATTCCGTTGCCAGTCCGTGCAGGTGCGAGTGCGATGCCAATAGTTTGCTCTCTTTACTCTCGAGGTGAGCGTGCTGCTTTCTCGCCGGCGCTGTGCGATGTACCACCAAAAGGATAATGACTTTAACACTGTGATCTTAAGGATTGGTTTTGAATGCGGTAGATGTATTAGAATTTAATTTTTTGCAATAATAAGCGAAACACGTCTGCTCTCAACAAGCACGCGAAGCGAAGGTCATACGTAATAAGCCCGCGGATCTTTATAAAACCGAATTGCATTTTACCCGATAGTTACAAAACTACTATAGGGCGAAATACTCCTATTAACTGCGCCCAAATGCGGCACTATTAACGTTTGTAGAATTTTTATAGGACTAAAAAATTTATGCTCCTAAGATATTTACAGGACTAAATTTTGCTACTTGGGGTGTCAATGAGTTGAACTAAATTGACAGGGACGATTTTGACAGATAAAGTATGAGATGACGTAAGAAGTGGCATTCTGTAAGGTAATTTCCCCGTCACTTCGCACTCGAACCCGACTCAAAGTGTCAAATATAACAAGGTCATTTTTAGCCGTATGCGAAGTGAAAGTCAATAGCGAAGTGAGATGCGAGTTGTTGTTCGAATTTTACAGAATCGACCTACTGATGTTGTACCAGTCTATAATCATTAAACTGCAGAAGAAAGACTTCTCAAACAGAGAAGACACAAGCATTGATCATCACGCTTGGTGGTGGATGGTGGATTGGCGATTTCAGACTTAAATTCATTAAAAGCCGTGTGGAGCCAGCCGCGAATAGCACCACCCCATTTCTACCCGTGGATGTCGTAGACGACAGAGGGATATTGGCCCGAGAATGAGAAATAGCGTCCTTCCGAGTAGGTACCTACTGCGATCGCCAACATGCATCGGCCAATCAACTACGGTGGAACTCCCCCTTGGAGGAGAAATTCAGGTTTCCTTACGATGTTTTCCTTCGCAGATGTCAATGATGTCAAAGGTAAAATAAAAAAATACACATTGGAAATTAGTCACATATTGGTACTTGCTCATGTCCGATTGAAGCTAACTATAGATAAAGTGATCCGATGCGTTGCTAGGATATGACAAAGTATTACAATCATACTTCCATACTTAATAATTATAAATGCGAAAGTAACTCTGTCTGCTACGCTTTCACGATGGAACGGTTATACCGATTTTGATGAATTTATTTGTATTTATGTATTTATTTATTTTGATTGTATGAACATAGGTGGAGGATATAGGCTACTTTTGAATCAGATACTTCGTTTGCATCCGCGATAACCGACAAAGTCGCGGGCAACAGCTACTTAATCGATATTTTATATTTATTTCCGCCATTTTGATCAACCATTTTGATCAACCATTTTATATGCGTTTCCATTATTTCAAAGCTCTTAGTACAAAGTCTTAACATTACTGCTTAAGCTTTTTAAAAGCAAAAGTAAGTAATAATATTTATTATAGATTAGCAGTAATGATTATAATAAGTATCGATTATGATTGTGATGCTTTGTCAATCCCTAGAATCGAGTCGGATGACAACCCATCGTGATATTGATCATGAACCTTAAACCTTTTGTAATAAAGTTGAAAAAGTATCAAAGAAATTTGACAGAGCATGATTTCCTGGCCTGTGTACAAAACCCGGGCAATATTCCTAGCTCAAGTTCAAATATAAAGCGTATTAAAACAACTAAAATTTTGACTTTTCTCTCTCATTTGTTAGAAAACTGGGCCAGTGTGTTTTGTGAATCCTTCTGCTGCTCCATTCAAAGGTTTCACCATTTTGGTTCTGGTTATAACAGGATTGTGCCAGTGGTTCGGGGTATTTGGAGTATTCGGGTCTTCAGGTTCTGTAAAGAAAGTAATTGTAGGTGAAACTGGTAACCGTAGAAATTCGAACACAAAGAGAGTTTCCCGCGTCGGTGCAGTACGATAATTTAAACAACATTTGGGAGCAAATAAATCGGATTACGCTCCGTTCGCCCCGGGGGGATCTTGCCCCTTTCGATTAAAATGTTCCACTCACCCCGTTTTTTATTATTTTGGTGTAGTAATTCGCCCCTTGCGGCATTTCCTTGTAAATTTTACCAAAAAAGGTATAGTTAGACAGAAAAATGCATACATTATAAGCAACGCCACAATGATATTATATTATATTAGAATATCATTGCAACGCCATGTTTAATTTAAGTCTATGTTTAGAAAAGCTGTGTGTAAAAAAGCACTCTTAGGTACCTACCCTAAGAGTGCTTTATAGATTATGAAGAATCTACATTGTTGTGTTTTTGACATTTTATTCCACAATTTTTATAATTTTCATTTTGTTGATAACAAATCTTAGTAAACTATCAGGACAGCAGAAATGAACTGGAACTAGGTGTATGTATTTTTCAGTCTAACTATACCTTTTTTGTAAAATTTACAAGGAAATGCCGCAAGGGGCGAATCACTACTCCAAAATAATAAAAAACGGGGCGAGTGGTACATTTTAATCGAAAGGGGCAAGATTTCAAGGTGCGAACGGAGCGTAAAACCCATCCACTTCTTTTTTTTGCACGTCTCCGTGTTATTCTTAGTTTAGATTTCATGAATTATATCAATATCATTCTGGAAAATTATGCCATCAGAAAGTTTATTAAATTTCTTTTTTAATCAGAGTAATTTATTGACTGATAAACTTTTTGAAAGATGTGTTTAAAAATTGATATGTTCCTTATTATCAAAACACCTACGTGAAAAATGGAAGTAGGTAGCTCGATTTATTAGATAGACTCTACCAAGACAACTAGGCACCTGTCAAATGTAAATAAGGTTAATTAAATTATTAATAATTCATTAGATTTAATTTATTAGAAGAAAAAACTATCTTTTTTGGATTGATTGTCTTATTGGTAAATCCATACTTTCCATACTTTAATATTGTATATGCGAAGTAACTCTGGTTACGTTACGGTTACGTTTTCACGAAAAAACGACTGAACCGATTTTAATGAAAGGTATGAAGATAACTTGAATTCTGGGGAAGGAGGACATAGGCTACTTTTTAATCCGCGACTTCGCCTGCTTCTGCGTTAACCGACATTCACGAGGACGAAGTCGCGGGCGAAAGCTAGTACCTTCGTATATAAATGCTCAAGCATATTGTCCCCCTAATGTTTCTCTGTCTGCACTGATTGTTATTCTCTTCGTGTTGATCACGACAAGCCGACACAGAGATTTAATTACGAACCATGCTATAAAAATCTGAAGAAACAATTCTAAATTTCAAACAACATATTGTGAAACATACACCCGAAAAACATAACCCTCCTTCTGGCGCAGTCGGGTAAAAATCAGCTATCTTTATACCTATCTTTTTTGTATTATGTTTAAAGGTACAATTACTTAAATTCTTACTTGCAAAGTTATGGTCATAATATCATATTTTACAGGCTTATTTTTTATATTAAACTAAGGGTCGATTTTCAAATCAACGAACCACTTTTACCTGAAGAATTAATAACCGTTTATCTGAACTGGCTATAAAAGTATCCATAAAATTTTTAAGATTAATCTGAATTGGCTACTTTTATGCCCCGACGCCATTTTTTTTTAGTTATTTTAATTATGTCCAATTTACTTAATTTTTTTACTTCCATGCAATAATCTGTGGGGTCTTGAAATTCCGCTCACTGTGGTATATGACAATACTAGACGAGAATATCAGGAACATTTATTTATCTGTATCCTTTTTCTGTCAATCAATCATGTCGTTCATAAGACAATAAAGCAATATTAATAGCTGGTAATGTGGAAGTTTTAATTGTATTATTATAAAACGACGAAAACTTGGAAAATAAATGAATCATCGAGATTAAAACTAATAAGTAAAACTTAAAACAAAATAAATCGCAAAATTGTGTGTTTGTGTCAGCAGTCCCTACAGCGCTACAGTTCTTACGATTTTGAGCGCCCCCCTCCAAGTGTCGTATCTGATATAGAGCGGGGAAGGGAGTGTCCCTTCTGTACGTAGTACTATTAAGTATTCTGTGCTAATTAATAACCTTCAGAATTTTTATGTTCTTGTTCGGAAACCGGCTTGTTCGGAAACCGGCTTGTTCGGAAACCGGCTTGTTCGGAAACCGGCTTGTTCGGAAACCGGCTTGTTCGGAAACCGGCTTGTTCGGAAACCGGCTTGTTCGGAAACCGGCTTGTTCGGAAACCGGCTTGTTCGGAAACCGGCTTGTTCGGAAACCGGCTTGTTCGGGAGGCTGGAAGTCGTCAAACATGCGCGCGAGACGATTCGTGATGACTTTTGAAAACAACTTGCAGCCGGGCATTGTCGCCCTTTTTGGAGAGTTTGGACCTCTGCACCATGCCTGTGGCGTTTTACCCTCGATTATGACGGAACTAAAGGCCCTTAAGTACCGGTTTTCCAAGGCCCTTAAGGCCCTTGCCTTAAGTACCGGTTTTCCAAGGCCCTTAAGGCCCTTGCCTTAAGTACCGGTTTTCCACCCCCTGATCGCGAAGATCGCCCCCCTGCCGAACTTAGCCCCCTGCCGAACTTAGCCCCCTGAGCCCCCCTGCCGAACTTAGCCCCCCTGCCGAACTTAGCCCCTCTGTCGAACTTAGCCCCCCTGCCGAACTTAGCCCCCCTGCCGAACTGAACTTCTCCCCGCCGAACTCTCCCCGCCGCGCTTCTCCCCGCCGAACTTCTCCCCGCCGAACTTCTCCCCGCCGCGCTTCTCCCCGCCGAACTTCTCCCCGCCGCGCTTCTCCCCGCCGAACTTCTCCCCGCAGCGCTTCTCCCCACCGCGCTTCTCCCCACAGAACTTCTAACGCCCCCGCGCTTCACCCCGCCGCTCTTCTCCCCGCCGAACTTCTCCCCGCCGCGCTTCTCCCCGCCGCGCTTCTCCCCGCCGAACTTCTCCCCGCCGAACTTCTCCTTGCCGAACGTCTCCCCGCCGAACTTCTCCCCGCCGAACTTCTCCCCGCCGAACTTCTCCCCTTCAGCCCGGCGAACTTCTCCCCGACGAACTTCTCCCCGCCGCGCTTCTCCCCGCCGAACTTCTCCCCGCCGCGCTTCTCCACGCCGAGCCAAAAGTTCGCCGGGGAGAACCCCGGCGAACTTTTTTTTTTTTATTTTTTTTGGCGATCAACAGCGGCTCAGCGGCTCAGCGGCTTAGCGGCGCAGCGGCGCAGTTCGGCGGGGAGAAGCGCGGCGGGGAGAAGTTCGGCGGGGAGAAGTTCGGCTGGGAGAAGTTCGGCGGGGAGAGGTTCGGCGGGGAGAAGTTTGTCGGGGAGAAGTTTGTCGGGGAGAAGTTCGGCGGGGAGAAGTTCGGCGGGGAGAAGTTCGGCGGGGAGAAGTTCGGCGGGGAGTAGTTCGGCGGGGAGAAGTTCGGCGGGGAGAAGTTCGGCGGGGAGAAGTTCGGCGGGGAGAAGTTCGGCGGGGAGAAGTTCGGCGGGGAGAAGCGCGGCGGGGAGAAGTTCGGCGGGGAGAAGCGCGGCGGGGAGAAGTTCGGCTGGGAGAAGTTCCGCGGGGAGAAGCACGGCGGGGAGAAGTTCGGCTGGGAGAAGTTCCGCGGGGAGAAGCACGGCGGGGAGAAGTTTGGCGGGGAGAAGCGCGGCGGGGAGAAGCGCGGCGGGGAGAAGTTCGCCGGGGTGAAGTTCGGCGGGGAGAAGCGCGGCGGGGAGAAGCGCGGCGGGGAGAAGTTCGGCGGGGAGAAGTTCGGCGGGGAGAAGTTCGGCGGGGAGAAGTTCGGCGGGGAGAAGTTCGGCGGGGAGAAGCGCGGCGGGGAGAAGTTCAGTTCGGCGGGGAGAAGTTCGGCGGGGAGAAGCGCGGCGGGTAGAAGCGCGGCGGGGAGAAGCGCGGCGGGGAGAAGCGCGGCGGGGAGAAGCGCGGCGGGGAGAAGCGCGGCGGGGAGAAGCGCGGCGGGGAGAAGCGCGGCGGGGAGAAGCGCGGCGGGGAGAAGCGCGGCGGGGAGAAGCGCGGCGGGGAGAAGCGCGGCGGGGAGAAGCGCGGCGGGGAGAAGTTCGGCGGGGAGAAGTTCGGCGGGGAGAAGTTCGGCGGGGAGAAGTTCGGCGGGGAGAAGCGCGGCGGGGAGAAGCGCGGCGGGGAGAAGTTCGGCGGGGAGAAGTTCAGTTCGGCGGGGAGAAGTTCGGCAGAGGGCTAAGTTCGGCAGGGGGGCTCAGGGGGCTAAGTTCGGCAGGGGGGCTCAGGGGGCTAAGTTCGGCAGGGGGGCTAAGTTCGGCCTTGGAAAACCGGTACTTAAGGGCCTTTAGTTCCGTCATAATCGAGGGTAAAACGCCACAGGCATGGTGCAGAGGTCCAAACTCTCCAAAAAGGGCGACAATCTTCGGCTGCAAGTTGTTTTCAAAAGTGATGACTTTTGAAAACAACTTGCAGCCGAAGATTGTCGCCCTTCGCGCGAGACGATTCGTGATGACGAATCGTCTCGCGCGAATTATAGTTTTGGGGCAATCGGTGATATGAAATATAAAGATTTACTCACAATATACTTTATTTTATAAAATAAGGTTACATGTAGATTAAGGCGTAAGGTTTGAACGAGAGTGATGATGCTTGTCTCTGCGCGTCCCTACTACACGACACACATACATACGTACACTTATCGCACTCACACTAACGAGGCTATAACACCCCCCGCACTAATTCGAAGCCCTTTCTTCTCCAGAGAAAAAGGGCTGAGCACCAACATTTCGCAACTCAGCTTGTTCTGTTCCTGGGTTTCTTTTCTTAAATTTCAACCATCGGTAGACGACAAAAAGGCCAGCAGCCAAGATCATTATAATGTAGATAGGGGCAGTCCAGAAATGATAACTGTTATCTTGATATTTATCCAATTCTAGGTAATTTTCTCTCTGTACCAAATTCTCCAATCTGTGCATTTCGCCTAATGAAATGTTCTCTAATAATAATGGGTGATCCTTGTTTTTTATGGTTATGTTATTAACATGGAAGGACAACAACCTTATTGGAGTTCCTCTTATTTTGTTCCTATAATTCCGTACATGATGGAGATGTGTAGAAAAATTGCAACCTTCAGGTACTTCGATCAGATATGTACCTTGTAATGACTGGTATGCATCTCGGTCACAATGCAATTGTACCTTGGTGTTTCTGGTGCATGACAAAATATAGTGGTAATCATCTAATTTCTGTAACATCTCAGATTCGGCCTTAAATTGTACGAACATACAACTGCTCATTATTTCTTGTTTTAACATCAATTGATAAATACAATCGCTTGGGTTTGTAGTGGTCGTAAGTTCGCCTTCTTGGCAATAATAAACTTTGTGGAACCTTTTGCATTCTTTCTCCATATAACGATGGTCGTCGTCGTTCATTGCCAGATATGGTTTAGGTGGAATTAATATTGTGTTATTAAAAGTTGGAGTAGGGAAAAGATGGTAATAAGTGTAAATGTTCGAATGCAATATGGGGAACTTCAGAATAAATACAACCGTATTGTCTACATAATACGAACCACATTCAATAACATCATAAAAGTCTCTTACTTCAGTATATTCGTCAATCATCAATTCAGATTTATCATACAACTTGAGTAATACATCGAGCATAAAACGAATATTTTCTGAACTAATAACACTATGGTGTGTTATGGAAACTTTAGAAAAACTCAAGGCGTTTTCCAAAGATGTTACATAATTTAAAATATTTTGTACATTGATTTTTAACAAACTAAACAATCCATTTATTTTAACAAAATCACTTAACCTATAATTTGTCATATTAATAGTACTCATAACATCATTTAATTTTGCATGTATTTTATATTCGTTTGATACAATAGTAGATAAGGTCATGTTAAATGATTGTAGTAATTGCTTGTTTAAACTAATCCCTGAATTTAATTTATCCTTCAAAGTTTGTGATTATTTTGCAAAATGTGTATGGCTTTATTGTAAAACAATGCGTCGTCCTGATCCAAGTTACCTGAAATTCCTTTTATGATTGAACCCAAACCATTGATAAGACCACGTTTTTGTTTCGATTGCTTAACCTATCATATATAGTTTCTAGCATACTTACGAGCACTTGATTAGTAACTAATAAGGTATCGCTAAAGTAAGTTTGGTCTGATGATTTAATGTACTCTATGTAACTACCTAAATAACTTTCTATATTATTAATGCTATCCTTAATTCTATCTAACTCATAATAATGTAAGAACACATGTTCTGTCCTTTGAAACTTAACGCTACCTAACCTAAAGGGAAGTATCCCTGGATTGTTCACCAACTCCGTGATCCCTATTTGTTCCTTGGATCAGTGCCAAGACCCTGGAACAAGTTATTTTGATATTTTAGAGGTTTCCTCACGATTCGTTTATGGTGAACAATGTTCTTATCATCTATAACTTTTATATCTAAGTTTTTCTTAACTCTACGTCCTAGATAACGAGGTTTGGTCTTATGCCGAACCGCAAGAGGGTTTCGTATATATAATGCCTCACCTTCTTCGTATTGAAGGGGTTGCGATTTATCTTTATTAGCATTAGACATTGTCTTAATCTGGTTATTGTGTAATTTTTTATTAATTTCACTGTTTATCTCTACGGTTACAGTTTTATGTCTATTAACATAATGTTGAAGATAGATGTTTTCTAAATTTATGTCAAAAGGATCGTTGCTATTGGTATGCCCATTTATAATTTCCATAGACCATCCATTCCCATTTTTCCATGTTTATGACCGAATGAATACTATTGTTATATCCTATGACAGCATATAACATTAACTCATTAGTAGATAATTCAGAATGAGTAATAGATAAAATACGGATGTGTTCTAAAATAGTAGAATGGAACCTTTCAATAGCTCCATTTGATTGGGGGTTATTGACGCTAATAAAGTGTAATTTAATTTTGTGTAGGTTTGCAAACTCTTGGATAGGCTTGTTTTTAAACTCAGTTCCTTGATCGGCAGTTACACTAATTGGTACACCGTGATGAGATATATATATTGACAACGCATTCATAATACTCACTCCTGTAAGCGATTCTAAGGGGTATGCTTGAGCATATTTGGAAAATATGTCATTAATGGTTAAAAACTTTTGTCGATTACCGGTTAGAGTGTCAATGTGCAAAACATCAAAGGGCTTTTCGGGAATAGGAACTAACTGAAAACTTTGTTTATTTGGGGCTCTCTCATACTTGCAAGTTTGGCAAATATCGCAATTGTTTATGTATTCTGTTAGCTGATTTTTAATATTAGGCCAGTAATAGATTACTCTATTACTGGCCTTAATTCTTTGTTGAACTTCTTGTATTCCGCGGTGATTATTTTTACCTTCGTGGTTTTTTTTTATTATTTGATATTGTTTATCCTGGCATGTTATATCATCAATTTTAGTTTTACAAAAAGTTAATTTATAAGCAGAATTTTGAAACGTTTTCTGTAATACAGTAGTCATTAAAGGAATCAATGTAGATTCAACAGTGTATATTCCATATTTAATACCTGGTTTAACATAGTCCTTGAATATTTTTAACCCCCGACGTAAAAACGACGGGGTGTTATAAGTTTGACGTGTCTGTGTGTGTGTGTGTGTGTGTGTGTGTGTGTGTGTGTGTGTGTGTCTGTCTGTGGCATCGTAGCTCCCGAACGGATGAACCGATTTTGTTTTTGTTTTTTTTATTTGAAAGGTGAATTAGTCGGGAGTGTTCTTAGCTATGTTTGATGAAAATCGGTCCAAGATGGCCGCCGCTACAAAATAGCTAATCACATATTTTTTCACAACTCCATCAATATGGGTATCAAATGAAAGGGCTTCACTAGTAGAATACTTTACACTATGATAAATTTCAAGGCCAAGATGACCGGCACCACAAAATGGCGAATTATATAAATACCAAACGCATTCTCAGGGTGATATCTTTAATATCAAAAAAGATCCATGTGACGAAATACAACTTTAGACGTATCTACAACTTCTCAAAACCAGACTAAATTACATTTAAAAACTTTCAAATAAAAATTAAATTAAAAATTTAAAAAACCCCCAACGCAAAACATAAAAGCAATTGTTTAAAAAGTAAAAAATAATATCTTTTGTTGAGCCATCAAATGTTCGTTCGTTGAAATGGCGCTATAATGTCGCGGCGGGGTACCGCTAAGTCAGCAATAGCTAAATAGGTAAAATAGCGAACTCATGGATTTGCAATGAGATTTGACTTACGCGGTACCCCGCCGCGACATTATAGCGCCATTTCAACGAACGAACATTTGATGGCTCAACAAAAGATATTATTTTTTACTTTTTAAACAATTGCTTTTATGTTTTGCGTTGGGGGTTTTTTAAATTTTTAATTTAATTTTTATTATAATACTATTTTCTAAATTACTCTTGTCTACTTGTATTAATAATCTCTTTTTTCCCGGGAAGACTTCAATGGTTTTTGGTTTAGCAGGTGAATGATGTACAAAATTTAGGAATATCTGATTGTCAAAAACGTTAATATGTTTTTCAGAAATCGGAATTTCTAAAATAGGGTCAAGTCAGTATGGATCGTATTATTGTCATCAGGTAGTTCGTTAGTAATAGATTTATTTGATTGTTTTACTAACATTGATAACGGTGTGTTGTCTTCCTCACTACTCTGGGACATAGTTTCGATATCATTGTTGTTAATCTCTAATCGTGAGAGAGCGTCTGCATTTTTATTAAGTGAGCCTTTTTGGTAAATAATATTGTATTCAAATTCTTCCAAACGAAGTCGCCAACGAGTCAGACGGCTATTAGATTCTTTAATATTCATAAGATATTGTAAAGGTTAATGATCTGTTATGATATTAAACTTTCTGCCATACAGGTATGGTCGAAAGTATTTAGTTGCCCACACAATTGCAAGCAACTCTTTTTCGATGGTACTGTATTTTGATTCGCTGTCATTGAGTGTACGCGATGCGTATGCAATTGGCTTATCGGAGCCTATGGGGCCCTGTGATAGAACTGTGCCTACATTAGAGGCATCTGTACGTAAATTAAAATCTATTTCAAAATTAGGGTACTGAAGTATAGGATCGTTAATAAGTAAATTTTGACAATGCTTGAAACAATTAACGTACTCTGGAGTAAGTAGAATTTTTGCATTTTTTTTTAAACACATAGTTAAAGGTTTGACTACATGAGCAAAATTAGGTATAAATTTCCTGTAGTAACCGATCAAACCAAGAAACGATTTAATTTCCTTTGTAGTTCGAGGGATGGGAAACTTTTGTATAGATATAATTTTGTTAGGATCGGGTTTGACTCCGTCAGCAGTAACAATATGACCTAAAAACGGCGTCTCTTTTTTCATGAATTCTGTCTTATCAAGTTGGATTTTGAAATTTGCCTCTCGAAGTCGCTGAAAAACGGCTTCCAGGTCTTGAATATGCTCTTGAAGTGATGAACTATAGATACAAATGTCATCCATATACACAGTAACATTTTTAAGACCACCAAGCACATTATCCATGACCCTTTGGAAAGTTGATGGAGCATTTTTTAACCCAAAGGGCATCCTCAAGAATTCGTAGTGCCCGCGATATCCGTCATCTACACTGAACGCAGTTTTTGGAATGTCTTTGGGACATATTTCAATTTGGTGGAAACCCGATTTTAAATCGCATACTGTAAAATATTGGCTTCTGCCCAATTTGTCCAATATATCAGTAATATTAGGGATAGGATACCGGTCACTAACAGTTTTTTCATTAAGCTTCCTAAAATCTATCACTAAGCGCCATTTTGTTTTACCAGAGGCGTCTTGCTTTTTAGGTACTATCCATATTGGTGAAGACCAGGGGCTATTTGATGGTCTAATAATATTTTGATGCAACATTTCCTTTATTTGGTTTTCTACCTCTGCCTTATGTATATGAGGATATCTATAAGATCTGTTATAAACTGGTATCTCGTCTGTAGTATTTATTTGATGCTTAATTTGATTTGTGAAGGTCAACTGATTATTCTCAACGTAGAATATGTCACTATATTTACGGCATAACTCTAGTAAATTATATTTTTCTTCCGAATTAAGATGTTCAGTACGAATTAAAGAATCTATAATTTGTTTATTTTGTTTGACGTCACTAATGCATTCAAAATTAAACAATTCAAAATGTTCATGTAATGGCTGAACCCTAAGCGGTGAAATTAAGCTCACGATGATGTCATTATCAGTAGGATTCATTATCTCCAGGTATGCATAACCAGCATTCGCTCGACTTATCGCGGCTGGTATGTGACAATTGTTTATGTTAGTCTCCGGCACGATAATGTCACCATGTAGAATACTAACAGGAATTTTTACTGTTTGTGTTAATTTTGACCTAATTAAGGCCTCAAAAAGATTATTAATTCCACTTTCTAAAAGTTTTATAGGTATTTCCGTATTTGGTGTGACAATTTTTTTTCTGTGGAGGTCTACGTTTGCCTTCAAGTTTTCTAACATTTTAAATCCAATTAAGCCATCAAATACGTTGTGAAACTTATAAATATAAAACTTAGAGAAAGAGTTTTCATTTAGCTCGGTAAAAGTAGGTACAGTTATAGAGTAATTATTAACAGTAGTGTAGTTGTTCATATTAGTTACAATAAAAGGCTCCTCATTCGGAGGTATGTGTTGGTAATATTTTTCAATTATTTCTGGGGACAAAAATGATTGATTAGCTCCGGTATCAATCAACAATTTCAGAGGTGGTTTCTTAATTTCGATGTATGGCAATTGCCGCTGTATGTGGGTATTTATTTCTGTTAAGTTTCGGGGTTGATATTGAAATCCTGACAAAAATTTAGTTCGTCCGAAACGACCGCATTTTCAGAGTTTAATTCCATACTATCATTCGGTTCATTATAATATACAGGTACATAACATTCGTTATAACTGTGATACGGATAACTTGTGCACGGATCTACGTTATCAGTAAGTAATGCATCGCAGCTCGGTCCAGCGTGGGCGTTGTTTGGGTTAGGCTCGGCTACGTCGAACTGATTGCATGCAGCTGCACTCGGATGTTTGGTACTAAGATAATTTGCTACCGGTTGTCGCAAAGGGGTACGAGCAGATTGATAGGATATTCCACTCATGGGTTCAGGTTTTGGTTTATTATTTGCATTTATGTTATGAAACCCATGCTGCATTGGCCTGTATTGGAACTGGGGTCTATTCCACATATTGTTATTAAATTGTTGCTTATTAAAATTTGGCTTTGGAATGTCAAATTGATTATTATTTCTATTGAAATACGGCCTAAACTGGGGCATGTTATTAGATTTAGGAGGTGGCTGGTTTAAGTTCGGGAACGGAACATTTTTTGAATTATTGGAATTGTTCAGAGATGGTTTGTTATTAAAATTATTTCTATCAAACGGCTTGTGACTATAATTTTTCTGCACGTATCGAATATTTTCTTCCTCCTTAATAAAATTCAATGCTGTAGGCATATCTGAGGGCCGCATTGCTCTGATAGATGTACCTAAAGGTTCTTTCAAACCAGCTAAAAAGGTCTTTAGAGTTTGAGCTTGAAAGAAACTTCTTTTACAATCTTTTACAGACTGTTCTGTTTCATGTAAGTCTACATAATTAATAATAGTACTTAAAATATGCATGCAACGATTGTAATATTCTTGGGGTGACTCATTCTCTTGCCTCATATTAACTAGATCTCTATTTAGAGAATTTTCATCTCTCTGATCGCCAAAATTTTTCAATAACACATTTTTTATGAGTTCCCAAGAGGATACACCATGAATATTAACAATTTCTTCAGCCTTTCCCTCTAGTCTATTTAAAATATTGTGTAATATAATTGAATTGCTAAAACAATTCGGTTCGGTTCTATTATAAAATTGAGTCAAAATAGTTTCACAAGTTGTAATGAATCTATTTAATTGGTTTGGATTTCCATCATATTTAGGAATTATTAATAGAGCAGTTTTTATACATGATAAGTTTGTAGGATCCATTTTGCAAAATAATTGTTTACAATTATACCTAAACTATAACGTAAAAATTAAAAACAACAAACAAATACAGTAAAAATAAAAATAAAATGACGCAAATTGCGAAATGACTCTCGTTCAATGAACTTACCTACTTATTTTTTTTATAAACAAGTTTACATAATAATATACAAAAGAACACTTTTTTTTTTCTGAAGTTCCCTATACAAATCTCCAACAATATTAAATCCACAAAATCAAATAAAATCTGGACTTACGATTTCATGAAAATCCAGGTCCACAGTCTCATGATCGAAACCACTTTTGTCACCGAAGGCCACAATTATCAGGAACAAGGTTGCAACTGAAGAGGAAGTTTCTACGCTTTTGATTTTTGATAAGCTCAGATTTCCTAGACAACAATCCTGTCGACTGCGCCAATTATAGTTTTGGGGCAATCGGTGATATGAAATATAAAGATTTACTCACAATATACTTTATTTTATAAAATAAGGTTACATGTAGATTAAGGCGTAAGGTTTGAACGAGAGTGATGATGCTTGTCTCTGCGCGTCCCTACTACACGACACACATACATACGTACACTTATCGCACTCACACTAACGAGGCTATAACACGCGCATGTTTGACGACTTCCAGCCTCCCGAACAAGCCGGTTTCCGAACAAGCCGGTTTCCGAACAAGCCGGTTTCCGAACAAGCCGGTTTCCGAACAAGCCGGTTTCCGAACAAGCCGGTTTCCGAACAAGCCGGTTTCCGAACAAGAACATAAAAATTCTGAAGGTTATTAATTAGCACAGAATACTTAATAGTACTACGTACAGAAGGGACACTCCCTTCCCCGCTCTATATCAGATACGACACATGGAGGGGGGCGCTCAAAATCGTAAGAACTGTAGCGCTGTAGGGACTGCTGACACAAACACACAATTTTGCGATTTATTTTGTTTTAAGTTTTACTTATTAGTTTTAATCTCGATGATTCATTTATTTTCCAAGTTTTCGTCGTTTTATAATAATACAATTAAAACTTCCACATTACCAGCTATTAATATTGCTTTATTGTCTTATGAACGACATGATTGATTGACAGAAAAAGGATACAGATAAATAAATGTTCCTGATATTCTCGTCTAGTATTGTCATATACCACAGTGAGCGGAATTTCAAGACCCCACAGATTATTGCATGGAAGTAAAAAAATTAAGTAAATTGGACATAATTAAAATAACTAAAAAAAAATGGCGTCGGGGCATAAAAGTAGCCAATTCAGATTAATCTTAAAAATTGTATGGATACTTTTATAGCCAGTTCAGATAAACGGATATGATATTTTGACTGCTTATGTCGAACCACCATAATATATTTTTCTTTAGGTAGAACTTTGAAGTTAACCGACGGCGACGATTTAAAAATCAGCTTTAAATAGAATAAGTACCTAGATCTATAAATTTACATACATCCCATGGCAATGGATTCTGTTGTGCACCAACCAAACTTGAAACTATTGCTATCTCTTACTTGCAAACAGATCAAGAAAGAGACGGGAGATAATAAGAGCTGTCAAATTTTGTATACAGACTAGCGGACCGGGCAGACGTTGTCCTGCCCTTAAAATAAAAAAAAGTCCTACAACTCGACTGCAGCGCCGTCTACCGGATCCAATTGTGAATCTAAACCACTCTCGAATCCATTGGAACGCACACAAAAAAAAAACAATAAACTCGGTCCAGTCGTTTAGGTGGAGTTCGCTTTCATACACACGCACAGAAGATTTTTATATATAAAGATAGCGACCCGGTCCGGCTTCGCATGGGCCTATAGCCTTCCTCGATAAATTATCGACGAAGGCATCGATAAATTATTCCTCGATATATTCCTCGATAATTGACTATCCAACACAAAAAGATTTTTTCAATTCCATCCTGAGATTAGCGCGTTCAACCAAACAAACTCTTCAGCTTTATAAATATATAACTCTTCTCTTTATAACTCTTCAGCTTTATAAATATACTAGCGGGCCTGGCAGACGTTGTCCTGCAACCCGACTATGGCGCCACCTGCCGGGTCCAATTGTGAATTTAAACCATTCTCGAATCCACTGGAACACACACTAACAAATTCAGCAAAATCGATTCAGCCGTTTAGAAGGAGTTCACTTTCATACACACGCACAGAAGATTTTTATATACAAGATATATTATATGTCGTATCCGGTCAATAGTATGAACGTGAAACGCAAAGACAATAAATAGTCTATGGTGAAACAACGGATCGCAAGCGCGCCATTATTGAGAACACGTGATCAACCACCACCATTTTGGCGCGCTTCTACAGAGTCGTGATGTTTTCAGCCGACAGCGAGGAAGACATTCAGAATCCAGTGTCTGATCGCAACGGAGCTAATACGTCCCGGAACTGTACTTACGATTCGTTGTTGAAGTGAAGTGCCTATGCCTATGTCTAAGTGAACCTATGTCTATGTTAATTATAGTGTCTGAGTTTATTTTAAATGAATTGTGGTTTTAATAAACGCCGTGTACTGTATCCTATACCCAGTGTGTTTTCATCGCACGAAACCCATATTCTGCCCACATGATGACTGAATCTAACGGACTAAATCCTGACTGATCCGACATATCTAATATATAAAATTCTCGTGTCACAGTTTTCGTTCCCGTACTCCTCCGAAACGGCTTGACCGATTCTGATGAAATTTTGTGTGCATATTGGGTAGGTCTGAGAATAGGCCAACATCTATTTTTCATCCCCTCTTTTCACCCCTTTTTCATCCCCCTAGATCGGGACAGGACAACGTCTGTCGGGTCAGCTAGTAATATATAAAGATTGGAACTGTCAAATTTTGTCCATACATCAATACGGAAACTGTTACGATGAATTCAGTAGGCAACTATATGATTATTGACTTCGCCTTTAATTTTTCGTCGCTAAAGGAAAACAAAAAATAGTTGCTACATATAAAACTGAAATAACTACAAGGACAAAAAGTACGGAACACAATTTTCTTAATGATTGATGAAACGTTACTTAGCTTACGTAACATTTCATCGACTGCGGTTGTGGACTTCATGACCAGAACACACTGTCAAGAGCCATCATCATCATCTGCCTAGATTTTACACAACAATGTTGGGGTCGGCTTCTCTAGTCCAACCGGCTGAGTAGGTACCTGTGCTTTATAAGGAGCGACTGCCTATCGGACCTCCACAACCCATTAACTGGGTTACGCGATACCCGTTGGTAAGACCGGTTGTCAGACTTTGTGGCTTCAGACTACCCATAATGACTGCCAAAGGTCTACAAATGACAGCCGGGACCAACGGCTTTACGTGCTTTCCGAGGCACGGAGGGAACTCGATATGAAATGGACGTTCACTCATCCACACACCGACCGCGGCTAGCGTAGCTTAACCTTTGACAGATAGATTTATACGGCTTTTATCTAGCCACGAACTCTGTCAAGAGCCATCGACTAAAAAGAGAATAGAGCACATTTCATCGCTGGAGTCTATATCATGTAACAGATTGCGCGTTGATGTCTATTCCACTGTGTATATTTAATGTAAGCACAAGTAAGCAGTAGATAATTGATGCAGGTACAGTGCAAAATCAAAGTCAAAGTATTTCAATTAAACCATTTACAAGCATTTTTGAATAGTCAAGGAGTCAGGTCAGTCAGAAAGTTGAAGTTAGTTGCTCGTTCCTTAACGTAAGGTCTCTATGGAGAACAACGAGCAAGAAACTCCACGCATGCAGTCCGCACTGTACCTGCGGCCTACAAATAATTTGCCATCCAAATAAGACCATTCAATCGTGTGCATTAGAACAAGTTTTATAATGACAAGATAAAATTGATTAGAATAGCAAACGGGTCTTTTAGAGGTGATGCCGGCTGAGCCGTTGCTGTGTTGTCAAAGTGAGACATATTACAGTAGTCTTCATATTCTGGTCAATAAATAATTAAATCGATGAAAACTTGTAGAAAAAAATCAATAATTAACCCTGTAGTTACTCAGTTACCCGTCAAAAACCTTATTCCAAAATTCAAAATGCTTATTTTACTGTGCAAATAGTGCATGCTATGGTCTCCTGTGTAGGAGTAAACCTACGAAATACTTTTAGTTATAAAATGTAAGTTATAAAATTTTTAGTTGGTGCATAACAAAATCTGTGATACTATTCTCTAAGTAACACAAGCGAGTTACATTTTCGTATTCAGTAACCTTTGCTTCAGCAGCGCTAGCGCCACGTGAATTAACGGCTTTTGGTGGAACTACTCAAGGTTGAATAATTTGGCACTTTTAATGACAGTACATACATGAAAAATGTCGATATTCGCAAAGCAAAATCAGTCGCTGAGCTCGACGTAGATCTCACGGCTGACACGATGTCGAGTTCGCCGTCCAGCACAACCACGAATGGTTACGTTAGAGAGTAGCATAGCAGTTCTTAGGTATAGGTAAAATCTCATATTATGAAATAAAACGCAGATAGACCACGCGGAACACTGAGAGTGAAGCCATCAAAGCAAATACAAATTCAAAAGCGAATACCTACTATATCGTGATAGTATTCGCTTTTGAATTTTTATTTGTATCTGTTTTTTTTAACGATGTTGCGCTTCATGCTGTACTTTCTCGTGTCAGTACAGTACGAAGCGCGATTGTATTTGCTTTTGATTTTGTATTTGCTTTGGTGGCTTCACTCTGTGTTCCGCGCGGTCTATCTGCCTTTTGTTTCATAATCTGAGGGTAAAATTAAGAATACTGTTCATAATAGATACTTGGGGTTTTAGTACTAATTCCGGGCACTCGACTGGGTGCCTTAACCGTTTCTTTTTGTTTTTTTTTTACAGGAACTCGTGGTAAATGCAATGGTCCCCCACACTCATCGCAATCCCCGGATCCTAATAAAAATATAATATCAAAATTAATAATGTATAATCCAGCTCCTAACTAGGTATTAGTTCTACGAAAACATTTACTAGGACCATTGATATTAGTGATCGATGACTTGGACATACAATAATAAGATTTTCTGATATCTGCAAATTGTCTCCCTAATTCCTAATCCGCGGCAGAGACGAAAATACTTAAAAACATGGTCACTTTTCCACCTTTAGGGATGGATTTATATAGGACCAAGTTTGAGGTAATATCAATTAAAAAAAGAATCATCGAAATCGGGCTATAGTTAAAAAACCACCTTACATACCTTATTGAAGAATTATAGGCTCATCCCACTCCTGAGCCATGTGTACAAGTTGTTCTTGAGGGTCATCACGAATCGTTTCGAACGCAAGTTTCATGACTTCCAGCCTTCCGAACAAGCCGGTACCGAAAAGGCTTCAGCACCATAGACCACATCCATACGCTTCGCCAGATTATACAGAAGACTGAGGAGTATATTCGGCCATTATGCCTAGCGTTTGTGGACTATGAAAAAGCCTTCGATTCAATCGAAACCTTGGCGGTGTTACAGTTTCTTCAGCGATGCCGTATTGAATATAGATATATCGCAATGTTAGAGTGTTTGTCTAGAAACGCCACTATGTCGACCCGATTACAGGACGAGAGCACGAAACCAATCCAGTTGCAAAGCGGCGTGAGACAGGGAGAGTCATTTCTCCGAAACTGTTCACAACCGCACTGTAGGACGTTTTCAAGCTCTTGGACTGGGATGGATGTGGCATCAACATCAATGACGAATATTTCACTCATCTTCGTTTCACGGATGATATTTACATCATGGCTGAGTCGATAGAGGACATTAACACTACGCTCAGCGACCTCAGCAACGTTTCTCAACAGGTGGGTCTTAAAATGATAAAGAGGTCGTAGGTAGGTCCAACTTCGATAAAGAGGTCACTCGAAGAATCCAACTCGGATGGGCAGCGTTCGGAAAACAACGAGATATCTTTTCATAATTCCACAGTGCCTAAAGACGAGGGTTTATAACCAGTGACGAGATATGGCACAGAAACGTGGTCCTTTAACTGTTGGCCTCCTAGAGAAGCTCAGTCACGCAGCAAGCCATGGAGAGAGCTACGTTCGGAGTTTTTTTGCGCGATAGATTCCAGAATAAGGAAATTCGCCAAAGAACTAAGGTCACCGACATAGCTCTCAGAATATGCAAGTTGCAATGGGCAGGTCATATCGCTCGAAGAACCTATAACCGATGGGGAAGAAAGCTTCTCGAGTGGCGACCACGAAGCGGAAGACGCAGCGTTGGTAGGCCTCCCGCCAGATGGGGGAGGCCCATATTCAACAATGGACGTCTTTTGGCTGATAATGATGATGATGATAATGAACGAAGAACGATTCATTTTGATTATATAGAAGAAGATATACTAAAGTTCAATTTTCGTCCCAACAGGGGTGTGATTCTGTAAGAACTCATTCTAAATTTCGAATCTGAATCCGCTGTGAGTTTCTTGATTGGCATTCTAAAAACTCGGTTGATAATTCGAATTTACACTAGCGCCACTCTTGCGAGCGTGTCAGCGAGTTGAACTAAATTGACAGGGAGATTTTGACAGATAAAGTATGAGATGACGTAAGAAGTGGCATTCTGTAAGGTAATTTCCCCGTCACTTCGACGCTCACTTCGCAATCGAACCCGATTCAAAGTGTCAAATTTATCAAGGTCATTTTGAACCTTATACGAAGTGAGAGTGAATAGCGATGTGAGATGCGAGTGGTTGTTCGAATTTTACAGAATCGACCTACTGTTTTCGTAGAACTAATATAGATGGTTGGTGACCCTAGTTACCAGACTTCTTCTTGCTATACACATGTTCGATGTTGGTAAAATCCATAGGAATGTGCGAGGCTGCTGAATGAAAGATCTGGCATCGCTCACAGCCGACCGAATCCTTCAAATAGCTGTAACAGTCTTCGTAACGTTGTCCCGGTCCATAGGCTTTCATACAGACTTCGATTTCGGATATGTAGGTTTCCGCAGGTCCCCCTGCGAGAGAAATCGCTAGAGAGCGCGAGGATGCGCTCGGATAAGCGAGCAATGCAGTTCTATAACAGTTCTTTTCGTAAAACACTGATCAGAATATCAGTGTTTTACATGGAGCGACAGTTTGTCTGACCTCCACAATTCAGTTACTGGGTAACACGATACCCCTTGGTAGGACTGTATGTCAGACAAAGGGTGTTACTACACCAATCGATCCATCGTCGATCGATGCCATTCTAAAAACTTTGTTGAAAATTCGAATTTACACTAGCGCCACCCTTGCGAGCGTGTCAGCGAGTTGAACTAAATTGACAGGGAGATTTTGACAGATAATGTATGAGATGACGTAAGAAGTGGCATTCTGTAAGGTAATTTCCCCGTCACTTCGACACTCACTTCGCACTCAAACCCGATTCAAACTGTCAAATATATGAAGGTCATAGAGTGAATAGCGATGTGAGATGCGAGTTGTTGTTTAATTTTACAGAATCGACCTACTGATCTATTGCGGTCCGCCGCATGTCGTGGTTAAGCATTTCTTTTCCATTATATTGATGGCTATATGCGACAACAATTACAAATTCATAACAATAGATATGCGGCCCGCCACAGCTCCAAGACAAGCGGAGCAGTTGACGACTGACCGCAAGTCAGTGCGTTGATAACATGCGGTTTCGTAGATAAATTTAAATGTGTAAGTGCGTTGGAGGTCTAAGGATGGAGTATCATCAGGAGGTACGGGTGCCGCTGGGAGAGTAAAGGGACAGGCTAGATCGGATCTCGATTATTTGGAGACGAATTTAAAGCTACTTCACCGTGTAGTGCCGGCCGCGAAAGTGTGACCAGAAGATGGGCAGCAGCGTCTTTCTGAGTAAAATTACAGCTACTGCGATCGCCAACATGCATCGGCCAAGCATGGCGATTACGGGCAAGCCCCCCCCGCTTGCGGGAGACCTATGCCCAGCAGTGGGTGTCTAAAGGTTGACGGGGTTGGATCTAGAACACGGAAACACGAGTTGGGGGATAAAAAGTGATAAAGTTGGTAGGGGTTGGGTCCCAATTATAACACTACTACTTTCATTAAAGGAAACCGCGTAGTTTTCGAGAAATTGATAAAATAAGTTACTAACTTCAAATCACGTCATACCACATAAAAAGCGAAAACGGACCGTTAAAATGGGCGATTGACAACCAAATCTGTCAATATATTTTTTGTGGTGTAAAATATCATGCAAAATTGATAAAATGGAACGTAAAAAAAGGAAATGACATTTAGTGTGTCAAACTTTTTGAACAGAAGAAAAAATTTAGATAGGTCGACATCAGGGGCCCCCCCGAGGTTTGGTTAGTTAAGTTCCTTTAAACCCTGCAGACAGAAATAGGAGCCCCGCTGCGCGGGGCTCCGTCGACCTGATGGCGGCCGTCTTTGTGCCAATTTTCTTACCCATTGCCGAGAGTCGACGCCTTTTAAGCAACTTTACCAAATGTTTGAGGTTAGGTTACAACTTTTTTTCCCTATACTTTCATGGGAGTGATACCAGGGGGTTGGGAGGTCCCCCCCCTACCGCCTCCCACCATCCCCCCTCCTAATTCATGTTTCCATATAGGTACTAGATTTTAACCGGTTGACGTGATGATGATTAAAGCTACAGGCTCAGCGGCGTGTGCTGGCACGAGGAAGGTTCGGGATCGACGCGGCGGTTTAGGTAGCCAGAGGTAGCCATGTCGCCATGTCATCCCAATGTGTTAGAGCACTTGATTAATATATAGTAGGTCTTACCATAGATTCTCAATAGCTCCGTTTTCTGCCAACCCTTCTTTTCTTCACCTATTTGCCTGGTGATGGCTGTTCGTTTAGCAATCCTCGGCATAGCAGTCCGTACATATTGATAATCGCAAGCGGCGCCGTACAAATTATTGAAGAATTTTATCTGTTTAGTCATTATACATTTAGAAAGACGAGCGAAACTTTGCAATGTCGCCATATTTGTAAGAAAACACGGAAATAATAGAAGAATTAACACAATATACTACGAAAAATACGAATAGAAGTATGAAAAAAACGGTTTCAAAGAAATATTGTGTGACTTTTGAAGATCAAAATTCTTTGTAACCTGCCAGTTTTTAGCTCAAACTTTTTGGTGAATTTCAAAGACAAACAAACATTTACCTGTTGCATTTGAATTCGGTGCATCTTCACAACGATTTTGACAAAACTTGTATTTTTATTATAGTATTATTAATCAAGGATTCTTTTAAAAATGGGGGCCACTTTATTTCATTCCTTTTCTAATAAAACCTCTTTGTCAAAGAAAGAACGTCGCGTAAGTGCTGACAGGAAAAAAAATGCTGTGCGAATTGTGTCGGTAATCAAAATATTTGATTTCAATGTGCTCTTCAATTATGCCAGTATTAGTGAATAAAACCTTAAGCGCAATAAGTAGTTTCTATGCCTCCGTTTTTAAACGAGTTTGTTTTTATTTATTTATTCAATAAAGTTTGTACACCAATAGCATATAACACACACACACTACACACACATCACACATACACACGTGTGTGTGTGTGTGTGTGTGTGTGACATGCGTAAGTGTGTGTGCGTGTCACATGTTTCATCTTCATGGCCTTATCCCATGTTACTTGGGGTCGGCGCAACACGTTTTCTTCTCCCGTTCTGTCAACAGTCATGCTTTCACTGACTCCCTTTTCATTCATATCATTCTTCACACGATCCATCCATCTTATCTTTGGCCTTCCTATCCCTCTCCATCCACATTAATATTCATAACTCTTTTCACATGCGTTTCATCCCTTCTCTTCACATGGCCTTATCAAGACAAACAATTCCCTTTCAACTTTTCCGTCACTGGCGCCACTTTCAAACTTGCCCTAATATACTTACTTACATATAACATTGGCATATAGTAGTAGGTAATTAAAGCAATGTATTATTTCTAATCTATACTCCTGTAGGTCGATTCTGTAAAATTCAAACAACAACTCGCATCTCACATCGCTATTGTCTCTCACTTCGCATAAGGTTCAAAATGACCTTGATATATTTGACACTTTGAATCGGGTTTGAGTGCGAAGTGACGGTGAAATTACCTTACAGAATGCCACTTCTTACGTCATCTCATACTTTATCTGTCAAAATCACCCTGTCAATTCAGTTCAACTCGCTGACACGTTCGCAAGGGTGGCGCTAGTGAAAATTCGAATTATCAACCGAGTTATTAGAATGTCAATCAATGATATTCTAACAAACAGATATGTTATACACTCACAAAACCACCGAAAAAAGTGTTCCGCGCAGCGGCGGCAGCACACATACACACTTTTCATTCATTTTACAATTCACTACAAGTCAAAATGTTGAAAAGGGATGACTTGAAAAAACCAACAAGAAAAAAAGAGACAGTTAGTGTTGTCAATTGCGCGTGAATTATCCTGGCCACCAATCACCGCGTCTTGGCATCATAGACTAACAAATTTAACGAGACAGAAGGTACAAACCGCGAGTACATTTTATACACACGGTTTGTACCTATAACAACTAATTAAAAGGACTAAAGGTATAATAGAATATATATACTAATATATAGAGTAGAATATATTTATTTCGTAATAAAATTCATTTCTTTATTTACGAACAAATGCGATTCATTCTTGAAGCCAGATCTCATTGGATAACCTTAACGAAGAAGGATAGTAAATATCTGTTGTCACATTGTTTAATTTCTAATTAAGTATATAAATGATTAAATGAAACAAAATGATTCAAATCAAATCAAATCAAATCATTCAATAAATCAATCATCAAATCAATCAATTCATTTAATCATTAAATATTACAAGCTTAGAAAAAAGAAAAACAGGGCCTCAAGTCTGCTATTACAATAGTGTCAGAATGGTCTATCATTGATTTTCATAATGACGCCATTATATTAGTAGATTACCAAACTTGTCAAAATCAACAATTATGAAATCAATGATAGACCATTCAGACACTATTGTAATAGCAGACTTGAGGCCCAGAACTGTGGGTAAACAATGACTTTACTGCCTACGATATCGCATCTGTACTTTTATTCTATGTCCGGAGTGAACGCGTCCTTGTCTTACTCACGTCAAAATATGTATTTCCGTTTCTTTCTTTTTTCTAACCTCCAAATATAAGAATATTAGGAAATTTATTGAAATATATAAATAAATCGATGTATATTGCGTAGTTACATGTGGTATGAGATCCCTTGTGTTTTATTATATTGGTATCATAATTGGAACACTTTCTAAATATACAAAATAACATTTTTTTTTATATTTTTAGCTGCTTTAACAAAGCGTATCACTCGTCGCCATGCGTGACGCAGACTAAAGGCAATACGTCCCAATTAGGACGTTTTTGAATCTTCAAAATTGGGCGCTCATAACATAGCTGTTTAATATAATATCATTGATGTCAATCAAGAAACTCACAGCGGATTCAGATTGGAAGTTTAGAATGAGGTCTTACAAAAACACACCCCAGGCGTGAGACAACCAGTCTAAGGCTTCGGTCACACACAGCGAATAGTCGCTGCGAGTGCCTAAAGGCCTATTCATACCTAAGCGGTATTCGCTGGGTGTGCCAAAGTTCACCTAAATTTTTAACTCCGATAATTGGAAATCCGAAAATGTTCTTCCTAACATTTTTCATCCTAACAATCACAATTCCTAACTACACTGTCTCTAATGTTCATAATCCGAAGCATTCCACTTCATAATGTCAGTAGCAATAAACATCTATTATACTTTTATTTGTTTTCCTATATTTTCTCAACATAACCATCTTTTACACTATTATTCAAAGTCATATCATTTTTGTTTAGATTTCTTTTTGTTCATAATAATCAGTACTATATACCTACATTAATTTTGCGTAACTTTATTTTCACATAACATGTATAACGGTATCCCCTTGTTTCGCAGACAGAAATTTCATAGAATTTTGTTTTCCACAAAATGTTTCATATCATATTTGGTTCTTGTAATTTTATTTCGACTATTATTGTTTCAAAGACTATTTACTCCAATGAAACATATTTCACAGAAACACAATTCAATGAATTTTTATTCA
This sequence comes from Charanyca ferruginea, assembly GCA_947361185.1. Classification (NCBI taxonomy): domain Eukaryota; kingdom Metazoa; phylum Arthropoda; class Insecta; order Lepidoptera; family Noctuidae; genus Charanyca; species Charanyca ferruginea. The sequence goes on along the minus strand of OX376080.1, from coordinate 9,782,543 downwards.
CATTTTTTTGTTTAACAAACTTATCAAACAGTAGAATTATTTTTAACGAATATTGTTTGTTCAGTGTATTTTTCCATGGAATTTATTTCAACGAAAATAATGTTGTGCTACAAAAGTTAATGACAGAAACGAATCGCTGCGAAACCGACTCCACGTAGTCTTGTCTGCCCTATCCCTAGAGTGTAATTTAAATCCGCGTAGGCGCGGAGGGGCGAGGCGGCCCGCGAGCTGAGGAGCAGGTGGTTTTAACGCCCGCCGCCGCGGCTGAGGCTCAAGCCGAAGCTGCGGTGGTGAGCGTGAATACCATCTGCGACGACAAGCTCGCGTGGGACCGCCGGAGCCCCGCAACGCCGGAGCCGTGACAGAAATCATGCCTGCTGCATGTTGCATGCTCGCTTGCATGTTGCATGCTTGCTTGCATGATGCATGCTTGTTTACACGCTGCATGCTCGCTTGCACGCTGCATGCTTGCTTGCATGCTGCATGGTTGCTTGCGCGCTGCATGCTTGCTTGTATGCTGCGTGCTTGCTTGTATGCTGCATGCTTGCTTGCCTGCTGCATGCTTGCTTGCATGCACGCGCAGTAGGTTTAAACTTAGCAATAGACACAACTCAGTACGTTATGTAAAGCATACCCCCAAATAATAATCATACCCTCCAATTAAAACTATAAATATCATCTTCTACCCACATAATAATATATTTTTTATTACACTTGGTAAATGTTTCTTTCCGAGTATGAGTGAAAATATTATGGTAATTATGTTTAGGAACAGAAGCGTTATGATAAAAAAACAGTAGGAGTTTAAATATATTTACATTAATGATATTATTAATAACAATTTTCGGAAACATGAGTGTTATGAACATCGCCGGTAGCACTACAAATAGTATGAATAGAAACTTTAGGATGAAAAATTTTAGGAAGAGTGATCATTCGGATTACAAATTCTTAGGAAGTACAATTTCGGGTAAAGAACTTTAGGTGAGCCAATATGGACCCGTATTCGCTACCGTCTGCGGCAGAGAAAACCCAGTGGGTATGCGGTTATATTACTGTTCAGACCTAAGCGGTATTGAGTTGTGAGGGGCGGGATGCATGCCGCTGCTCCCGCGCGGTATGTACCTCTACCCACAGCGGCAGCGAATATCGCTCAGGTCGCTCTAGCCGCGGTACTTGATACTAAATACCTGAGCGAAACCCGCGCGGTATGTACCTCTACCCACAGCGGCAGCGAATATCGCTCAGGTCGCTCTAGCCGCGGTACTTGATACTAAATACCTGAGCGAAACCCGCGCGGTATGTACCTCTACCCACAGCGGCAGCGAATATCGCTCAGGTTTGAATAGGCCTTAATGCGAGTATTCGCTGTGTATTTCAGGTTATTCGCTACGAATAAATTAATTCGCCGCGATTTAAATTGAGCACGTTCAATTTTATCTCTGCGAGCGCACTCGCCGCGAGCATTCGATGTTTGTGAACTCGCTGTGAATAGCAGTTCCGCTCAGCGTGCCACTGCAGGCTACACGCCCGTGCTACAGATCGTTTTATCATTGCGTATGTAGATCCGTATGGTGTCGGAAGTAAAGAATAGCACAATCCCATATCTTCCCGTAGGTGTCGTAAGAGGCGACTAAGGGACTCACCAGACAATGGGCTGCAGCGTTCTCTGTGCCTTTGTAACAACCATACTGCGATCGCCAACCCGCCTGCCAAGCGTGGCGATTATGGCACTCCTTTGGGGGAGGCTTACGTCCAGCAGTGGACGTCTTTCGGCTGAAATGATGATGATGTGTAGATACAAGTGTGTATCGGATATCTATGGTGTATACGATGATTCAACCACAAAAAAGATTCTCTATAGTGTGGAAATTGCGATGTAATTCGTTTGTTGGGTGTGTACAGAAAATAAAAAAAGCTGTGAACTTAATCAGCATTTGATTAGTGTTCGAGCTCAACGCCTGCTCGATTACAATGAGCACATCAACGGTGCATGTTATTAGTCTTAAGTTATTTATTAGGTCCTATGTACTAATTAGCATGTCATGTTCATTCACTTGCCTACCATTGTTGAATCGACAATACACAAGTTTGACTAGAAGCAGCTTTTTGGAGTTTCCTTGAAGAGTCCCTTAAAATCCCGAACATTTTGGTCCATATCGAGCCGGATTAAGTAAAAATCAGTGGATTACCGAAAAATCAGTGGATTAAGTGGATTAAATAAATCATTATCGTGGAGTTTGCCGTGGAGGTTATAAACCGGCAACGTGATTTCGGACAAAGGAATTTAAGCTCATTTACGGTGTTAAGTATATTTAACGTTAAATATCATCACCCAACACTCGTTCAGGTAGTATTTAAGGATTTTAAAACTAAAAAGGTTTGTGTTTTACTTAAATACTATTTAACGTACCTTTACCTATTTGCCTTGTGAATAGTTCCTTATCATTTCTTTGATGATAATTATTTTGCAAATACGATTATACGTACTTTTATTATTAAAGTTAACAGTACAGTAGATATTTTGCTACATTTATAATTGTATAATTGCATTTCATCGAAATATTCATACTTATTAATAGTAATTAGTGCATAGGTAGCTAGGTGTTGTTATGTTTGTTGGTGTTAAATATATAACAAGACTTATTTGTCTTTATTTACTTAAATTCACCCGTACTAGTCAATTTAGTAAGTTATTTTCGTGTATTGCCTTTATATTATTCCGACGTCATTAAGTGTCTAGGGTTTGAGGAATTTATTTAGATTGAGTAAAATTCTACATTTTAATCACATTTTGTATTTACATTATATACAGCAGTAGATAGGTAGTGACGATTTACAGTATTTACATTGTTAGTTAAATTGTTAACCATAGTAGCTATCGTACCTAAGTTAAGTTATCTATTATAATTATACCTAAATTGTTATTATACAAATTACAGGTTGATAACACTCGATTCCCAGTATGTCTGAAGAAAAAGAACTAGTTAAGAAGCGAGGAAGCTACAAGGGACGTTTAACTGCATTTATTAATTTCCTTGATGCATGGAGTGACAAGGAGTTTACTAGTTGTGAGGTCAAGGAATTGCAGTTACGGATTGGAAAAATCGAGGCTTTGTACGAGCAATACGATGAGGTACAATTGCGATTGGAATGTCTGGTAGAAGATGTCAAAGCTCAATTTTCCGAGCGTGTTGAGTTCGAGTCACAGTACTACAAAGCACTGTCTAGGTCACAGGAGTTGTTAAGTAAGTACAGTAATGATAATGAGTCGATGACTAGCGACAAATGTACTCGTATCAGTCTACGTAAGCCAGTTAAGTTGCCCACGATACAGCTACCTAAGTTTAATGGGAGTTATAGCAATTGGTTGGAGTTTCGTGACACTTTTACTAGCCTCATTCACAGCAATGACGAAATTGATCAAATAAACAAATTCCATTATTTGCGAGCCTCTCTGGAGGGATCTGCTGCTGTTGTAATTCAAGCATTCGAGTTTTCTGCAAGCAATTACGATATAGCTTGGAAGCTTGTTTGTGATCGTTTCGATAATAAACGGTTATTAGTACAAAATCATGTGTCATCCTTGTTTAACTTAAATTCTATTGGAAAGGAGTCCTGTGTTGCGTTGAAAGGTTTGATTGACCAACTTAATAAAAATCTCCGTGCGCTGGAATCATTAGGTGAACCCATCAAGTATTGGGACACTTTATTAATTTACATTGTGACTAGGAAACTAGATCAGGTAACTTATCGTGAATGGGAACAGCATAAAGGTCATATAGATAAAGATAGCACGATAACATTTGATGCATTCATTCAATTCATTCGCAACCGCGCTGAATTGTTAGAAACATTGGAAATGACACGAAATAGCAACAATTCCATTCCCGCCAGGCCTAATTCAAATTCTAATAAAGTGAAATCTATGGTTGTATCACGGGGTTCTGATAATTCCGACACACAAATAAATAGGTTATGCCCGCACTGTAATGCTGATCACGTTTTAAGTAGTTGTTCACAATTTCTTTCGTTGGGTGTAGAAGCTCGACTCAAATTAATACCCAACTATAAAGTGTGTTATAACTGTTTTCGTGCAGGTCACTTTGCCAACCGATGCAAAAAGCCGGGATGCAAGATTTGTAAACGCCGTCATAACATATTAATACATTCATCGGAGAACAAAGGTATTGCAAATTCTGTAAATAATGACAGCTCGACTCATTTCGTACCAACGTCATCACCCACTGACGCCGTGGCTAACACTAATGCGTGTGCAAATAATTTAACTTTATCTGCGGATCTTAGTTCGTCTTGTGGTGAGCGTAAACAACGCGGCGTGTTATTGTCCACCGCTCTTATCAAGTTATGTGATCAGGATGATCGTGAGCATATAGTGCGAGCCATGCTTGATAGCGGTAGCACATCGTGTTTTATGACGGAACGATTATGTACACGGCTTAATTTAAATACTAGACAGGTAAATGGTTCGGTCTATGGCATTAATAACGTGAGTTCTCGCGTAGGCAAAACATGTCATGTCAAAATGACGTCATTATATAATAATTATACTGCCGAATTTAATTGTTTCGTTTTGCCATTGTTAACGACTGTTGTGCCCTGTCGTGAAGTCGACATTTTAGATCTAAACATTCCAGATAATATCTGTTTAGCTGACCCCACGTTTTACAAGCCTTCAGAAGTAGATTTCCTAATAGGTGCTGATCTCTTCTGGGGCTTGGTTGGTTCTCAGAGGATAAGATTAGGTGAGGGTAAACCCGTGTTATGTGAAACGTTGTTAGGCTGGATTGTTTCTGGTCCTGTTACCTTTATTAATAAAGTAATATCGAACGATATTTTATGTAATTTTACTCAAACTGATTCCACCAATAACTGTGATTTAAATAAAATTCACACCGATTTAGTTAAGTTTTGGAATCTTGAAGAGATTACCTCAAAATCGTCACATTATTTACCTGAGGAGAAATTATGTGAGGAGCATTTTCTCAAGAACACGACACGATTAAAGGATGGTCATTTTTGTGTTCGTATTCCTTTAAAGCAAAATCCATCTATTTTAGGAGAATCTTTCCAAAGGGCTACTAAGTGTCTATATTCTCTTGAACGCAGACTGAAGTCCAAGCCTGATTTCGGTAAGTTATACCACGACTTCATGTCTGAATACGAGACTTTGGGACATATGACCGAAACAAAAGAAAGTGACAGGGCAAATGGATATTTCATACCACACCACGGGGTACTGCGTGAATGTAGCACTACCACCAAGCTTCGTGTAGTTTTTAATGCAAGTTGTGCTACGACTTCAGGAGTGTCCCTTAATGATGTGCAGATGGTGGGTCCTACAGTGCAAGACGATCTTATATCTATACTTCTTCGGTTTCGACAACACAAGTTCGTCTTGTCAGCTGATGTTGCGAAAATGTATAGATGTATATACGTCCACCCATCCGATAGGTACCTACAACAGGTTCTGTGGCGAGATAATGAGTGCGGTCCTGTCAAGGTTTATAAATTAAATACCGTCACATATGGCACGGCTAGTGCACCTTTTCTTGCCACGCGTTGCCTAAAGCAATTAGGTATAGATTATCAGAACAATGGCACTCATACACCTTCGCATTCTGTAGGTGAGTCATCCTCAGGTAGCAGAGACAGGATTGCTGACGTTATCAAGCACGACTTCTACGTGGATGACCTTTTGACTGGAGCTGATGATTTAAATGAGGTTATGTTTATTCGCACAGAGGTCACTAGCACACTAGCATCTGCTTGCATGCCACTTAGAAAGTGGAGATCCAACGTCCCTGAATTAGTCACCGGAGATTCTCATTTGTCATTAGATTTAGATAAGGGTTCTAATGAACCCAGTAAGTTGTTAGGGCTTGACTGGTATTCTGATTCAGATGAATTTGGGTTTTCAAGTTCCACGTTACCTTATAAGGATGCCGTGACAAAGCGTGATATCCTTTCTGTCATTGCACGCATTTTTGACCCCCTCGGGCTTTTATCTCCTAGTGTAGTCACAATGAAAATGTTTTTACAACGTATGTGGTTAGACAAACTGTCATGGGATGACCCACTATCGCCGGCACTTAATGCTACTTGGAATGTTATTGTTAGGGCATTGCCGCTTATAAATAATTTTCGTGTTCCACGACTTGTTCTATGTGACGCATATACTACATTGGAACTACATGTGTTCACAGACGCATCTGAGCGTGCGTATGGCGCGTGCGCTTATGTACGTAGTGCCGATGATCGGGGTGAATACATGGTTCGTTTGTTAGCCGCTAAAAGTCGGGTGGCGCCACTTAAGCCGACCACCATTCCTAGACTGGAATTGTGTGGCGCCGTTGTAGGAGCTCGTTTATGCGAGAAGATTGTGGGCTCACTGCGACTAAAGTTCAGTCACATTTATTGCTGGACTGACTCCACCGTTGTGTTGGGGTGGTTGCAGATGTTGCCTTCTAAGCTTCAGCCGTTTGTGCGTAATCGCGTTGCTGAAGTTTTAGATAAGGCGGGGCACTGTACTTGGCGACACATCCCAACCGACAAGAACCCTGCAGACCTACTATCTCGTGGCGTGGATATTAGTGTTCTGCAATCTTTGGACTTGTGGTGGAGTGGTCCCAGTTTTTTGAGCCAAGTTCAGTCTCATTGGCCTTCTCGTCATAAATCGCTCGAGTCAGACAAGTTGCCAGAAACCCGACCTCTTGTGATGAGCGCCGCATTTAATAATAATAGTTTATGTGATGCAATAATAGATTTTAATCGATTTTCCAGTTATTTAAGGCTTATTCGTACTGTAGCAACTGCTTTAAGGTTTATTAATCTGTGTAAAAAAATCTGTCCTAAAAGTAAATTTCTATCACAAACAGAATTACAGAATGCATTAAATGTTAGTATTATCACAAGCCAAATTGAATCGTTTCCTGAGTATAAATTACTGTTAAACAATCAGAAATTGCCTTTTAAAAGCGCCCTTATAAAATTCAACGTATTCTTAGATGATAATAAAATAATGCGCGTTGGAGGACGTTTAGCAAATTCGAGTTTTTCTTTTGATAAAAAGCACCCTATTCTTTTACAGTCCACTCACAAATTTACGAAGTTACTCGTTGAATATGAACATGTTAAGTTGATGCATGCAGGTCCGCAGCTATTGCTGGCGTCAATCAGGGATTCATACTGGCCCATAGGCGGACGACGCCTAGCAAAGAGTTGTTATCGTAGTTGCGTGCGTTGTTGTCGCATGTCGGGTAGAACTGTTTCTCCTTTGATGGGTAATTTGCCGCAGCAGCGTCTCCTTCCAGGCGGTTATCCTTTTGAAAGCACTGGTGTGGACTATGCTGGTCCCATCATGGCTGCTAGTAGGCAAGGTCGCGGATGTAGGCTAGTAAAAGTGTATATTGCTATATTTGTGTGTTTCACCACCAAGGCTATCCACTTGGAGCTGGTGAGTGACTTAACTAGCAGTAAGTATTTACTGGCTTTATTTAGATTTATCTCGCGACGGGGAAAACCCAATGACATCTACTCCGACAACGGTACCTCTTTCGTTGGTGCCTGTAACGAACTTTCGAAGTTCCTTAAATCTAATTGCAATTCCTTGAGTGAACAATTGGCAAATGACGGAATTAAATGCCATTTTATCCCCGCGTATACTCCTCATTTTGGCGGACTCTGGGAAGCGGGTGTTAGGTCAACTAAATATCATCTCAAAAGAGTGTTGGGAAATTGTCACCTAACTTTTGAAGAACTTAACACCACGTTAATCCAGATTGAAGCAATTTTAAATTCACGTCCACTGACACCACTATCATCTGATCCAGCGGACTACACCCCACTGACTCCGGGTCATTTTCTTGTTGGCCGGCCATTAACGTCACCTCCTCAGCAAAATCTGCAGGACTACTCCACTTCTTCATTGACTCGTTTCCAACGGATTGAGCAGCTACGACAGCATTTTTGGGCTCGTTGGAGCAAGGAGTTTGTGTCTGAGCTGCAACAGGACCAAGTGGACTACGTGCAAAGCCACGCTCAAGTTGGGTTCCTTGGTCGTTGTAAAGGAGGACCATCTTCCCCCTCTTAAATGGAGACTAGGAAGAATCGTTGCCGTCCATCCGGGGTCAGATGGAATTGTTCGTGTGGCCGACATCAAAACATCCACTGGTGTCATCAGAAGAGCCTTCAATAGGATCTGCCCATTACCCGTTGATTCCTCGGCTGGTTGAAAGCACCGCAGCTGCTTCCAACGTCCGGGGGCATGTTCGAGCTCAACGCCTGCTCGATTACAATGAGCACATCAACGGTGCATGTTATTAGTCTTAAGTTATTTATTAGGTCCTATGTACTAATTAGCATGTCATGTTCATTCACTTGCCTACCATTGTTGAATCGACAATACACAAGTTTGACTAGAAGCAGCTTTTTGGAGTTTCCTTGAAGAGTCCCTTAAAATCCCGAACAATTAGCCTACCCTGAAACATGCCAACCGAATAATTACACTACACCGTTTTAGACGAATAGACGACATCTTATTTGTACATATATTTCGGGCACCAAAAGACTATTGAAATTCTCGTGTAGAACTCGCTGTGTGTGACAGGCAGGCACAAGCGCGGATCCACCGTTCGTTGTGGGCACGATAGGCATGCCCACAATCCTTAGTTTCACGAATAAGGAACGTAAGCTTGAATGTGTTATACCTCCGAGTGTAGATGACTCAGACCAATAAGATGATACCGCATAGGTGTCTAAGCAGTTATTAGTGTACAACGTCTGCGATATTTTAATTAAAAGAAGTAGAAGTTAAAGCTTAATTAAAACAAATATACATTTGTTTTTGTTAATTTATTGGTGTTCGCCCCACAGCTTTGCCTGCCGCAGGTACAATGTACAAGGCCTTGGCCTTACATTTTCTAAACGTCTCCTTTCCATCTTGGCTATGGCCTGACTAACACTTGGCCGATTTTCAAGCAAAAAGTGCCCCCGAATAAGTCTGTGGTGACCACAACCTTTTTTGAAGGCTAGATCCGCGCCTGGGCTGGAAGCGAATCTTCGCTGCAAGTATTATCCGCAGCGAATACTCGCTGTGTATGACCGAGGCTTTACCAAGGGGTATCGTGTTACCCAGTAACTGGGTTGTGGAGGTCCGACAGGCAGTCACTCCATGTAAAACTCTGGTATTTAGCTGCATCCGGTTAAATTGGAAGCCCTCCCTTCTCGAACCTTTGGGAAAAGCCTAATGATCAACGCCTGATCAATTTAAACAGGCAATAAACGATTTTAATGGAACTACAAATGCGCATAACATATAATATATTGATCATTCCAATAACAAAGGAATTCAAATACCTTGGATCCAATTTAACTGCAGATGTCAATATTGATGCCGACGTCATGCATAGGATACAGACAGCCTGGATGAGACGGAGAGCCCTCACTGGTGTTTTGTGTGATGCAAGAATGCCTGTGAAAACTAAAGGACAGGTCTATAAAACAGCAGTTAGGCCTGCAATGCTGTATGGAGCCGAATGCTGGGCGACGAATGCTAAACACCAACAGAAACTACACACCAATAAAATGAAAATGCTTAGATGGGCCGGCGGAGTAACTAGACTTGATAAAGTACGAAACGAGTACATCAGAGGAAGTTTTAAAGTCGCCCCTATTACAGACAAGCTTCGAGAAAGTCGTCTAAGATGGTACGGACACATAAAAAGAAAAGATCCTGACCATACCGTGAATCGAGCATTAGCACTTCATTAGGTTAAGCGTGGCAGAGGCCGACCGCCCGTCACATGGCTCTCAACTGTGACTCGTGACTTGAAGACTCTTCATATTGACAATCAGACAAGACAACCCAGGATAGAGCATCCTGGCGCCGAGTAACGAAGAGAGCCGACCCCAAATGATGCGAAGAGGCAAAGAAGAAATGATTTTAATGAAAAATAACTGGTTTATCCTTCACTTGTATACCTAAGTAGGTAACTTTGCATTGTCAATTTCACATAGGTACGCAGTACAAACAGATGATGAGGTCATCTTAAAAATGACAGTGTTTACCATCGTGATATTTAGGGTCAGTTCACACTATGACGCGACGCGATGCGACGACGTTCGAACTTTTAAAGATGGCGATACAGTACAATTTGGTTCTGAAAATTTAAGTCAAAGTCAACAAAACCATTTATCTAGAGGCATTTTTGAACTGTCAAGGAGTACTTAGGACTTATTAAATTTATTTTAATTACGTTTATCTCTAGACCTCTTTTAACGTGCACGACTTGTTACTTTGTTCTCGCATTGTAGGTACACGTAGTTTTAACATGAATGATGTAAACCAATGTAGTATAGTATAGTTTAACGTGCTGGTGTCTGCAACTTCACGTCTCAGCGCGTATTTAGCGCATTTTATTTATTTTAAAAGAGTGTGGAGTTTCTTCCCCATTTTTCTCCATAGAAAACTGCTGTTTAGAACTCGTTCTAAACAGTAGTTTCAAAGTTTCAACTAGCAACTAGCTTCAACTTTCTGACTGACTGACACTTCAAAACCTACCTACCTGTAAATGGTTTATTGGAATTAAATGGTTTTAGATGTTTGGTCAGTTTGTTAGAGAAGTTAAAGCAAGTTATCCGGTACAAAACGTTGGTAGGTCTCTATAGAAAAAAAAGAAGCAAGAAACTTTACTCCACAACTTAATTCCCCCATCCCCATTCCATCATGTGACGAGCAGAGATACGGGGAAGCGTCATCGCTATTTGGTTAAAGTTTCACGGTCTCGAACCAAGCGGTTTGCTTTCACATTAACCCTGCTGTAGTCGCGCACCTAAAAGTAACGGGAGTGGTCGCACGGGCTACATACGTAGTCGATTTTCAAATTGAAATAAATAAACTCATAAGCATAAACAGTGTATTAGACATATGAAAATATAATCAGTACAGTTTTCCTAACCAAATATGATTAACATAATATAATCACAACCTCTGCGTTACAAAAAATTAACAAAAATAAAAAACCTCTCTAAATTGGCACAAAAATCACAGGATTCCCTCTAATTGAGATTACAATAAAAAAAAAAACTAGGAACGAATTTCTAACTTCTATTGTCTGCACAGGACTGACACATAATCTTCGAACGATCCCCACATACGAACTTGTTACACGCGGTGCACATCTTTCTGGTGCGTTTACTGCGCGCTCTTCCAAAGTCATGGCAACGGCGCACAACATTACTCGATGTCGCTGCCGAGGGAGTTGGTTGGGTTTCTGTGAATCATAGAGGAATCCTTTATTCAGAGAAATCGTTTTTGACCACAATGTATTGTCAACTCCGGTATGTGTCAATGCGCGCGCGTTGCTGAGGCGGTTCATCATCTTCAGCCATGCCTCAACCAGCGGTCCTCGCGCCTACGGCTCGTCGTCCACGCGCTTAAGCCTCTCCGTCGCCGCGCTTGTGTCTCTTCGTCCACCCGTGTCCCTCCCATCCCTTCCGCGGCCTGCAGCACACTATTTTTGCCACACGTGTTGTCATTCACAATGCAACTTCCAGGTCCTGCCAGGTCAACCAGCGGTCGGCGAGCCGTAAGCGCGGCATCGCCTAGCCGTTGCCGAGTCGACGTATCGGAACTGCTGATCCGTTTTGGTTACGTTGCTTTCATTATGTTGACACCTGTTGCACGGCGAGGCGAAAGGCGATACGGTGACGATCCCTTTCCGAGTTAATATGTGAGCTACGACCTTAATTGTGCGAACTGCCAGAATGTGGAATTCTCAATTCAGTTCTCCGATATGTACAATGTGGGTAATTTCAAGGGACGAGTGAACCAGTTTATCTTAGGCAAGCGTGCTCCACCTTAGGCCGCATCATCACTTAAGATCAGGTGAGTTGCGGCCAAACGCAAGCCTATTAGAATATAAAAAAAAGAAACTTACTCTCAGGATAAAGGACGCAGTAACATACAATTACTACCTACTTAGTCCTTCACCGAAATGAGAGGGAAAATTTCATAATAAACAGAGTGACGCGTATGTCGACTGGTATTTTTTATCTTCCGGCGATCCCAGAACTTATTTCCTTATGTTAGAAATGAGGCAGCAGACTTCCCAAAACCTAAGTCTAAGATCCCAAAGTCGCAAGACGTCATTGTTTAAGGCGCTACCCCGACCAAAAGTGCGTTTTTCTTCGTTATTCAGGGGCTATTAACTCATTAGTTAAGAGAAACAAACTACATCTAAAAGCATATTATTAATGTTCAATATCCTATCATCACATTCCACGTTCTTATTTTTTTTATGTACCCTATATACTAGGTGTATATAGGGTCCTGGGTAATCTCCCTGTAAAAAAATGACTAAAATAATTATTGAAAACATGTATCTCTTGCTAAAGTTGACGTGCTATTAATTTGAGGATTACACTAATAGATAGGTAACTTAAAAATCTTTATAATTCACGTTTTATTTTATTTCAAAATATAGTTTCTCTTTTTTTATAAAAACATTTTGCAAATTTCGATTCTGCGGCAAAGAGGAAATGTATGGTCAAGGTTATTTAGTCAGAGAAGCGCCTTAATTTAGTCATGCGCAAATTATGTTCTTGCACGAATTGAACCTGGACCGTCATTTACGTTTAGGAACTAGGTCGATAATATGTTCGCGGAACTATTTCGTCGCTCTGCTAACCATACACGTATTCACTCAAGGTGCGGCGAAGCGGTTACCTCATAATTTTCGAAATCGTCGCCTTAGTGCTTCTTTGTCCTATCTACCATTGGTTAAATTTTGCAGGAGAAACGTTTTTAACCGACTTCAAAAAGGAGGAGGTTCTCAATTCGGTTGTTTTTTTTTTATGTATGTACATCGATTACTCGGAGATTTATGATCCGATTTACGTGATTCTTCTTTAGTTTGATGCGGAATAGTTGCCATTTGGTCCCATAAAAATTTAACTTTGTTTGGCCCAGTAGTTTTCATTTTATGAACATTTTTTTATTTTTTATATATTTATTTATAAGTTTGATCACGCATAACTTTTTTCAGTGTAGTTCGATTTCGATAATTCTTTTTATTTATTGATAGTGTATACCTCAAATATAAATGTCCTATAAAAATTTCAAGAAAATATTCCACCCCTAAGGGATGAAAATTAAGGATGACAGATTTTTTTGGTGTCGCCGTTTCGTAATTAATTTCTATGATGAGAAGTAGGCACGAATAAGCGAAAACAAAAATTAACAAAAAAGACAACCGCCTTTAAAATGTAAAAAATAACTTTCAATTCGCAAGTCGGTGGCAATATAAAACAACAAGCAAAACCAAAGCTGCCGACTTGCGAATTGAAAGTTATTTTTTACTTTTTGAAGGCGGTTGTCTTTTTTGTTAGCTCTATGTTTTTCAAAAACCCGTAGTTTCTAGAATTGAATGTCTTTCTGAATACATGAGTTGCCTATGAATTGGTTGTAATCATTTTTATCTACAGACGGTCATTACACTTACCTTATTTTACAGTTTTTGTGTGGAGATAGGACAAACATTCACAAATATTAATAACGTAATATTTAAAGCCATGAAGGTCTTTTAGGGACACGACCTTCAGTAATAAAGAATACGACTAAGAAGACTTATCTTTGGAAAAAAAATAATAATAATAATATGTGGGGACATTTTCACACACGGCCATCTGACCCCAAACTAGGGAGACCCTGTACTATGGGTGTCAGACAGCTGATATACATACACAAATACATTTTAAATACATACATATATAGATAAACAACACCCAGACACAAGGCAAACACAAGTGCTCATCACACAAATGTTTACCCTGGGCGAGAATCGAACCCGCAAACACGCTGCTCAGCAGTCGATCGCTCAGCCACTGCGCCAACCGTTTACATTTCTGTTTTTACGAGCCTCTTGTTTCTAATGCTAATAAATGAAGTTAGTAATCTATACAAATAAATAAAATTGAAGTGTCTGTTTGATTTGTAATGTCCAAACAACAGCAATATACTAAATGCATATGAAAGTAAGTATGGTATATTTTTGTCTGCCTGTCTGTTTGTTCCGGCTAATCTCAGAAACAGCTGAACCGATTTTGATGGGACTTTCACTGGCAGATAGCTGATGTTATAAAGAGTAACTTAGGCTACTTTTATTTTAGAAAAAAATAGGGTTCCGTACAAAAAATTAAAACCCCGCAAATCCATGCAAAAATAATTAAACCCCTGCTGACAACCGACAATTACGCGGACAAAGTCGCGGGCATCAGCTAGTTAAATAATATATGATATAGAAAACGTCATATAAGTAGGTATTTTACCGTACCCCGTTGCAAACCCACAATAATAACTTTTTGTATGTGACGCATCGGTACATTAAAATATCGTGAAGTAACCAGGACTTCCTGGATCAATGCTAATGACTTCTTTGTATGATAAGAGGCCTATGCCCTGCAGGAGGACAATAATAAGAGGTATTATTTATTAATAATTGTTAAATGACATAAAATTAATATTTTTTTTTATCGTGGTGATATTGCAAAGAGCAGACTTTGTCGTGAAGCGGCGGATAAAAAAAACCGGACAAGTGCGAGTCGGACTCGCTCACCGAGGGTTCCATACTTTGTAGGTACTGTAGAGACTTGCCCAGCAGAGAGGCTTTATGTAATGAAGCCATAACTATTTAGTCTATGGTTAGAACCTTCTGGAAATATATTTGAATAATGTAGAAGGATAGTTTTTATACTATGACATGTGATGTCAGAGTCAGTCCCAGCTAAGCTCAGAGCTGCGGGCTACCTAAAGTTTCTCTCGCTAATCTGATTAATATAATCTTCTACAAGTCGTTAATATCTTTCATTCAACGTAGCTTAGACTCACGATAGTTCGTACACGGTACAAGTGTAACCCAGGTGCCACAGTACATATCCATAAGTACTTAATATTATAAATGAAAATGTAACTCTGTCTGTTACGCTTCCACGATGAAACGGCTGAACCGATTTTAATGAAATTTGGTATGGAAATAGCTTGAACCCTGGGAAAGCACATAGGGTACTTTTTAATCCGGGACTTCGTCTGTATCCGCGATAACTGACATTCACAAGGACCAAATCGCGAACAAAAGCTCGTTATAAATAAAGAACAATTTTTTTATGTTTAATTACAGATGTTTTCTGACTTTTTCCTATATTTATAGTATAAGACGAAATTACTTGCCAAAATTCATAGTTTTAGGTCAACGGAAAGTACTCAACATTTTTTTAAATATAAATTTTCATTATAAATATTGATACCCTTGAGAGTGTCGAAATGTACGTTTTTTGCAATATAAACGGCCGTATCTTTTTTTTCATGTTACTTAAAAGTTTGATTTTTTCACATCTTTAAGGGATCGTGAACCTAAGTTTATAGTTTTAATTTCAACTCGATAGCTCTACATGTTCCCGAGATAAAGGGTCTTGACAGACAGACAGACATACAGACGGACAACAAGTGATCCTATAAGGGTTCCGATTTTCCTTTTTGAGGTACGGAACCCTAAAAAGAATCAAAATAAAAGCCATGGCAGTTAAGAGTTGACCAATCGCTACTGACAGCGCCCGCTTACGAACATGACGCATGACGTCAGCACCATTCAGCTGATTCAGCTTAACCATTTTGAAGTCAAAGTCAAAGTCAAAGCATTTATTTCAATTAAACCATTTGCAGGCACTTTTGAATAGTCAAAGAGTCAGTTAGTTAGTTAGAAAGTTGAAGCTAGTTGCTCGTTCCAAAACGTAGGGTAGGTCTCTATGGAGAAGAACGAGCAAGAAACTCCACGGACACTCTTTTCAATCAAGCTTTTACAAAATCCTAAAGGGAGCCTAATGATCCAACGCACGCGCCACCATCAGCGAGATATTTGAGTGAGCATGACAATGCTCTCAACCGCCGTATTAATTTATGTTATGTAAAATACATACTTATAATTAACTTAATAAATGACTCCATGGTATTCACATTCACAAAATTGAAATAATGCTGCTAAATTATACAATGACAGAAGTCAATCAAATCTACTTGACAGCCTCCTTCCCTGCTCTCGTCTTTTACACACATTAAAGTGCTTAAAGCTAGAAGAGCTTCATGGCTTAAAGTGACCCAAAAGCGCATCAACGAGCAGACTTATGAATATTAATCAACGATTAAATTCGTGTTTTGAGTGCATTTTTTAAATATAAAGTTATCGTTAAACTTGATGCTTACGAATGATACTCGTTGTTATAGTGTATTGTATAGTAATTAATTAAGATTATGAATTCATCAATTTTCAATTTCTTACGCAGGTTGCCGCTCGTTGTAACGTTCTATGGGGGAGACCTATTTTATTTATTTTTATTTCTTTAGGATAACAAACAATTGCGTAATAATGCTTTATACAAAAAAAAACTTATAAAACACTTAAGTAATCACGCAACTAACACCGTTATCCATTGAGTAATGCTAATAGATAAAACCCGACCACAACAAAAAGTGATCTAAAAAGTACAAAACAAAAGTACAAGAAAATATTTCACACAGAAATCAAGACATAGGTACAAAATGGTCAAGGTAAGCCGTGGTTGCATGCCATTATATTCATGTTCATCGCACTCATATGGGATACAGGCATGCAACCACGGCTTACCTTGACCATTTTGTACCTATGTCTTGATTTCTGTGTGAAATATTTTCTTGTTTTGTACTTTTTAGATCACTTTTTGTTGTGGTCGGGTTTTAGTTTTTAAACTTTATATTTTTATTTAAACCATTTTGGAGTCACAGCTAAGTATTATATATTTAATAGGTACTAGTGAACCCCTTTCCAATGATAATAGACACGGTATGCGTATCTTACTTTATTTGGTAATCTTTCCTTTTTTTACAATAATTTGTGACAAATTACCACTAAATATAATATAAATTTGAAATGTACTAGTGAACCCCTTTCCAATGATACCAAACACGGTAGGTATGCTTGTCTTCATTTTTTTTTATATTGGTTTTTTTGTCCGCCAGAGGGCGCCACATTGGATTCGGTGATACGTCATATAGCCTATAACCAGCGGACGATCAAGACGCTTCTAACGATACCTCATTTGTTCAGTTCTGATAAGTAGTTTAGGAGCTATGAGCGTACAGATGAACATACATACATACATAGCCTGTCAAACTCATAACCCTCCTTTGGCTTTGCCGTAGTCGGGTAAAAAAAAATAGCAAGTTGTAAGCAAACTTTTGCTTTAGACTGTATATCCAAGTATTAACTAATAGGTAAATTAAGTGAATTAACAAACACTGGGTGAATAAATTGACTATGGTAATTAGTAATACAACTGACGTTATAGGGAATTACAGTCAGGTTTTGCAGAAATGCAATTTTTGAATTGCTTGTGTGACAAAGCAAATATATCGATAACAGCAAAATTATCGTTATAACTTTTCATTAATGGATGTAGAGGAGCTCGTTCTCCTGCGTTGGTCCTGCACCGCTTTGGAACGAATAGACAGTGAGTGTAAGTTCACGAATAAGTTGGCAACGACTAGTTGAGATGAGATGTTTAACAGTGGACGTCTTTCGGCTGATGATGATGATAATGACGTAGCGTAGACGTTCAGACAAACTTCGGAAGAAGAAACGTCAAATCGGATCTTTTAGATTGTCAGGAGATTTGTATTCCCAAATATCGAAACCTACCTACATTAAACTTTAATAAAACAAACGATAATAATTATGATCACAATGGTCAGCCATTATTGACAAATGTCATGAACTAAAATGGCGGCTACATATATTAAACAACATCGCTGGTCCGCGTCCAGTTCGCGCCGACTGCCGATCGCTTCAAACGACCTTGTTGGACAAGGAAAATAAGTTGAGAAATACAAAAAACCGGCTTCCGAGAACTCATCCGCGCTTGTTTGTAAAATATTATGTTCTATTAGTGTAACTTATTGTGCCGAAGACTGTTTCTGGACGGAAAAGGTGGGTGACACTATGTGTTTTTTATTTGCGACAACTTTTTTTGAGAAATTTTGGTGTTAAAAACTGTTTTTTTGGATTCTAAGGTGGTTAAAGCGAGGTTTTTTTTCTGTTTTTGATTGTCAATTAATTATTATTTATAAGCTAATTAAACAACTATTAAAAACGCGTTAAAATACGTGCAGTCATTTTGGTGATTGACCCGAACATTGATGACGGACAATGCAAGGTTTTTTGTGATATAACTTTTGAATCTGTGCATACCTAGAGATATAAATATTCGTATCGAAAATCTTGCCTCAAATCCCAATATAAATATTACCTACTTATAGTTTTTTTTAAAGAAGCTTACATTAATACCGGTTTTCTACAGTAAAGTTCTCATAATTTAAAAAACCGGACAAGTGGGAATCGGATTCGCTCACCGAGGGATCCGTACAAATTTGTAGGTACATAATACATAATACCCATACTTCCATACTAATATTATTATGAATGAGAAAGTAACTCCTTTTGATGAAATTTTGTATGAAAATAGCTTGAACCCTAGGAAAGCACATAGGGTACTTTTTAATCCGGGACTTCATCTGCATCCGCGATATTCGACATTCACACGGACCAAAACCCGGACAAAAACTCATTATAAATAAAGAATATATTTTTAATGATTTAATCACAAATGTATAGTTTTCAGAGTTTTCCCTGTATTTATAGTATAACACGATAATACTTGCCAAATTTCATAGTTCTAGGTCAACGGAAAGTACCCTATATTTAGATTCCCTTGACTGTGTCGAAATGTACGTTTTTTGCGACATAAACGGCCGTCTTTTTTTCACGTTAATTTAGAAGTTGGATTTTTTCACAGCTTCAAGGAACCATTATTTAAGGGAACACGATACCTTTACGCATTCCCGAGATAAAGGGTCTTGCCAGACAGACAGACAGGCAGACATACAGACAGAGGGACAACAAAATGATCCTATAAGGGTTTCGTTTTTTCCTTTTGAGGTACGGAACCCTAAAAATGGTTCTATTTGTTTCAAATGATTTCCATTGTAAGTAGCTGTATTTAATATAGCTATTTGTGTATGTATTAATAAAAAACATAACATTCCATGTTTATGAAATCGTTCCAACGATATTCTATAATCAGGATTTCACGATTCAAAAGGTTATCGTAATAAAAATAAATAAAAACACTATTTCTACCATTTTGTTTACGGCGTGAAGTTAATTTGATCAATTTTAAAACATAGATTTTTATATTGAAAACTAACTCGGCTATTTTGTACCTACATGACACTTTTCGTAAAAAAAACCATTTACTTAATGTTTTTTTAACCGACTTCAAAAAAGGAGGAGTTTCTTGATTCGACACATTTTTTTTATGTTTGACCTGCAGGCTTACCCTTCAAATTAATTTTAATTTCAATCTAATAACAATATGATTCCAATGTCAACTACAGTCCGTGATTCGATACTCTTGAAACAAAACAACATTGGATTGAAATTGGGATTGCCCTCACGATTAATTGATTACACGTGAAGTTAGCTCTGAGTTCTGATTTCATAATTTTCAAAACAAAACTTTTGCTAAATGCAAAAGTAACCCTGTCTGATATTGAAATTTAAGTCTAATGAAAAATGAGTTCTTTTTTATTATTTTAATTTCTTTTAGTAGTAAGTATAACATGAGAATCAACTGTATGTGCCACGCATAAACTCCAGAAGTTTATGTGACACTATAATTATTACAAACTGTAATAAAACCACTATGTTTGATAAATAAATGATACGCTTTCACGATGAAACGGCTGAACCGATTTTGATGAAATTTGATATTAAAATAGCTTGAACCCTGGGGAAGGACATAGAAAACTTTTTAATCCGCGATTTCGTCTGCATCCGTGATAAACGACCATCACGCGGACGAAGCCGCGGGCATCAGCTGGTTTATTTAATAACCTATGAAATTGATTTGACTTATGTGTATGACAACGGACAATTCCAGTTACTTTATAATTTGACGACACGGTTGGCGCAGTGGCTGAGCGATCGACTGCTATGCCGCGTGTTGCGGGTTCGATTCCCGCCCAGGGTAAACATTTGTGTGATGAGCACTTGTGTTTGCCTTGTGTCTGGGTGTTGTTTATCTATATATGTATGTATTTAAAAAAAAAAAAAAAAGTATTTGTGTATGTATATCAGCTGTCTGACACCCATAGTACAGGGTCTCCCTAGTTTGGGGTCAGATGGCCGTGTGTGAAAATGTCCCCACATATTATTATTATTATATTAACGTTCCTTTACTCAGTCAGTCTTCAATCAATCAATCAATATCTTTATTGTGGATCATAGGGAAGTACATAATACAGGTCTTTTAATAATATAATTGTGATCAGCTATGTCGCGCCCATAGGGCATACAATAGTTACATGGAAACATTAAATACAATATTACATTACATTATTGATACAAATTACTATTAAAAATACAGAAAACAAAAAAAAAAAAGAATTTTAGGTAGGTACACATTACTGAGTTACTGAACGCATCACGACTGAGGGAGACTGTATTGGAGCAGTGATTTATCTAATAGAAAGTCTTTTATAGAGTAGTAGGACTTGTTTACTAACAGATCACGAAGTTTATTTTTAAATGTTCTCTATTCTGTAATTATTCGAATTGGCCCCGTTGATCTCTTCAATCTGTCAAATCCGCTTCTTTTTCCAAAATTTTTGATATTAAGAATTTTACATTGTCTTTGAGACGAAGCCACGAATAGATTCTGAATCTACTGTATTTAGCCCGTCACATACGTAGCTATAATCTGTATTAATATACGTCGCTATAATAATACATATATATTATAGCTAGCCACCACACACGGTAGCTATAATATAATAATATATTTTCACCCTTATTACGTCTGCGGTCGTTGTTTGTTTCACATTTTTGAAATATATATTAATATGCCTTGCTATATCTGTCCACATACTTTGGTGACGTAATAAAGATATAATTATAGCTGCGTCTGTGGTCACTCAAAGATTATTATAGAAAATATATCGTAATGCCTTGCTATGAATAATTATATTAATGTATATTATAGTTAAGTCTGTGAAGGGCTTTATTTATTTATTAACTCTTAAGCCCGTCAGAGACGTAGCTATAATATATATTAATTTAATTTATAGCATGACCTATTACGATATATTTCCTATATTAATATATAAAATGTGAAACAAACAACGACCGCAGACGTAATAAGGGCGAAAATATATTATTATATTATAGCTACCGTGTGTGGTGGCCAGCTATAATATATATTATAACTACGTATATTAATATATATTATAGCTACGTATGTGACGACTGACGGGCTTAATAAGTAATTTGACTAACCTTTGTGTATGATAGAGGGCAATTCTAGTAACTGTCTACGTTCACATACAAATCTGTCAAAAACAAACAAATTTACACTTTTGACAAGAATTTGACATTAATTGTCTCTAAGGTCAACGAGGTCGCGAATAGATTTTGAATGCTTCTCACAAATTGTTCTGGCCTTCTGATTAAGTCAGTTAAACGATTTTACCTCAATTTGATGTCAAAAAATACAAAAACTAAAATCCTGTGTTATTAATTATTCTTCTTTTTACTTGATAAACTTGTAACTAAATACCAGTTTACGTTTTAGCTAAGTTGTTAACCTCACCGACCTTAGATAATGGCGCCAATTTTGTTTGCACATGAGCTAAACTTAATTTTATTATCTATTCTCTTTCTCTCTTATTTAAACAAGAAAGAGACAGATATTAATTATATTATCAGATTCCCGCCCAGGGTAAATATTTGTGTGATGAGCACTAGTGTTTGCCTTGTGTCTGGGTGTTGTTTACCTATATAAATGTATGTATTTAAAAATGTATTTGTGTATGTATATCAGCTGTCTGACACCCATAGTACAGTCAACAGCAAAAGTAGATGATCAAAATCAGAAATTCAATACTAATGAACGGAGTTCGCGTCAGAACTGTGTGGCGTCGAAGTGATTCAAAAGTATGTGTGTGACAGTCACGTACTTTTAATTAATAAACTAGTAATAAATTATATAATTTAGTGTTAGTAAATTAGTATTGAATTTCTGATTTGGATCATCTACTTTTGCTGTTGACTGTACAGGCACAGTAAAGATATTTGTACTGTGGTACAGGGTCTCCCTTGCTTGGGGTCAGATGGCCATGTGTGAAATGTCTCCACATAATAAATAGTATATTATATTAATAAGAGCTGTCAATTTAAGTTGACCTAAGCTGTTCATACAATTATAGATGTCATGTTAGCAGAACGTATTGTTTAAAAACACGGCGAAGTTCAAGAAAAACTAATTTGACATCTCTAACTTAGTTCTTATCTGTCGCTGTCCTTTTCTTCAGCTGCCTGCAAGCAAGAGATGCCAATTGTATACTGTACTACTTAAAGGACAATGCCAGTAACTCTATAGAACTTTGTCCCACTCAATAAAAGTCATGTACAAGCTTGCAATATGTAGCATCTTATTGCTTATTTATTGCTGATAACTAAACATTAGTCCAAAGGACTGCAGAACTTGCCGTTTCTGTTCAAATCAAAAAACTGTATTTGAATTCTTTTTAGTATTGATTTGTTATCCGCAAGTAATAATAATAATGTTGTTTATTTGCCAACAAAAAAAGTTATTTACATTTCCTTATCCTTATTGTTAATGTAGACTACATTAACAATTAGGTTCACAAAAAAAATCCGGACAAGTGCGAGTCGGACTTGCCCACCGAGGGTTCCGTGTTCAAATTTCGTGGTTTAGTCACCCATACAAATATGTATGACCGCGCATACCTCCATGATTGATTACGTACTTTAAATAAAGATTCTATTTTTTATGATTTCATTACAAATTTTTTTCAGACTTTTCCCTGTACTTGTAGTATAATATAAGACGATATTACTTGCCAAATTTCATAGTTCTAGGTCAACGAAAAAAACCCTATAAATTTCGATTCCCTTGAGTATGTTTTTTGCGTCATAAACGGCTGTATCTTTTTTTCACGTTAACTTAGAAGTTTGATTTTTTCACAGCTTCAAGGGACTGTAGATTTAAGTACATGGCTTTAATTTCAACCCGATACCTTTACACGTTCCTGAGATAAAGGGTCTTGACAGACAGACAGACAGATGGACAACAAAGTCCTATAAGGGTTCCGCTTTTTCCTTTGGAGGTACGGAACCGTAAAAAGCAATTAAGACACAAAGAAAGCATTTTGCTAATGAACTCCACACTAGGTCGAGCCTGTCTCGTGGAAACAAGCCGAGAACGCAGTAAGTTCTAAAGAAAAACAATTTATTATTATAAGGTTTTTTAATCATTACAGTTATTTTATTAATCTGTGGGCAAGGTAGTTCCCCGCCATTAAATTTTCTGTAAATGAGTGGGGCAGGATCTGGCATTGTCATTTAGCACTAAGCTTTTATTTAGCTTTTATTTCAATTTTGTAAATGTGAATACCATGGAGCCATTTACTAAGTATATTAATACCTTTATGTTTTACAAAAACTATCATGGCGGTTGGGAGTATTGTCATGCTCGCTCAAATGTCTCGCTGATGGTGGCGCGTGAGTTTGATCATTCGGCTCCCTTCAAAATGGTTGAGCTGAATGGTGCTGATTCACGCGTCATGTTCGTGAACGGGCGCTGTCAGTAGAGATTGGTGATCTGCCATGGATTAGATGCCACTTTATCTTGCTTCTTTTTCGTGTTTTGTATACCTTCTAGATTAGTTAGATTACCTTCATAGTTTTCACATATAGAAGCAAAAAGAATCATGTAACCAGACTTTGTAAAAACTTGATTTAAAAGAGTGTCCGTGGAGTTTCTTGCTCGTTCTTCTCCATAGAGACCTACCTACGTTTTGGAACGAGCAACTAGCTTCAACTCTCTGACTAACTGACCGACTCCTTGACAATTCAAAAGTGTCTGTAAATGGTTTAATTGAAATAAATGCTTTGACTTTGACTTGACTTTAATAAGACATTATAAAATTAATAATGGCCTATTAGATTTGTGATGCTATTCCTAAATAATAAGTCTGTGTGGCAAGCACACTGTTTCACATCTTCACCATGAACTTTTGCACCTAACTGTTTTACGTAACTGCGATAACAATAACAATCGAGCAAACGGTCAAAATGTATAAAAAACTGGTCAATTGCGAGTCAGACACGCACACGAAGTGTTCCGTACCAATTATCTATACAAAATTAGATAACGACCAAAAAAACGGCTAAAAATCAAGTACGTTGTATGAGTACCCCTCTTAAATATTTATTTTCTTTTGTTTTTTATAGCGGCAACAGAAATACATCATCTGTGAAAAATTCAACTGTCTAGCTATCACGGTTCATGAGATACAGCTAGCGGAGTCTTAGTAATAGGGTCCCGTTCTTACCCTATGGGTACGGAACCCCTTTTTTTTTTTTTTTTTGCGCGTTTGATATCCTCATGGACTTCCTCCGTCGTGGAGTGACGGAGGGGCATGCCGGACTCTTACCGGCTAAAACCACCGCGGTGTTCCACCTCTGCCTATGGCCGGGGGTGCGGGATTCGCATGCGCATTCACCGCTCCCCCGACAGGCCATGACCTGCTGTTCGTCAGCAGGTCCCACCTCCCCGTGCGGCCATTTCCATAGCGGCCGCACCCACTCTCGAGTGGCGCGTGTGGAACACTGCGCCGCCAACTCGGGCCTATCTGGTCGAACGACGGACGCCCCTAGTCCGCCGCCCGCAGGCCACCTCTCATGGAGGTCGCAGATCGTTTTGCGCCCTTCTCGGGCGCCCGGTGCGTCTTCTGCGGGAGGGGAGAGAGGATACGGCTTCTCTCTCCCGCTCGGCTGCCTCCTTTGCAGACATGACCTCCTCGCAAAAGGAGGCAACCCCGTCCCATGCACTCTCGCTCTCGACCATCGATTGAACGACGGCCGGGAGCGAAAGATCGCTCCCGCCTAGTGCCGCAACGAGGTCGCGGCGCGGTACGGAACCCCTACGAAAACAGATTGTTTTATTCAATCGCGATGTCCTTTTCACCTTTTGTGCGACCTTAGTTATGTTATGAATGACGTCACGGGAAATTGAAAATGGAGGACATGAAACGTAAAATGTCATGTTTCATAGAGGTCATAAGCGTTCTTCTATATGCTAATAACGTACAACCGATTCCAATCCTTAGCCAGGTAGATAAGGATAATACTGTTTATTCCATCGGCCCCTCTCCGACTCTTGCTCGTGCCAGCCCGCGCCGTTGAGCCTGTAGCTTTACATTCGTCCCTAAATAATGGAAATCCGATCCAGCCTGTCCCTTTGCTGTCCTCTCCCAGCGACGCCCTAAGCCGAGGCTCGTACCCCACAGGGGGTGCCCTTAGCGTGTAGTTGTTTAGTTTGTAAGTTATTTTGCCCTGGCTGGAGGCCCTAAAAATAATATTTTTAAGGCACCACAGGAAAGTCCGGTTAAGCCGACAGCCTCCTAGGTTGACCTGCGAGATGCCATTCCGAAAAAAAGCAAACAATTGCAGCGGTCACCTAGAGCGAGAACCATACGCAATGAATATTAAAATAAATTACAAAAAAGAACATTTATTTCCTACGTTAATTTATTATTTAAAGTTGTTAGTAAATAAACAAATAAAAAAAGGTTTTGTCTGCAATAAATACAGACTTAAACGCCATTATCGGAAACAAGCTTTTGCCCGCGAGTTTGTTCGCGTCGATGTCAAATCTATACAAAAAAAAACTGGACAAGGACGCCCACCGATTTGATACCACAATATTTGTAGGTACATAATTATCCATAATCCATACTTCTATACTAATCCATACTTTAATCTACTTAATATTATAAATGCGTTTTTTGCGACATAAACGGCCGTATCTTTTTTTCACGTTAACATAGAGAGTTGATTTTTACAGCATCAAGGGACCGTAGATTTGAGTATATGTTTTAAATTTCAACTCGATACCTCCACGCGTTCCCAAGATAAAGGGTCTTGACAGACAGACAGACAGACAGACCGACAGACAGACAGACGGACAACAAAGTGATCCTATAAGGGTTCCGTTTTTTCCATTTGAGGTACGGAACCCTAAAAATAAACAAAATTGAAGAATCTGTTTGTAATGTTATATGTAATAACAGCATTTTACTGAAAACATTTTAATGTTTACTCGGTGCTTATAATAAAAATTACTTTTTTTTTTTTTTTTTGCCTTTTCGCTGTTTGTTTCGCCTAATCTCCGAAACGGCTGACCCGATTTTGACGGGACTTTCACTGGTAGATAGCTGATGTTATCAGGAGTACCATAGGCTACTTTTATATTAGAAAAATAATTATTGTTCCGTGCAAAAAAATTAAAACCAAAAAAACGAAATACACGCGGACGAAGTCGCGGGCAAAAGCTAGTAAACCTTACAACATATTCTACGACAATAGTGTAGCTTTCTAAATGAAAGAATTTTTGAAATCGGATGAGCAGTTTCGGATATTACCTCCTACATACAAACTTACAAAACCTCTTTTTAATATTATATATAGTTAGTACTTAGTATAAATGAAACTTTTTGCTTGTATTGTTGGTACAAAAAAGTAATAGCATACAGAATCCGAGGAAGCAATAAAAAATTGTTTGGAAAAAAACTCAATAGTTACTGAGCGTTGGGTATTTATATTCATACAATATGATTTTATATTTCTTTTGGATGAACATTAAATGTTGTTTCTCTTATTACAGGTAATATTAGTGTACATAGTTTTAAGTTTGTATTGTAAAATGTATTTGGTTTCGTATTTAATAAAATTAACTCTTATTACAGAGCAACGCAATTAATTATTACACAAATCCAAAAGAAATATAAAATCATATTATAAAACAACATTTAATGTTCACAAATCCTATACATTATTATTTTATTGTAATAGTCTTGCTTAAATCAGTTAGACGTTTGTGACATATCATAGAGCCTCTACCATAGTCACAGTCTCACGTAAAGTAGGTAGGAACTTCTTTTACATTCAAACTACACATTACTGTTTAATTTATTTATCTTATGATCAGACTTAGTACTGACCCTGCTTTGTGTCAGTTAGCTTAGTGCTAACACTAGTTTCTAAGTTATGGTTTGTACTAACCAAATGGACTTTCATCTGAAATAAAAGAATTATTTTTATTACTATCTGAGCGGGGTTTTTATTGTACGGCGAAACTGTATTCTTGTTCTAAAATGAAAATAGCCTGAGCTACTCCTTATAACATCAGCTAGCTCGGAATCAGCGGAAGCTAGAATCGGCTCAGCTGTTTCAGAGATTATCTGGAACAAACAGACAGACAGATAAAAGTTTTTTTTTTTTTAGTATAATTAAAGTACTGTATGTACTTTCATATGCATTTAGTAAAAAGCTTTTAATTATTTTGATATTACAAACAGACACTTTATTTTTTATTTATTTGTATAGAGTAACTATAGAGGCGAGCCCCGGTACTTCCTATATTTACTGTGGGACTTCCCAGTAGCTAGATCTTCTTGTTTTAAAAGCAAATATTGACGCAAGACATGACAAATATTCTTACTTTCAATAGTAGTTTTGATGGTCATCTAACGTCATTACGTTTGCAGGAATTTACAAAAAGATCCCTATATCAAAGGATAGTGGCAGGTGTATAAATCGAAAGTAGGAAAACCAACGACTGTGGAGCTCTGTCTGCCAAAAAGTAACTGATATTTTTTGGAAAATAAAATAAAATAATTAAATAAAAAATATGTAGGTAATGTAACCTATGTTTACTAATATTATAAAAAGGAAAAGAATCATGGCCGTATTTGTATAAAAAAGTTGATCTCTATGGGTTCCGAATTTTGCTTTTGAGCTACGGAACCCTGATAAACAAAAAAATATGGTTGTTTTAGATTTCAAAATAAAATTCTAGGGCTAATCCAAGGACATGTAAATTATATTCCATTACTAATTGAATTTGTTAAAAAGCCTTCCGTTTTTGTGTAACACTAATAGCTTAATGTAAAAAATGCGAAATAATCGAAAAATTACTGTAAAAATTTAAACGATTTTTGTTAACTGTAATCTGCCAATAATCGCTATTCGATTTGATTACTTGTGTTACATTAATTGTTTGGTCGTTTCGTTTTTTTATGTTAAACTGCGCTAAATTTCTTGTTCGATCCTACAGTCGGTTGGATAGGTTGGTTGAGGTTGTGTTGTGTTGGTACTGAAATGTAAGTGCAATACTTTATTTTTTAATTATTAGTTTTCCTTTTCGAAAAAGGAACTTAAGAATTACCTTTCGTTTTTCAAACCCCTTTTTTTCTGGTTTTTCGAATCCCTTTTTTTGTTTTTTTTTTTTTATCTTTTGATAGGCATACGTTTGACCACTATCTCACCTGATGGGAAGCGATGATGCGGTCTAGGTCTAAATGGAGCACGCTTGCCTAGAAGTAACCTATTCACTCTTGACTTAAAGACTCCCAGGTTGTAGCTATCAGGAAACACAGACTCAGGCAGGGAATTCCACTCCTTAGCAGTACGCACAATGAATGTATTCCCAAAACGTTTCGTGCGTGTGGGTGGGATGTCCACCATGTACCGGTGGCGCATCGCCGTTCGTCTTGTGGTCCGATGATGGAACGGGCTCGGCGGAATTAAATTATGCAATTCCGTCGCACACTCCCCAAAATGCAACCGATAGAAAACCGACAGGCCAGCAACTCGGCGCCGATGCTCAAGACTTTGGAGCTTTGACTCGACGAGCCTATCATTGCCAATGATCTTTTTTCTTTTGTCTGACTAAGCTGAAACACTCAGGTTTCTACTATTGCTAAAGGTTTATTTTAACCGACAGTATTTAGTGTTATCTAATTCTGCAGGTCAGTTGCAAAAACTAACCGAAAAAGTTTATGAGCGAATATTATTTAAAACCATCATTTAAAATTGGTAATTTCCACATTTTACTTCTTAATTAATTTAAATAATTCTAATAAAAAAATATGTAAACTGAGAAAATAAATTACTAATAAATCCAGTTAGTTTCTACAATATTTTTGACGACGATTTTACCTACCCGGCCAAAGAGAAAAGATATAAGTACGTGGTGACTTAATTTATTTTTTTATTAACACTTTATGCACATAATGAAAAAAACACTGTACAAAGGGTGGACTTGGGCATTTCTATCAGTCTACCTACCTTAGGGCGATGCAGAGATTAAACATGGTAGGTGCAAAGGTTCAGAAAATTTACAAGAATAAAATGTAATAATAAATACATACAAACAAAATACACAAAGTAGAGAGAGCTCATCATCATCATCTGCCTAGCCTTTTTCCAACTATATTGGGGTCGGCTTCCAGTCTAACCGGATGCAGCTGAATACCAGTGTTTTATATGGAGCGACTGCCTATCGGACCTCCACAACCCAGTAACTAGGTAACACAATACTCCTTGGTAAGACTGGTTGTCAGACTTACTGGCTTCTGACTACCCGTAACGACTGCCAAAGATCTACGACAGTCGGGACCAACGGCTTTACGTGCTTTCCGAGGTACGGAGGAAACTCCGTATGAAAGGGATGTTCACCCATCCACAGACCGACCGCGGTTAGCGTAGCTTAACCTTTGATCGATCGATCTGTACGACTTTAACTTAGCCACGAGCTAATAAACCAAATACATAGCTGGAGTGGAGATACAACAAATTAAGTGTGTAGTAGGACGATTCTGCCAACTTGATTTTTACAACGAGATTTTTACCTTGAATGTGAACCGACTGGTGGCCATCCTGATATTCTGAGGAAGCGCATTCCAAAGGAAAGCCGCCTGGACAGGAAAAGAAGATTTGAGAAAACCTCGAGCAGTGAGAAGGACATCGTAAGAAGACGATTATTGGAGGAACACAGATTCTTGCTGTGCGCAGAGCATAAATATTAAAAGTGAGAACTTTTATTATCTCTAGAAATCGATGCTAATGACCTCTTAAGGTCAAATCAGATTGATAAAACGTATTCATTGCCCTTTATAAAAGTGTTTACATCTACAAACTGACACAGACAAACACAAATAAAAAAAAAGCAACTCGGGGGAATTCCATTTCATTATTCATGATTTTAATTACGATTTATTGTAGAATATGAGCAATAAGCATGACTCTAAATATAACTACCTTCTTGGAAGTTATAGTATATGTTTGAGCCTTTGGGGTTGAAACACTCAAACACAGGGCCATGGGGCCCGAGTGCTCACCTTATTTTTAAGTGCGTAGCTAAGCTGCTGGTTGACTCTTCACGTGACCAGAGGGCTGGCCTTTTCTTGGGCTATATCCAGTCGCTCCATGTAAAAGTAACAACGACAGGAAGCTTTATTACCCAGCATTACGACCTAAACGGCTGAAAATTGTAATTTCCGATTAAGTGTCACGCCGTTTAAGAAACTGTGCTGCCGTACAAAATAAACATGGCTGCAACATGAGTGTGCACAATTAAGGATGTCGACACAAATTGTGTGTAACCAAAGGTCTATACAACGTGTAGTTCATTATAGAATGAGAAAAACGATTTAGTCGATCTATATGTGTAACAATACTCACGTTTCGATTAATGACAACGCGTAGTTCAATAACAAAAAAATTTAACCGACTTCAAAAAGGAGCAAGTTCTCAATTCGATTGGTAAGTATTTTATTTTTATGTATGTATATCGATTACGCTGAGATTTATTATCGGATTTACGTGAGTCTTCTTTTGTTTGATGCGGAATAGTTGCCATTTGGTCTTATAAAAATTTAACATAGTTTAGTCAAGTAGTTTTCATTATATGAATATTTTTTTTATTTTTTTTTTTATGTTTGACTGCGCATAACTTTTTTCAGTTTAGGCCGATTTCGATGATTCTTTTTTTAATTTATAGTATATACCTCAAATAATCATGACAGGATTTGTACAAATGGATGTTTAGAGAAGTTGAAATTCTAATTCTTATATTCTTGGGTACCTAAAGAGTATCTTCAGTATTTAGAATATTTTTAAAACCCCGCAAAAAAAAGTGAATAGTTTAACGAAAAGCTGTTATTTCAGAACGAAACAGCGACTGACAGTCACAGTGACACTGACAGCCGCTGTTTTGCAGTTCTTACACTGAAATTGCATCGTTTTATGGGAAATAATATTACAAATAAGTATTGATTATTTTATTCCACACACTTGTCACATCACTTGTCTGCCAATTTTATAGATCCGTTAACGACGCTTGTCACTTTCTTTTTTTTTATAAACACAAAATGGGCATCGAGATGAAACGAAAAAGTGTTATTTTCATTTCGTAATATTTTAATTATGCGGGGGTTTAAAAATATGCTAAGTATATCAATCTACTCCTGGTAATGTATTCTTCTCATTAGAAAATATTTTTAACCCTCTAAATTTTTTTTTCATGCAAATGTATGTTGCCATCTCGCCTTGATTCTTTGGTCCCATATTTCAAGAAAATATTCCACGGGATGACCGTTTCGTAATTAATTTGTATGATAAGAAGTAGGCACTAAAAAGTGGAAATAAAACTATTTAATAAAAAAGACAACCGCCTTTAGAAAGTAAAAAATAACTTTCAATTCGCAAGTCGGTGGCAATACAAAACAACGAGCAAAACCAAAGCCGACTTGCGAATTGAAAGTTATTTTTTACTTTTTGAAGGCCGTTGCCTTTTTTGTTAAATAGTTTTTATTTAATAGAGTAAGTATGGAGTCTTGCCCATTCTTCTCCATACGAAACTACCATTTGAAATGGGCAACTAGATTCAAATTTTCTAATAAGACGTTCAAAGTGCCTTTCAATAGTCTAATTGAAATAAATGATTTGACTTTGACTTTACTGAAAAGCTGAAAAGGATAACTGGACAATTTATTAAATAATTAAACCGAAAAATTAAATTGGTACTACATCCTCAGATTTTATCAAACAATAGGCAGATAGACCGTGCGAAACACTGCGAGTGAAGCCACAAAAGCAAATACAAATTAAAAAATGAATACCTACAATCTCGTGATTGTATTTGCTTTTGAATTTTTATTTGTATTAGTATTTGTTTTTTTTTACGATGCTTCGCTTCGTGCTGTTGTAGGTATTCGCTTTTGAATTTGTATTTGCTTTGGTGGCTTCACTCTCACGGTCTATCTGCCTTTTGTTTTAAAATCTGAGCCTACATCCATACATTTTGTTGGATCACACCGAGTTCCCTCCGTGCCTCGGAAAGCACGTAAAGCCGTTGGTCCCGGCTGTCATTTGTAGATCTTTGGCAGTCGATATGGTTAGTCAGAAGCCAGAAAGTCTGACGACCAATCTTACCATGGTGTTACCCAGTAACTGGGTTGTGGAGGTCCGTTAGGCGCAGTCGCTCGATGTAGAACACTGTTATTCAGCTGCATCCGGTTAGATTGGAAGCCGACCCCAATATAGTTGGGAAAAGGCTAGGGAAATGATGACATCCATACATTTTGAGCTATAGGTGAACGTATATGAAATAGATATCTCAAGATCACCTATTTTTAGGGTTCCATACCTCAAAAGGAAAAAACGGAACCGTTACAGGATCACTTTGTTGTCCGTCTGTCTGTTTGTCTGTCAAGACCCTTTATCTCGGTAACGCGTAGAGGTATCAAGTTAAAATTAAAACTGTATACTTAGGTCCACGTTCCCTTGAAGCTGTAAAAATAAAACTTCTAAGTTAGCGTGAAAAAAAGATACGGTCATTTATGTCACACATTTCGACACTCTCAAGGGAATCAAAATTTATAGGGTACTTTTCGCTGACCTAGAACTATGAAATTTGGCAAGTAATATCGTCTTATACTACAAGCACAGGGAAAAGTCTGAAAACTAACACTTGTAATTAAATCATAAAAAAATGAGTCCTTATTTAAAGTACGTAATCAATCATCGAGGTATGCGTGGTCATAATTGTATGGTGACCATCGGAATTTGAACGGAACCCTCTCCTCACCGATTTTTCATGATTCTAGGGTTAGTCACATAGGTCAAATTGTTCATAATGATGTACACAAGTCTACATTTGTATGTGCATGAAGTAATAAATGAATAAATAACAGGAAAACGGTAGTTAGGCAAAACAGTAATGATCTTGCACATATCTTAGTAGTAGATTTATTAGCCACGTAAAAAAAACTCCCGGATGACGAACGTCAACGTGGTTGTTCGCGCGGGTTTTTTTTACTGCTGGAGTTTCAACTGTCTGTGTAGAATCGAGCGTCTAAAATTCAGTGCTCGGTAAAACCACTTGTAAATAACGCCCCCAAGCGTTAAGTTTTCTACTGAAATGAACACTTCTTTTTACCCGATTTCAAAAAAAAGGAGCTTCTCAGTTCGACCCGATGTTTGTATGTATGTATGTTTGTCCGCGATTATCTTCCGTTTGGCTGAACCGATTTTGATGCGGTTTTCAGAAAAGTGTTTGTTACATTCTGGAGAATGTTTTACGAGTAGTATACAACAAATAGGAATTTAAACAGCGCTTTTTGAAAAAATCAACAAAAACCAAAAAAAGAATATACGTAGAAACGTTTTCGTTTCTTCCATCTTCGGAGGACTTTCAATCTCTGTTTCAACTGTGTTGCCGTTTCTTAATGGATTTGGGTCATAATGAGGCACTAAAAAGTGTAAAATAAAAACTTTTTACAAAAAAGAAAACCTCCTTCAAAAACTAAAAAGAGAAGGAGGTTCTCTTTTTTGTAAAAAGTTTTTATGCTAGTAGGAAAACTAAACACACGCAAACATCTTGATTATGCGCGAAAAATTATAAAAAGGAGTCGTTTGAAGACCGTACGGGGTGAGGGGGCGTAATTTCATCGAAGTCAAAAGAGGGATCCGCACAGTAGGCAACTATTCACCATGTTTAAGATGTTACCTTCTATTATAGCAGGCATGACAGCTGCTAAGCTAAGCTAATGTTTAGATTCAATAATAAAGTGCCTAGCTATGTAAACAAAATCTCACATAGACCAACAAAACAAGCTCAGTTATCTTTAACAATTAACAACATGTTTCTAACAAGGTTATTGACGATATTTGTCATTATTATTATTTTAAGTACCGATGGGGAAGAAAGGTTTGCGAGTAGCAACCACGAATCGCAAGATGCAGCGTTGGTAGACCCCTCAATAAATGGACCGACGACATCGTCAAGGACGCGGGTCACCGGTGGATGCAAGCGGCAGGTTGCTGTGAGTTGTGGCGTTCTATGGGGGAGGCCTTCGTTCAACGGTGGACGTCTTCCGGCTGTAGTACTAGTAGTAGTAGTATGACGGGCTGGTGTACGCAACTCCACGTCTCAGCGCGTATTTTGCGTACAGGTGGGAAGTAGATCATTCGATCCACCCCAGCTCCCCAAGAAAGGCCAGCAGCACCGCAGGTTACCTGGCGGACCGAAGTACTTTGCCCTGTATGGAGCGACTTCAGGGCAGTTCAGAAGCACATGGGCTGCTGTCTCGTCCACCCCATGCAGGCTCTGCACAGAGGGCTGTCTGTTACTCCTATGACAAAAAGATGTTTATTGAAAGACCCATGGCCAGTTATGGCGGCTATGACCACACGTAGCTGTTGCTTGGACAGTCGTAGGGCTTGCCTCGTGAAGCGGCCCTCAATCGCAGGAAGTGCCTCCTTGGCCTGTCTGCATTCGCCAAGTTCGGTCCACAGTCTTTGGTGTCTTCCGGCTGATGATGGTGATGATTATTTTAACTGCAGTGAAATCTGTAAAAATCTAGTTATATTTATTTATTTATTTATTTATACTTCATGCACAAAGGTACAAAGGCGGACTTAATGCCTTAGGCATTCTCTACCAGTCAACCAAGGGTGATGAAGAGATAATATGGCGGGTGCGTAACAAAAAGTAATAATTAAAAAGTTAAAAAGATGTAAACTCATATACATAATTATATATCTGGATACCATATACCTACATAAACATATACATACATACATACCTACATATATATAATATGTAAAAGAAAAGGGGGTTTTGAGATGACTCTGCTTACTTGTTCTGAAAATAAAATCTCAATTTCCGCTTAAATGCATACCGAGTGGTGTACCGAGTGGCATAACCTGATATCGAGAGGAAGTGCATTCCAGAGAAGAATGGCTTGAATATGAAAGGAAGAATGAACGAAATCAGAAGTATGAGAAGGGCAAAGTAAAAGAAGATTGTTAGAAGACCGCAAATTCCTAGTGTGCAAAGAACATAGATATTGGAAGTGGGATATTAAATAAGAAGGAGGAGAGAGAGAGTTGAGCAGGGAGAATAAAGTTGTCAAAGCACGCAAACTTCTTCTTTGGCGAATGGGCAACCATTTTAACTCGGACCTGTAGCTAGACACATGATCATATTTCCTCAAGTTGAAGATAAACCTGATGCAGTTATTCAGGACCCTATCCAGCTTATCCAACAAAACCGCATTCAAGTCAAAGTAGCACACGTCACCATAGTCGATTATAGGGAAGATTAAAGTCTGCACAAGCATCGTCTTTGTCTTCGCAGGCAAAAAGCTTCTCAGACGATACAAAGATCGCAAAGTTCCGTTAGCTCTTTGACAGACACTAGAAACCTGACTTTGCCAACCAAGCGTCGAATCAAGATGCAAACCGAGATCTTTTACGCTATTGCTAATGGGGATGACGAAACGCCGAACGTAGGCGAAATCGGATTGAGGTGAACTATCATCCCACCGATGCAGGATCATGCTAGGGATTTATCTAAATTCAAAGAGGGAGGTTTTTACAGAATTTACAGGGTTACTGGTAATACGTCGGCAATCCGTTAAGGGTATGTAGGGAAGATAATTTTCAAGCATTACCCGTTATTTTAAGGTTTATTGATAAAACTTAAATAAAAGGCATCAAACATTTCTCCGCACCGCGCCGTCTACTGCACTGCACCCAAGAGACTGGCGGAGTCTTCAAGTTTAATAAGTTTGACTTACATTTTCGTACAATAAGGTTTCGTTTTTGTTCCAGATGTACAAATTGATACCCATCCTTGTGGTGGTGGCGATTGCCTACGGCCAGGCCAATAATGGGGATCTGGATTCGGTGCTAAGCCAGATCTTTGGCCCTCCACCAACATCTGAGACCGACCATGGTTCCTTGTCGACCGCACAGCCAATTCAGGATAAAACTCAAGCGTCTACCATCGTGCCTCCAATCAATACTAATAAAGGTAAATAGAATTAGTATCTCAATACAGTAAAAGCACTTTGTGAGGAAGCTACGAAAAGGAGGGAAGAAATTTGGCCGTACACATACCTACCAGCCAAAGCAGCGTAGCTTTGTTCCGCTTTGAAGGGTATATATTAGGCTTCAGTGTATAGGCATATGAAACATATCGACTCTGTTTCCGGTATGGCAACGTATATATCCATAATTAAATTACTTATTACAGTTGAATCCGTTTAGATGCAGCGCTGACGGCACACTTTTTGTGCGATCGAGTCTGCGGCGCACAAAAAGTCTGCATGGCGCGCAAAAAGTCGGTCGCGGATTTTTCACAGACTCAACGCACACGACGCACATCTTCGATCATTCTGTCGGCAGAGCTGTAGGGACGTAGACGCTATGGAAATCGTGCAGAGATCGCGAAGTATTATTTTGTACATGAAGTACAGAAAAAGAAGAAGAAATAGAGAATTTTGGGTACATCCTATACTTTCGGATTCTATACGTCCACCCCTATCAAATGCAGATTGCCGACTAAAGTGTGCGCCGTCTGCGTTAGCGCGCGTTGAAGCAAACGTTCAATTTTTTTCATACACTTTTTGTGCCGAGCGGCGCGGCGCGGCGCGGTGCGGTCTGCCCGAACTACACGGATTTTTTGTACGCCGGACTTTTTGCGCGTCGTGTGCGTTACTGCATATAATTGCATAGGTTCTATTTTCACAGACTAAAAAGTGCGTCACGAATAGTCTGTCGTCTGCGCTGCACCTTATAATGACATTGAAGGGAAATGACAAACCGTCATATTAAACGGACGTCATAAAAAGCGTATAGTCTCAGAAAATATTATTGCACCGTTCTCTTCAAGGTAAATGCTGTGCTATTTTATGGCAATAAAAATATATAATAAGTTGCCTAACATGTTTAAAACTGAAAAATCAATAACAATATTCCAAAAAAGGCTAAATTTATACCTAATCCAGAATTGTTTTTACTATGTAAAAGAATATCTCGAGTCTAGCTCAAAATAACGAAATTCTCTCATGTACAAACGTGGCGCAGGGCCTATACAAATGATAAGATTTAATTCT
This sequence comes from Charanyca ferruginea, assembly GCA_947361185.1. Taxonomy (NCBI): domain Eukaryota; kingdom Metazoa; phylum Arthropoda; class Insecta; order Lepidoptera; family Noctuidae; genus Charanyca; species Charanyca ferruginea. The sequence goes on along the minus strand of OX376080.1, from coordinate 9,745,108 downwards.
ATTTAACTTTATACAAAATCTCAATCAAAATTTGTACCTACTACCTGAAAAGTATGACATTAATATTACTGAATTTAATTGACTGTATTGAATTTATTATTACTGACATTTTAATCTTGACATATGTAACTATAATTGTTCAATTTAATTATACTAACATAAATGAAAATATTTAAGTAGGTATTTCTTAGTAATGTTTAATGCATGTTAATAAATGATGGAAAATTGCAATGCTTGTAAAAGGCTACTAAGTCAAAAGTACTAACATAATTATATAACACCGACATTGTACACTTAGTTCGCAATAAACATTTTGACTTTGACTTTGACTTTGACTTTGGCTTTACGACGTTGCGACGTCATTTTGTGCACAAATCACTTACAATACGTATCAGTCATTGCGCATCAAAATAAAAATGAGCCACGCGCCACTTATAGGTTGCAATCGAATATTCGAATTATTCGAATTTTCTTTCCAAATTTATATTCGAATAGTAAAGAAATATATTTTCGAATATTCGCATACTACTAACAAGGGTATTTTCTTCTACGAAGTATATCTGTAATCATCTCAGATGTAAATTAAACGATGATTCCATAGACGCCTTAAGTTTCCTCAGGTCTCAAATAAATAAATAAAGCATAATAATTATTATGCGCTGTGGTGATTTAAATTTTAAAAAAATCCTCAATCCTTTAAATTTGTTAATTATTTTAATATTTTATGTCCAATTCTGTCATGTTTTGATTTTAATTTTCTAACTGCTGCTATGACATTGTTGATTTTATTTTTTAAATTTTATTTTATTTTTCCAATTTTATTTGAGGTGTCCAATTTTATTATGTTTTGATTTTAGTTTTCTAATTGCTGCTAAGACATTGTTAATTTTATTTATTTTTTATTTTTATTTTTCCTATTTTCGCAAGCGAAAGTCATTATATTCGAATGAATATAGTCCTCTAAATTATAATAAGCTTTTTTATAGAGTGTACTTTTAATATATGATTTAAATTTTGTTTCACTTAGCTGTAATATATCACTAGGAATTTTATTGTAGCACTTAACACAGTACCCCATAAAAGATGTATGGACTTTAGACAATCTAAAATACGGTTGAGCTATTTTGTCCTTGTTTCTAGTATTAAAGTCATGTCTATCACTTACTTTATTAAACATATGTAAGTTTTTTCTTACATACATAATATTTTCATAAATAAATTGGCAAGGCACTGTCATTATATTAATATTTTTAAATAGTTCCCTAAGAGATTCGCGGCGACGTAGATTATAACGGCTATGAATAGGACACGTGCCTAAAAGGCAGGCAGTAGTGCCACGTAGAGTAATGCTGATTCTTTGGCCCAAGAATAGGCCAGTCCTTCTTCTCCCTAATAACTCTATGAAAAACAGCAGAAAGAGAGAGATTAAGTTTGTCTCTGTCTCCCTCAAAATATCCTCTTAGTCTTATTGTCGGCCCTTCAGGAAACTACGGAAACCAGTGCCCTCATATTGAGAATCACAATACTGCTGTGCATTGGAAAGGTTTGTAACTACTTTTGTAGTACTTCTAGCGTTCTGCGGGTATCTCTGCGTTTTCCTGTCATTAAACCCTATAGTCTAAAGGTTGCTTTTTAAAACATTACGGCTCCGATACAGCAAACAATTTGTCATTCGAATTAATGCTTTGTATTGTGTGCGTTAAAATCGTTTTTTTTTTGTACGGGGTGGAAAATCCTCATGGATGTCCTCCGCCCTGGACTCACCTTTTTTTTTTTTTTTTTTAACCTAACCCAAATGATTCACCAACATAGAGCGGATCTGGCACTCGGCGGTCGCTGCCGCGGCACCGCTTGCTTAGCTCACTCGCCTTCGCGCTTTAATGGTCACAGTTCTAACCTAACCCAAACGATTTTCTCAGTGGTATAGCTTAGACCCACCATACCACCAGGGGGCCAAGTCTGCTATTTTTATAATTTCGTCATTCCAACACGATCCCATTGTCATTTTGGTAAAAGTTCCTAATCTGTTAAATTCATAATGGTCTATCATTGGTCGGTCGAATTAAAAGCAATGACTGCACAATGACGTTCTAATGGTTCATCACTGATCAAAGGAACTGTCAATATTTTAGCAGATTACCGCCTAAGTCAGTCATCATTTTGTACGAGATTACCATTCTATACCATTTCATTCAATGGCGTGTCAGTGGTTGACCCTTGGAAAGTCATAATGACGCCATTATATAGATTACCAAACTTGTCAAAATCAACAATTATGAAATCAATGATAGACCATTCTGAGACTATTGTAATAGCAGACTTGAGGCCCAGTGTTATGGTGGGTCCAAACACGATTTTTCGAAGGGATTCCGGCCGTTTCTGTGTCACCGTTTCTGTGTTTATAATGAGCGATGAGAGTGTGACTACCCTACGCAAATCCGTGCTCAACTCGCTTTGCGCAACTTGACGAGAAATGGACGTGAACAAATAAAAATATTTTATAAAGATTCATCTTGGATTTTTTGATCTGCAACATCTATTGGCGCACTTTGACAATAAAATCGACCAGTTTGCCATCACGGCAAACGACATGACGCTGTTTCATGCCGTCATGCCCCCCTCTTCGCTTCCGCTCTCGACTGCCTTGTGTGTGAGCGTGCATACATTGATCCGTTGCTTGGCTGCTTGCTCATATCTAACCGACTAGTTGATATGTACTACTACACTTGATATGTTGACAGTTCATTATGCTTTATAATCAGATCTTATTGTACACAGTTACGCAATAAATCATTCTTATTCTTATAGGCTCCAACATTTGCCATTTAAAAGCTTCCGCAAATAAGCATAACTGACTTTAATTTGTTTGTTTTTTGCTAATTGCTGTAATTGTGTTGTTCTATATTCATATGTGTAGATCTACGACAAAAATATATCAAATTTATACTCCATTATACTCCTTTTTTACCTTCTGTCTAATAGCATTAGACAGAAGGTAAAAAAGGTTATTTTTAATGCACACTTTGTAGCAAAAGTACAATAAACGTGTTAAAGTTACGGTAGACGCCGAATTTATTATAATAAATTTGCAGCAGCTGTCGCATTTAATTGTAACCATTTTATTAATATCTTATATAATAATGCAGCTTTAATTTAGTTTTATTATTTCATTCCAATTTAAAATTAAATTGTCAGTGCTAAAAACCTAAAAGAAGCATGGATGAACAATACCGTGAACGTGATTCGTTTCACTATAATTCTACCAAATTTAAAAAGTTACCTAATTATAAAAATACTTTTATTTTGTATAAAAATAACACTTAAAATTGTTTTGACTTTTCTTTGAAATAAAATGTTTTTGATTCCTGCTTCTACGAGCCTCCTTTTTCTAATGCTATTATAAATGGAGTATCAGTACTTATAAGATCTACTTAACAAAAATATACTGAATTATAAATCAGTGATTGATAAATTAAAAACCAATATTTAAACCACATTATTGTACTAATTATTAGAATCATTTTTTTCTTCTAGGACATACCTGGAAATCCACAGACTCTGGAGATATTGAACGTCAAAATTGCAATTTATTTTTTGAGTTTTTTTACAAAATTAGTTATTAAACTTCTTCCATCAGTCAAAATGCTTTTTTTCTAATTTGCTTAACAAATTACGTTTTGATTTTACAAAAAATCGAGGTGCCTATCAGCTGTTTGTTTGGAAAAAAGTTAAGTATTGGCACTTGGAATACGTATTTCTAAAAAAACTCAAAAAATAAATTGCTACTTTGACCTTTATAAGTACTATGTCCAAAAACAGTGGATTCTCATGTGTGTCCTAGTAGAAAAGAAAGGTCCTATTAATTGGTACAATATGTGGTTTCAGTATCGGTCATTAATTAATTACTAATTACGCTAAACGTATACAGGGTGGGGATGATAATAGCAAAAAAAAAAAGATTATGGTAGGATTTGGTAATTTGGTGTAATTGTTTTTATTGAGCACTAATAATATTAAATTATGACGCCACAAGTTGCCGCTCTTCTCACAAGTTAGAAAACCAATATTTAATATGGTGTTTTATTTTGGTTACATTTATATGCTCTTCAGTATATCTGTTTTTTTTTAATTTCGATTTTAGGATTTATTTGAAAGTTTCAAAATATTCTTATGAACTAGCATTACCAGTATTTTAATTTTTTGTCGTATCGTCATTCCCACCCCGTAATTATGTAGGGTACGGTCGAACAAGCTATTTACTTACGCGCTAAAATATTCATCTTCCTACTACACTCACAAGTTTTCAGTGTACTCCGATTTCGTTGATTATTTTTTTAATTGATAGTGTATACCTCAAAGTTGATCCCATAAAAAGATCATGAAAATATTCCACCCTGGATATAAAATTAAGGGAGTACAGATTTTTTTTTGGTGTTTCGTAATTAATTTGTATGATAATAATATATTATAGATTTATAGTATGTACAAAGTATTACAAGTTAAGAAATGACAGCTAAATGATGTACAGACACATAGTGTTCACATATTTACAATTAATAATACAGTAGACGACCACTCCTATTCCAACAAACAATGAATAGTGTGTGAGCCAGAGCAATCTACTACGTACCTACACTAAAGAGTAATTGTATTTAAATATATAAAGTATAGTTTTAATTAGCAATCAGTTTTATTTTGTCTAGACTTTAGATTGTCAAGGTCGTAGGTATCCCTGGTACCTACGTGCTTAAGATAAAAATAAAATATAGTGTATAGTATAGTACAATATACACAATACACATTAGAAAGATGAATACTTTTGCCTGTAAATCAAATAGCGTATTCTACCCACATCTGTATCCTCTATACCCTGTCCATTGGGTTATTAGTTTTTTGACAGCTGCCTTGCCTTATAATGTAATTATTCCCGATAACCTTAAGTTAACTTTAAAATGTGTTATAAAATAAATATATAAACTGCCTAATCTTGATGGATTATCTTATTAATGACCTCTTACAGACATTATAATACAGTTATGCGTATCAGTTTTTACAAAAAACATAAATATTGTTCACTAGTTGCAGCTGTCAAAAAACGATTAAACCAGTGGACAGAGTGTAACAAGTCTAATTATTATTATTATTTTTAACACTCGACGAAAACACTGGGATGTTACCGTGGTTTAACGTGTGTATAATCTATCTGCCTGTCGCATCTAGCTCCTAAATGGCTGAGACGATTATGAATTTACTTTTTTTAGTTGTTCTAAAGGCGACTTGACCGGGAGAGCTATGATTCAAGAAAGTCAGTTCAGCCGTTTGAAGATTATCAGTACATTTCTGGTTAATAAATTGATCTGTGGGCTAATTTACGTAACTAAAGAAGTGCTGTTGCAGTGCAGTTGTAGTTAAGTTTCGATCAAAACAACGTTTTTCGTATTCTCTACCGCTGTCAGACATGCTCGCGTCAAGTTCGCGTCACGCGAGCGCAATAATGGCATTCTACTGTTGCGCGTCATTGGTGCGTGCTTCGGAACACATCATGATCGATATTCTACTATTCGTTTGACGTCTCTAAATTACAGCTAAAAAGCACTAAAATCTATACTGGGTTATTATTTTAATATTATAATAACTTCATATTCATTGACATGTAATCGATTCTGTTCTATTATTTAGTGAGTAATATTTTTTTTCTCATGTGGTAAGTTTGGTTGGTGTACAGTTGACGTGCAGTTCACGCGCAGCTTACGCGCAGTTCAATGAGTACAATCATACCGTTTGTCACTCAAACTAGAGCTTAACTGCAACTGCACTACAACTTCATCGGTGCGTCATAAAATTACGTGAATTAGCCCTCTGAGCATCTTCTACATCTCTAATCGTGTTTTGTTAGTGTGAAAATGTATGTATCATTGTCAACAGCCACGGAAGAGGAAGACTTATCATGCAAGATGCCTGATGGCCAGGAGGGAGAGTGCGTCAGCTACTACCTCTGTAATGTCAACAATAACTCAGTCATAACTGACGGTGTTGGAGTCATTGATATTCGGTATGTGACTTTATTAATTTATCATCATCATCAGCCAAAAGAGGTCCACTGAACCTAGGCCTCCCCCATAGAACGCCACAACGAGCGGCCAAAAAGGTTCTCGAGTAGCGACCACGAAGCGGCGGTCTTCCGGTTCGTGGTCGCCACTCGAGAACCTTTCTTTCCCATCGGTTATCGATTCTTCGAGCGATGTGGCCTGCCCATTGCCACTTCAACTTGCATATTCTGAGAGCTATTTCGGTGACACTAGATCGTCGATCGGGTGTCGGTGTAGCTGTGGTGAATTTATCACATATCCAGCCAGGACTCAGATCGCCGACGTCACTCAAAAAGCAGCCAATCTTAAGTGGGACTGGGCTGGCCGCATCTTCCGCATGTCGAACGGATCTTGAAACACAAACACACAACACACAATTCCAACCTTTTTTGAAGAAAATAAGTTTTAGTTAAATGAGATAACTCAACTTTACGTATCCCCTCAACCTCTGTAATGTTGCATTCATCTGTTCGCTACTACAGCGTTTAGCGTACTTTATATTGCGTGCTTTCAAAAAGAATGATTTTTGTTCAATGTGACAGAATTGATTTGGACAGATTTGGGACAGAATGTAATGTCAGACAATTATTGCCCGACACAAAGCAACATTTTTATTAACGATAACGAAATTAAATAAATCCAAAATATAAAGAATTGACATAAGTTTTCGACACGGTTGGCTCAGTGGCTGAACGATCGACTGCTGCGCAGCGTGTTGCGGGTTCGATTCCCGCCCAGGGTAAATATTTATGTGATGAGCACTTGTGTTTGCCTTGTGTCTGGGTGTTGTTTATCTATATATGTATGTATTTAAAATGTGTTTGTATATGTATATCAGGGTCAGATGGCCGTGTGTGAAATGTCCCCACATATTATTATTTATTAATGTCACATGATCAACCGTTTTCGATCGCTAAACTAAGTGCTATACAATGTCAAATGAAATCAATAACTACTAACGAAATTATGACGAAATGGAATGATTCGATCAATATTCCCATACAAATGCGTAGACAAGTGTCGCTCCTGACAATCGAAATCGCCGAGATATCGAATCGTTCGACAACTTAGCGAACGCTTGGACCCAGTAGAAGAAAGCAAGCGTTATCGATTTTCGATTCGACAGATTGCGACTTGTCTAGGCCCTTGGTTTTCAGCTTGTCCGAAGACAGTGTTCTAACTACGCCCCTATTTTAACAGTGTCCGAGACGGTCCTTGCGAATCCTACATCGATACCTGTTGTCTGGTACCCGACAAAAGACCTCCAGACCAGCCTGTGAAACCCCAACCGAAACCCGATCAGCCGCAGGTATGAGAAACACACACATTTTCTACTCCCTCACCCATACATTGAGTAATATCCTGTACTCCATTTACAATAGCTTAGACAGAAATTGGAAAAGGTTTTTTTTAATGCACACTTTGTAAAAAAAAGTACAATAAACGTGTTAAAGTTACGATAGACGCCGAATTTATTATAATCTTTTTTTACAGCAGTTGTCGTACTTACTTGTAACCATTTTAATCATTAATCTTATGAAATTATTTCGTTTTCATGTAGTTGTATTATTTCGTTCCAATTAAAAAATACAGTGTCAATGAAGACCTAAAAGAAGCAGAAAGGAACAATAGTGGGAACGTTATTCGTTTTACTAATTCCTAATCTTTACAAGACTTTTTTTTTATGCTGCTGCTGTCCCACTGCTGGGCAAAGGCCTCCCCCAAGTCCTTCCAGGATCTTTTACAAGACTTTAATTTTGTTAACATTATTATATGTTCATATTTTAGTACTATCTTAGATCTATTTATCAGTGTTAAAACAATTATAATTTGTTTTAATTTATTTTTTAAATTAAATGTTTTGCATTCCTGCTTCTACGAGCCTCTTTTTTCTAATGCTATTATAAATGGAGTATAGAAGCTTAACATAAAAATTATTGATGTTATTAACATGCAACCTGATACTGAGTTGCAAATCCTACCTGCATTTTTCAAGGAAAAGTTTAATACAATTCCACGATTAACACGAATAATAATAAGGCATTCAAAAATTCCTCCACACACGTCGTCCGTTGCCAAGTTCAAAACACGTGATTTTTTTTTTAATTTCGCGGACAACCTCAGCGCATGTCCTTTATAGATGCGGTTCCATTAAAAACTATGTACTAGTAGCTAGGAGCAATTTCGTAGTTCAAGAAAAGGTAAACTGCACTTTGATCTTCAAGGTTAGACAGAAATGGCAATATAATAGTCAACTAGTTTTCTGGTCACATTATTAAAATTGTCAAAGAGACAGTTAGTCATAAAGTTCGAGCCAGTTGCTCGTTCCAAAACGTAGGTAGGTCTCTATCGAGAAAAACGAGCAAGAAACTCCACAAACACTCTTGTTAATGAAGTTTTTACAAAATTCTGTTTACATTATTCTTGTTGCTTCTAATAGACACAGATGTAGGCGAAGAACAATACAAAAATCAGTTTATAACTTGCCAATGCGTTAGAGATACTTGCGATGGTTTGGTTTCTTAGTAGTTTATAAGCCAACTATTTATTAGTTTATTAGAACTGTTTAATAGTTTATTTACCAACTATCTAATAGTTTATTAGCCTACTATTTAATAGTCTATAAGCTAATTATTTAATAGTTTATTAGAAAACTATTAAATAGTTTATTATTTAACTATTTAATACATAGTTTATTATTCAACTATTTAATAGTTTATCAGCCAATTATTTAACAGTTTTTTAGCCAACTATTTGATAGTTTATTAGCAAACAACGTAATAGTTAATAGATTACTATCTTATAGTTAATGGGACCGCGCGTTACGGGACAGTAAAGACTAAGCTTTCGAAAAACTTATCGAAAAATGACGGATGAGATGCTAATTTTGTTATTCAATTTTTAAATAGGTATTCAACCCCATCACTGCAAATTGGGAAGTGTCAAATGTACGTCATTTATTTTGTGTTTTATGAGTGTTCTTTGTATTTTGTTTTAGAGTGATTACCTCAGATTATGAAACAAAAGGCAGATAGACCGCGCGGAACACTGATAGTGAAGCCAAAAAAGCAAATACAAATTCAAAAACGAATACCTACAACGCACTTCGTGCTGTACTGACACGAGTCATTAAAGCACGAAACGCCGCATCGTTAAAAAAAAGCAAATAAAAATACAAATATAAATTCAAAAGCGAATACCATCACGAGATTGTAGGTATTCGATTTTAAATTTGTATTTGCTTTTTTGGCTTCACTCTGTGTTCCGCACGGTCTATCTTCATATTTCGCCTTTTGTTTCATAATCTGAGGTACTATCTTATTCTAACTACTCCGCTGTTCTTTTCTGTCTAATCTCGTTACGGGGTTCAACACAGTTGAATTTTTGTTTCCGGGATTGCTCGAGCTTTATTGCCTAAACGCTTTTCTGTTAGTCGCCACTGTTGATTCTGGCTTACAGGACTTTCAATAGTAGAGAATTGTGTAGCGTGCCTTTCTGTCTCTTTTTCTTATGTGTGAAAATTCTCACAGATTTTGAGGTCAAAGTTTGACCACCGACTAACCTTCATGGTCGAAGATACAGTCGTCAGACATATGTCATTGAAGAATGTACTTCTAAAGGTACTCAAGTACCTTTCAAAAATAGGCAGCACTCAAAAGAATCATGGCGAGATTCTTACATTCATTTGTATGAAAAAAAAAAGTAATTTAGAGGGTTTAAAATATTTACCAATGTAAAGAATACATTACCAGGAGTAGATTGATATACTTAGCACATTTTTAAACCCCCACATAATTAAAATATTACGAAATGAAAATAACAGTTTTCGTTTCATCTCGATGCCCATTTTGTGTTTATAAAAAAAAAAGAAAGTGACAGGCGATGTTAACGGATCTATAAAATAGGCAGACAAGTGATGTGACAAGTGTGTGGAAAAAATAATCATTATTTGTGATATTATTTCCCATAAAACGATGCAATTTCAATGTAAGAACTGCGAAACGGCGGCTGTCAATGTCACTGTTACTGTCAGTCGCCATTTCGTTCTGAAATAATGAGCTTTTCGTTAAACTATTAACTTTTTTTGCGGGGTTTTAAAAATATTGTAATCGCCTGAAGATACTCTTTAGGTACCCAAGAATAAAAGAATTAGAATTTCAACTTCTCTAAACATCTTAATTTTTTTTTGTACAAATCCTGCCATGATTCTTTGGATATTTTTTCAAATATCTGAATCTAAACTAATAATATAAAGAGGAAAGGTTTGTTTGTTTGTTACGATTTAACTCAAATCTTTTCGGTACGATTTCAAAAATTCTTTCCACAATGGAAAGCTGCATTATCCGTAAGTAACATAGGCTATATTGCATTATTAAAAACTTAGGGGCCTTTAAGAAAATTAACGCGAACAAAGTCGCGAGCAAAGTCAGGTATAATTTATATCTTATTCACTTACGTTCAAATAATAATAATATGTGGAGACATTTCACATACAGCCATCTGACTCCAAACTAGGGAGACCCTGCACTATGGGTGTCAGACAGCTGATATACATACACAAATACACAAATAGATACGTATTATACACGCTGAAATTTTAGTGGTTATTTTCCCGAAGCGAAATGATTTTGTATTGGTAGTACAATCGATTAATAAAAAATTAGAATAAATGAAGTATTAAAAAACGACTGATTTAGAATTGTGGACAAATAGCGACCCCTAACCAATAGTCATATAGTGCGAACGGCTGACTGCGCGAGGTCCTGTGTTGACGAAACACAATACTTAAGTACATAAAAGTTATTCCAATATTCCCTTCACACTTTTTCGGGTTTAGGACCTTTATAAGAGGAGTTGATGCATATTTTTTTAATTATTTGGAAAATAAAAAATACTTTAATTTTTAAGTTTAACTCTATGAATCGATCTACTGAGGGCATATAGGGTATAACCAAGAAGCTTATAGATAAAAGTGGAGACAACACTCTAAATACCTAAGTGAAGCCAACTGTGGGCAGACGCTCTCTTTCTGAATGCATATATAAGATAAAGAAAACACATATCACTGTCTCGTTCTTATGTATGCATTCAGAAAGAGAGCATCAGCCCACAGTTGGTTTCAAGCTTTTGTTCGAAGTGTTGGCTCCATTTATACCTATAACTTCATGGGTATAACACCCATTTTCGAAAAGTGTCGCAATTAAATTCCATAGTGCAAATATGTCACAAAAAAAAACTATTTTTTTTATGTAATCGATAAGTGCGATAAAAATGTATCTAAATTTTAAATTTTCAAATTTCGCGCGTAGTTTGACGAAAACGCCTCGTAGTGGACGCCATATTGCTCTACAGAAATGACGTTAGTTCGGTGTGTAACAAATGAGCTGTATTATCTAATTGTATATAATTTAAAATTGATTAAAATAATATTTTGTAATAGGAGTAATATTTAAAAAATTACGTTGGTTACGAAAATAATAAAAGTACAAAGCCTTTATACGCCAATCGGTTGACTGACAGTTGATATTTTTTTGTTTACATAGCTGTACGGCGTAATAACATGGCGGCTACTATTTCATAACAGATTAAAAAAACTGAAAACTTTGAATTTAATTTTAAAATTTATTTAGGTATTTTATTAACTAAAACTTACAGTTTCCGACTGCTTTATGCCTAAACTATCTCAATAATATGTTTATAGATTTTTTCTTATATAGAGTAAAATACCCTATTGTTCTGCCGCGGAAAATGGACCATTTAGATTTCAGCTTGTGTAGATAAAGAATAACCAGACACAAGGCAAACACAAGTGCTCATCACACAAATGTTTACCCTGGGCTGGTTTTTATAAAAAGCTTTGTTTGCCATAAACCGGAAAACGACTACGTACAAGTGACGTCTTATGTATTATTTGCCATACAAGATCTATGGAATCACGTTTTGACAGTTCTTAAAACCTTTGGCAATTGATTCGTGATGTCATCTACCATAGTACAGTTTATTATAAATCAAATCAAATCAAATTCTTTATTTCAGATAAATTCAATTCAATAAATTATCCATATTTGGGTTAATCAATTAATAAATAAATAATAAGTAATAATAATAAATAACACATTACACAGACACTAGGAACAAAGCCACTAACTTTTAATTCTATGGTCTATTAAAATATATTCCACGCTTGGTAAGTATTGTATGCATTCGTATTTAATAACCTTATTAAAATAGCAACAACATTTAGTTACGGTAATTTGATCATAACAATAAGATTGATACGTAATGATTTAACTTAACATATAAAATATATAACAAACGCATTGTTATTTTCATTTTTATTTGTTGGTAATTACAGTTTATTTACCAATAAAACTATTGCTGTACTTAATATAAATTAAAGTTGATTTGGTTCGAGGTAATCTTCGGAACTAGTAGGTAGTAGGTAGACGCGGGTCACCGGTGGATGCAAGCGGCAGGTTGCTGTGAGTTGTGGCGTTCTATGGGGGAGGCCTTCGTTCAACGGTGGACGTCTTCGGGCTGTAGTACTAGTAGTAGTAGTAGTAGTATGACGAGCTGGTGTCCGCAACTCCACGTCTCAGCGCGTATTTTGCGTACAGGTGGGAAGTAGATCATTCGATCCACCCGAGCTCCTCAAGAAAGGCCAGCAGCGCCTTGACGTCGCTGGCGATCTCCCGCAGGTTACCTGGCGGACCGAAGTACTTTGCCCTGTATGGAGCGACCTCAGGGCAGTTCAGAAGCACATGGGCCACTGTCTCGTCCGCCCCCATGCAGGCTCTGCACAGAGGGCTGTCTGTTACTCCTATGACATAAAGATGTTTATTGACTACTAGCCCGATTTTATAAATTCTTTCGCTAATATGCTATGTTATCCCTAAGTAACCTTTAGACGCCCACTGCTGGGTAAAGACCTCCCCCCCGATGCATGTTGGCAATCGCAGAGGTGTTATGGTACTCAGAAGGACGCTGCTGCCCATCCACTGGTCAATATCCCTCTGTCGCTTTCTACGACACCCACGGATAGAAATATGGTGTGCTATTCGCGGCCGGCACCACACGGCATCCCTAAGTGCTATAGATTATTATTTAATTATCAAAGAATTTGGGATTCGTCAAAATATGCACATAGAGTCGTAGACGTACTCGAAGGCAATCTCTCCCAGAAGATCACCAACCAACCCGGTCTTGGCAGCTCGCATCCATCCGCTGCCAGCCACCTTCTTCTAATCGTCGGTCCATCGTGCCGCAGGGCGTCCCACACTGCCCAAACGCGGTCTCCACTCTAAAGCATGTCTGCTCCATTTGCTGTCTGCAGACATGGCCGACCCACATCCTCTTCAGCGTGCTGATTCAATGAGCAATGTCGGTGACTTTAGTTCTCTGGCTTTATTACAAATTCTATCAACCAGAGAACCCCGAGCATCGCTCTCTCCATAGCACGCTGAGCAACCTTGAATTTGTGGACCAGGCCAACGGTGACAGTCCACGTTCCGGCTCCGTAAGTCATTATGGGTAGGACGCACTGGTTAAAGACCCTGGTCTTCAAGGATTGTGACAGTACCTTCCCGAATGCCGCCCAGCCCAAGCGTATCCTTCTGCCGCCTCCTTCTCGAAGTTGTGCCGCCCCAGTTCTATATTTTGTACAACCTCGAGAAGTGCGCCATTTACGACTACGGGTCTCTGGAAGACATGACCTGTAGATGTTTTTGGTCTTATCCAGGTTCATCCCGAGGTCAACCCGTCTTGAAGAATCGCTGAGTCACACCACCAACTTTATACTCCGTATGCTAATGAGAAATTCTTATTGGTAAAACCTAATAACCCATTGTCCAACGTGGAAGTTAAATACATGACCTAATGCTGAATAGTCACGCTTGTGACATACATAAGTACGTAGGTATATACAAGCGTAAACCTATTTGCGGTTAGTTCAGGGTCAATTAGACATAAAATAATTACCCAACACACACATACATTTTACAATACCTTTTAACAACTTTTAGTTGTGGGAGGAACATTACCAACCGCCACCCAACTTCGTTCAACCCCAGTAGGTCGATTCTGTAAAATTCGAACAACAACTCGCATCTCACATCGCTATTCACTCTCACTTCGCTTAAGGTTCAAAATGACCTTGATATATTTGACACTTTGAATCGGGTTCGAGTGCGAAGTGAGCGTCGAAGTGACGGGGAAATTACCTTACAGAATGCCACTTCTTACGTCATCTCATACTTTATCTGTCAAAATCTCCCTGTCAATTTAGTTCAACTCGCTGGCACGCTCGCTAGGGTGGCGCTAGTGTAAATTCGAATTATCAACCAAGTTTTTAGAATTCCAAACAAGAAACTCACAGCGGTTTCAGATTCGAAGTTTAGAATGAGGTCTTACAGAATCACACCCCAGGAACACCTGCCAATCGGATGTGATTTGCAGTGGCCTGTATGAAAAGCGGTTGATTGACTGCGCACTAGGGTTGCCACCCATACTTTATAATAAAGTATTGTACGTTATTTCGGGTAAACGTACTTTATACTTTATGAGCAGAATAAATTAAGTAAAAATAATTTATTTTACCTATTTGAACGTTTCGAAAGTTTTATTTAAAAAAAGAAACAATAAATTAACAGAGTAAAATAAAAGAAGAAGTTCTCAATTCGACACGTACCTACATTTGTTTTATGTCTGAGCACGCTTATCTGTATATAGTTCCATTTTCGATAATTCTTTTTTTAATAGATAGTGTATATATCTCAAAATTTATGTGGAGTCACACATAAATTTTATCAAAATATTTAACCTGGGTAACAAATTAAGAGATGAGTTTCACTAGCACTAAAAAGCGAAAATAAACCTTTTTTTACAAAAACACAACGCTTTCAAAAAGTAAAAAATAACTTCAATTTCGGAAGTTGGTGACAAATGTGACAATACAAAACTCAAACACAACCAAAGTTGAATTTCAAAATAAAAGGTTTTTTTTTGTAAAAAGTTTTTTAATTGTATAATGGATCGCATCGATAAATCTTGCTCCATTAATACTTTATTCGTAGGTGCTGTATTTTCTTTTACCTTAGAAAGCCAATATACTTTATTTGCTTCATAAAAAGGAGAGTGGCCTATATAAATAGGCCACTGCAAAAATAACTTAACCAAGTGCCAAGTGTGTGTTCAGTACCATACCACCTTTGGGGCCCTGAAAGACACCACCGATCCCGCGATTTTCGACCTACTGGACCAAAGTACTCTATTAGTACTCTCTTCGATTCGAAAAGAAGAAAAAGAATAACGCGGAGGTATTCGAATCGAAATGAAGAAGATGAAGAACAACTCGGATGTGCTCGTGGCTTAGTAAAAGCCATGCGGATCCATCGGTCTAGGTAAAGATCGCGGAAACCGCAGTCAGTTCGTGGTGACCATCCATTTCATAACGAGTCTGCCGTGCACGTAGAGTCGTTGGTCCCAGCTGTCACAGTCATTCGTTGATCTTTGACAGTCGTTATTACCAAGGGATATTGTTACCCAGTAACTGGGTTGTGGAGGTCGGATTGGCAGGCGCTCCATGTAAAACACGGGTACGGAGCAGTCTCCATGCTTCGGAAAGCACGTAAAGCCATTGGTCCCGGCTGTCCATTCGTTGATCTTTGACAGTCCTTACTACCAAGGGATATTGTTACCTATTAACTGGGTTGTGGACGTCAGATAGGCAGTCGCTCCTTGTAAGACACTGGTGTTCAGCTGCATCCGGTTAGACTGGAAGCCGACCCCAATATAGTTGGGAAAAGGTTAGGCAGATGATAAATACCTTTTAACAACATATATCACCTATATTACGTTGTTTTTATGTTGTTTTTTGCGTGAACCATTATAAAACAAAAGCAACTTGATCGTGTACTGAGGACATCAACGATTACGTAATTCCTTGTGTGTTTGTGACTCGGTCAAGTGGAAGGTCATACAAAAAATATGTAGAAGGCTTGCTTCATACAAAAATGTATGAGATTTGAGATTAGTTACGTATTTTAAAGAGTAAGTATATGACAATTCAACCTGGCCGAAAGAACAGGCCAAAAAAGCTTTTAAGTTTTTTCTAAACCTCAGGTGGATTCCAGGAGGAATTCAAATTCAAGCAATATAACTTTTATTACCCCCACCCCACCTACTGCGATCGCCAACATGCACCGGCCAAGCATGGGGATTACGGCTGAACCCCCCCTTGGGAGACATCTATGCCCAGCAGTGGACCTCTAAAGGTTCACATGATGAACTTTTGTTAAAATTGTCTCTAAAGTCGGTTTACGGACGATAGTTTTACGTGATAACGTCATAAAGAAACAAAATGGCTAACATAATAACATAAGGAAAAATAATGGCGTCGAGGTGGGCGGAGCTAGCCGATCGTGCCTCTCCATCGCTTGTTCCTCGCTCTCGCTTGCACGCTCAGGCTACACTTCGTTTTATTTTAGCCCTGTAAATCTGATTACTGCTCAGTGAACAGTAAAATTGGATTTTTAGTCTCTTTATTGTCAATTGAGTTGTCAAATAAGTGACGTCACAGTATTGCGAGACAAAATTTAAGTGGAACAACTAATTTGGCAGTTGTTCAAAATTATGTCAATTGATTGGTGTTGTGTTTTTTGTCAATTGACTGCTATTCTGCTACCACCAGCGCTTCAGTCTGAGGCTTGTTTCACACGTATCACATCCACATCACATCGTAGCGTCAAAATGTGGTTGGTCTTGCAGTGGTTACGTGTGAATAGTGATGCTGCAGCTTTTTGTAACTGCGTTGTCGCGACAAAGTGGTCAGTGTGAATGCAACTATTAATTTTTATCAAAAATAGTGCCCGACTACACGTTTTTGTTGTGTGAAATAGTCTGAATAGTCCCTGAACGGTGCTTAAATCGGCAAAAATACGACAGCTTTTGTTTTTTTTTTTTGGAGTTTCATTGCATCTGCTTACAAGAATAACTTGTTGCTATTTGTTATTCTTCTATCTAAAGCTTTCCCATATATTTGTTTTTGGCAAAGATTCCGGCTAGACTAAATGATAGTCAACCCCAACATGATTGCAGAAACTCTAAGCTAGAATGTTTGATTTTTCATAAAGTTTAAAATTTGATGCTTATAATAACTTGGGCAGCCGCTTTGCTTCTATTGGCTACAATTTACTTGTACTCGTTTCCACGGATATTTAACATTTTGAGCGCAAAGGTCCTAACCGTGGTCCCAACACGAATCATTTTTAAATTTTTATTTAAATATACTAAATTAAGTTTTCTCAGTTTCTTCTTCCTAATATTTAAAACCACACTATTGAATCCTGACTTATTTTATTTGAATACTCTCTACTGAAACTCAGCCTGTTACGTTTTCACGATGAAACCGTTGAACCGATTTTGATGACCGTAGCTTGAACCCTGAAAAAGGACATAGGGTACTTTTTGATCCGTGACTTCGTCTGCATCCGCGATAACAGACAGACACAAAGGCACAAAGATATATCCATTACTTATTTGTTATTTCCCCTTTTTTATTTATATGTATTTGTTGTAAATTGTGGCTTGGACGGCACGAGCATGCGTTTATGCTTTGGCGTTTAAAAAGTTAATCACATTCAATTTTTACATTGCGGACCCACCATACCAATGTCAACCTGGTGGTATCATCATTTCAGCCGAAAGTCGTCCACTGCTGGACCTAGGCCTCCCCAAGGGGGGGTTTTGCCATAATCGCCACGCAAACACTCATCTAACCTAACCCAAATGTTTCGCCAACAAAAGATGGGTTTTGGCACTCGGCGGCCGCTACCGCGGCACCAGTCGCTTGCCTTCGAGCTTTAATGGTCACAGTTCTAGCCTAATTTAACCCAAACGATGTTCTCAGTGGTATAGTTTTAGACCCACCATACCACCAGGGGTATGGACAGTGGTATGGTGGGTCCGCACACGATTTTCATTCACTTCCCTTACTGAGGGGAAGAGTGGTAAAATCATGTACTTTTTTCTCTAACGTTGGAATTCATCCTTTGACAGGTCGGGTGCCGTTCGGATATTTGTGTAGAGGTGCCTTTTTATTTAATATTTTTTTCTTCGGTACATGTATACTGGGCGTCCTTATGACCAAGACATAATTCATTCGCTCATTATTTCCCAAGTAGCTTCTAATAAAAATGGAGACAACACGTCAAAAAGTCTAGTGAAACCTTGTGTAGAGACCTTACTTGAAGTGTGATAGAGAGGCACGCTAGAGAATGATGTCTCTTTCTGGCAACAACATTTCTGGAGACCGCATTTGCTTTCGCGAGAGATGCGTGGTTTCTGGTCTCCTAAACGGATGTATCTAGACTTGTTGACGTGTTAACTGAAATGTTGATAAAAGCTTCTTTAGTAAGCTTGAAACTTTGTACATTATCATTACACTAACCGATATTTAATAATCTGGTCCCTCAGAACTGTAATTGTTTGTTTTGAGTAATTGTGCGTTTTTTTCATTGTTGGATGTCATTATTGGATAAAAAGAAAAGGGTTCTTCTAGGCATAGGCACAACAAACACGTAGCCACCATTAAGTTCTCCTAATGTCAATCATAGTACTGTCGTTAGTGCAACAAATGACGTGTATTTGTTAAATAAATAGATATATTATTATGTACGAGTATCTATACAGTACTCTGTGAATAATTTATGCCAATCGATGGTTGAACCGCCATTTAATTCTACTTATGTCACTTTTTGACATTACAAGTTCTCCTTATTTCACTTTTTGACATTAAATTTCTCCCCATGTCACTTTTTGACATCCGAAGTACGACTTATGTCAATTTGGGCGATAGAAGTGGTCCCGATGTCACTTTTTGATATTAGAAGTTCTTCTCATTTAACAGTTTGACAAAACAACAGGGGCACGATATTTTTCAGCTGTTTTACTTCTGATCTCTGTACGTCCATGTTCTTGATTGGCTATTCTTTTGTTGTTTGTGTGTGTGTGTGTGTGTATTCTATCCTATGATTGCCATCTTTGTGTTTGTCTTGTTTTATAATATTCCTTATAGTGCCTCGTGTGACCGTGTGATTGTGTTATGGCAAATAAAAGAGGTGTTGCAAACACCCATTTTTCACCAGAAATGTTGAAATTCAGTAGGTACCTTCTAATAGGTTAAGCGGAGAACCTGTTGGCTTTGCCGCCGATACGCCAAGAATGCTTCGATCTTGGCGTATCGCCGGCAAACGAAATTCTTCCAAAGAAACTTTGCAGTCGCACTTGCGACTAGACCAGCAAAGCCTGTATCTTAAACAAAGTGCGTAAATGGGGTCCAAGATCGAGTTATAAATAACAAGAAGAAGGTGGAGGAGGAGTATCAAGGACTTAGCAAAACTTGATTGAAAAGAGTGTCTGTGGAGTTTCTTGCTCGTTCTTCTCCATACAGACCTACTCTACGTTTTGGAACGACCAACTTTAACTTACTGATCGACTCCTTGACAATAGGGTGTTACACCCATTTTTGAAAAGTGTCTCAATGAAATTCTGTAGTGCTAATATGCCACTAAAAAAACACGAAATTGTTATTCAATCGATAAGTGCCATAATGCGTGCGCGTAGTTTGACGAAAACGCCTCTTACTGGACGCCATATTGCTCAGCGTAAATGACGTCAGTTCGTTTTGTATCAAATGAGCTCATATTAAATATGATAATTGTATATCATTTAAAAATAATTAAAAGTATATTTTGTAATAGGTGTAATAATGAAAAAATTACGTTGGTTACGAAAATAATAAAAGTACAAAGCCTTTATTACGCCAATCGGTTGACTGACAGTTGTCAATTTTTTGTTTACACAGCCGTACGGCGTGGCCGCTACTATTTCATGGTGTTTTATAACAGATTAAAAATACTGAAAACTTTGAATTGAAGTTAAAAAATTGTTTTGCTATTTTATGAACTAAAACTTACATTTTCCGACTGTTTTATGCCTAAACAGTCTCAATAACATATTTATAGTTTTTTTCTCGTATATAGTAAAATACCCTATTGGATTGTTGGCACCGATATCCCAACACAGCTTTTCTAAAAATACACTTTATTTTTACCTTGAATTTTTATAAATATTCAATTGAATGCAAAAAAAAATATTTGTTATTTTCAAATATTGATGTGAAAAAAAAACAAATCATTTTTTTGACAAATATGTATTGACATAGTTAAGCAATTGAGTTGGAAAGTAAGTAACTCCAACAGTACCCTAAAAGCCGTGCAAAGTCTATGGAGAATCGCGTTTTGACGGCTTATAAAATATATAAGTTATGTCAAGTCAGTTGGTTCATGGCGACAAATATTCAATTGCAAAAGTAAGCTGTAAATGGTTTGATAGGGTAAATGATATCACCTGGCAATTAACATACTTTATATTATGAACTGTCAAAACGGAAGTGTGAAGTGGAAAATGTTTCTCTTACTCCTCGGCTGTTCATTTCTGATTAATTTCGTTCCGGGATCCAAGACAGTTGAATGATTTTCTGGGACTCGTCGAGCTTCATTGCTTTGGCGCTTTTCTGGTGGTCGCGAGTCGTGGAGGGGCAGTGGTTTTGGAATAGTGTGGTGGGCTTGTCCCATAAAAAAAAATGGCCAAGTGCGAGTCAGACTCGCGCACGAAGGGTTCCGTACCATTATCTATACAACATCAGACATCGAGCAAAAAAACGGCAAAAAAAACACGTTTGTTGTATGGGAGCCCCCCTTAAATATTTATTTCATTCCGTTTTTAGTATTTGTTGTAACAGCGGCAACAGAAATACATCATCTGTGAAAATTTTAACTGTTTAGCTATCACAGTTCATGAGATACAGCCGGGTGACAGACAGCCAGACAGACAGATAGACGGACAGTGGAGTCTTAATAATAGGGTCTCGGTAGGAACCCTTAAAAGAATTGTCAAAACGCGGTTCCCTCATAGATTTTGAAAGGCTATTCGTACTTATGACGTCACTTCTTTGTTAACTCAGTTGACTAATTAATTATTGATTTCAAAGCAACTAAAAGTCTAATTTTACAGAAAATTGAAAACTAATCCAATTTTTAAGGTCTTAAGTGTTGTTTTAAAGAAGTTTTGACATGGAATTATTGGTTAACTAGCACTTAGCCCGCGACTTTGTCCACATGAATATTCTCAAGATTCCTATAGTTCTTCGATAATACAATATGGCCTACAGTAGGTCGATTCTGTAAAATTCAAACAACGACTCTCATCTCACATCGCTATTCACTCTCACTTCGCATAAGGTTCAAAATAACCTTGATATATTTGACACTTTGAATTGGGTTCGAGTGCGAAGTGAGCGTCGAAGACGGGGAAATTACCTTACAGAATGCCACTTCTTACGTCATCTCATACTTTATCTGTCAATTTAGTTCAACTCGCTGACATGCTCGCAAGGGTGGATGTGGATAGTGTAAATTCGAATTATCAACCGAGTTTTTAGAATGCTAATCAAAAAAACTCACAGCTGATTCAGATTCGAAGTTTAGAGTTAGGTCTTACAGAATCACACCCCAGGACTCTAAAATTCCTACTGGTGAAATAATTTTTGAAATCGGATTAGTTGTTTCGGAGATTACCCCCTATATAAAACTTACAAACCAATTTTACCTCTTTAATTATAATATTAGTCCCGGGTGTCATTTGTAGATCTTTGGCAGCGTTATTAGTAGTCAGAAGCTAGAAAGGCTGACAACCAGTCTTACCAAGGGGTATCGTGTTACCTAGTGACTGAGTTGTGGAGCTCCGATAGGCAGTCGTTCCATGTAAAACACTGGTATTCAGCTGCATCCGGTTAGACTGGATGCCTACCCCAATATAGTTCGGAAAAGGCTAGGCAGATGATGATGATTTATAATATTAGTATTAGTCACTACTTACCCACCAATTGAAGTAAATACTTTTACTTTGACTTTTGCTAGGTACTACAAAATGCAAACAACATTTTAGGAGCAGGCATAGTGACTCGGTAAACATATTGTCATAATGATATTTTTATAGCCTTGTCATACCGGTTACCTAGGTACCATGGTCATCGCACGACAAACCAGTCTTGTGAATCTAGCAAGTTCATTATTCGACATTAGTAAAAGTAATTCATTATTTCTTACTTAAATGGTTGCTATGCAACGATTGTGTTTTTAAATATGTAGTTAATTAGGGTTTAGGCTCCGCTCGCCCCTTGGATCTTGCCCCTTTCGATTAAAATGTTCCACTCACCCTGTTTTTATTATTTTGGTGTAGTGATTCGCCCCTTACGAAGGGGCGAGTGGAAAATAGACATTTAAATATTTTTTTAGTGTATTGATTCGCCCCATGCGGCATTCCTTCGAAATTTTACCAAAAAAGTGAATAATTAGATATAAAAATACATACATTATGAATAACGCCATATTTGACTGTTAATAGTTATGGATAATCTACATTGTTGTGTTTATGACATTTTATTTCCACAATTTTTATAATTAAAATTTTATTAATAACAATTCTAAGTAAACTACCAGAAAAGCAGAAATTAAGTGGAACTAGGTGCTTAAGCGACTTACTACTTAAAGAAAAAAAATATTCATTTAAATATTTAAAAACTTAAGTGTGCTGACAGTACTTTTAATTTACTTACAATCGGGGGCAACTAGGGGTATCTAATATTTAAGGGGGCAAGTAGATACACTTACGCAATTAGGGCCCAGATCCAAGTAAACATTCATTTAAACCATGGAGGGTAGAGGCAAGGAGCACGAACTCTATGTATTAAAGTGTCTAATGTTCTACAATTGCGAGCGGGTAAAAATGTTCTAACTCGGCATACTTCATTCCGTCAACAACTGCTACATTCATACCATACCCTGTGCCTACACTAGCGCCATTTTGGCGAGTTTTGAAACTGATACCTTGCTGCCGCTTGCGCATTTGAGACGACTTATCGTACTGGAACGAAAAAGGGACAAGAGTGTCCCTTTGTGCAATCTAGCCCTTTTTCAACTTTTCTTCCATAAGAGATAGTGTTCCTTAATTCCCTTTTCTCTCCATAATATAAACACGGGAATCGCGTTCCTCTGGTTTTTTGTGTACATATGTGACTTTATATGGTTGTACACGCACCCACAATACTTACAAGTGACATTTCTAGTGTGGGGCAACGTTACAAAAATGGAGTGACATGTCTGATAATTTCGTATCTCATTTTTCAGCGCGAAGGATGTGGTTGGGCTAACCCCGAAGGTGCTGATCTGCGTACTACTGGTGAGATCAACGGAGAGACTAAATTCGGAGAGTTCCCCTGGATGGTCGCCATTCTCAAGTGAGTAATATAAATTGTTGAGTACTTAGTGGCCCACGCACGGGCCACCAGCTACAGTGGATTTAGTCCGATAGATTCGGTCATCATGTAGGCAGAAGATGGGTTTCGTGCAATGCAAACACACTGGGTATATACACTGCGTTTATTAAAACCACAATTTAACACAACCTCAATTTAAAATAAACACAGACTCAAATTAAAATACTTAGACATAGTTGCACTTAAACACAACGAATCGAGTCTAGCTGGAGCCGTCCTTTTCTTGTTTGTTTAAGGGCGCGTATTCGATTTAGCGCAACTCAAAATCAAAACGATTGCTAGAACGGCGTAGCAGCATTGACACACACTAGTACAATGCCATGGTCTGGTTGTGTGCATCAGAAAAAAAAAGCGTAATAAGCACGTATCATTGAAATTGTTCGGCAAACGACAGCGCGCGATATTTTACAGTGCTTTTTAAAGAGTAATTGTCTAAAATAAATGAG
Organism: Charanyca ferruginea; assembly: GCA_947361185.1. Lineage (NCBI taxonomy): Eukaryota > Metazoa > Arthropoda > Insecta > Lepidoptera > Noctuidae > Charanyca > Charanyca ferruginea. The sequence continues at coordinate 9,721,178 of OX376080.1, read as the reverse complement.
TTCGCGTATCGGACTGAAAAATATTCTGTATATTAAGCATAACCTTTATTTTCATAAAATAAATATATCAGTTAAGCTTTTATTCAAATACTGGTGAAAAAAAACTTACAATGTGAACCAATTTTGTACTTTTTCAACATTGTTTTTTAATACATAATAGTAATATTTTCGTAATTTTTGCTCTGTAGTAGACTTTAAGCCTTTAAGTATATCCTGTTGGAAAAACGCATAAAACATAATATTTTGGCATACTGTAATGGTTGTATTCGTCCTGAAAGTTAACTTTGACGTCTATTTTCGTAAAACGCTGTGAAAGGATTGTCTTCGCTTTAAAAAATCATAATTAAAAATTATACTTTTACTCTGTAACACCCTAAATCAAGACTTAATCTTTCTAAAACTGTAATTGTTTTTAAATAATCTGCTCACATCATTACGATATTGCGAATGATGTGAGCATTATACGGCAAAACCCGAAAACATGAAGTTTTCGTCACGAATCGAATACACGCTCTTAAGAGAAAGGATAGAAACTTAGAAACAGTCGTGACCGTGTTTTGCTGGGCACATTTTGGTTTGTCATCTATACAGGATTGAGGCGGTCAAAAGCAAGCTTAAACAAGTTTAGCTGGCTCCAACAGAATCGGCTCCAATATCTCACTAAACTACATGTATACCGTACTAAGCTGGCGTTTACGCGCGTATTATAAAGACGCGCGTAACGACTAAACTAGGAGGGGAGTGAATGTTTTTTTTTTTTACAAATACAATTTATACAAACATTTTATTTTTTCAACATAGGTAGGTCAGGTACAGGTGTTATGATTATTATTGAGCAATATGTCAAGCCGTCATCGGCGTACAAATATTATTTTGAATAAAACAAGCTGATTATAGATTAATGAATAAACAATATAAAATGATCACACGCAAACTACCTACTACTACGTACTAAGCACGTACGCTTGAAGACACGCCTGAGGGCAAATTCACGTAATTTTATGACGCGCCGATAAAGTTGTAGTGCAGTTGAAGTTAAGTTCAAGTTTGAGTGATAAACGGTACCTATTCTTGTAATCTTTAAACTGCGCGTAAGCTGCGCTTGAACTGCACGTCAACTGTACGACAACCAAACTCCACCAAACTTACTTAAGGTGTACCCACATGAGAAAAAATATCGATCGATTACATTTCAATGAATATAACGTTAATATAATATTAAAATAATACCCCAGTACAGATTTTAGTGCTTTTTAACTGTTATTTTGAGACGTCTAACGAATAGTAGAATACCGATTATGATGCGTTCCGAAGCACGCACCAAAGACGAGCAACAGTAGAATGCCGTTATTGCGCTCGCGTGACGCGAACTTGACGCGAGCGTGTCTGACAGCGGTAGAGAATACGAAAAGCGTAGTTTTGATCGAAACTTAACTGCAACTGCACTGCACCATCACTTTTTTAGTTACGTGAATTAGCCCACTGGTTACCTTGTTGCGTTCAGTGTTACGCGCGTATGTAGCCCAAAAAAACGCCATAAATGGACTAGCACCGTTGTTTTTCGGTATTAAGAAATACTGGTTCGATATCTGATGCGCTTTTTAATTGAAAATATCTTACAGTGTACCTGTGGATGGCGCAGAAATATCATCGTTGTAAGTACATAAAATATAGGTGACGTAAGTATAGAGGGCGCTAATGTTCCACGAGTGACGTATGATCTCTTTCTAACACACGGCTGGCGTATAAGGTTCTCTCTTTTCATTTAAATAAATTACAATATAGTCTGTTTTTTTTTGCTTTTTCGTCTTATGTCAGAACTTTTGGATTCACTGCCGGGCCAAAAATGTTGAAGGTAAAACCTCCACTAAGGTCGGTCACCGGTGACCTACACGGCGTTCAACGTGTTAGAAAAAGACCTGGATATTTCTTTACCTTCAATTATTTATTATCGTCTTTCTCGACTATGGACAAGTACCTAGGTACTATACGCCTACTTTTTTATTCTGTCGTACGTCACCAAAATTCCGAGTCGGCATGATTATGGTCTGAAACATCTATTGTCACTTTGGTAGTGAAATCGACCAGGGGGCCAAGTCTGCAATTTTTAAAATTTCGTCATTCCAACACGATCCCATTCTCATTTTGCTAAAAGTTCGTAATCTGCTAAATTCATAATGGTCGATCATTGGTCGGTCGAATTAAAACCAATGACTGCGCAATGACGTTCTAATGGTAGGTACACTGATCAAAGGAACTGTCAAAATATTAGCAGATTACCGCTTCAGTCAATCAGTTGTAATTTTGTACAAGATTACCTACCATTCTATAACATTTCTTTCAATGGTGTGTCAGTGGTTGACCATTGGAAAGTCATAATGACGCCATTATATTGGTAGATTACCAAACTTGTCAAAATCAACAATTATGAAATCAATGATAGACTATTCTGACACTATTGTAATAGCAGACTTGAGGCCCAGTTTGCCGTCACGGCAAACGGCATGACGCTCTCTCATGCTGTCACGCCCCCTCTACGTCACCGCCCTCGACTCCCTTGTGTATGTTACGCGCGTAGTACACACTCCGTTGCTTTTCTGTATGAGCTGCTTACTATATCTATCCGACTATAGTATACTTTTTAGGGTTCCGTAGCCAAATGGCAAAAAATGGAACCCTTATAGATTCGTCATGTCTGTCTGTCTGTCTGTCCGTCCGTATGTCACAGCCACTTTTTCCCGAAACTTTAAGGACTATACTGTTGAAACTTGGTAAGTAGATGTATTCTGTGAACCGCATTAAGATTTTGACACAAAAATAGAAAAAGAAACAATATATTTTGGGGGTTCCCCATACTTAGGACTGAAACTCAAATTTTTTTTTCATCAAACTCATACGTGTAGTGTATCTATGGATAGGTCTTTAAAAATGATATTGAGGTTTCTAATATCATTTTTTTCTAAACTGAATAGTTTGCTCGAGAGACACTTCCAAAGTGGTAAAATGTGTGTGTCCCACCTGTAACTTCTAAAATAAGAGAATGATAAAACTAAAAAAAAATATAATGATGTACATCACCATGTAAACTTCCATCGAAAATTGGTTTGATCGAGATCTAGTAAGTAGTTTTTTTTTTTAAAAACGTCATAAATCGTAAACCGCAATTTACCTTTCATTCAATCAACTCAAACATAAAAATAAAAAAACTTTTAAATTATGTTACTTGCTGCTACGGAACCCTTCATGGGCGAGTCCGACTCGCACTTGGCCGCTTTTTATTATTTGTTTTATTATAGTATTTAGGTACTATCTGGTAAGCAACTACGAGTACGTACGCAAATTTCAACTCTGTTTGGGATGCATTATACGAGTTAGTAGTTCATTATCAATGAAGCCATGAAATCAGCTCTAGCTACTGTTTCTGTCTGCGCTGACCTTTACCAATCACCCTGTATATATTATTCTGATTGTCTCAACCTTTCACTGTTATAAACTTCCGAGTGTCTCTTCAAAATGGTGCTGATCCACGCGTCATGTTCGAGAAAGGGCGCTATCAGTTTTAGAAGCCAGAAAGTCTGACAACCAGTCTTACCACGGGGTATCTTGTTACCCAGTAGCTGGGTTGTGAATGTCAGATCGGCAGTCGTATTCAGCTGCATCCGGTTAGACTGGAAGCCGACCCCAACCGTTTGTTTTTTTTTTGCTGAGACAGTAAGAAGGTCTGAATTTTACCTCTGAACACAGTAAAGCATTCGGTTCCCTTCAAAATGGTTAAGCTAAATGATGCCGATCCGTACGTCATGTTTGTGAACGGGCGCCGTTAGTTGCGACTGGTCATCTCTTAGCTGCCTCGGTTATTCTAAATTTATTTAGATTATTTTATTATGATTATATTTTTATCTAGACCTCTTTTAACTTACACGACTTGTTACATTGTTCTCTCATTATACCCCTAGATTTAAAATGAATGATGTAACCGTTTGGAACATATTATTGATTTTAAAAGAGTTCATGGAGTTTCTTGCTCGTTCTTCTCTAAAGAAACCTACTATTTGGAGCAACTAGCTGCAACTTTCTGACTGACTGACTCTGGCAATTCAAATGTTCAGTAAATGGTTTATTTCAAATAAATGATTTTGAGTTTGAGTCATGCCGTTCATTATCCAACGTTACCTAAGCGTCGCACTGGTTATATTATAGTTCAAACGTGTGTCTCTCTTCCCAGAATCGAGCCAGTCAACGAGAACGAACCCGAAGGCCAGAAACTCAACGTGTACGTCGGCGGAGGTTCCCTAATCCACCCGAGTGTGGTTCTCACCGCTGCGCACTACGTCGCCAGCGCCAAAGCACTGAGGATCAGAGCCGGAGAATGGGACACGCAGAGCACAAAGGAGATTTATCCGTTCCAGGATCGGGATGTCGATTCTGTTGTGACACATAAGGACTTTAATAAAGGTACTTAAATCGATGAGAATTAAATGAGATGGCTTAGTCGCAAAACGTCTCTTTCGCATAATGTCTACTGGTCGTAAAAAAGTATATTTCTCATAATGTCGCTTTCGCAGAATGTCACTTTCGCAGAATGACTCTTTCTCTAAAGGTCGCTTTCTTACAATGTCTCTTTCGCAAAATGTTGCGTTAGTAATTTAGAATTCTTCTTCTTTTCGAATCGATGGTTTTCCTTTTTTATGTTAGACTACTTGGGCCCAGTAGGTAGCCACATTTATCGCAGCATTAGTGGCGTTCTTAATGTCCTCTAAGGTGCAGGTGTAGGGGCACTTTGGGCACTGTAGTAAGTTTTCTAAGTGCGCCATTGTCTGGTCAGGATCACCGCACTCACACTGGGTGACGGTGGGATCTATTATCCTCCATTTTGCTAGGTTGTGTTTGCAGCGGCCTACCTGGGTGCGCAGTCTATTGAGCGCTTTCTATTATAGGCCATTGCAAATCACTTCCGAGTGGCAGGTATTCCTTGGGTTTAACGAAGTTGGGTGGTGGTGGATGAAGATTCTCCCACAACTTACGTCTCACCGTACGCGGACCCTGGTTGGCCTGTGTTTTCCGACTCTTAAATCTACTTAGAATAAAATTTTGCCAGGTATTAAAAAAAGGTTGCTTTTCCAATTCCTTATTATATGTTAACAAGTTTGTCAATTTATTAATTAATACTATGCTACGAGTAATAAGAAATCGGAAAAGCAAAGATTTCTTTAAACCTGGCTATGTTTTAATCTGTGTCCAGAAACATTTATCTAATTAATGCTAACTATTTTTTTTTTGCGTTTTGAGGTATTTCTTGCGATATATACTTACTTACTTCGGATTTTATCTCCGATAGCATCTCGATGCCCCGCAAAATGACCTGAAAATCGCGGCTCTTCCCCCTCCACCGCGCGCGATTCGTCAATGGTCACAGTCCTCACTTGGCCTTATTAATTCTTAGATCCTTTAACTATCCAATGCTGTAATTGAATTTAGGATGGAGATGATAGACATGAAGCTGAAACACCAAACTGTATCCCCCGATTTTGTTATCATTCATTTTTAGGGTTCCGTACCACAAAACTGACTGTACATAAATGACATTATCAATATAACCAACCATCAATGTATATTATTTGCTGATGACATTACTATTATTATAGCGACAGAAAAAGGAAATAATTGTATAAATAATCATGAGATTGAAATTAATAACACTATAGATAAATTAATAGAATGGCTTGACATAAATAATCTAAAAATAAATCTTAATAAATCCGTATAAATTTCAATAAATGTAATAATCTTAAATATAATATTAAACTAAACATAACAAAAATTAAAGAGGTAGCACAAACAAAGTTTCTAGGTGTAACTATTGATGAAAACCTAAACTGGAAAGAGCATGTAGACAACGTTTCAAAGAGAATAAATAAATTTGTATATGCTCTTAAACAAATCAAAAATGTAACAAGCCTTAAAACAGCTATCATGACCTATCACGCATATGTCGAATCCCTACTCCGCTACGGGCTTATAATATGGGGAAATAGCACAGATATGAACCGAGCATTTGTTGCGCAAAAAAAGTGTATTAGGGCAATGTACGGAATGCATCCAGAGGAATCATGTCAACCGATATTTAAAAAATTAGGTCTGTTACCGTTGCCTTCCCTTTATATTTATGAAATATGCATGTTCGTTAATAAACATAAGGCTTTGTTTAAATCAGCCAATGATGTTAATCCCCGGAGTCGGCGTGATCCACAGAGACTCGTTCTGCATGATCTTCCCAAGCTTGCTAAATATAATAAAAGCTGCTTATATAATTGTGTTCGAATATATAATAAGTTACCAAGTAACATAAGAAACTTAAACTCTAGATTATATAAAATTAAATTGTTTGATTGGTTGACTACTAATAATTTCTATAGTATAAAAGATTTTCTGGAAAAGAAATTCGCATGTTAGTGCTAAGTCGAAGATTTGCATGCTAAGTACAATTTTGGCAAAACATGTAAGCACTTTATTATAAATATTGTAACACCAACACCATGTATACCATGTTTTATGCAAATAAAGAAATTATTATTATTATTATTATTATTAAAAAGAAAAATCGGAACCCTCATAGGATCACTTTGTTGTCCGTCTGTCTGTCTGTCAAGACCCTTTATCTCCGGCACGCGTAGAGGTATCGAGTTGAAATTAAAACCTTACACTTACGTCCACGGTCCCGCACGCTGTGGAAAAATCAAACTTCTAAGTTAACGTGAGAAAGATACGGCCGTTTATGTCGCAAAAAACGTACATTTCGACACTCTCTAGCGTATCAAAATTTATATGTACTTTCCGTTGACCTAGAACTATGAAATTTGGCAAATAATTTCGTCTTATACTATAAATACAGGGAAAATTCGGAAACTATACATTTGTAATTATATCATAAAAAATATAGTCTTTATTTAGAGTACGTAATCAATCATCGAGGTATGCGCGGTAATAATTGTATGGGTGATCACACGGAATTGGAACGGAACCCTCGGTGGGCGAGTTCGACTCACACTTGTCTGGCTTTTTTTGACGTGCCTCCCACTATGTCAGCAATTTTAAAAAACGTACCTATTCACGTCTTAAAATAGCGAATAACATTTCTCTTTCAGGCAACCTGTTTTACGATGTCGCCGTCCTCTTCCTTGCTCAGCCCGTGGATCTAACTCCCAATGTTGGCGTAGCCTGTTTACCTCAACCGAGGATAAAGCAGGAGGATGGCACTCGATGCTTCGCTACAGGATGGGGTAAAGACAAGTTCGGCAAAGAGGGACGGTACCAAGTTATCTTGAAGAAGGTTGGTAATGTCTATTTCTTAAGATAAAAAAGGGTAGCCTGGCCTGCGATTCTCGAATAGGTAATCTTAACTTTTTGCAATTTGACTAGATAATGATTTTAATTATTATAATTCTGTAAATGCATATTTGTTACTCCCGCGAATATTTTTTTTATTACCATACAACTAGATAAGTACTTGGCTGAAAGTTGCAAAAAATGTAAGAATCTTTAAATCTCGCGGGCCACCCTAGCGGGTTTTTATCGCGCAAAAAGCAACATTATACTATATTTTATTTTATTTACACCAAAACCACAAACACTGTTTAAATAGTAACAAATACAGTAATCAGAAACTTTCAAGAATCACTTTGAGCGTCGCGTCTTTCACTTGTTTGTTCAGCAGTTTTCGCACTCAAAAACCAAGTAACTCGCCCTTGCCCGCAATAGGGTATTTTACTCTATACGAGAAAAAAACTATAAACATGTTATTGAGAAAGTTTAGGCATAAAGCAATCGGAAAATGTAAGTTTTAGTTCATAAAATAACAAAACCAATTTTTAAATTCAATTCAAAGTTTTCAGTATTTTTAATCTGTTATAAAACACCGTGAAATAGTAGCGGCCATGTTATTACGCCATACGGCTGTGTAAACAAGAAATTGTCAACTGTCAGTCAACCGATTGGCGTAATATAGGCTTTGTACTTTTATTATTTTCGTAACCAACGTAATTTTTTCATTATTACACCTATTACAAAATATGCTTTTAATTATTTTTAAATGATTTATAATTATCATATTTAATATGAGCTCATTTGATACAAAACGAACTGACGTCATTTACGCTGAGCAATATGGTAAAAGTCCAGTAAAAGGCGTTTTCGTCAAAAAACGCGCGAAATTTGAAAATTTAAAATTTAGATTAATTTTTATGGCACTTACTGATTGAATAAAAATTTTGTGTTTTTTTGGTATCATATTAGCAGTACAGAATTTAATTGAGACACTTTTCAAAAATGGGTGTAATACCCTATTTATACGAGATTAAGTTTCTAGATAGTTTCAGAACATATTCGAGAACATTCTAAGCATTTACGGGAACGGTCTAGAATGTTTCAACACGACACTTAGCCACCAAAAAAATTTAGAAGGGTCTCGAATGTTCCAGAATACCTGCAGTTCTACTACTCGATAATAGATGGCGCTAGCATGACGTGTTCGGTCCTTCCGACCTACATGACTTACTACTAGTACTTTTGGTTTTTTATTGTTTTACTTATTTACACTGGTGGTTTTCGAGCTTGAAAACCACTAGCGTGTAAAACTTTTTTTACTTGCTGTAAAATAAAATGTAAGCTTAAATGGTTAGCTATTTGTTATTTATTTTGTAGGTACTATTATTATTAAACCTAACATTTCTTATTTTCCAGATCGAGTTACCAGTAGTGAAACGTGATAAATGTCAAACTGCCCTTCGCAAGACACGTCTGGGAAGGTTCTTCCAGCTACACTCCTCATTTATGTGTGCCGGTGGAGAACCGGGCAAGGATACCTGCAAGGGAGACGGTGGATCACCCCTGTCTTGTCCTATTCCGGTAAGGCATTGTTTATGTGCTTCAAAAGCTTAGCTTTTGCCCACGACTGCCGCGAATGTCGGTCAGTAGTTTGGCTTTTCAACTGACTTCAAAAAAAGAAGGAGGTTCTTAATTCGACACGTACTTATATATTTTTTTTAATGTTTGTCCTTTTTTTCCTTTTTTTGGTGTAATCCGATTTAGACGATTCTCTTTTTAATTGATAGTACCTATAGGTATACAAAGGCCAAAGGTCAAACATCAAAGGTTAAGCTACGCTAACCGCGGTCGGTCTGTAAATGGGTGACCATCCCTTTCATACCGAGTTCCCTCCGTGCCTCGGAAAGCACGTTAAGCAGTTAGTTCCGGCTGTCATTTGCAGATCTTTGGCAGTCGTTATGGGTGACAGAAGCCAGAAAGTCTGACAACCAGTCTTGTCTTAACAAGGGGTATCGTGTTATCCAGTAACTGAGTTGTGGAGGTCCGATAGGCAGTCGCTCTATATAAAACACTGGTGTTCAGCTGCATCCGGTTAGACTGGAAGCCGACCCCAATATAGTTGGGAAAAGGCTAGGGAGATGAGAGTGATCCAAAACTTCCGATTCAAATAACCTAAGTTAATTATTTTTCCATTCTTTCCCAGAACGAAAAAGACCGTTACATTCAAAGTGGTATCGTCGCTTGGGGTATCGGCTGCGGAGAAGACGGAACTCCTGGCGTCTATGTCGATGTGTCCGTAGTTCGTGACTGGATTGACGACAAAGTCGCAGGAAAGGGTTATGATCCTAAAACTTATTCTTATGAATAGACGACGCGTGACGGTTAGAGAACAGTGGTTTTAAAAATATAACTAAATGGAAACTTCAACCTGTAGCATTCGCCATTAAACTTAAATAAACTAGCGTTACTTTTATCTAGCTACCGGCCACAATCTCTTATATAAAATATGATTTTAAATAGGTATTACTTTTGTCCTGTACATTGTTAGATTTTAAGCCTGCTCTACACTACTCGCGAAGTAGGTCGAAGTTGAGCGAATACAATAGTGTAGAAGGGCACTTCGCTTCGCTTCGTGCAACCTCGGCTCGCATCGGGCGACTTCCAGTCGTTGTCGGTTTTTGCGCCCGAGTCAAAGGACTCGAAGTATCCCGAAGTTGCGAACACGAAGCGTCTTACTACACTACTCGGCTCACTTCAGTTTGCATCGAGACGTCAACAGCGCATGTTGTATTCATCGTTCCGTAATTTACAGAACACTGATACGATGAGTGATATACAGTGGACACAAGAACAAATTTTCTTGTTCCTAGAAACACTGCAATCAGAGCCAGTTATTTGGGACCCAAATGAGAGGGGTCATAAAGACAAAAACGATGCTTGGTTTTTAAATATTTTTTTTTTAAATTTTAAAATATAAAATATTAATTTAATTTAATTAATTTAAATTTTTAATTAATTTAAAATATTATATTTAAAAAAAAAATTAAGTCAACGGCAGCTGCCACTTGAACGTTATCCATGATGCCTATCGTGCGGGCGCCGGGCGACTGAGCTCCTCGCGAAGTTGCACGAGTGTGTAGTCACATACTTCGGACTTCGATCAACTTTGGTGAATACTTCGTCGAGGCAACTTCGCGAGTAGTGTAGAGCCGGCTTTAAACTCGCCCTAGCCGAGCGTTGAAAACGCAAGAAAACGCCCATCGTGCGTATCGTTTTTATAGATGCCAGGGCAGCCAACCTACAAATGGATGTTTTGGCCGATCTACTTAATAGCAATCTTCATGGTCATGTACATAATTAAACTAAATACAATTTTAAGATATGCCCGAATAGTTTTTGATTCCAACAAAAGACTTTTATAAGATTCGTCTTAAGTACTTCATCGTCATATCAATTGGAAGACGTCCACGGCTGGGCATCGCTCTCCCCCTACGCCGTTCGCATCCACTGACTTCCCACGAGTCTCACTATCGGATCATCGGTCCATCTTATGTACTAAACTTATTTTTGTGATATTTCTCAAAACATCAAACTTTTCTTCGTGAAAGCGAAACATCAAACTAACTAGGCGGCCCGGTAAGCTAGATAATGCGGCCCGTTATAGTCTATGGCGCGGCCCGCTGTCGTGCTTTCGAACTTGTCACAAAAATGTATTTTGAAACCACTGTCTGTTATAAACTATAAAATATGCTCAATTTTTGTTGCTAGCACTGATTTCTAATATCAATGATATATATATGATAATATGTATGTATGTTTACAGAAATTAAAATCGTGATTTTGTATTACTTACTCAAAATTTATAAACTCACCTTGATCGTTTTGTTTTATTTAATATGTTTAATAACTGACTTAAAAAAGGAGGATATGTATTATAGGTAATGTCTCAGTTTGTTTGAATAATAATTGACTTTCATAAAATTTATCGCCGGTTTATCAAACAAAAATTAATGTTACAAATTGTTTATGTATATTGGTTGAAGGAATAATCAATGACAATAACGTACGCGCGTTTGTGAATTGATACATTAATTTTTCGTCCGAGAAATCGGGTGTTAGACATGCCTAATGATGAATACCTTATGAGATTTTATTTGCGTCTATTACCTACTCAATGTTTTTAAGAAAAAAAAATACTTTAAGAATAAACTGTCGTTTTATTTCTTTACTTTTTACCACTATAGTAACCTTTTATGTTATCTAATCCTCATAATCGCCCGAACGTGATAATTAAGAGGCTAATAGAATAGACTTGGTTCTGGACATAGTATGGTATAACGGGCTTGGGTCCGCAACTCCGTCTCAGCGCGTATTTGCGTACTGATGGGAAGTTAGTCTCACGTTACGATCCACCCCAGCTTTTCAAGGCCAATAGTGCCTTGACGTTGCTGGACGGTATTCGCAGTTTTCACATTAATCGCATCCTTTGACAGTCATCGTGTGTTACAGTCGGAAGCCAAAAAGTCTGACAACCAACTTACCAAGGGGTGTCGTGTTACCCAGTAACTGGGTTGTGGCAAGTCGTGGCGGTCAGACAAGCAGGCACTCCATGCAAAACACTGGTATTCAGCTACATCCGGTTAGACTGGAAGTCAACCCCCAACATGACTTCCTACTAGTTTTATGTAGGGTATTTGTATATTGTGTGTCGATTAAAATGAATAAAACTATAATATTATAAGCTTTTATTATCTATATCAATAACCAACATTTCAACTTTATTATAATAGGTACATTAGGAAATAGGAACGCACATTAAAAAGAAACAAAACAAAATAAAAGAAAAATATTTTGGTCTCACGATTTAATACTTCGAAACAACAGTAAAATAATTTCGAAAACAAAACTATTTACAAATGAAAATTAAAAGAAAAAGTGTAATTATGCTTAGAGCTAAGAAAACCATGGTTTAAAAATCTGAAAAACTGAGTTTGACATAAATACTTGGCAGACATTTTTTTTTTTCTGAACACTTATGCCATGTCAAAAAAGTATCCCCAAATATTACGAAAAAATCTATAATAATAATGTAACTACAAAAATTGAAATACTTGAACATCACTTAAAATAGGTTGCAACTCTTATAAATACTTTATTATCGTTTCTATATATTTACCAACTTTATGGAAAATTGGCACACTAGCATGGAGGGATCTCTTTTCTTTATTACTCTTTCACACCCTTAGTTCACTGCGAAATTACCATTTTGTCATCCATTGTTACCAACCCACGTTGGGCCAGCATATTGGCACCACAGACTCGCATTCTCAGAGAGAAAATAGAGTCTCAACAGTGGGATTATGTGATTAAAAAGGCATGTTAGTGACATTGTAATGGAAAGTAGGAGTAGACACCTATATTTGACGACTATTTCTTTTCTAATTTAGGCCTGTTTTAAACTATGCGGCCCGCTGGACTTATTTATGCGGCCCAACCGATGTTAAACTTTTTAGAAATGTCAGTCAGATAGACAGTCAAAAATGTCACAGTTTTGAAAGACTCGTCAAATACAGGGTTTTTAATAACTCTAATACTATGCGTTTAATACAAGCTCTAAAATATCGTTGTGTTTTCATACTGGAAGTTATTTTGAGGTTTATTTTAAAAGTTAAGGCCATGGTTTTTATAATAGGCCATTAAAGACTTAGGAGAATGCATATCGAGTATGTGTAATTTTTACAATAGATTTAAGGCAGTGTCAGAGATAAGAAATAAATGGGCCTATAGTTATTACGTGCGGCCCGTTGGACTTCATGCGACCTGATAGTCTAAGGGCAGAAATTAAGACACCACATGCATTCTCCAAGAATATTTATCTATTTTATAAATATATTATTAATCACCCACATTTTATTATTTTCTTTGTATCGTAGGCACATTATCGGTTCTCGAACATTCTTAAAATATTATTATCTACATTTAGTATACATAAGCAATTTATATTTATATATATAAGCAAATACGCGGTAAGAGTATAATATAATTGCGTTTTCAACATCGAATAAAAACTAGACGAGTTATTTTAGAGTCGAATGAAAGAGTCGATGTCGAAATCGACTATAGCGCCACAAACTTATCTGACCCGGTAGGTAAACGTGGAACTAACGAAAAGGTTCATATTTTGTTCACCGACGGCGCCACCGTCGCCGGGCCAGAAGGGCTTGTGGGACTAAAAATTAGAATTGATCGTTTTAGTCTTTTGTCTATTGTCTATGCGTAGAGGCACCGTTTTTCTAATCATATTAAATATATCGAAAACATTTCTTAGTTTAACCGACTATTATTAACAACAATAAATAGTTTTGGAATCAATTTGAGCTCAGAAGACGAACTATCGTGTTTTTACTACGGCACCAGATTTCGACGTTTGCGAAACGTCATTCATTATAAAAATACGATGTTTTAGTTCGAATTAACATTACTAGATTTAGTGAGAGAATGAAAAACGACACTATAGTCTTGTAAACAAAATGCAATAACAATAAAATTTTCAAAAAGAAAACTGTCTCTCAAAAACGAAACATAAAAAATCTTAGCGCTGGGCGAAAAGTGTGTACAGCAAATGTATTTTGGCCCTTATTTAAGCGGTTTTCTATTCCGACAAAGCTAAGCTAATTAAAAGAGAACTAACATGTAATGTCCTAGATTTGACAGTTATTTGACATTTCTCAATACATTGTCAAACTTAGTTCCATATTTCGCCACCTTATCGGGGTGCAATTGCAAAACTGCACAGATAATACAAAAAGAGGTCACATATCAAAAGAGGCTGAATTATACACAAAAAGAATGACAGATTAGTCTCTCACTAAATACTAAAACATCGTTATTTTCACAAAACTTACTCCACAGTGTTGATAGTGATGGTTTTTCCTTTGGGGTCATCAAAGCGGTCCATAGTTCTGATGTCCAACATCATCATAATACCGTAGAACGTGATGGAGAGGAGAATGAAGACTACGAAAAGACCTGCCCAGATGGGTGCGGAGAAAAAGCCGACACAGTTGAAGGCGTCGCCGAATTCTTGGGTCGTGTTGGTCTCGAAGAATGGTTGGATCTGCAGATAATTATGCTGTTTAGTTTTTGTTTTATAGGTAATTACAATAAGTGTAAGGCCAAACGAATGTTGTGCCACAAAGCGACGCAAAATTAATTGGTCAATTTTATACTCCATTTACAAAAGCATTAGACAGAAGTTGAAAAAGGTTATTTTTATTGCACACTGTTGAAACAAAAGTTTAATAAACGTGTTAGGGTGCTACGCTAGGGTGTTATGCCATCAATCGACATCGATCGACGTTGATCGATTGGTGTGGCAGCTCTGGCTGATCGACGGATACCGTTCCACTAACTAATCGATCAATTGCCAGTCGATGGTATCGGTCGACGTCGATCGATTAACCCGAGCTAATTCATCAGTAATAATAATCAAGCAGCTCGATCGACGTCGACTAATCAATTCTACCATCGATCGATGCCGTCGATCGACGATCGATCGATTGGTCTGGTAACACCCTTACAGTTACAATAGACGCCGATTTTATTAAATTACAGCAGCTGTCGCACTTAATTGTTACCATTTTAGTAATTTATTTTATGTTTTGCATTCCTGCTTCTATGAGCCTCTTTTTTTCTAATGCTATTAGAAAAAAATCTCGTAGTATATATAAAAGAGACAATATAGATATAGAGAGGGAGCGCAGATCGCTGGCTGTTCGATGTAACATGCTGGTTCGAAGATTTGCACGTTGTAGAAATCAAGTAAAGATAACTCTTTTTAAAGCTTTGTGCCAGTCTTTTTACACGTACAGTCTTTGGACCAGTTTTACGCAGAGGACATACAGTGATCTGCGCATCCAATACAATAACGCGTTCAGGATACTGTTAGGGCTGTCGTGGCGCTGTTGTGCGTCCGGTATGTTTGTGGAGGCGCGCACGAATGATTTCTACGCCATAATTAGAAAAAGGACCGCATCCATGGCCGGCCGGCTTCGCACCGCCACTAATAGTCTCCTGCCGCCTAAGTCAGTCATTCAGTTGTCATTTTGTACGAGATTACCATTCTATATCATTTCTTTCAATGGCGTGTCAGTGGTTGACTATTGGAAAGTCATAATGACGCCATTATATTAGTTGATTACCTAACTTGTCAAAATCAAGAATTATGAAATCAATGATAGACCATTCTGACACTATTGTAATAGCAGACTTGAGGCCTTGAGCGTGTTTCGAGATTGGTGGGACTCCCCTTTGCTGCGCCACTGAGTAAGGATCCACACCAGCTGAGGATCTATACCCTTTTTAAATTACTAACACTAGTCTTGTAAGTAATTTTGTTATACTAACACGATGGACTTATGTCTGAAATAAAAAAATTGAATTTGAAAAGGAGTACAGTTACTTTGAAATGAATAAATATGTAGTTAGTCAATTGAATTAGCAAAAAACTGACGTCACGTTTTACTATTGCAATATCAAATCTACGGGGAGTCGCGTTTTGTCAGTTCATAAAAAGTATGTCAATTGAATAGTAATGTCAAGTACCCCATTCCTATGGGTACCGTAAAAGGTGATTATAAAATTATTTATTTCACGCCCTTGATAAAATGGATTAAATAAAACTGAAAGAGTGAATCAACACTACGCCAATATTACCCACAGGGGTAGGTAGACTTGTGTAAATACAACCGTAAAGCCTCTTTGGTGTATAGGCAAACATAGACATATTTCTACAACACTGCCACACACAATATTGTGTGCATAAATCTTATTTTGCTATGACGATTAAACAAAAATTAATACGTTCGGTAACAATTTCGGTAATTAGTCAAATCACGGCAGATGATACAATAACAACACTGTTGGGTCATTTCCCAGAAGAAAATTAGTGTTTTGATCATAATATGACAGAGCTATGAGAGTCCTGACTTGTTTATTTCATCATTTCACTGAAACAGTTTAGGGAATTGATCAAATCATTAACTTTCTTCAGGGAAATTACCATATGAGTTGTTATTGTATATCATCTGCCGTGATTTGACCAAATTCCTAAATGTACCATTTCTCTGCAACATAATATACATAAAGCTTTATACAAAACTGCGCATGATTCTTTATGTTATACCCGTAGACAGAGAAGGCACTATAGACTGCTGGTCATCTTCTATCTCGCTTACACAAGACAAAGAGAAATATATACAAGATGCTTGTAAAGAAAAGAGACAGAACTTAATATTTTTTGTCCCTCATCGCGTGCCGCGTTTTTGGTTCATGTGCTAAACAAAGAGAAGCTTTCAGCGACACGCAGCAATAGTCTAGTGCGAGCGCAAACAGTAGTCTAGTGTTCTATGTCTATGGTTATACCTAAATTAATACAGATAATCTACCAACAAGGTTATAATAAAAGTGGAAAAAACACGTTAGTTTCTTTCGCGAGAGGATATGCTATCTCTTTCTGAATACCTAATTAGAAAGAGATAGCATCACCTGCCTAGCCTTTTCTCGTAGTATATTGGGGTCGGCTTCCAGTCTAACCGGATGCAGCTGAATACCAGTGTTTTACATGGAGCGATTGACTGTCTGAACTCCACAACCCAGTTACTGGGTAACACGACAACCCTCGGTAAGACTGGTTGTCAGATTTTCTGGCTTCTGACTACCCATAACGACTGTCAAAATTCTACAAATGACAACCGGGACCAACGGCTTTACGTGCTTTCAGAGACACGGAGAGATCTCGGTATGAAATGGACCCCTCGGTAAGGCTGGTTGTTTGACTTTCTGGCTTCTGACAGCCCTTAACGCCTCTCAAAGATCTACAAATGACAACCGTTCCGAAGCACATAGGAGTTTGAAATGATGGTCAACCAAGGGTCGACCGCGGAAAGTGTAGCTTAACCATGAATGTTCGAACCGTAACCCCTTCACAAACCACTAGAAGTAGACAGTATTCCTTCCCGCGACAAAAACAGTCAATTTCGAGGTTGCCTAAAGCAGGTTTTACTAAAGTTTTTGGCGTGTCGTCTTCACTTCTATTACAACCTCCTTGATTATCTACCATACCTTCAAATTATCAAAGGTGACAGTGTACGTGATAGTCTCATTCCTGCTGGAGAAGCTGACGTGTTGGGAGCAACGGTACGAGAAGCCCAAGACAGCGAACACCTCCTCTTTGGGATACATGATTTCGTTAACCTCTCCTACGGTTAAGACCACGGTATCTGTGGAAAGAAAAGCAATAGAGGTATAAATAAAAATACAAAAATAATACAAACCTGTAATAAGCAAACACGTGGGGCGTCTGGGCTAGAATAGCATCCACCTATTTCATCCCGAGGGTTTCGTAGAAGGCGATTAAGGGCTCTTACACACGAGCGGCATGTTGCCAACGTGCAGGCGTCGACACGCGTCATCGGCTGCCGTCGACGCATTAAAGGCAGCCGTCGACATGCCAACTTCAAACGACAACGACAAACACAACGACGGCTGCCACTGATCTTTGAAGTTGGCATGTCGACAGCTGCAGTTACCTCTGCCGTTGGCAACAGGCCGCTCGTGTGTAAGAGCCCTAAGGGAAAATTCGGAAGTGTCAACTCTCGGAAGCATACTCAAAAATTTCCCTGCGATCCCCAAGACATCTCCACGCTTGGGTGGAGATTATGGCAAACCCGCCCATTGAGGCATTTGTTCAACAGTGGACGTGTTCGACCTGGGGGCCAAGTCTGCTATTTTTATAATTTCGTCATTCCAACACGATCCCATTGGCATTTTGCTAAAAGTTCGTAATCTGCTAAATTCATAATGGTCGATCATTGGTCGGTTGAATTAAAAGCAATGACTGCACAATGACGTTCTTCACTGACCAAAGGAACTGTCAACATTTTAGCAGATTACGGCCTATGTCAGTCATTCTGTTGTCATTTTGTACGAGATTACAATTCTATATAATTTATTTCAATGGCGTGTCAGTGGTTGACCATTGCAAAGTCAAAATGACGCCATTATATTAGTAGATTGCCAAACTTGTCAAAATCAACAATTATGAAATCAATGATAGACCATTCTGACACTATTGTAATAGCAGACTTGAGGCCCTGATGTTGATGGTGTTAATGATGAATGCAAGCTTATTATTTTCCCGCTGCAGAGCAAAAGGCCCCTACCATACCGAACAGGCGCGAGGATTGGTCACCACGCTAGGAAAGACAGATTGACCAATAAATATATGTATAACGAGTGCCAAAAGACTCTTAACGAAGCTTGAGAGGGCCCACCACACCAATATTGTAAATGCGAAAGAATCTGTATCTGTTATTTACTTCATCACGGCAAAACCTGCTGAATACACACCATAAACCATACAGCAATTTGCTGGTTATAATAATTGATATTAAATGTGTGATGTCACTATTAATTAATTATCACTTCCATTTCTAGGTCATCACAGATAAGAGCATTCAAGTATTAGTATTATTTGCTAGCTTTAAGCCGCGGTTTCGTCTGCATAAATGATGGTTAATCGCGGGCGGTGGAATATCATGGTATATGGTACAGTACGGTCGACGTATCTTGGCGGTCCTGAAGTGAGCTGTTTGGCTGCGCAATGTATCTTTTAGGGACGAAATGGTCTACTGCGCAGCTAATCGGCGCCAGCGCATCAAGCCATATAAAACCATCAAATTTTCGCAATTGAATATGAACATTAATATTTTGTAATAAAGTTGAACATTTATCATAGAAATTTGACAGATTGTTGTAGGTTGATGGGCTGGCCTCTGTACAATAACTAAGTTATAATAGAGTAGATGACACTACCAATGAATTGCCATACTTTTTATGATCTGTCAAATTGCAATTCCCTCATATATATTGTATGGCAATTTATACTTATAACGTCACTCATAGGTTGTCAAATTCAAAGTCAAATCATTTATTTTAATTAGACCATTAAAAGGCACTTTTGAACGTCATATTGTAAAATTTTAATCTAGTTGCCCTTAGTTGCCCTAATTGTCAACTGAATTTTTGCAGCTAAAATAAAATTTTGGTATTGGAATTATTATTAAATGGTGTCGTCTACCCCAATAGGGTATTACACCCATTTTTAAAAAGTGTCTCAATGAAATTCTGTAGAGCTAATATGCCACCAAAAAAAACACAAAATTTTTATTCAATCGATAAGTGCCATAAAAATGCATCTAAATTTTTAATTTTCGAATTTCGCGCGCACTAATATAATAAAAGTACAAAGCTTCTACGCGCCAATCGGTTGATTGACAGTTGTCAATACTTGTAAATTTTTTGTTTACACAGCCGTACGGCGTAATAACATGGGCGCTACTATTTCATGGTGTTTTATAACAGATTAAAAATACTGAAAACTTTGAATTGAATTTAAAAAAATATTTTGTTATTTTATGAACTAAAACTTACTCTATCTATCTATCTATATTTTCTATTATTATAAAATACCAGCTTTTGCCCACAACTTCGTCCGCGCGAATGGCGGTTATCGCAGATGCAGACGTACAGTAGCCTATGTCCTTACATAGGCTACTTTTTAATCTGCGACTTCGTCTGCATCTGCGATAACCGACATTCGCGGACCAAGTACTGGGCAAAAGCTAGTATTGCAGTAGGCATGAAGATAACTTGATCCCTGGGGTAGGCCCCAGGGATCAAGCTATCTTCAAGGCAAATTTCATTAAAATCGATTAAGCCGTTACATCGTGAAAGCGTAAGAGACAGAGTTACTTTCGCATTTATAATATTAGTATGGAAGTATGGTTATGTGTAGCTTCCTATTGGTGAAAGAATTTTTTAATTTGGTGGAGTAGGTTTGCTCTGTACCTTCTATATCCTAACTTACAAACATTATTTGTTTATTATATCAGAATATATAAATGCCGTGTGGTGCCGGCCGCGAATAGCACCACCCCATTTCTACCCGTGAGTGTCGTAGAAGGCGACAGAAGGATATTGACCAGAGGATGGGCAGCAGCGTCCTTCTGAGTATCACGACACTTACTGCGATCGCCAACATGCATCGGCCAATCATGGCAATTTTGGCTGAACCCCCCTCCTATGGTCTCCCTTTGGGGGAGACCTATGCCCAGCAGTGGGCGTCTAAAGATTGACATGATGATGATGATGATATAAATAACTAGCTGACCCGACAGACGTTGTCCTGTCCCTAACTATCTACACTACCAAACTACTAAACTACACCTACCCTACCTAAAACCTTCTCCTGACAATAACAAACACAATAAAAAAGAATTATCCAATTTGGTCCAGCCGTTCTGAAGTTATGCACTTAGCAACACATTCAGAAATTCATTTTTATGTTATAGATAAGTCTACCTACCAGAATTAAGTATAGAAATAAAGAGGTCATCGCTGAAATCAAATTATTTAAGGCAATACTTGGAAAGGTTTTAAGCAATTAATATTCTTTCCAAAAAAAATTTTAACGGTCATATTCTTCTTAATTTCACTAACCAGTTATATTCCTGACAATCTAAGAAGTCCCATTTGGCATATTATATTTGATAATGAGTCAACAATTAATTAGTGTTTTTGAGTGCATTTTTTTAAATATAAAGTTTAACTTGATGCTTACGAATGATACTCATTGTTATAGTGTATGAGTAACATAGTAATTAATTAGGATTATGAATTTCATTAATTTCTTACATACTAGTATGAAAGAAGAAATGTCAAATGGGAGTTCTTACGTTGTCAGGAGATTAGATAGTGTTCTAAAAGACAAGAGAAAGACTTGAAATATTAAAATAGTCTTTTTATTGATTAAAGCCTCTTTGATTTGGATTTGGACTGCTGCCAAAGTGGTAGACACTTTAGTTACTTCTATGCTGAGAACAAAGATTTTGAAGCTATCACTTTAGCCTTTTTATTTTATGCAAAAATGTTGTGCATATTTAGTACATTTATTATGAATAATGATATTATCAATGTCAATATCAAAAACAAAATTTTTACGCTTCACACTTGTCACCCTTGGGACCATAGGACTAACAGGGAGATCAAACCACTGGATTGGACTTAGGACTGACCTAACCATATTCCATTTATGTTTCAATTTTGCCCCCCTTATGCGAATCCGTAGAATAAAAAGTTTTGTGTGAATGAATTTTTGATATTATCACATCTGTTTTCAATGGAGTAAGACTCCAGAGGTTTCCAGTAACTCAACAAATATCATGCAAAAGATGCTGAAGGTCAAACCTCTGCTGCTTATGGACCTATGTGATATAATCAACATTCGAGAGGTTAACTAGGCTCTCTTAAGGGACAGTTTTTTAAACCCTAAGATAACTCATGGCTAAATAAATATGGTTGAACAACTTTTGACAATTTGTTAATCTGTTGTATTAATTCTTCAGATAAAAATTATCTGATATTTTTACAGAAAACTACACCTCGCCATGAATAAAAAATCAACGATGAACTCACCGAAGAACCAATATCCAGCCTTGGACTGAAAATTCAGAGTCAGCGTAGTGTTGTCAAACGTCAATGAGGCATTCACGTAGGTGGTGTTAAGCTCGGAACTTTGGGCCGTAACTTCCCCCAGTGTCCTTGTGTCATTTCCGGCCTTGAGAATAACGTTTGTATAGACCATTCGGAGACCATCTACAGTGGACACACGGAAATTGCGTGCACCTTCAACTGCACGACGTACTCGCGATTTTGTCTCTGGGATGGTCCATGATGGGTTGTTGGCCGTGTACACAGCAACAATGTTTGAGTCTTCTGACATCTGAGAGATAGTGTCCTGCATGAATGCGTCGTGGCGGCGCAGCAGATGAGCCCTGGATTCTCCTTCCTCAGCGTCATTTAAGTAGATGAACACAAACCTGTCTCCGCTAGGGACGAAGTTATCTGAATATACGTTCTTGGCGTCGAGACCACCAGTGCGATTCAACGTGATCAACGGATCCTCCACAGTGGGCAAATACACAGCCTCAGCAAGATTCTCGTGTAGGTAAGGGAAAGATGTTTCCCCGTTTTCATTTTTCAGTGAGAAATCTTCAACAGACAGCGTCTCATCGATGAACACGAGTGTCACAGGGTCCTCAACCAATACCTGCTTGAGGATGGCCGCAAATTCGTTGCTGGTATACGTGGTAAGGGGGTTTGCTTTAATGGAACTCTTGAGAGAGTCGCCCCATAGAAACACTGGGACTTTTGATGAATAACAGCTAATTACACTTAGAACTAATAACGCGAACACCACACGGCTAAACGCCATTTTTAAGGCTAATTTTATTGGACGTAAAACGGACTAAAAGTTAGTATTTTAGCCCAAATTTGTCATAAAAAGACAGCGTTCGGGCGATGACGACCATGGGTCATGTGAAAAGTGATCATATGATAAGTTTGACGCCTTGTCTATGGTTAGCTAATGTTGCCACTATTTCATATTTATCTGTAATCAAAACTTGTACATACTTTATTCCGCACAAAAAGCAGCTTGAGGAGCTTGAGAACGATACCGATAGTTATAACCATAAGCATAAGTTAAATAATTGTTGTAATCGCTGCATTTTAGTCTGATTTAGCTGTAAATAGTTAATAGTCTACATTGCTTTGTTTATCGTAAAAAAAACTGGCCAAACTTGCGAAATAAGTCCAGCAGTGGACATCGTACGGCTAATAATTATGATGATGATGATTGTTATAACGATAGCCTTATAGGTAACGTTATTTGTCTACTGTTTTAATGATTAATGTTTAAATTGTAAAAAACACATTAGGTCAATACTTGTGAAATAAATCGACTAATTTTATTGGGGTTGCAATTTGTAAATTATCAAAGAATGTTAAACATGATATTAAAATATTGTTATTATTAGGCTGTGTAAATTAAAGTAAAAAAAATGTCTTTGTTGCACATTATTTTAGCTCCATTCTGTTGGGATATTCTCATATTTTTTAAACTATAGGGTGTCTCATTAAGAGTGAACTTTTTCATTTTAAAATAAAAACACGATTTTTTTGAGATAGTTGTGATATTTTTATTGAATTGTAAAGAAGACAAGTTCCGATTAAAGTACCTATAGAATAAAATATCCGGCAAATGCCGATGGCAAAGGCTGATGACAGGCCATTACTCTGTTTATGAAATTTTTCATGACCTTTTCACTGAGATGTGGCTGTACTGTATCTCACCGATTTAAGCTCAGGAATTGTTTCTGGTTAAGTGCATAAATCCGGGATTTCACTCAACCCCAAAGTAAAAAATCGCACAGCGTTAAATTTTCATGACCTGGTGGCCAGTTGACATTTCTTGAGATAATTTTTTCTGGAAATCGTTCTTGCAATAAATCGATTGTTTCATGCGTGGTGTGGCAGGTGTCGCCGTTTTGCAGAAACATGTCGTCCAGATCCTTGCCACGTCCAGTTGAGAGCATACACAACTCCGTTATCATGTTCCTTTAGAGGAACATGATAACGGAGTGCAGTGACTGCGAACGGCATTCGTCAGCGAATGCCGTTCGCAGTCACTGCACTTTTCAAATGTTTGTATTAAGTTTTCACAATTCAAAGTCAAAGTCAAAAAGCATTTATTTCAATTAAACCATTTGCAGGCACTTTTGAATATTCAAAAAAAAAAATTTAAGATAGTTGCTCGTTCCAAAACGTAGGGTAGGTCTCTATGGAGAAGAACGAGCAAGAAACTCCACGGACACTCTGTTCAATCAAGCTTTTACAAAATCCAGGCTACATTATTCTTGTTGCTTCTATATGTGAAAACAATGTAAGTGAAGAGAAATCCAAAACATTCTAATTAAAAATAAATTAATATAAAAGCCATGGCAGTTAAGAGCTAATTTATACAAAGCTAAAATTTCCAATGTATGTAAGTATGTCAATTATAACGCGTGGTTCTGGCGTACATAGATGAATCTGGCGTAAACCGCTCCATTTTTAATAATCGGAATAAACATAGGTGGTAGCCATGCAGACTACAGTATACAGCTTCATGCCACTTCATGGTGGTATCTAGGTGGTAGCTGTGAAATTTCAGAGTTGCCACTTACACGAAAAAAAAGTTACACTAAAATTAAAAAGTGCACTCTTGTTGAGACACCCTAGATAAGTTAAAAAAATATTAAATACATTTTCTTCAACTATAATATAGGTGTAACTCACCACAAAGTAAGCACAACAGGGTGTCACTTCTGTGTTGCCTTGTGTCTGGTTGTTGTTTATCGTATATATTTATGTATTTGTGTAGGTACCTATGTATTATCAACTGTCTGACACCCTTAATATAGAGTCTGCCTAGTTTGGGGTCAGATGGGCGTGTGTGAAATATCCCTAATTATTATAACTTAGAATTATAGACCAAAACTAATATAACATTATGTCTCATTTACATCCTTGCCAGTTGCCACCCAGCTTTGCAGATGTGTGTTTACAAAATAGTTAGCGTCATTGTCATTATCATCACTTCTTAGAGATCCACTGTTGGACATAAGTCTCCTCCATGGCGCGTACTTTTTCCCGATCCTCTGCCTTCCGCATCCAGCCACCACCACTGACCTTCTTTAGCTCATTAGTTCAACAGACAGGTTTGTCTCACGTTGGCCTACCAATTCGCGGTCTGCACTCCAGAATGAACCTGTTAGTCCTTTTATTTATAACACTACACCCCGTGATTTTATTTCATGCAACTGGAACCAAGGTAAGTAGTACAGTATTTTTTTATTGAATAGATAATTAATAATATTGCACCCAGGTAGGCCGCTGCAAACACAACCTAGCAAAATGGGGGATAATAAATCCCACCGACACCCAGTGTGAGTGCGGTGATCTCGACCAGACAATGGCGCACTTACCACAGTGCCCAATAAAGTGCCCCTAAACCTGCACCCTATAGGACATTAAAAACGCTACTAATGCTGCGATAAATGTGGCTACCTACTGGGCCCAAGTAGTCTAGCATAAAGGAAAACCATCGATTCGAAAAGAAGAAAAAGAATTGAATAGATGGTGGCGCCACTTCGAAGATGTCAATGTGCTAGGCTATAAATAATATTCCATGAAAAACTCTTTAAATCATCACGGCTGATAAAACGCTTTCTTTTTTAAACACAAAACATTCAAAGTCGTGTTCTGTCTTTTATCTTGCTTACTGTTATAGTGATTCTGTCAAAAACTAGAATAAGAAATAATGCCTTCATTAATTTTCTTAATGTTAATAAGTCTTCTGCAACCCAGTTTTGCTAAAAAAAGTACTGTTCCTGTGCTAATGTTAGATTATGATTTAGTTATGTCGCATGTTCAGATAGAACCAAATCCCTTTGTGAAGTATTCATCTGCAGATTTTACAGATATATTATATGACTGCAAATCACGTGGTGGAGGGGTCATCATTTTTGTCGAAAATAATTTTAGCGCTGAAGACATAAGCACAAAAGATACGAATGGCACTCCTTACAAACAAATAGAAGGTAACCTCCTCGCCAACAAAGACAAAGTTAAATACTTCCCATCAGTAGAGGAACCATTCAAACTTCTAAGGCAAACATTGAAACCTGAAAAGGGTAACGTTTTGGATGTGTCGCGTGACACGAGAATACAACTGCATGAAAATTTTAAGCATCTTTATATTTTCTTCAAAAAAAATTTAGAAGACACAATCCGTGAGACGAGGGTACAAGTTCTACGAAGACATGATTCTGTCATAGCGGAAGTCCTTGCAGCGGCACATAAGTTGAAATCTGGTCCTATCGTAGCGTTCTATACAGGGAAGGTGAATCCCATTGTACTCAATAAAGGAGAATTTATAAGGGATAAGACAATTAAAAGTTCGAGGAGAACAGGCGTTTTTATCTCGTCTCCGAAAGCTCGCTTCCAGCTTTTTGGTTAGTAATGTTGTTTATCACCTTACGTGCTTGTTAAGCTCATGCAAAAGTACTTTCATTCATTCCTGTAGCTAGTGCGGGTGGGTGCAACTTTATAGTGCGAACTCGTGAGCGTATTTTTTTCATTAAATAATAACATTTACTAACTTTTCTAAGTTGAAGAATATGTTGATGATTTTAGTTATATATTTTAGTTCTGTTAATGCATGTTTGGAATTCGATGTCGTGATTTTTGTTTTTATTACAAAACGTCCTGAGTTGCGCATTGCAAAAAACGTAAGAATATTTGAATTTCGCGGGCTGTCTTGGACATCCCTATATAAGGTGGATCCACATAATATGATCATTTGCCCGACCCGCCGTATCCGTATCGCGGACGCGTAGCTTGATCGCCTCCAATGCCCGTATTGTAGGGGACCCGGATCATGCATCAACCGTACCTATACTGCGCCCCCGAACGTGGTAGCAGGAGAAACTGTAGGAATTACTGTAGTGGTATTCGTCACAAAAGGTACAGTACGGTCAACGTATCTTGGCGCGTCTGAAGTTAGCCGATTAGCTGCGCAGTAGACAATTTCGTTCCTAAAAGTTCCATTGCGCAGCCAAACAGCTAACTTCAGACGCGCCAAGTTACGTTGACCGTATTGTAGTTTGCATGACGCAGATCCATTTCGTTGCATTTATTAGTTTGTCTGATCAATTATTTTGACTAAAAAAGTAAAAGTCTAAAAACCTTACCAATAATAAATGTGAATGTTTGTATTTTTGAATTTTTATGAGCCACGCTTTTCGTGCTTGGAATTAGATGAAACATGACACGCTCATGGATATTTTATCCCATCCCATCCCAATATCGGCTGATGTCGCGGGGTACATATTGCTCAGCGTAAATGACGTCAGTTCGTTTTGTATCAAATGAGCTCATATTAAATATGATAATTGTATATCATTTAAAAATAATTAAAAGCATATTTTGTAATAGGTGTAATAATGAAAAAATTACGTTGGTTACGAAAATAATAAAAGTACAAAGCCTATATTAAGCCAATCGGTTGACTGACAGTTGTCAATTTTTTGTTTACACAGCCGTATGGCGTAATAACATGGACGCTACTATTTCACGGTGTTTTATAACAGATTAAAAATACTGAACACTTTGAATTGAATTTAATTTGTTTTGTTATTTTATGAACTAAAACTTACATTTTCCGACTGCTTTATGCCTAAACTGACTAACATACTTATAGATTTTTTCTCGTATAGAGTAAAATACCCTATTGGCATCTCTTACTGCCGGGCAGCTGAAGAAAAGGACGGCGACAGATAAGAACTAAGTTAGAGTCGTCAAATTGGTTTTTCTCTTGAACTTCGCCGTGTTTTTAATTAATAGGGTACAGGCTACCTATATTGTATGAACATTTTAGACCAACTTTTAAACTGACAGCTCTTATTAATATCTACTTCTTGTTGTATTGTAGAGAAAGAGATGTAAATAGCTTAAAATAAGTTTACCCCGTGCACAACAGAATTGACACCATTATAATCAGATTATGAAACAAAAGGCAGATAGACCGCGCGGAACACTGAGAGTGAAGCCAAAAAAGCAAATACAATTTCAAAAGCGAATACCTACAACGCGCTTTGTGCTGTACTGATTCAGAAACACGAAACGCCGCGCCGCATCGTTAAAAAAAAACAAATGAAAATACAAATTCAAAAGCGAATACAATCACAAGATTGTAGTATTTGCTTTTGAATATGTATTTGCTTTTTTGGCTTCACTCTCAGTGTTCCGCGGTCTATCTGCCTTTTGTTTCATCATCTGAGCCATTATACTAGTAGACATGTTTTATAACTTCTCGTTATCGTCGTTTTCACAACCTATATCTTCATGTTTTCACAGGAGTGCACGCGGTGACACTGACACGTCGCGCCTTGCTCGAACAACTCCCAGTAGTGGTGGAGGAAATGGAGACTAAAAGGACTTTGTTTACGAGAATTTCTTACGACAATTTCGATTTGCAGTTTGCCTTCAGCTATCCTGAACAGGAAAAGATGGACTGGAAACTTGGTAATTTTCTCTCTCACTGGTTCAGGGTTCTTAGTTAAAATGTTAAGAGCAAGATCAACCAGGGCCCCTAAACAAAAACCCTTTTCTGTTAGCGTTAACGCCAACGGTAAAATCAAATTGTATGCAGTTGACATATTATTTGCATCACGTGACATCGCGTAAGCAAACGTCAACTACATACAATTTGATGTTACCGTTGGCGTTAACGCTAACAGAAAATGGTTTTGTCTACTGGCTCTGTTCGTTTGATTTATTTTTTTGTGAAGAAGGTGCTCAATTAGTATTTTTATATTTAATTCTTATTTCTCATTATAACATTTCTATCTATATCTATCATGTCAGGAAAGTTCCTGTTACTGGTAACCCAACAAGTCACCGCCGTTTTTATAGAGTACTTGCCAATACCTACATTTTGTACAAATAGCGTTTACGTTTTAACCAACAATAATTCTGAATTCTGATATCTCTTTAGATTTCGTTGCAATATACGAGGGGGATGAAGAAGTTGGCCGCACTGTAATGAACGTTGGAGCTCCTACCGGATACTCTTACTATTGTACAGAACCGATCAGTATTGTCAACAACAGAGATATGAGCACAATAACCATCAATGAATATCAAGTGAGTTCATGGACCTAAATAATGCACTCAAAAAACTTATAATAAAAGTGAAGCAAAGAGTCTGAAGGGAACGGTGTCTCTCTCTGATTATACTAACAGAAAGGGACAGCGATCCCTTCCGCGAAAGAGACAAACAGTGGTGCCGATTCCCTTGTTCATAAACTAAACTAAAATTAGACAATTAGGAATATTACCACTTAAATGTAACTTAAATATAACGTAAACAAAGTGACATTGACATGATAATACTTTGTCTGTGCATCAAAATATTTTTTAGCTTTCGGAGCAGGTTTTTTAAATTCCGGAATAGTTAAACGTCCGTTATTATCATCATCCATGTTTGATAATATATTACAACAAAACACTAACGCAAGTAACTTTTATAAAATTATATTTTCTATAAAATAAAATTCGCGTACTGCGAATTTTAATCGTTGTGAATAATAATCGCAAATCTAGTTCGCGCACTGCGAGAACAATTCGTTTGCGATTTTCCCTTTATTTCAATCGATTTCTTTTCGCATTTTTAAAATCGCATCGAATTAATTTCGTAGTGCGCGCTTAGCCTTATAGTGTTTACTGTTGTTTACCACGGACAACGTTATAGAGAACTAAATTAGAGATGTCAAATTAGAGTTTTCCTTGAACTTCGCCGTGTTCTGAAATGAAGATTTTAAATCAACTTAAATTGACAGCTCTTATTAATATCCGTCTCTTTCTTGTTTTATTGGATCGAAAGAGATATAAATAGCTTTAAACTAAGTTCAGCTCGTGCACAACAAAATTGGCACCATTGTCCACTAGACTCTTTGACGTGTACTAAGTGTGAGACAACTGTGGGCAGACGCTCTCTTTCTGAATGCATACATAAGATAAAGAAAACACATATCACTGTCTCGTTCTTATGTATGCATTCAGAAAGAGAGCGTCTGCCCACAGTCGTCTTCACTTACGTATTTAGAGTGTTGCCTCCACTTTTATCTATAAGCTTCTTGGTATTAACCACTTTTATTATAAGCTTGGGTATCCACTTATGAGATTTTTATCTGTTTGAACCACCAGCTTGAACCGACTCGAGAAGTTAAAACCGTAGACAAGTTCGGCCCAAGCATCCATTGCGCGCCATACTTTTCTTCCTCACTATTGGCCAGCTTAATGGTAACAGTTATGTGCATGGGCATCTTAAGTTATGGAATTTTAGTGTTATTCGATTGTGCTACAAACAACCGCTTTGAGGATCCCAATAGCAAGCCTTTGACCCATGAATTGATGCATTGATGAGAAGATTTAAGTTTGTTTAACATATGTTATTAATAAAATAATAAATCTTCCAGAGAAACCTTTCCTTTATGAGTATGACACTTCACAAACACAAATTTTATTTGGACAACACGGTTGGCGCAGAGGCTGAGCGATCGACTGCTGTGCAGCGTGTTGCGGGTTCAATTCCCACCCAGGGTAAATATTTGTGTGATGAGCACTTGTGTTTACCTTGTGTCTGGTTGTGTAAGTATAATATGTATTTAAATATATTTGTGTATGTATATCAACAGTCTGATACCCATAGTTTGGGGTCAGATGGCCGTGTGTGAAATGTCCCCACATATTATTATTATTATTTTATAAGGGCGAATTCCACCAAAACTTAAAATTTTTACACTTCATGTCACCTACCCATAATATATAATGAATGTTTGACAGTATTTTTCATATAAAACAGACGTCAATTAGAAGAAATCTCATATGAATGGTATGGAGGGTAGAAGCCTAGAGGCACACCCACGACACTCCATATAAACGAAATGATATAATTGCCTATACTACTACCAAAATAACGGACTGTACAAATACATGCGTGTCTGTCTCTGTTTACGCGCCGCTCGAATTAAAAGCAGTTTCGTGAGCACGTACCACGCAACAAGAGGTTAGGAACCTAACCGATCAAAATCGCACCCTCGGGTCGGTGAAAAACCCAGATAACACATACACGAAAACAGGACTTGAAACAAGTAAAGTTCTACTAGAAACTCACTTCCCAGACTGCAGCCTCTCCGAGGTCAGGACATGGACAAGTGAGCTAACACGTACACTAAACAACCAGGACTGGTACCGAGCCCGTGCCATAGTAACAGAAGACCGAATAAGGTGGGCAATTAAAACCTTCAAACCCTATAAATCTGCAGGCCTAGACGAAATCTTCCCAGCTCTACTGCAGTGGGGAGTTGATCTCCTCACATCATGGCTGGTCTCAATCTATCCTGCCTGCCTAGCACACAACTACGTACCACTTGCATGGCGAGAGGTGAAAGTAATTTTCATCCCTAAACCAGGCAAAAAGGACTACACACAACCCAAAGCGTACAGGCCAATAAGCCTGACATCATTCCTACTGAAAACCCTTGAGAGACTACGGCACATACGGGACGGAACACTTCGGGGTCTGCCACTACACAAACAACAACACGCCTACTCAACAGGGAAATCTACAGAATCAGCATTGCACAGTGTGATTTCCAAGATCGAATGTGCGGTAGACCACAAATGTTCCTCACTAGCGGCTTTTATTGACATAGAAGGTGCTTTTGACAAAACCATATTCCATAGCATCAACGCAGCTCTCGAAGTACACGGTGTGGACTCGACCCTGCGAGGATGGATCACCAACATGCTCAGACTGAGAGCCGTACAAGCCACGGTGAATGACACCACAAGAGCCATTGTGGTGAAGGGATGCCCGCAAGGAGGCGTGCTCTCACCACTCCTATGGAATCTTGTGGTAGATAGCCTCATAAGGCGTCTAAATGACAATGATTTAGACGCCTTATGGTCATTTAGACGCCTTATGAGGCTATCTACCACAAGTGACAAGATTCCATAGGAGTGGATCATCCCTGGATACGAAGCTGACCAAGCGCCTTCTGCACCTGGACAGAGATAGCTTGCGACTGGTGGCGGGGACACAGCTCACTGAACAAACACTTTCACACCACTATAGGCATCTCCGATAGTCCTCTGTGCAGAGCCTGCATGGAGGCAGAAGAAACGGTGGCGTATGTACTCCTTGAGTGCACTGGCGTCACCCAGATCCGCAGGGAAACCCTTGGAACACCAAATTCCCTTGCGGACGCTCTGAGTAGACTGGGAAGACTGATCTGCTTCTGGAAGGAGGTGGGCTGGTTGGAGTAATCGGCTGCCATGGCTCACGTACAATGGTCCACATTTAAGGACCAAGTGCGGAAACCAAACCCCCCTAACATAGAACATAGATAGAGGTAAGGAACAGTGTTTCGGAGAGGGGGGCGGAGCGTGTCGCTACTCTACGGTAGTACTAATACTGTCTAAACTTGTATACTATGGTAGAGGTAACTATCTCTGTGTATGAAAGTGTCCGTTAAAGTGTGCCACTTATGGGGGGCGCTACAATCGCGACCGGGTAAAAAATTTCTAACTCGGCATAGGTACTTAAATCTGTCAACAACTGCTACATTACTAGGGTTGCCATTCGTCCCGATATATCGGGACTGTCACCGTCATTGGGGCCTAGGTCCCGACGTCCCGACAAAGCACTATTTCGTCCCGTTTTTTCGCGCGGTCACAGCAATTCAAATATGCGCGCCATTCTACTCGGCCGATCTATTTTAACGCTGAAGAGAGACCACCTAAAATAATTTCAGATTTTTTAATCCGATCAGTGAAATTTATTTCCTATTTCTGCAATCAAATCTGAATTTATTTCACAAAAATTTAAAAAGCGTGAAAATTTAATGGTTTTTGATGACAAAACCCAAAATATTGCAGTTAGTTGCAAACAATGGCCCAGTTTGAAAAATACATAATTTATTTTTGTTTTTAAAGTATTGTGTAAGCAATTTAATTAAACATGAGGGCATCTGTGTCATTAAACAATAAAAAAATATAAAAATAATTGATTATCTTTCAAACTGGCTTGCCAAGTATGGCAACCCTATAGATTACTTACATACATACCCTGCTGTGCCTACGCTAGCGCCATTGTAGCGGGTTTTGGAACTGTTAGATGTATAACTTTTTCAACTTCCCCCCATAAGAGACAGTTCTCCAGTCTGCTTACCTCTACTACCCTTCATTAGTGGAATATATCCAAAGACAAAAGACTTCTTCCAAGTAGAAGTTTGGTAAAATTCACTCGTAGTCGCATCAGTATAGCACAGAGTATCTACAGTAATATTACGGAAATAGCATAGTATAGCAATATTATGTGAATGTTAGATAGATTTGTGGTTAACATAATAAAATATATAGACGTAACTATGTTTGGCTACGTTAAGAACGCCTTGCGATTGTGAGTTTGTATGATTGCGTAATGTGTCAAGAATAAGAGGACCAGTTTGCCACACAGACATCGGAAGATCGTGGCCAGCAATGCATTGCTAACACCAACACGATGGCTCGGCGCTAATGTGGTGGTGCATCTACAAACGAGTCTTAAAGACCTATTTACACCATAATATACCGCGTTAAACTTCAATTTGTACTGATACTAGGACTGCGCCGTTTAGTGGCAACATTAGAAAAAACTTTTTACAAAACTTAAAAAAAAAGAGAAACGCCTTAAAAAAATATCTGTGCTAAAGTTATTTATCACTTTTTAGTTTTTTTTTGAAGGCGGGTCTCTTTTTAATAAGTTTTTTTTTCCATTTTTTATTGCCTCTTTATCACCCAAATCCATTAAGAAACGGCAACACAGTTCAAACAGAGATTGAAAGTCCTCCAAAGATGGAAGAAACGAAAACGTCTTCTATGTATATTTTTTTGGCTTTTGTTGATTTTTTCAAAAAGCGATGAAACATTTTTCTATTTGTTCTATACTAAAACCTTCTTGAATGTTAACAAACACTTTTCTGATAACCACATCAAAATCGGTTCAGCCAAACGATAGATAATCGCGGACAAACATACAAACATACGGGTCGAACTGAGAACCTCATTTTTTTGAAGTCGGTTAAAAATGAGAAAGCGCTAGTCTCCGTCAGGATGAACGGTCACTAGGCGTCCGCAGAATTTAAATTTCTTACGTTTTTTTTTGCAATTTGCAATTTTGAGTAAGTATCAGGTTGTGTTGTAATAAAAAAATATATTTACAAATATACATTTAGACAATTATAATAATTAATCATATTATACTGGGCCGAAAATTGCAAGAAAAATTAATTTAGTGGGCTGCCCTGACGCATACCCTGGTTGGTTACAGCGCCCTCTAGCGTTGAGTAGCTGAACTAGTTGTTTGTTGCTCGAATCTCGAATCGGATTGTTAGATGGAAAATTTTCTTTAGTGATTTTGACTTTTGACATGTAAAATAATAGCAACATTCACCAGTTGTAATATGACTTAATTTTGAACAACAAGCTTTGAGCAATAATAAGCTTTTCGCCAAATTTGAATTATAATGTACCTATAGCCAATAATTATATCATAGTTTTCTGTGTATTGCAACCACAGACGCCAGCAAATTATTCCACACCAAAATGACAAATTTTCCCAATTGAATATGAACCTTATCCTTTTGCGTTAAAGTTGAAAAACTATCAAATAAAATAATTACGTTAAATTCTTAATACGAGCAATAAACCTATACTAATATTGCTATGAAAAAAAGAGTAGGCGTCAAAAATGTTTATCTTGATTTCCTCGTTAATTACACGTCGCATTATATTTTTATGAGGTACAGTCGCCGTCAGATATATTGTAGCAGACAAGGTGACCAAATACTTCTGAACAATTTATAATGTCAATAAGTTCCACTACAAGTTACCATTAATATCTGAACATTCATTAGTTCATTAATATCTGAGCAGATGCTTGTCAATAATTTCTATACACACAACTAACCAAAAATATATGAACACTTATTACAACGTCAAGTGTATGTCAATAGTTTTGGCGAACGAGCGCCGCAAACTATTATTCATTTACACCAACAATATATTAGTTTTCGTCTATTATACTATGCGTTGTAGGTTTATGGGAATGCTTCGCGTCGTTTGTGTCAGGCCCCCCTCTCTCCCTTCTACGAAACGTCTGCCGGCAGAACTCAATAGAAGTATTAGGGGTGTAAATATGAAATTGCCGTTTTGTACTGAAAAATTCAAACATTTTTTTAAGGTAAAATATGTATATTTATTTAATCAAAGTATTCACCCTTATTGTATATTCATTTCTGCCTTCTCATGGGATGGTCATTTATGCCTTTGCGGTAGAACTCTGGGGACAATGTGAAAATTCGAAGAGAGCACGTCGACCACAATAAAATCGCCAGTTTAAAGACTTTCCAGGTAAAACTAAACTAAACCAAATAACTGGACTAACCACAGATAGTCAAGTCGATAGTCGTTTTCGGTTCGTCCTTTATATCACGCAGTAACGAATTAGGTAAGCTCAGTGTTTGTGTGCGTACGTAGATATACACTTGACGTTGTAAGTGTTCAGATATTTTTGGTTAGTTGTTTGTACAGAAATTATTGACAAGCATCTGCTCAGATATTAATGAAGTAATGAATAATAATAATATGATAATAATATGTGGGGACATTTTCACACACGGCCATCTGACCCCAAACTAGGGAGACCCTGTACTATGGGTGTCAGACAGCTGATATACATACACAAATTCATTTTTTTTTTGTAAATACATACATATATACATAAACAACACCCAGACACAAAGCAAACACAAGTGCTCATCACACCAATGTTTACCCTGGGCGGGAATCGAACCCGCAACACGCTGCGCAGCAGTCGATCGCTCAGCCACTGCGCCAACCGTGTCGTCATGTGTGAATGTTCAGATATTAATGGTAACTTGTAGTGTATGGAACTTATTGACATTTTAATTTGTTCAGAAGTATTTGGTCACCATGTCTGCTACAATATATCTGACGGCGACTGTACATTCTTCCTCTGGGGAATATTAAGTAGGTAATCATAAGATATCTATTTCATGCAGTATCAGTTTTCCCCCGCCATTCAGACTATCAGGTCCGCGACTTATATTTCTCTTCTTTCTTTCTTTTATCTCTTCGTTTCATTTCATTAATTCGGACACTTCATACAAGACTTGCAAAATAATTACCTATTACTACTACAAAACCAAATGACGTCTGTACACGTGCAAATGTGTGCGTGAATTTTAGTAGGGTTGAATCAGTTGGATGTCGTGGCGTACAAAATGGCGCGAAAAGTGCAGCGCTTTGCGTCGGGCGAACCGAACGACGACGGAACTACCCGACGGGAACGTTTCGAGCATTATTATGAAGTGATCTTGTCCGAGCGGTCAATTATTTATTTCTTAAAGATATAAAATAAATGATATTTGATTTTGAATACTCGGATTTGTAATGACATAAAAGTAATATTATAATATTTATTATGTAAAGAGGTTTATTTATTCATCAATAATGGTAAATTAAGGTACCTAATTACAAAATATGGAATTCACGATCGCCCCGTACCATTACGCGGCAACGCAATGGGGCGACGCGACAAAGTTAGTGCGTAGGGTACTACTTTTCAATTCCAAGAATGAATAGAACGTAAAAGAAAGGGACATAAGTACATAACAAAGACAATAAAGAGAGAGAGCAATATTAATATCTGGTAATGTTGGTATGTTATTATTACGGAAGTTTTAATTGTATTATTATAAAACAACGAAAACTTGAAAAATAAATGAATCATCGAGATTAAAACTAACAAATAAAACTTAAAACAAAATAAATCGCAAGATTGTGTTTGTGTCAGCAGTACCTTCAGCGCTGCAGTTCTTACGATTTTGAGCGCCCTGGCTAAAGAGTCGGCGGTTAGCACCTCTAAGTGCGGGGTGAGGGTGCGGTATCTGATATAGCGCGGGGAAGGGAGTGTCCCTTCTGTACGTAGTACTATTAAGTATTCTGTGATTAAATTTAGAATCCTTGGGACATGATTTCTATTACAACAGGTGGTTAGTTTTCTGTAAACAACAAAGCATGGTCACCCTATCGAAATATTCAAAACACATTGCAAGGCTTTGTATTATGAATAAAACATATGTTTTGCATATTATCGGTAGTTCTACATATTAATAGGTGTTGTTTAGAAAAAAATCTCACTAATACCTACTTACTTTCTTCGATTGATAATCATAACTTATTTTTACACGATACCAGTGCGGTATCGTGTAAAAATAAGTTCTGCTCCTGAAACATATACCTAGGTATTTTTTGTATATTTTTTCCATTTTTGACAAATTCAAATCTAGGTATTACAAAAAACTTCAGACCTTTGCGATGCTTTTTCAGCGAGATATCAGCGATAACGTGTTTTCCACCGTTTCAATGGCGCGGCCATGGTTTTAGTTTGGGTTTTAGTCTTACAGCTCCTAAAATCTAAACCTAGGTATTTTTTGTATATTTTTTACATTTTCGACAAATTCAAATCTAGATTTTACAATGAATTTCAGACGTCTGCGATGCATTTTCAGCGTGATATCGGCGCTAGAGTGTTATTCACCGTTTCAATGGCGCGGCCATGTGGGTTTTTGTCTTGCAGCTCCTAAAATATAAACCTAGGATTTTTTCTGTATTTTTACAAATTCAATCTGTTATTTACCTGAATTTCAGCTCTCTGCTATGCTAAGTTTTAAAGATCTCTGTGGCCGCGCGGTTCTCCGCGTTTCAATGGCGCGGCCACGTTCAAACCCTTATAACTTTTTAACCATAACTTCGACAAATTTATGGTTTTGGAAATCAACTTTTACAAAATTTTACATAATCTTGGAATAGTTTTTTTTTTCGAAATATCGCCTTGGCCGCGGTAACGCACACGTTTCATGGAGGTACATTGAAATTGAACATTCAAGTACATTGCTGGTATGTACCTACATTCCTTTTATATTATACTAGCTGACCCGACAGACGTTGTCTTGTCCCTCTACATACTTAATGCCTATTTACCTACCCTACAACAACTACCCTACCCTATAGCCTATGTTACTCAGCGATAATGTAGCTTTTGATGATTGGTAAAAGAATTTTTGAAATCGGACCAGTAATTTTTGAGTTTATTCGTTACATACAAAAATACAAATCTTTCCTCTTTATTATAATACTAGCTGACCCGACAGACGTCCTGTTCCTATCTACCTATTTACCTACCCTACACCTTAACATTTAGGGGGATGAAAAAGATGTTGTCCGATTCTCAGACCTACCTAATATGCACACAAAACTTCATCAAAATCGGTCAAGCCGTTTCGGAGGAGTTTAACTACAAACACCGCGACAAATTTTATATATTAGATTAGTATTGATAATATAGATATTCATTTTTATTATCTTAAAAATTAAGGTTGCATATAAAAATCACGCGAACGAAGTCACGGGCAAAAGGTAGCTAGTAAATATTTCTTTACTTAGAAATAACTTGGAAAATAAAACACCAAAAATAATTCTTAGCAGTGTATTTGGTAAAGCTGAACTACCTACATATCAGTTGTAGTACATAACTAGGTATGTAGAAATCAAAATTAATATAAGAACAAAATGCCAGATATTCCTTCGCCGACAATACAACTAAATAATGTATTTACATTTTACATTGCTAATCTGAAATAATTATATTCGAATTTAACGGAAAAAAAGCTTGGTGGATTTCCTTTCTGGCAAAGTTGGGGGCACATTTCTTTCACAAATAACAATACCAATTAGCCTATGGCTATTATTGTTCCAATACAGGACAAAGGTCTCATCTTTACCACTGGTCGTATGGTGGGTCTAAAACGATACCACTGAGAAAAATCATTTGGGTTAGGTTAGAACTGTGACCATTAACCTTTTGCACGCGCCTTGTAAAATTCATTAAGTCAGTATGCCATAAAATGGGGCCGAAAAGTTCTGGAGTGGCGACCGCAAACCGGAAGATGTTGCGTTGGAAGGCCTCCCACTAGGTGGACCGATGACCTGATAAAGGTTGCGGGGATCCGCTGGTTGCGAGTCGCACACGGGACCGGTCAATGTGGCGACACTTGGGGGAGGTCTATGTCCAGCAGTGGACGTCTTTCCGCTGAAATTATCATGATGCCATAAACTGGTAGTATCAGTCTCATACAAAACAAATATATTGTTTTCACGCGACCGTTTTGCAACTTAAGTTGTCGGCGTTCAATAGGTTGAAGCGCGAAGGCTAGTGAGCGTAGCGAGCGGTGCCGCGGCAGCGGTCGCCGAGCGCCAGATCCTCTATTGTTGGTGAATCCAAATGGTTGGGTTAGGCGAGTGGTATAGTTTTAGACCCCACCATAACACCAGGGGTATGGCCAGTGGAATGGTGGATTCGCATTGCGAGGCACGAGCATTGATCACCTCGCTTGCTTAAGGCGGATTGGCGATTTTTCCTTCACCGATGTCAGTGATGTCCAAGGCTAAGAAAGTACTTACGAAATTGAAACTTGCATGGGCCACCACAACATCATTATCTGTATAATACTATATTTTAATGTCTGTTGAGAAATGTGCACAGGCCTTTGAACAATAAAATGTTTTCGTAAAATATACATTCATTATTAATAAATGCTTTGTTTCATTTGTGATAAAGTCCATCCAAGTTAATATATAAATATAAAGCTGAAGAGTTTGTTTGTTGGTTTGGTTGAACGCGCTAATCTCAGGATCTACTGGTTCGAATTGAACTTTTTTTTGTGTTGGATAGTCCATTTATCGAGGAAGGCTATAGGCCCATGCGAAGCCGGGCCGAGTCGCTAGTTGTGAAATAAGTGGGGGTAGTTTCCAAAATCTGCTATTTCACAAATAAGTTGGTATCCATGTACCTACATTTGTAACAAAATGTTGACATTGACGACTACGACGCTCAACAAAGACGGAACTTTTTCGTCGCAGACGTGTACTTTGTTCCCACAACAGCCAACAGACGTGACCTGCAGACTTTATTTGTATTTATGAATAAAAAATTAAATTTTTGAATTAAAAATCATTTGAGGAAATGGGGACTGCGATTTCCACCAGAGAATTGTGAGGATGTGTACCTAATTAAAACTCTAGTATAATAGGTTTACACACATTTCACGCTACGCAGATAATTATGTGAAATGTGCATTTTTTCAATTAAATAGGCGGAGTTTTTAAAGTTTGAACGAAAATGGTCATTAATCGACATTTGGCTTCACATTTATTATGAAAGCCATAGCCATATTTATTGAGATA
Organism: Charanyca ferruginea; assembly: GCA_947361185.1. NCBI lineage: Eukaryota > Metazoa > Arthropoda > Insecta > Lepidoptera > Noctuidae > Charanyca > Charanyca ferruginea. The sequence continues at coordinate 9,680,978 of OX376080.1, read as the reverse complement.
TAAACATTGATTCAGAAGCATGTATTAGCGTTGCGTGTAACACGGTATGTTGCTGCAACATGCCAAGAGATGCAACACTGTTGCCAGCAACAATTTATCAATTTTGTTTACTATGAATAGACGGCTTAAGAATTAGATGGCTCTTTAGATCAATATAGGTAAAGGTTTTAAATGATAATAATTCAAAAGCTATAAATTTAAATTATTTATAATTTAATAAAAATAAAGGCCGCAGCTCTCATTTTTACACTACAAGAAAACCACCAGCCGATTTACACTAATTAACAATTTAATATTAAATTCTAATGTCTAAATTATAAAATGGCGGCTACGTGTGATAAGAAAATGTGAAATATTGTACTACTGGAAATTTCGTAGACACAATATTATGCATTTTCTTTTAATCTAACAATATTTATGTTATTGCAACGCAACGGTATAATAAAATAATATATTTTACAATACCTATGTGTGACAATTCCATTTGGTAAACACGACCCAATTTGGCAATTTTTTTTGTCAAAAAAAAACCATTACTTCCCAATTTTTCTTATCTGTTTCAATCAGGCCACCACCCTTAATCTCAAAGACGGAAAGCTAAAATGTCTAAGATAAATATCATTTCAAAATTGACGTTAAAAACAACCATATTGGGCCACTGTGTACCGAGTCGTGTACAATGGAACACTGAGGGTAGACAAGAGACAAAGTGCATACTCTCCAATCAAACATAGGGTTGAATCGTTCACTCATTATACATACATCTTAAAGCCCGGCTTAAACATGCGCATAAGCAAACATCGAGAAGCCCGGCTTTCAATTTCACAACAACGGCAACTAAAATTGGTAAGGTTGAACATTGAAAATATATCAATGATGAAATACAATTGTAAAATAATAATACCAGCCTATAATCGTCCCACTGCTGAGCAAAGGCCTCTTCTCATACCCAGAAGGCACGTTGATCACTACGCTTCCTCAAGGCGGATGACCGATTTTAGACATATTATTTTCAAAACCTGCAGTGCTACTGTTACAATCTTCCTCTGTTGACACCTAGGTGAAGTGAGCTGTCATACGTCCCGATGCTAGGGATTGACAAAGCAGACGGAAAGATGACAGCTCACTTCACCTGGGTGGTCACCGAGGGAGATTGTAGGTAACAGAATACAGGTTTCCTCACGATGTCTTCCTTCACCAATGTCAGTGAGGTCCAAGATAAACGTGAGAAAGACTTAAACTTGAATTCAACTTTTATTATTGGACCAATTCTCGAATAGCACCACTCCATTTCTACCCGTGGGTGTCGTAGAAAGCGACAGAGGGATATTGATCAGAAGATGGGCAGCAGCGTCTTTCTGAGTAAAATTGCACCTACTGCGATCGCCAACATGCATCGGCCAAGCCTAGAGAGACCTATGCCGAGCAGTGAGCGTCTTAAGGTTGACATGGTTGGACCTTCAGAATTGGTCCAACCATGTCAACCATATGAAGAAAAACAGATGTTCCCTTGAAAAAGCGAAATGGCTCGTACATTAAAAGTTCGACCATATATTTGCCAACGAGTATTTGTAGACCTAGTGAAAGTAACCGGAGAAACAATTAATTGCGGGCATCATAAGACCAGCCGTTCTGCCGACACTTAGGAGAGACCCATGTCCTTCAGTGGAATTCTTTCAAACCTTACCAATTTTAACTGCAAGTTTCTACCAAAAATCCAGTTTCTAGCATACTGTAGTGTTAGTATGAAGTGACAATCCGGCCATTGTCCAATCAGAAGTGAGCTGCGTGACGTGACGCCGACGCTCGGCCAATGGGGTCACTCTATACTAAACACTTATGACATACATTATTGGGTGGTATAGTATTAGGTTTGGGAATACTTTCAGAATAGTTCGTTTATTACGTCATAATAATATTTTGGTAGAACATTGAAAATTAACGTGTTTTACCTTTAACTTGATTTGAAAAGAGTGCCCGTGAACTTTTTTGCTCATCTAGGTAGCTAGGTCTATAGAGGTATCTAAGTTTAGGAACTGGCAACTACCTTCAACGTTTGATAATTCAAGTGTCTGTAAATGTTTTAATTAAAATAAATGCTTTTACTTTGACTTTGAAAATTATCGTACAATATACAAAAGATTTTTTTAAACCGGCATCAGCAATCAGCAAATAAGCATCCATTGCTTGTGCTTCCAAATCAGTCGATTTCTATGAAAAAAAAATATTATTAATGACGTAAAACCCCCTAATAATATTCCACGCCGTTTATAAAACCGTTCGGTTACCATTCCTGTACACTGAAGAGTTGAACTCGCTAGTCGAGTACTCAGAGTACAAATAACTAAGTGTGTACTTAGTTGAGTACAATACAACTGAGTGTTAGTTACTTAGTTCTTCTCCTCTTTCTTTTCTTGATTTTGCTGTTCGCCTGATTGAGGTGGTTGTTGCTGCTGTTGCCCTTCGCGTTCGGCTGCCATCTGGAGATTGAGGAATAATTTTATTATATTTTTAATATGATAATGAAACAGTTTAGGCATAAAGCAGTCGGAAAATGTAAGTTTTAGTTCATAAAATAACAAAATAAATTTTTAAATTTAATTCAACGTTTTCAGTTTTTTTAATCTGTCTAATAACACCAGGAAATAGTAGCGGCCATGTTATTACGCCGTACGGCTGTGTAAACAAAAAATTGACAACTGTCAGTCAACCGATTGGCGTATAATAGTCTTTGTACTTTTAATATTTTCGTAACCAACGTAATTTTTTAATTATTACACCTATTACAAAATATGATTTTAATTATTTTTAAATTATATGCAATTATCATATTTAATATGAGCGTATTTGATACAAAACGAACTGACGTCATTTCCGCTAAGCAATATGGCGTCCAGTTAGAGGCGTTTTCGTCAAACTACGCGCGACATTTGAAAATTTAAAATACAGATGCATTTTTATGGCACTAACAGATTAAATAAAAATTGTGTTTTTTTGGTGGCATATTAGCAATACAGAATTTTATTGAGACACTTTCCAAAAATGGGTGTAATACCCTATTCCACAGTGCCTAAAGACGAAGGTTTATAACCAGTGTGTGTTGCCAGTGTTGACTTATGGTACAGAGACGTGGTCCTTAACTGCTGGCCGCCTACAGAAGCTCAAAGTCACGCAGCGAGCAATGGAGAGAGCTATGCTCGGAGTTTCTTTGCGCATAAAATCCGGAACGAGGAAATCCGCCGAAGAACTAAGGTCGAAGACAGCTCTCAAAATTTGCAAGTTAAAGTAGCAATGGGCAGGCCACATCGCTCGAAGAACCGATAACCGATGGGGAAGAAAGGTTCTCGAGTGGCGACCACGAACCGGAAGACGCAGCGTTGGTAGGCCGGGACCAGATGGACCGACGACATCGATAAGGTCGCGGGTAACCGGTGGATGCAAGAGGCAGATGGCCGCTCGTTGTGACGTTCTATGGGGGTGGCCTATGTTCAACAGTGGACGTCTATCGGCTGATGATGACCATTATTTGGGTTGTCTGTTGGCGCGACAACCCAAATAATGTTTTACCCAAACCAACCCAAATTATTGCCATTAGTATCATGCGATTATCTGCCTAGCCTTTTCCCAAGTATGTGTAGACAAAATCAAGTAGTTTTCATTAGGAATCTGTTCGATTTTCAAACAGATTCCTAATGAAAACTACTTAATTTATACTTAATATATGCATTATATTTAATTCTTGCTCTGGTTCACACACTAGTTCATAGTTTGTTGAAATGTAAAGAGTGGTTGTCTACTATTTGAATAATTGTAAATAATAATATGTGAACATTAGGTATTTATGTATACAACTTAGCTGTAATTCTTTATCTTATAATACTTTGTACATACTTCAATATAGTGTTTTTAATGCAAGGTCCATCGTATTCACGTAGTTATATAACTATAAACTGTAACTATTAACTGTAATGCAAAATATTGTACACATTTTGTTTTAAATAGTAAGTATGGAGTTTCTTGCCCATTCTTCTCCATACGAAATTACCTTTTGGAAGGGGCAACTAGAATCAACTTTTTTTTTTATAAATGACGTTCAAAAGTGCCTTTTAAGGCGACGATATACGACTTTTACAGATTTTAAACTGACAATCACGTCAAAATGTGCAGTGTAAATTATTTGAAAAAAATATATGTTAAACTAGAACATTCTCTTAATCACTTAGTAAGTGAATATTTTTAATTATATTCATATTATATAGTTTAATTAATACGTGAAGTTGTGTCTGACGCGGACAAAACATTGACAATCACACAAAATCTACCAGGTATAATTAAACGAAACTTACACCATCTTACAGACAATTTTATTATCTATCTTTTAGTATACGCCTTTTTTTTTAATTTTGAAAGAATACTACTTTTATTTAATTTTTGAGCTTGAACTTTGAAAGTTTTGGACGCAGATTGCGTCCGTTCTGAATCAGTTTTGCGTCCAAAACTTTCAAAATTTAGTCGAAAAAATTAAATAAAAGTAGTATTCTTTCAAAATTAAAAAAAAGGCGTATACTAAAAGATAGATAATAAAATTGTCTGTAAGATGGTGTAAGTTTCGTTTAATTATACCTGGTAGATTTTGTGTGATTGTCAATGTTTTGTCCGCGTCAGACACAACTTCACGTATTAATTAAACTATATAATATGAATACAATTCAAAATATTCACTTACTAAGTGATTAAGAGAATGTTCTAGTTTAACATATATTTTTTTCAAATCATTTACACTGCACATTTTGACGTGATTGTCAGTTTAAAATCTGTAAAAGTCTTTTAATAGCCCCTTAATGGTCTAATTGAAATTAAATTGTGGTCGGCTTCCAATCTAACCGGATGCAGCTGAATACCAGTGTTTTACATGGAGCGATTGTTATTCATGTAGTAGTTCTAAATCGTCCAGCTGATTACTTTACAGCTTAGCCAGTTGATATAGTGACTACTTTAATATAGCACACGTGCTTGACCAACCGGCTTTTAGAATAGCAAGTAGGCTCAAATGTGTGCATAACTTTGTTAGTCTGAACAATGGAAAACACACTGAGAATGTTGATGTGTATACTTCGAGTTTTAATTCTATACAGTGACTTGACAGTTTAAAGAATTATGATGTGTGTAAAACTAATAGTGTTGCGGAAGTGAACGATTTTGCCTAAATTTGCTTTTTAGCTTCATTCTTAGTGTTCCCGCGCGGTTTATCAGCCTTTTGTTTCATAATCTGAGGTGTATAGTTATAGATGTGTGTATTTATCGTGTTTTTAAGACAAAATAAAAAGTTTGCATAGGTACATTTTTAAGTTCATTCAATTTCGTTCAATTATACACCACCCTCAGTACCTTTTTTGACAATATCTGGCAACCCTTCAACTGTGAGTTACAAAATAGAATTAAAAGTCGAAGTATACATATGTGTGAGTGACTGGGAGGCCAATTCTACTTTAGCCCGACCGAGCTTTAGCTTAACTGAGATCGTTCCTGAGGTGAGGGATCCCAGGTGGTGACGTGTCGCGAGAGCTCACTGATACGTCAACTTGTGACAACTGTCGCCCCTCCCGCACCGCGCAGCTAGCTCAGGAACGGTCTCACTTAAGCGGTCACATTGTATTTTAAAACGTTCGAAGTGGTTGCAATCTCATCTCTGCGCGATTGGAACGAACTAAGTTACTAGAATAGGGTATTTTACCAAAAAAATCGAATTAGTCCGTCAGATAGATTTCCAAAAAATATTGTACACGTGTTTTTTCTTTTTTCACGTAAACATAAAATGAAGACGATACAGTACTTCGAAAACTCGTGTGACATCACTATGTCAGTACACTTTTACTGGCGAAGTGACGTCACAAACCCCCACTCATGATCTTTGATGCGTTTTATCTTCGTCAGTTTTTATTGGTTTGATAAAACAAAAAATACGTATCCAATATTTTTGATAATCTAACTGACGGACTAATTAGATTTTTTTGGTAAAATACCCTATTGCCTACGAAATGTATATGTGAGAAATGATATTAGAGGAAGTTTGAAAGAGGCGGCAGTGAGGGATTGAAAGGGAATCGTTTGTCTTGGTATGGGCATGTGAAGAGAAGAGATGAAACGCATGTGACCAAAAGAGTAATTAATATAAATGTGAATGGATGGAGAGGGAGCAGTGGCGTGCCTAGGGGGGGGTTCAGGTTTAGGGCAAGCCCAATAGACGTTCTACGATTAAGAAAAAATCAGCAAGTTGCTTAGCCTCTTATTCGTGACTAAATCTCCAGGAGATTCACGTCAATTGTTTAACTATTGTGTCTGCTAATTGGACAGTTGAGCTCTTATTTATTGATTACTACCTTCTGCCCGCGGCTTCGCCCGCGTAAAAAGAACGATTATCCCAAGGGAACATATTACCGGGATAAAAAGTATCCTATATGTTAATCCAGGAAATGCTCTATGTGCCAATTTTCATGCAAATCTGTTCAACGGTTTGCGCGTGATTGAGTAACAAACATCCAAACATCTTCACAAACTTTCGCATTTATAATATTAGTAGGATCATTATAGGCTTATTAGTGCAAGCCTGGCTTTTCGGCTTGTATGAAAGTCCCGCCACTGAGAAGGAGAGGAAGGCCAAAGAAAAGATGTATGATGTATTATATGACGAATGATATGAAAGAAAATAGAGGTAGTGGATAACATGGCAGTTGTCAGGACGGAATAGAAGAAGAAAACATGTTTTGCGCCGATCACAAGTAACGATGGACAAGGGCAAGATGATGAATGAAAAGAATTCATGGTTTTTTAATGGCTTTCATAATCATAGATTAGCTACTTATTAGAAGTAAGTAGAACAGATCTGTTAAAGTCAAATCATTTATTTCAATTAGACCGTTGAAGCCCGTCACAGACAGCTATAATATATATTGATATAATTCATAGCATATTACGATATATTTTCTATAGTAATCTGACTACAGACGCAGCTATAATATATATCTTTATTACGTCACCAAAATATGTGGACAGATATAGCAAGGCACATTAATATATTTTTCAAAAATGTAAAACAAACAACGACTGTAGACGTAATAAGGGCGAAAATATCTTATATATAAAAATCTTCTGTGCGTGTGTAAGAAAGTGAACTCCTAAACGGCTGGACCGATTTTTTGTGTGTGTTCCAGTGGATTTGAGAATGGTTTAGATTTACAATTTGACCTGGTAGGTGGCGCTGCAGTCGAGTTGTAGGACTTTTTATTTTAAAGGCAGGACAACGTCTGCCAGGTCTGCTAGTATTATTATATTATAGCTACCGTGTGTGGTGGCTAGTTATAATATATTATAGCTACGTATGTGACGGTCTTTTAAGGTACTTTTGAACGTCATATTAGAAAATGACAATGCCAGATCCTGCCCCACCCATGTACAGAAAAAGTAACACACGTACAGAAAAAGTAAATTGATGAAAATAATCTATACTAAATTGTTTTTCTTTAGAACTTGCGGATTACGAAACACCTACCCACAAAATACAAACTCATTTTACCTAAAATACAATTTAACCTATAATCAATGTCATTATTGTTTTTAGATTTAAACGGAGACCGCAAGTTCTACTGTTACTAACACTAATGTTTAGTTATCAGCAATAAATAAACAGTAAGATGCTACATATTGCACATGACTTTTATTGAGTGGGGCAAAGTTCTATAGAGTTTCTGGCATTGTCCTTTCTATCTATTTGCCCCTGCCAAATGGGTGTTTCATATGGAGAAGAATGAGGAAGAAACTCCATAAATATAAAAAAAAAAATGTCGAAGACAATCCCCGAGCAAATAGATACTGCGTAGTTGAAACTAGCTGGAATTTCGATAGATTTTTTGTTGATGAAGTTTTATGAATAAAAAATTTTTTTTTGAAAGTTTTTGATGTCTATATTACTCAATAGAAGTTTGTTTTTTTCACTTTGATAGCTGTTTTTAAGGGTTTTACGATAATATTAGTTTCTTTTTAGGTAGGGCCTAAAACTAAAACAATGAGCGCAATTATCGGTAGAAAAAATAATTTCTGGCTTGTTTCAAATGTTATAGGCCAATGTAGTAATGCTTACCTTCTTGTAGGCTTGCTCGAACAGCTTGAGACTGGCCTGCTGCAGTGTGCTGGTGGCGGTTCGGATCTCCTCTGGGTCAGCCGTATCCTTCTTGGACAGAAGTTCGCGGAGCTTCACGATGTCTTCACGGAGTTTGTCGCACTGTTGGTGGAAGAAAACAGTCTTTTGAGCGTCTCAGTCATATATTAATGACAAACCATGTATTCCTCACAGCGAACACTAAGGGCAGGTTGTTTCAAACAGTTGGTTAACGTTACATACGGACGGTTAAAATTACTATGACGTGAGATGTTTAACGTACGTTAAATGTAACTGGTTGTTTCAGGATATAAAATCCGTCAGTTAAAGTTATTCAAAAAGAGAGTTTATAATATTTTGATGTTTGACAACACAAAATTACGTTGACTGCAGTGGTATTCTGTTACAATCTCCCTCGGTGAACACCCAGGTGAAATGAGCTGTCATCCGTCCCAATGCTAGGGATTGACAAAGCAGACGGATGGATGACAGCTCACTTCACCTAGATGTTCACCGAGGAAGATTGTAACAGAATAGCTCTACTGGTGGATGAAGCAACGGTGATAATAGTAACTTTTTAACATACCACAACATTTTGTGAAACAACCCATTTTTTGGTTTGACGTTAGCGACTATGACCCGTCAGTAAAGTATAGCAACCCGCACTAAGGTGTTAAATAAGAACCGTTCGGTTGTATCGCTGTTTCCGCGCGTCTGAACTAGTGCTTATGTGTGAAATGCAATGTGCCGCGGTTTCTAGGAAAGCGGCGTGCATGAGGCACGCGACTAGCTGGTACCGCGACTACTGTCGCACCGCTGCAAAAGTGTACCGCGCACTGGCGCGGACACCGATCGGCGGTGCTTATCTTAATAAAGTTCATTCAGAATAGAAAATGAGGACCTTTCTATTCTGCTTGATGGATGAGAGGCTTGCATAAACTGTGTAACTAAAAACTGTTGCAGAGAGGTTCGGCTCTCCGATTCTACAGCAGTTTGTGCGGAGGTTGATTTTTACTAACACTATATCCTGTTCACAATAAGATAAGACATAAACACAAACCTTTTTTACAGTCCCTTCAACCGATTTAGAGGCAAAAAAGTGGTTACATTAACAACTGTTTACTGCAGTTGCCATTTGTCATGCTACCAACGCAATAGAAGTCAAAATCGGTTGAATGGACTGTAAAAAAGGTTTGAGTAAATGTCTAATCTTATTGTGAAGAGGGTATAGGTGATAAGTTTTTCTATGTTACTAACACTCTATGGATCTTTGTTGTCCGAAATAAAGGTTTATTATTATGATAAACCCAAAATCGAATCATACGGTACAGTCAAACTATGTGCACGAGAATTTCCTATAACTATTTAAGTAAACGTAGCCAAGATGCAACATCCTATCATATCACAGTTATCATTGATGGTTTTGTATTGTTTGACAGTATTATATACTCCATTCACAATAGCATTAGACAGAATGCACACTTTGTAACAAAAGTAAAATAAACATGTTATAGTTACACAGAATTTATTATAATCTATTTTTACAGTAGCTGTCACGCGTATTTGTAACCATTTTAATAATGTATCTTCTAAAATTATGCGGCTTTCATTTAGTTGTATATTAAATTCCAATTTAAAATTACAGTGTCAATGCTAAAAACCTAACAGAAGCAGGAATGAACAATACCCGGAACGTTATTCGTTTCACTGTAATTCTATCAAATTTAAAATGTGCCCTGGAATTTTTGTGAAAATTAATTATTGGCTCTTCCGCTTCAAAAGGTTGCTGACCTCTGTTCTAGGCAATTTGAACAGTTACCGTATCGATTGCACTTAGATTTTTGGGTGAATAATGATACCATTTTCTCTACAATACTGACCTCATCCTGAGGCAGTTGGCTCTTATACTCGTCCATCTTGGTCTCAGTGTCGTGCAACACGCCCTCGGCCTGGTTGGAGACCTCGACGCGTTCACGTCTCTGTTTGTCGGTCGCCGCGAACTGTTCGGCAGCTTTCACCATATTCTCAATCTCGTCCTTGGAGAGGCCGCCTGATGACTGGATTACAACTGTTGGGAAAAATATAACTTGATATTAATACAAATTCAGACAAGATTATAAGGTATTTTTAAAACGTCATTTATAAGAAAAAAAAAAATAATTGAAATCTATAGCCCGACCGCTTAAAAGCGCTCTTCCCCATCGGACGAACTTCAGCGAGCGTGATTGAATTTTTTTTTGTTTCAACCAACGCAATGTTCAAAGCAAACGAGTGAGTGAGAACGCGATAACATCGCAGGAATATTTTTCGCATGGTGATTCACAAAACATGACAACACACACACAAACACTTGATTCACAAAACCTGTTCCAGGAAATAAGTTTCTAAAAAAGCCTTACAAGTTTTTGGTAAACGTGTTCATAATTTAGAATCTCCATTACATGTGTAAGGTAGAAACCTTGCACATGTAATGGAGGTTCTAAATTACTTATGAAGCTGTTTTTATTTTAGTTTTTCAATGTATGAGTGCATTATGAACGGCGAAAGTTCAGATAAAATTGTGCATAAAAGTTGATTTTCGAACGTGTTCATTGAAAAAAGTTGTTTTTCGTTAAATAGGAATATCTAGGGATATTAACCACAAGATACCACTGTTAAAAATATTTGGAGGAAATTTTGTTACAACGCCGTAATCAGCGTTCGTATGGGAAATATGACGGGATGACCGCTCTTAACTGAGACCATTCCTGAGGTAGATGCGCGGTGCGGGAGGGGTGTGATGTCACGGTCGGAACGATCTCAGTTCAGCGGTCGGGCTTTAGTTGCCCCTTCCACGATGTAGTTTCTTATGGCGAAGAATGGGCAAGAAACTTATGTGTGGAATGCAATGTGCCGCGGTTTCTAGGAAAGCGGCGTGCATGAAGCACGCGACTAGCTGGTACCGCGACTACTGTCGCACCGCTGCAAAAGTGTACCGCGCACTGGCGCGGACACCGATCGGCGGTGCTTATCTTAAACTTTTGACGGCTAGTCATATATAGATAACAAATCAAAATGTCGCCACAGTCACGACTAAATGACAGACGTAGCTTGGCATCGAGGACACATTTGCTTTTTTGATGTATAAATAATAAAAGGTTAATATTAAGTTTAAAAAACTTTAACAAAAAAGACAACCGCCTTCAAAAAGTAAAAAATAACTTTAAATTCGCAAGTCGGTGGCAATACAAAACAACAAACAAAACCAAAGCCGCCGTCTTGCGAATTTACAGTATTTTTTTTACTTTTTGAAGGCATTTGTCCTTTTTGTAAAAACTTTTTTTTGTTTATTTTTTTTTTCTAGTTTTAGTGCCTTTTTCTTATCATACAAATTAATTACGAAATGGTGACACCAAAAAATTTCAGTCATCTCTTAATTTTCTACCCTTAGTGGTGGAATATTTTCATGACTAAGGGACCAACTTTGAGGTATTCGTGTCGGCTTGAGAACCTCCTTACTGAGTCAAATGATGATTTATTTTTGAAAAATTACAGTTGTGCTTCATTGGATCTGTACTTTGGAACTTTTTTATGGAACAAACTCAACCTAAAGCCATCATCATTTTCGCTATCTGTACCATTTTAAAAAATAACGTTTGGTACACCATTTTCGTTTACATCGCGATTTCGCAAATTAACACATTTACGAAAATCGTCTATGTGAACAGAAAGAGTAAAGACAGTGGTTGCCCGCCTTCAAACTTTGCATCAAACAAGTCTTGAATATTTTTTTATAAATTTTCAAATATACATGTTTTCTATGAAATGACTTGAAATATCCCTAGACAATGTTCATCATCATCTGCCTAGCCTTTTCCCAACTATATTGGGGTCGGCTTCCAGTCTAACCGAATGCAGCTTAATACCAGTATTTTACATGGAGCGACTGCCTATCGGACTTCCACAACCCAAATAATGGGTAACACGATACCCCTTGGTAAGACTGGTTGTTAGACTTTCTGGCTTCTGTCTACCCATAACGACTGCCAAAGATCTACAAATGACAGCCAGGACCAACGGCTTTGAACTCGGTATGAAAGGGATGGTCACCCATTCACAGACCGACCGCGGCTAGCGTAGCCTTTGACCGATCGATCTGTACCGCTTTAATTTAGCTACGAGCTCCTCATCCCTAGACAATGTTGATGTGTGTATTTGTCGGATTAATACGACGTAAGCAGTCAGTGGGCCAATTCACGTAATTTAAGAAGTGCTGTTGCAGTTAAGTTTCGATCAAAACAACGCTTTTCGTATTCTCTACCGCTGACAGACACGCTCGCGTCACGCGAGCGCAATAACGGCATTCTACTGTTGTGCGTCTTTGGTGCGTGCTTCGGAAAGCAACATGATATCGGTATTCTACTATTCGTTTGATGTCTCAAAATTACAGTTAAAAGCACTAAAATGTGTACTGGGGTATTATTTTAATATAATAATAACGTCCTACTCATTTAAATGTAATCGGTCGATATTTTTTCTCTCATGTGGCTACACCAGAGTTTGGCTGAACACTCAAACTTTAACTTAACTGCAACTGCACTACAACTTCATCGGCGCGTCATAAAATTACGTGAATTAGCCCTCTAAAAATGAAACCACTCACTCTGTTGCTCCTTCCCAGTGCCCTTGTCTCTCGCGGAGACATGCACGATGCCATTAGCGTCGATGTCGAAGGTGACCTCGACCTGTGGTACTCCGCGGGGCGCGGGCGGGATGCCCACCAGAGAGAACTGCCCCAGCAGCTTGTTGTCTGCAGCCATCTCACGTTCTCCTTGGTGCACTTTGATCTCCACTTGGGTCTGGCCGTCAGCAGCTGTGGGAGAGAGATTCTGGTTATTTAAGTGTCATACAAACATGAGAAAGAAATTCATACATTTTATTTATTAAATACCAATAACAAATAAATTATAGAAAGGTGCATAAAACTACGTGTCTGTGTGCGTGTGTTTGTTCTATGTGTGTATACTGTGTGTCTATGTATTGACAAACAAATATCACAATTAAAGTTACCAGTGTACAAGAATTAAAGTATACAATTATTTAATTAGGTAAAACAAGAAGTTTTAAATAATAATTATGTCCCAAAGCAAAAATGGAATGAAAATTGCCTACAATGTCAAAAAAAAAAGCAGGGATGTATACAACTGGGAGGAGCCCAGTTGCCAAGCACCACGGGTTACAATAAACATAATTAATATAGTCAGCATTTATTGGCTCAGGTGCGCTTTTCATCTTGTTTGTAAGACAAGGTAAGGTCTGAATTTCGGTACGGGTCGAAAGTCATAAATTCTATTTCCTAATACTCATTGTCTGTTCCAATAGGGTATTTTACCCTATACGAGAAAAAAACTATAAATATGTTATTGAGACAGTTTAGGCATAAAGCAGTCGGAAAATGTAAGTTTTAGTTCATAAAATAACAAAATAAATTATTAAATTCAATTCTAAGTTATCAGTTTTTTTTATCTGTTATAAAACACCATGAAATAGTAGCGGCCATGTTATTACGCCGTACGGCTGTGTAAACAAAAAATTGTCAACTGTCAGTCAACCGATTGGCGTAATATAGGCTTTGTACTTTTATTATTTTCGTAACCAACGTAATTTTTTCATTATTACACCTATTACAAAATAGACCAAATTATCCGTCATACTTTAACATCTGTTTTAAATTTGGCAATGGACGACCGTGTTTGGGCCCAAGCTACTCTACCTATTCGTATGGGGGGCCTCGGCGTCCGTAAAATTTCAAGTATCAGTTTGCCTGCATTTATATCCTCGGTCCACGGCACTGAAAAATTAATCAGGAATGTTTTAGCTCCTACACTGGTTGATTTTGATGTGCCGTGCTTCGCCGAGGCCATGGACGCCTGGAAACTTGCTTGCCCGAGCACTGATTTACCCGACAATCCATCTTCTCAGAGGCGGTGGGATGAGCCGCTCTGCAGGTTAGTACAGAATAATTTACTTTCCACTTCTTCTAATTCTGCTGAGCGAGCGCGTCTGCTGGCTGTGGGTAAATGGGAGTCGGGTCTTTGGCTTCTGGCACTTCCGTCGTCAAACGTAGGTACTATGTTTGACGACACTTCCTTTCGCCTCGCTGCTTCCTTACGTTTAGGAGCATCTTGTTGTTCTCCTCATCGCTGTCGCTGTGGGGAAGCTGTCAACTGCCTCGGACACCACGGCCTATCGTGCAACCGGAGTGCAGGTCGCATAGCGCGGCACGCGAATATAAATGACATCATTCGTCGTGCTCTCGTCGCCGTCGGCGTTCCAGCAGTTTTGGAGCCCAACGGCTTGGCACGCGACGATGGCAAGAGACCGGACGGCATGTCATTATTTCCTTGGAAGTTGGGTAGGCCTTTAGTGTGGGACGCTACGTGCGTCGACACTCTTGCGCCATCCCATCTTCCTAGCTCAGCGTGCTGTGCTGGTGCTGCTGCTGCGGCTGCAGAAAACCTCAAACGGCGAAAGTATAGTCACCTTGGTGATAACCTTATTTTCGAGCCGTTTGGGGTTGAAACCCTCGGATCGTGGGGTCCGAGTGCTCATCTCCTTTTTAAGGAAATTTCCAAAAGGTTAGTTGACACTTCTCGTGATCCAAGAGCTGGTTTTTACTTTGGGCAGAGGTTAAGCATTGCCATCCAACGGGGCAATGCAGTCAGTCTCTTGGGCACATTCCCAGATGACGGCGATGTGGAGGAATTTTTTGATGCGTTATTATATTAGTTTATTTTTGATTTAATAGTTATAGGTTTTTCTTTTTTTAATTGTACGTGTAAATATTGTATATTTGTAAAGATGTTTAAAATAAACTTAGAAGATTGAAAAAAAAAAAAAAAAAAAAAAAACCCCAATTACAAAATATGCTTTTAATTGTTTTTAAATTATAAACAATTATCATATTTAATATGAGCTCATTTGATACAAAACGAACTAACGTCATTTACGCTGAGCAATATGGCGTCCAGTAAGAGGAGCTTTCGTCAAACTACGCGCGAAATTTGAAAATGTAAAATGTAGATGCATTTTTATGGCACTTATAAAAATTGTGTTTTTTTTTTTGATGGCATATTAGCACTACAGAATTTCATTGAGACACATTTCAAAAATAGGTGTAATACCCTATTCCATAAATGAATTCTTTTCGTTAATCTTTTTAAAAAAAAAACATGGTTTCGGATTCACGTATCGTAAGAACGCGCGATCGAACACTGATATCGAATAGGTGTCCTAATTGAATTCGCGCGATAATCTATATAATGAAAATTAATCGTTGTTCGTTAGTCTCGCTAAAACGCGAGAACGGCTGGACCGATTTGGCTAATTTTGATTTTGAAATATTTGTGGAACTCCAGGGAAGGTTTTAAAATATTTCGTTCAAAAATTCCCTTCCAAACTCACCAGTAGAGAACACCTGACTCTTCTTGGTCGGAATAGTGGTATTCCTTGTGATCAGCTTGGTGAACACTCCTCCTAAGGTCTCGATACCCAGGGACAGAGGGGTCACGTCGAGGAGTAG
Organism: Charanyca ferruginea; assembly: GCA_947361185.1. Taxonomy (NCBI): domain Eukaryota; kingdom Metazoa; phylum Arthropoda; class Insecta; order Lepidoptera; family Noctuidae; genus Charanyca; species Charanyca ferruginea. The sequence continues at coordinate 9,665,262 of OX376080.1, read as the reverse complement.
GATGTCGGTGACGTCTCCGGCTAAGACTCCGCCCTGGACGGCTGCACCCACGGCAACAGCCTCGTCAGGGTTGACGGCGCGGGATGGAGCGCGACCGAATATATCTTGTACTGTTGTTTGTACCTGGGTGTAGGCAATTGGGGATTAATTTCTTGTGGAATTGGGTATTTTACCAAACCGTCAGATAGATTTCCAAAAAATATTGGACACGTGTTTTTTCTTTTTTCACGTAAACAAAAATTGAAGACGATACAATGCGTCGAAAACTCGTGTGACATGACTATGTCAGTACACTTTTACTGGCGAAGAGACGTCACAAACCCTCACTCATGATCTTTGATGCGTTTTATCTTCGTCAGTTTTTATTGATTTGATAAAACAAAAAATACGTATCCAATATTTTTTGCAAATCTAACTGACGGACTAATTAGATTTTTTTGGTAAAATACTCTGTTGCATATTACTTTTAATTACTAATTATCATCTACAGCTTTTTCGAGTTTCCGGTTCATTAAATTAAATCTTGTACAAAATGTGTGTGAGCGTATAACCCAACCGTGTACAGACACGGCCGGGGAATATAACCCCAGTTCAATCTGGCACCTGTCTGATAGACCGCCGAGACAGCCATGAGGGACTGACGTCAGCTTGTGCTGTTAAGGTGCAATTTCTTTTTTGTGTTGAACATTATTAAAAACTTTTATTTAACTTGCAATGTTTGTTGTCCGGCGCGAATCTTGCAACTGAAGTTTAAAGCAGTTAACCTCAACCGATTGTGCTGAAATTTTGCATACGTGTTTAGTTTGGAAAACAATGCATGATTATCTAAGTGACGTAATTTTTCCTTTAAGGCGCGTCCCTGTGCAAAACGCAGCGCTAGCCGTTTTTTGTCCAGTTTTTCGGACCTAAATACTCTGTATCCAAAAGAAATATCAACAAATAAAAAATATATTAAATTTCTACATAATCTTGACTCCAAAATGGTAGATCTCATTTTTGTTTACGAAGTATAGTATTTAACTAATCTCCTCACAACGAAACCACAGAAATGAGAAATAATTATTGAAAACATGCATCTCCTCAGCAAGTAACCATTAATTCTATTTTTTACTAACACTAATGGATAGGCAATTTATTAATGAACATTTTGGTAGAATTTTTTATTTCAAAATCTCAATATGTGATTTTATAAAGATTTAATTCTAATTTGAGCTTATTTTGCTACTGTATCTCTTGCGCGGCGCAGAGGGAAAGAACGCTCAAGGTTATTTGCTCAGGGTACCGCCTTAATATGGCGAATCTAAGATGGCGGAGAAGTTATTTTTATGCACTAAACATAATTTTCTTCTTTTTAGAGCATTTAAATAACAGCTTGTACTTTAAAATGTTTTTTTAGGGTTCAGTACCTCAAAAAGAAAAAACGGAACCCTTGTAGGATCACTTTGTTGTCCGTCTGTTTTACTATTAGCGCAATATCCACGCACCAAGGGTTCCATACATACCATTATCTATACAACATTATACATCGAGCAAAAAAACGGCAAAAAAAAAACGTTTGATGTATGGGTATATGGTATTCTGCTTTTAGTATTTGTTACAGCGGCAACAGAAATACATGAAAATTTCAACTGTCTAGTTATCACGGTTCATGAGATACAGCCTGGTGACAGACAGTAGTAGTAGTAGTAGTAGTAGTAGTAGTAGTAGTATGACGGGCCGGTGTCCGCAACTCCACGACTCAGCGCGTATTTTGCGTACAGGTGGGAAGTAAATCATTCGATCCACCCGAGCTCCCCAAGAAAGGCCAGCAGCGCCTTGACGTCGCTGGCGATCTCCCGTAGGTTACCTGGGTTACCGAAGTACTTTGCCCTGTATGACGCAACCTCAGGGCAGTTCAGAAGCACATGGGCTGCTGTCTCGTCCGCCCCCATGCAGGCTCTGCACAGTGGGCTGTGGTGACAGACAGACAGACGGACAGTGGAAGACTCCGCTGTCCGTAATAGGGTCTTTTTACCCTTTGGGTACGGAATTCTAAAAAGGTACAAAAATGTTTAAGCTTACCTTGGGCATGCGCGTCATGCCACCAACAAGAAGTACTTCCCCAATGTCAGAACGCTGTACTTCAGCATCCTGCAGGGCGCGTTGACACGGAGTGACTGTACGCTTGATCAGGTCGCCGACTAGAGATTCCAGTTTCGAACGGGTCATCTGTTAAAAAAGTTATTTTTTTTAATAATAATCAAAGGAGGCTGTCGTTAGGGGTCTGGATCTAGAGCGTTGTTTTCACATATAGAAGCAACATGAATAATGTAACCAGTATTTTTGTAAAAACTTGACATAATAAGAGTGGAGTTTCTTGCTTGTTCTTCTCCATAAAGACCTACCTACGTTTTGGAACGAGCTACTAACTTCAACTTTCTGACTAACTGACTCTTTAGCAATTCAAAAGTGCCTGTAAATGGTTGTTTAATTGAAATAAATGCTTTGATTTTGAGTTAGAGTATGATTCAGAAGGCAGTACTTCTGAACATGGCCCACATTGTTAGGAGGTTTCTCTCTCTGGAGCCCTGACCACCAATAGCTTGGACCCTGTTCCTGATCCCGGTGAGCTAAATTACTTGTTTTATTAATATTTAAAATGTAATTATATGTACTGTAAGAGCTCAACTTGCTGGGCTCTTACGGTATCGAGGTTGAGGTAAAATAATTTACTGTCAAATACAATTTACAATCAAAGAGGGACTCTGTTATAAACACTTGTAGAATAATACGACAGCCTCTGACGGCTGGTCATATAAAAAACCAAAAAGTGAAAAATAACTTTAAAACAGAACACACATGACTTTAGTTTCGGAAGTCGGTGGCTTGGCTGTTCTATTTGTTGTTTTGTATTGGTTTTTGAAGGTGGTTGTCTTTTTTGTAAAAAAAGCTTTTTTATTTTCCGCTTTTTAGTACTTCCTTATCATCCAAATCCATTAAGAAATGGCAACACAGTCAAAACAGAGATTGAAAGTACAAGGTGAGAACATTACAACATCATCCATGTATATTTTTTTTTACTTTCTGCCGATTTTTTCAAAAAGTGCTGAATCAATTGCGATAAAATTTATATGGGACCACCCTTGAGGCATACCCTATCCATCAAAAAAAGAATTTTCAAAATCGCATTACGTTTGCCGGAGAAATCGCAAACAAACATAAAAAAAAAAAAATTACAGACGAATTGAGAACCTCCTTTTTGAAGTCGGTTGAAAATAAAACTAACGTTCTAAGTACGAAATACTTCTAAAACGACTCCCAGAGTATTTAGACGAAGTCATATAGTCTATGGTTTCGACCAGCATGCCAAATACATGCAACCTTTACATTACCTAAATAGAAAGAATAAACGGAAATAGTTAATTATTTCCAGGAAAATCAGCAGTCGCGATGACGACCTCTCTTCTCACGAGACATTTCGTCTTTGTATATAAATATGTATGTGAGCGTATAACCCGACCGTGTACAGACACGGCCGGGGAATATAACCCCAGTTCAATCTGGCACCCGTCTGATAGACCGCCGAGACAGCCATGAGGGACTGACGTCAGCTTGTGCTGATAAGGTGCTTGATAAATTCATTCACGCGGCATCTTACGTGGGAGATTGAAAGCAAACGCGAAGCGGCGTGAAACCAACAAACAGACGAAACCACAGATATAGATAGACCTAGATAACGCAAGTAACACGATCTGTATGAAAACCCAGCGTGCCATTTTTTGGACGTCACAATGTAATACGAATGTTTTGTTTTTCCTAAATTTGGTATTACTGAGGGTATTACATTAAAAATAACTGTTTTTTAAATTAATTACGCATAATATTAATCACAAAATGACTTACCGATGGAATGAAACGTTTACTTTATTTTTTTACTTACGATTTTTTATCGTAAGTTAGACACGCGAAGTAGTTGCTCTTGCGTCATCTAGGTCTATCTATATCTGTGGTCGAAACCTTTTCAAGTGTCCTACGATGTCAAATGAAGGTTGGGTGCGGTGCGGTGCGGCGCGGCGCGAAGCGAAGCGAACGCGATCAGTTGGCTTGATATTTCGCGCGAAACGGGTGCCGTGCCGTGGTTTCTTTTTTGTTATAATGTGGGAAGTAGACATTTTAATATAATTCTATACAAGAACATCCTATATTATGGGATAAAGGGAACAAAAATGATCACAACCGGTTATTATCGTATCATGATGACATGTACAGAGTTCACTGAACGAAGGCAAGCGGCGGGCGGTTCGCGCGTGCTTAGGACAGTGCCGCCGCTTCGCGTTGAAATCGCCTGTCATCGCTTCGCGTTCGCTTTGGACCGCCTACGTAAGACGCCGCGTTAGACGCTTTAAAATACCGACTTGAAAGCGTCTGGCTAAAGTTAAAATCATTATCATCATAATTTCAGCCGAAAGACGTCCACTGCTGGACGCAGGCCTCCCTCAAAGGCCGATTACCGAAAACCCCCCCGTTTAGTCATAATCGCCACGCTTGGCAGGCGGGTTGGCGATCGCAATATTGTTGTTAAGGCACAGAGAACGCTGCTACCCATTCTCTGGTGAGTCCCTTAGTCCCTCAGTCCTTAGATATGGGATGGTGCCTATTCTTTACGTCCGACACCACACGAACGAAAAAAAGTTAAAATAAGCCGGCTCTATTGAACGCAAGTGATTAAGGGCGCCGTTTCCGGTCGAACTAACGTTAACGCGAGTATAATTGTTTTTTTTTTTGTTTCATCTAACGCAATGTTCGAACACAAACGAGTGAGTGAGAACGCGATAACATCGCACGGAAATAGGCGCGCGGAGATTTCACAAAACTTGTTCCAGGAAATACGTGTTTTTGAAAAACCTTTACAAGATTTTGTTAAAAATGTTTATAATTTAGAATCTCCATTGCATGTCCAAGGTTTCTATAAAGCTGTATTTTACCGATTCAATGTATGAGTGCATTATGAACGGCCAAAGTTCAGATAGAAATTGTGCAAAAAAAGCTGATTATCAGACGTGGTTACTCCATTTGTTTCTCAAAAAAGTTTATTTTTTGGCTTCATACAAACCTAGATTTAAACCACAAGATACCTGTGTGTTAAATATATTTGGAGAATAATTTGTTATAACGCCGTAATCTTGTACGAGCGTTTGTATGGGAAATATGACGGGATGGGCGCTCTTGAGGTATCTTTACAAAAATAGGCCCCAGTACTGAAACTAGCAAGTACAACTACTGCCTTAACGACATTATAGAAAACAATCATTCACTCAAGGACTTTCTTTGGACCGTGGGTGCGTTTACAACACAAAGAACCCTTCTATTCTAGACAATATTCATCTGTGTATTCATTGTAATCTGTCCTCAAAAATCCAGCTGTTAAAATGACGTAAGCTATTGGACAATGAGGTCTGATACAACTAAAAAGTGTTCTTATGTTCATTACCTTAAGGTTCATGTGCTTTGGTCCAGAAGCGTCCATGGTCAGGTACGGTAGATTGATGTCGGTCTGCAGGGAGCCTGATAGCTCAATCTTCGCCTTTTCAGCAGCTTCCTTGAGACGCTGCATCGCCATCGCGTCTTTGCGGATGTCCAGGCCTTGCTGTGAAGGGAAAATGTTATTTATATAAATGTGTTTCTCAAAACTTACTAATATTGTGATGAAATCCGGCGAAAACCAGGGCATTAACTTCAAAGAAACTAAAAAATCATGGCGAGATCCATACATTCATTTGGATGAAAAGAAAAAAAATTTTTAAACCCCCGCATAATTAAAACATTCGAAATGAAAATAACACTTTTCCGTGTCATCCCGTTGCCATGTGTTTATAAAAAATAAAGTGACAACTGACATTAACGGAGGAATCAAATTGCGAAATGGAAATTCCTTCTGAAATATTGAGCTTTTCGTCAAACTATTTACTTTTAACATCCATTATTGCGGGGTGTTAAAAATATGAAGGTACCCAAGAGCGTCATGGTGGTGTCATCTTCCCTATTGAGAAACTCCTTCTTTTTCGAAGTCGGTTGAAAAGTTTGCGTAATACTCACGTCACGTTTGAATTCATCGACCAAGAAGTTAACGATGACATTGTCGAAGTCTTCACCGCCAAGCAGGGTGTCTCCGTTGGTGCTCTTGACTTCAAAGACGCCCTTCTGGATCTCAAGCACTGAGATATCGAAGGTACCGCCTCCCAAGTCGTACACGGCGATGCTGGTGACAAAATGTGAGATTGAATTTAAAGTTTCGCTGATGGTGGCGCATGAGTTGGATCATTCGGTTCCCTTCAAAATGGTCGAGCTAAATGCCGATCCGTGCGTCATGTTCGTGAACGGGCGCCGTTGGTTGGGAGTGGTCATCTTTTAGCTGCCTCGGTTAACTTATTTTGAACTAACTTTTGCCCGCGACTTCGTCTGCGTGAATGTCGGTTATCGCGGATTAAAAAGTAGCCTATGTCCTTCCCCAGGGTTTAAGCTATTGTCATACCAAATTTCATTAAAATCGGTTCAGCCGTTTCATCGTAAAAGCGAGAGACAGAGTTACTTTCGTATTTATAATATTAAAGTACGGAAGTAAGGATTGGATTGTTTATTATGATTATATTTTTATCTAGACCTCTTAACATGTATGACTTGTTACATTGTTCTCACATTGTACCTGTAAAGTTCCATATCTAAAGTTGTAATATTTTATTGATTTTAAAACAGTATTCATGGAGTTTCTTGCTCGTTCTTCTCCATAGAAACCTACTTTTTGGAAAGAGCAACTAGCTTCAACTTTCTAACTCACTAAATCTTTGACAGTTGAAAAGTACTTGTAAATATTCTATTGGAAATAAATGGTTAATAAATAAACAAATAAAACCTACAGAGTCAATACAGTAGCAGCCCTAGTGAGTCTGGCAAGATTAGGTAATTATTTTTGAAAATGGCGGGAGTGGTCCTTATGTAAACTCTATATTTTGTGGTATAGGTACTCACATTTTGTCATCAGTCTTGTCCATGCCGTAAGCTAGAGCCGCCGCTGTCGGTTCGTTGATCACTCTCAACACGTTCAAACCAGAGATTTGACCTGTTGACATATTGATTGTGTCAAAACTACTATTGCAAACTTTTTTGGAAATAAAACTTTTTAAAGTATTTTGCACAACTTGTTCATTAGAATAGAATGCTTGAGTACATACAGTACTCATATATTATGTCGAACTTTACTTAGAGGGTCGAGCTGTTGGCCTCAAACCACAATGTGAACTTCATCTCCTTTGTGGTGAAAGTACCAACCGATCATCTGTCGAACTTCACGAAGGAGGAATTTTGGTGGAAAGGTGTTGTGTTTCGTCGCTTCCGAAATTACCTGCTGACACCGCGTGACACACGACGTCGACTTTACGTGTGAAATAGGATATTACATTTTTTTTTTATAATTAAGTATTATGACGTATTCGTTTATAAGTATTTGGGCAGTATTGAATGGAGCGGTGACATCTTTATCAGAGTTTATTCACCCAAAAATGTCCTCGTCCTCATTATACAAGTTTGTAAGAATAAAAATAATTCCAATTCTTCCTTCATACATTTACAGGCTTAGGACTGTCAGAAACATTTTTATGAAAATAAGCAATGTTTTAATCGCGTCTAGAGGCTTTATATTGGGTGGAGCAGCTTTGTAAGACGACTAAAATACCACGGTGTTTAAGCTTATGTCGCGGAGAACTTTGATTGCGAAATGTAGGAAACGTCAATTTGTAGTTAAAATATGAAGCGATAGATGTCGCCACACTTAAAAAATGTTTTTACATAAAAGACCACCTCTTTCGAAAAGTAAAAATAACTTTAAATTCGCGGCGGCTTTGGTTGTGTTTGTTGTTTTGAATTGCCACCAAAGTGCGAATTTAAAGTTATTTTTTACTTTTTGAAGGCGGTTGTCTTTTTTTTAAGCGTTTTAGTGCTTACTTCTTCACACAGATTCATTACGAAACCGCGACACCAAAAAATAGTCATCCCTTAATTTTTCTACCTTCAGGGTGGAATATTTCCATGAAATTTACATGGGACCCACTTTGAGGCATCTCATGTCACTATCAATTAAAAGAATTGCTTTTAGAATCATCGAAATCGGAGTACACTGAAAAAAGTTATGCGTGGTCATACATAAAAAAAATGTACATACATAATATCGAATTGAGAACCTCTCCCTTTTTCAAAAGAAGGTTCTCAAGTTCTTAAAGTCTGTTGAAAAGAAATAATGCTATCACGCACCAGCATCCTTAGTGGCTTGTCTCTGCGAGTCATTGAAGTAAGCGGGCACGGTGATGACAGCGTTCTTGACAGTTGTGTTGAGGTAAGCCTCGGCTGTCTCCTTCATCTTCACAAGGACGAACGCTCCGATTTGAGACGGAGAGTACACTTTACCGTCACTGCCTGTTTTGGGACAAACAAAATTATTCTTTTTAATGATTTTCCATCATCATCAGCTGGAAGACGTGCCCTGACTTTGCCCTGCAGTGGGACAGTACAGGCTAAATATCAGAATAATAATAATAAGGTATAATAAATGCAATGTGCCGCGGTTTCTAGGAAAGCGGCGTGCATGAGGCACGCGACTAGCTGGTACCGCGACTACTGTCGCACCGCTGCAAAAGTGTACCGCGCACTGGCGCGGACACCGATCGGCGGTGCTTATCTTGCTAACAAAAGACTCCCGACGAAGTATCAGATAATTACATATTTACCTAAACCTCGGTTAACAACTGAGTTAGTAAGTTAACACCTTAGTATTCATAAAACTTCATGCATATAAGTACAAAGGAGGACTTAATGCCTTAGGTATTCTTTACGGCTTGCTGACGATTCAGACACTTTTCTTCATAGATGATTCGGACACCAATAAAAAAGCTGTTTTGTATAGTCCGATAAAAAACTTACAACTATAAGATCCGGTTAAAAACTGTATTTTTACCACTATAGGCTAAGCGGAAGACGGACTTCGACTGTTTAAATGATTGAATCGTCAGTAAGCCTTCTATACCATTCAACCAAGGGTGGTAATGCGATAACATGGCAGGTGCATTATAAGAAGGTTGGTAGGGGTGTGGCTGTCCTTAGCTTTGATGCCGAGCGAGGCACCGGAGTAAAGCGGAGCGTAGTTGCGAACTGTGCGGAGCGAGGCCAAGTCGGCTGCAAAATCCCGACAGTATTTTTCAGCTTCCTGATATTTTATGAATTTTTAAACCAGTTCATAAATTCTTGCCCACTGAAGCGAAGCGAGATTTTATGCAATTCCATTAATATTGGCATCGGTAGGTTGGCGAAAAGCACCACCCCATTTCTACCCGTGGGTGTCGTAGAAGGCAACAGAGGGATATTGACCAGAGGATGGGCTTCTGAAAATACCATAACACCTACTGCGATCGCCAACATGCATCGGTCAATCACGGCGATTACGGCTGAAACCCCCCCCCCCCCCCTTGGGAGAGACATGATGATGATGAATATTGGTACAGCACTGGTTTTCAGTGTTTACCAAAAAAAAACACCGGACAAGTGCGAGTCGGACTCGCCCACCGAGGGTTCCGTACATATTTGTAGGTACATATCCATACTTCTATACTGATCCATACCTACTATCCATACTTTAATCTACATAATGTTATAAATGCGTTTTTGCGACATAAACGGCCGTATCTTTTTTTCACGTTAACATAGATGGGTGATTTTTTTACAGCATGAATGGACTATAGACTTGAGTATATGGTATTAATTTCAACTGATACCTCCACCCGTTCCCAAGATAAAGGGATACACAGGCACAGAGACACACGGGGGGGGGGGGGGGCGTACAGACAGATAGACAACAAAGTGATCCTATAAAGAAAAAAAAGGGTTCCGTTTTTCCCTTTTGAGGTACGGAACCCTAAACACTACATTTATCCAATGTATAACTTACCTTGCACCCAAGCATCTCCATTAGACGCCCTGACCACCTTGTAAGACAGATTCTTCATATCCTTCTGAACCTCGGGGTCATCGAACCGCCTGCCGATCAGACGCTTGGTCGCGTAGAAGGTGTTCCCACTGTTGGTCACTGCTTGGCGCTTGGCTGGCATGCCGACAAGACGCTCTCCCTCCTTACTGAAGGCGACGTGGGAGGGCGTGGTACGGGAACCCTCGCTGTTCTCCACAACCTGAGAGGATGGAATTATGGATTTAGTATGTGGTAATTTTTAGGATATGTTGACAATCCGCTTAAAATCTACATGTATAAAAATTAATTGCTGTTCATTAGTCTCGCTCACGGGAGCGGCTGCACCGATTTGGTTAATTTTGGTCTTGAAATATTTGTGGAAGTCCAGGGAAGGTTTAAACGGTGATAAAAAATTTAAAATCAATTGACAAAACGTCTGTCAGGTCAGGTAGTCGATATAAACTAAAAAAATGGATAAACATATTGATGTTTTGTTCGAAAAAAGACTCAAACATGTAAACCTTTTTGTCAGTCTGTTATACATAAGATAAGAATGCAGGAATCTGAATAGGGTATTTTAACAAAACAATCGAATTAGTCCGTCAGATAGATTTCCAAAAAATATTGGACACATGTCTTTTCTTGAAAATGAAGACAAAAAAGTGCGTCGAAAACTCGTGTGACGTCACTATGTCAGTACACTTTTATTGGAGAAGTGACGTCACAAACCCCCACTCATGATCTTTGATGCGTTTTATCTTCCTCAGTTTTTATTGACTTGATAAAACAAAAAATACTTATCCAATATTTTTCTATAATCTAACTGACGGACTTATTGAATTTTTTTGGTAAAATACCCTATTATGGCACAAAGTAATACCTACTCCAATTTTAAGAGAATCAGACAAAAAAAAAATGACGATAGTTTATGAGGTTATATTATTATTGTATGTAAATTAAAAGTAGTTTACATTGCTAGATATATTTTTTGGAGGTCAGTTTGACCCTAATAAAATAGATTTTTATATGGTGTTAGGTACTAATTATTTTTTTAAACTGAATGAATCATAAACTCATCATATTCTACGTGCTGACATTCTAAAGCATTATCTGTCATAGTGATAACTAAAATAGGATATTTGAGATAAAAATTACGTAACACAAGAATGTGCCGCGGTTTCTAGGAAAGCGGCGTGCATGAGGCACGCGACTAGCTGGTACCGCGACTACTGTCGCACCGCTGCAAAAGTGTACCGCGCACTGGCGCGGACACCGATCGGCGGTGCTTATTTTCAGATTTATAAGGTCCTTTAGGGTACTACATATAGATAGTGCAATCCACGAAGACGCGCCCCACCAATTTTTGATTTACGGGATTTTCGGATTTTCGTGTCGCACTGTCCTGATTATTCATTATAGTGTGCGCGTGCACTCATAGGTAATTAGTGTGTACCGATAACACTCAACCATTGACGGAAGCTTGCACACATATACTATAAACGGTTAGGCGGTAAAGTGGGGCGCGTCTTCGTGGATTGCACGCACTATAGGGTGGTGTGGTAGCTTTGGCTGATCGACGGATACCGGTCGACTAACTAATCGATTCACTGCCAGTCGATGGCATCGGTCGACGTTGATCGAGTAACGGAGTTACTCGATCAACTATAATCCATAACTTATAATAATCAAGCAGATCGAAAAAAAAAACGAAAAAATGATTGAATCGGACCAGTACCTAGTTTGCGGATCACACACACACATCATCACTTATATCATAAAAACCATTATAAACATTTTTTAAATTTTTGTCCGTCTGTCTGTTTATTCCGAATAATCTCTGAAACGGCTGGACCAATTTTGACGGGTTAATGGGACTGGCAGATAGCTGATATTATAAGGAGTAACTTAGGCTACTTTTATTATTTAAAAAAGTAGGGTTTCGCGCAAAAAAAAAGCCCTGCTGATAGCTGACAAGGAATAAAATCACTCCTGACTCTAAAGTTAGAGAACTTTTCGTATTACCAAATTTTAATCTCGCAATAACTGTCTATCCGAGAGTAAATCGCTATACGGCCAACATGCATCGAGATAACAAGTTATCCGAGACTAATATAATGGCGGCTGCTAAATTACCAGCTGACAATGACAACTTGTGTGAATATCATTGACAGTTGAAACCATTAAAAACCGGCAAAATTATGTAGACGTAAAATCTTGCGTTCTGCTTTCTAAACAATTGTATTTATATTTTAGTTGGCTTACACATGTCTTTTATTCATCAACTCAAGAGTAACAATACTTAGTGAATATTCTTCGTTTGCAATAGGAAGTTAATTGAGACTTAGGTCAATGAGTAAAATTACTCAAGTGTTATAGTTACTCTGGTATAACATGGCATTTTACTCTTTTTTTATCTTTTAGCCGTGAAATAAAATAGCAGCATGGCAGTTTAAGTATGGAAAGACTAAAAATATTTAAATTCTTTTCTCAGATTTAGACATACTTATAGGAATTATTAAAAGTTTGGTGAATTTCAGTTTTGCCAAGATTAACCACTATAAAATTTCTCCTATTTTTCGATATTGACCTAAGTTAATGTGAGGGTATAGTCAATATCCTATATAATACTAGCTGACCCGACAGACGTTGTCCTGCCCCTATCTACCTACTTACCTACCCTACACCAACCTTACACTTACCCTACACCTACTTAAAAAAAAAAAGTATCCTATGCTCCTGGTTCTAAGCTACCTCCCCACCAATTTTCATCCAAATCGGTTCAGCCGTTCTTGAGTTATAAATAGTGTAACACTAACACGACTTTCTTTTATATATATAGATAAAGCGAAAAGATTTGTATTTTTATTTGTTTGTAACAAATAAACTCAAAAGCAACCAATTTCCAATTTCAAAAATTCTTTCACCATTAGAATGCTACATTATTCCTGAGTAAGCTATATTTATCAATTGAAAAATTAAGAATCCTTGAGAAAATTCACGCGTAGCCGTAGGCAAAGTGCTAGTACTACGTAAAGGTACGTAAAAAAGTTGTTTGTATTCATCAGGCGGTGAAAGACTTTTCACCGCCTGATGAATGGTCAGTCAATTAAAAGTAACCTTGCATAATAATAGAATCCTTACCTTGGGTGTCTTGCCTTCCATGACGGCAACACAAGAGTTGGTGGTACCCAAGTCGATACCAATGACAGCGCCGCGGACTCCCTCCGACCTAAGTACATAATATAACAGATTATAAATGGATATTATCAAATGTAGTATTACATCATGTCCATTTGAGTGGAATTGTTCACAGGGTATAAAAACACATCACCGCTGTACTACAGGAAAGTCAAAAAAGTGGCGTAAGTGACAGAAAAGCTGAAAGGGAATCGATTTTCTTGGTATGGGCATGTGAAGAGAAGGGATGAAACGCATGTGACCAAAAGAGTAATGAATATTAATGTGAATGGATGGAGAGGGAGAGGAAGGCCAAAGAAAAGATGGATGAATTGAATGAAGAATGATATGAATAAAAAGGGAATCAGTGAAAGCATGACAGTTGACATTGACAGGACGAAATGGAAGAAGAAAACATGTTGCGCCGACCCCAAGTAACGAGTACCTAGGCATGGTACAGAATAAAAAATATTCACAATGATAATAAGAATATATATCTTTCTGTTTCATAAATTACCCATGATAAGCTAAATGAATGCATAGGTAACTTTTATATTTTGAACTTGGTTAAGTATAATGTGCCGCGGTTTCTAGGAAAGTGGCGTGCATGAGGCACGCGACTAGCTGGTACCGCGACTACTGTCGCACCGCTGCAAAAGTGTACAGCGCAGTGGCGCGGACACCGATCGGCGGTGCTTTAAGGGGGATAGTACTCACAGCACGCTCCATACAAAAGTAGTCTTAAGGGTGCTTAAAAAAAGAAACAGGTTTTCCACACTGATAAACCCGGTACCGATCAGTATACAGAAACAGGTAAATCCGTCCTTATTGACAACCAAATGTCTTGGTCCAGGTAATTGGTACCGATAAGTGAACCTGTTTCTAAGTGAGTGCATAAGATAACATGGGAATTACTCTAGACTCACCTGCACTGGGCCTCAAGTCTGCTATTAAAATAGTGTCAGAATGGTCTATCATCATTGATTTCATAATTGTTGATTTTGACAAGTTTGGTAACCTACTAATATAATGGCGTCATTATGACTTACCAATGGTCAACCACTGACACGTTCAACCATTGAAAGAAATGATAATAAGACAGAATGGTAATCTCATACAAAATGACAACTGAATTGCTAAAATTTTGACAGTTCCTTTGATCGGTGACCTACCATTAAAACGTCATTGTGCAGTCATTGCTTTTAATTCGACCAACCAATGATCAACCATTATGAATTTAGCAGATTACGAACTTTTAGCAAAATGATAATGAGATCGTGTTGGAATTACGAAATTATAAAAATAGCAGACTTGGCCCCCAGGATACCTGCCTTGCTATTCTGTTACAATCTCCCTCGGTAAACACCTAGCTGAAGTGAGCTGTCATCCGATTGTAGTGCTTTGTAAATCCCTAGCATCGGGACAGATGACAGCTCACTTCACCTAAGTGTTCACCGAGGGAGATTGTAACAGAATAGACATACTGTTTCTTTATGTAAGCACTCTATGTCATATTTCATGCCCCACATTGGGGATAAATAATCCCCAAACACTAAACTTAATTACTTTTAGCTTACTTAAAAAAACATGCTGTTCCATACAAGTGTATTTAATTATTCACCTTGCGCAAGCGTGATGATCAGTGCTCTGTAATACAGAGAAGGAATAAGTACCCCCACCCCACTCCCGCCACTGCAGGGCAAAGGGCTCCTACAGACTCTGTATCTAGAATAGGTCTCTATCCTCATCACCCATATAACTCGTATTGTATTTGGCTTGCATTCTAAATTATCATCGAATCATAGGATCCATAGCACTAAGCATGTATTCAATATTGACACATGAACATGATGCAATTAAGTTGATTGAAAAGAAATTAAAACATTTTTATTTTTGTATTTCAACATTTTTGTGACTTTGCTTTTGCAACTTAGAAAAAAAACCATGTTGCTAGATCATTCAATCTTCTTAAAAAATATTATTATCATCAGAATTTCCTACATTTGACTTTATAAAATCCCAGGTTTTTGAAAGATGAAAAAAGGGAATTTTACTTGAAGAGGAATTGAAGGTTTAATTTTTTTTAATGATCTAGGACTTATAAGTAAATTAATCTTAAGTTCCTTTTGGAGAATGAAAGTAGAACATTCCAGCATCTTAAATAGACAAAATTTTTATGGCCCAATTTTAGAACAGTTTCATAAAATTCAAAGTACCGATGGGAGCCCTTCTCGAACTTGGAATTTTACCAAGAAGTTCAATGAACCTAGTCTTCACGATGTTCAGAAATGCCTTACACAGATAATTTACACATTCTTAGAGCAAGGAGGTCAACCAAAACCCTAATTTATTATGCATTCAAAGGTCAACCGAGATATGCAATAAGTTAGGTTATGATGAAATATTATAAGGAAAAAAATGCTTATTTTACACTTACTTGTGCCTGTATTGGACAGCATGTTGCTGGTAAATGGGCACTGTGGGGGCTGCGGTCTGAAATTCACGATAAATAAGGCGAAATGTTAACCTAGACATTTTAGTAGTCGGGTCCATGTGTCCTCGGAACCGGCACGAATAATCAAGGGGAACACAAAGAAATAACACAAATAGCTACAGGAATATAGAAATTATTAAGTTTTTGACATTTTCTGACAATGTGACATACGATTTTCATTCGTTTTCAGAAATAAAATGGTCACTCACGTTTCTGATAATTGAGGAGAAATTCCTTTGTGTGTATAAGTCTGAACTTATGCCGGAGCACTCCAAAGCCTTACGGCCAATTACCCGCGTAGCGGTCAACATTTTTACGACAATATTCTCAACTATTTAATTTATTTGCTAGCTTTATTTCACTTCAAACAGAACATGTGGGTGACGCAACTTCATGAAACTATGAAAGAACAATTTTTACTTTTTTTTCTAGCACTCCTCGAAGAACAAAAGTTGCCAACACAAAAAAAAGTAATGCCGGTCGCCCTAGAATGTTCTCCTCTTTTCTTTACGACTAGAACGTTTTCATTGGCACACAAATATCCTACTATATTTGGATTGGTTTACAATCGATGACGTCATAACTTGAGCCAATGGAATGTACGGAATTATTTGCATGTTGTGTTGCTGTCACTGAAAACTGGCTCGTTATGTAATTTCGCAATAATAATGGAAAATGAATTTTCAGTGGGTAGGTTAATTTAAATGGTTTTAAATTCTGCGAAAATAACTAAATGGTCAACATCATTTTAAAATTAACTAGCCGGTTTTAACCACACAACTGTTAGCGCCACCTAGTGATGACTAATAACATAAACATTTACATAAATTTTATAAACTTTGTCAGGAGATGGCGATATGTGATCGTTCTAAATATTTTCAACGGACACTGAAAAAACTAGGAAACTTCAAGACTTCAATTATATTTTGAACCTAATGTATGTATTTTAGTGTTTGAGGATTTATTTATAGATTCATTACTAGTACATGATTCAGCTAGTAAAAATACCTGCTTAGCCCAGCTTAGCCCGCGATATCCGGACAGTAAAATTCAGTGTAGTGCACAAACGCCGTACATTCAGTCTTAGATATTATTACCTATCTTTATACCGTACTAATTACTTAAACGCGACTACCTACTTAGTTTCCTGGTATTCATGAATTAAGTACTTACTTGTTAAAGTAAAAAATTAATAACATACAATTTCTGAAAATACTGACTTTATTCAATTCAATCTAGGTAGAGTGTATTTATTTATTGCACATTACATAAATACATATTGAACTAAGTACAGGTAATAATTAAAGGCCAGTGCATAATCGCTTACAAACTGGACATTTACAGTAAAATATATACTACCGTACCTAGGATCTGTTAACAATTTTAGGATTTTTATGGGTACGTAGAGTCACAAGGGTGTCATAGAGCGTATGACAACGAAGTGATCCTATAACAGTGTATTTTGATATAAGTAGGTACGGAATGCTAAATGCTAAGCTTTTTATTTTTCGCTTTTTAGTAGGTACCTACTCCGTATCATCCAAATCCATTATGAAACGGCAACACAGTAAAAACAGAAATTGCAAAGCAAGTTTAAGCCGGTGCAATAGAGAAAGGAATCTAAAATGGCGGCATGTACTTGCGTTGACAGGTAGTACAGTCAGCATATAAACAAGTTAAAGTTTTGTTTCTAATTAAAGATAATAAAAACAAGAATGGGACACATTAATTTCAAACTAGCTTCTGCAAACGGCAAACGTCAAAGATTCAGGTTTGCTTACATTTTAATTCTACTAATTAGCGATTATCTCATAAACACTTGGACCGATTTACATAATTTAAACGAATAAAATGGTTGTAGACCTATACCTTTCATTTGACACCAAAATCGTTAAGATATCTCAACAAACAAAAAAACACATTTTCAAGTTCCATAACTTTTTTTATCTACGCGCGAGGTTGAAGTATAGACGGCACTTATGTGCGAGCGAGAGAACATGATAAGCGCCGCCATTTAAGATTCCTTTCTTTACTGAACCGGGTTATACAAGATTGGAGACTAAACATCATCATGTATATTTTTTTGCTTTCTGTCGGTTTTTCATCATCTTTGTATAATGTTGTGCTTTCTGTCGGTGTTTTCCAAAAGTGCTGAATCAATTACGATAAAATGTATAAGGGACCACCTGTGAAGTCTACCTTTTTAAACAGAAAAAGAATTTTCCAAATCTGTCCAGGCGTTTTCAAGTAATCGGTGAACTTATATCTAAGTATACTTAGTACAATAAAGCTAAGAGTTTATGTTTGTTTGGTTGAACGCGCTAATCTCAGGATCTACTGGTTGGAATTGGAAAATTCTTCTTGTGTTGGATAGTCCATTTACCGAGGAAGGCTATAGGCCCATGCGAAGCCGAGTCGGGTCGCTATAAAAATTAAAAAAGTTCCGACGAATTGAGAACCTCCTCCTTTTATGAAGTCGGTTAAACGGGACGCTGCATGCACGATCTTAGCACGGCCACGGTCTTGTCATGTTCGGGTGTGTACTGTGGATAGAGCTATAAGTGGACCATTAAAATGGACAATTGACTAAAATTCTTTGGTATTTCTTCTGCAGTGCTAAATTATTATCGATTTACAATGCCAGATTTGCTTAAGTACATAATTTAATAACGAGGTAATTACTTACGTATGTACATAAACCTTAATTTTATTTACATTATAATTGGATAATTGCACTTATGTATTGACTTATTGAGATCATTCTTAGTAACTAAGTATTGAATAGTAGATACCTTATAATTCCCAGTTTCCCAAAGGAAAATGTTTTTGTGATGAATAATCGTACTTATCTACTTATTTATAGTCACGTTAAGTTTTCGTTGGAGAAACTCCGAGATTAATAATTAAAATTACAATAACATTTGATGGACGGAATAATAAAATTGTGAAACAAAGGTATCTTTTTAAGTTTGAATTATTAACTAAATTGTTGTATTTTCACACAATAAATTACTTAACTGGAGGTATTCTTCTAGTTGCAATAATTATTTTCTTACAACTGTTATTGCTGTAAAATAATCTGACACATCTGGCATATTTAATTAGTTTAATGTAATTAACCTTTTGACCGCCACAGTCATGTCATTGTATAGATGACAAACCATTATGTGCCCAGCACGCCACAGTTATAATAAAGATGAGAAACCATACTGTGCCCAGCATGCCACGGTCTGCATGACAGACTTCTATACGGCGCCGAGGGTACGTTTTTGCTTTTTCAACCGACTTCAAAAAAAGAAGGAGGTTTTCGAGTCGAAACTTATTTTTTTTGTTTGTGTTCTGTATGTATTGCCACCAACTTGCGAGTTTAAAGTTATTTTTTAATTTTTGAAGGCCTGTTTTTGTAAAAATGTTTTTTTTTTGATATGGCGGTCAAAAGTTGAATTCATTTTTGAGAAATTGCAAGCTTTCTCGTTTTGGTAGAACTATAGTCCTCCAGTATCGTGGAACTAGTCAGGTGTGGTAGAAGATGGTGCCGGGGCTGGTGGTTCGTCTCTAGCAGCCAGGAGTGAGCGGAGGGCTAGGGCTTCCTGGCGAAGAGCGGCAACATGTGCTCGAAGCGACGCGTTCTCTTGTTCTAGGAGGCAGGCTCGCCAGGCAATCTGGTGCAGAAATATTATTGTTATGGACACATATTACTTAACTCATCATCATCTGCCTAGCCTTTCATAATGGGGTCGGCTTCCAGTCTCAGCTGAATACCAGTGTTTTACATGGAGCGACTGCCTATCAGACTTCCACAACCCATGCAGTTACTGGGTAAAACCGATACCCCTTGGTAAGACTGGCTGTCAGACTTTCTGGCTTCTGACTACCTAAAACAACTGCCAAAATTCTACAAATGACAGCCGGGACCAACGGCTTTGTGCTTTCCAAGGCACGGAGGGAACTTGGTATGAAAGGAATGGTCAGCCATCCACAGACCGACCGTGGCCAGCGTAGCTTAACCTTTGACCGATCCGTACGGCATTTACAAACTTAGAACATATTTGTTATCAATACCTGATCTTCTCTGATACGTCTGGCGTCTCTAGACTTCTTGGCAGCTTGATTATTCCGTCGCCGTCTTTCAAAATACTTCTCATCTTTCAACTCTGGTGGGATCGGTCTCTTCTCGCCGCGGCGACGGATGTCCAGCTCGCTAGTCGGCGATGGGAGCACTGTAGATAATAAAAAAGAGAGAGATCTGATAACTTGTTGACAGTGCGAGCCATTTGCTCTCGTCTTGGCAACATTTTACATGAATACTAGCGGGCCTGGCAGACGTCCTGCCCTTAAAAAAGTCCTACAACTCGACTGCAGCGCCACCTACCAGGTCCAATGGTGAATCTAAACCCTTCTCGAATCCACTTTCATACACACGCACAAAAGATTTTTTATAAGATGTTTTGATGGGATTTCATTTATCTTTTTGTAAGTTGCCTGAGACAATATTTTTTTTTTATTTTGTTATTTTTTTTTTACTTTAAGTATTATTTTGTTGTTTGTATACCTACTAATACTAGCTTAAATACCAAATTTTGATGATCATCAGAATTAGATATAAATACAATCTAAAGTATAAGAGCTATGCAATTGAAACTTTATATATTTAATAAGTCAACTATTTACATCATATCCCGAGAATTTTGTTTATCTGGCATAATCCAAACCCAAGTTATGATGGTTCAAAAAAAACGACGAAGCGCTTCGTGAAAAGGTAGTTAGGTGGTGTCCTAGCGCATCGCTTTGCTTGTAAGAAGAAATCTTAGACAATACTAAGAGGTATACTTACAAGTGGTGTTCCTCGGCGGTAGGTGATGACAATACGGCGGGATACAGTGCAGTTGCGGCGGTAACGCAGCCAGTAATGGATTCACCACGCTATGCACATCTGAAATGAATGAAGAAGTAATTTACAGTTCAACTTAAATCCACAATAATCCATAATATACAAAACATACAAATAATAGTACTATTCATCATCATCATTTCAGCCGAAAGACGTCCACTGCTGGACATAGCCCCCCCCCCCCCAAAGGGGGGTTTTGCCATAATCGCCACGTTTGGCAGGCGGGTTGGCGATCGCAGTATGGTTGCTACAAAGGCACAGAGAACGCTGCTGCCCATTCTCTGGTCAGTCCCTTAGTCGCCTCTTACGACACCCACGGGAAGATATGGGATGGTGCTATTCTTTACGTCCGACACCACATGGACAGTACACCATACGGATAGTACTATTACCCATACTTTAATATCATAAATGCAAAAGTAACTCTCTTCACGATGAAACGACTGAACGATTTTAATAAAATTTGGTACGTAGATAGCTTGATCTCTGGGGGACAACTACTCTTTAATCCCCGACTTCGTCTGCATCCACGATAACCGACATTCACGGGGACAAAGTCGCGGGCAAAATCGTATAAAAGAGTCTTCGTAACATTAGTCCACATCGCTGTCAATGGGACATATGGCCAAAAGCTAGCGTCATTGTCTCGTTGTATCATCATCATTATCATATCAACTTATCACCGTCCACTGTTAAACGTAGGCCCCAGAGATCGCCAACCAACCCGCTCTTGGGCAGCCCGCGTCCATCCGCTGCCTTCTTCAAATCGTCGGTCCATCGGCATCGTGCCGCAGGGCGTCCCACACTACGCTTGCCCAAATGCAGTCTCCACTCTAAAACTAGTCTGCTCCATCTACCGTCGGTCGGCACACATATGGCGGGCGCCACTCGTCTCGTTGTATCACAATGCTGATTCTTTGGCTCAGAAAAGGCCAGCATTCTGGGCACATGAAGAGTCGACTAGCTGCTTAGCTGTCCCGAAAAACAAAGTGAGCACTGGCCCATGGCCCTAGTATTTCAACGTTTAGACAGACAGAACTTGTAGGTCGATTCTATAAAATTCAAACAACAACTCGCATCTCACATCGCTATTCACTCTCACTTCGCATAAGGTTCAAAATGACCTTTATATTTGACACTTTCAATCGGGTTCGAGTGCGAAGTGAGCGCCGAAGTGACGGGGAAATTACCTTACAGAATGTCACGTCTTACGCCATCTCATACTTTATTTGTCAAAATCTCCCTGTCAATTTAGTTCAACTCGCTGACACGCTTGCAATGATGGCGCTAGTGTAAATTCTAATTATCAACCTAGTTTTTAGAATGCCAATTAAGAAACTCACAGCGAATTCAGATTTGAAGTTTAGAATGAGGTCTTACAGAATCACACCCCTGGTCTCGTATGGCAACGCTGATTCTTTGGCCCAAGAATAGTCCAGTCAGGCCTTCCGGTCACGTGGAGAGTCGACTAGCCGCTTAGTCGTCCCGAAAAACAAAATGAGCACTGGCCCATGGCCCTAGTATTTCAACATTTAGACAGACAGAGAACTGATCGATATTTGATTGATTTCTGTGTTTATAAATGTTTTGTACCTACCCTTTGCATTGGTAGGTACCCAAAATATACAGGGCCAATGTTAAAAACACTGACATAGCGTTTTACCAAACAAAAAAAAAAAAGTAGTGTTGGAATATAAGTCTTGTAGGAAAGCAAACGCCTGTCAAACTGTTAATAGCAACCACACACTTCCTAATAGTTTTTATAGATATATTATGCTAGGCCCTCTGTTTTCTCTCTGTCAACACATAATAGTACTGTCAATAATATGTGCTCTGCATTTTCGTATACCGCATTATATGATAAGTCGCTCATTCGCCTATCCAACTGTTATTAGCAACCACACACTTTCCTAATAGTTTTTTTATAGATATATTATGCTAGGCCCTCTGTTTTCTCTCTGTCTACACATAATAGTACTGTCAATATGTGCTCAAAATTTTCGTATACCACATTAAATGATAAGACGCTCATTATCAAGTGTTTCTATTTATTTCAACAGGTAGACAAATATGTAGATCTTGTAGACAAGGTTAGTACGGGACTGGAACAAATAACATTACCATCTGCGGAGCCTTTCCCTATGTTGGGTTCGGCTTCCAGTCTAACCAAATTCAGCTGAATACCAGTGTCTTACATGGAGCGACTGCCTATCTGACTTCCACAACCCAGTTACTGGGTAACACGATAGCCCTTGGTAAGACTGGTTATCAGACTTTCTGAACTACCCATAACGACAGTCAAAGATTTACGAATGACAGCTGGAACAAACGGCTTTACGTGCTTTCCGAGGCACTGGGGGGTCTCGGTATAGAATGGATGGCCATTCTTCCACGGGCCTGGGTAGTTTCAAAGTACGAGTGAACCAGTTTATCCTAGGCAAGCTTGATATTAAGGGGCTATTAAACGACTTTTACAGATTTTAAACTGACAATCACGTCAAAATGTGCAGTGTAAATGATTTGAAAAAAACATATGTTAAACTAGGACATTCTCTTAATGAAGAAAGTGAATATTTTTGATTAAGTTCATATTAAATAGTTTAATTAACTCGTGAAGTTGTGTCTGACGCGGACAAAACATTGACAATCACACAAAATCTACCAAGTATAAATAAACGAAACTTACACCATCTTACAGACAATTTTATTACTTATCTATCTTTTAGTATACGCCTTTTTTTAATTTTGGAAGAATACTACTTTTATTTAATTTTTTGACTAAACTTTAAGAGTTTTGGACGCAAAACTGATGCAGAACGGACGCAGTCTGCGTTCAAAACTTTCAAAATTTAGTCGAAAAAATTAAATAAAAGTAGTGTTCTTTCAAAATTTTAAAAAAGGCGTATACTAAAAGATAGATAATAAAATTGTCTGTAAGATAGTGTAAGTTTCGGATAATTATACCTGGTAGATTTTGTGTGATTGTCAATGTTTTGTCCGCGTCAGACACAACTACACGAGTTAATTAAACTAAGTATTTAATATGAACTTAATCAAAAATATTCACTTTCTATATGATTAAGAGAATGTTCTAGTTTAACATATGTTTTTTTCAAATTATTTACACTACACATTTTGACGTGATTGTCAGTTTAAAATCTGTAAAAGTCGTTTAATAGCCCCTTAAGTGATGCGGCCTAAGTTGGAGCAAAAGCAAGCCTATATATATAAAAAAAACACACACACCCTGACTTGACCACATCATCACTTTTAAATTTCTCCTCTGTATCGGGTTTCACCAATGTAATAGTGGTTTCGAATCGAAATTAGTTGGACGAACCCGTCAACATTCACTGTGAGTTAATCCATTTTTTCTTAGTCTTTACATATTTGATAAAAATATTTGTTGTACATTTAACCTCCGGTCCTCCTGTCAATATCGTCCCCTCTATTATACGGTGACACTCATAATCTATGCATGCGTGCTCCCTTGCTTCCTTTGTCCAACATAATGACGTGTTACGATTGCATTTGATCGCCGCCACGTGTCCCTAAACGTTCACCTTCGCACCAGTTTATTGGTCAGATAGTTTGATCAAATATTGGTTTATTTGAGGATTTTTGTAGGGAACAAATAGATAGCAACCTTGTTAACTCAATTTACTAATGCGGTGAACTCCTGGAAAGTGGTGTGACGTGGGGGTTTTTTTTTTTGATAGAAGTACCGTATATACTTTCTTAATGCATTTAGTAAAAATCTGTTAATTTGCCATTACAAACAGACAGTTCGATTTTATTTATTTCCAGTACCTTTTTGTATAGATTAAAGATTGAATACACCTACTTTGCCCCGTCGATGGCCTCGCAACTAATGACATCACAGGTCATGACGTATTGTTAGCTAAACATACAGTTG
Organism: Charanyca ferruginea; assembly: GCA_947361185.1. Taxonomy (NCBI): domain Eukaryota; kingdom Metazoa; phylum Arthropoda; class Insecta; order Lepidoptera; family Noctuidae; genus Charanyca; species Charanyca ferruginea. The sequence goes on along the minus strand of OX376080.1, from coordinate 9,640,796 downwards.
CACCTGCGACCGTGGGGAGCATCGCACCTGTGTGCCCCCTGCCTTAATGACAGGACAGGAGCTAATTATAAAAGGGGTTTGACGCATACGATGAAATTATGTAAGTTCTGAGTGACTATGTTAAACTATTTGATATCTGTATAAATAATAAAAGTCTGCAATTACAGCATATAACAATATATCATTTAATTCAGTTAATAAAGACCCATACATACCTTATAGACTAACATACATAACTATATTACATAACGTGTTAGTATAGTAACTTATGCCTACGTTAGTTACTTCACTTCAATCACTGTGCGATCGTGAGGCACTTGTCCGCGGAAGCGACGGAACACGCCCTACGGCCAAAAGTCCTCCACCATGACGACCTGCAGATAACACATTGGTAACCGCACCACAAACACCCTGTAGGTCGATTCTATAAAATTCGAACAACAACTCGCATCTCACATCGCTATTCAGTCTCACTTCGCTTATGGTTCAAAATGACTTTAATATAATTATTTGAAACTAAATCGGGTTTAGAGTGCGAAGTGAGCGTCGAAGTGACGGGAAATTTTACCTTACATAATGCCACTTCTTACGTCATCTCATACTTTATCTGTCAAAATCTCCCTGTCAATTTAGTTCAACTCGCTGACACGCTCGCAAGGGTGGCGCTAGTGCAAATTCGAACTATTAACCGATTTTTAGAATGCCAATCAAGAAACTCACAGCGGATTCAAATTCGAAGTTTAGAATAAGTTCTTACAGAATGAATGAGTTCTTACAGAATCACACTCCTGCAGATAATGGAGGTTCTCAGACGGCGCTTCCTCCTTTGCACCGTCACAAAACCATTTTCATCAAACCGTTTCGATGCCACTTTATGCACGGACTTCGGAGACGGATCATCGCCGCAGTAGGCCGAGTTGGCCGATATATTTTATTATGGTTGATGTCGTGATGGCCCATTGGTTAAGTTGCCCGCCTCTCATACACGAGGTTGCAGGTTCGCAACCAGGCCGAGCAAGTAGAATTGTGACATTCAATTTCATATATGTAGACATCACTGACATCGATGAAGGAAAACATCGTGAGGAAACCTAGACTCCTACTTAATTGATATAAGTTAAAAAAAAAATAACAAAAAAGACAACCGCCTTCAAAAAGTATTTTTTTTTACTTTTTGAAGGTTGTCTTTTTTGTTAAAAATTATTTTTTCGCTTTTTAGTGCCTACTTCTTATCATATACCTAAATTAATTACGAAACAGTGACGCAAAAAAATTCAGTCATCCCTTAATTTTCTTCCCTTAGGGGTGGAATATTCTCTTAAGTTATATGGAACCAAATCTGAGGTCACTATCAACTAAAACAAGAATCATCGAAATCGGACTACACTCAAAATAGTTATGCGTGGTCAACATAAAAAAAAAAGAAATGTCTAATAAAATGAAAACTACTGGGCCAAACTATGTTAAATTTTTATGGGACCAAATGGCAACTATTCCGCTTCAAACTAAAGAAGAATCACGTAAATCGGATCATAAATCTCAGCGTAATCGGTGTACATACATAAAAAAACCAATCGAATTGAGAACTCCTCCTTTTTGAAGTCGGTTAACAATCGCCATCCGCCATAAGCAAGTGTGGCGATCAGTGCTCGCGCCTTCTACCGCATCTACGTATGAGAAGAGGCCAGTTTTATTATTACATAACTGTTTATATAAATATATCCTTAAATAGGAATCGCTGGGACATTATATTCAAGAAAATGTACACTCATTTTGCACCAAATTATTAATAATTTGGTGCAAAATGAATGTACATCAACAACTGATTACAACCTCTACACACTATATATTTTGTCCTAAGGACAGCTACATATGCATTAGCACCCTTTTCAGAGCATCCTACCAATCTTTTTACACGTGCAGTTTGTGGGTCTGAGGGCATACAACGCCCTGCGTGTCCAGTACATAATGTATTTATGATGCTTTTGGGTCTACCACGCTTTTGTAGCACTTCCGGGATATTCACCGAAGAGTTGACGGTTTTCATGCCATTATACGGACACGGTACGCTTCTGATCTCGGTAGAATGCGTGCTAGCTCCGACAGCATCCTGAGTGTATTGTGTGATAGGTGGAACAGCCCCATACATATAAATGGACAGCCCCATGCTGGCGGACTAGATACGGCTGCCCACGTAGGTGTCAGTCATTTCAATCAATTTTGTATATAGAGTGTAATTTTTGCTAAATTTGGTTATGATTTTTATTAACAAGTAACAACATAATTATATTATGGAAATAAAATAAATAATAATTATAATTATTAGGGCTAATCTGTAAAAAAGGACGATGAAAAGATCATCGGCATCGGCATGTGACGACGGAAAGAGATGGAATGACTATAATGCCGTGGAAGTTGGGTAGGCCGTGGGTAGGCCTTTGGTGTGGCATGCAACTTGAGTCGACACCCTTGCGCCATCCCATCTTCCTAGCACGTCGTGTTGTGCCGAAAACCTCAAACGGCTTAAATATAACAACCTTCTTGGAAGTTTGAGGCGTTTGGGGTTGAAACACTAGGGCCATGGGGCCCGAGTGCTCACCTTGTTTTTAGGTCGGTACACAGCTTTCTAAGCAGTTGGTCGACTCTTAACGTGACCAGAGGGCAGGCCTTTTCTTGGGCCAAAGAATTAGAATTGCAATTCAACATAGTAGGTAATGCCATAGCCTTTTGGGCACTTGTCCCATGAGAGCGATGCGGACGACTTTTTTGATGGAGCCCTCCATTGTAAATCATATGTTTTATTATTTTTAAGCTTTTTGTATATATATTTATTTCGGTTGGTGGTTTGAAAATAAATATCTGTCACAATGTCACTTGGTAAACGTGAACTGTCACTTGGATGACAGCTCATCTCAAGCCCACCTAAATTCACCTTAAGACATTTTTACAGAATAATCGGTTAGATTTTTTAATCCTCCGTCCTCAGAAAGTCGAAGACCTTAAAGAGGATTTACCTATTGGAAAAAATAATTAAACTGGGTCTGGAAATTACGATTAAAATCCTAATAACGCGAACCGCAATCAGAATTAACCCCAAAATGAACAAGGGGGTTAAATTCGTGCAGTTCGCAAGAGGAAGGGTGTGTTCAACTAATTAAGTGTCATTATTGGCATTTTAGGGGTTACCTTGTTCAGTATTTTTTATTTTAACAAATTTCTGACATTTCTACAAAAAAGCAGGCACCTATAAATCGTCAATAAGTCGGCCAGAAAGTTGTCCGTTCCAAAACAAGAGTCTCTATGGAAACGAGCGAGCAAAAACTCCATGGAACCATTCAGCTTCTTACCCATGTCTTGTTCCATTTTTTTGTAAAACATTCAGACACAGGAAATGTCAATTCTACATTTTGTGGTATTTCACACAAAAATATCATATTCAACATTTCCGAAACGCAACAAAAAAGAAATCAGCCAAATCGGTCGAGCCGTAATGGCTAATTTATATTAGGTCATCATCATCATATCAGCCGAAAAACGTCCACTGCTGGACATAGGCCTCCCCAAGGAGGGGTTATATTAGGTACCTGACGTATATGTAGTTCTTTTTCTAAATTAATTGATGCCTTTCGCCACCCCTGTTCACCACCCCACGTGGTACCGTCACATCGTAATACCAAGCTCATTACGTGATCGTGTGACATCTGATGCTAAATGTTTGCGTTTCAAATTATTTAAGGGTGAACGCATAATAATTACGCGGTTTTTCAAACGATGTGGCGTGGCTGACGACAAAAAAGTGTGTTTTATTTGAACTTCGATACGATTTATTAGTTTTCTGACTGCCATTGGTTAGGACGTAAGAACGAACGAGCGGTCCTGGATTTCATTTCTCATCATCATCATATCAGTCCACTGGTGAACGTAGCCCTCCCCCAGAGCTCGCCAACCAACCCGGTCTTGGTTAGCCCGCATCCATCCGCTGCCAGCCACCTTCTTCAAATCGTCGGTCCATCGTACCGCAGGGCGTCCCACACTACGCTTGCCCAAACGCGGTCTCCACTCTAAAAACTGTTCATCTGCTATGTTATTCTGTAAGAACTCACTCCAGTTCTCACGTCTGATTCCGCGGTGAAAACTGTTTTAGGTATACTGTAATTCGATAACTACTACGCTAGCGCCACTGAGTACCAACTTAGGTGAAGCGAACTATTATTACGTTACTATTTTAGCGAATACCAAATACTTTTCACTTCAGGTAAGTGAAATCGGAAATGAGATAGGATTCGAATTCGTGGGTGAATTCTTACAGAATCGCACTGCTGTAGGCGTGGCCGGTCCACTTCCACTTCAGCAAGCTGATTCGACACGCAATGTCGGTGACTTTAGTTTAATAGCGAATTACTTCATTGCGAATTCTACCTACCAGAGAAAGCAAGCTCCAAGCATCGCTCTCTCCATAGTACGCTGATCGTAACCTTGAATTTGTAGACCAGGCTCGTGGTAAGTGCCCACGTTTCGGCACTGTAAGTCATTACGGGTAGGACGCACTGGTTAAAGACCCTCCTTTCCATCAATTTTCATTTCTACGTCGGTCAAAATGTTATTGGGTATTTCAATTAGGAATTTCTCGGTAAGTTAGGCAGTTGTACGCACGTGGCACGAGCAAATACCTAAACGATCTTTTCAATTTCGTGCCGTGTGGTGACGGCTGCGAATAGCACCACCCCATTTCTACCTGTGGGTGGCGTAGAATGCCAATCCGTCAACAACTCCTACATTCAATACCATACCTTGTGCCTACGCTGGCGCGGTTTTGGAACTGTTATGTACTGCTTAAAGCTGTACACTTTCCCCCTCCATCCCCCCACCCACCCTCCATATTACATACATACATAGCCAGAAGATTTACAAGCATGGTACAGAATAAAAAAAAGTTTACAATAATGAGAAGAACATATTATTATCTTTCTGATTCGTTAAATGTCTTTGTCCCTATTTCTACCCGTGGGTGTCGTAGAAGGCGAAAGAGGGATATTGACCAGAGGATGGGCAGCAGCGTCCTTCTGAGTACCACAACACTTACTGCGATCGCCAACATGCATCGGCCGAGCATGGAATACGGCTGAAACCTTCCTTGGGGGAGACCTATGCTCAGGAGAGCGCGTCTAAAGGTTGGCATGATGATGTACTTTCTAAGTTTATCTTAGACATCATTGACATTGGTGAAGGAAAACATCGTGAGGATGACCTGGACTTATAATTAATATAAATTCTTGTATGAAATCGCCAATCCGCCTTGAGCGCACGTGGTGATCAGTGTTCGTGCCTTCTCTGTATGAGAAGAGGCCTTTGCCCTGCAGTGGGCAATTAAATGCTGGTATTTTTATTTATATTATTTGTTCTTTCCGTTTCATCCGGGTGTTGTAGAAAGCGACTAAGGGAAAAATCGGAGTCGGGCAGTAGCGGCTTCCGTGTACTCAACAGCTTCACTGCGATCCCCAAGACGCCTGTGAAGCGTGGGGATTATGGCAAATCCCCCCTTAAGGAGGAGGCTTTTGTTCAACAGTAGACGTCTTCCGGCTGATGATGATAATTCTTTTAAGGCATGTCAGCCCCTTTGTAGTACAGACAGCGTCATCAACTGCTTGCCCCCCACGCATTGAAAGGACAATGCCAGAAACTCTATAGAACTTTGCCCCACTCAATAAAAGTCATGTGCAATATGAAGCATCTTACTGCTTAATTATTGCTGATAACTACACATTACTCTTAGTGACTGTAGAACTTGCGGTTTCCGTTTAAATCTAAAAACAATAATGACATTGATTATAGGTTAAATTGTATTTTAGATAAAATGAGTTTGTATTTTGTGGGTAGGTATTTCGTAATCCGCAAGTTCTAAAGAAAAACAATTTAGTATAGAAAGGTTCTATTACAATTATTTTCATTAATTTAGTTTTTCTGTACATGTGTTACTTTTTCTGTACATGGGTGGGGCAGAATCTGGCATTGTCATTTCTTTGGAAAGGGGGTTAGCAGTTAATGACGCTGTCTGTACGTCGGACATCCGGAGTTGGACTTATTACAGGTATCTACCGGGTTATACAGCGTGTTGTATGAAGATTCTAATATGATTACTTGGATTCAAACTAACTTTATTAAGTATTACTTTGTAATCAAGATAATCAAACGTATGCCCGTAAACGGGTCAGACTAAGAACTATAAATTGTATTCTTTGAACTATCCTTCTGTCATATTTAAAACAATACAAATCTACGATTTGAACTCTGTTCCTTTATTTCAATAAAAACTTAGTACCTAGGAATATATATACAAAACTTAAATCTAAATAATAATATTATGTACAATTGTAAGAAAAAGGCAGGGAGCTCAAAGGGCATCAAAAAACTCGTCCACATCGCTGTCAACGGGAAACGTGCCCAACAGGCTGGCAGCATTGCCACGTTGTATGGCAATGCTGATTCTTTGACCTAAGAATAGACCAGCCTTCGGGTCACGTGAAGAGTCGACCAGCCGCTTGGCGATGTCACGAAAAACAATATGGGCACTCGGACCCCATGGCCCTAGAGTTTCCACCCCAAACGGCTCAAATATATAGCTTCCAAGAAGGTTATCATATTTGCGCCGTTTGAGGTTTTCGGCACCTGCAGCAGCCGCCCCAGCACAACACGTAGTGCTAGGAAGATGAGATGGCGCAAGGGTGTCGACACATGTTGCGTCCCACACCAAAGGCCTACCCAACTTCCAAGGCATTATGGTCATCCCATCTGGTCTCTTCCCATCGTCGCGTGCCAAGTCATTGAACTTATTTTAATTATTCTAGAAGGATGCAGAGTGTTTAGCCATAGACCATAGATAGTAAAGTTAATGGCTTCAGCATGCTAAATGCATGCAACCTTTACAGTACCTACCTACTGTTTACTTAAAAAATCACGAACCAAATTCACCAGTAGCGATCAGTGTTGATACAGAAGTAAATATTGATTTATAAAAGTAATTAACCCTCCGACCTTATGACCCTAAACACCTGCTTGATCACATAACCGATAGTTATATTACACACAGTTGAAATAACACTTTATTTTCAGAGATTTAAAGTAGGAAATGATTTGAAGTTCTAACGTCGATGACACCACCAAACTGTAAGTGAAAAATCTATTATTTAACAATGTATAATGTTGGGTGTTATTTCAATGTGTATTTTTAGGGTTCTTCGAAAGGGAAAAATTAAGGAACTTAATCACTTAGTGTCCGTTTTTTAAGATCCTTTTAAACCTCAGTGACGTGTTGAGGTATCAAGTTGAAATGAATATTAAATGGAGCTTCAGGCGTTAACAAGCGACTTTTGCAGATTTTAAACTGACAATCACGTCAAAATGTGTAGTGTAAATGATTTGAAAAAAATATATGTTAAACTAGAACATTCTCTTAATCATTTAGAATGTGAATATTTTTGATTACGTTCATATTAAATAGTTTAATTAAATCGTGAAGTTGTGTCTGACGCGGACAGAACATTGGTAATCACACAAAATCTACCAGGAATATTTAAACGAAACTTTTACTATCTTACAGACAATTTTATTATCTATCTTTTAGTATACGCCTTTTTTTTAAGTTAAAGAATACTATCTTTAATTTAATTTTTTCGACTAAACTTTGAGAGTTTTGGACGCAGCGCATACGATTCTCTGGTCGTTCAAGGTCGCCTTCGTTATCGCCATTATCGTCGCCTTCAGAAATCAACTCAATGGTACCATAAAACTTTAAGTATGTAGTAAGCATCCAATGGAAGCTTTGCTTATTTTTGTCAGCAATATTTTTTAAGATTTTTCTGCAAAATTGACTAGATTCTGATTTAATGTTGAGGGAAGTGGAAAATATGTATTTTTTACTCCTCCGCTGTTCTTTCTGATTAATTTCGTTGCGAGATCCAAGACAGTTGAATCGTTTCTCTGGGACTGTGGCCGCCACTGTTGATTCTGGCTTACATCAGTTGCAGTGGTTTGCGAAAAGAGGGGCGGGCTTGTCCCATAAAAAAATACCAATAAACCTTGCTGGTAAGTATACCAATAATATAGAAACCTAAACGGATTAAAAAATATATATAAAAATGTTTACGTGAGCGATGGGGTAAATAAATGACAATGCCAGATCCTGCCCCACCCATGAACAGAAAAGTAAGTTAATGAAAATAATTGTAATGAATATAGAACCTTTCTATAGTAAATTGTTTTTCTTTAGAACTTGCGGATTACGAAATACCTACCCACAAAATACAAACTCATTTTACCTAAAATATAATTTAACCTATAATCAATGTCATTCTTGTTTTTAGATTTAAACGGAAACCGCAAGTTCTACAGTCACTAAGACTAATGTCAAATCAGCAATAAATAAAAAGTAAGATGCTACATATTGCACATGACTTTTATTGAGTGGGGCAAAGTTCTATAGAGTTTCTGGCATTGTCCTTTAAAAGGATGTTAGTCAAGACTTCAAACCCAGGTATATTAAAAGTAATAAACCTGTGTGTGCCCGACAATTATGTATTCCCATGGCGACGACGGCCACGTCTATTGGCGGTTCCCAGTAGTAGGACAAATCTACTGAGTAAAGCCCCTATAACGCGTACCTTGCGTGTACTTAATGAAGTAGCAGACAGTATAGATCTTTTTACTTGTCCTCTGAGTGAGTTCACAAAAATCACGATGTACAGAATATGTATAAATAATAAAACTGTAATTCCTACTAGGCCCTACTATTGAATTAGGACATTCCTGTAACGATAGTTATGATGAGTTAATAAATAAATATAATAGTTTCAGTCAACGGTTTTGCTTGCTTTTGCAGACAAGGGGGAAAAGGAGGGGGGGAATTCCCTATTCAGAAATACGGCCATTTATGCCGCATATTGACTCTCATCCAGGCGCGGATCTAGCGCTCAAAAAAGGGGCACCTTTTTTGTTGTTTGAAGTTCGGCAGAGTGCTAGTTGGACTATGGACGCACGGTAATTATTGCATCCATTGCATCCCTAAAAAGGAGACTTTTACAAATTGTATGTCGGTTCGGCCAAAACTTTGTACATTGTACCTACGGCCACCACCACCACGCCCACAGCCTCCACTGTTTATGAACCTATGCGGTATCAGACACTCAAGAGGTATAACCTAGAATAACTAACACATTCTTTATCGTGAAAATTAGGCAGGGGCATGCCCACATCCCGGGCATGCCCACCGTGCCCACAACGGTGAATCCGCGCTTGCTCTCATCAGCATTTGCCTATAAGCCTTTGCTCAACTTGAACTCAACTTCAACAATGTTGGGGGTCGGCTTCCAGTCTAACCGGATGCAGCTGAATAGCAGTGCCTTACATGGAGCGACTGCCTATCGGACCTCCACAACCCAAATAATGGGTACACGATACCCCTTGGTAAGATTGGTTGTCAGACTTTCTGGCTTCTGACTACCCATAACTGTCAAAGATCTACGAAAGACAACCGGGACCAACGGCTTTACGTGCTCTCCGTGGCGGAGGGAACTCTTTATGAAATGGATGGTCACCCATCCACAGACAGACTGCGGCAAGCTTAACTTAGCTTTAGTAATTGGTTGATAGTAACTGTAAGTACACAGGACCTAAGGACCAACTGGGGGCTAAGATTTATAAATCGGCGGGCAACGAAAAACGAGCGACGGCCGGCGGCTTACGACTGGTAACATTTGTTAACGGTTCGTTCCACAAACTCTTGCTTTAACAATGACATTTGTTAACGGTTCGTTCCACAAACTCTTGCTTTAACAATGACATGAAATAAAAAATAGTTATTCTTATTAATTTCAGTAACTTTTTAATCTGCGATTTCGTCCGCATCCGCGACCGCGGGCATTCACGCGGATGAAGTCGTGGACAAAGACTAAATGAAAATAAACTGCTTTATCGCTTAGAAAATTCATTGACAATGAAAAGACCAAACTGACTCGAAGGACCAAAAAAAGAATAAGTTATTTTTTGTCACAAATTAAAACGGATTTGTCCACAGACTAATTTCATACTAAAATTAAAAGTAGTAAAATAATCTAGGTGCTTTGTAAGCTCTGAAACGAAATTACCCAAAAAGTGAAAAGGTATAGCTAGTTTTCTTATCGCTAGAATTTGAGCTTTATGTGGTCGCGCGCTGAATTGCGAGCGTCTTTTTGTTATTTTACTTATCAACTATAGGGGGGCCAAGTCTGCTATTTTTATAATTTCGACATTCCAACACGATCCCATTGTCATTTTGCTAAAAGTTCGTAATCTGCAAAATTCATAATGGTCGATCATTGGTCGGTAGAATTAAAAGCAATGACTGCCCAATGATGTTCTAATGGTAGGTCACTGATCAAAGGAACTGTCAGAATTTTTGCAGATTACCGCCTAAGTCAGTCATTCAGTTGTCATTTTGTACGAGATTACCATTCTATATCATTTCTTTCAATGGAGTGTCAGTGGTTGACCATTGGAAAGTCATAATGACGCCATTATATTAATTACCAAACTTGTCAAAATCAACAATTATGAAATCAATGAGAGACCATTCTGACACTATTGTAATAGCGTACTAGAGGCCCAGGTAGGTAGTTCAAAAAGTGCGAAAATGGTGACTCGTAGCTTGACTTACCAGGAGCAGGAGCGGGTGCCGTAGGACCCAGTAAGTGGTTGTAGCTTCGGAGCAGACATGCGACTGACTCCAAAGAATACAGAGGCATTCCTGGCTCCATGGTCGTTTACAGTGTTCTTTTTTTGAAACTGCTTCGTCCTTAGATGTTGGTATTTTGTGGCATTATTTTAGGAATTTGCGTTGTCCACACTTTTTTCACAACGATCTTTATTTCATTTGGTCTTTTGATTCTTATTTTTTATTTTGTTTTGGTTCACATCGTTTTTGTTAGTTTTGTTAGGTTTACTTCGGTAACGGTTTTCTAGAGACGATTACATTTGTTAATTTTTGGAAGAATAATTCAGGTTTTCTGTATGCAGTATTTTGTATTGAATGTCTTAAATTTTGAATGACAGGCTGAAAAGAACTTTCTCCTTTTCAAGAGTAGTGCTGCACCGACTTTTACAGTTTAGTGGTAGATATTTTTTTAAATTAATTTTATGTAAGAAAGTATTGTGCTTTCAGAAATCTTTATCCAAAGCCAACCAGCAAGGTGAAAACATCAATTTTAAGTTTATTCACTTAGAATACGAATATTTATTTTGTGAATGGACAAAATCTTTTTAATCGCCGCGATATGTAGGTATGTATTTTATTTAATCACAAATGTCTTTTACGTTGTCAAATAAATGTTATTTTAAAGAAACCACCGTTAAGATTCCTAAATCAAACAATCCGTTCGACTAACTAAAATAAAACATAACATAACACCACTATAGAAAATGCTACATCACTTTGAGTAATTTCGCGCGCTTTATTCCATTGGGGCCTTGACTAATTGTACAGCAACATCCTTGGCTCCTATTGGTTGGTAGAGTAATTATCGGGTGGTTTGTTGGCACCTGATTGGTTGGGTTGGAGGTCACGCCCCCTATTTTCCCGCGGTAACCCGGCTTAACTTATGACACCGCGTGTAACGTTCTGTGTTGAATATTGATGAAGTGGCATTAACTTTTCAGGTGGTTCGAAAGCTTCTTTATGAGGTCGAGTTTGTGTGTAAGTAGATTTTTGTTTGTTTCTCAGGAATATTTTGAATGCTTTTCAAAGCTTTTTGAAGTAAAACTTCTTAAACTTGGGGAGTAAGCTGGTGAATGCGTGACGAAAGCGTTAGGAAAAGTGTGATCGGGCAAGACGAACGGAAATTGGGAGGGAGATATAAGTTAGTGAAGATAGAAAGAGAGAGAGTGTTACGTTACGCACATTACTGTAGGGGCAATGAGGTGCGAGCACACATTTTCTTTCTCTCATAGCCAGTTGCAAACGGATACATACATACATATAGATGGAGCTAAAGAAGTTTTACTTCAGCCGTGTGGTCTAAAGCACACTCGTATTTTTTTTATTAATCAAGTTGTTTTCTGGAATTGGGGCTCTTAACTGAATTAAAGTCATCCTGATCAATCGGCCATGGTTATACTTGCCGCGGTCTGTCCTGATCTGGAGATGGATGATCATCCATTTCTTACCAGGGCACGGAGTAGGTGCCTCAGAAAGCACGTAAAGCCGTTGATCCCGGCTGTCATTCGTAGATCTTTGCCTGTTGTTATGTCCCAGTACCTGGGTTGTGGAGGTCCGATAGGCAGTCGCTCCATGTAAAACACTGGTATTCAGCAGCATTCGGTAATACTGGACTCTGACCCCGATATATTCGGGAAAAGGGCTGGAGAGATGATGATGAGGCTCATTCAGGAATTAAAGACCTGCAGTGCTTTTCTGTAATATCTATCTCAGTGGATTTAGGTGAAGCTGGGAATCCCTAACTTCAATTTAGCGGTTCACCTCTTAGCTTACTTCAACTTAGGTTTCTGTGTACCCAAAGACCAAACCCCATAAAACGCGGAACTTAGGACGGTAGCCATGACGGAAGCTATGAATATGTGATAAGCAACGATAGTTCTTCCTTTTATTACCCGACTACGGCAAAGCCAAAGGAGGGTTATGAGTTTGACAGGCTATGTATGTATGTATGTATGTATGTATGTATGTATGTATGTATGTATGTATGTATGTATGTATGTATGTTCATCTGTTCGCTCATAGCTCCTAAACTACTTATCAGAACTAAACAAATGAGGTATCGTTAGAAGCGTCTTGATCGTCCGCTGGTTATAGGCTATATGACGTGTCACCGAAATCAATGTGGCGCCCTCTGGCGGACAAAAAAACCAAGATTAAAAAAAAAAAATTAAGACAAGCATACCGTGTTTGGTATCATTGGAAAGGGGTTCACTAGTACCATTCAAATATATAATATTTAGTTGTGATTTGTCACAAATTATTTAAAAAAAGGAAAGATTACCAAATAAATTAAGATACGCATAACGTGTTTAGTATCATTAGAAAGGGGTTCACTAGTACCTTTTAAATATATAATACTTAGCTGTGACTCCAAAATGGTTTAAATAAAAAAAATCAGTTTAAAAACTAAAACCCGACTACAACAAAAAGTGATCTAAAAAGTACGAAACAAGAAAATATTTCACACAGAAATCAAGACATGGGTCAAAATGGTCAAGGTAAGCCGTGGTTGCATGCCATTATAATTCATGTTTATCGCACTCATATGGGATACAGGCATGCCACGGCTTACCTTGACCATTTTGACCCATGTCTTGATTTCTGTGTGAAATATTTTCTTGTTTCGTACTTTTTAGATCACTTTTTGTTGTAGTCGGGTTTTAGTTTTTAAACTGATTTTTTTTAGTTCGTGTGGATAATTAACTTAGCAACTTTGAGGCGCCGGAGTGGTGGATTCAGCTTTCAGCTCAGAGTAAGTAGTTGACAATGGTCAGCAGACGATATCAACGAATTCTGAAAATTCAAATATAAACTGTTTTTGTTTTCAAGGCACTTTGCAGTGGAAGATGTTCTCTTCCATCCACCACTGAAACGGGACGATTGCTTATTGGGTCGTATAGTATGGTAGGCATAGTTGGATATTTAATTACTTACACTTGATACACAAAATATTTACACAATTAATAAACTAATATAATAAGGCCTCAAAAAAATTCCCAACATCGCCGTCATCTGAGAATGTGCCTAAGAGACTGGCTGCATTGCCACATTGGATGACAATGCTTAACCTCTGCCCGAGGTAAAAACCAGCTCTTGGATCACGGGAAGTGTAAACATCTTTACTGAATTTGTTTCTCAAAAAAGTTTCTACTAAGAAACCTAGATATCTAAACCACAAGATACCAATGTGTTCGAAATTTCTGAAGGAACATTGGTTATAACGCTGTAATCACGTACGAGCGTTTATATAGGAACTAGCGACCCGACCTGGCTTCGCACGGCCTTCCTCGATAAATGGACTATCCAACGCAAAAATAACTTTTCAATTCGAACCATTAGATCCTGAGATTTGCGCGTTCAACCAAACAAACAAACTCTTCAGCTTTATAATATTAGTATAGATTATGATTATGACTGATTTGCCGCTCTTAACACAAATATTAAGTACCTAGGTATTAAAAAAAAACTGAAAAACGTAGATGCTTCTATAAAGAGCCTTCTGAAAGCAACATGGCGTCGCGTGGTGTTATAATTGGCGCTTACGGCGTCGCCACCGTGCGCGTTATGAGCGACCGAGTAACTTGGACAGAGGCGGCTATAGAGACGACTGCGATTGACATTTTTTTATAAAGTAGCTTTTGTTCGCTCCTTTAACGTGGAAATTGAAGACCTCCTTTATTTAACCCTTTTGCAAAATCTGTTCTTAGCTGACAACCAAAGTTTTCGAGATTGTATTATGTTTAAAAATAATAGTTGGTGAGTCTCAAAGTGGTTAGATAGATCTAGATTCATTTATTTGCCTGAAATATAGTATTTTACCGATTTTATAACGCATACACAATAGTACTTCATATTCCGCCTTTTTCTTCTTGCGCGGTGGAAATCCTCATGGACTTCCTCCATCGTGGGGGTGACGGAGGGGCATACTGGACTCTTACCGGCTAAAACCACCGCGGTGTTCCACCTCTACCTATGGCCGGGGGTGCGGGTTTCGCATAAACATTCACCGCTCCCCCGACAGGCCTTGATCCGCTGAACCTCAGCGGGTCCCACCTCCCAGTACGGCCATTCCTATAACGACCGCACCCACTCTCAAGAGGCGCGCGTGGAACACTGCGCCGCCAACTCGGGTCTATCTGGTCAGACGACGGACGCCCCTAGTCTGCCGCCCACAGGCCACCTCTCACGGAGGTCGCAGATCGTTTTGCGCCCTCTTCGGGCGCCCGGTACGTCTCCTGCAAGAGGGGAGAGAGGATGCCCCAAGTAGCACACGAGGCTGCTTATCAGACGAATAACGGATTCCCATCACGCTTAAAGCTGAATTAAAAAGCTGCATAAGGGCTGTTTAGGGCCCTATACAGCTCTTATAACTCTTAAATGGGCACAAATTATTCAGCCTTAAGTTCACATAGCTGCTTAGGAGCTGTGTAGCAGCAATTTAACAGTGTTATAAAGGGTAACGACAGTACTTTGCGCTGAATATCGACTGACTAAGAGATCACAAGTTACTCTATATTCAGAAAATATGTCACATCTACGTTCTTAATACATGTTTTAAACCGGGTAAGGCTGCTTGCGGTCAGTGTAAAAGTGAACATATTTGAAAAAGCAAACATGTAGAAGCAAATATATAATCCCATAGCTGCCAATTGAACACTTGATTCGTGGAGTGAATTATACGTGGATAATACTCATATTCCTTGGTAAGTACATTGTTTTACATATTAATAAAAGAAAAATGATTGGGAATGTAATTTCACTGACATTATACATATATATTATCTAAGAAAATTTTAGTGCGCCACGAAAATTATCTGTTTTTAATTAATGTTGTGATATAAATAAGCCGTGATGAAAACTTAAATAATCAATTTTTAGTGCTTTGAAAAGAATTATGAGATAAAAAGTTATTATTATGATATCAGGAAGTAAAAACTAAAGCAATACATTCCTAATTCATACACAAAACATCATAAAAGTTGAAAAATTAATCAGTATTTTTATAGGTTATACAATACAATGGTGGATTTATGTTAAACAGTGACGTAAACAGTTAAAACTCTTGTATGCTGCAAAAGCCTGTCTAATAGTTCACTAGTGTACTGTTAATCAGCAAAAACAGAATAAAATTCCACATGTGAACTGTATGCAGCTATAAGCTGTTTTCTTTACTTTTAATGGTCCACAAGCTCTACCGTTAGCCATAATGTGAACAATTAAACAGTTGTTATACAGACTCTTTAGGGATCTGTAGTATTATATCTAAAACCACTGCATGGATAACTTCTATTTCAAAATTGTCAAAGCGATATTATTTAGCACACCGTTTTACGTGCGTGGAATATTTCAAATTGGGTAGAAAGAAAGCTGTTACTCAAACGTGACGTCACGCTTAATTTTCGTTTAGTAAAACGATAATTGTTTCATTTCTTTATTACAGAGTAATGCCTTTTAAGATCGTAAGTACTTCAGAACCGGATGGTGATCGATTGAGCATTGTACCGTCACTTTGGGAGTATAATGGAATATTAAGTTGGCCTCCAAAGAATAAAAACATTTTGAAGCTGATCAAGGAAGAACGTTCGAAGCCGAGTCCTGATTGGACGAAAATGAATTGTGATCTAAAAAGGCAAAATTTGTTTTCGTACACACAGGCAGAAATTGAATTAGAAAGTATAGAGCGATATAGCGACACCGGTGTCAATGAGGCGCAGTGCTAACAAATTTTTTTCATGTCGTTAATAAAATCTTCTAAGTAACTGTTCAAGTTTTTTTGTTTTCCAACTCCAAAGTAAATACCTATAATAAATGACTTTATATCAGTATTCTCGTGGATGTTGCACAAAATTGTCCAAAATTCATGTTTAGAACTTTTAAATATTGGCAATTCATCCAAACTAATATTTAATTAAATTTCGTCTGGAGCTTCATCCCAACTATTTAATATTTTAATCACAGAATTGGCTATTCCGTTGTGCCAGTATTTGCCACCTTCGATTTCTTTTATGTTGAATTTTCGAGGAGTTGCTAAAATTGTCCTTGGATCAGTTGGTAATATTTGCGGAATCAAGTCGTTGATAATTGCTGCCAGATCTTTTAAAGCAACATGGTTAATACTCTTTTCTACAGCCCACGTTTTAATTTTTCCCCTAAACAGTGAGTACTTTACATCATCGCTGTAGTTGCCATCGTCATCTTCAGAACTCCATATTTTTTCTGAGTTATAATTGCCGATGTTTAAAATTGAACAATTAATTTTATCACCGAGGTTACTGGAAGAAGAACTTGGACACACATAATTTGTTGAATGTGCTACATTTTCTGAGCTATTGCGATTAATATTTTGTACGGAACCATCCTGTTTCAAACTATTTGTCACGCTTTGCGTTACTTCCTGACTTGAAGGTTTTATTTCTTATGCCTTCATAATTCTTTGGTACTCTTTCGATAATTTTTATCTAATGCCCCCCTGTTCTAGCTTTTATTTTCCACGAAATAATCGATTTCATAAAGCAATCAAATATATACGTCGATATAATCGCCATCAACTAGTTACACTGACTGATTACAGTACCACATGTTACTTTTATTCAGATAAAGTCTGATAAAAGGTATTTATGTGAACCACTATAAAGTAGAATCCGTTAATTCGATACACTATAGTGAGTCTCTAAGCAGCTGCGAGGCATCTAGTGAATGTTTAAACAGCCGCTATGCAGACACAATATCAATGGCAGTATAAAGTCTGATTAGCGGTAGACCTATTCAGCAATAATCTGTAATGTGGGCCACAAATCATCCATTATACAGCTATTAACGTCATAATAGTACACACGTGCCCCTTTAATAAGTCAGTGTAATAGGAGTTCACAAATATCTTCTTATACAGCATTTTGCGTAATTTTATCCTCTAAACAGCCCTTACTACGGTTAAGGCATTGGATAATGTTAAAAGCTGAATAGAGTCGTTGAAAATATACCTTTATAGCACTCTTAGCGTATTAATGGTAGTTTTGTCGATCTTAATCAGCCTTGATGCAGCTCTTAATCAGTCTAAGCTGTTTAAATATCACTGACAGCTATTATGCAGCTGTAGGATCACCAGTGTACTCTTAAAACAGTCTTAATACGCATAGAGTTTCAAATAGGTCTAAAAGTGAGTAGTTATGCAGCTATCTGTGCTACTTGGGGCGGCTTCTCTCTCCCGCTCAGCTGCCTCCTTTGCATACATGACATCCTCGCAAAAGGCAAAAGGAGGCACTTCATATTCGGCCTACAAAATTTTATAGTTAGTAGATATCGGCGGAGAATCTTAACACCGCGATGTTGAATGTATAACGCCATCTTTTTTTTTCATTATAATTATGTAATTGGTATACTTAACCCTTTCTCTTTAAGTTTATTGTTTATCATTTAGGAGTTCCATGTGGTATCTACGAAGTACATGATCAGTTGACCACGGTTAAGTAAATTTGTCCTTGTAAAGCGGTCAAATGGTTATTGAGTAAACCTCTCCATGGTTTTTCTTGTCCGTCGAAGGTCTAACATCAAATAACAGACTAATAACTATTGGATCGAAGGTGACGTTACTTTATCACTTCGGTTCAAACACGAATAGGTACTAAGTTTTATTTTTCTATGGGAATTTTATGAGGTGTAAAATCCACCCACATTTCAACAGTTGTTTTGTTAAGTCATAGGTCATCATTGTCATCATCATACCCATCGCCAGGGTTGGGCAGTATTTGAACTATTTGTAATTGAAATACAAATACGTATTGGTATTTGTATTTCAATAACTTCTTAAAAATGTAATTTGTAATTGGTATTTCAAATACCTGACGCTGATGTATTTCGTAATTAGTATTTCAAATACAGTTTATGACTTCAAAATACATTTGAACATAAATACATTTAGCGATCTTAATAATGGGTTAGTTCTGCAAAAAATACCGCTCGATAGCGTAAGCAAAATGGCTGCCGCCAAATATGTAAATTTTTAAAGTTGGCAACACTGCACCGCACCTGTACAGCTTTTAATTATGTAATTTGTATTTTAAAATACAAATAGTCAAAATACTGTATTTTATATATTTCAAATACACGGCTTAAAAATATTTTGTAATTCGTATTTTATATACGTGCGAGATAGTATTTTGTTTGTAATTTGTATTATAGTTAAAGCAAAGCATGTATTTTGCCCAGTTCTGCCCGACGCGCTATTCCAAAACCACTGCAACTTGAAAGCCAGAATGGCGTTAACTAAAAAAATGCTTTTTACAAAAAAGACAACCGCCTTCAAAAAGTGAAAAATAACTTTAGCACAGAACACACATTGACTTTAGTTTCGAAATTCAGTGGCTTTGTTCTGTTTGTTGTTTTGTATTGCCACCGACTTCCGAAACTAAAGTCAATGTGTGTTCTGTGCTAAAGTTATTTTTCACTTTTTGAAGGCGGTTGTCTTTTTTTGTAAAAAGCTTTTTATTTTCCGCTTTTTAGTACGTCGTTCTCATTCAAATCTATTAAGAAGAGATTGAAAGTTAACTACTACAAAGATTGATGAAACTAAAACGTCGTCTATGTAAAATTTTTGGGTATTTGTTGATTTTTCAAAAAGTGCTGAATCAATTTCGATAAAATTTATATGGGACCACCCCCGAAGCGTACCGTATCTATAAAAAAAAGAATTTTCAAAATCGGTTTACGTTTGCCTGAGAAATCGCGTAACAAATCGCGCACATACTTAATGCAAATTTAAGACTTATACGGTTTTCTCATGGATGCCATGGTCAGAACTGGACCAAATTAAAATGGGACCACACGGGAAGCACTGGCTTCCAAATAAAAAAAGAATCATCAAAATCGGTTTATACAGTCCCGAGAAATCAAGTAACAAACATTAAAAAAAAAAAAAAAAAAAAAAAAAAAAAAAAAATACAGACGAATTGATAACCTCCTCCTTTTTTGAAGTCGGTTGAAAAGAGCCGCCGCGCGCCGCGCCGAGGCAGTAAAGGTTGACGAGTCCCGGAAAAACATCACAAACACAACTACCTTTACAGGTTACCACCCAATGCGATAGCGTGGTACTTAAGTAATTAAATCTTATTACGTATAGCATAGTACATAATGTAATCTTTGTGAATTCATTCAGAGAGCAAGAAAACAAATCAATTCTGTTAGCAGTGTCATTGAGTGCATGCAAGGCGCGCGTCAGTGGCGCTTTGCTGAGCAAGTTGGTTCGTGCGCACGGCACTGCTAGTAGCCGTGGTCGCCGGCGTCGTAATTATCTGGCACATCACCTACTACTGTCTTGAATCCCGCAAGGAAATGAGTAAGAAAAGAACAGCAGAGGAGTAAGGAAAACATATTTTCCACTTCCCTCCAAATCAAGCAGGAGACAGAATAGAACTAGGCCAATAGGCACAAAGGGACGTCTGGTAGAAGCCCAGTTGCCAGCACCACGGATTACAATTCACATCATTGAATGAGTCCAGTGTGAGCTGTTACATTTGATTCCAATATTAAGTATGTCAAAAACACTTGTAAACTAGAACTAATTTCCGTGCGTTCAAACGTTTATGTCATCTCATCATCATCAGCAAGAAGTTGAACAAATGCCTTCTCCATAGAACGCCACAACGAGCGGCAACCTGCCGGTTGCATCCACCGGTTACCTGCAACTTTGACGATGTCGTCGGTCCATCTGGTGGGAGACCAACCAATGTTGCGTCTTCCGGTTCGTGGTCGCCACTCAAGCACCTTCAAGAACTAACTCATACATTGCGACATTTAGCTTTTAGTTTAGCATGGTCCAAAAATGCCAACCCACATTTCTCAATTATTAAATTAATTTCGTAAAATGTAATGTGCCAAATGTGTCCTTACTATCCTTTAATCCAAAATTTAAGTTTGAGATAGATTTAAAATTAATTAGCTTTAAATTTCAAAATCATAGTAATCATTATCTGCCTAGCCATTTCTCAATGTTCCAAATGTGGTGGTCGGCTTCCACTCTAACCGGATGCACCTGAAACACAACCGACAGGTGGACCAGTGTGTTACATGGAGCGACATACCTATCTGACCTCCACAACCCACTTCGTTCGTTTCGTTCGTTCGTTTGTTCGTTCGTTGTCAGATTTTCGTGCTTCTGACTACCAATAACGACTGTCAAAGATCTACGAATGACAGCCGGGACTAAAGGCTGTACGCTTTCCGAGGCACGGAGGCAAAATTCCTAATAGAAAACGCCAACCCACAGCAGTTGCGCCTGCGAACACAAGTCAGTCAGACAAGACATAAAAAAAAATAAAAACCAATGAGTGCTATGGTATTCACTAGAATGGATGTGTAAACGTGTGAGTTCGTATCAGTAGCAGTCTTACGCACACATGAACAACATTAAGTCTTACGCTGATGTCATCTGACGCTCGAAGTTTTAGCTAGCCCCGTGTACCGAGAGCTAAGATGTTTACACATCCCAACCAACCAACGTACAACTTATCCCTTTTTTTTTGGTCCGGGTTGGAAAATCCTTATGGATGTCCTCCGGAGGAGTCTGTAAGACTCTTACTGACTAAAAACTACCCCGGTGCTGCATCTCACACCTACGTCGGTGGTCGCGGGAACTGGAGATACTTCCGCAACCCCCGGCTGGTGCCCGCTTCTGCGGACCTCCTCAGGAATCAACCAACCCCCAACCAACCAACTGGACCTTAACACCGATTTTAAGTCGTTCGTGGTGCGCGTTCCGACTCAACATTTGGTAACCATCCTCAAGGAAGAGTTTTGGCCGAAAGGCGTGCTGTATATATTAGCGTTCCCGCGGCCAGCTACGCGATTCCTGGCAGCGTAACACGACGCCATCACTTCGCGTGCAGTCGTTTTAAAGTCTATTGTTTAAAATATATATTAGTTTATTGTATAGTTATTGTTATTATTGTAACCTTAAAATTAAAAAACTTTAGTAAAAATCCACCTTACTTTGGTTTCGTAAAGTATTACCACGGTAATGATCGGTGTGGGAACCAACGCGTTGCGCCGACAATTAACCCTTCCGCCCTACGCTTTACATCAACGCTCTGTCAGCAGACATAGACGAGTAGGTTATGTATAATTAAAACGCAGTCTAGTCAACCGGTTCTTTAGCTAGTGCAACTGGCACGGGGGTAGTGGCTATTTCTTTTTTAATGGGACAAACCCGCCACACCATTCCCAAATCACTGTAACTGCCAGAATCAACAGTGGCGACCCCAGAAAAGCACCAAAGCAATGAAGCTCGACGAGTCCCAGAGAAACGATTCAACTGTCTTGTCTAAATTGATAAGAAAAGAACAGCGGAGGAGTAAGAAAAACATATTTTTCACTTCCCTCCAAATCAAGCAGGAGACAGAACAGAACTTTGGACTCAAATGTAACAGCCACTTTTTAGGACCCATTAAATATGTCAATTATATTCTGTGGTGCTTGGCAACTGGGCTTCTCCCAGTTGTAAACGTCCCTTTGACCCTATTGGCCTAGTTCTGTTCTGTCTCCTGCTTGATTTGGAGGGAAGTGGAAAATATGTTGGGTCATGGCTAAGTAAAAGTCTGGGGTGTGATTCTGTAAGACCTCATTCTAAACTTCGAATCTGAATCCGCTGTGAGTTTTTTGATTGGCATTCTAAAAACTCGGTTGATAATTCGAATTTACACTAGTGCCACCCTTGCGAGCGTGTCAGCGAGTTGAACTAAATTGACAGGGATTGAGGGGTTTTGACAGATAAAGTATGAGATGACGTAAGAAGTGGCATTCTGTAAGGTAATTTCCCCGTCACTTCGACGCTCACTTCGCACTCGAACCCGATTCAAAGTGTCAAATATATTAAGGTCATTTTGAACCTTATGCGAAGTGAGAGTGAATAGCGATGTAAGGTGCGAGTTGTTGTTTGAATTTTACAGAATCCACCTACTGATCGTCCACTGACAGTGTCGGAAAAAAGGGAATCGTTTGTCTTGGTGTAGGCATGTGAAGAGAAGAGAAAAATAATAGTGCGTGGAGTCTAAAGAGTCCCTCTGGGCGGAAGAAGTGAAACTTCGTAGTGGAAATGAAAACGCTTAACGCACATTCACTCTCGCTCTGTCTCTTTCTATTCGGTCCCCAAGAGCGTTAAACGTTTAACGCAACCTTGTTGGAAGTCGCATTTGAAGTTTCACTTCGAAAACGCATGTGACCAAAGCAGTTAAGAGAGAGAGAGAGGTAAAAGCCCGTCACAGACGTAGCTATAACATATATTAACATAATTCATAGCAAGGCATATTACGATATATTTTTTACTAGCTTTTGCCCGCGACTTCGTCCGCATGGATGTCGGTTACCGCGGATGCAAGCAAAGTTGCGGATTAAAAAGTAGCCTATGTCCTTCCCCGGGGTTCAAGCTATTGTCATACCAAATTTCATAAAAATCGGTTCAGCCGTTTCATCGTGAAAGCGTAACAGACATAGTTACTTTCGCATTTATAATATTAGTATGGAGTCTTTGAGTGACCACAGACGCAGCTATAATTTTATATCTTTAGTCACCAAAATATGTGGACAGATATAGCAAGGCATATTAACATTTATTTCAAATGTGAAACAAACAACGACCGCAGACGTAATAAGGGCGAAAATATATTGGAACGAAGTTCCTTATCGCGCGTTGTGAAAGGGGGCTAGACGGAAAAAATTCTTACGAAAAGTTGTCACGACACTTTTGTATATTTGATTTAAGAGCCATCTATTAACGTTATTGGCGCAACTGTGCTCTTCGAGATCAAATTACGAACGGCCAATAGATGGCGCAGAAATAATTTATTGGTCTTTCTATCTAAATAACTACGCATTGTACTAACATGTTAGAAAATGTTAATCTTTAAAATTACCTACTTACAATGTAAGCAGCCATAATAACTTTTCA
Source organism: Charanyca ferruginea (assembly GCA_947361185.1). Lineage (NCBI taxonomy): Eukaryota > Metazoa > Arthropoda > Insecta > Lepidoptera > Noctuidae > Charanyca > Charanyca ferruginea. The sequence continues at coordinate 9,617,115 of OX376080.1, read as the reverse complement.
TTCCTCGCTTTTTTTTGCCCTGGCTTAAAGCCACTTAAATTCACTTTAACGCATCACATTAATTAGTGAAGGAATTGTAATAAAATTTTATTACAATTCCTTCACTAATTAAGGCGATTAGACTCGTCAATGGCCTTGGAGTTCTAGCGCGGTTTACACACACACCAGCGCTTGCTACGTACGCAGTAGTGCGCATCCCTGTCCCGCTTACTCCGATCACAGAATATATGCGGACAACACTACAGACACGCACGCCCGACCTTACGTACGTTGCTGCCTACGTTTGGATAATATTTAATTCATTTATTTAGAAATGGATAGTTTCACTGTAGGTAATAATGAAACAATACGGAAGTAGATACTTGTATATTTCAAAATAAATAGGAATTGAGTAATTAAATGACCAATAAATATTCAGATTAAATGTTGCTGTTTTGAGTACGAAACTACGAAATTAAAGTAAAAAAAAACCCTAAAATCTTGCTATAGTTGGACTTTTGTTATGCTGGCACTTCACATGGCATATTTTTGCAAATATTCGCCTTATTTGGATAATACAAAATGTACCCTAGGCTAATTGAAATAAAGTCGATTTCGTATTATCCAAATATGCTGAATATTTGCACAAATACGCCATGTGAAGTGCCAGCATTATATGAGTTAATAATTGATTATTCCACTAGGTAATCACAAATTCTTACGACAAATAAACCTTTTTTGCAAAGAAATACAACCGCTTTAAAAAAACTAAAAAGTGATAAATAACTTCAGAAAACATAGGTAAGTATGACTTCAGTCTTGGAAGTCGACGGCTTTGGTTCTGTTTGTTGTTTTGTATTGCCATCGACTTTCGAAACTAAAGTTATGCGTTCTGTGCTAAAGGTATATTACCTATCACTTTATAGATTTTGAAGGTGGTTTTCTTTTTAGTACCTTCTTCCTTTCATCCAAATCCGCTAAGCAATGGTGAAAGTAAATAACCTAACCAGCAAATGTATTTCTATGAGGAGTTCATATGGTTAGTTGACCATGGATAGGTATTTAACTATCCAGAAATTATCTTTGGTTTTCAGACAGTACTTACAAGTTTTCTATTTGGTTACAGTTAACCAAACGACACCCTTGACGCCCATTTCATAAAATGTATAGTCGCCATCTTGAATTTTGAATTCGACTTCATTTTCGGTATCAGCGCCCCCAAAAACCATGGAAACGACACCCATCATGCCCATTTCATAAAATGTATAGCCGCCATCTTGGATTTTGAATTCGACCTCATTTTCAGCATCAGCGCCCTCGAAAACCATGGAAACGACCCCCATAAAGTATATTTCGTAAAGTATTATAGCCGCCATCTTGGATTTTATTTCGAACTCATTTTCGGCATCAGTGATTTCGTAAAATTTACCTTGTTGTGATGATTATTACTGATCAAAGGCAGTTTCCCATATCATGCATGTGATGCATGAACACCCCAAGGGTCAAAACACACCGGAATGGCAGCGCAGCGGCTGGCAGTTTTGCTGCCAAACCATTTTCAACTTTATCTCTAAACCTCAAAGCATAGTATCGCTTCGGCGGTCATCGGCTCGCAGAGCCGACCGGCGCGCCACGAGCTGCCGCTCGACGCACGCAAACCTTTAAGCAATACTATGTCTTGACGTTTAAAGATAAAGTTGAAAATGGTTTGCCATCAAAACTGCCAGCCGCTGCGCTGCCATTCTGGTGTGTCTTGACCCTAAGAAGCTTGCTTCGCGATGAACCTCATTCTCTGGCCGAAGATCAAAAATCCCGTCGTGTTGATTTTTTTTTTCCATAAAATATGTTACACTAGTTATTTCTCTGGTATCGTGGGTGCAAACACATAAACTCACATACACAAACAGCCAGACCGCTGCACAAAGATCTGTAGGTTATACAAATATTTGTTCCGTGCGGGAATCGAACCCGAGTCACGGGTTCGGGGTCGGACACGTCACAGCAGCTAATCGCTCAACCACTGCGCCAGCAGTGTCACCAAAAAATGATTAGTCATTATTCATTTATTTTGTAACGTTGCACTTTACAAGTATAGAAGTTTAGTATAATAATCACTAGTAAAAATAACCTAAGTACACTTAAAACCATATTATTTATATACAACCTTATAAATTAACACCTAACTAGCCTATTATAATCCTTTTGAATATTACCTACAACTAAAATAAATCATTAAAACTAAATAATATTATACAGAACCTACGAGTACGCAATAACATAAAAGGTCCTCGCTTCTATGCGCCCGCGCATCGCTAAAACCGTCCTTGCCGATCGTCGCCACGGACTGTTGATTCGGTTGGTTTCATCTTTACTGTGGTTTCGGAAAGTACGATGAAAAGCCACGGCCAAAATGGCCACGGAATTTAGGCAATAAATAATAGTGTACTAAACTATCAACGCTTTTATTTACGGACCCTGGCTATCTACCTACCTGCTGGCAACCCCCCTCAGGGATAAGTTGTCACAATTTATTATGCTAGAAATAATTTTCACTTAGGTACTTATTAACTAAAGAAAAAAAAATAGTTCTTTAAAATTAATTAAGTAACCATAAAAACAATTTAGGTGTATAGGTACTATTTTCTAATGTCATGATAAACAACAATCAATTATAAAATAATTCTATGAAGCACCAACAATAGTGTTCCCGCGCACAAAGCAAACAAGTTGTTCCTAATCAGCTAGCTACTCTTTGAACGCCTATTTACGCACACGTACACAAAAAGCTCATGTGTATTTGCACTCACACATTTACACGGGGGAGCAGCGAGTGATACAGCCTTCCCGTCTCAGTGCTGTCGCACGACTACCGATGCGCCCGCGTCTCTTTAATCGTCAATATTTCAGTGTAAAAATATTTCCAAATATCACAGCCATTTAGGAGCTGAAAGGAATTTTAGTCAAAAAATATCGTGTTGTTCAGTATTTTTTTAAGGCAAAAGTATTAGTCATACGAAAACGTCATAACTAGGACATGATATGCATATATCGATATTTAACATATATTTTTTTCAAATCTTTTTGGTAAGCCGTTTTTGAGGTATAGGCTTTAGAAAGTAACCGTTTCACAGTGCTGAACGAGACTAAGGGCCTTAATCGAAAGGAACTTCGTTCCATCCGGGTGTCCCTTGACACCTCTCAAGTTTTTTTATTATATTATAGCTACCGTGTGTGGTGGCCAGCTATAATATATATTATAGCTACGTATGTGACAGGCTTAAATGCATACTTTGGACGCGGACCACCGACCGCACGCGCTCCGGACGCGTGCGGTCGGTGTTCCGCGTTGCTTTATGGGTGGAGAAGAAGAGGAAGGCCGAAGAAAAGATGGATGCATTGTGTGAAGAATGATAACTATGATAGAAAGGGTGTCAGTGATATCATGACTGTTGCTGTTCCCTCCGTGCCTCGGAAAGCACGTAAAGCCGTTGATCCCGGCTGTTATTTGTAGATCTTTTGCAGTCGTTATGGGTAGTCAGAAGCCAGATAGTCTGACAACCAGTCTTACCAAGGGATTTCGTGTTACCAAGTTACTGGGTTGTGGAAGTCCGATAGGCAGTCGCTCCATGCAAAACACTGGCATTCAGCTGCATCCGGTTAGACTGGAAGCCGACCCCGATATAGTTGGGAAAAGGCTAGTCAGATGATGACAGAACAGGATGGCAGAAAAAATGTTTTGATCCATGCACAAACTGTAATATGGGGCAAGGGCAGGAAGAGGAGTAAGAAAAGGATATTTTTGTTCAAAATTCTTATTAAATAAAATGCGACGGCGTTTGAAACCCGAGACGGGTAGCTGGGTAGCACTTCCCTAAATTATAACACATTTATTAAACATTAAAAAAAAGTCAAGGGTATTCTACACTCCTATTTAATTTAGATGACTATCGGCAATATCTTGGGGACCTTTTCCTATTAAATGCGCATTTTCGCCCGCACGCGGATCTGGGGTGTGATTCTGTAAGACCTCATTCTAAACTTCGAATCTGAATCCGCTGTGAGTTTCTTGATTGGCATTCGAAAAACTCGGTTGATAATTCGAATTTACACTAGCGCCAACCTTGCGAGCGTGTCAGTGAGTTGAACTAAATTGACAGGGAGATTTTGACAGATAAAGTATGAGATGACGTAAGAAGTGGCATTCTGTAAGGTAATTTCCCCATCACTTCGCACTCGAACCCGATTCAAAGTATCAAATATATCAAGGTCATTTTGAACCTTATGCGAAGTGAGAGTGAATAGCGATGTGAGATGCGAGTTGTTGTTTGAATTTTACAGAATCGACTTACTGGTCCGCGTGCGACCCGCGTCACAGTAAAAACAACACTGAAGGCAGAAGATGCTCGCCCGCAGCCAATCCGCGTCCTGCGCGCATGCTGCCCGCATGATAGGAAAACATCATGTATCAATTAATGATAGGATGCGGGCAGCCTGCAGTCCGCGCGCGGGCGAAAATCCGCATGACTGGAAAAGGGCCCTTTAGTAGATGTAGGTGTCTTATCTACATAATAACTCCATGCATTCTAAATTCAAGGCCAAAGAGTATATAATCACTACGTTTTAACGTGTTCAAGGCCACTAATATTCATTTGACAATAGCCATACAAATATTTTTATACGTCGGAAAATAAATTGTGTTAAAAACTTTGTCAATTAAATTAAAAATGAAGGCATTCACTAAATTGCCTGCTGAGATGAATCGAATTAGAAGCACGAACAGTAAGTACTTGCAGTCTTATTTCTTCGCAATTTAATGTGGTATCAAGGCTTCTTCCGCCGTGCGAATAGCACCATCCATCCTCATCCGTGGGTGTCGTAGAAGGCGACAGAGGAATATTGACTAGAGGATGGGCAGCAGCGTCCTTCTGAGTACCATAACACCTACTGCGATCGCCAACATGCAACAGCCAAGTATGGCGATTACGGCTAAACACCTTCTTGGTGGAGGCCTATGCCCAGCAGTAGGCGTCTAAAGGTTGATATGATGATGAAGGGACCTTCTGTGTTAGGTTGTGGTTGTGGCGGTCAGATAGGAAGCCGTTGGGCCCAGATTAAAATGCAACGAGCAACTACTACAGAGTTAACATTTTCTGACTAACTGACCCCTTGTTTAGAAGTGCCTATCAATTATTTATTTGGAGTGTAAATCATAGAAGTTGCGAACTCAGATTATGAAACAAAAGGCAGAGTTGACACGAGTCAGAACAAAAACAAATACAAATTCAAAAGCGAATACAATCACAAGATGGTAGGTGTTTACTTTTGATTTGTATTTGCTTTGGTGGCTTCATCTCAGTGTTCCGCGCGGTCTATCTGCCTTTTGTTTCATAATCTGAGGTTGCGAAGTTCATAACCGAGATGTAGGTTCTTAGACCTTGTCCAATAGGGGCCAATTATACGCGCTTAACCCACGTTTTTTTTTTATTTTATTATCAAATAGGCTTGCGTTTGACCGCAAATCACCTGATCTTAAGTGATAATGCGGCCTAAGTTGGAACACGCTTGCCTAGGATGAACCGGTTCATTCGTGCCTTGAAGACACTCAGATTATACTTATCAGGGAACAGAGAGGCGGGAAGCGAATTCCACAGTCTGGCAGTTCTCACAATAAATGTGAAGTCAAAGCGCTTGGTTCGAGACCGTGGAACTTCAACCATATAGCGGTGACGCTTCGGCGTATCTCTGCTCGTCCGATGATGGAATGGGGATGGGGGAATTAAATACGTACCGTATACGTTACGTTACCCCACTGCCACTGATACAGGCAGTCGCACCATGTAAAACACAGGTATTCAGCTGCATTCGGTTAGAAATTGAAACCGGCTCCAAAATAGTTGGGAAAAGGCTAGGCAGATGATGATGATAATTATTATTTGGAGGGAAACTGACCAATCGTATGCCTAAACCAAACCTTTTTCCTATCTATAAGATTTCTTCTAAGATATTATCCAAAACATGATAATGTTATTTTTGTATAAAGCCCGCTGTTGAAAAAGTCCTTATAAATGGTTTTCCGTTTGTTACAGTCACTTCAAAGCTATCAGCATCTAGCATGCCAATGATAGAGTCACTCAAGAAGACATCGAAAACAAAGGAAGAGGAGTCAGCCCTTCTTACAGGAATAAGTGATAAAGCATGGGATCTCCATAAACATCTACGGATGAACAGATCTCTACTGTTACCACCGCAGTTATTAACATCCAATGCCAGGGTTTTTCTCCAAGGAGGTGCTAAAAATGTAAGTAGTTTTGGCGTTTCTTTAATAATATCAGTTTAAAATTGTCCTATTATATAAATAGGGCAATTTCGATGTATCCATCGAACGCCTTGTGGTTCAGGGGAAAGTCAAAAGTACCAGGCCACGAGGCCGATCGCTCTTGAGATGGACTCATCAGGTCAAGGCTACAGTTGATGGCACCTTGCATGTATGTACGAGGAAGACAGCTGTAAGGGAGAAATGGCGACGTGTCGTAAAGTGTGCCACCCAACACCTGAACCACCACGACCACTCTTTCAAGAGTGACACCACCGAAGAAGAAGATAGGACAAAGGCCTCTCTCTCTTCTCATATAGAGAAGGCACGATTGCACGAGCTTTTATCGCCGCGGTTGCCCAAGGCGGATTGGCAATTTCAGCCTTTTTTTAAATATAAGGCAAAGGTTCTTCAGGATTTTTTCCTTCACATGATGAGGATGTCAGTGAGGTCCAAGATAAAAAAAAACCGGACAAGTGCGAGTCGAACTCGCCCACCGAGGGTTCCGTACATATATCCATACTTCTGTACTAATCCATACCATACTATCCATACTTTAATCATCTTAATATTATAAATGCGTTTTTTGTGACATAAACGGCCGTATCTTTTTTTCACATAGAGGGTTGATTTTTTTACAGCATCAAGGGACCGTAGACTTGAGTATATGGTTTTAATTTCAACTCGATCCCTCCACGCGTTCCCGAGATAAAGGGTCTTGACAGACAACAGACAGACGGACAACAAAGTGATCCTTTAAGGGTTCCGTTTTTTCCTTTTGGGGTACGGAACCCTAATAAGTTTATCTTGGACCTCCTTATTGCAAACCAAACCATTGCAATTTCTGTAACTCAGAATCAACAGAGGCAACCACCAGAACAGTGCCGATGCAATAAAACTCGACGAGTTAGTAAGAAATGATTCAACTTTCCATCACACCCCGGCTGTTCTTTTCTGATTAATTACATTGCGAGATCCAAGACAGATGAACCAGTTCACAACCAAATGTCACCGTCTTTCCTTAGTTTTCCACTACAACGGTACAATATGACAAGCAAGGATGCAAGGATAAGCCTCCAGAGAAGAAGAATCCCGCCAGAGCCCCCGAAGCCGCCGCAGCTCCTGTAGCAGCTAAAGCCCCTGCAGCAGCTAAAGCCCCTGCAGCAGCTAAAGCTCCTGTAAGAGCTAAAGCTCCTGTAAAAGCTAAAGCCCCCGCAGCGCCTAGGAAGGCAGTCATTGGTGCCAAAGGCAACATTACCGCTGGTCAGTCTTGTCCACTCTTCATATTCTGTCGATCCATGGGCGCCGCCAGATTTTTTTTCAGGGAGGTGTACCCCCTTTTTTGTGCGTTTTGGAAATCCTCATAGACTTTCCTCATCGTGGGGGTTATGGAGGGGCATGCTGGAATCTTACTGGATAACACTAGCGCGGTGTTCCACCTCTGCCCACGTCTGGGAGTGCGATTCTCGCAAAAGCATTCACCGCTCGCAAAGGGCACCTGGCATCACTCCTGGTATAATTATATACATAATTGCTTATATAATCATTATTTACGCACACAGAGACGTAGATGCACAGTGTAAAACGACGCCTGCACGCACACATACTTGAAATTGTTGACTCGTTTTCTTTGTTATGATTGTAGGGCGACGCTCCATCTAGACATTATATAATCAAAGGTTATGAATTAAAAAGCTGTTCTATCTTCACAGTTATTGGTGCCGTGGTGGATGTATATTTCCTTAAAGGCCTGCCTCCGATCCTGAACGCATTGGAAGTGATTGGCAGAGGTGAGTAGGGTCGTTTCTCTAGCTACATGTAGCTAAAGGCCTAATTTAGAATGAACAACAAATTCTGGTTTGACGAGAAGCTCATTTGTTGTTCAAACAAAATTAAGACTTTATTATAACTGATGTAGGTTGTTATTATTTTACATATTCTCCGCATAATTGTGACACGCACAATATAGATGAGTGAGCACTTTCACTTGTTTTTAGGGTTCCGTACCTAAAGGGTAAAAACGGGACCCTATTACTAAGACTCGAATCCACTGTCCCCAGCACGCGTAGCATGACCACGCTGTCTACGGAAGAATAGACATACTGACAGGAAGAATAGACAAACTGTACTGACTTGTCTATTCTTGCTGTCAGTATGTCTGAATAGACAAACTGTACTGACTTGTCTATTCTTGCTGTCAGTATGTCTATTCTTCCGTAGACATAGCGTGGTCATGGTACGCCTGCAGGCTGTATCTCATGAACCGTGACATTTAGACAGTTTAAATCACAGATCATGTATTTCTGTGACCGTTAAAACAACATACTAAAAACAGAATAAATTAAATATTTAAGGGGGGCTCCCATACAACAAACGTGATTTTTTTGCTCGATATTAAAAAAAAGCGGACAAGTGCGAGTCGGACTCGCCCATGAAGGGTTCCGTAGCAGCAAGATGTTTTGATAGTAAATTGGGGAAAAACGAAATTCCAGGCGATATTTGGAGATTATGACGTATTAAAAAAAAGTACTTGCTAGATCTCGTTCAAATCAATTTTCGGTGGAAGTTTACATGGTAATATACATCATATATATTTTTAGTTTTATCATTCTCTTATTTTAGAAGTTACGGGGGGGGGGGGGGGTAGTGGTAAAATGTGTGTCCTCATTTTACTGCTTTGGAAGTGTCTCTCGCGCAAACTATTCAGTTTAGAAAAAATGATATTAGATACCCCAAACGTATGGGTTTGATGAAAAAAAATTTTTGAGTTTCAGTTCTAAGTATTGGGAACCCCCATAATTTGTTGTTTTTTTTCTATTTTTGTGTGAAAACTTAATGCGGCTCACAGAATACATCTACTTACCAAGTTTCAACAGTATAGTTCTTACAGTTTCGGAAAAAAGTGGCTGTGACATACAGACAGACATGACGAATCTATAATGGTTCCGTTTTTTGCCATTTGGCTACGGAACCCTAAAAAGGTTATAATAGTGTCTAATGTTGTATAAATAATGGTACCTACGGAACCTTTTGTGTGCGAATCCGACTCGCCAGTTTTTGTCTAAATTTCCGTGGGTAGCACAGAGATCATAATATATTCGACGGTCACAAATAAAAAAGTCGAAATCGACGTTCACAAATAAATGACGTGAAAAATAAAATTACAGAACCACGCTTGATCTTGGAAGTATCGCAGCATTTGGGCGGTAGCTCTTGCAGGTGTATCGCCATGGATGGTACTGAAGGCCTGGTACGTGGCCAGTCTGTCGTGGACACAGGAGCACCCATCACCATACCAGTTGGAGAGAAAACCCTGGGCAGGATTATGAATGTCATTGGAGAGCCCATTGGTAAGATCCTTGCTTAAAATCCAGTATCTGGAAACAGGAATTGGTAGTGGGGAGTGGTGGGAGGGGGGCTGAATCTCCGGACCCCCTGGTACCACTCCTATGAAAGAGATTTGTAATCTAAACTCAAAACACTAAAGTTGACTGTAGGCAACGGGTACGAAACATTGGCACAAAGACGGCCGCCACCAGGTCGAATTTCTGTCTGCAGTGTTTAAAGGAACCTTACTAATCGAACCTCACAGTGCCCTTGATGTCGACCTATAACCCAAGTTTTTTTTTCTGCCCAAAAAGTTTGACACAAGACACTAATGTCATTTCTTCTTTTTTACGTTCCGTTTTATGATTTTTACACGATATTTTACACCACAAACAATATACACCACAACCAACAAGTACCACAAAGTACGTAAGGCTACGGGGCGCGTCCGCGCAAAGAGACCACTTAGAACAAACCGCCATTTTTCGCACGCACACATTAACATTACGTTTACAGGCATTCTCAGGCAGTTTCAAGCAGACTCTCGACTGAATGATCAAAATGATGTAATTGACATTTCTTGACACACATGAAAATGTTATTACAAACAACTTGCAAAGAGTTTAAACCAGTTTCAATAAAATTTCACATTATAAAACTTGCAGAGCCAATACAGTAGCAGCCCTAGTAAGTCTGGCAAGTTTAGGTAATTATTTTCGAGGATGGTAGGAGGTCCTTCTGTAACCTTTTTATTTTGTGCAAGTACGCAGGAGATAATGCAATGCACTAGCACACCCGCGACACTATAGAAACGAAACGATATAATTGCCTACACTAATACTAAAATAATACCTAGACTATACAGATACGTGCGTGAGTGTGCGTGTCTACACGCCGCTCGAACAAACTCGCAGTTCCCAGAGCAGTCGTTCGACGCGGAGAGACGTGAGGAACGGTTTCAGAGGGAGGCGAAGCGTGTCGCTACTGTACTGTAGTACTAATATATATATACCTACTGTGTGCACAAGTGTGTGCGGAAACACAATTAAACTTCCTCTTCCCCCTCACTGTTAGACCTACGACGTACTTACGGCACGCCGTATTCGGGCTAACCGTATCTCGTCGTCAATTACAAGCATTTCTTTTCCAATATATTAATGGCTTTATGCGATAGCAATTACAAATTCATAACAATAGATGTGCGGTCTTTGACTAATTCCCAGAAGTCCAAACTCAAGGTTTGCCAACGAGCAATGGAGCGCAGTAAACTAGGTATTAAATTAACAGATCGAGTTCAAAACACTATACTGTGCTCCAAAACAGGGATAGTAGGCGTGGCTCATAAGGCTGCCCAACTAAAATGGGATTGATTGGGTAGGACATGTCTGCCGCATGCATCTTACTGGCCACGTCACGCCACTGGCGGCGTGACTACGAAGGAGATGGCGGAACGAACTGGACGGATTCCTGCAAAACTGGTGGGATGAAGCCCAGGACCGGGATAGATGGAAGGCATGGAGGGAGGCCTTTACCCAGGAGTAGGACAGAATAGCCTAACAAAAAAAGCTTTTTACAAAAAAAGCTTTTTATTGCTTTTTAGTACCTCCTTCTCATCCAAATCTATTAAGAAGAGATTGAAAGTTAACTACTACAAAGATTGATGAAACTAAAATTTTTGGGTATTTGTTGATTTTTCAAAAAGTGCTGAATCAATTTCGATAAAATTTATATGGGACCACCCCTGAAGCATACCCTATTCATAAAAAAATTAATGAATTTTCAAAATCGGTTTACGTTTGCCGCAGAAATCACGTAACAAATCGCGCACATACTTTATGCAAATTTAAGACATAAACGGTTTTCTCATAGATGCCATTGTCAGAACTGTACCTAATTATGGGACCACACAGGAAGCACTAGCTTTCAAATAAAAAAAGAATCATCAAAATCGGTTCACCCAGTCCAAAGAAATCAGGTAACAAACATAAAAACAAATACAGGCGAATTGATAACCTCCTCCTTTTTTGAAGTCTGTTGAAAAAACAGAAGATGTGCTGTCCGCCGCAACTCAAAGACAGCTGGAGTGGTTGACAGCTGGCCGTGTGCGCGTTGCAGGTCTTATAGTTCGACGGCGGAACGGACATCAGGGGCATTCCTTGAAGCGCACCCATTTTGGAACGCACCCGACGAAGCGCACCTAAAGTATTCCTCGAAACGCACCCAGTGGTCAATGTGTGGATAGGGATGGGTATTAACTAACAGAAAATATCGATAGCAAATAATGCACGGTTTTTTTAAGAGTCCGTAAAAATTATATACTCCATGAGCTTAGATGGGTTGGTGGGTAGATATATAATATACTTAGCTAACTAATGTACCCACATTAGTTAGCTAAGTATATTATATATCTTATATAAAATTCTTCTGTGCGAGTGTATGAAAGTGAACTTCTCCTAAACGGCTGTACCGATTTTGATGAAATTTTTTGTGTGTGTTCCAGTGGATTCGAGAAAGGTTTAGATTCACAATTGGACCCGGCAGGTGGCGCTGTAGTCGGGTTGCAGGACAACGTCTGCCAGGGCCGATAGTATTATATATATTATTATAGAATCGCATAAGCAACTACTTGCAGTTCATTTCTGTTTTCCTGATAGTTATAGGCACGGAACAGACAAATAATGTGTTCCGTGGTTATAGGTATAGGATATGACAGTCATAGGTAAGATACAAAGACTATAAAACCAGATACGACAGTTTTTAAGGATTTCTAATCGTTATAGTGAATATGACGAATACCTAAACGAATAGTTTAAATTCCTCTTTTGTATTTAATTGTTAGTGCACTACTTAGTGAGATTGTTTAGTTTCCTATTTGCTGTTCATTTCTGTCACCTTGGTACTTAAAAAAAAAAACAAATGTGTTTTACCATTATTGTGCTAAGTCGCTTAAGCACTTACTTCCAGTTTATTTCTGCTCTCCTGGTAGTTTTAATAAAACGTTGAATTTTAAAACGTCTTCAATCGATATCATTCATTACGAATCATTCATGCACTTCACTATGTTTTATCGTGGGTGCGTTTCGAGGAATAATTTAGGTGCGCTTTAATGCCCCGGAAATCGTACACGATAGGGGATAGATCAGATTAGAGATTAAATTACCTACCAATACAAGATACCGACGCATGTTTACGTTATAGATTTTGAGATTGTCGGGGAACATCATGTTCGATGGTTTCGACCCGCGTTTTTCATGTCAACCAATAGACGCCCAATGCTGCGCATAAGTCTCCCCCAAGAGGGGATTTAACCGTAATCGCCATGCTTGGCCGATGCATGTTGGCGATCGTAGTAGGTGTTATGGTGCTCAGAAGGACGCTGTTGCGTGTCATCATTATCATCATTTCAACCGAAAGATGTCCACTGCTGGACATAGGCCTCCCAAAGGGGGGGGGGTTTGCCATAATCGCCACGCTTGGCATTCGGATTGGCGATCGCAGTATGGTGGTTACAAAGGCACAGAGAACGCTGCTGCCCATTCTCTGGTAAGTCCCTTAGTCGCCTACTACGACACCCACGGGAAGATATGAGATGGTGCTATTCTTTACGTCCGACACCACACGGACACGGACTGTTGTGTGTATTTAATGATATTAAATTGTAAAACCGTAATTAGCTGTAAGATCAGTTTATTTTTTAAGATGAATTGTTAAAAAGCTGTGGATTTTGTGAATAATAAATAAATAAATAATAAATAAATAAATAAACAGATGAACGTGGCCCTATTGATACTGAAGAATTCGCAGCGATCCACGCGGAAGCACCTCCCTTCACAGATATGGCGGTTGAGCAGGAAATTCTGGTCACTGGCATTAAAGTTGTGGATCTACTCGCACCGTACGTCAAAGGTGAATGGTTAATACGGGATAAATAATTTACACCAAACAATACACAAACACTTTATTTAAAAAGTCACAAACACAGAACTTATCAATCACTTACATAATCACTTCCATCGCATTAGTCGCAATAGTCACAGTTTTCAGTTTCGCATCCAAAAACAAAACTAAATCGCCAGCATTGGTTGCTCTTTCGCGCCAATAAAACAAGAAAGAGATAGATATTAATAAGAGCTGTCAATTTAAGGTGATCTTAAATGTTCATACAATTATAGTTATCATTTCAGAACGTATTGATTAAAAACACTGCAAAACTCAAGGCAATAACTAACTTGACATCTCTAACTTAGTCCTTGCCTGTCGCTGTCCTTTTCTTCCGCTACGTGGTAGTAAGAGATGCCAATTGTCTAATTTTAATCTAGTTTGTGAACAAGGGAATCGCCATCATATCGCGTGTACCTACGTACTTTAGCAGGTCTTCACCCATATTATTTTTGTATCAGGCGGCAAGATCGGCTTATTCGGCGGCGCAGGAGTCGGTAAAACTGTATTGATCATGGAACTTATCAACAACGTTGCTAAGGCGCACGGAGGCTACTCTGTAAGTAATTTAACAGCAATGGAGCTTACTACTTTCGACTTTATTCATCGCTGGGCGTAGCCACACTAAAGGTCTATCCACACATCAGGGTCGTGCCCGGGATGGAGACGGACTGCGCCACGACACGTGCTCAAAAAAATATCGGTGGGTACATTTTGTATGAACTCGTTGACACACGTCCGTGTCCGGGCTGACGACGGAGTTTCAGTGTCCGGGCCGAAGACGTGACGTGCACGGGGTAACCGATATTTTTCTAGCACGTTGGCGATATTTAAAAAAATTAATAAATTAATGACGAGTTTTTAATAGAGGCGGTACGCATATTATAGCGTTTTGTACCTACGATTTAGCGTTTTGTATAAAACAAAATGGTGACTAAGGGGCACAGATAGAAGGTTGCAGCCTGTCCACAGTCCAGTCACATCCCTGACGTGTGTCATCAAAAAGTCCCTGACGCAGCCCAGACGGGACCCGGATGCACGGTCTTAGCACGGCCACGGCCCTGTCACGTTCCGGGCACGGCATTGATATGTGTGGATAGAGCTTTATATTACAAACTTAAGAGGTCCCTTCCCCATCGTTCTAACGTCAACGCGAGCGTGATTGAAAAATTTTTTGATTCAACCTACGCAAAGCTCGAAAACAAACGAGTGAGTGAGAACGCGATAACATCACAGGAAAACTGGCGCGCGGAAATTTCTCAATACTTGTTCCAGGACATACGTGTTATTAAAAAAGCCTTACAAGTTTTTAGTAAAAATGTTTGTAATTTAGAATCTCGATTACATGTGCAAGGTTTCTATGAAGCTGTTTTTTTACTTTTTCAATGTATGAGTGCATTATGAACGGCCAAAGTTCAGATAAAATTGTGCAAAAAAACTGATTTTCGGACGTGTTTACTGAATTAGTTTCTCAAAAAAGTTAATTTTTGGCTTCATACAATCCTAGATTTAAACCACAAAATACCTGTGTGTTAAAAATATTTGGAAAATAATTTGTTATAACGCCGTAATCGCGTACGAGCGTTTGTATGGGAAATATGACGGGATGGGCGCTCTTAAGAGGTCTCTTCCCCATCGCTGTAACGTCAACGCGAGCTTGATTGATTTATTTTTTTGTTATACCCAACGCAATGTTCGGAATAAACGAGTGAGTAAGAACGCGATAACATCGCACGAAAATTGGTGAGCGGAGATTTCACAAAACTTGTTCAAGGAAATACGTGTTTATATAAAAGCCTTACAAGGTTTTGCTAAGAATGTTTGTAATTTAAAGTATCCATTACATGTGCTAGGTTTCTATGACGATGTTTTCTTTACTTTTTCAATGTATGAGTGCACTATGAATGGCCAAAGTTCAGATAAAATTTGTGAAAGAAGCTGATTTTCAGACGTGTTTACTGAATTTGTTTCTCAAAAAAGTTTTTTTTTTCGTAACTTAGGAACCTAGATATTAACCACAACATTACCCGTGTGTTGAAAATATTTGGAGGAAAGTTTGTTATAACGCCGTAATCACGTACGAGCGTTTGTATGGGAACTGTGGCGGGTTGATTGCCCTTAAGGCGCTTCCCTGACCAAAAAACCTTGACCATACATTTCCTCTTTACCGCAGAATTGAAAACCGCACAATTTTTGGGTTTTTTTTTGTTATACAAAAAGAGAAAGAATCTTTTGAAATGAAATAAAACGGAATTATAAAGATTTTTAAGTTATCTTTAGCAAACGTCAACTTTAGCAAAAGATACATGTTTTCAATTATTTTAATCATTTTTTACAGGGAGATTTAGGTGTATAAAGGGTACATAAAAAAAATAAGAACGTGGAATGTGATGATAGGAAATTGAACTTTAATAATTTATGCTTTTACATGTAGTTTGTTTCTCTTAATTAATAAGTTAATAGCCCCTGAATAACGACGAAATACGCACTTTTGGTTGGGGTAGCGCCTTAAGGCCAAGTACTCAACGTTACTCTATTTTAAGATGTCGTTAATTCTCCTGGTCCTATGTTTTGAAGGTGTTCGCTGGCGTGGGAGAGAGAACGCGAGAAGGCAATGATCTTTATAATGAAATGAAAGTGGGTGGAGTTATTACAGATACCTACAAGACTTCTAAGGTACCGAAACAAGCTAACGACTGTAAAATACATTTGACGAAGCCAATGGTTGCATGTTTTCTGCCATTGCGATCATTTTAGAGGGGGTATTCCTCGAAGTGCACCCATTTTGAAACGCACCCAACGAAGCGCACCTGTTGCATCGTGGGTGCGTTTCGAGGAACACTTTAGGTGCGCTTTGTTGGGTGCGTTTCAACATGGGTGCGCTTCGAGGAATACGCCCATTTTAGAGTTCCAAGTCAATATGTGTTCGTCCGTCCGTCTGTCTGCAGTGTAGCTTAAAAACTATTAGCAATAGAAAGCTGTCATTTGGCATGGATGTACTTATTAGTTACGCCGACAAAGTGATAAAAACAATCTTGACAACAAAATCATTTTTTTGGGTACCTCTTTTACTCGTTAAGTGGTTATTTTTTTTTCTTGTGTACACCATGTCGATATTGATAAAAGTAATATTATTATTATTTATTGTTCAATGACATCAAAGATGACAATCGCATCATTGGCGACAGTTATTGCGCGACAATTTAAAATGCAAAATATAGGGACAAAACAAGAACTGCATGGATAAGAATGGCAACTACAGAACTCTACATAGCGCGTGGCCCGCCAAACTTGGCCGGTTTTAGGGTTCAGTATCCAAAGGGTAAAAACGGGACCCTATTACTAAGAGACCACTGTCCGGCTGACTGTCTGTCACCAGGCTGTATCTCATAAACCGTGATAGCTAGACAGTTGAAATTTTCACAGATGATGTATTTCTGTTGCCGCTATAATAACAGATATAACAAACGGCTCCCATATAACAAACGTGTTTTTTTGCCGTTTTTTGCTCGAGGTCTAATGTTGTATAGCCCCTTTGTGCGCGAGTCCGACTCGCACTTGGTCAGTTTTTTACAGAACTATCTACCACGACCCACTCTTACTTCAAACCGTAGCTACCACCATATTTAAACCAGATCAGCTCCTTTACAAAGAACTATACCCTGTTTACAATAAGATTAGACATAGACACAAACCTTTTTTACAGTCCCTTCAACCGATTTCGACTTCTATTCCGTAGGCTTAAGGATGACATTAGAGGCAAAAAAGTGGTTACAATAACAACTGTTTACTACAGTTGCCATTTGTCATGCTACCAACGCAATATAAGTCAAAATCGGTTGAACGGACTGTAAAAAAGGTTTGAGTAAATGTCTAATCTTATTGTGAACAGGGTATAAGTTGGCACAATTACCGTGCCGTGTGGTGTCGGCCACGAATAGCACTACCCCATTTGTACTCGTAGATGTCGTAGAAGGCGACAGAGGAATATTGAGCAGAGGACGGGCAGCAGCGTCCTTCTGAGTACCATAACACCTACTGCGATTGCCAACATGCATCGGCCAAGCAAGGCGATTATGGCTGTATCCTCCCTTGGGGGAGACCTATGGCCCAGCAGTGGGCGTCTAAAAGTTGACATGATAATGATGATGATGATGAAGTAGGAACATTTAAAACTTTTTTGTTTTCTGATCAGGTGGCTCTGGTATACGGTCAAATGAACGAGCCCCCTGGTGCTCGAGCCCGCGTGGCTCTTACCGGCCTCACAGTGGCTGAACACTTCAGAGATAAAGAGGGGCAGGACGTGTTGCTGTTCATAGACAACATCTTCAGATTCACACAGGCTGGCTCTGAGGTGAGTGCTGAGAAGGTCATTGGACAAAAATAATTGTTAGTTACTAGGGCGTACGTTACCGTAGCAGAAAAGTGTCTCCTAAGAGTGGAACGTCAAACGCCATAAAAATAAAGAAATACGAGTGTGCTTTAGACCACACGACTGAAGTAAAACTTCTTTAGCTCCATCTATATGTATGTATCCGTTTGCAACTGGCTATGAGAGAAAGAGAGAAAGAAAATGTGTGCTCGCACCTCTCTCTCTTGCCCCTGCAGTAATATACGAAACGTAACTCTCTCTCTCTTTCTATCTTCACTAACTTATATCTCCCTCTCAACTTACGTTCGCCTCGCCCGATCATACTTTTCCTAACGCTTTCGTCACGCATTCACCAGTTTACTCCCCAAGTCAAGCGAGCGTAAAGAAGTTTCACTTCAAAAATTGTGCGCTGTGTCGTTTTGAAAACAATCGGAATGCAACGATTCCTGCTGAAGTAGGTATCGTTTATCCAGCAGGAAAATTCTAAACGGATGATCGGAGAGAGAAATTTTATATTGTAACTTATACTTATTTGTGTTAAAATGTGCGCCGAAAATATAATGTGTGCGTCTTCAAGTTTTTGAGATATTGCGTTTCCAGCTGGAGTAACGTTTTTCAGAATCGTGTAACTATTTTTAAAACCATTGTAAGTGCGCCTGTAGAATTAACACAATATTGCTTTTTGCACAATATTTCTCTGGGATTAACGGATCAGGGTACGGTGATCACGCCACCGTACCCCTGATCCCTAGCGTGGGCTTACTGATACGTCGACTTGGGACAACTACCATTCCTACCGCACCGCGCAGTTACCGCAGGTACTGCGGAACACAGGAACGGTAACAGTTAAGTGGGCGGGCTATAGCTTCAACTTACATACTAACAGACTCCACGACAATCCAAAAGTGCTTGTAAATGGTTTAATTTAAATAAATGCTTTGACTTTAACTTTTATCCCGGTTTACAGGTGTCGGCGTTGCTAGGCCGTATCCCATCTGCTGTGGGTTACCAGCCAACATTGGCGACTGACATGGGGACCATGCAGGAGCGGATTACCACCACTAAGACTGGGTCCATCACCAGTGTTCAGGTGAGATGGCGATAGAGATTGGAATAAAATTATTTATTACCAGCGTCATGCTGGTAATAAAAAAATATATATTATATATTATTGTATATTGTATATTATTTTATATTATAATAGCAGCAAGATTAAATAATGGAGTAAATTCACGTGGTTTGGTTCCACAAAGCTCCTTCTTTTATATAATATATCCATACTTCCATACTAATATTATAAATGCGAAAGTAACTCTGTCCGTTACGCTTTCACGATGAAACGGCTAAACCGATTTTGATGAAATTTGGTATGAAAATAGCTCGAAAGCCTGGGAAGGACATAGGCTACTTTTCAACCGACTTCAAAAAGAAGGAGGTTCTCAATTCGATTGGCATTTTTATCCGCGACTTCGTCTGCATCCGCGATAACCGACGCCACAGACGAAATCGCGGCCTAAAGTTAGTAAATTATATATTCTAATAGGCTTGCCATAAATATAGTCACAGAGTGGTAGAACTTAGACGAACCCAGACAGTACTAGCGTCATACCTATGTCTGCCGCTGTGTAGTAGCGTTGCAATGTTCCGGGTCGAGTTGAGGCCCGGTATGGGTGCAGTAAACGTCCCTTTGTGTCAATTTGGCCTAGTTCTGTTCCGTCTCCTGCTTGATACGGAAGACAGTGGAAATGATTTTCTTACTCCTCCGCTGTTGGGACCCAAGACAGTTGTAATGTTACTCCGGGACTCGTCGAGCGTCATTGCCTCGGTGCTTTTCTGGTGGTCGCCACTGTTGATTCAGGCTTTCAGATCTTGCAGTGGTTTGGGAATACTGTGGCAAAAAAAAAACAAGACAGTAATCATTTAACAATTGGGCCGGCTTGTTAGTCATCCAATGACTTAGAAAAATCTGCTAATTACTTTACTCCATCATCATTATCATGTCAACCTTTAAACGCCCACTGCTGGGCCTGCATAGGTTCAGCCATAATCGCCATGCTTGGCCGATGCATGTTGGTGTTACGATACTCAGAAGAACGCTGCTGCCCATCCTCTGGTCAATATCCCTCTGTCGCCTTGTTCGACACCCACGGGTAAAAATGGGGTGGTGCTATTCGCGGCCGTCACCACACGGCTAACTCTATTCTACTTCATACCCAGGCAATATACGTCCCAGCTGACGATTTGACGGATCCGGCTCCCGCAACGACCTTCGCCCATTTAGATGCGACCACGGTACTGTCTCGGGCTATTGCCGAGCTTGGTATCTACCCTGCGGTAGACCCATTGGACTCCACTTCTAGGGTCATGGATCCTCATATTATTGGGCCGGAGCATTATGGAATTGCTAGAGGAGTGCAGAAAATTTTGCAGGTGGGTTGGTTTTTAATCAAAGTCAAAGCAAGTATTTGAATTACCTAAACTAATTTAGAGGCACTTTTGAACTGTCAAGGAGACGGTCAGTTAAACAGAAAGTTGCAAGCTAGTTGTACAGGTAACAGGCTTTTTCTTTTGGTCAACGAGTTAATTGTTAGGGCTAAAGCACACACGCTACTTTTAGCATCAGCGATCTGCGACCATATCGATGCTGCGTCGCGTTTTGGCGACTCTGCGTTCCATTGCAGTATTAAAATCGCTCGTTTTAGAGATTCTATTGATGCTGCATCGCGATTTTACGACTTTCTGCATTGGGACCGTTGGGACGCGGTATCGGAAACATGCGTTTTAGCGACTGCTCCGATTCTGGACTGGGTCGAGTATAGTGTTGCCAATCGAAAGTCGATCATCGATAAAGCAAGCAGCAGTGCAGCTTCATTAGAATCCATGCCGTCTATGCAATATACTACTACCGAGAATTTCATTACCAAGAGATAGAAAACATGTTTATTTGGTACACATTAACCTGAACTTCTTTGCATCCAGGACTACAAGTCTCTGCAGGATATCATCGCTATCCTAGGCATGGACGAGTTGTCAGAAGATGATAAGCTGACAGTGGCGAGAGCACGCAAGATACAACGGTTTTTGTCGCAGCCTTTCCAAGTAAGGATATTTTTCTACTTTGCCCTTCCTTACCCCCAATTCTTAGGCTTATCATCGCGTTTGGACACTCCCAGGGGGCCAAGTCTGCTATTTTTATAATTTCGTCATTCCAACACGATCCCATTGTCATTTTGCTAAAAGTTCGTAATCTTCTAAATTCATAATGGTCGATCATTGGTCGGTCGAATGAATGCAATGACTGCACAGTGACGTTCTAATGGTAGGTCACTGATCAAAGGAACTGTCAAAATTTTAGCAGATTACCGGCTAAGGGCGGGTTGCTTCAACTAACCATTACTGATCGGTAATAGTCAAAAATGGCGCTAACTACCGTCAAATCAAAAAAATGGGTTGTTTCACAAAATCATACGTCAAAAAGTTACTATTACCTTAACCGACCAGTAATTTTGTGCTGTCAAACAGCTACTTTCAAACATCAAAATATTATGGAATCTCTTTTTGAATAACCTTAACTGACGGATTTTTATGTCATGAAACAACCCGTTATATTTAACGTACGTTAAACATCATCAGTCATAGTAACTTTTTAACCGTCCGTATGTAACGTTAACCGACTGTTCGCCCTAAGTCAGTAGGTAATTCAGTTGTCATTTTGTACGAGATTACCAATCTATAACATTTCTTTCAATGGCGTGTCAGTGGTTGACCATTGGAAAGTCATAATGACGCCATTATATTACATTATACTACATTAGTAGATTACCAAACTTGTCAAAATCAACAATTATGAAATCAATGATAGACTATTGACTAGACACTATTGTAATAGCTAAATAAAATAGATATTGAGGTTTCTAGTATCATTTTTTTCTAAACTGAATAGTTTGCGCGAGAGACACTTTCAAAAGGGTGTGTAATGTTTGAAATAATAACAAAAGCTGTAAAGATCATATGATCTAATTTCATTTAACATACTTTTTTTTAATATGAAAATGATATAATGAATTATTGAAATAATTTCATTTTACCTAATTTTATATGGTATAATGAACATTATTTATATAATGCACATTTGAACTAATATTCATATAGTATAATAATCAGTTACTATAATATTCGAAATCTATAAGTAGCGTTTAGCATAATTTAGTTAGGTAATGAATAATTTGGGTTAAGTTAGGTTAGAACAGTGACCATTAACCAGATTTTCTCTAATGTTGGTGAATCGTATGGGTTAGATGAGGTTATAACAGTGTCCCCTTGTTGCAGACAGAAATTTCATACAAATTCGTTTCCCAGAAAATGTTTCATAATTATAATATTTGGTTCTTGTATTTTTATTTCGGCTATTATTGTTTCAAATACTATTTACTTAAATGAAACATATTTCACAAAAACAAAATCCAATGAATTTTAATCACATTTTTTTTTTAACTAACTTATCAAACAGTAGAATCATTTTTAACGAATATTGTCTGTTCAGTGTATTTTCCATGGAATTTAATTCAACAAAAATATATATAAATAGACATTAACAAAAATAATTGTCTAAAAGTCAATAAGTTGTATTACAAAAGTTAATGACAGAAACGAATCGCTGCGAAACCGACTCCACGTAGTCTTGTCTGCCCTACGCCTAGAGTGTAATTTAAATCCGCGTAGGCGCGGAGGGGCGAGGCGGCCCGCGAGATGAGGAGCAGGTGGTTTTAACGCCCGCCGCTGCGGCTGAGGCTGGCCGGCAAAGCCAGTAAGCCGAAGCTGCGGTGGTGACAGTGAATACCATCTGCGACGATAACATCGCGTGGGACCGCCGGAGCCCCGCAACGCCGGAGCCGTGACAGAAACCATGCCTGCTGCATTTTGAATGCTCCTTGCATGATGCATGCTTGCTTGCACGCTGCATGTTTGCTTGCACGCTGCATGCTTGCTTGCACGCTGAATGCTTGCTTGCATGCTGCATGGTTGCTTGCATGCACGCGCATTAGGTTTGGTTAGAACTGAGACCTCCATTCTTGGTAACACATTTTTTAAAGAAACAATATAAGGATAAAAAATATTTGATTTGTTATTCTATGACATGATTATTCTAACATTAAACTTTATGTGAAACAAAAATCAATGATTTAAAAATCTTCGAAGTAAGTATTCTGCGTATTGATTATCCTATAAAACGAAACTATAATAAAAAAAAATTGTGAAACGAAATTCTTTAAAACTATTAGCTATAAAACAACGTACATTTTTACGGTTATAACAGTATGTTTCCTGATAATTACTTATTCATAACAGAATTTTGACTGAAATTTAGTTATTATCAAAATTAGGTCAAATAAAAATTAGGTTAACTGAACGTTATATAAAAAGAGCATTATACAAATTCAAAATTATATGAAATGAACGTTATACTAAATGTTATTAGAGCAAAAGAAGGTTATATGAAATATAACACTCGATCACAACAAAATTAGGTTATTTGTTTTTATATCATCTGAAAATTTATATCATGTGAACGTTATTTCAAGTGATATTATACTATCTGTTATTATGCCATATATTACACACCCATACTAAATATACTACAGAATACGACTTTGTTTAATACTATGTGTAGTGATTGGATACGAAATAATACTGTATTGTTTAAAATAGCTTGGTAAATAATAAACGATTATCTTTATACACAATATTTACAGCTGTTTTTTCATGAGACAGTACAAACATGTTTTTTTTAAGGTTATTCTCGAAAGCGCGACATATTATAACTGGCCGTGTGAGAAACACTCAATGCTTAAATCTAAGCGCCAGCCGCTGTACCCCCGCTTTTTAACACTGTGATATCTTCTAACATAATGATTTTAGTGATATGCTGTAAAGGGCAATTTTTATCTACATGAAATGCACAACGTATCTAAGACATTTAATTTGGTAAGGAATAAAATTGTATTGTTTAAAATAGCTTGGTAATTAACCCATATCTTATTTGTAATATGTAAAAGATAAAAATGGTTACTGTGGATTATCCAGAGATAAACATGTACCATCGCGGACTTTTTTATCGATCTTTTTA
Source organism: Charanyca ferruginea (assembly GCA_947361185.1). Taxonomy (NCBI): domain Eukaryota; kingdom Metazoa; phylum Arthropoda; class Insecta; order Lepidoptera; family Noctuidae; genus Charanyca; species Charanyca ferruginea. The sequence goes on along the minus strand of OX376080.1, from coordinate 9,593,058 downwards.
AGATATACAATTCCGTAGTACATTAATTTGATATATCTCGTAAGGTTAGCCAGCGTTTGCAATGTACCTAAGCGCATAAAAATATGTTTATTACGACCTCACATTACTCTTACAATTTCTCGGTTTTCTTCTACTATAATATGCATGTATTATACGGTACCTTGAATCACTATAAAAAAAACCCGCATCAAAATCCGTTGCGTAGTTTTAAAGATCTAAGTGTAACAGACCGTGGCCTGGGACAAACAAATAGTCTGTATGTTTACGCATCGGTATATTTTCGGGCAGCACTTTCACCTTAATTTGCTACATTACAAATGTACGATATTACACTATCCTTCTACTTTTATACGGCTCAGAATCCGTTACGATACAATTTTAACTGACAAACAACAGGAACATCCGGTACGTTATTTTAAAGAATAAAAATGATTTAACTGTTTGTAAAAGCACTAAATAATGAAATTAGAATTATAGTAAGTTGAATAAATTATTAAGTATGATTTTATACTAAGTCATACAATATTCGGCAATCTCTAATGACGTCACTACTGGTAAGTATTTTAAATGCATAAACATTATTATGTTATTGATCTTAATTTACAATGAATTCATAGTTATGATTATAATTATTAAAAATGAGATATTACATGCTCCCGTTAATTATTTCTAATAAATCAAACCATTAATCATGAGGATGTAATGTATGTTGCGAGTTGGCGTCGCTAGGGGCGCTGCTTAGCCGCTAACCAGTAGTGATAGTGTTCATTCTGTTTTACGTTAGGTACCTACTCGCTAATCAAAGTAAATAGTCTTTGGTTGGAATTATGGTATGATGTTGTATTAGAGACAAAATAAATAACAAAGAACGAAACGCAGGTTGCGGGATTACCTTTTTTTGGAGTAACGTTTCGTTTTACCCGAAATTTTATTTAATTTGTCCGTATGTAACGTTAACCGACTGTTCGCCCTAAGTCAGTAGGTAATTCAGTTGTCATTTTGTACGAGATTACCAATCTATAACATTTCTTTCAATGGCGTGTCAGTGGTTGACTATTGGAAAGTCATAATGACGCTATTATATTAGTAGATTACCAAACTTGTCAAAATCAACAATTATGAAATCAATGATAGACTATTGACTAGACACTATTGTAATAGCTAAATAAAATAGATATTGAGGTTTCTAATATCATTTTTTTCTAAACTGAATAGTTTGCGCGAGAGACACTTTCAAAAGGGTGTGTAATGTTTGAAATAATAACAAAAGCTGTAAAGATCATATGATCTAATTTCATTTAACATACTTTTTTTTAATATGAAAATGATATAATGAATTATTGAAATAATTTCATTTTACCTAATTTTATATGGTATAATGAACATCATTTATATAATGCACATTTGAACTAATATTCATATAGTATAATAATCAGTTACTATAATATTCGAAATCTATAAGTAGCGTTTAGCATAATTTAGTTAGGTAATGAATAATTTGGGTTAAGTTAGGTTAGAACAGTGACCATTAACCAGATTTTCTCTAATGTTGGTGAATCGTATGGGTTAGATGAGGTTATAACAGTGTCCCCTTGTTGCAGACAGAAATTTCATACAAATTCGTTTCCCAGAAAATGTTTCATAATTATAATATTTGGTTCTTGTATTTTTATTTCGGCTATTATTGTTTCAAATACTATTTACTTAAATGAAACATATTTCACAAAAACAAAATCCAATGAATTTTAATCACATTTTTTTGTTTAACTAACTTATCAAACAGTAGAATCATTTTTAACGAATATTGTCTGTTCAGTGTATTTTCCATGGAATTTAATTCAACAAAAATATATATAAATAGACATTAACAAAAATAATTGTCTAAAAGTCAATAAGTTGTATTACAAAAGTTAATGACAGAAACGAATCGCTGCGAAACCTGTAATTTAAATCCGCGTAGGCGCGGAGGGGCGAGGCGGCCCGCGAGATGAGGAGCAGGTGGTTTTAACGCCCGCCGCTGCGGATGAGGCTGGCCGGCAACGCCAGTAAGCCGAAGCTGCGGTGGTGACAGTGAATACCATCTGCGACGATAACATCGCGTGGGACCGCCGGAGCCCCGCAACGCCGGAGCCGTGACAGAAACCATGCCTGCTACATTTTGAATGCTCCTTGCATGATGCATGCTTGCTTGCACGCTGCATGTTTGCTTGCACGCTGCATGCTTGCTTGCACGCTGCATGTTTGCTTGCACGCTGCATGCTTGCTTGCACGCTGAATGCTTGCTTGCATGCTGCATGGTTGCTTGCATGCACGCGCATTAGGTTTGGTTAGAACTGAGACCTCCATTCTTGGTAACACATTTTTTAAAGAAACAATATAAGGATAAAAAATATTTGATTTGTTATTCTATGACATGATTATTCTAACATTAAACTTTATGTGAAACAAAAATCAATGATTTAAAAATCTTCGAAGTAAGTATTCTGCGTATTGATTATCCTATAAAACGAAACTATAATAAAAAAAAATGTGAAACGAAATTCTATAAAACTATTAGCTATAAAACAACGTACATTTTTACGGTTATAACAGTATGTTTCCTGATAATTACTTATTCATAACAGAATTTTGACTGAAATTTAGTTATTATCAAAATTAGGTCAAATAAAAATTAGGTTAACTGAACGTTATATAAAAAGAGCATTATACAAATTCAAAATTATATGAAATGAACGTTATACTAAATGTTATTAGAGCAAAAGAAGGTTAAATGAAATATAACACTCGATCACAACAAAATTAGGTTATTTGTTTTTATATCATCTGAAAATTTATATCATGTGAACGTTATTTCAAGTGATATTATACTATCTGTTATTATGCCATATATTACACACCCATACTAAATATACTACAGAATACGACTTTGTTTAATACTATGTGTAGTGATTGGATACGAAATAATACTGTATTGTTTAAAATAGCTTGGTAAATAATAAACGATTATCTTTATACACAATATTTACAGCTGTTTTTTCATGAGACAGTACAAACATGTTTTTTTTAAGGTTATTCTCGAAAGCGCGACATATTATAACTGGCCGTGTGAGAAACACTCAATGCTTAAATCTAAGCGCCAGCCGCTGTACCCCCGCTTTTTAACACTGTGATATCTTCTAACATAATGATTTTAGTGATATGCTGTAAAGGGCAATTTTTATCTACATGAAATGCACAACGTATCTAAGACATTTAATTTGGTAAGGAATAAAATTGTATTGTTTAAAATAGCTTGGTAATTAACCCATATCTTATTTGTAATATGTAAAAGATAAAAATGATTACTGTGGATTATCAAGAGATAAACATGTACCATCGCGGACTTTTTTATCGATCTTTTTAAGATATACAATTCCGTAGTACATTTATTTGATATATCTCGTAAGGTTAGCCAGCGTTTGCAATGTACCTAAGCGCATAAAAATATGTTTATTACGACCTCACATTACTCTTACAATTTCTCGGTTTTCTTCTACTATAATATGCATGTATTATACGGTACCTTGAATCACTATAAAAAAAACCCGCATCAAAATCCGTTGCGTAGTTTTAAAGATCTAAGTGTAACAGACCGTGGCCACAGAACACATATACCCTTACGGGCCGTGGCCTGGGACAAAGAAATAGTCTGTATGTTTACGCATCGGTATATTTTCGGGCAGCACTTTCACCTTAATTTGCTACATTACAAATGTACGATATTACACTATCCTTCTACTTTTATACGGCTCAGAATCCGTTACGATACAATTTTAACTGACAAACAACAGGAACATCCGGTACGTTATTTTAAAGAATAAAAATTATTTAACTGTTTGTAAAAGCACTAAATAATGAAATTAGAATTATAGTAAGTTGAATAAATTATTAAGTATGATTTTATGGTATGATGTTGTATTAGAGACAAAATAAATAACAAAGAACGAAACGCAGGTTGCGGGATTACCTTTTTTTGGAGTAACGTTTCGTTTTACCCGAAATTTTATTTAATTTGAATATTTAAACTCTTATTTGGGTCGGACGGAAAATCGAACAAAAGTCCGTAAATTTGCGACTAAAATCCGTGTGTCCGTAGACAAGACCTAAAGTCAGTAGATCTACGGAAAAATCCGTAGGTCTGGCAATGGTGGTGAGCTGTCATCCGTCCCGATAATAGGGATTGACAAAGCAGACGGAAGGATGACAACTCACTTCACCTCGGTATTCACCGTGGGAGATTGTAACAGAACAGACATACTGATCGGTTTTAGAACCAGCCGTTCAGCAAGTCATCGTACTTGGTGATCTCATCGTTGATTACCTTCCGCGTCAGCCAAAGGTATTCCACGTCAGCCTCTATCACGGATTCATCTTTGTCTTAACCGTAAGAATGAAACAGTGATTGGTGAGGGCAGGCAGGGAAAAGGCGTTGGTGATAGCATGACGGAATAAAAGAGGGGAGCCTGGGACAAGGGTAGGAATATGGTGGTGGTGAGTTTGTGTTTGTGGCAGTTGCGGGGGTGGCGCACGGGTGTACGATTGATCATTAATTGTAAAATAACTGAATTACCAGTACATCGGAAATTTTACTTTAAGACGTGAATTTTCTAACTTTTCCGTGCTTCAGTAAGTAACCTGAAACCTGATGCTGATGCCTGTATTATAGAATAGTAAATTTTTCGCACCATGAGAATATGAATTCATTTTTTTACTACAATTTTAAATCTGTGCAAAAAGTTTACCGCCTTGCTCGATAGATGGCGTTGTTCATTGATGTACCTTTTCTGAATCGCGCTATGGTTTCATTACAAACGTTTCATGACAATGTTAAATTATGGTACTTATTATGAATGTTGTTTCTATTTTATATTATTTGAATTTTTGCGTGAATCTCTGGAAATATTTAGAGATTCTACATTACATTACAGTGAATGAAACTAAGATATAAAATAGGGGAAAATGAGTGTGAGTAATATGGAGATAATTTGAAGCCTCAGGATATGGAGAAAGCCAGTTTATTATGACAGTCGGCACTCGGCAGTCCGTTTGTTTGTTTTTTGTTTATATATATATATATATATTATATGGGTATGTTATATACCAGATATAAAATTATGAATGTGTAGTTAATATATTCGTAAGTTTATCTCTTTTTAACTTTTTAAATATTTTTCTTGGTTGACTCGTAGAGAATGCCTAAGGCATTAAGTCCGCCTTTGTGCCTTTGTGCATAAAGTATACCTAAATAAATAAATAATATCAACGAACGACATGTCTGACGAAGTGACGACTTCGCGGCGGTGGCTTAATTTTTTTCTCTTCTTTCTCGATCTTAGTAGGTAAGTGCCTTCTGACGGTGTCCATTTGTTAATGTCAATACTCCGTAAGATTGATGACTAATTGTACGGACCAACTAAATGAGTTTAAGACGCTTTAAAAATTATTCTTCAAAATATAAACACACACAAAAGAAATGAAGATTTAAGGGCGTCACAAGTCACAAACGGTGAAGATAGGTCCTTACTATTTTAGCTTAAGATGAAATATTATAGTAGGTACACACGGCTACACATCAACCTATACATTTCCAGTATAAGCTGACCTCTCATTGTAAGGCAATTGTATGCAAGGCGGTATACTGGAAATGTATAGCCGTGTGTACCTACCTATCTTAGCCGTTTGTGAAAGTTTATACAAACTGTATAGCGAGCGATATTTTATCTTAACATAAAATACTACAGTATCTTCGCCGTTTGTGACGCCTTTTAGGTATCTAATAGTAGGTAATACTAATAGTAATAAAATTATAACATTCACTGTGTCCAGAGCTGGGCAAATTACATGCTTTGCTTTAATTAAAACTAGCTGACCCGACAAACGTTGTCCTGTCCCTATCTACTCTACCTACCAACCTATCCTACCCTACCCTACCTATCTACCTACCTACCTACCTACCTACCTACCTACCTACCCTACCCTACCCTACCCTACCCTACCTATCTACCTGCCTACCTATCCTACCCTACCCTACCCTACCTATCTATCTATCTATCTATCTACCTACCCTACCCTACCTACCCTACCCTACCTACCCTACCTACCCTACCCTACCTACCCTAACCTTTTTTTTTTGGTACGGGATGGAAAATCCTCATGGATGTCCTCCGCCCTGGGGCGGGCAGAGGGGTCTGTCAGACTCTTACTGACTAAAAATCACCCCGGTGTTCCATCTCACACCTACGTCGGGGGTCACGGGAACTGGAGATACTTCCGCAACCCCCAGCTGGTGCCGGCCCGCTACGGCGGACCACTTCTCTGGTCAGGGGGGGGAGGGAGGTGTTAGATTCCCCCCCGGACGTCTTAGAGGAGCGCGCGTGGGACACTACGCGCCGCCACCTCGGGTCCTAGTGTATGTGGGGGGCGACAGACGTCCCCGAGTCTGCCGCCCCTGGACCCATTTAGGGGGGCCGGAAGCGGGCGTTATCGGCCCTCCACCGACGCCCGGTGCGTCTGCTGCAGGCAGGGTAAGAGGTGGTGATCTCCTTCTCCCTTTCCGCTGCCTGACATTTTCGCAGAAGGAAACCACGGCCGACAGCGACAATTAGTATAGTAAAATTTGCGAAATTTTACTAATTCAGATTCTACGTAAACTACGCCATTTTAAAAATCCTAGTTGGCAATGGCAAGTGTCCTTCCTTGACAGCGATCGAGCATTAGAGTATTAGATTAAACATCAATCAACAAATTAACAAAGTAATGGGGGAAAAAAATTGTTCGTTAATTATGATCTCAGTAATTTTCATAGAGATCAATTCCAGAAAAATATTTCATACCGAGTTGGTTGGTAGCTGGTTTTTCTTTTTTTTTCGGATTGGCATCTCGCAGGAGTCGCAGGTCAACCTAGGAGGTTGTCGCCGTTGTCGGCTGCTTAACCGGACTTTAGACTGTCTAGTTGGCGCTGTAGTGATACACTACTCTGGGGTTGTGCAGCCGGTTTTTCTTTTTTTTTTTTTTTTTTTTTTCTGTATGGCATCTCGCAGTTCAACCTGAGGGTTGGTTACTGCTTAACCGGACAATCCTGTGGTGCCTTAAAAGTGACTTTTAGGGCCTCCAGCCAGGGCAAAAACTTATAAACTAAGTGACTACGCTAAGGGCACCCCCTGTGGGGTACGAGCCTCGGCTTAGGTCGCCACTGAGAGGGCAGCAAAGGGACAGGCTGGATCGGGTCTCCATTAATTAGGGGCTATTTTAAAGCTAAGGGCTCAGCGACGCGGGCTGGCGCTAGCAAGGGTCGGGGGGGGGGGCGTTACGGGGTCGTCGCGAGGGACCTCGTCGGCGAGGTCGGAATGACGGTAAATTGTGTCTGTATTTAACTAATGTGCTAGTGGCCCTATTTCTTTCTTGAAGGAGGGTAATAGCGTCATCTGGATCGGACAGGGTATGACGTGGACGACGGGTCCTGCTAATACGGGAAGGGGTATATCGGGCGGCCGCTACGACGAGCGGGTTGCGGTGTTTCTCCGCTTGATCGAAGAAGCGCTTGCAAGCGCGCTTCATGAACTGACGGATGGTCGGGAGTTTGAGATCGAGATGAAGGTTCTCGTTGCGAACATAGAACGGGGCGCCCGTTATTTTTCGCAAGAAACGGTTTTGTAAGGTTTGCATTCTGTGGAGACGGTATGCCTTTACGTGTGCGAATACAGCACAGGCGTAGGTCATGATGGGACGAATGCACGCTGTGTAGGTACGCAATTTGCACTTGAGTGACAATTTGCTACGTGCATTCAACATACAGTGAAGTCTACCTTGAGCGAAAGCGGCGCGCGAACGCGCCTGCTTTATGTGCTCCGCGAAGGTTAGGTGGCGGTCGAGAATGACTCCTAGGTATTTGGCTTGCTTCTCCCAAGGGATAGGCTCGCCGAACATGGATATCGGACTGGGAAGGGAGGGGTTGATGCGCGGTTTGGAAAACAGCACTGCCTGACTCTTAGCGGGGTTGACTGTGATTCTCCATCTCCAGAACCAAGCGCCTAGTGCGTTTGCGGAGTCTTGGAGGATGCGGGCTATGCGGACTGGGTTGGAACCAGTGCAATAAATGGCCGTGTCATCGGCGAATAAAGCCAAATGAGCCTGTCTGCTCTTTGGAATGTCACTGGTGAACAGCGTGAAAATGAGAGGGGAGACCACGGAGCCCTGGGGGACTCCAGCACGTATGGGACGTGGAGACGAGAGTGCCCCTTCGACGCGATAACGAAAGGTGCGATTCGACAGAAAGTCTCGTAAGATCAGTACGAGACGATCCGGCACACCCAGTAGGTATAGCTTGTATATTAAGCCATTGTGCCAGACTTTGTCGAATGCCTTCGCTATATCGAAGAAGAGTGCACCGGTCTTCAAGCCGCGTTGGAACCCAACGCTTACATGCTCGACGATGCGGTGGACCTGTTGGACGCAGCTGTGTTCGGTACGAAAGCCGAATTGCTCGTCGGGAATAAGACTCTTAGCTTCGACATAATCTTTGAGACGCTTATAAATAAGTCTCTCGTAGATTTTGCCGAGGGTGTTGAGTAAACTAATGGCGCGATAACTAGAGGGGTCAGACTTGGGTTTGCCTGGTTTCGGAATGCCGATAACAGTGGCTTCTTTCCATGCCTGAGGAAAAATGTTGTTGCTTAGAGCGCCATTGAAGATGGCGGTCATTAGCATTATCAGGGCGGCGGGTAGGAGTTTAAACACCTTATTGGTGATGCGATCAGAGCCAGGGGCTTTGCGGGGTTTCAGCCTCATGATAATATCCTGCACTTCGTCTGGGGTGACGGGAGGCAGAGGATAATCAGGGTCTTCGACGGGGGGAAGGGAGGCTCTACGTTCAACTTCAGCATCGACCTTGGAGAGGTGCGCTTGGTCTACTGGTAGGGAACTAGGGGAGCATTGTGACTCAAGGCTGTCGGCTAGGCACTCAGCCTTTTCATCGTTATCGAAAGCGACGGTTTTGTCGGGTCGAACTAGGGGGGGCATGGAGGCCTCATTGGAGGAACGAAGTGACCTCTGCAACTGCCAGAAGGCTAGGTGCGTGGGCTCTAGTTCGCTAAGCGTCTTGTCCCAACGGTTTGAGCGCCACTCCGCAATGCGTTCCTTTACAGCACGCTGTAGGGAACGCATGTGGGCTTTGTTCGCATCGCAGGGGAAGGCGCTATATGCACGGACAGCAGCGTTCTTCTCGGTCAACAATTCACGCACATCATCTGGTAGTTTCCAGCGATGATCACTCATCGCCGGAACCTCCCTTGAACAATCGTTCAAGACAGATTGCACGTGACTTGTGAACGAGTCGATCGCGGCCGTCGTGTCTGCGACTGTCACCAAGTGGTCGGGTATGGCGTCCAAGTCTGGCGACGTGGTGGATTGTAGGCTTTCGCTTACTTTCCTCCAGTCGGTTATAACTTGTGTCGGTGGGGGCTGACTGGGGTCAGCAGGGCCGGTACGAGAATTTAATTCCATGACCACAGGCCGGTGATCGGAGGTGAGCTCGTGTAGCGTCTCAATGGAATGCAAACGGAGGTTCACATTCTTGAGCAGCGCTATATCGAGGATGTCGGGACGATGGTTGGGGTCATGGGGGAAATGAGTGGGAGTCATCGGTGCGATGACATCGAAGTTAAGGGAGGAACACAGGTGGAACAGGGTCCTACCTCTAGTGTTGGTCGTGTTGCTATTCCACGCGGGATGTTTGGCATTGAGATCACCCGCCAGTAAGACGGAGTCACCTAGGCCAAGAAGGACGGTGAGATCATCCTTGAGGAGGATGGGGTCCTCCGATGGAAGTGGAGGGACATAGACTGAGACAATGAATAACGGCTGATGACCGGTCATGCCGAGCCGACAGACTGAGACCTCTAGGAGGGAGAGGGGAGGAGGGTCCATAGGGGAGCAGTAGAGGGACTTTTTGTAATAAATAAGGGTGCCACCCCTATGACAGCGGGTCCTATCGTTGCGAACTAAACTATAGTTGGCAATTTTAGGGTCCCGGTGATACGGCTTGAGAAAGGACTCCTGGACAAGGAGTAAGTCGAGCTGATGGTCGCGGAGAAAGGTAGCGATCTCATCACGTTGATTGGTAATGCCATTGGCATTGAAGAAGCCTAACTTTAGGGAACGGGGTTTAAAGGTTCTTTGCCTCTCGTTGTTCATTGGAACTAGTAGGGGTACAAAACTTCGAGGGCTTGCGTAACCTCGGGGTACGCTTTGAAGCAAGCATTAAGCTTGAAGATGTCGCCTCGGCTGGCGATAATATCCCTAGCCATCAATTTGGTGGCGGGGTTTCTGTACACCTGGAAGGCGAGGTGCACGGTGCGAACTTCTTCTTCCGTAGGAAGAGAAACATCGATAGCCGCCGAAGCCTTGGGAACGGCGGGGGCGGGGGCGGCCTTGAGAGGCGCGGGGGCGACCTTTAGAGGAGCCGCGGGCATGGGGGCCAGTGGGGGCGCAGGGACCGCGAGGTCCATTAGCGCCGGAATGGGGGCGGCTTGAGGCTTAGCCATCAGGGCCGGGAAGGCACGCTGATGGTTCAGCGAATTCCAGGGCGAGGGCCTCTGGGGGCTGAGACGCTGAGGCATCTCCGTTGACGGGACCTTCACCGAGGGAGACTCCCTTTGCTGGCGAGCATTAGCACGCTTGGCCAGTTTGGGGGAGGAGGACTTGGGGGCCTTTGGGCAGCCACGGTAGTTGGCTGGGTGGCCGGACTGACCGCAGAGCACACAGCTCGGAGGCTCAGAGCAGAGCTCGCGGTCCTTGGGGCGAGTGCAGTCTGCAGTGCCATGCTCCCCTAGACACTTGACGCATCTGGGGGTGGCAAAGCAGTTGGACTGCGCATGCCCGTACAGTTGGCAGCGATGGCACTGCCCAACTGTGGCGGTCTTGTGGGGCTTCTCGATGGAGATGCCCGACAGGTGACACACGGACTTCACCTTAAAAATGGGGTGATGTCCGTCGGTATGTTCGCATACGACAAGTACACTGTCGTACGCGACAGCCCCTCTCGCTTTGTGTAAGCGATGGACGGCTAGCACGGGGATGCCCTGCGACACAAGGTCATTTAGGACCTCCTCCGGGGAGATCTCCTTAGGCACCCTCCGAATGATAACCCGAGTGGGCTTGTCCTCGGGCAAGGAGTAGGTATGGAACGAAATGTTCCTTACCTTAAGGAGTGTGGTTAATTCCCTATAGTCATTAGACAAGGGGACGGACACTTTGATGCCCTGCTGGGTCGCACGGGCATTTGAAAACCGGATTTTTCGCTCGTTACAGAGCTTGGACACCTCTGTCCACTTCGCCTTATCTTGTATGAAGATAGGCGGGGGCGCTGACCTCTTCTTTGAGGCCGACTGGGAGGCGGGCATAGGGGTAGAGGGTCGGCTAGACGTGCTAGCTACCGGTCCAGAAGCAGGGGGGGGTGCGGGGGGGGAGAGGGGCAACGACTCCGAAGCGGAGGGAACGGGGGGCGGGGTTTCGGCCACCACCTTTTTGGCCTTGGAGGCCTTGGAAGAGGGTTTCCCCTTCTTCCTTTTTCCACCACTGCCGACGGGTATGTACCCATCGTCGGAGGCAGATGAAAACGCCACCGACTCATCCTCAGAGTCGGATGGCGGCGGTGAGGTGTGCGGACATGACGTGTCCATGCACACTACAACGGGGTCTCTAGGGGCCGGAACGCCCTGGTCCGCGGCGGGCGGTGACAGAGGGCTGTCACTGTCGCTGAATGCAGCAGTGCATTCGTCGCCCGAACTTTGTTGCGACGCAACAAAGTTATTGAAGCTTGCCGCAAACACGGCGTCCTTCATAAGGAAGGACTTTACGTACGCGAGAATCATCGCGTCCGTCATGATGTATAAGTGAAATTACGTAGGTAGGTACCTACGTAATCCACAACACTAAAAGATAATAAAAATATTTCCCCAAAAAAAAAAAAAAAAATTACCTCGATCGGGGTAATTTTTCGGGGAGAAATAAAATTCGGGGAGAAAAATCAGGGAGCCAAAATTTCTCCGAGGAAAAATTTTGGTCCGAAACTATGTGGGAAAGGGATGGGAGAACTAAGCTCCTAACAGCCCCGAGGTGACACGTAAACGTGCGCCCCTCGGGCAGACAGTCCCCTTAAAACTAACCTCCCGTGTGGCTTTCCTATAGCTTTGCCGACGAGAAGAAAGACACAAACAAACTCGCCAGCTGCTAAGCTGTCTGTTTGGCCAGAGGGGCCTTAAATGAAATACCTAACTCCCCGGGTGGGAGAGCCCGGGGATGTGTACCCTCCCTGAAGGGATACTCAGGGAGGTGAGTACCTGAGGTGAGCCCTAAGCTAGTATACCTACCGCCAATCTTATTGTGCGGTAGGGCCCTGTGGGTCTTGCGACCGATCCGGGCCGCTGGGGTAGACACACCCAGACGTCCCGGGTGCAGCTGTGGACAAACGGGGTAAGAAAACTACCAGACCGCGACTAGGAGTCCCCCCAAGGCCGCGGTCGGAGCCCTTCCAATTAACTGCTTTCCCCTGAAGGGGGTCAGCGGGTGAGTTGGGTCACCACCCACTTGGGTTCGTTAACACCGCTAGGTATCCCCCAAGTACCACCGAAAAAACAGTGGATTTTAACCCTTAAGGGGCCAACCGTCGACCGAAAGCGCGCGAAACGCGATCGCAGTAAACACAGTTACGAGTGAACACGTCACACTCGTAACCGGTCTGCTACGACGTAGCCGAGCACGTAGCAGTGCTACGCGGAGGCGGTGCTTGGCGCCAGCGGCGGCCTAAGCCGGTGGAGGTGTCGCACGGTGCTAGAGATGAAACGTATTTACGGCACCAGGTTTTAAGACCAAGTCTCACCCAAGGCGTCTCGAGACTTAGTCTCTCATCGGCGTACAAACGCGTATCGAGTATTTAGAAGTATGAAGTATGGCGAGACGCGAGACGTGAACACGCACACAAACTCGCGGCACTCGCGACTCGTGACACTCGCAGAGACTCGGAGACGCGGACACAATCGGAGACGCGAACTTTGAACGAATGTGTGAGTGAATTGACTGCCAACGCCAACCGAAAATAGACCGTATAATTAGAAAGTTAAGACTGTTTTTTGAATGCTTTGCAAAATACGTATTAAGTATTTAGAAGTTTTGACGTCGAATTTGTAGCATGCTGATCGAAAATCGAACGTATGTCTTAAAGTTTAGACTATTTTTTGAGTGTTTTGCAAATCGCAATATGAGACGCGAATTCAAATTCAAGACGGTTGGTTCAGTTGGTCTTGGTCTTGACGACAACAGTTCTGTTGGTAATGACCGCGCGCGCGTCAGCATTTTTTAGGTAATTAATCAATAATCAATAATCAATTTATTTCTCAAAAAACTTAGTAATACTTTACAGAAATAGTTTGGCAATATTTATTTCTAATAAATGGATGTAGCCACTGCAACCGAACTAGGCAAAGCCTGTATTTCGGTTTTCAGTGCCTTTTCCCTCGAAATGTTAACAGAAAATGCCAGCAAAGCAAATATGTAAATATGTTCAGTTGTACCACTCATTAATTTTAATTTTGACTTAGCTAAAGCTAACTTACTAAAAAGTTGCATTATTTAAAATGATACTAAACATAATTTAACAAGCCTTAAAATCTAAGTGAAGTGTTTGTGAGTGTGTGTTGGTTTATGGGGTGTGTAAAGGTGAGTGTATGTGAGTGTAGCGGTGAGTGTGTGTGGTTGTGAGTGCATTAGCGTGTTTTAAACTAAGATTATTTTAACCAATTAAAACGTATTTTAAAACCTAACATTCTCATTATTGTACCACGTTTAGTAACAGCTCCGTTTCATCATAATTGAGTTGTTGCAAATATTCACTTACAACTTGTTTACATTTTGATTTGGTAAGAGGGTAAATATTTAATTCTTTATTAATTCTATTATAGAGGAACGGACCAAGAAATTCAATAAATCTTTCGCTAAATTTGGTTTAAATTAAAAAATTGTTGTTGTTTATTTGTGTTTGTTTATGTTAAAACTTACCTAACATGCATTGCATGATTGAGTCTTGATATTGCAAATGGTGGTAATAAAAAATAAATAAAATGTACAAAAATATAAATTAATGTAAATACTAAGTGTGAGTTCGAGTTCAACTCGCGTGAAGAGGGTCCCGTACAATGTCAATTGATAGAATTATTATAGGTTTTCCTGTAAACTACAAGCAATTAACTTTATATTTTGATGTATTTTTCAACATTTTAGGCTCAGTAGTTTCAGAGATCAGGGGGGGGGGGGCAATGGTCATTTCTGAAATAATTCAGAAATATATGCCTGCTATAATTTTCTAACAAAGTCAAACAATTTATTTCAATTAGATTTATGGCACTTTTGAACATCAAAATTGAGAAAAAATTGATTCTAATTGCCCAACATAACATCTGTTATTTAATATAATTAGGTAGTAAGTAAACAATTGCTGTTCTTACCAGAGTAGGTAATGGCTATTGGCTAGCCCGACGATGCAACTTTCATTTCTAAACTTTAAATAAACGCGTACATACTTCTAAATACTCGCGGCGTTTACACGTAAGGACACGTCAATGGACTAGAGACTTAGAGACGCCTAAATACTCGTGGAGCAGGTTTTTGGAACAAGTATTTAGGCGTACGCGTACTTCTAATACTCAGTACGCATTTTACCTAGTACGTCTCACCACTACACGGTGCGGCGGCGGCGGCGGGGTCCTGTGCGGCAGGCGCGACAGGGGAGCGGGTGGCGCGGGGGCGCGGGTGCGTTCGGAGCGTAGCAAGAGAGCGCGTGGGCTCTCGGCAGCGTCGCCGGTTTTTCTAGTTCCGGACGCTACATACGTAAATGCTTGTAACGAAACCATAGCGCGATCTAACTCGATCCCAACGCCATCTATCGAGCGTTGAGACAATTACTATTGACTCGAGTTTTGTTGAATATTTTTTCAAAATTTTGTAGTTTGTGTGAATAGGTCCCACAAACTACAATTAAATTAAAAAACTATAATTCACATCACTAGCACATTGTGTTTGTTGCCATACGATAATTGCGTAGATACGTACAAATTTGTCAATGTGTGAGTTTTTTTATTAGTGTCTGCTATTATTTTTGTGTAGGTTTGTAGCAATAGGAAGCATGTATCTGTGCGTGAATGTAACAATTTTCGCAGTGTGCTGTATGTGTTTCCCTCGCCTCCCGCAAAAAGTGGCGGAAAAAGTTGTTTGATGATTCGCTGCCTTGGCAACTCAAGAAGTTTTATGCTCGAAGGTGTACATTCATATAAAAAATACCAATCGAATTGAGAACCTCCTCCTTTTTAAAGTCGTTTAAAAAACATGTACCTATTTGTTCTGCTAGAATGATGTTTTAAACAAAAAAACCTTTTGGAAGGGGCAACTAGATTCAACTTTTTTTTAATGACTAATTGAAATAAATGATTTGACTTTGACTTTGCCCACAGTTGGTTTCCATTAGGTGTTTAGAATGTTGCCTCCACTTTTTACCTACAAGCTTCTTGGTCAGGAGACAGAAAACCTGACAACCAGCCTTGCTAAGTATATGGTGTTACCCAGTAACTGCTTTGTGGACGTCACACAGGCAGACGCTCTATGTAAAACACATGAGGCTCTATTCTCTAAGCAACACGACACTCGACGCTGTGGCAGCGGCGAATTACGTTTTCGTATTCATTATGCCACGTGAATTCACGACTTTTGGTGAAACTACTCAAGGTTGAATACTTTTGACAGTTCTTATATGACAAACTATATTCTCAAGCAAAAAACGTCGCTGAGTTCGAGCTCGATTTCACGACTAGGCAGATGATGATATTTATGCAAAGCATCATTGTATCTTGTGTGATAATTTTTCAGGTGGCTGAAGTATTCACCGGTCACATTGGCAAGATGGTCACATTGAAGGAGACCGTTAAAGGTTTTAAGAAGGTGAGCCAGTCTGTTAGATCATGCATTTAATTAAGGTGGTGCTACAGGTGCTAGTAGGGTATTTTACCAAAACAATCTAATTAGTCCGTCAGTTATATTATCGTAAAATATTGGATACGTATTTTTTGTTTTATCAAATCAATAAAAACTGACGAAGATAAAACGCATCCTGAAAGATCATGGGTGGGGGTTTGTGACGTCACTTTGCCAGTAAAAGTGTACTGACATAGTGATGTCACACGAGTTTTCGACGCACTGTATCGTCTTCATTTTTTGTTTACGCGAAAAAAGAAAAAACACGTGTCCAATATTTTTTGGAAATCTATCTGACGGACTAATTAGTTTTGTTTTGTATAATATCTAACTCGGCATACTTCAATCAGTTAACAACTGCTACATTCATACCATTCCCTGTGCCTACGCTAGCGCCATTTTGGCGTTTTTTTGAACTGTTATTTGCAGCACATATATTGCTGGACACTTTAACAACTTCTCCCTCCCGCCCATAAGAGATAGTGCTTTCTCTGCATAGTTTCTATAAGTAATTCCATAGATAATTAATTTGTGACAGACAAATTAATTATCTGTAAGTATGTAGATTTTGGTTTGTCATCTATTCATGACAGTGGCGATATTTGAATATTCTAATATGCTTGCGTCGGACCGCAACTCACCTAGGCCTGTAGACAAAATCCATTTTCTGATAGCGTTAACGCCAACGGAAAAATCAAATTGTATGCAAACTGCTGTCTTGATTTGAGAGGCGGGATCAGTCCACGAAGATAAAACACACTGATTGATTTGACTACTTTATTCATCATAAATAGATAGAGTCGGCAAATTAATACGGATTTATATTTATTAACATAGGTGAACAAAAATAGGAACGCTTACTTGTCAGCCATCATAGAGAGAAGAGGATCATAGAGAACAGTTTGACATAGATAGCACACTGTGAGGCTTAATCATGTGGCATATTACAACCATAGATTAAAATCACGCAGATAACTTTGACATATTTGCATCACATCATCAACTCCATATATTTTCATTTTCCGTTGGCGTTAACGCTAACAGAAAAGGGATTTTGTCTACAGGCCCCTGATCTTATAATTACGATGCGGCCTAAGATGGAACACGTTTGCCTAGGATGAACCGGAAGAAGTAGATACCTAAGCATGTTTTTTGGCTTGCAGATTTTGGCGGGTGAGCTGGACAACATTCCCGAAGCAGCTTTCTACATGGTGGGAACCATTGAAGACGTGGTCGCCAAGTCGCATAATCTCGCCAAATCCGTTAAATAATACTTATAGGTAACTTCGGTTTCGTTAGGTGTCTTTTTACATCTGTTGTTATCTAACTCAGACCCTAAAGGTCGTTATACACTGAGGTTCGGTTTGCAGCTTGGATTGAGTATGCCGAACCGAAATTGCCGAACCGCTTTCGCGTAAAGCAACCGTAATGTACTAATACGTTATGTGAGAAACATTTTTGAACCTAGATTTTGCTTGTGGCTTCTCTTCCTATTTATTATATCTACATATACACATTGCAACAGTTTGTTATTGATTAACAGATTTTAATTTATTGTAATGTTATTGGAATTATTGTTTGTGAATGTTGTAAAATGTATACAATTATAAATTCATGTTTTATTTGTTTCTTTGCCCGTCTGTTTCAAAGATCTTTGACAGTCGTTATGGGTAGTCAGAAGCTAGAAAATCTGACAGTCGTTCTTACCAAGGCGTATCGTGTTCCCCAGCAACTGGGTTGTGGAGGTCCGATAGGCAGTCGCTCCATGTAAAACACTGGCATTCAGCTGCATCCGGCTAAATTCATAATGGTCGATCATTGGTCGGTCGAATTAAAAACAATGACTGCACAATGACGTTCTAATGGTAGGTCACTGATCAAAGTAACTGTCAAAATTTTAGCAGATTACCACCTAAGAGCGGATTGCGTGTGCGTTCGCGCAGCGGAATGTTGTTGAATTTAAAGATATTAATTATGCAGATATTTAGTGTATGACGTCGTATAATTGTGTATGGTAAAAAAAAAATTGTGTACGCAGCCATTGTGGAGAAATTCACCAAAAACTGATTCCGCTGGGCGAACGTTGTCCTGGCGGAACTTATTTTAATCCATAGACTTTAGAAGAAAAGAGGTGTGTCCAAAAATTAGTGTGTATTTGTGTGTAATTGTGTATGTATGAATAAAATGAGTGCATGCATAAACTTCGGAGAAATTCAAGTTTCCGCTACGCGAACGTTTGGCCATTAGCTAGTTTTCATATAAAGCGCTTACATAGAGAGCTGTAGATTTTTACATACGTTGTTTTGAATTTGTTTATATTTGTTTAAAAAACAGATTTAGAAAAAATCGTAGGGCTTAAAAGATAAAAATATAAACGTAAAATACACTTAATAGGTCTTAGTTCTTAAAGTATGCACTTTGGGGTCTAGATTTTCACGTTTATACAAACCTTGTAAGTATCTGAAACATGTTGCCAAGTATCAATGATGTTCCGTTAGTAATTAAAGAGTTAAAGGACAATTTTACCATGAATAGATCACTGTTTACAAAACAGTCAAATATCACGACGTTCTAAAGGAATTGCATGGTAAAATGTATGCCAAAAATTAGTTTATTCATTCAACTATTCACATGCAAAATTTCATGTCATTAAATTTAGTAATTAAAGAAATCAATTAAAATACTGACGAAGCATCGAAAACCTACATAACCCGACCAAGTTCGGATAGCTACAAAAAAGCGGCCCAGCCATATATCTAAGAGACGTTCTTAACCTTCCAATATAGTATTTACTAATATGGTACAGTTCCGTACACAAGCGTTAGGAAAAAATAAAACAATTGCATTTCTTGAATTAAAAATATTTTTTTAATAATAACCCAACTATCTACGATAAAAACAAATCTTCAATTAACAAGTACTTTTCAAGTATTGTTTTCAAGTATTGTATTTTAACAAGTATTGAGTTGTAAATACCTTTTTTATTTTATAAGTACTTTTTAAATGTTGATTTATTTTTATATTAGGCAGACTCTCAAACCTAAACAACTGAATAGTCTAGTTATGTGATCTGAGATTGTTAATCTGTGATTTTATTATTGAAGCTCTAAATATTTTACTTACCCTTATATTCATAATCGTTTATTAAACCTATGTTAGTTAAAACACATTTAAGTTTATTGCTGTCGTTGCAAGCGTTTGTTAACGTTATTATAATTACTTATTTAAGTGTGTAATGAAACATAATTAAGTATGTACTTAATAAAAAAAAATTTTGTACACGGATATTTAAATAGAAAAGTACTTGTTAATTGAAGATTTGTTTTTATCGTAGATAGTTGGGTTATTATTAAAAAAATATTTTTAATTCAAGAAATGCAATTGTTTTATTTTTTCCTAACGCTTGTGTACGGAACTGTACCATATTAGTAAATACTATATTGGAAGGTTAAGAACGTCTCTTAGATATATGGCTGGGCCGCTTTTTTGTAGCTATCCGAACTTGGTCGGGTTATGTAGGTTTTCGATGCTTCGTCAGTATTTTAATTGATTTCTTTAATTACTAAATTTAATGACATGAAATTTTGCATGTGAATAGTTGAATGAATAAACTAATTTTTGGCATACATTTTACCATGCAATTCCTTTAGAACGTCGTGATATTTGACTGTTTTGTAAACAGTGATCTATTCATGGTAAAATTGTCCTTTAACTCTTTAATTACTAACGGAACATCATTGATACTTGGCAACATGTTTCAGATACTTACAAGGTTTGTATAAACGTGAAAATCTAGACCCCAAAGTGCATACTTTAAGAACTAAGACCTATTAAGTGTATTTTACGTTTATATTTTTATCTTTTAAGCCCTACGATTTTTTCTAAATCTGTTTTTTAAACAAATATAAACAAATTCAAAACAACGTATGTAAAAATCTACAGCTCTCTATGTAAGCGCTTTATATGAAAACTAGCTAATGGCCAAACGTTCGCGTAGCGGAAACTTGAATTTCTCCGAAGTTTATGCATGCACTCATTTTATTCATACATACACAATTACACACAAATACACACTAATTTTTGGACACACCTCTTTTCTTCTAAAGTCTATGGATTAAAATAAGTTCCGCCAGGACAACGTTCGCCCAGCGGAATCAGTTTTTGGTGAATTTCTCCACAATGGCTGCGTACACAATTTTTTTTTTACCATACACAATTATACGACGTCATACACTAAATATCTGCATAATTAATATCTTTAAATTCAACAACATTCCGCTGCGCGAACGCACACGCGGATTGCTTCAACTAACCATTACTGACCAGTAATAGTCAAAAATGGCGCTAACTATCGTCAAATCAAAAAAATGGGTTGTTTCACAAAATCATACGTCAAAAAGGTACTATTACCATAACCGACCAGTCATCGTAATTTTGTGTTGTCAAACAGCTACTTCAAAGGCTATAGGCCCATGGGAAGCCGGGCCAGGTCGCTAGTATTAGTATAGATTAAAGTTTGAGGTTTAATCCCCGGAACTATCACCGAGTGCTGGTAGGCTATATTTTATTTTCAAAAATCCATAAAAACACTCGAAATAAATCTCTGAAAAAGCTAGTTTTTTTTCCAGCCTTAATTATCCCAACTGCAGTGCAAAGGTCTCCTACTTCTCTCTATCAATGACTATTTGGGACCAGTCTTTACCGAAGGAGTCTAGATCATCCCGCCATCTCCGCTTGGGCTTGCCGCGATATCCCATGCCATGTAGAGAGCCCATTGGGTCATGCGATTGACCACTGATTGTCAGCCCTCGTCGTGATAGTAGCGCGTGCAAATTCAGATCATTCATTTCAATTAGACCATTAAAAGGCACTTTTCAACGTCATATTAGAAAATTTAAATCTAATTGCCCGTTCCAAATGGTAGTTTCGTATGAAGAATGGACAAAAAACTCTTTTAAAAATTGTGTTGGATCATTCAGCTCCCTTCAAAATGATTGATTCTTTTTTTAATATTTGCATTGCTAGATTACCTTCATTGTTTTCACATATTGAAGCAACAAGAACAATGTAACCAGTCTCTTGAATTCTTGGTCCAAAACGTAGGTAGGTCACCCACGTTTTGGAACGAGTAAAGTGCCTGTAAATGGTTTAATTGAAACAAATGCTTTGACTTTGACACATGCCAAAAAACTAGTATTACAATAAATTAAAACCACATCGATTACTTTGTACAAATCACAATTTATTGTATTTACAAGCGCATCGCGCACTGCGTACAAACTTAATAAAATCTAAACTATATAAATATATTTCGACTTCACGACTACAATCAAAAGTGGTCGGCAGAACTACGATATATCGTGCGGAGTTATTATTATTAATAATAATAATAGTTTATCTTGTTTACATACATGCTATTTAGGATGACTTCGAAATAATAGGTAAACTTGCATAGAGTAAGTGTGAGGTTTAAACGTAATTTCGTCGCGTAATTATGTGCGGGTCCACCATACCACTGGCCATACCTGTGGTAGTATGGTGGTTCTAAAACTATACGACTGAGAAAATCCTTTGTGTTAGGTTAGAACTGTGACTATTAAAGCGCGAAGGCGAGCGGTGCCGCGGTAGCGACCGCCGAGCGCCAGATCTCCTCTATTGTTGGTGAATCATTTGGGTTAGGTTAGGCGAGTGGTATAGTTCTAGGTATGGCCCGTGGTATGATGGGGCCGCAATGGCGTAATTTATATTTAACTGAGATTGACAACTCATTATACGTCGCCATGTGGCACAAACAGGAGTTTTTTTTTTAATGAAAAGGCGTAAATTACTCGACACTCACAAAATTAGAAATACTTCGTTCGACCTCACACTTGAAAGTAATTAGAAATACTTCGTTCGACCTCACACTTGAAAGTACAGGCGCCAGCACAGCAAGTCATACCAACCTGTAAATTTTTTCCCAATTGATTATGAACATTATTCTTTTGTAATAGACTTGAAAATTTATAAAAAAAAAATTGACAGATTGTTGTACCTTGATGTGAACCAACTTTAATACAGAGTAAGAAAATTTACACTCGAAAAATGTTACCCTTCTTCGGGCAGTTGGGTAAAAATGGCTGTTACATTTTTTTTGCATAGTATCGTAAACATTGCACGGTTGACAAATAAGCGGTCAGCCATTTTCAGTACAACGTTGATTAAGAACCGAATTTGCCGAACCGCTTAAGTGTATAGCGACCCTTATTTATTTTATAAGTATAATAAAAGTATCGCCACATGCAAGTATTGTTGAAGATATAACAAATATTAAATTACATAATTATTTTAAATAAAAAAAACCAAACGGCAATTGTCTTGCTCAACAGGAAAAAATCATGCAATATTAGCACAAGACTCATTAAATTTCTTGTATCTCCCCACAAACTCTACATTGCCATTACAGTTTCAGTGTTCGAATAAACACTATCCACAAGATAAAACTTCTAAAATGATATCTACCAGATAAGTTAACCGCCAGACGATTAATATAATTTCCGCACGAAAATACCGTAGTTATCCCCGACGCTTGCATAGGAAACATATTACTACTGTAAACTTATTTTACGACATTTAAAACTAAGAGAACAATGTGGACTCTAAAATATTAAACAACATCATATATTTAAACATAGCCGCTCTATTTTATATGAAATATATTAAAAAACGGACTTTACTTATACAGTTGATATAATGTGACGCCAAATTGAATAGACTATGGGAAAATCCGGAAGTCGGGCAGCAGCGGTTTCTGCATACCTAACAACCTCATTCTGATCCCAAGACGTCTACAATGGGGACTGCCCCTCTTGGGGGAGGCCTTTGTCCAACAGTGGGCGTTTTCCAGCTGACGATGAAGGGTAACCGGTTCGGCATAGTCGGTTATATTGTGAATACCCAACCGAATGTGCCGAACCGCTTATGTGTATGGCGACCCTAACAGTTTGACGCGCAAAACTAGCACGTGTAAGTGTGAGATTCAAATCGATTTTCGAATTGAAATAGGACTTACCTATAGTTTTATTTTATGCGACAAACACAAGTATCACCCATTAATGCTTCTAACTAAATAATTTAGGTATCGCGGGCGAAACGGGCATTTTCCAATTTAAAAATCGATTGAATTTACTTTACGTGCTCTCGTGAATGCACTAAAGATTTTGTAGGATCGACATTTTGTGGGACATCCGAGTTAGTATATTACAATTCATATTCTCTGTCCCTTTCTTGTTATAAAAGAGAGAAAAAGATAGAAACAGCCTAAATTAAGTTTAGCTTGTGCAAACAGAATCAGCACAAATCTTGAACTATTTACTTCATAATTTGAATTCATTGTCTTTTAAGTGTGTGAAATTGTTTTGCTCGACAGCATAATTAATACTGTTTAATTGTAAAAGTGAAAGGGGTGTTCAAAATACATACTTATTGTCACAATTCAGAATATATAGGCTTTCCCTAACTTGGTATAAGTAAAGTCCTTTTAAAAATTAAATAGTTCAATGTTATGCCGAATCCTGGCCTAGACTAATCTTTAATATGGATGTCACTTTCATTCCAAACTAAAGACTTCACCGCCAGATGGCGCTAAGTGTTCTAACTTGTCACTGATTGGTCGTGATTATTTTGACAGCCGACAAAAACGCGCCAAATCACGACAAAATTTTCAGCAAGCAACTTCATTGTAAGTGTTGTTAAAACCAGCTATTGAAGCAAAATGAATGTGATATTATATTAGATCATCTTCTGGTTCAGACTTGTGTAATGCAATGTAACACGTATCCAGCGTTTGGACGGTACTACGAGCGTTACAGTAACGCTCATACCGACACTTGTGCTGTTTCACCGGTTGTCAGTTTTCACACGAACCCAAAGAAACTAGCAGTAATTTGAGTTGTTTAATTTGAATAATCGACACTTTCATTGTAATAATCATTTGTAAGGTGCATATCGGTTTTTAGTACATCAATGGTTATAACATTACACAAGTCAGAACCCTGCCTTAATAACGCCAATAAATGCAGTTTTTTTAAATCTTACACTGATCTCGCAATCTGTGCTAATTCCTTTGCGCTAACGCAGTTTTGTCCAGTAAGGGATCGGACACAACAACACACAATACAACCGGTCGACAGTCACCCTCGTGAACATTCTACCTTAGACGTCGCACAACATGGAATGTCATTACTTAGACATTTATAACTTACAATATTAAATGCAGAAAATTTACACTGTAGTGATTAGTTTATCAGTATTTGTACCATTGGGAAATGTCGTGAGTTTTGTCTTCAAATGCCGAACCGAATTCGCCGACCCGAATTTGCCGAACCGAATTCGCCGACCCGAATTTGCCGAACCGCTTAAATGTATACCGACCTTAACATGAAATAATTAGAATACAATCTACCCTATCGATGGGACTCCAGTCTCCTTCCTGTGTAAGAGAGCGGTTCGTAATGAAAGAGATTTAATGATACCATTTTGTCGAATAAACAACTTGGATGTTATTATTTTTTCTTCCATTTCATGGTAAAAGTTGTTCATAATTCTGAATACAAAGATCCATTTTCAAGTTAATGGGAAACAAAAACTAAGCTTGTATTTTTTACTGCACGAATTCGATGGCAAAGTTAAGCGACAATACCCAAGGCATATTCCTGGATGGGGTCTTCCATTACCACGTTAATTTACATTTTCTGCATCAAAAATTGTATTAATGCTATTTATCAGAAACACGAGGGATACTACTATTACAAATATTGAATAAAAACGGTATTTAAACGAATATTATGTCCAGTTGCAGCCAGTAAGGTAAAGGAATCTTCTCATATATAGAGAATTAACGAGTATGGAACAGCAGGCTTGCTAACTGAGAGTTGAAGATTCTAAAAAATACCTACCCAATGGTTTGGTTTTGTATATGAGCGTTTCTATTTTTTTTTGCCATATTTTTAAAAAGTCGCCAAAAATAAAAATATTAGTAAATCGCGTTTTTTGTCTTGTAATCAGATAGTTTAATTCATGAATATTTGGATTTTTTACATGGAATTCTATTTGATTTTTGTAAAAATAATATAAAAAACTAAATGAAGGTAGGCTAAACGTTCCCATTTTGTTACTCCTTAATTGTTAAAAAAACACTTGAAAGTCGCAAATTCTGTGGCAAAAATTTTACGTTTCATAAACTTCATGATAAATTTAGTAAAATCATCGCAAGAAATACTACGAAAAGTGAAAAACTAATTCCAATTTAGGTACTTGGATATTTTTTTTGTTACTTTTAACTTAAAGTCAATTTAAAGTTTTGATTATATGAAAAATAAACAGAATTGAAAGATTTTGCTTACTTCTCATAAAAATGTTGAGCGAAATTTATTTACTTTACAAGTTATCTTGATTTATATTATATAAATAAAAACGTTAAAGTGAGTTTAAAGACGGGAGATTTTTGGGACAGTAACAAAAAAGGAATAGAAAGGTAAAAACATAAAGCTTGTTAACTTTACTTACATAAAACATGTCCGGGTTTTGATTTAATTTACCTAATCTTTTATTCCGGAGCTAGTGGCATTTTCTTGTGGTGTTGAATTGTAAACATAGCTTTATAATTCCGTTTTTGTTATTGAATTTTCCGCTTATACGTTACTACCCCAAAGTAACAAAAAAAAAAGTAACGAAACAAGTGATCGATTTTTTTCAAAATATTATTGTGGTGTTAACATTGCAGATACGTCTACTATTACACACTTAATTTGAATGGAAGTTAATAACTATTGTACTCTTGATAGAAAGAGTAGTAAATATTGTCAATTTACCTTTAAACAGCAATAACAAAAGCCGGAATGACATTCACTCTAAAATAAGTACGTGCGCATACTGCATACTTCGGAACGGCAACTGACACAGTACATCAAGATAGCGGCATTTATGGCATCTACGGGGATGCTAGTTCAAAAAAACATAGCTAAATGGAAGTTTTTTTAATATTTCACATTTAAAAATGCGTAACAAAAACTGAAATCCATTCTAGGAACTTTTTCTGGGACAAGTTTAAAATTCATTTATGACCGTAAAATTTTAACCAAATTACCAAAAAGGAAATACAACGTGAACCTTTTTACTATGTAATATGATTTAAAATCAAAATCTCAGTAAGTTTCTTTGAACTTTATCAAAATAATTGAGTTTGAAATTGCGAGTGGTAGACTGGGACATAGGAATTTTCATACATTGCAATTTTCGACAGCTTATATTTAGTAGATTTTTTATTTAAATACTATGTATTTATGACCTGGTATAATATTTTCTGTAAATTTTAATAACAATTATGCTCGTAAGCAAATTCATATCAATAATTTGTAGATTACACCATAGTTATTCATCTTCAAAATCATGGGACATTCCACAAATATGTAATGGCAAAAAAAAATAGAAACGCTCATATTTCTCAGATTATGAAACAAAAGGTTGATAGACCGCTCGGA
Organism: Charanyca ferruginea; assembly: GCA_947361185.1. Classification (NCBI taxonomy): domain Eukaryota; kingdom Metazoa; phylum Arthropoda; class Insecta; order Lepidoptera; family Noctuidae; genus Charanyca; species Charanyca ferruginea. The sequence continues at coordinate 9,566,482 of OX376080.1, read as the reverse complement.
ACCCTGAGAGTGAAGCCACCAAAGCAAAATCGAATACCTACAATCGCGCTTCGTGCTGTACTGACACGAGTCGGAACAGCAAAAGCGCCGCATCGTTAAAAAAATACATATACAAATTCAAAAGCTAATACAATCACGAGATTGTAGGTATTTGCTTTGATAGCTTCACTCTCATTGTTCCGCGCGGTCTATCCGCCTTTTGTTTCATAATCTGAGGTATTTATTCAAGCCTTGTGTCCACGGAATAAAAAAAAAACAAGTAAAACGCGCGTGTCAAAATTATGCGTAAAAATATGTAAAACAATAACAACCTTTATCAATTGTAATAAGTCTTAATTTTGTATGAACAACAAATTCAATTTTGTCGAAAAGCTCATTTGTTGTTCAAACAAAATTACTTCAAACAAAAGACTTATTGCAACTGGCGTAAGATGTAATTATTTTACTAATTCTTCCGCATAATTACGACGCGTGGGATAGCTGCATGGTTACTTCTACTAGTTTTTTCTATTCCTTGTCTAATGGACAAATATTCAAACGCTACTGTACTCAATTTTAAGATGCTGTAAGTCTCGTGCTGTCACCACTTTATGTCAAAGTGACAATGACAGTACCTTAACAGCATCTTAAAATTGAGTAATGTTTGAGTATTTAGGACTTTGATAAGTGACAGACACTTATCGCCCTCTTGTAGCGAAGCTTTAAATTTTTTTCTCCATAGACTCTCTAAAGACTGTGTTGGTAATTCCAAGAAGCTTATAAATAAAAGTGGAGGTAACACTCTGAACACCTAAGTGAAACCAACTGTGGGCAGACGCTCTCTTTCTGAATGCATACATAAGATAAACAAAACACATATCACGGTCTCGTTCTTTTGTATGCATTCAGAAAGAGAGCGTCTGCCCACAGTTGGTTTCACTTAGGTATTTAGTGTTTCCTCCACTTTTATCTATAAGCTTCTTTGGTAATTCTAACGTTATATGACTTCTTGCAAGGCGTACAGACGTGATGTTAAACTCGTTAGTTGTAGACCTTCTTAAGTACAGCTAGACATAATATTTGTCTTTTTTTTTATTATTTCCATAGAATGCATTCAACACACTAATACAGTAAACTTCGCATACATACAAAGAACGTTATATATGCCTACATAATTATTATTTGCTATAATTTGTCGATCCTTAGTATTTTAGCTGACACTGTGCATCTTCCAGGAAGAAAGTACTCATAAGAACAAAAATTCTTTATCTATAGTATAAAACAAAGTCCCTCTCGCAGTTTGTACGCGTAGATATTTTAAACTTCGCAACGGATTTTAACGCAGTGTTCAGCAATAGATAGACTGATTCAAGTGGAAGGTTTATACGTATAGTTTGATCCCGTGTGAAGCCGGGCGGGTTGCTAATTTACTATAAGACCAACGATATAATATTAAAAAAGATATCAGATGTTCTTATCAATAAGGTAGATGACACCACCGACAAAAATACAAGCAAATAATTATGTATATAGACACACTCACAGAATAACATTAATCGTACAGAAAGGAACATATTGATTGTAAGTGGGGGGTGCTGACGTGGTATTGAACTGTACGATATTTTATGGTGGCACTTCACTTGACGTAATCGAATTGGTTTCGAAGGATTCAATTGGTCGTGAGTATTTATAAAAGTACAAGATTTGCGTCCAGAATTGAATTGATTTCTTACATTTGGGTAAGTGACACCATTCCAAAACAGAACTCCAAAAAAACACTTGATTATAGCCCTGAAAATCCGATTAATTTTCAATTTAATGTAACATTGTAAAATAGTACATTAGAGTTCGCAAATTTCAACCTACAAATGACGTCATAAGTATAAATTGCCATACAAAATCTATGGGGTAAGCGCGTTTTGACAGCTGATAAAAAGTATGTCAATTGATTGGTGGTGTCATCAACCCAGGCCAGTTTTGGTTTCGTCCCGTTTCACCCCTGCATCCCTATTCACCCCCTTTGACGGTTCTTCCATAGAGTAGTAATTCGCAGTTTGGCGCCAAGGGCACGTTTAAGTAAAAATATCGTACAGTTCTACACTCGTGTGAACGTAGCCTAACAAAACACATATTAACAGTATACACGAATACATTTATGACGTCAGAATGCGTATCTCACTACGTGTGACTGACACTGGCTTGGCCACCATCGGGGATTTTAATAACACAAAAAATTAGTCACTAATTAGTCAAAATTTGTCGCCAAATATCAGAATTTGTCGGTCACTGGTTCAGAAGATAAATAAGGGTTTATAGGTGGCCGATGTGGAGTCTCCCCAGCTTGGCCACATTTGTATCTCATAAACTAGGGCACCTAGCGAAGATCTGTTTTGTTACAAATTTAATTGCTAATTAGTTGAAATTTGTCACCAAGTCACAGATTTAATCGGATCTTAGTTTAGAAGATATAATGAGTTCAATTAGTAAGGTATAGTCCAAGAATTCAATTCTACGATCTAGCTCTTGGACTAAGACCCGATTAAATCTGTGACTTGGCTACAAATTGAGACTAATTAGCGATTAAATTTGGAACAAAACAGATCTTCGCTAGGTGCCCTAGTTTTTGAGGTATAAATGTGGCCAAGCTGGGGACTCTCTCCAGATCGGCCACCTATAAACCCTTATATCTTTTGAACCAGTGACCGACTAATTCTGGTATTTGGCGACAAATTTCGACTAATTAGCGACTAAATGTTGGTGTTATCAAAATTAAAATCCCTGATGGTGGCCAAGCCAGTGTCAGTCACACTCTCACTACGTGGCACAGACCACGGAATAGAATAAACCAGTGGAAGTGCCCAAGCAGCTCTCCCGCGTGTCGCACTTAAACAGAAAAATGTGTAAAATAATTTTCGTCAGTTTTAATAAGCCTTTTTTTGTATAAAATTTGTCAAAAAGCTTATTTGTTGTTCATACAAAGTTAAGACTTATTACAAACTGGCGAAGGCTGTTATTATTTTACATATTTTCCGCATAATTGCTAGCTGCTTGGGTACTTCCACTGGTTTATTCTATTCCGTGGCAGACTGTCCCACTGTTCGGCAAAAGTATAGTGTAACTCTCTAATTTTGTTTATAATCAAGTTATTTTTATCCTTATTTCATCGACTTTAGAATTCATATTAGAGTAAAACTTGGTTAACCTGTAAAAGTGAGAAATCTCCATAGCTGGAATCGATGGTGAGGTCCCGACACTTTAACACTGAGTTACCTCTTTTAGTGGAACAAAACCAACCTCTACAAGGTGTAACGTTAAACACGCAAAACCTCAGACACCCCAAATGATTTTTAATTTAATTAAACTAATGCTGAAAGAAAAAAAAACGTAAAAAAAAAATTAAAGTTTTAATGTCCTGTTTTAGTTTTAGCAAGACTCGTATTTGCATTGAAATAAGAACTATTATTATCACGCGTATGAGAAAATTTAAATTGGACGACAACCATTTGTGTTTGTTTACCTATTTTGGCAGGTTTGCGCACGTGATGGCTTGACTTATTAATAATTAGACAGGGCAATATGTATAATGAAGATTTTTTGAAAAATGTGACCTATATTAAATAGTGGTTCAATTGATTCTGCTCGTTATTCTAATCAAACTATTTTCAGGTTTTGCGTATTTGACGTTACACCTTGAATATCTGGGATTAGTTATTTCAATTTTATCAACATAATTACCTCTATAACTGAGACAGCGAGTATATTTTACCTCTTTTACTGAGATTATATTCTAAAGAATACTTTTGTTGAATAGGGTATTTTACCAAAAAAAATACTAATTAGTCCATCAGATAGATTTCCCAAAAATATTGAACACGTGTTTTTTATTTTTTCACGTAAACAAAAAATGAAGACGATACAGTGCGTCGAAAACTCACTTTTAATGGCGAAGTGACGTCACAAACCCCCACTCATGATCTTTGATGCGTTTTATCTTCGTCAGTTTTTATTGATTTGATAAAACAAAAAAATACGTATCCAATATTTTTCGATAATCTAACGGACGGACTATATAGATTTTTTTTTAAATTACCCTATTATTTTCTTTGAGTACTGAACTGGAAATTTCAAAAAAAAAAACGAGAAAATTTGAGCAGTTCTGGCGCATCCCTTTTAATCCCACACTTTAAGGGTCATAGAATACCGCCCAGATTAGTGATACGATGAAGAATTTTGCCCAACAGTGGCCTAAGTCCAAGTAGTGGTACGCCCTAAGACGTCTAGATAACCTTAATACATCTAAACAACGAATTCTTAAAAAAAAACAATCACGAAGTACCTAACACGACTGCAAGATTTTATACTTTTATAAAACTAGAAAAAATAATAATAATAAAAAATACTATGAATGAAGTTTGATATTGTGATAAGTATAGTTAATTTAAATTGTTGACGAACGAACTAACAGTATTTTTTAATTATTTATTATTATTTTAATAATATAATTATATATCTAATTTTAAGATTATTTTCTTTGTGTACTATACATTGATAAGACATTTATCTTAAAAATATTTTTTAATCGTGCTTAGCCAAGAACTAAAAAAAACAACTAGAAAAACTTGTTTCCAAGTTCCACAAGGTTTAAGCTATCTTCATACCAAATTTCATCAAAATCGGTTCAGACGTTTCATCGTGAAAGCATAACAGATAGTTACTTTCGCATTTCGTCGTTGATAGTCCAATCCCGCGTAAGTAACATTGTTGAATACCGCGAAATTCGACCTTATTTTCAATCTACGAAAGTGTACATTCGCTGTATTAAAAAAAATTAGTTACGCGTTATTGAACTATAAACGACGATTTATAACATTAGTATGAATTGCCAACGTTGTTCCATTGCGAGAAAGGGATGGTGCTATCGCTCAAGAATACGTCTGTCTCTCCTACTCGTAGCTCAATATAGCGTTGTCACTGTCACACTGCATAGAAAAGAAAGAGAAGCGAGATGACGCAATAATAATACTAATACTATACGCTAATAATACTAATAATAAAATACATTTCAATTTTTTTTTTACAAAACTGCTGGACCGATTTGGATGTTTTTTTTTGTGTGTGGCAGTGGATTCGAGAACGGTTTAGATTCACTATTGGACCCGGTAGGTAGCGATGTAGCCGGGTTCTAGGACATTTTCCTTTCGGGGCAAGACAACGTCTCCCGGGTCTGCTATACTCAATTTATAATAGCATTTGAAAAAAGAGGCTCATAGAAGCAGGATTGCAAAACATTTTATTTCGAAGATTTTTTTTTTATCATTTGATAGGCATACTTTTGACCACTATCTCACCTGATGGGAAGCGATGATGCGGTCTAAGATGGAGCACGCTTGCCTAGGAGTAACCTATTCACTCTTGACTTAAAGACTGCCGGGTTGTAGCTATCAGGAAACACAGACTCAGGTAGGGAATTCCACTCCTTAGCAGTACGCACAATGAAAATGTTCCCAAAACGTTTTGTGCGTGTGGGTGGGATGTCCACCATGTACCGGTGGCGCATCGCCGTACGTCTTGTTGTCCGATGATGGAACGGGATCGGCGGAATTAAATTATGCAATTCCGTCGCACACTCCCCAAAATAGAAAACCGCCAGGCCAGCAACTCGGCGTCGATGCTCAAGCAAAAACAATTTTAATTAAACTTATTTTAACATATTTTTGATGAATAGATCTAAGATAGTACTAAATATGGACGTATAATAATATAAACAGAATAAGTCTTTTAAAGATTAGGTAACATTTTAAATTTGGCAGAATTACAGTGAAACGAATAACGTTCCGGGTATTGTTCATGCCTGCTTCTGTTAAGTTTTTAGCATTGACACTGTAATTTTAAATTGTAATTAATTACACAACTAAATGAAAGCCACATAACTTGAGAAGATAAATTATTAAAATGGTGACAAATTCACGCGACAGCTGCTGTTAAAATAGATTACAATAAATTCGGCGTCTATCGTAACTTTAACACGTTTATTGTACTTTTGTTACAAAGAACCTTTTTTAACTTCTGTCTAATGCAATTGTAAATAGAGTATCATCATCATCATCATTTCAGCCAAAAGACGTCCACTGCTGGACATAGGCCTCCCCCAAGTGGCGCCACATTGACCGTTCCCGTGCGACTCGCATCCAGCGGATCCCCGCAACCTTTACCAGGTCATCGGTCCACCTAGTGGGAGGCCTTCCAACGCAACGTCTTCCGGTTCGCGGTCGCCACTCTAGAACTTTTCGACCCCATCGGCCATCTGTTCTGCGAGCAATGTGCCCTGCTCACTGCCACTTAAGTTTGGCAATTCTTCGGGCTACGTCGGTAACCTTGGTTCTCTTGAGGATGTCCTCATTTCTGATTTTATCACGCAAGGAAACTCCGAGCATAGCCCTCTCCATTGCCCTTTGGGTGGCTTTAAGCCTTCTGATGAGGCCCATTGTGAGCGACCACGTTTCGGTCCCGTATGTAATCACTGGCAACACACACTGGTCATAGACTAAATGGAGTATGCTATGTTATAAATAAGAAACATTTTGTGAAAATAAGCTACCTATAGATAATGAATGCTACGCTATTGATTGCTAGCAAAGATCATTGAGTAAATTCATATTACCGCTTAAACTGGTTTAAAAATCTAAAGATTTCATGAAACCATGCTATGGTGTTTTTTTTATTCAGTCATTACTGATATATAAGGTGACTGGTAATTAGTGTACGATACTTAAACACGTGAATGTGTTCATGATAACAAACAACATTCCCGAAGAAAATATGTTTTTTTGTACTGGTTCACTTTTATCACAATAACACAACAGCCGTATGAAATTCACGCGCGCGCACGCTTGTGACCTAAAGTGAACCAGCCCAAAAAACATTTTTTCTTCGGGAAAGTGGTTTTTTATCATGAACACAATCACGTATTTAAGTATCGTACACTAATTACCAGTCACCCTATATAGAAATAATTAAATACAAGATTGTCTTAAATACATAGAACACAAAGAAAATAATAATGCCGATAAGAAAATAGAGGTCGAATCGAGGATCTATAATTAACTATGAAATGTGTAGCTTAATTCTGTCAAAGCGAACTAACCCATTAACTCTCAATAAACAACTAATTCAACGTGCGAAATGTTATACAGCAAAAGCAGGTCACTGTACATCCAAAACGTATACAGTAGAACTTCGATTATTCGAATTTATTGAGACCGAGACTAGTTCGGATAATCGAAATGTTGGTTTTTTGGGACAAGATCAAAACAAAAACAACACCTTTCTATATAAAAACAGCAAGCTTCTTTCTGTGCGATTTATGAAATAGGTACAGTCAGCAAAAGAGATAGGTATGCAGGGTCGTCAGATATAGTTAAAGTTTACTTAGAAAGCGATGGATGTTTTTGAATAAAATAAAATAAAATTAATAGAGAATAAAAATTTCAATGATTTGATTAAATTTTATTCGAAAACATCCACCGGTTTCTAAGTAAACTTCAACTATTTTCGATGACCTGCATACCTATCTCTTTTGCTGACTGTACATACAGCGTGGTCCGTTTAGTACGAGTTCACAAATATCAACCAACCGTTTTTAGCGACATAAGTATAACGAGCCACTATGAAAGTAGACCCGTTTATTACGACTCCGCTTACAACGACCAACCGCTTTTAACGACGGAAATTGTCCGGTTACAACGACGACGAGCATTGACGTGTGTTTACAAATAAATCTAATGACATCTGATATTTTTATCAAATCGCGATTGGGATCGTGAACTGACTAAAATATGGTCACATAAATATTAATATGTAAATAAAATGTATGTATATAATAAAAAATAATTATCGGTTTGTTTAGTAGGACTTTCGGTTAGTACGACGTAATATCTACTGTATATACATTAAGTAACAATGTTCGATGAAACAAAACGCGTTTCAACACGCTCGATACCTACATATGCGCAGCGGCAGTGAGCAAATTCACGCCAGCGTTCGGATAACTGAGCGTTCGGATGAACGAAGTCAGAATTCGGATAATTCAGCATTCGGATAATCGAGACTCTACTGTATGCTTAAAATAGATTTAAAATTATACAGTGTTAAAAATTACCAATATATGAGATAATAAAATAGGAGTATTTTTAGGTGCGTTAGTTCATATTGGCAGAATTAAACAAAATTGACACGTGGTCTCGTTACAGTATTAGGCGTATCATACGCCTAAAGATTATATAGTAATACTAACCTTTTAAATGCATTTGTGGCGTATGAAATCCAATTTCTGAATGTATCTAACTGTGAAAGACACGATGTTTCACAAAATAGATACCGTAAAATGGGGTGAATAGAAAAAAATCTGGGAGTCTAATGTTGTGGTCTCTAATTTCTCTATAGTCTGTTATCGTATATTTATTCCTACTTTTTATTAAACGGCAACATTTTTCCATTATTCTGGCTACTCCAAAATTTACGTCAAGTTCCATTACTTAAAGAAAAAAAAGCGGTTAAAGTGACGTCTGCGTATGCTAGTGATTTTAGCCTGTGTAAAACTTTTATCAAACTTAAAGTTCTTCAGTTTTATCTCCTTCAAATTTCATGTAATTGGATAGTAAAGTTTCTCATCTCTTAGAGGTACAAAGATGAGAAGATATATTTAATGATTTGGTTTGTATTTCTAGTAAAATCTGGACACTGAAACTTTTTCCTATAATTGAGGTGAATAGATACGAGTGGGGGGTGAAAAGAAACGCCTTTAGGGGTCAATAGATACGAAGAAAGGGGTGAATAGGTACGAGTGAGGGGTTAATAGAAACGAAAAGGAGGTCAATAGAAACATAATTTTTCAGGGTTGTCAATCGAGAACTATCACATCACATAGGTACCTACTTTAAAAAATATTTTTTAAGTGATTGTCAAATAAAATGTGTAATTTTCTATCCTCATCGACTTTGGTCAAATTATTTTAATATTTACTCGACTTCCGATATAAATATTCCTTTTTTTAATTGTTACTGTAATTCTTAATCCAACTTTATTATTTCTATAATAAACGTTGATTTTAACAGCCCTAGCATTTCTCTATTCACCCCTCTCTCGTATCTTTTGACCCCAGTTTCCAGGTAAATAGAAAACAAGGAGTTTTTTGGGTATTTCTCAAAGACTAATAAAAATTTCACATTCTATCAGAAACTAGGTTGTGAAACAGCACAAGACTCCCATAATAAAAACCACTCTAACCCCATTGAGATAGGTATTGTATTAAAATTTTAGGTTTGAAAGTTGAAACTGTTCCTATTCACCCCGTTTTACGGTAGTTTCGTTCAAAATGGTACAATTAATTATAATAAATATAGTAATTGTAATGCTTTGTCAATCTCTAGTATCGGTACAGATGACAGTACACTTCACCTAGAGTTCACCGGGGGAGATGTAAATTTTGTGTTGATATTAAGATACTTGAGCAGTCTTCATTATGTAATAATGTACTAAAACACATTACAAAATAGTCATTTATTATTGTGCACTTTTCAATCCTATTTCTTTTGTATTTTAAGTTCAAAGTCGGTTATCGCAGATATAGATGAAGACGCGGATACAAAAGTAGCCTATAAGTGCCTATTTCCTTGTTCTAGAACTAAACTAAAATTAGACAATTGGCATCTCTTACTGTCAGGCAGCTGAAGAAAAGGACGGCGACAGACAAGAACTAAGTTAGAGATGTTCAATAGGGTATTTTACTCTATACGAGAAAAAATCTATAAATATGTTATTAAGACAGTTTAGGCATACAGCAGTCGGAAAATGTAAGTTTTAGTTCATAAAATAACAAAACAATTTTTTAAATTCAATTCAAAGTTTTCAGTATTTTTAATCTGTTATAAAACACCGTGAAATAGTAGCGGCCATGTTATTACGCCGTACGGCTGTGTAAACAAAAAATTGTCAACTGTCAGTCAACCGATTGGCGTAATACAGGCTTTGTACTTTTATTATTTTAGTAACCAACGTATTTTTTTCATTATTACACCTATTACAAAATATGCTTTTCATTATTTTTAAATGATATACAATTATCATATTTAATATGAGCTCATTTGATACAAAACGAACTGACGTCATTTACGCTGAGCAATATGGCGTCTAGTAAGAGGCGATTTCGTCAAACAACGCGCTAAATTTGAAAATTTAAAATTTAGATGAATTTTATGGCACTTATCGATTGAATAAAAATGTTGTGTTTTTTTTTAGTGGCATATTAGCACTACAGAATTTCATTGAGACATTTTTAAAAAATGGGTGTAATACCTTATTAGTTTTTGCTTGAACTCGCCATGTTGAATCAATACGTTCTGAAATGACAACTATAATTGTATGAATGTTTTAGATCAACTTAAATTGAAAATGTCTAAGGCATTAATTCCGCCTTTGTAACTTTGTGAAGTACAAAGTATAAAGTTTGAATGTTAACTAATGTTATCAATGAGAAAGTTCGATTGTTTGTTCGCTTTCATGTCTAAACCACTGGCCCGATTATGATGAAATTTTATTTAGACTAAGCTAAAAGTGTATGTATGCTCCCTAACAGTGCATAACGTAGTGAGTATGCTCCTTTAGAAAATAAGTATCATTTTAAGCTAAGTAAGCAGTTTACTTCAATGCGCATTGTAAATCATATTCCCGTATAGCAATTATTAAAATACGTTCAATCAAGTCGGTTGTCTGATTTAACACACCTTCGAACCCCCAACATTTCATGGCGACCCTGCCTTAGGGTCTGCCAAGGGGCAGATTAGGCAAAGTTTTTGTTGCGTGACGATTTTCAAAATGTGTAACTCCAAAATAGAAAAGGACGAGGTATTTCTAAATCAAAATGCGGCAGCTTAACTCCAAGGACAGGCGAAGGTGCTGAGCTAAGCTTATTGAAAGTTATTTATATCTCTTTTTCTCCAATAAAACAAGAAGAGATATTACGCGAGAGGTGTCAATTTAAGTTTATATAAAATGTTCATACAATTATCAGAGCGTATTGGTACGGCGAAATTCAAGGAATTATTAATTTGACATCTCTAACTTAGTTCTTTATCTGTCGCTGTCCTTTTCTTCAGCTGCATGTAAGTAGAGATGCCAATTGTCTAATTTTAGTTTAATTTGTGAACAAGGGAATCGGCGCCATAGATTGCTGTTTAGGGTTCCGTATCCAAAGGGTAAAAACGGGACCCTATTACTAAGACTCTACTGTCCGTTTGGCTGTCTGTCACCAGGCTGTATCTCATGAACCGTAATAGCTAGACAGTTGAAATTTTCACAGATGATGTATTTATATTGCCGCTATAACAAAAATACTAAAAACAGAATTAAATAAATATTTAAGGGGGCCTCCCATACAACAAACGTGATTTTTTACCGTTTTTTTTCTTGATATTCAAAATAAAGTTAAAATATAGCGTCTAAAGACAACATTAACTATACTTACATACATTTACTCTTCATTACTCGCGCACGAAGAGCGATATTATTATTTGTATAGATAATGGTACGGAACCCTACGTGCGCGAGTCCGACTCGCACTTGGCCAGTTTTTAATCCGCGACTTGATCTGTATCCGCGATAACCGACATTCACGCGGACTTATTAGGGCGGGTTGTTACAAACAGTCGGTTAACGTTACATACGGACGGTTAAAAAGTTTCTATGACGTGAGATGTTTAATGCACACACAGCTCCAGAGAAATCTCACCCCGAGCGGGTGAGAAATCTCAGCCGGAGACGGTGAGATTTCTCTGGTGCTGTGTGTACGTTAAATGTAACGGGTTGTTTCATGACATAAAAATCCGTCAGTTAAAGTTATTCAAAAAGAGATTCCATAATATTTTGATGTTTGAAGTAGCTGTTTGACAACACAAAATTACGTTGACTGGTCGGTTCTGGTAATAGTAACTTTTTGACGTATGATTTTGTGAAATAACCCATTTTTTTGACTTGACTATAGTTAGCGCCATTTTTGACTATTACCGGTCAGTAATGGTTAGTTGAAGCCACCCGCCCTAAGTCGCAGGCATTAATGAAGACTGCTCAACAAATAGCTACTCTGTCTGTACGTCACATGACTATGACACATTTTCCTCCCCCCTCGACCCCTACTCCCTGCCGGCACGTTAGGACTACAGTAGGGCTACTAGACAGTTATGACGTCATCATGTCACTAGCGCTGGGTCCACTGACGCCGGCCGCTCCCTTCAGCAAGTCGTTGATGTCCCGTCTGAACATCGATAGGTTTTGTGTGAATCTGTCGAAGAGAAAATACAAATACAAATCATTTTATTTGTTACTCCATTTACAATAGCATTAGACAGAAGTTGAAAAGGTTATTTTTAACCGACTTCAAAAAGGAAGAGGTTATCAATTCGGATGTTTGTATTTTTTTTTAATGTATGTTCGGGCATAACTCTGTCATATATAGACGGATTTGCAAAATTCTTGTTTTGTTCGAAAGGGGTTTATTCCGAAATGGTCCCATAGAAATTTACCAAAATTGGTCCAGCCCTTTTTGAGAAAATCAACAAAATCCCAAAAAAAATACTTAGATGACGTTTTAGTTTCTTCAATCTTTGGAGGACTTACAATCTCTTTTAAGTGTGTCGCCGTTTCTTAATGAATTTGGATGTTAAGGCAATACTAAAAAGTGAAAAATAAAAGTTATTTATCACTTTTTAGTTTTTGAAGGCGGTTTTCTTTTTTTTTTTTAAAACTTTTTTTTATGCACACTTTGGAAATAAAAAAAATACGAGTGTGCTTTAGACCACACGACTGAAGTAAAACTCTTTTAGCTCCCCTACGCACAAGGCGAGCAAGCGGAGCGAGCGTGCCGCGGCAGCGGCCGCCGAGTGCCAGAACCAAATCGATTTTTTTACAGTCAAACTCATACATTTCTACAATACTATGGTTAAATGTTGGTGATCATTTATTATTTTTGGAAGACATTTACTATATCTGGAGGTTCGTTAAACGTAAGACATAAATTAAGACAGTTTTTAAGGCTACCTTACCTGTCTCTATTCTTAGTGAGCAAATTCGGTTCAATGCCCGCCATGAGTCCATTGAACCAGTGAGCCAACTGTGCTTGTTTATCCCTGGGCTGCTGGGATATCATGTCTTGTCTGATGCGGCCGAACTGCTCTTCATTCAGCAGGATCAGGCCGAGGAGTGGGCGGGACATCGACCACTGGTTGCAGCAGTCTTCGAACATTATCACGTTCAATACCTGTGGGTAGAAGAAAAGAATAAGCGTCAATCTAGCGAAACAGCTCACTTTTTAGGGCCCATTAATTATGTCAATTATAATCCGTGGTGCTTAGCAACTGGGCTTCTCCCAGTTGTAAACGTAGGATTGATTTGGAGGGAAGTGGAAAATATGTTTTTTCTTACTCCTCTGCTGTTCTTGTCTGATTAATTAAAAAGGATTCAAGACAGTTGAATCGTTTTTCTGGGACTCGTCGAGCTTCATTGCTCTGGCGCTTTTCTGGTGGTCGCCACTGTTGATTCTGGCTTACAGAAGTTGCAGTGGTTTGGGATAGTATGGAGGGATTGTCTCATTACAAAAAAAAAGAAGTAGGGTCTGGCAGTAACGTCGTGTCGTGATTGGCTTGGCCTGAAACGTGTGTGGACAGGCTGGTACAATAGGGTATTTTACTCTATACGAGAAAAAATCTATAAATATGTTATTGAGACAGTTTAGGCATAAAGCAGTCGGAAAATGTAAGTTTTAGTTCATAAAATAACAAACAAATTATAAATTCAATTCAAAGTTTTCAGTATTTTTAATCTGTTATAAAACACCATGAAATAGTAGCGGCCATGTTATTACGCCGTACGGCTGTGTAAACAAAAAATTCTCAACTGTCAGTCAACCGATTGGCGTAATATGTATAGGCTTTGTACTTTTATAATTTTCGTAACCAACGTAATTTTTATTATTTATATACATTAAACACATACACACATTTATATACATTATTTTTTAAATTAAATATATATATATATATATATTTTTTTTTTAATTTATTTTAAGCTTTGTACATGTTTAATTTGACATGTTTAATTGTACATGATGAATTTTCATTATTAGACCTATTACAAAATATACTTTTAATTATTTTAAATTAATTAAAAGAATAAAAATATAATATTTTTTAATGGAATTTCCTAAGCGTACCTGACTGGTGCGCTTCGAGGAATAATTGCGGTCTGCTTCATTTGGTACGTTTTAAAATTAGTGCGCTTCGAGGAACACTGGTATTCTTCCACCGCGCATTTATATTTTTGCACTACCATGATGAGTAGGTATGTCGTGTCGTAGCATTTTCGGTAGAATAGATCTATTGCATAGATCTTGGGAACGAAAGAAAAGAGGCCTCGCTGATGCGACTTCGCCCACGTCTATATTAGTCCACGCTACGCCTCTGGTCATGTGAAGAGAAAGAATGAAACGCGCATGTGACCAATTATAGAGTTAAAAATGTTGATGATGTTATTGTTGATGTTAATGTTAATGCATAGACAGGGAGAGAAAGACCAAAGATAAGATGAATGAATTGTGTGAAGAATGATATGAAATGCAGTCAGTGACAGCATAACCCTGCAGTAGTCGCGTACCTAAAAGTAACGGGAGTGGTCGCACGGGCTACATACGTAGTCCATTTTCAAATTGAAATAAATAAACTCATAAGCATAAACGGTTTATTAGACGTATGAAAATATAATCAGTACAGTTTTCTTAACGAAATATGATTAACATAACCTAATCACAACCTCTGTTTTACAAAAAATCAACAAAAATAAATAACCTCTCTAAATTGGCACAAAAAATCACAGGATTCGCTCTGATTGAGATCACAATAAAAAAAATACTAGGAACTAATTTCTAACTTCTATTTTCCGCACAAGACAGACACATAATATTCGAATGATCCCCACATACGAACTTGTAACACGCGGTGCACATCTTTCTGGTGCTTTTACTGCGCGCTCTTCCAAAGTCATGGCAACAGCGCACAACATCACTCGATGTCGCTGCCGAGGCAGTTGGTTGGGTGTCTGTGAATCATAGAGGAATCCTCTATTCAGAGGAATCGTTTTTGACCACAATGTATTGTCAACGCCGGTATGTGTCAATGTGCGCGCGTTTCTGAGGCAGTTCATCATCTTCAGCCATGCCTCAATCGGTGCACCTCGTTTATTATCAATTTTTATGCAAAAAAATAAAAAGTCACTTATTTTAAATCAATCCGAAACTAATAAATAAAGTTTAAATAACGAATTTAAGTTAATTATCATAAAATTAACAAAAACACAAAAGTTTGACATGATAAAAATACTTACGTAATTGGTCGCGCGGGCTACAATTGTAGTCTATGCACTTCGCTGAAGTCCTGTGACACAACCGCTTGCGACTGACGCTTGCACTACACTTAGCGTGTCTCTCGTATATTCGTTCGAAAGTACCTGGGGGCGCAGAAACCTAACGCTTACCGATTCTGAGAAATTCTCGATTTTGTATGAGTGGGCTACCTATGTAGCCCACGCGACTACTCCAGGGATAACGGGTCTACCGTAATGCTTTCACTGACTGCCTTTGCCTGGACGGAATGGAAGAAGAAAGCATGATTATATCTTCAAAATTCATTGTTCCTCAAAATCGCACACAATATTATTATGATTTTATTATTAAATGTGCACAGCCATAATAATTCATTCTTCGCTTTTTAGGGTTCCGTAGCCAATTGACTTTGACTTTGACTAACCGCATTAAGATTTTCAAACAAAAATAGAAAAAAAAAACAATAAATTTTTGGGGTTCCCCATACTTAGAACTGAAACTCAATTTTTTTTTCATCATACCCATACCTAAGTGTATCTATGGATAGGTCTTCAAAAATGATATTGAGGTACCTAATATCATTTTTTTCTAAACTGAAAAGTTTGCGCGAGAGACACTTCCAAAGTGGTAAACTGTCTCCCCCCGTCCCCCCTTTAACTTCTAAAATAAGAGAATGATAAAACTGAAAAAAAAAATATTATTTACAGACGCCAGCAGGTCAACCTACCCGAAACTGTCACATTTTCACAATCAATCTTGAACCTTATTCTTTAACCATAAAGTTAAAAATCGATTAAAGAAATGTGACATATTGTAGTAGCTTGATGTGCTGGTGTCTGTACCTACCTACATTTCCATGTAAACTTCCACCGAAACATGGTTTGAATGAGATCTAGTAAGTAGTTTTTTTAATAGGTATTATGAAAGTGAAACATTTCCGCGCGCGATATTCGGGGATATACACAATACAAAGAATTTTTCGCCGACATCTACTTTTCATAATTTTTGTTACTATTTTGGAACGAAGTTCCTTATCGCGCGTTGTGAAAGGGGGCTAGACGGAAAAAATTCTTACGAAAAGTTGTCACGACATGCTATAATAAGCTAAATTGAATCGTTAGAACTGTCAAATAGAGTTCATTATTAGTTGAATGGCGGCTTTTCTATGAAAATATTGGAGCGAATTAAAACCTTATTTTTGCTATTTTTATTACTTCACAAACGCAGACAATTCGAACAGAAAAATTGAATCGTTGGAACTGTCAAATAGAGTTCATTATTAGTTGAATGGCGGCTTTTCTATGAAAATATTGGAGCGAATTAAAACCTTATTTTTACACATTAACCGTGAAATTCGGTTGCACATAGCTCCTATTGTCCGGTCGGGCACCAGCCTATACGTTTCTCAGAATAATTTTATCATACCTAGTTTGGTAAAATTTCAATTTTTAACCGTTTACGTTTACAAAATAAAGTCCGAATTCGCTTTTCGTAGAATATGTTTATGTATTTAAAGGCGGCGCGGCGAACTCTTTAAACTAGGTACCTACGGCGATATGTTTAGTACTTTTATCATTGGCGAATTATTTGTAGTTGTAAGTAGGTAAGTGAGTAGGTACTCTTTTGCTAGAAAAAGAAAGGCAGGCAGGCGTAGGTACCTATAGGTGCTATAGGTAACCTATTTAAATAAATTAGAGCTATTCACAAACACAGTTTTAATCAACTTTGGCTTAATTAAAAAACTTACCTATTAGGTATAAAATTTACACTTCCCTGTATCGAAGCAACTGCTCAATATGGAGTCCATTTCGCTCGATACATAAACGGGCACGTTTAATTAAATTGTCTTTTAATTACATTATATTTGTTAATAATAAAAAAAATATTATTAAAAACATAACATAACTTAAAAAAAATAAAATTTTATTAAAATTCCTTCACTAATTAATCGAAAGGAACTTCGTTCCATCCGGGTGTCCCTTGACACCTCTCAAGTTTTTTTTTTATTTTAAATCTGTGCAAAAAGTTTACCGCCTTGCTCGATAGATGGCGTTGTTCATTGGTGAACATTTTCTGAATCGCGCTATGGTTTCGTTACAAACGTTTCATGACATTCCCGTTGCTAAATTTTGTAAGTTCAAAATAACCAGGATAGCGGAACGGTTAAGATATGACTTCTAATCTAAACTTATTTTTGAGTGAATCTCTGGAATTATTCAGAGATTCTATATTATAGTTCAGTTAACTATAAATAAGCAAGTCTGCTGATTAGACACTAGTGGTGAGACGTACTAGGTAAAATGCGTACTGAGTATTAGAAGTACGCGTACGCCTAAATACTTGTTCCAAAAACCTGCTCCACGAGTATTTAGGCGTCTCTAAGTCTCTAGTCCATTGACGTGTCCTTACGTGTAAACGCCGCGAGTATTTAGAAGTATGTACGCGTTTATTTAAAGTTTAGAAATGAAAGTTTAACCAGACAATAAGAGGTGTAGGGTAGGTAAATAGGCAGGTAAGTAGGTAGATAGGGACAGGACAACGTCTGTCGGGTCAGCTAGTAATCTATATATATAAAAATGAATCCCTATTTCCCTTGGTCACGGCATCACGCGTGAACGGCTGGACCAATTTCGCTAAATCTTTTTTGTTGTGTTTGCTATTAGAAGGAGAAGAATATGCAAGAAAAAATAGAAGTTGTGCGGAACATTAAAAAAAATCAACAATAACCAAAAAATTATACATCGATGACGTATTCGTAACATTTGTGTGATGAGCACTTGTGTTTGCCTTGTGTCTGGGTGTTGTTTGTCTATATATATGTATGTCTATACAAAAAAAAAAATGTATTTGTGTATGTATATCAGCTGTCTGACACCCATAGTACAGGGTCTCCCTAGTTTGGGGTCAGATGGCCGTGTGTGAAAATGTCCCCACATATTATTATTATTATTATTATTATTATTTATTTCGTCCGTAGGTTAGGTAAGCTAGGGGTAGGTGTAGGGGTAGGTAGGGTAGATAAATAGGCAGGTAAGTAGGTAGATAGGTTCAGGACAACGTCAGTCGGGTCAGCTAGTAATCCATCCAGTAATGCACAATAGTGACTGTTTGTAATGTCAAATTAACACTTCTTGCTAAATGCATAAGAAAGTATTTACGGTACTTATATCAAAGAATCAGTTTTTAATTTTTTGTATGTCTGTCAGTCTGTTTGTACCGGCTAATCTCCAAAACGGCTGGACCGATTTTTATTATTAGGAGTAACTTAGGCGACTTTTAATTTTAGAAAAATAATTAGATTCCGTTCCCTCCGCGCGTCGGAAAGCACGTAAAGCCGTTGGTCCCGGCTGTCATTTGTAGATCTTTCGCAGTCGTTATGGGTAGTCAGAAACCAGAAAGTCTGATAACCAGTCTTACCAAGGGGTATCGTGTTACCTAGTGACTGGGTTGTGGAGGTCCGATAGGCAGTCGCTCCATGTAAAACACTGGTATTCAGCTGCATTCAGTTAGACTGGAAGCCCACCCCAATATACTTGGGGAAAAGGCTAGGCAGATGATAATGAATTGGATTTCGTACAAATAAATTAAAACCAAACAGATAACCAAAATTCACGCGAAGTCGTGGGCATCAGCTAGTACATAAATAAATACTTACAAGTAGATCACTCTGTGGTATGCTGAGCAGCAACTTGACGAACATATTCAGTGCGTTGTCGAGAGCCTCGTCGCCGTAGAGCCTGTGACAAATAATCATTTAATAGGGTATTTTACTCTATACGAGAAAAAATCTATAAATATGTTATTGAGACAGTTTAGGCATAAAGCAGTCGGAAAATGTAAGTTTTAGTTCATAAAATAACAAAACAATTTTTTAAGTTCAATTCAAAGTTTTAAGTATTTTTAATCTGTTATGAAATAGTAGCGGCCATGTTATTACGCCGTACGGCCTAAGATGGAACACGTTTGCCTAGGATGAACCGGAAGAAGTAGATACCTAAGCATGTTTTTTGGCTTGCAGATTTTGGCGGGTGAGCTGGACAACATTCCCGAAGCAGCTTTCTACATGGTGGGAACCATTGAAGACGTGGTCGCCAAGTCGCATAATCTCGCCAAATCCGTTAAATAATACTTATAGGTAACTTCGGTTTCGTTAGGTGTCTTTTTACATCTGTTGTTATCTAACTCAGACCCTAAAGGTCGTTATACACTGTGGTTCGGTTTGCAGCTTGGATTGAGTATGCCGAACCGAAATTGCCGAACCGCTTTCGCGTAAAGCAACCGTAATGTACTAATACGTTATGTGAGAAACATTTTTGAACCTAGATTTTGCTTGTGGCTTCTCTTCCTATTTATTATATCTACATATACACATTGCAACAGTTTGTTATTGATTAACAGATTTTAATTTATTGTAATGTTATTGGAATTATTGTTTGTGAATGTTGTAAAATGTATACAATTATAAATTCATGTTTTATTTGTTTCTTTGCCCGTCTGCTTCAAAGATCTTTGACAGTCGTTATGGGTAGTCAGAAGCTAGAAAATCTGACAGTCGTTCTTACCAAGGCGTATCGTGTTCCCCAGCAACTGGGTTGTGGAGGTCCGATAGGCAGTCGCTCCATGTAAAACACTGGCATTCAGCTGCATCCGGTTGGGAAATGTTTAGGCAGATGATGTAGGTACTTTCGGAGACTCTACACTCGAAGTAGTAGACGATTATGTATACCTGGGACAAACGGTCCAGTTAGGTAGAGTTTAATCTTGAACATCACTGATATCTGTGAAGAAAAACATCGTGAGGATACCTGGGGGCCAAGTCTGCTATTTTTATAACTTCGTCATTCCAACACGATCCTATTGTCGTTTTACTAAAAGTTCGTAATCTGCTAAATTCATAATGGTCGATCATTGGTCGGTCGAATTAAAAACAATGACTGCACAATGACGTTCTAATGGTAGGTCACTGATCAAAGTAACTGTCAAAATTTTAGCAGATTACCACCTAAGAGCGGATTGCTTCAACTAACCATTACTGACCAGTAATAGTCAAAAATGGCGCTAACTATCGTCAAATCAAAAAAATGGGTTGTTTCACAAAATCATACGTCAAAAAGGTACTATTACCATAACCGACCAGTCATCGTAATTTTGTGTTGTCAAACAGCTACTTCAAAGGCTATAGGCCCATGGGAAGCCGGGCCAGGTCGCTAGTATTAGTATAGATTAAAGTTTGAGGTTTAATCCCCGGAACTATCACCGACTGCTGGTAGGCTATATTTTATTTTCAAAAATCCATAAAAACACTCGAAATAAATCTCTGAAAAAGCTAGTTTTTTTTCCAGCCTTAATTATCCCAACTGCAGTGCAAAGGTCTCCTACTTCTCTCTATCAATGACTATTTGGGACCAGTCTTTACCGAAGGAGTCTGGATCATCCCGCCATCTCCGCTTGGGCTTGCCGCGATGTCCCATGCCATGTAGAGAGCCCATTGGGTCATGCGATTGACCACTGATTGTCAGCCCTCGTCGTGATAGTAGCGCGTGCAAATTCAGATCATTCATTTCAATTAGACCATTAAAAGGCACTTTTCAACGTCATATTAGAAAATTTAAATCTAATTGCCCGTTCCAAATGGTAGTTTCGTATGAAGAATGGACAAAAAACTCTTTTAAAAATTGTGTTGGATCATTCAGCTCCCTTCAAAATGATTGATTCTTTTTTTAATATTTGCATTGCTAGATTACCTTCATTGTTTTCACATATTGAAGCAACAAGAACAATGTAACCAGTCTCTTGAATTCTTGGTCCAAAACGTAGGTAGGTCACCCACGTTTTGGAACGAGTAAAGTGCCTGTAAATGGTTTAATTGAAACAAATGCTTTGACTTTGACACATGCCAAAAAACTAGTATTACAATAAATTAAAACCACATCGATTACTTTGTACAAATCACAATTTATTGTATTTACAAGCGCATCGCGCACTGCGTACAAACTTAATAAAATCTAAACTATATAAATATATTTCGACTTCACGACTACAATCAAAAGTGGTCGGCAGAACTACGATATATCGTGCGGAGTTATTATTATTAATAATAATAATAGTTTATCTTGTTTACATACATGCTATTTAGGATGACTTCGAAATAATAGGTAAACTTGCATAGAGTAAGTGTGAGGTTTAAACGTAATTTCGTCGCGTAATTATGTGCGGGTCCACCATACCACTGGCCATACCTGTGGTAGTATGGTGGTTCTAAAACTATACGACTGAGAAAATCCTTTGTGTTAGGTTAGAACTGTGACTATTAAAGCGCGAAGGCGAGCGGTGCCGCGGTAGCGACCGCCGAGCGCCAGATTTCCTCTATTGTTGGTGAATCATTTGGGTTAGGTTAGGCGAGTGGTATAGTTCTAGGTATGGCCCGTGGTATGATGGGGCCGCAATGGCGTAATTTATATTTAACTGAGATTGACAACTCATTATACGTCGCCATGTGGCACAAACAGTTTACAGTTTACAGTTTTTTTTTTTTAATGAAAAGGCGTAAATTACTCGACACTCACAAAATTAGAAATACTTCGTTCGACCTCACACTTGAAAGTACAGGCGCCAGCACAGCAAGTCATACCAACCTGTAAATTTTTTCCCAATTGATTATGAACATTATTCTTTTGTAATAGACTTGAAAATGTATAAAAAAAATTGACAGATTGTTGTACCTTGATGTGCTGACATCTGTAACCTTTTACTATAAGATCAACTTTAATACAGAGTAAGAAAATTTACACTCGAAAAATGTTACCCTTCTTCGGGCAGTTGGGTAAAAATGGCTGTTACATTTTTTTTTGCATAGTATCGTAAACATTGCACGGTTGACAAATAAGCGGTTAGCCATTTTCAGTACAACGTTGATTAAGAACCGAATTTGCCGAACCGCTTAAGTGTATAGCGACCCTTATTTATTTTATAAGTATAATAAAAGTATCGCCACATGCAAGTATTGTTGAAGATATAACAAATATTAAATTACATAATTATTTTAAATAAAAAAAACCAAACGGCAATTGTCTTGCTCAACAGGAAAAAATCATGCAATATTAGCACAAGACTCATTAAATTTCTTGTATCTCCCCACAAACTCTACATTGCCATTACAGTTTCAGTGTTCGAATAAACACTATCCACAAGATAAAACTTCTAAAATGATATCTACCAGATAAGTTAACCGCCAGACGATTAATATAATTTCCGCACGAAAATACCGTAGTTATCCCCGACGCTTGCATAGGAAACATATTACTACTGTAAACTTATTTTACGACATTTAAAACTAAGAGGACAATGTGGACTCTAAAATATTAAACAACATCATATATTATTTAAACATAGCCGCTCTATTTTATATGAAATATATTAAAAAACGGACTTTACTTATACAGTTGATATAATGTGACGCCAAATTGAATAGACTATGGGAAAATCCGGAAGTCGGGCAGCAGCGGTTTCTGCATACCTAACAACCTCATTCTGATCCCCAAGACGTCTACAATGGGGACTGCCCCTCTTGGGGGAGGCCTTTGTCCAACAGTGGACGTTTTCCAGCTGACGATGAAGGGTAACCGGTTCGGCATAGTCGGTTATATTGTGAATACCGAACCGAATGTGCCGAACCGCTTATGTGTATGGCGACCCTAACAGTTTGACGCGCAAAACTAGCACGTGTAAGTGTGAGATTCAAATCGATTTTCGAATTGAAATAGGACTTACCTATAGTTTTATTTTATGCGACAAACACAAGTATCACCCATTAATGCTTCTAACTAAATAATTTAGGTATCGCGGGCGAAACGGGCATTTTCCAATTTAAAAATCGATTGAATTTACTTTACGTGCTCTCGTGAATGCACTAAAGATTTTGTAGGATCGACATTTTGTGGGACATCCGAGTTAGTATATTACAATTCATATTCTCTGTCCCTTTCTTGTTATAAAAGAGAGAAAAAGATAGAAACAGCCTAAATTAAGTTTAGCTTGTGCAAACAGAATCAGCACAAATCTTGAACTATTTACTTCATAATTTGAATTCATTGTCTTTTTAAGTGTGTGAAATTGTTTTGCTCGACAGCATAATTAATACTGTTTAATTGTAAAAGTGAAAGGGGTGTTCAAAATACATACTTATTGTCACAATTCAGAATATATAGGCTTTCCCTAACTTGGTATAAGTAAAGTCCTTTTAAAAATTAAACAGTTCAATGTTATGCCGAATCCTGGCCTAGACTAATCTTTAATATGGATGTTACTTTCATTCCAAACTAAAGACTTCACCGCCAGATGGCGCTAAGTGTTCTAACTTGTCACTGATTGGTCGTGATTATTTTGACAGCCGACAAAAACGCGCCAAATCACGACAAAATTTTCAGCAAGCAACTTCATTGTAAGTGTTGTTAAAACCAGCTATTGAAGCAAAATGAATGTGATATTATATTAGATCATCTTCTGGTTCAGACTTGTGTAATGCAATGTAACACGTATCAAGCGTTTGGACGGTACTACGAGCGTTACAGTAACGCTCATACCGACACTTGTGCTGTTTCACCGGTTGTCAGTTTTCACACGAACCCAAAGAAACTAGCAGTAATTTGAGTTGTTTAATTTGAATAATCGACACTTTCATTGTAATAATCATTTGTAAGGTGCATATCGGTTTTTAGTACATCAATGGTTATAACATTACACAAGTCAGAACCCTGCCTTAATAACGCCAATCACTGCAGTTTTTTTAAATCTTACACGGATCTCGCAATCTGTGCTATTTCCTTTGCGCTAACGCAGTTTTGTCCAGTAAGGGATCGGACACAACAACACACAATACAACCGGTCGACAGTCACCCTCGTGAACATTCTACCTTAGACGTCGCACAACATGGAATGTCATTACTTAGACATTTATAACTTACAATATTAAATGCAGAAAATTTACACTGTAGTGATTAGTTTATCAGTATTTGTACCATTGGGAAATGTCGTGAGTTTTGTCTTCAAATGCCGAACCGAATTCGCCGACCCGAATTTGCCGAACCGAATTCGCCGACCCGCTTAAATGTATACCGACCTTAACATGAAATAATTAGAATACAATCTACCCTATCGATGGGACTCCAGTCTCCTTCCTGTGTAAGAGAGCGGTTCGTAATGAAAGAGATTTAATGATACCATTTTGTCGAATAAACAACTTGGATGTTATTATTTTTTCTTCCATTTCATGGTAAAAGTTGTTCATAATTCTGAATACAAAGATCCATTTTCAAGTTAATGGGAAACAAAAACTAAGCTTGTATTTTTTTACTGCACGAATTCGATGGCAAAGTTAAGCGACAATACCCAAGGCATATTCCTGAATGGGGTCTTCCATTACCACGTTAATTTACATTTTCTGCATCAAAAATTGTATTAATGCTATTTATCAGAAACACGAGGGATACTACTATAACAAACAAATATTGAATAAAAACGGTATTTAAACGAATATTATGTCCAGTTGCAGCCAGTAAGGTAAAGGTATCTTCTCATATAGAGAATTAACGAGTATGGAACAGCAGGCTTGCTAACTGAGAGTTGAAGATTCTAAAAAATACCTACCCAATGGTTTGGTTTTGTATATATTTCTCAGATTATGAAACAAAAGGTTGATAGACCGCTCGGAACCCTGAGAATGAAGCCACCAAAGCAAAATCGAATACCTACAATCGCGCTTCGTGCTGTACTGACACGAGTCGCAACAGCAAAAGCGCCGCATCGTTAAAAAAATACATATACCCAAAGAAACTAGCAGTAATTTGAGTTGTTTAATTTGAATAATCGACACTTTCATTGTAATAATCATTTGTAAGGTGCATATCGGTTTTTAGTACATCAATGGTTATAACATTACACAAGTCAGAACCCTGCCTTAATAACGCCAATCACTGCAGTTTTTTTAAATCTTATACGGATCTCGCAATCTGTGCTATTTCCTTTGCGCTAACGCAGTTTTGTCCAGTAAGGGATCGGACACAACAACACACAATACAACCGGTCGACAGTCACCCTCGTGAACATTCTACCTTAGACGTCGCACAACATGGAATGTCATTACTTAGACATTTATAACTTACAATATTAAATGCAGAAAATTTACACTGTAGTGATTAGTTTATCAGTATTTGTACCATTGGGAAATGTCGTGAGTTTTGTCTTCAAATGCCGAATCGAATTCGCCGACCCGAATTTGCCGAACCGAATTCGCCGACCCGAATTTGCCGACCCGCTTAAATGTATACCGACCTTAACATGAAATAATTAGAATACAATCTACCCTATCGATGGGACTCCAGTCTCCTTCCTGTGTAAGAGAGCGGTTCGTAATGAAAGAGATTTAATGATACCATTTTGTCGAATAAACAACTTGGATGTTATTATTTTTTCTTCCATTTCACGGTAAAAGTTGTTCATAATTCTGAATACAAAGATCCATTTTCAAGTTAATGGGAAACAAAAACTAAGCTTGTATTTTTTTACTGCACGAATTCGATGGCAAAGTTAAGCGACAATACCCAAGGCATATTCCTGGATGGGGTCTTCCATTACCACGTTAATTTACATTTTCTGCATCAAAAATTGTATTAATGCTATTTATCAGAAACACGAGGGATACTACTATTACAAATATTGAATAAAAACTGTATTTAAACGAATATTATGTCCAGTTGCAGCCAGTAAGGCAAAGGTATCTTCTCATATAGAGAATTAACGAGTATGGAACAGCAGGCTTGCTAACTGAGAGTTGAAGATTCTAAAAAATACCTACCCAATGGTTTGGTTTTGTATATTTCTCAGATTATGAAACAAAAGGTTGATAGACCGCTCGGAACCCTGAGAGTGAAGCCACCAAAGCAAAATCGAATACCTACAATCGCGCTTCGTGTTGTACTGACACGAGTCGGAACAGCAAAAGCGCCGCATCGTTAAAAAAATACATATACAAATTCAAAACCTAATACAATCACGAGATAGTAGGTATTTGCTTTGGTGGCTTCACTCTCATTGTTCCGCGCGGTCTATCTGCCTTTTGTTTCATAATCTGAGGTATATTTATTCAAGCCTTGTGTCCACGGAATAGAAAAATACAAGTAAAACGCGCGTGTCAAAATTATGCGTAAAAATATGTAAAATAATAACAACCTTTATCAATTGTAATAAGTCTTAATTTTGTATGAACAACAAATTCAATTTTGACGAAAAGCTCATTTGTTGTTCAAACAAAATTAAGACTTGTTGCAACTGGCGTAAGTTGTAATTATTTTACTAATTCTTCCGCATAATTACGACGCGTGGGATAGCTGCATGGTTACTTCTACTAGTTTTTTCTATTCCTTGTCTAATGGACAAATATTCAAACGCTTCTCAATTTTAAGATGCTGTAAGTCTCGTGCTGTCACCACTTTATGTCACAGTGACAATGACAGTACCTTAACAGCATCTTAAAATTGAGTAATGTTTGAGTATTTAGGACTTTGATAAGTGACAGACACTTATCGCCCTCTTGTGGCGAAGCTTTAAATTTTTTTCTCCATAGACTCTCTAAAGACTGTCTTGGTAATTCCAAGAAGCTTATAAATAAAAGTGGAGGTAACACTCTGAACACCTAAGTGAAACCAACTGTGGGCAGACGCTCTCTTTCTGAATGCATACATAAGATAAACAAAACACATATCACGGTCTCGTTCTTTTGTATGCATTCAGAAAGAGAGCGTCTGCCCACAGTTGGTTTCACTTAGGTATTTAGTGTTTCCTCCACTTTTATCTATAAGCTTCTTTGGTAATTCTAACGTTATATGACTTCTTGCAAGGCGTACAGACGTGATGTTAAACTCGTTAGTTGTAGACCTTCTTAAGTACAGCTAGACATAATATTTGTTTTTTTTTTTTATTATTTCCATAGAATGCATTCAACACACTAATACAGTTAACTTCGCGTACATACAAAGAACGTCATATATGCCTACATAATTGTTATTTGCTGTAATTTGTCGATCCTTACTATTTTAGCTGACACTGTGCATCTTCCAGGAAGAAAGTACTCATAAGAACAAAAAATCTTTATCTATAGTATAAAACAAAGTCCCTCTCGCAGTTTGTACGCGTAGATATTTTAAACTTCGCAACGGATTTTAACGCAGTGTTCAGCAATAGATAGACTGATTCAAGTGGAAGGTTTATACGTATAGTTTGATCCCGTGTGAAGCCGGGCGGGTTGCTAATTTACTATAAGACCAACGATATAATATTAAAAAAGATATCAGATGTTCTTATCAATAAGGTAGATGACACCACCGACAAAAATACAAGCAAATAATTATGTATATAGACACACTCACAGAATAACATATAAATCGTACAGAAAGGAACATATTGATTGTAAGTGGGGGGTGCTGACGTGGTATTGAACTGTACGATATTTTATGGTGGCACTTCACTTGACGTAGGCGAATTAGTTTCGAAGGATTCAATTGCTCGTGAGTATTTATAAAAGTACAAGATTTGCGTCCAGAATTGAATTGATTTCTTACATTTGGGTAAGTGAAACCATTCCAAAACAGAACTCCAAAAAACACTTGATTATAGCCCTGAAAATCCGATTAATTTTCAATTTAATGTAACATTGTAAAATAGTACATTAGAGTTCGCAAATTTCAACCTACAAATGACGTCATAAGTATAAATTGCCATACAAAATCTATGGGGTAAGCGCGTTTTGACAGCTGATAAAAAGTATGTCAATTGATTGGTGGTGTCATCAACCCAGGCCAGTTTTGGTTTCGTCCCGTTTCACCCCTGCATCCCTATTCACCCCCTTTGACGGTTCTTCCATAGAGTAGTAATTCGCAGTTTGGCGCCAAGGGCACGTTTAAGTAAAAATATCGTACAGTTCTACACTCGTGTGAACGTAGCCTAACAAAACACATATTAACAGTATACACGAATACATTTATGACGTCAGAATGCGTATCTCACTACGTGTGACTGACACTGGCTTGGCCACCATCGGGGATTTTAATAACACAAAAAATTAGTCACTAATTAGTCAAAATTTGTCGCCAAATATCAGAATTTGTCGGTCACTGGTTCAGAAGATAAATAAGGGTTTATAGGTGGCCGATGTGGAGTCTCCCCAGCTTGGCCACATTTGTATCTCATAAACTAGGGCACCTAGCGAAGATCTGTTTTGTTACAAATTTAATTGCTAATTAGTTGAAATTTGTCACCAAGTCACAGATTTAATCGGATCTTAGTTTAGAAGATATAATGAGTTCAATTAGTAAGGTATAGTCCAAGAATTCAATTCTACGATCTAGCTCTTGGACTAAGACCCGATTAAATCTGTGACTTGGCTACAAATTGAGACTAATTAGCGATTAAATTTGGAACAAAACAGATCTTCGCTAGGTGCCCTAGTTTTTGAGGTATAAATGTGGCCAAGCTGGGGACTCTCTCCAGATCGGCCACCTATAAACCCTTATATCTTTTGAACCAGTGACCGACTAATTCTGGTATTTGGCGACAAATTTCGACTAATTAGCGACTAAATGTTGGTGTTATCAAAATTAAAATCCCTGATGGTGGCCAAGCCAGTGTCAGTCACACTCTCACTACGTGGCACAGACCACGGAATAGAATAAACCAGTGGAAGTGCCCAAGCAGCTCTCCCGCGTGTCGCACTTAAACAGAAAAATGTGTAAAATAATTTTCGTCAGTTTTAATAAGCCTTTTTTTGTATAAAATTTGTCAAAAAGCTTATTTGTTGTTCATACAAAGTTAAGACTTATTACAAACTGGCGAAGGCTGTTATTATTTTACATATTTTCCGCATAATTGCTAGCTGCTTGGGTACTTCCACTGGTTTATTCTATTCCGTGGCAGACTGTCCCACTGTTCGGCAAAAGTATAGTGTAACTCTCTAATTTTGTTTATAATCAAGTTATTTTTATCCTTATTTCATCGACTTTAGAATTCATATTAGAGTAAAACTTGGTTAACCTGTAAAAGTGAGAAATCTCCATAGCTGGAATCGATGGTGAGGTCCCGACACTTTAACACTGAGTTACCTCTTTTAGTGGAACAAAACCAACCTCTACAAGGTGTAACGTTAAACACGCAAAACCTCAGACACCCCAAATGATTTTTAATTTAATTAAACTAATGCTGAAAGAAAAAAAAACGTAAAAAAAAAAATTAAAGTTTTAATGTCCTGTTTTAGTTTTAGCAAGACTCGTATTTGCATTGAAATAAGAACTATTATTATCACGCGTATGAGAAAATTTAAATTGGACGACAACCATTTGTGTTTGTTTACCTATTTTGGCAGGTTTGCGCACGTGATGGCTTGACTTATTAATAATTAGACAGGGCAATATGTATAATGAAGATTTTTTGAAAAATGTGACCTATATTAAAAAGTGGTTCAATTGATTCTGCTCGTTATTCTAATCAAACTATTTTCAGGTTTTGCGTATTTGACGTTACACCTTGAATATCTGGGATTAGTTATTTCAATTTTATCAACATAATTACCTCTATAACTGAGACAGCGAGTATATTTTACCTCTTTTACTGAGATTATATTCTAAAGAATACTTTTGTTGAATAGGGTATTTTACCAAAAAAAATACTAATTAGTCCATCAGATAGATTTCCCAAAAATATTGAACACGTGTTTTTTATTTTTTCACGTAAACAAAAAATGAAGACGATACAGTGCGTCGAAAACTCACTTTTAATGGCGAAGTGACGTCACAAACCCCCACTCATGATCTTTGATGCGTTTTATCTTCGTCAGTTTTTATTGATTTGATAAAACAAAAAAATACGTATCCAATATTTTTCGATAATCTAACGGACGGACTATATAGATTTTTTTTTAAATTACCCTATTATTTTCTTTGAGTACTGAACTGGAAATTTCAAAAAAAAAAACGAGAAAATTTGAGCAGTTCTGGCGCATCCCTTTTAATCCCACACTTTAAGGGTCATAGAATACCGCCCAGATTAGTGATACGATGAAGAATTTTGCCCAACAGTGGCCTAAGTCCAAGTAGTGGTACGCCCTAAGACGTCTAGATAACCTTAATACATCTAAACAACGAATTCTTAAAAAAAAACAATCACGAAGTACCTAACACGACTGCAAGATTTTATACTTTTATAAAACTAGAAAAAATAATAATAATAAAAAATACTATGAATGAAGTTTGATATTGTGATAAGTATAGTTAATTTAAATTGTTGACGAACGAACTAACAGTATTTTTTAATTATTTATTATTATTTTAATAATATAATTATATATCTAATTTTAAGATTATTTTCTTTGTGTACTATACATTGATAAGACATTTATCTTAAAAATATTTTTTAATCGTGCTTAGCCAAGAACTAAAAAAAACAACTAGAAAAACTTGTTTCCAAGTTCCACAAGGTTTAAGCTATCTTCATACCAAATTTCATCAAAATCGGTTCAGACGTTTCATCGTGAAAGCATAACAGATAGTTACTTTCGCATTTCGTCGTTGATAGTCCAATCCCGCGTAAGTAACATTGTTGAATACCGCGAAATTCGACCTTATTTTCAATCTACGAAAGTGTACATTCGCTGTATTAAAAAAAATTAGTTACGCGTTATTGAACTATAAACGACGATTTATAACATTAGTATGAATTGCCAACGTTGTTCCATTGCGAGAAAGGGATGGTGCTATCGCTCAAGAATACGTCTGTCTCTCCTACTCGTAGCTCAATATAGCGTTGTCACTGTCACACTGCATAGAAAAGAAAGAGAAGCGAGATGACGCAATAATAATACTAATACTATACGCTAATAATACTAATAATAAAATACATTTCAATTTTTTTTTTACAAAACTGCTGGACCGATTTGGATGTTTTTTTTTGTGTGTGGCAGTGGATTCGAGAACGGTTTAGATTCACTATTGGACCCGGTAGGTAGCGATGTAGCCGGGTTCTAGGACATTTTCCTTTCGGGGCAAGACAACGTCTCCCGGGTCTGCTATACTCAATTTATAATAGCATTTGAAAAAAGAGGCTCATAGAAGCAGGATTGCAAAACATTTTATTTCGAAGATTTTTTTTTTATCATTTGATAGGCATACTTTTGACCACTATCTCACCTGATGGGAAGCGATGATGCGGTCTAAGATGGAGCACGCTTGCCTAGGAGTAACCTATTCACTCTTGACTTAAAGACTGCCGGGTTGTAGCTATCAGGAAACACAGACTCAGGTAGGGAATTCCACTCCTTAGCAGTACGCACAATGAAAATGTTCCCAAAACGTTTTGTGCGTGTGGGTGGGATGTCCACCATGTACCGGTGGCGCATCGCCGTACGTCTTGTTGTCCGATGATGGAACGGGATCGGCGGAATTAAATTATGCAATTCCGTCGCACACTCCCCAAAATAGAAAACCGCCAGGCCAGCAACTCGGCGTCGATGCTCAAGCAAAAACAATTTTAATTAAACTTATTTTAACATATTTTTGATGAATAGATCTAAGATAGTACTAAATATGGACGTATAATAATATAAACAGAATAAGTCTTTTAAAGATTAGGTAACATTTTAAATTTGGCAGAATTACAGTGAAACGAATAACGTTCCGGGTATTGTTCATGCCTGCTTCTGTTAAGTTTTTAGCATTGACACTGTAATTTTAAATTGTAATTAATTACACAACTAAATGAAAGCCACATAACTTGAGAAGATAAATTATTAAAATGGTGACAAATTCACGCGACAGCTGCTGTTAAAATAGATTACAATAAATTCGGCGTCTATCGTAACTTTAACACGTTTATTGTACTTTTGTTACAAAGAACCTTTTTTAACTTCTGTCTAATGCAATTGTAAATAGAGTATCATCATCATCATCATTTCAGCCAAAAGACGTCCACTGCTGGACATAGGCCTCCCCCAAGTGGCGCCACATTGACCGTTCCCGTGCGACTCGCATCCAGCGGATCCCCGCAACCTTTACCAGGTCATCGGTCCACCTAGTGGGAGGCCTTCCAACGCAACGTCTTCCGGTTCGCGGTCGCCACTCTAGAACTTTTCGACCCCATCGGCCATCTGTTCTGCGAGCAATGTGCCCTGCTCACTGCCACTTAAGTTTGGCAATTCTTCGGGCTACGTCGGTAACCTTGGTTCTCTTGAGGATGTCCTCATTTCTGATTTTATCACGCAAGGAAACTCCGAGCATAGCCCTCTCCATTGCCCTTTGGGTGGCTTTAAGCCTTCTGATGAGGCCCATTGTGAGCGACCACGTTTCGGTCCCGTATGTAATCACTGGCAACACACACTGGTCATAGACTAAATGGAGTATGCTATGTTATAAATAAGAAACATTTTGTGAAAATAAGCTACCTATAGATAATGAATGCTACGCTATTGATTGCTAGCAAAGATCATTGAGTAAATTCATATTACCGCTTAAACTGGTTTAAAAATCTAAAGATTTCATGAAACCATGCTATGGTGTTTTTTTTATTCAGTCATTACTGATATATAAGGTGACTGGTAATTAGTGTACGATACTTAAACACGTGAATGTGTTCATGATAACAAACAACATTCCCGAAGAAAATATGTTTTTTTGTACTGGTTCACTTTTATCACAATAACACAACAGCCGTATGAAATTCACGCGCGCGCACGCTTGTGACCTAAAGTGAACCAGCCCAAAAAACATTTTTTCTTCGGGAAAGTGGTTTTTTATCATGAACACAATCACGTATTTAAGTATCGTACACTAATTACCAGTCACCCTATATAGAAATAATTAAATACAAGATTGTCTTAAATACATAGAACACAAAGAAAATAATAATGCCGATAAGAAAATAGAGGTCGAATCGAGGATCTATAATTAACTATGAAATGTGTAGCTTAATTCTGTCAAAGCGAACTAACCCATTAACTCTCAATAAACAACTAATTCAACGTGCGAAATGTTATACAGCAAAAGCAGGTCACTGTACATCCAAAACGTATACAGTAGAACTTCGATTATTCGAATTTATTGAGACCGAGACTAGTTCGGATAATCGAAATGTTGGTTTTTTGGGACAAGATCAAAACAAAAACAACACCTTTCTATATAAAAACAGCAAGCTTCTTTCTGTGCGATTTATGAAATAGGTACAGTCAGCAAAAGAGATAGGTATGCAGGGTCGTCAGATATAGTTAAAGTTTACTTAGAAAGCGATGGATGTTTTTGAATAAAATAAAATAAAATTAATAGAGAATAAAAATTTCAATGATTTGATTAAATTTTATTCGAAAACATCCACCGGTTTCTAAGTAAACTTCAACTATTTTCGATGACCTGCATACCTATCTCTTTTGCTGACTGTACATACAGCGTGGTCCGTTTAGTACGAGTTCACAAATATCAACCAACCGTTTTTAGCGACATAAGTATAACGAGCCACTATGAAAGTACACCCGTTTATTACGACTCCGCTTACAACGACCAACCGCTTTTAACGACGGAAATTGTCCGGTTACAACGACGACGAGCATTGACGTGTGTTTACAAATAAATCTAATGACATCTGATATTTTTATCAAATCGCGATTGGGATCGTGAACTGACTAAAATATGGTCACATAAATATTAATATGTAAATAAAATGTATGTATATAATAAAAAATAATTATCGGTTTGTTTAGTAGGACTTTCGGTTAGTACGACGTAATATCTACTGTATATACATTAAGTAACAATGTTCGATGAAACAAAACGCGTTTCAACACGCTCGATACCTACATATGCGCAGCGGCAGTGAGCAAATTCACGCCAGCGTTCGGATAACTGAGCGTTCGGATGAACGAAGTCAGAATTCGGATAATTCAGCATTCGGATAATCGAGACTCTACTGTATGCTTAAAATAGATTTAAAATTATACAGTGTTAAAAATTACCAATATATGAGATAATAAAATAGGAGTATTTTTAGGTGCGTTAGTTCATATTGGCAGAATTAAACAAAATTGACACGTGGTCTCGTTACAGTATTAGGCGTATCATACGCCTAAAGATTATATAGTAATACTAACCTTTTAAATGCATTTGTGGCGTATGAAATCCAATTTCTGAATGTATCTAACTGTGAAAGACACGATGTTTCACAAAATAGATACCGTAAAATGGGGTGAATAGAAAAAAATCTGGGAGTCTAATGTTGTGGTCTCTAATTTCTCTATAGTCTGTTATCGTATATTTATTCCTACTTTTTATTAAACGGCAACATTTTTCCATTATTCTGGCTACTCCAAAATTTACGTCAAGTTCCATTACTTAAAGAAAAAAAAGCGGTTAAAGTGACGTCTGCGTATGCTAGTGATTTTAGCCTGTGTAAAACTTTTATCAAACTTAAAGTTCTTCAGTTTTATCTCCTTCAAATTTCATGTAATTGGATAGTAAAGTTTCTCATCTCTTAGAGGTACAAAGATGAGAAGATATATTTAATGATTTGGTTTGTATTTCTAGTAAAATCTGGACACTGAAACTTTTTCCTATAATTGAGGTGAATAGATACGAGTGGGGGGTGAAAAGAAACGCCTTTAGGGGTCAATAGATACGAAGAAAGGGGTGAATAGGTACGAGTGAGGGGTTAATAGAAACGAAAAGGAGGTCAATAGAAACATAATTTTTCAGGGTTGTCAATCGAGAACTATCACATCACATAGGTACCTACTTTAAAAAATATTTTTTAAGTGATTGTCAAATAAAATGTGTAATTTTCTATCCTCATCGACTTTGGTCAAATTATTTTAATATTTACTCGACTTCCGATATAAATATTCCTTTTTTTAATTGTTACTGTAATTCTTAATCCAACTTTATTATTTCTATAATAAACGTTGATTTTAACAGCCCTAGCATTTCTCTATTCACCCCTCTCTCGTATCTTTTGACCCCAGTTTCCAGGTAAATAGAAAACAAGGAGTTTTTTGGGTATTTCTCAAAGACTAATAAAAATTTCACATTCTATCAGAAACTAGGTTGTGAAACAGCACAAGACTCCCATAATAAAAACCACTCTAACCCCATTGAGATAGGTATTGTATTAAAATTTTAGGTTTGAAAGTTGAAACTGTTCCTATTCACCCCGTTTTACGGTAGTTTCGTTCAAAATGGTACAATTAATTATAATAAATATAGTAATTGTAATGCTTTGTCAATCTCTAGTATCGGTACAGATGACAGTACACTTCACCTAGAGTTCACCGGGGGAGATGTAAATTTTGTGTTGATATTAAGATACTTGAGCAGTCTTCATTATGTAATAATGTACTAAAACACATTACAAAATAGTCATTTATTATTGTGCACTTTTCAATCCTATTTCTTTTGTATTTTAAGTTCAAAGTCGGTTATCGCAGATATAGATGAAGACGCGGATACAAAAGTAGCCTATAAGTGCCTATTTCCTTGTTCTAGAACTAAACTAAAATTAGACAATTGGCATCTCTTACTGTCAGGCAGCTGAAGAAAAGGACGGCGACAGACAAGAACTAAGTTAGAGATGTTCAATAGGGTATTTTACTCTATACGAGAAAAAATCTATAAATATGTTATTAAGACAGTTTAGGCATACAGCAGTCGGAAAATGTAAGTTTTAGTTCATAAAATAACAAAACAATTTTTTAAATTCAATTCAAAGTTTTCAGTATTTTTAATCTGTTATAAAACACCGTGAAATAGTAGCGGCCATGTTATTACGCCGTACGGCTGTGTAAACAAAAAATTGTCAACTGTCAGTCAACCGATTGGCGTAATACAGGCTTTGTACTTTTATTATTTTAGTAACCAACGTATTTTTTTCATTATTACACCTATTACAAAATATGCTTTTCATTATTTTTAAATGATATACAATTATCATATTTAATATGAGCTCATTTGATACAAAACGAACTGACGTCATTTACGCTGAGCAATATGGCGTCTAGTAAGAGGCGATTTCGTCAAACAACGCGCTAAATTTGAAAATTTAAAATTTAGATGAATTTTATGGCACTTATCGATTGAATAAAAATGTTGTGTTTTTTTTTAGTGGCATATTAGCACTACAGAATTTCATTGAGACATTTTTAAAAAATGGGTGTAATACCTTATTAGTTTTTGCTTGAACTCGCCATGTTGAATCAATACGTTCTGAAATGACAACTATAATTGTATGAATGTTTTAGATCAACTTAAATTGAAAATGTCTAAGGCATTAATTCCGCCTTTGTAACTTTGTGAAGTACAAAGTATAAAGTTTGAATGTTAACTAATGTTATCAATGAGAAAGTTCGATTGTTTGTTCGCTTTCATGTCTAAACCACTGGCCCGATTATGATGAAATTTTATTTAGACTAAGCTAAAAGTGTATGTATGCTCCCTAACAGTGCATAACGTAGTGAGTATGCTCCTTTAGAAAATAAGTATCATTTTAAGCTAAGTAAGCAGTTTACTTCAATGCGCATTGTAAATCATATTCCCGTATAGCAATTATTAAAATACGTTCAATCAAGTCGGTTGTCTGATTTAACACACCTTCGAACCCCCAACATTTCATGGCGACCCTGCCTTAGGGTCTGCCAAGGGGCAGATTAGGCAAAGTTTTTGTTGCGTGACGATTTTCAAAATGTGTAACTCCAAAATAGAAAAGGACGAGGTATTTCTAAATCAAAATGCGGCAGCTTAACTCCAAGGACAGGCGAAGGTGCTGAGCTAAGCTTATTGAAAGTTATTTATATCTCTTTTTCTCCAATAAAACAAGAAGAGATATTACGCGAGAGGTGTCAATTTAAGTTTATATAAAATGTTCATACAATTATCAGAGCGTATTGGTACGGCGAAATTCAAGGAATTATTAATTTGACATCTCTAACTTAGTTCTTTATCTGTCGCTGTCCTTTTCTTCAGCTGCATGTAAGTAGAGATGCCAATTGTCTAATTTTAGTTTAATTTGTGAACAAGGGAATCGGCGCCATAGATTGCTGTTTAGGGTTCCGTATCCAAAGGGTAAAAACGGGACCCTATTACTAAGACTCTACTGTCCGTTTGGCTGTCTGTCACCAGGCTGTATCTCATGAACCGTAATAGCTAGACAGTTTAAATTTTCACAGATGATGTATTTATATTGCCGCTATAACAAAAATACTAAAAACAGAATTAAATAAATATTTAAGGGGGCCTCCCATACAACAAACGTGATTTTTTACCGTTTTTTTTCTTGATATTCAAAATAAAGTTAAAATATAGCGTCTAAAGACAACATTAACTATACTTACATACATTTACTCTTCATTACTCGCGCACGAAGAGCGATATTATTATTTGTATAGATAATGGTACGGAACCCTACGTGCGCGAGTCCGACTCGCACTTGGCCAGTTTTTAATCCGCGACTTGATCTGTATCCGCGATAACCGACATTCACGCGGACTTATTAGGGCGGGTTGTTACAAACAGTCGGTT
Source organism: Charanyca ferruginea (assembly GCA_947361185.1). Classification (NCBI taxonomy): domain Eukaryota; kingdom Metazoa; phylum Arthropoda; class Insecta; order Lepidoptera; family Noctuidae; genus Charanyca; species Charanyca ferruginea. Next base: position 9,528,490 of record OX376080.1, on the reverse strand, counting down.
AACGTTACATACGGACGGTTAAAAAGTTTCTATGACGTGAGATGTTTAATGCACACACAGCTCCAGAGAAATCTCACCCCGAGCGGGTGAGAAATCTCAGCCGGAGACGGTGAGATTTCTCTGGTGCTGTGTGTACGTTAAATGTAACGGGTTGTTTCATGACATAAAAATCCGTCAGTTAAAGTTATTCAAAAAGAGATTCCATAATATTTTGATGTTTGAAGTAGCTGTTTGACAACACAAAATTACGTTGACTGGTCGGTTCTGGTAATAGTAACTTTTTGACGTATGATTTTGTGAAATAACCCATTTTTTTGACTTGACTATAGTTAGCGCCATTTTTGACTATTACCGGTCAGTAATGGTTAGTTGAAGCCACCCGCCCTAAGTCGCAGGCATTAATGAAGACTGCTCAACAAATAGCTACTCTGTCTGTACGTCACATGACTATGACACATTTTCCTCCCCCCTCGACCCCTACTCCCTGCCGGCACGTTAGGACTACAGTAGGGCTACTAGACAGTTATGACGTCATCATGTCACTAGCGCTGGGTCCACTGACGCCGGCCGCTCCCTTCAGCAAGTCGTTGATGTCCCGTCTGAACATCGATAGGTTTTGTGTGAATCTGTCGAAGAGAAAATACAAATACAAATCATTTTATTTGTTACTCCATTTACAATAGCATTAGACAGAAGTTGAAAAGGTTATTTTTAACCGACTTCAAAAAGGAAGAGGTTATCAATTCGGATGTTTGTATTTTTTTTTAATGTATGTTCGGGCATAACTCTGTCATATATAGACGGATTTGCAAAATTCTTGTTTTGTTCGAAAGGGGTTTATTCCGAAATGGTCCCATAGAAATTTACCAAAATTGGTCCAGCCCTTTTTGAGAAAATCAACAAAATCCCAAAAAAAATACTTAGATGACGTTTTAGTTTCTTCAATCTTTGGAGGACTTACAATCTCTTTTAAGTGTGTCGCCGTTTCTTAATGAATTTGGATGTTAAGGCAATACTAAAAAGTGAAAAATAAAAGTTATTTATCACTTTTTAGTTTTTGAAGGCGGTTTTCTTTTTTTTTTAAAAAACTTTTTTTTATGCACACTTTGGAAATAAAAAAAATACGAGTGTGCTTTAGACCACACGACTGAAGTAAAACTCTTTTAGCTCCCCTACGCACAAGGCGAGCAAGCGGAGCGAGCGTGCCGCGGCAGCGGCCGCCGAGTGCCAGAACCAAATCGATTTTTTTACAGTCAAACTCATACATTTCTACAATACTATGGTTAAATGTTGGTGATCATTTATTATTTTTGGAAGACATTTACTATATCTGGAGGTTCGTTAAACGTAAGACATAAATTAAGACAGTTTTTAAGGCTACCTTACCTGTCTCTATTCTTAGTGAGCAAATTCGGTTCAATGCCCGCCATGAGTCCATTGAACCAGTGAGCCAACTGTGCTTGTTTATCCCTGGGCTGCTGGGATATCATGTCTTGTCTGATGCGGCCGAACTGCTCTTCATTCAGCAGGATCAGGCCGAGGAGTGGGCGGGACATCGACCACTGGTTGCAGCAGTCTTCGAACATTATCACGTTCAATACCTGTGGGTAGAAGAAAAGAATAAGCGTCAATCTAGCGAAACAGCTCACTTTTTAGGGCCCATTAATTATGTCAATTATAATCCGTGGTGCTTAGCAACTGGGCTTCTCCCAGTTGTAAACGTAGGATTGATTTGGAGGGAAGTGGAAAATATGTTTTTTCTTACTCCTCTGCTGTTCTTGTCTGATTAATTAAAAAGGATTCAAGACAGTTGAATCGTTTTTCTGGGACTCGTCGAGCTTCATTGCTCTGGCGCTTTTCTGGTGGTCGCCACTGTTGATTCTGGCTTACAGAAGTTGCAGTGGTTTGGGATAGTATGGAGGGATTGTCTCATTACAAAAAAAAAGAAGTAGGGTCTGGCAGTAACGTCGTGTCGTGATTGGCTTGGCCTGAAACGTGTGTGGACAGGCTGGTACAATAGGGTATTTTACTCTATACGAGAAAAAATCTATAAATATGTTATTGAGACAGTTTAGGCATAAAGCAGTCGGAAAATGTAAGTTTTAGTTCATAAAATAACAAACAAATTATAAATTCAATTCAAAGTTTTCAGTATTTTTAATCTGTTATAAAACACCATGAAATAGTAGCGGCCATGTTATTACGCCGTACGGCTGTGTAAACAAAAAATTCTCAACTGTCAGTCAACCGATTGGCGTAATATGTATAGGCTTTGTACTTTTATAATTTTCGTAACCAACGTAATTTTTATTATTTATATACATTAAACACATACACACATTTATATACATTATTTTTTAAATTAAATATATATATATATATATATATTTTTTTTAATTTATTTTAAGCTTTGTACATGTTTAATTTGACATGTTTAATTGTACATGATGAATTTTCATTATTAGACCTATTACAAAATATACTTTTAATTATTTTAAATTAATTAAAAGAATAAAAATATAATATTTTTTAATGGAATTTCCTAAGCGTACCTGACTGGTGCGCTTCGAGGAATAATTGCGGTCTGCTTCATTTGGTACGTTTTAAAATTAGTGCGCTTCGAGGAACACTGGTATTCTTCCACCGCGCATTTATATTTTTGCACTACCATGATGAGTAGGTATGTCGTGTCGTAGCATTTTCGGTAGAATAGATCTATTGCATAGATCTTGGGAACGAAAGAAAAGAGGCCTCGCTGATGCGACTTCGCCCACGTCTATATTAGTCCACGCTACGCCTCTGGTCATGTGAAGAGAAAGAATGAAACGCGCATGTGACCAATTATAGAGTTAAAAATGTTGATGATGTTATTGTTGATGTTAATGTTAATGCATAGACAGGGAGAGAAAGACCAAAGATAAGATGAATGAATTGTGTGAAGAATGATATGAAATGCAGTCAGTGACAGCATAACCCTGCAGTAGTCGCGTACCTAAAAGTAACGGGAGTGGTCGCACGGGCTACATACGTAGTCCATTTTCAAATTGAAATAAATAAACTCATAAGCATAAACGGTTTATTAGACGTATGAAAATATAATCAGTACAGTTTTCTTAACGAAATATGATTAACATAACCTAATCACAACCTCTGTTTTACAAAAAATCAACAAAAATAAATAACCTCTCTAAATTGGCACAAAAAATCACAGGATTCGCTCTGATTGAGATCACAATAAAAAAAATACTAGGAACTAATTTCTAACTTCTATTTTCCGCACAAGACAGACACATAATATTCGAATGATCCCCACATACGAACTTGTAACACGCGGTGCACATCTTTCTGGTGCTTTTACTGCGCGCTCTTCCAAAGTCATGGCAACAGCGCACAACATCACTCGATGTCGCTGCCGAGGCAGTTGGTTGGGTGTCTGTGAATCATAGAGGAATCCTCTATTCAGAGGAATCGTTTTTGACCACAATGTATTGTCAACGCCGGTATGTGTCAATGTGCGCGCGTTTCTGAGGCAGTTCATCATCTTCAGCCATGCCTCAATCGGTGCACCTCGTTTATTATCAATTTTTATGCAAAAAAATAAAAAGTCACTTATTTTAAATCAATCCGAAACTAATAAATAAAGTTTAAATAACGAATTTAAGTTAATTATCATAAAATTAACAAAAACACAAAAGTTTGACATGATAAAAATACTTACGTAATTGGTCGCGCGGGCTACAATTGTAGTCTATGCACTTCGCTGAAGTCCTGTGACACAACCGCTTGCGACTGACGCTTGCACTACACTTAGCGTGTCTCTCGTATATTCGTTCGAAAGTACCTGGGGGCGCAGAAACCTAACGCTTACCGATTCTGAGAAATTCTCGATTTTGTATGAGTGGGCTACCTATGTAGCCCACGCGACTACTCCAGGGATAACGGGTCTACCGTAATGCTTTCACTGACTGCCTTTGCCTGGACGGAATGGAAGAAGAAAGCATGATTATATCTTCAAAATTCATTGTTCCTCAAAATCGCACACAATATTATTATGATTTTATTATTAAATGTGCACAGCCATAATAATTCATTCTTCGCTTTTTAGGGTTCCGTAGCCAATTGACTTTGACTTTGACTAACCGCATTAAGATTTTCAAACAAAAATAGAAAAAAAAAACAATAAATTTTTGGGGTTCCCCATACTTAGAACTGAAACTCAATTTTTTTTTCATCATACCCATACCTAAGTGTATCTATGGATAGGTCTTCAAAAATGATATTGAGGTACCTAATATCATTTTTTTCTAAACTGAAAAGTTTGCGCGAGAGACACTTCCAAAGTGGTAAACTGTCTCCCCCCGTCCCCCCTTTAACTTCTAAAATAAGAGAATGATAAAACTGAAAAAAAAAATATTATTTACAGACGCCAGCAGGTCAACCTACCCGAAACTGTCACATTTTCACAATCAATCTTGAACCTTATTCTTTAACCATAAAGTTAAAAATCGATTAAAGAAATGTGACATATTGTAGTAGCTTGATGTGCTGGTGTCTGTACCTACCTACATTTCCATGTAAACTTCCACCGAAACATGGTTTGAATGAGATCTAGTAAGTAGTTTTTTTAATAGGTATTATGAAAGTGAAACATTTCCGCGCGCGATATTCGGGGATATACACAATACAAAGAATTTTTCGCCGACATCTACTTTTCATAATTTTTGTTACTATTTTGGAACGAAGTTCCTTATCGCGCGTTGTGAAAGGGGGCTAGACGGAAAAAATTCTTACGAAAAGTTGTCACGACATGCTATAATAAGCTAAATTGAATCGTTAGAACTGTCAAATAGAGTTCATTATTAGTTGAATGGCGGCTTTTCTATGAAAATATTGGAGCGAATTAAAACCTTATTTTTGCTATTTTTATTACTTCACAAACGCAGACAATTCGAACAGAAAAATTGAATCGTTGGAACTGTCAAATAGAGTTCATTATTAGTTGAATGGCGGCTTTTCTATGAAAATATTGGAGCGAATTAAAACCTTATTTTTACACATTAACCGTGAAATTCGGTTGCACATAGCTCCTATTGTCCGGTCGGGCACCAGCCTATACGTTTCTCAGAATAATTTTATCATACCTAGTTTGGTAAAATTTCAATTTTTAACCGTTTACGTTTACAAAATAAAGTCCGAATTCGCTTTTCGTAGAATATGTTTATGTATTTAAAGGCGGCGCGGCGAACTCTTTAAACTAGGTACCTACGGCGATATGTTTAGTACTTTTATCATTGGCGAATTATTTGTAGTTGTAAGTAGGTAAGTGAGTAGGTACTCTTTTGCTAGAAAAAGAAAGGCAGGCAGGCGTAGGTACCTATAGGTGCTATAGGTAACCTATTTAAATAAATTAGAGCTATTCACAAACACAGTTTTAATCAACTTTGGCTTAATTAAAAAACTTACCTATTAGGTATAAAATTTACACTTCCCTGTATCGAAGCAACTGCTCAATATGGAGTCCATTTCGCTCGATACATAAACGGGCACGTTTAATTAAATTGTCTTTTAATTACATTATATTTGTTAATAATAAAAAAAATATTATTAAAAACATAACATAACTTAAAAAAAATAAAATTTTATTAAAATTCCTTCACTAATTAATCGAAAGGAACTTCGTTCCATCCGGGTGTCCCTTGACACCTCTCAAGTTTTTTTTTTATTTTAAATCTGTGCAAAAAGTTTACCGCCTTGCTCGATAGATGGCGTTGTTCATTGGTGAACATTTTCTGAATCGCGCTATGGTTTCGTTACAAACGTTTCATGACATTCCCGTTGCTAAATTTTGTAAGTTCAAAATAACCAGGATAGCGGAACGGTTAAGATATGACTTCTAATCTAAACTTATTTTTGAGTGAATCTCTGGAATTATTCAGAGATTCTATATTATAGTTCAGTTAACTATAAATAAGCAAGTCTGCTGATTAGACACTAGTGGTGAGACGTACTAGGTAAAATGCGTACTGAGTATTAGAAGTACGCGTACGCCTAAATACTTGTTCCAAAAACCTGCTCCACGAGTATTTAGGCGTCTCTAAGTCTCTAGTCCATTGACGTGTCCTTACGTGTAAACGCCGCGAGTATTTAGAAGTATGTACGCGTTTATTTAAAGTTTAGAAATGAAAGTTTAACCAGACAATAAGAGGTGTAGGGTAGGTAAATAGGCAGGTAAGTAGGTAGATAGGGACAGGACAACGTCTGTCGGGTCAGCTAGTAATCTATATATATAAAAATGAATCCCTATTTCCCTTGGTCACGGCATCACGCGTGAACGGCTGGACCAATTTCGCTAAATCTTTTTTGTTGTGTTTGCTATTAGAAGGAGAAGAATATGCAAGAAAAAATAGAAGTTGTGCGGAACATTAAAAAAAATCAACAATAACCAAAAAATTATACATCGATGACGTATTCGTAACATTTGTGTGATGAGCACTTGTGTTTGCCTTGTGTCTGGGTGTTGTTTGTCTATATATATGTATGTCTATACAAAAAAAAAAATGTATTTGTGTATGTATATCAGCTGTCTGACACCCATAGTACAGGGTCTCCCTAGTTTGGGGTCAGATGGCCGTGTGTGAAAATGTCCCCACATATTATTATTATTATTATTATTATTATTTATTTCGTCCGTAGGTTAGGTAAGCTAGGGGTAGGTGTAGGGGTAGGTAGGGTAGATAAATAGGCAGGTAAGTAGGTAGATAGGTTCAGGACAACGTCAGTCGGGTCAGCTAGTAATCCATCCAGTAATGCACAATAGTGACTGTTTGTAATGTCAAATTAACACTTCTTGCTAAATGCATAAGAAAGTATTTACGGTACTTATATCAAAGAATCAGTTTTTAATTTTTTGTATGTCTGTCAGTCTGTTTGTACCGGCTAATCTCCAAAACGGCTGGACCGATTTTTATTATTAGGAGTAACTTAGGCGACTTTTAATTTTAGAAAAATAATTAGATTCCGTTCCCTCCGTGCGTCGGAAAGCACGTAAAGCCGTTGGTCCCGGCTGTCATTTGTAGATCTTTCGCAGTCGTTATGGGTAGTCAGAAACCAGAAAGTCTGATAACCAGTCTTACCAAGGGGTATCGTGTTACCTAGTGACTGGGTTGTGGAGGTCCGATAGGCAGTCGCTCCATGTAAAACACTGGTATTCACTGGTATTCACTAAAACACTGGTAGACTGGAAGCCCACCCCAATATACTTGGGGAAAAGGCTAGGCAGATGATAATGAATTGAATTTCGTACAAATAAATTAAAACCAAACAGATAACCAAAATTCACGCGAAGTCGTGGGCATCAGCTAGTACATAAATAAATACTTACAAGTAGATCACTCTGTGGTATGCTGAGCAGCAACTTGACGAACATATTCAGTGCGTTGTCGAGAGCCTCGTCGCCGTAGAGCCTGTGACAAATAATCATTTAATAGGGTATTTTACTCTATACGAGAAAAAATCTATAAATATGTTATTGAGACAGTTTAGGCATAAAGCAGTCGGAAAATGTAAGTTTTAGTTCATAAAATAACAAAACAATTTTTTAAGTTCAATTCAAAGTTTTAAGTATTTTTAATCTGTTATGAAATAGTAGCGGCCATGTTATTACGCCGTACGGCCTAAGATGGAACACGTTTGCCTAGGATGAACCGGAAGAAGTAGATACCTAAGCATGTTTTTTGGCTTGCAGATTTTGGCGGGTGAGCTGGACAACATTCCCGAAGCAGCTTTCTACATGGTGGGAACCATTGAAGACGTGGTCGCCAAGTCGCATAATCTCGCCAAATCCGTTAAATAATACTTATAGGTAACTTCGGTTTCGTTAGGTGTCTTTTTACATCTGTTGTTATCTAACTCAGACCCTAAAGGTCGTTATACACTGTGGTTCGGTTTGCAGCTTGGATTGAGTATGCCGAACCGAAATTGCCGAACCGCTTTCGCGTAAAGCAACCGTAATGTACTAATACGTTATGTGAGAAACATTTTTGAACCTAGATTTTGCTTGTGGCTTCTCTTCCTATTTATTATATCTACATATACACATTGCAACAGTTTGTTATTGATTAACAGATTTTAATTTATTGTAATGTTATTGGAATTATTGTTTGTGAATGTTGTAAAATGTATACAATTATAAATTCATGTTTTATTTGTTTCTTTGCCCGTCTGCTTCAAAGATCTTTGACAGTCGTTATGGGTAGTCAGAAGCTAGAAAATCTGACAGTCGTTCTTACCAAGGCGTATCGTGTTCCCCAGCAACTGGGTTGTGGAGGTCCGATAGGCAGTCGCTCCATGTAAAACACTGGCATTCAGCTGCATCCGGTTGGGAAATGTTTAGGCAGATGATGTAGGTACTTTCGGAGACTCTACACTCGAAGTAGTAGACGATTATGTATACCTGGGACAAACGGTCCAGTTAGGTAGAGTTTAATCTTGAACATCACTGATATCTGTGAAGAAAAACATCGTGAGGATACCTGGGGGCCAAGTCTGCTATTTTTATAACTTCGTCATTCCAACACGATCCTATTGTCGTTTTACTAAAAGTTCGTAATCTGCTAAATTCATAATGGTCGATCATTGGTCGGTCGAATTAAAAACAATGACTGCACAATGACGTTCTAATGGTAGGTCACTGATCAAAGTAACTGTCAAAATTTTAGCAGATTACCACCTAAGAGCGGATTGCTTCAACTAACCATTACTGACCAGTAATAGTCAAAAATGGCGCTAACTATCGTCAAATCAAAAAAAATGGGTTGTTTCACAAAATCATACGTCAAAAAGGTACTATTACCATAACCGACCAGTCATCGTAATTTTGTGTTGTCAAACAGCTACTTCAAAGGCTATAGGCCCATGGGAAGCCGGGCCAGGTCGCTAGTATTAGTATAGATTAAAGTTTGAGGTTTAATCCCCGGAACTATCACCGACTGCTGGTAGGCTATATTTTATTTTCAAAAATCCATAAAAACACTCGAAATAAATCTCTGAAAAAGCTAGTTTTTTTTCCAGCCTTAATTATCCCAACTGCAGTGCAAAGGTCTCCTACTTCTCTCTATCAATGACTATTTGGGACCAGTCTTTACCGAAGGAGTCTGGATCATCCCGCCATCTCCGCTTGGGCTTGCCGCGATGTCCCATGCCATGTAGAGAGCCCATTGGGTCATGCGATTGACCACTGATTGTCAGCCCTCGTCGTGATAGTAGCGCGTGCAAATTCAGATCATTCATTTCAATTAGACCATTAAAAGGCACTTTTCAACGTCATATTAGAAAATTTAAATCTAATTGCCCGTTCCAAATGGTAGTTTCGTATGAAGAATGGACAAAAAACTCTTTTAAAAATTGTGTTGGATCATTCAGCTCCCTTCAAAATGATTGATTCTTTTTTTAATATTTGCATTGCTAGATTACCTTCATTGTTTTCACATATTGAAGCAACAAGAACAATGTAACCAGTCTCTTGAATTCTTGGTCCAAAACGTAGGTAGGTCACCCACGTTTTGGAACGAGTAAAGTGCCTGTAAATGGTTTAATTGAAACAAATGCTTTGACTTTGACACATGCCAAAAAACTAGTATTACAATAAATTAAAACCACATCGATTACTTTGTACAAATCACAATTTATTGTATTTACAAGCGCATCGCGCACTGCGTACAAACTTAATAAAATCTAAACTATATAAATATATTTCGACTTCACGACTACAATCAAAAGTGGTCGGCAGAACTACGATATATCGTGCGGAGTTATTATTATTAATAATAATAATAGTTTATCTTGTTTACATACATGCTATTTAGGATGACTTCGAAATAATAGGTAAACTTGCATAGAGTAAGTGTGAGGTTTAAACGTAATTTCGTCGCGTAATTATGTGCGGGTCCACCATACCACTGGCCATACCTGTGGTAGTATGGTGGTTCTAAAACTATACGACTGAGAAAATCCTTTGTGTTAGGTTAGAACTGTGACTATTAAAGCGCGAAGGCGAGCGGTGCCGCGGTAGCGACCGCCGAGCGCCAGATTTCCTCTATTGTTGGTGAATCATTTGGGTTAGGTTAGGCGAGTGGTATAGTTCTAGGTATGGCCCGTGGTATGATGGGGCCGCAATGGCGTAATTTATATTTAACTGAGATTGACAACTCATTATACGTCGCCATGTGGCACAAACAGTTTACAGTTTACAGTTTTTTTTTTTTTAATGAAAAGGCGTAAATTACTCGACACTCACAAAATTAGAAATACTTCGTTCGACCTCACACTTGAAAGTACAGGCGCCAGCACAGCAAGTCATACCAACCTGTAAATTTTTTCCCAATTGATTATGAACATTATTCTTTTGTAATAGACTTGAAAATGTATAAAAAAAATTGACAGATTGTTGTACCTTGATGTGCTGACATCTGTAACCTTTTACTATAAGATCAACTTTAATACAGAGTAAGAAAATTTACACTCTAAAAATGTTACCCTTCTTCGGGCAGTTGGGTAAAAATGGCTGTTACATTTTTTTTTGCATAGTATCGTAAACATTGCACGGTTGACAAATAAGCGGTTAGCCATTTTCAGTACAACGTTGATTAAGAACCGAATTTGCCGAACCGCTTAAGTGTATAGCGACCCTTATTTATTTTATAAGTATAATAAAAGTATCGCCACATGCAAGTATTGTTGAAGATATAACAAATATTAAATTACATAATTATTTTAAATAAAAAAAACCAAACGGCAATTGTCTTGCTCAACAGGAAAAAATCATGCAATATTAGCACAAGACTCATTAAATTTCTTGTATCTCCCCACAAACTCTACATTGCCATTACAGTTTCAGTGTTCGAATAAACACTATCCACAAGATAAAACTTCTAAAATGATATCTACCAGATAAGTTAACCGCCAGACGATTAATATAATTTCCGCACGAAAATACCGTAGTTATCCCCGACGCTTGCATAGGAAACATATTACTACTGTAAACTTATTTTACGACATTTAAAACTAAGAGGACAATGTGGACTCTAAAATATTAAACAACATCATATATTTAAACATAGCCGCTCTATTTTATATGAAATATATTAAAAAACGGACTTTACTTATACAGTTGATATAATGTGACGCCAAATTGAATAGACTATGGGAAAATCCGGAAGTCGGGCAGCAGCGGTTTCTGCATACCTAACAACCTCATTCTGATCCCCAAGACGTCTACAATGGGGACTGCCCCTCTTGGGGGAGGCCTTTGTCCAACAGTGGACGTTTTCCAGCTGACGATGAAGGGTAACCGGTTCGGCATAGTCGGTTATATTGTGAATACCGAACCGAATGTGCCGAACCGCTTATGTGTATGGCGACCCTAACAGTTTGACGCGCAAAACTAGCACGTGTAAGTGTGAGATTCAAATCGATTTTCGAATTGAAATAGGACTTACCTATAGTTTTATTTTATGCGACAAACACAAGTATCACCCATTAATGCTTCTAACTAAATAATTTAGGTATCGCGGGCGAAACGGGCATTTTCCAATTTAAAAATCGATTGAATTTACTTTACGTGCTCTCGTGAATGCACTAAAGATTTTGTAGGATCGACATTTTGTGGGACATCCGAGTTAGTATATTACAATTCATATTCTCTGTCCCTTTCTTGTTATAAAAGAGAGAAAAAGATAGAAACAGCCTAAATTAAGTTTAGCTTGTGCAAACAGAATCAGCACAAATCTTGAACTATTTACTTCATAATTTGAATTCATTGTCTTTTTAAGTGTGTGAAATTGTTTTGCTCGACAGCATAATTAATACTGTTTAATTGTAAAAGTGAAAGGGGTGTTCAAAATACATACTTATTGTCACAATTCAGAATATATAGGCTTTCCCTAACTTGGTATAAGTAAAGTCCTTTTAAAAATTAAACAGTTCAATGTTATGCCGAATCCTGGCCTAGACTAATCTTTAATATGGATGTTACTTTCATTCCAAACTAAAGACTTCACCGCCAGATGGCGCTAAGTGTTCTAACTTGTCACTGATTGGTCGTGATTATTTTGACAGCCGACAAAAACGCGCCAAATCACGACAAAATTTTCAGCAAGCAACTTCATTGTAAGTGTTGTTAAAACCAGCTATTGAAGCAAAATGAATGTGATATTATATTAGATCATCTTCTGGTTCAGACTTGTGTAATGCAATGTAACACGTATCAAGCGTTTGGACGGTACTACGAGCGTTACAGTAACGCTCATACCGACACTTGTGCTGTTTCACCGGTTGTCAGTTTTCACACGAACCCAAAGAAACTAGCAGTAATTTGAGTTGTTTAATTTGAATAATCGACACTTTCATTGTAATAATCATTTGTAAGGTGCATATCGGTTTTTAGTACATCAATGGTTATAACATTACACAAGTCAGAACCCTGCCTTAATAACGCCAATCACTGCAGTTTTTTTAAATCTTACACGGATCTCGCAATCTGTGCTATTTCCTTTGCGCTAACGCAGTTTTGTCCAGTAAGGGATCGGACACAACAACACACAATACAACCGGTCGACAGTCACCCTCGTGAACATTCTACCTTAGACGTCGCACAACATGGAATGTCATTACTTAGACATTTATAACTTACAATATTAAATGCAGAAAATTTACACTGTAGTGATTAGTTTATCAGTATTTGTACCATTGGGAAATGTCGTGAGTTTTGTCTTCAAATGCCGAACCGAATTCGCCGACCCGAATTTGCCGAACCGAATTCGCCGACCCGCTTAAATGTATACCGACCTTAACATGAAATAATTAGAATACAATCTACCCTATCGATGGGACTCCAGTCTCCTTCCTGTGTAAGAGAGCGGTTCGTAATGAAAGAGATTTAATGATACCATTTTGTCGAATAAACAACTTGGATGTTATTATTTTTTCTTCCATTTCATGGTAAAAGTTGTTCATAATTCTGAATACAAAGATCCATTTTCAAGTTAATGGGAAACAAAAACTAAGCTTGTATTTTTTTACTGCACGAATTCGATGGCAAAGTTAAGCGACAATACCCAAGGCATATTCCTGAATGGGGTCTTCCATTACCACGTTAATTTACATTTTCTGCATCAAAAATTGTATTAATGCTATTTATCAGAAACACGAGGGATACTACTATAACAAACAAATATTGAATAAAAACGGTATTTAAACGAATATTATGTCCAGTTGCAGCCAGTAAGGTAAAGGTATCTTCTCATATAGAGAATTAACGAGTATGGAACAGCAGGCTTGCTAACTGAGAGTTGAAGATTCTAAAAAATACCTACCCAATGGTTTGGTTTTGTATATATTTCTCAGATTATGAAACAAAAGGTTGATAGACCGCTCGGAACCCTGAGAATGAAGCCACCAAAGCAAAATCGAATACCTACAATCGCGCTTCGTGCTGTACTGACACGAGTCGCAACAGCAAAAGCGCCGCATCGTTAAAAAAATACATATACCCAAAGAAACTAGCAGTAATTTGAGTTGTTTAATTTGAATAATCGACACTTTCATTGTAATAATCATTTGTAAGGTGCATATCGGTTTTTAGTACATCAATGGTTATAACATTACACAAGTCAGAACCCTGCCTTAATAACGCCAATCACTGCAGATTTTTTAAATCTTATACGGATCTCGCAATCTGTGCTATTTCCTTTGCGCTAACGCAGTTTTGTCCAGTAAGGGATCGGACACAACAACACACAATACAACCGGTCGACAGTCACCCTCGTGAACATTCTACCTTAGACGTCGCACAACATGGAATGTCATTACTTAGACATTTATAACTTACAATATTAAATGCAGAAAATTTACACTGTAGTGATTAGTTTATCAGTATTTGTACCATTGGGAAATGTCGTGAGTTTTGTCTTCAAATGCCGAATCGAATTCGCCGACCCGAATTTGCCGAACCGAATTCGCCGACCCGAATTTGCCGACCCGCTTAAATGTATACCGACCTTAACATGAAATAATTAGAATACAATCTACCCTATCGATGGGACTCCAGTCTCCTTCCTGTGTAAGAGAGCGGTTCGTAATGAAAGAGATTTAATGATACCATTTTGTCGAATAAACAACTTGGATGTTATTATTTTTTCTTCCATTTCACGGTAAAAGTTGTTCATAATTCTGAATACAAAGATCCATTTTCAAGTTAATGGGAAACAAAAACTAAGCTTGTATTTTTTTACTGCACGAATTCGATGGCAAAGTTAAGCGACAATACCCAAGGCATATTCCTGGATGGGGTCTTCCATTACCACGTTAATTTACATTTTCTGCATCAAAAATTGTATTAATGCTATTTATCAGAAACACGAGGGATACTACTATTACAAATATTGAATAAAAACTGTATTTAAACGAATATTATGTCCAGTTGCAGCCAGTAAGGCAAAGGTATCTTCTCATATAGAGAATTAACGAGTATGGAACAGCAGGCTTGCTAACTGAGAGTTGAAGATTCTAAAAAATACCTACCCAATGGTTTGGTTTTGTATATTTCTCAGATTATGAAACAAAAGGTTGATAGACCGCTCGGAACCCTGAGAGTGAAGCCACCAAAGCAAAATCGAATACCTACAATCGCGCTTCGTGTTGTACTGACACGAGTCGGAACAGCAAAAGCGCCGCATCGTTAAAAAAATACATATACAAATTCAAAACCTAATACAATCACGAGATAGTAGGTATTTGCTTTGGTGGCTTCACTCTCATTGTTCCGCGCGGTCTATCTGCCTTTTGTTTCATAATCTGAGGTATATTTATTCAAGCCTTGTGTCCACGGAATAGAAAAATACAAGTAAAACGCGCGTGTCAAAATTATGCGTAAAAATATGTAAAATAATAACAACCTTTATCAATTGTAATAAGTCTTAATTTTGTATGAACAACAAATTCAATTTTGACGAAAAGCTCATTTGTTGTTCAAACAAAATTAAGACTTGTTGCAACTGGCGTAAGTTGTAATTATTTTACTAATTCTTCCGCATAATTACGACGCGTGGGATAGCTGCATGGTTACTTCTACTAGTTTTTTCTATTCCTTGTCTAATGGACAAATATTCAAACGCTTCTCAATTTTAAGATGCTGTAAGTCTCGTGCTGTCACCACTTTATGTCACAGTGACAATGACAGTACCTTAACAGCATCTTAAAATTGAGTAATGTTTGAGTATTTAGGACTTTGATAAGTGACAGACACTTATCGCCCTCTTGTGGCGAAGCTTTAAATTTTTTTCTCCATAGACTCTCTAAAGACTGTCTTGGTAATTCCAAGAAGCTTATAAATAAAAGTGGAGGTAACACTCTGAACACCTAAGTGAAACCAACTGTGGGCAGACGCTCTCTTTCTGAATGCATACATAAGATAAACAAAACACATATCACGGTCTCGTTCTTTTGTATGCATTCAGAAAGAGAGCGTCTGCCCACAGTTGGTTTCACTTAGGTATTTAGTGTTTCCTCCACTTTTATCTATAAGCTTCTTTGGTAATTCTAACGTTATATGACTTCTTGCAAGGCGTACAGACGTGATGTTAAACTCGTTAGTTGTAGACCTTCTTAAGTACAGCTAGACATAATATTTGTTTTTTTTTTTTATTATTTCCATAGAATGCATTCAACACACCAATACAGTTAACTTCGCGTACATACAAAGAACGTCATATATGCCTACATAATTATTATTTGCTATAATTTGTCGATCCTTACTATTTTAGCTGACACTGTGCATCTTCCAGGAAGAAAGTACTTATAAGAACAAAAAATCTTTATCTATAGTATAAAACAAAGTCCCTCCCGCAGTTTGTACGCGTAGATATTTTAAACTTCACAACGGATTTTAACGCAGTGTTCAGCAATAGATAGACTGATTCAAGTGGAAGGTTTATACTTAAAGTTTGATCCCGTGCGAAGCCGGGCGGGTTGCTAATTCACTATAAGACCAACGATAATATAGGAAAAAAGATATCTGCTGTTCTTATCAATAAGGTAGATGACACCACCGACAAAAATACAAGCAAATAATTATGTATATAGACACACTCACAGAATAACATAAATCGTACAGAAAGGAACATATTGATTGTAAGTGGGGGGTGCTGACGTGGTATTGAACTGTACGATATTTTATGGTGGCACTTCACTTGACGTAGGCGAATTAGTTTCGAAGGATTCAATTGCTCGTGAGTATTTATAAAAGTACAAGATTTGCGTCCAGAATTGAATTGATTTCTTACATTTGGGTAAGTGACACCATTCCAAAACAGAACTCCAAAAAAACACTTGATTATAGCCCTGAAAATCCGATTAATTTTCAATTTAATGTAACATTGTAAATAGTACATTAGAGTTCGCAAATTTCAACCTACAAATGACGTCATAAGTATAAATTGCCATACAAAATCTATGGGGTAAGCGCGTTTTGACAGCTGATAAAAAGTATGTCAATTGATTGGTGGTGTCATCAACCCAGGCCAGTTTTGGTTTCGTCCCGTTTCACCCCTGCATCCCTATTCACCCCCTTTGACGGTTCTTCCATAGAGTAGTAATTCGCAGTTTGGCGCCAAGGGCACGTTTAAGTAAAAATAAAAGTGGAGGTAACACTGAACACTTAAGTGAAACCAACTGATAAAGAAAACACATATCACTGTCTCGTTCTTTTGTATGCATTCAGAAAGAGAGCGTCTGCCCACAGTTGATTCCCATAGAGTAGTAATTCGCAGTTTGGCGCCAAGGGCACGTTTAAGTAAAATATCGTACAGTTCTACACCCGTGTGAACGTAGCCTAACAAAACACATATTAACAGTAAACACGAATACATTTATGACGTCAGAATGCGTATCTCACTACGTGTGACTGACACTGGCTTGGCCACCATTAGGGATTTTAATAACACAAAAAATTAGTCGCTAATTAGTCAAAATTTGTCGCCAAATATCAGAATTTGTCGGTCACTGGTTCAGAAGATATAAGGGTTTATAGGTGGCCGATGTGGAGTCTCCCCAGCTTGGCTACATTTGTATCTCATAAACTAGGGCACCTAGCGAAGATCTGTTTTGTTACAAATTTAATTGCTAAATAGTTGAAATTTGTCACCAAGTCACAGATTTAATCGGATCTTAGTTTAGAAGATATAATGAGTTCAATTAGTAAGGTGTAGTCCAAGAATTCAATTCTACGATCTAGCTCTTGGACTAAGACCCGATTAAATCTGTGACTTGGCTACAAATTGAGACTAATTAGCGATTAAATTTGGAACAAAACAGATCTTCGCTAGGTGCCCTAGTTTTTGAGGTATAAATGTGGCCAAGCTGGGGAGACTCTCCAGATCGGCCACCTATAAACCCTTATATCTTTTGAACTAGTGACCGACAAATTCTGGTATTTGGCGACAAATTTCGACTAATTAGCGACTAAATGTTGGTGTTATCAAAATTAAAATCCCTGATGGTGGCCAAGCTAGTGTCAGTCACACTCTCACTACGTGGCACAGACCACGGAATAGAATAAACCAGTGGAAGCGCCCAAGCAGCTCTCCCGCGTGTCGCACTTAAAACATAAAAATGTGTAAAATAATAACAGCCACTTCCTCAGTTTTAATAAGTCTTATTTTTGTATAAATTTTGTCAAAAAGCTCATTTGTTGTTCATACAAAGTTAAGACTTATTACAAACTGGCGAAGGCCGTTATTATTTTACATATTTTCCGCATAATTGCTAGCTGTTTGGGTACTTCCACTGGTTTATTCTATTCCGTAGCAGACAGTCCCACTGTTCGGCAAAAGTATAGTGTAACTCTCTAATTTTATTTATAATCAAGTTATTTTTATCCTTATTTCATCGACTTTAGAATTCATATTACAGTAAAACTTGGTTAACCTGTAAAAGTGAGAAATCTCCATAGCTGGAATCGAAGGTTAGGTCCCGACACTTTAACACTGAGTTACCTCTTTTAGTGGATCAAAACCAACCTCTACAAGGTGTAACGTTAAACACGCAAAACCTCAGACACCCCAAATGATTTTTAATTCAATTAAACTAATGCTGAAAGAAAAAAAACGTAAAAAAAAAAATTAAAGGTTTTATGTCCTGTTTTAGTTTTACCAAGACTCGTATTTGCATTGTAATAAGAACTATTATTATCACGCGTATGAGAAAATTTAAATTGGACGACAATCATTTGTGTTTGTTTACCAATTTTGGCAGGTTTGCGCACGTGATGGCTTGACTTATTAATAAATAGACAGGGCAATATGTATAATGAAGATTTTTTGAAAAATGTGACCTGTATTAAAAAGTGGTTCAATTGATTCTGCTCGTTATTCTAATCAAACTATTTTCAGGTTTTGCGTATTTGACGTTACACCTTGTATATCTGGGGTTAGTTATTTCGATTTTATCAACATAATTACCTCTATAACTGAGACAGCGAGTGTATTTTACCTCTTTTACTGAGATTATATTTTAAAGAATACTTATGTTGAATAGGGTATTTTACCAAAAAAATAACTAATTAGTCCATCAGATAGATTTCCCAAAAATATTGGACACGTGTTTTTTATTCTTTCACGTAAACAAAAAATTAAGATGATACAGTGCGTCGAAAACTCACTTTTAATGGCGAAGTGACGTCACAAACCCCCACTCATGATCTTTGATGCGTTTTATCTTCGTCAGTTTTTATTGATTTGATAAAACAAAAAAATACGTATCCAATATTTTTCGATAATCTAACGGACGGACTAATAAGATTTTTTTTTAAATTACCCTATTATTTTCTTTGAGTACTGAACTGGAAATTTCAAAAAAAAAAAACGAGAAAATTTGAGCAGTTCTGGCGCATCCCTTTTAATCCCACACTTTAAGGGTCATAGAATACCGCCCAGATTAGTGATACGATGAAGAATTTTGCCCAACAGTGGCCTAAGTCCAAGTAGTGGTACGCCCTAAGACGTCTAGATAACCTTAATACATCTAAACAACGAATTCTTAAAAAAAAACAATCACGAAGTACCTAACACGACTGCAAGATTTTATACTTTTATAAAACTAGAAAATATAATAATAATAAAAAATACTATGAATGAAGTTTGATATTGTGATAAGTATAGTTAATTTAAATTGTTGACGAACGAACTAACAGTATTTTTTAATTATTTATTATTATTTTAATAATATAATTATATATCTAATTTTAAGATTATTTTCTTTGTGTACTATACATTGATAAGACATTTATCTTAAAAATATTTTTTAATCGTGCTTGGCCAAGAACTAAAAAACAACTAGAAAAACTTGTTTCCAAGTTCCACAAGGTTTAAGCTATCTTCATACCAAATTTCATCAAAATCGGTTCAGACGTTTCATCGTGAAAACATAACAGATAGTTACTTTCGCATTTCGTCGTTGATAGTCCAATCCCGCGTAAGTAAGTAACATTGTTGAATACCGCGAAATTCGACCTTATTTTCAATCTACGAAAGTGTACATTCGCTGTTTTAAAAAAAAATTAGTTACGCGTTATTGAACTATAAACGACGATTTATAACATTAGTATGAATTGCCAACATTGTTCCATTGCGAGAAAGGAATAGTGCTATCGCTCAAGAATACGCCTGTCTCTCCTACTCGTAGCTCGATATAGCGTTGTCACTGTCACACTGCATAGAAAAGAAAGAGAAGCGAGATGACGCAATAATAATACTAATACTATATATACGCTAATAATACTAATAATAAAATACATTTCAATTTTTTTTTTACAAAACTGCTGGACCGATTTGGATGATTTTTTTTTTTGTGTGTGGCAGTGGATTCGAGAACGGTTTAGATTCACAATTGGACCCGGTAGGTAGCGATGTAGCCGCGTTCTAGGACATTTTCCTTTCGGGGCAAGACAACGTCTCCCGGGTCTGCTATACTCAATTTATAATAGCATTTGAAAAAAGAGGCTCATAGAAGCAGGATTGCAAAACATTTTATTTCGAAGATTTTTTTTTTTATCATTTGATAGGCACACTTTTGACCACTATCTCACCTGATGGGAAGCGATGATGCCGTCTAAGATGGAGCACGCTTGCCTAGGAGTAACCTATTCACTCTTGACTTAAAGACTGCCGGGTTGTAGCTATCAGGAAACACAGACTCAGGCAGGGAAGTCCACTCCTTAGCAGTACGCACAATGAATGTGTTCCCAAAACGTTTTGTGCGTGTGGGTGGGATGTCCACCATGTACCGGTGGCGCATCGCCGTACGTCTTGTTGTCCGATGATGGAACGGGATCGGCGGAATTAAATTATGCAATTCCGTCGCACACTCCCCAAAATAGAAAACCGGCAGGCCAGCAACTCGGCGTCGATGCTCAAGCAAAAACAATTTTAATTAAACTTATTTTAACACATTTTTGATGAATAGATCTAAGATAGTACTAAATATGGACGTTTAATAATATAAACAGAATAAGTCTTTTAAAGATTAGGTAACATTTTAAATTTGGCAGAATTACAGTGAAACTAATAACGTTCCAGGTATTGTTCATCCCTGCTTGTTAGGTTTTTAGCATTGACACTGTAATTTTAAATTGTAATTAATTACACAACTAAATGAAAGCCACATAACTTGAGAAGATAAATTATTAAAATGGTGACAAATACACGCGACAGCTGCTGTAAAAATAGACTATAATAAATTCGGCGTCTATCGTAACTTTAACACGTTTATTGTACTTTTTTTACAAAGAACCTTTTTTAACTTCTGTCTAATGCAATTGTAAATGGAGTATAGTATGTTATAAATAAGAAACATTTTGTGAAAATAAGCTACCTATAGATAATGAATGCTACGCTATTGATTGCTAGCAAAGATCATTGAGTAAATTCATAACTAGTTTAAAAATCTAAAGATTTCATGAAACCATGCTACGGTGATTTTTTTATTCAGTCATTACTGATATATAGAAATAATTAAATACAAGATTGTCTTAAATACATAGAACACAAAGAAAATAATAATGCCGATAAGAAAATAGAGGTCGAATCGAGGATCTATAATTAACTATGAAATGTGTAGCTTAATTCTGTCAAAGCGAACTAACCCATTAACTCTCAATAAACAACTAATTCAACGTGCGAAATGTTATACAGCAAAAGCAGGTCACTGTACATCCAAAACGTATACAGTAGAACTTCGATTATTCGAATTTATTGAGACCGAGACTAGTTCGGATAATCGAAATGTTGGTTTTTTGGGACAAGATCAAAACAAAAACAACACCTTTCTACATAAAAACACGCTTCTTTCTGTGCGATTTATGAAATAGGTACAGTCAGCAAAAGATATAGGTATGCAGGGTCGTCAGATATAGTTAAAGTTTACTTAGAAAGCGATGGATGTTTTTGAATAAAATAAAATAAAATTAATAGAGAATAAAAATTTCAATGATTTGATTAAATTTTATTCGAAAACATCCATCGGTTTCTAAGTAAATTTCAACCATTTTCGATGACCTACATACCTATCTCTTTTGCTGACTGTACATACAGCGTGGTCCGTTTAGTACGACTTCACAAATATCAACCAACTGTTTTTAGCGACATAAGTATAAGGCGTATGTTTGGTTTTAATACGAGCCACTATGAAAGTACAGTACACCCGTTTATTACGACTCCGCTTACAACGACCGACCGCTTTTAACGACGGAAATTGTCCGGTTACAACGACGACGAGCATTGACGTGTGTTTACAAATAAATCTAATGACATCTGATATTTTTATCAAATCGCGATTGGGATCGTGAACTGACTAAAATATGGTCACATAAATATTAATATGTAAATAAAATGTATGTAATAAAAAATAATTATCGGTTTGTTTAGTAGGACTTTCGGTTAGTACGACGTAATATCTACTGTATATACATTAAGTAACAATGTTCGATGAAACAAAACGCGTTTCAACACGCTCGATACCTACATATGCGCAGCGGCAGTGAGCAAATTCACGCCAGCGTTCGGATAACTGAGCGTTCGGATGAACGAAGTCAGAATTCGGATAATTCAGCATTCGGATAATCGAGACTCTACTGTATGCTTAAAATAGATTTAAAATTATACAGTGTTAAAAATTACCAATATATGAGATAATAAAATAGGAGTATTTTTAGGTGCGTTAGTTCATATTGGCAGAATTAAACAAAATTGACACGTGGTCTCGTTACAGTATTAGGCGTATCATACGCCTCAAGATTATATAGTAATACTAACCTTTTAAATGCATTTGTGGCGTATGAAATCCAATTTCTGAATTTATCGAACTGTGAAAGACACGATGTTTCACAAAATAGATAGTAGTTTCGTTCAAAATGGTACAATTAATTATAATAAATATAGTAATTGTAATGCTTTGTCAATCTCTAGTAGCGGTACAGATGACAGTACACTTCACCTAGAGTTCATCAGGGGAGATGTAAATTTTGTGTTGATATTAAGATACTTGAGCAGTCTTCATTATGTAATCTTACATTATAAAATAGTCATTTATTATTGTGCACTTTTCAATCCTATTTCTTTTGTATTTTAAGTTCAAAGTCGGTTATCGCAGATATAGATGAAGACGCGGATACAAAAGTAGCCTATAAGTGCCTATTTCCTTGTTCTAGAACTAAACTAAAATTAGACAATTGGCATCTCTTACTGCCAGGCAGCTGAAGAAAAGGACGGCGTCAGATAAGAACTAAGTTAGAGATGTCAAATTAGTTTTTTCTTGAACATCGCCGTGTTTTTAATCAATACGTTCTGAAATGACAACTATAATTATTGTATGAACGTTTACCATACCATACCATACAACAAACGCGATTTTTTGCCGTTTTTTTCTTGATATTCAAAATAAAGTTAAAATATAGCGTCTAATGACAACATTAACTCTACATACTTACATACATTTACTCTTCATTACTCGCGCACGAAGGGTTCCGTACCATTATCTATACAAATAGAATACGATAATGGTACGGAACCCTACGTGCGCGAGTCCGACTCGCACTTGGCCAGTTTTTAATCCGCGACTTGATCTGTATCCGCGATAACCGACATTCACGCGGACTTATTAGGGCGGGTTGTTACAAACAGTCGGTTAACGTTACATACGGACGGTTAAAAAGTTACTATGACGTGAGATGTTGTTGTGAGACACACAGCTCCAGAGAAATCTCACCCGCTCGGGGTGAGATTTCTCTGGAGCTGTGTGTACGTTAAATGTAACGGGTTGTTTCATGACATAAAAATCCGTCAGTCAAAGTTATTCAAAAAGAGATTCCATAATATTTTGATGTTTGAAGTAGCTGTTTGACAACACAAAATTACGATGACTGGTCGGTTATGGTAATAGTAACTTTTTGACATACGATTTTGTGAAAAACCCAATTTTTTGACTTGACTATAGTTAGCGCCATTTTTGACTATTACCGGTCAGTAATGGTTAGTTGAAGCAACCCGCCCTAAGTCGCAGGCATTAATGAAGACTGCTCAACAAATAGCTACTCTGTCTGTACGTCACATGACTATGACACATTTTCCTCCCCCCTCGACCCCTACTCCCCGCCGGCACATTAGGACTACAGTAGGGCTACTAGACAGTTATGACGTCATCATGTCACTAGCGCTGGGTCCACTGACGCCGGCCGCTCCCTTCAGCAAGTCGTTGATGTCCCGTCTGAACATCGATAGGTTTTGTGTGAATCTGTCAAAGAGAAAATAGAAATACAAATCATTTTATTTGTTACTCCATTTAAGATAGCATTAGACAGAAGTTGGAAAAGGTTATTTTTAACCGACTTCAAAAAGGAGGAGGTTATCAATTCGGATATTTGTATTTTTTTTTAATGTATGTTCGAGCATAACTCTGTCATATATAGTCGGATTTGCAAAATTCTTGTTCGAAAGGGGTTTATTCCGAAATGGTCCCATATAAATTTTACCAAAATTGATCCAGCCCTTTTTGAGAAAATCGACAAAATCCCAAAAAAATACTTAGATGACGTTTTAGTTTCTTCAATCTTTGGAGGACTTACAATCTCTTTTAAGTGTGTCGCCGTCTTAATGAATTTGGATGTTAAGGCAATACTAAAAAGTGAAAAATAAAAGTTATTTATCACTTTTTAGTTTTTGAAGGAGGTTTTCTTTTTTTTATGCACACTTTGTAAATAAAAAAAATACGAGTGTGCTTTAGACCACACGACTGAAGTAAAACTTTTTTTAAGGGGGCACAAGGCGAGCAAGCGGAGTTAGCGTGCCGCGGCAGCGGCCGCCGAGTGCCAGAACCAAATCGTTTTTTTTACAGTCAAACTCATACATTTCTACAATACTATGGTTAAATGTTGGTGATCATTTATTATTTTTGGAAGACATTTACTATATCTGGAGGTTCGTTAAACGTAAGACATAAATTAAGACAGTTTTTAAGGCTACCTTACCTGTCTCTATTCTTAGTGAGCAAATTCGGTTCAATGCCCGCCATGAGTCCATTGAACCAGTGAGCCAACTGTGCTTGTTTATCCCTGGGCTGCTGGGATATCATGTCTTGTCTGATGCGGCCGAACTGCTCTTCATTCAGCAGGATCAGGCCGAGGAGTGGGCGGGACATCGACCACTGGTTGCAGCAGTCTTCGAACATTATCACGTTCAATACCTGTGGGTAGAAGAAAAGAATAAGCGTCAATCTAGCGAAACAGCTCACTTTTTAGGGCCCATTAATTATGTCAATTATAATCCGTGGTGCTTAGCAACTGGGCTTCTCCCAGTTGTAAACGCAGGATTGATTTGGAGGGAAGTGGAAAATATGTTTTTTCTTACTCCTCTGCTGTTCTTGTCTGATTAATTAAAAAGGATTCAAGACAGTTGAATCGTTTTTCTGGGACTCGTCGAGCTTCATTGCTCTGGCGCTTTTCTGGTGGTCGCCACTGTTGATTCTGGCTTACAGAAGTTGCAGTGGTTTGGGATAGTATGGAGAGATTGTCTGATTACAAAAAAAAAGAAGTAGGGTCTGGCAGTAACGTCGTGTCGTGATTGGCTTGGCCTGAAACGTGTGTGGACAGGCTGGTACAATAGGGTATTTTACTCTATACGAGAAAAAATCTATAAATATGTTATTGAGACAGTTTAGGCATAAAGCAGTCGGAAAATGTAAGTTTTAGTTCATAAAATAACAAAACAAATTATAAATTCAATTCAAAGTTTTCAGTATTTTTAATCTGTTATAAAACACCATGAAATAGTAGCGGCCATGTTATTACGCCGTACGGCTGTGTAAACAAAAAATTCTCAACTGTCAGTCAACCGATTGGCGTAATATGTATAGGCTTTGTACTTTTATAATTTTCGTAACCAACGTAATTTTTATTATTTATATACATTAAACACATACACACATTTATATACATTATTTTTTAAATTAAAAAAAAAAAATATAATATATATATATATTTTAATTTATTTTAAGCTTTGTACATGTTTAATTTGACATGTTTAATTGTACATGATGAATTTTCATTATTAGACCTATTACAAAATATACTTTTAATTATTTTAAATGATAATTAAAAGAATAAAAATATAATATTTTTTAATGGAATTTCCTAAGCGTACCTGACTGGTGCGCTTCGAGGCATAATTGCGGTCTGCTTCATTTGGTACGTTTTAAAATTAGTGCGCTTCGAGGAACACTGGTATTCTTCCACCGCGCATTTATATTTTTGCACTACCATGATGAGTAGGTATGTCGTGTCGTAGCATTTTCGGTAGAATAGATCTATTGCATAGATCTTGGGAACGAAAGAAAAGAGGCCTCGCTGATGCGACTTCGCCCACGTCTATATTAGTCCACGCTACGCCTCTGGTCTTGGTACATGGGCATGTGAAGAGAAAGAATGAAACGCGCATGTGACCAATTATAGAGTTAAAAATGTTGATGATGTTATTGTTGATTGTTAATGTTAATGCATAGACAGGGAGAGAAAGACCAAAGATAAGATGAATGAATTGTGTGAAGAATGATATGAAATGCAGTCAGTGACAGCATAACGGGTCTACCGTAATGCTTTCACTGACTGCCTTTGCCTGGACGGAATGGAAGAAGAAAGCATGATTATATCTTCAAAATTCATTGTTCCTCAAAATCGCACACAATATTATTATGATTTTATTATTAAATGTGCACAGCCATAATAATTCATTCTTCGCTTTTTAGGGTTCCGTAGCCAATTGACTTTGACTTTGACTAACCGCATTAAGATTTTCAAACAAAAATAGAAAAAAAAACAATAAATTTTTGGGGTTCCCCATACTTAGAACTGAAACTCAATTTTTTTTTCATCATACCCATACCTAAGTGTATCTATGGATAGGTCTTCAAAAATGATACTGAGGTACCTAATATCATTTTTTTCTAAACTGAAAAGTTTGCGCGAGAGACACTTCCAAAGTGGTAAACTGTCTCCCCCCGTTAAAGGGGTCCCCCCCTTTAACTTCTAAAATAAGAGAATGATAAAACTGAAAAAAAAAATATTATTTACAGACGCCAGCAGGTAAACCTACCCGAAACTGTCACCTTTTCACAATCAATCTTGAACCTTATTCTTTAACCATAAAGTTAAAAATCGATTAAAGAAATGTGACAGATTGTAGTAGCTTGATGTGCTGGTGTCTGTACCTACCTACATTACCATGTAAACTTCCACCGAAACATGGTTTGAATGAGATCTAGTAAGTAGTTTTTTTTAATAGGTATTATGAAAGTAAAACATTTCCGCGCGCGATATTCGGGGATATACACAATACAAAGAATTTTTCGCCGACATCTACTTTTCATAATTTTTGTTACTATTTTGGAACGAAGTTCCTTATCGCGCGTTGTGAAAGGGGGCTAGACGGAAAAAATTCTTACGAAAAGTTGTCACGACATGCTATAATAAGCTAAATTGAATCGTTAGAACTGTCAAATAGAGTTCATTATTAGTTGAATGGCGGCTTTTCTATGAAAATATTGGAGCGAATTAAAACCTTATTTTTGCTATTTTTATTACTTCACAAACGCAGACAATTCGAACAGAAAAATTGAATCGTTGGAACTGTCAAATAGAGTTCATTATTAGTTAAATGGCGGCTTTTCTATGAAAATATTGGAGCGAATTAAAACCTTATTTTTACACATTAACCGTGAAAGTCGGTTGCACATAGCTCCTATTGTCCGGTCGGGCACCAGCCTATACGTTTCTCAGAATAATTTTATCATACCTAGTTTGGTAAAATTTCAATTTTTAACCGTTTACGTTTACAAAATAAAGTCCGAATTCGCTTTTCGTAGAATATGTTTATGTATTTAAAGGCGGCGCGGCGAACTCTTTAAACTAGGTACCTACGGCGATATGTTTAGTACTTTTATCATTGGCGAATTATTTGTAGTTGTAAGTAGGTAAGTGAGTAGGTACTCTTTTGCTAGAAAAAGAAAGGCAGGCAGGCGTAGGTACCTATAGGTGCTATAGGTAACCTATTTAAATAAATTAGAGCTATTCACAAACACAGTTTTAATCAACTTTGGCTTAATTAAAAAACTTACCTATTAGGTATAAAATTTACACTTCCCTGTATCGAAGCAACTGCTCAATATGAAGTCCATTTCGCTCGATACATAAACGGGCACGTTTAATTAAATTGTCTTTTAATTACATTATATTTGTTAATAATAAAAAAAATATTATTATAACTTAAAAAAAATAAAATTTTATTACAATTCCTTCACTAATTAATCGAAAGGAACTTCGTTCCATCCGGGTGTCCCTTGACACCTCTCAAGTTTTTTTTTTATTTTAAATCTGTGCAAAAAGTTTACCGCCTTGCTCGATAGATGGCGTTGTTCATTGGTGAACATTTTCTGAATCGCGCTATGGTTTCGTTACAAACGTTTCATGACATTCCCGTTGCTAAATTTTGTAAGTTCAAAATAACCTGGATAGCGGAAAGGTTAAGATAGACTTCTAATCTAAACTTATTTTTGAGTGAATCTCTGGAATTATTCAGAGATTCTATATTTCAGTTCAGTTAACTATAAATAAGCAAGTCTGCTGATTAGACACGATCAAACGAATCAAACGATTTAAAATATTTATATTAAGTGAATCTCTGGAATTATTCAGAGATTCTATTACAATACACAGAGAAACCAAGATTATGTGAAGTATCATCTAAAAATGAGTATTAACCGGTCGACCCGTGCGCGCAATACATTGTTTACACTCAAAACCTAGCACCCCACGCACGTACGCGCCCCGCGGGGCGAACGTTATGACACCGGCCACAAAAAACGCTCTCAAGCAGTTTCTGTTCGTCGTACAGCGATAACAAAAACTGTTTCGTGATCTTGAATACCCAGAGCAGGTACTTATCTATAAACAATAGCCGGATTATGAGTGTCGTATTTATAAACAAAGGATGATTACAGAGAACTGGCTAAAAGTGTATATGTTCTTGTATTATATAGATTTGTGATAAAAAATACTGTAGCTATGTACATAAAACTTTGTAAATTACATTATGAATAAACAAGGAATCTAACAGTACCGTTAGTTTTAGAATCCCACGTAACATTTTATTTATCTAATTCAAATTCAAAAACAATTACGCCGAGTTGGTTTGTCGGATGACATTGACTGTCACTAATGACTCACTATATAAATAAATATGAATAATATGCCTCGAATACATGAAATAATTAATTATCACTATTCTTTACGTTGCTACTTAGTATTTCCAAGATCATATGTCATTGTAAAAGAATCAAATTCATATTTTCAATTGTTCATTCAATGGCGACTGACGAACTAGTTATGATATATTTTGTTGGCTCAAAATAATAATTTTGGGATATTTTTTTAATCAAATGACTATCTACAAAGTTGCATTATACACTTATAATATACTATACATTTACTTACCAAAGTTTCACAACATACATTTGTCACAAATCAATAAAACAACAACACGCATCATACGCGGATTCATTGTTGACATTAAACTTTTTCAACGAGTAGGGACGCGAATTTTATTTTTTTTATGATGCCCAGTTTAGTTTTAGTAACGAGTGGTATCGTTTGAATCGACTACTAATTGGCCATAGAGGTAAAAAGTTTGCAAGCGATTCAGAGCCATATTAAATATAAAAATAAGGTTTAAGTTTGGGGTTACGAGGCGGGACGAATACGTCCCAACGGTTCTCAACGCGAAGGCCGGTAACGAGTGAGTGAGAACGCGATAATCATCATCATAATTTCAGCCGAAAGACGTCCACTGCTGGACATAGGCCTCTCCAAGGGGGGGTTTTGCCATAATCGCCACGCTTGGCAGCCGGATTGGCGATCGCAGTATGGTTGTTACAATGGCACAGAGAACGCTGCTGCCCATTCTCTGGTGAGTCCCTTAGTCGCCTCTTACGACACCACACGGATTAACGCGATATTATCGCAGGTAAATTGCACAAAACTTGTTCCAGGAAATACGTGTTTTTGACAAAGCCTTACAAGTTTCAGGCAAAAATGTTTGTAATTTAGAATCTCCATTACATGTGCAAGGTTTCTATGAAGCTGTTTTTTTACTTTTTCAATGTATGAGTGCATTATGAACGGCCAAAGTTCAGATAAAAATAGTGCGTGGAAATTTGGACGTGTTTACTGAATTTGTTTCTAAAAAAAGTTGTTTTTTCGTTTATTTAAACCACAAGATACCTGTGTTAAAAATATTTGGAGAATAATTTGTTATATCGCCGTAATCACGTACGAGCGTTTGTATGGGAAATATGACCTCCTATAAATATAGGTAAATTAGTTTTTATGTTATCAACATCTTTGTATTGTATTAACAAATCTGTACAGGTATGGGTGTTAATTCTGAAATAAAGGCTATATAATAAAAAATATATATTAAGAGTGTGCTTTAGACCACACGACTGAAGTATAACTTCTTTAGCTCCATCTATATATATGTATGTATCAGTTTGCAACAGGCTATGAGAGAAAGAGGATGTGTGCTCGCACCTCTCTCTCTTGCCCCTACAGTAATATACAAAACGTAACTCTCTCTCTTTCTATCTTCACTAATTATATCTCCCTCTCAACTTCCGTTCGCCTCGCCCGACCACACTTTTCCTAACGCTCTCGTCACGCATTCACCAGCTTACTCCCCAAGTCAAGCGAGCGTAAAGTTTTACTTCAAAAAAAGTACAGTACTTACGGTTGCTAGCAACTGTTGCATGATCTCAGGTCGTCGCTGCAACACTTCTATGAACATGTTGCTGATCTCTGGAGGCGGTTGGCGCGGGTTCGGTACCTTATTGCTGGCTGAAGACAAAAAAAAACAATTTATTTATGGTGTGAAAATAATCACGAACACACACAAACTCACATTCGCCCTCTCACTTACACCTACTCGCGGCATGCGTAGCTTAACCTTGACAGATTGAGTACGGTTTCAGTAAAGAACGAGTACGGTTTGAGTAAGGAGCGAATATGGTTTGAGTAAGGAGCGAGTACGGTTTGAGTAAGGAGCGAGTACGGTTTGAGTAAGGAGCTAATATGGTTTGAGTAAGGAGCGAATATGGTTTGAGTAAGGAGCGAGTACGGTTTGAGTAAGGAGCGAGTACGGTTTGAGTAAGGAGCGAATATGGTTTGAGTAAGGAGCGAATATGGTTTGAGTAAGGAGCGAGTACGGTTTGAGTAAGGAGCGAATATGGTTTGAGTAAGGAGCGAGTACGGTTTGAGTAAGGAGCGAATATGGTTTGAGTAAGGAGCGAATATGGTTTGAGTAAGGAGCGAATATGGTTTGAGTAAGGAGCGAATATGGTTTGAGTAAGGAGCGAATATGGTTTGAGTAAGGAGCGAGTACGGTTTGAGTAAGGAGCGAATATGGTTTGAGTAAGGAGCGAATATGGTTTGAGTAAGGAGCGAGTACGGTTTGAGTAAGGAGCGAATATGGTTTGAGTAAGGAGCGAGTACGGTTTGAGTAAGGAGCGAATATGGTTTGAGTAAGGAGCGAATATGGTTTGAGTAACGAGCGAATATGGTTTGAGTAAGGAGCGAGTACGGTTTGAGTAAGGAGCGAATATGGTTTGAGTAAGGAGCGAGTACGGTTTGAGTAAGGAGCGAATATGGTTTGAGTAAGGAGCGAGTACGGTTTGAGTAAGGAGCGAATATGGTTTGAGTAAGGAGCGAGTACGGTTTGAGTAAGGAGCGAATATGGTTTGAGTAAGGAGCGAATATGGTTTGAGTAAGGAGCGAATATGGTTTGAGTAAGGAGCGAATATGGTTTGAGTAAGGAGCGAGTACGGTTTGAGTAAGGAGCGAATATGGTTTGAGTAAGGAGCGAGTACGGTTTGAGTAAGGAGCAAGTACGGTTTGAGTAAGGAGCGAATATGGTTTGAGTAAGGAGCGAGTACGGTTTGAGTAAGGAGCAAGTACGGTTTGAGTAAGGAGCGAATATGGTTTGAGTAAGGAGCGAGTACGGTTTGAGTAAGGAGCGAGTACGGTATGTGTACGGAGCAAAACCAATCACGAGCATAAACATTACATAACATCACAATTTTCTCGTGAAATAACGATTGCAACTTAAACAAGAAACCTATTTTATAGTAGTTTAGGATCGCAAAAACACTATGTTTGTAACACCATAACATTTCAATCCACACTTTAGGAGAAGATCTGTTTAGACTACAGCCAACTGTGTACATGTTTTTGCACGTGACTGTACGGAGCGAGTACGGTTTGAGTACTGAGCGAGTACGGTTTGAGTACTGAGCAAGTACGGTTTGCATACGGAGCGAGTACGGTTTAAGTACTGAGCGAGTACGGAGCTTTATTTAAATGGATTATAGTATGATAATATTTATATGGTACTTACATTTCTGCACTAACTGTTTAAATAGAAACGTGACTATATGGTCGAGAGTCGCGCAGCATCCGGTGCACACACTCGTGTCTGGAACAAGACATATAAGAGTATTTATCTATATTTTTATTATAACGGATGTTAAAAATACACATAGCGAAACCGAGAATAACATGTTTTTCACAACAATTATTGTTATGTTCGTGAACGGTCGTTTTTTAAGATTAGTTATCTCTTAACTGCCATGGCATATTTTTATTATTAAAAGTTTTGTATTGCTCTTCGAAAATTCACAAGAATTGTCAAAAAACACTTTTTTACAAAAAAGACCCCCCCCCCCCCACCACCAAAAATTAAAAAAATAATTTAAATGCGCAAGTCGGTGGCAATACAAAACAACAAGCAAAACTAAAGCCAAAATTTACTACTATTTTAGTTCATTAACGTACTGTTTTTTTTTTTTTCATATTTTAGTGCCTACTTCTTAACAAATTAATTACGAAACTGTGACATCAAAAAATTTCACTCATCCTTTAATTTTCTACCCTAAGGGGTGGGATATTATCATGCAATTTATATGGGACCAACTTTGAGGTATACACTATCAATTAAAAAAAGAATCATAAAAATTAGAATACACTGGAAAAAGTATGCGTAAAGTATGCGTAGTCAAACATAACATTATTCCTTAAGAGCGCCCATCCCCATCGAGCGAACTTCGTGATTGAAAACATTTTTGTTTCAACCAATGCAACAACAAACGAGTGAGTGAGAACGCGATAACATCGCAGGAAAATTGGTGCGCGGAGATTTTACAAAACTTGTTCCAGGAAATACGTGGTTTTGGAAAAGCCTTACAAGTTTTTGGTAAAAATGTTTGTAATTTAGAATCTCCATTACATGTACAAGGTTTTCTATGAAGCTGTTTTTTTTTACTTTTTCAATGTATGAGTGCATTATGAACGGCCAAAGTTCAGATAAAAACTGTGCAAAAAAGCTGATTTTCAGACGTGGTTACTGAATTTGTTTCTCAAAAAAGTTTATTTTTGGCTTCGTACAAACCTAGATTTAAACTAAAAGATACCTGTGTGTTCAAAATATTTGGAGAATAATTTGTTATAACGCCGTTATCACGTACGAGCGTTTGTATGGGAAATATGACAGGATGGGCGCTCTTAAGCAAGCCTTACCTATAAGTCAGTATAAGTACGTACACTTACCGAGAGCTGTGAGTCCTTCAGAGATGGAGCACAGTATGTAGAGGGTCGCGTCCGGCTGCAAGTTGGCTAAGAACGGCATATGATCCTGAGCCAACCGTTCCAAGAGTACGTAGTACGTTTGAGACAGCTTGGGGTAGTCCTGAAACGAGGAAAATTGCAGAAAATCTTATACATAAAAATCTTCTGTGCGTGTGTATGAAAGTGAACTCCTCCTAATCGGCTGGAACGATGAAATTTTTTGTGTGTGTTCCAGTGGATTCGAAAATGGTTTAGATTCACAATTGGACCCGGTAGGTGACGTTGCATTCGAGTTATAGGACTTCTGACATCTATGTTACCCTGGTACTAGGAGCGCACAACTTCTGCGCTAACTCGAGAACGGCAAGGTGGCTCTTCGCAGTGAAGAGGTATTTTAATTAATTGGTGGGTTAATAGGGTAGGTATGTAGGGGTAGGGTAGGTATGTAGATCGGGTACGTAGGTAGGTAGGTAGGTGGGGTAGGGTAGGCTAGACCTAGATTTTGTAACGGTTTTCAGGGCAGGACAACGTCTGCCGGGCCCGCTAGTCTATATATATAAAAGAAAGTCGTGTTATGTGTTACACTATTTATAACTCAAAAACTACTGGTCCGATTAAAAAAATTCTTTCACCAATCGAAAGCTTCATTATCCCTGAGTATCATAGGCTATATTGCATTATTAAAAAAAATGTGGTCCTTGGGAAAATACAAGCGGAAGAAGTCGTGGGAAATCGGCTCTCCTGGTAAATAAGTATTTCAATGTACCAGGAGACCAGACAATAAGAGGTGTAGGGTAGGTAAATAGGCAGGTAAGTAGGTAGATAGGGACAGGACAACGTCTGTCGGGTCAGCTAGTAATCTATATATATAAAAATGAATCCCTATTTCCCTTGGTCACGGCATCACGCGTGAACGGCTGGACCAATTTCGCTAAATCTTTTTTGTTGTGTTTGCTATTAGAAGGAGAAGAATATGCAAGAAAAAATAGAAGTTGTGCGGAACATTAAAAAAAATCAACAAAAACCAAAAAATTATACATCGATGACGTATTCGTAACATTTGTGTGATGAGCACTTGTGTTTGCCTTGTGTCTGGGTGTTGTTTGTCTATATATATGTATGTCTATACAAAAAAAAAAATGTATTTGTGTATGTATATCAGCTGTCTGACACCCATAGTACAGGGTCTCCCTAGTTTGGGGTCAGATGGCCGTGTGTGAAAATGTCCCCACATTATTATTATTATTATTATTTATTTCGTCCGTAGGTTAGGTAGGCTAGGGGTAGGTGTAGGGGTAGGCAGGGTAGATAAATAGGCAGGTAAGGGGTAGATAGGCACAGGACAACGTCAGTCGGGTCAGCTAGTAATCCATCCAGTAATGCAAAATAGTGACTGTTTGTAATGTCAAATTAACACTTCTTGCTAAATGCATAAGAAAGTATTTACGGTACTTATATCAAAGAATCAGTTTTTAATTTTTTGTATGTCTGTCAGTCTGTTTGTACCGGCTAATCTCCAAAACGGCTAGATCGATTTTTAATATTAGGAGTAACTTAGGCGATTTTTAATTTTAGAAAAATAATTAGATTCCGTTCCCTCCGTGCGTCGGAAGGCACGTAAAACCGTTGGGCCCGGCTACCATTTGTAGATCTTTGCCAGTCGCTATGGGTAGTCTGAATCCAGAAAGTCTGACAACCAGTCTTTACCAAGGGGTATCGTGTTACCTAGTGACTGGGTTGTGGTGCTCCGATAGGCAGTCGCTCCATGTAAAACACTGGTATTCAGCTGCATTCAGTTAGACTGGAAGCCGACCCCAATATACTTGGGGAAAAGGCTAGGCAGATGATGATGAATTGGATTTCGTACAAATAAATTAAAACCCAACAGATAACCAAAACTCACGCGAAGTCACGGGCAACAGCTAGTACTTAAATAAATACTTACAAGTAGATCACTCTGTGGTATGCTGAGCAGCAACTTGACGAACATATTCAACGCGTTGTCGAGAGCCTCGTCGCCATAGAGCCTGCGACAAATAATCATTTAATAGGGTATTTTACTCTATACGAGAAAAATCTATAAATATGTTATTGAGACAGTTTAGGCATAAAGCAGTCGGAAAATGTAAGTTTTAGTTCATAAAATAACAAATCATTTTTTTAAGTTCAATTCAAAGTTTTCAGTTTTTTTAATCTGTTATGAAATAGTAGCGGCCATGTTATTACGCCGTACGGCTGTGTAAACAAAAAATTGACAACTGTCAGTCAACCGATTGGCGTAACATAGGCTTTGTACTTTTATTATTTTCGTAACCAAAGTATTTTTTTCATTATTACACCTATTACAAAATATGCTTTTAATTGTTTTTAAATTATATACAGTTATCATATTTAATATGAGCGCATTTGATACAAAACGAACTGACGTCATTTACTCTGAGCAATATCGCGTCCAGTAAGATGCGTTTTCGTCAAACTATGTACGCACGAAATTTGAAATATTTAAAATTTAGATGCATTTTTATGGCACTTATGGATTGAATAAAAATGTTGTTTTTTTTTTTGGTGGCACTACAGAATTTCATTGAGACATTTTTAAAAAATGGGTGTAATACCCTATTCAATCAAATCAAAAATCAAGTCAAATCATTTATTTCTTTGCAAACATGGGTAATAGGTACAAAGATGTTCTTTTCAACTGACTTCAAAAAAGAAGGAGTTCTCAATTTGACACGTTTCATGTTTGACCACGCATAACTTTTTTCTGTGTAGTCCGATTTCGATGCTCCAAATTTTAATAGGTAGTGAGCTCAAAGTTGGACCCATGTACATTATATCACGAAATTATTCCACCCCTAAAGGTAGAAAATTATAGGATAATTTAAATTTGTATGATAAGAAGTAAGCACTAAAATTTACACCGTTAGGGGTGGAATATTTTCATAAATTTTAAATGGGACCAATTTTAAGGTATACACTATCAATTAAAAAAATATACATTGAAATCAGACTACACAGAAAAAAGTTATGAGTCAAACATAAAAAGAAAACCTTCTTCTTTTTTTGAAGTTAGTTAAAAAGTCATATAATACTTTAGCACAGGACATTGGTATATGATTTTAGTTTCAGAAGTCGGTGGCTTTTGTTCTATTTGTTGTTTTCTATTGCCGTAAAGTAAAAATAAAGATTTTTTTAAAATTTACGTTGTTATTTATTTACAGCCTATATTGTCCCACTGCAGGGAAAGGCCTCCCTTTCTTCTCTCCAATCCTCTCTGTCCAACACTATACCCTGTTCACAATAAGATTAGACATAAACACAACATAAACAACACATTTTACCTGAACACTCCGAAGTTAGCATAGTTTCCGTACAGCGCAATTGTTTGTGTGATTTGTGATTCAATGTTTTTTAGAAAAGCCAGGCTTTATCAAGGCTTACCTGAACACTCCGAAGTTAGCGTAGTTCCCGCACAGCGCACACTTGAGTATTGAGAAGCACAGAGAGATGCCCTTCAACTTCATGGCGTACATCTGTTTCTTGTTCACGTCTATTGTTAATATTCTGCTGCCTGAAATGAAAATAAAAAATAATAATAATAATAATATGTGGGGACATTTTCACACACGGCCATCTGACCCCAAACTAGGGAGACCCTGTACTATGGGTGTCAGACAGCTGATATACATACACAAATATTTTTTTTTTTTTTTTTTTTTATAAATACATACATATATAGATAAACAACATCCAGACACAAGGCAAACACAAGTGCTCATCACACAAATGTTTACCCTGGGCGGGAATCGAACCCGCAACACGCTGCGCAGCAGTCGATCACTCAGCCACTGCGCCAACCGTGTCGTCGAAATAATAATATATGGGTATATAAAAGACCCTGCCTGCCGGATGCCAGCTTCGTTTTTTTATTATATTCTTATACTTCTATCGTATCGTACGCAATATGTTTTTTAAATTAAAAAGTGCAGAGCTGCTTTTTCATTATAACTACAACATATCCAAAAAAAATGAAAATTGGTGTAATTTTACGGGGGGTAAAACATTATCGCTTTTTGTATGAAAATTTACAGC
Source organism: Charanyca ferruginea (assembly GCA_947361185.1). NCBI lineage: Eukaryota > Metazoa > Arthropoda > Insecta > Lepidoptera > Noctuidae > Charanyca > Charanyca ferruginea. Next base: position 9,491,133 of record OX376080.1, on the reverse strand, counting down.
CTCAAACCCTTTTAAGTGATGATGCGGCCTAAAGTGGAGCATGCTTGCCTAGAATGAAAATGTGGAAGGAAAGCACTAGGTCGATGATCGATGAATGGATACATTTCGGAAAGTAGGGGCCAAGTTGAAAAGCCTCTTCTTGGCAGAGAAAAGACACGCCTGGGTCTTGGCTGGATTAAACTTGACCAGATTAGCATCGCCACAATAGGACTGTCTTGAGGAACAAGTTCTAGCACTTGACCATGTACTCCTCCGGTTAAGAGGGATGCGCTAATTAAAATTTTGATATTTTTTTAATTTGCGGATCAGTATCAGGTTGTATTGCAAAAAAAATCGCGACAGTAAAAATAATTCATTTACTTTATAAATATACTATTGAAATAGTTTAGGCAAAAAACAGTCGGAAAATGTTAGTTCTATGTAATGTAGTGGAAAGAAACGTAAGCTGTCAAATGATCATTGTCTATGGAGATCCTCTCCCATCTATGGTAAAGGTAGAATTAAGGTGTAACATTTTGTTGTAACGTTTATGTATTTCTTAATAAAACCTCAGTTAAGTGTTCTTCAATATTTAATCTTGATTTTGTGAAATGGTTACCATTTCACAAAATGTTACACCTTAATTCTACCTTTACCATAGATGGGAGAGGATGTCCATAGACAATGATCATTTGACAGTTCACGTTTTTTCCACTACACTACACGTGCGTCATGTTCGTGAACGGGCGCCGTCAGTTGAGACTAGTCATCTCTTAGCTGCCTCGGTTATTTTAAATTGATTTTGAATTGTCTAATTTCATTGTCACTAGACCTCTTTTAACGTGCACAACTTGTTACATTGTTCTCACATTGTACACCTAGATTCAACATGAATGATGTAACCTAAATTTGTAATATTCTATTGATTTTAAAAAAGTGTTCATGGAGTTTCTTGCTCGTTCTTCTCCACAGAAACCTACTGTTTGGAACGAGCAACTAGACTCAACTTTCTGACTGACTGACTCCTTGACAATTCAAAAGTGCCTGTACATGGTTTATTTGAAATAAATGATTTGAGTTTGACACTAGTTCATAAAATAACAAAAAAAAATAGAAATAAAATTAAATCAAATTCAATTCAAAGTTGTTTAGTAAAATTCAATTCTTATCATCATGTTTATACACTCACCATAAGCACATATGATATTGGACAGTTCCCTGAACAACAGGATTCCATTCGGCGAGGATACATCGAAGTGCAGTCGCTGGTTCCTGTTCTGTGCCAGTTCCGCCGTCAGCTTGAGGACTGGTGTAGTGAGCGCCGGCTCGGAGAACCAGACCTCTATACCACGGAGTAGGACCTTCATGTAGACTGGGTAACTGGGAGAAGAGAGGAGAAAAAATAATTAATCATCATCATCATCAGAGGACCTCGTGGCCAACTTAAGAGCGCCCAACCCGTCATATTTCCCATACAAACGCTCGTACGCGATTACGGCGTTATAACAATTTTTTTTCCAAATATTTTTAACACACAGGTATCTTGTGGTTTAAATCTAGGTCTGTATGAAGCCAAAAAAAAACTTTTTAGAGAAACAAATTCAGTAAACACGTTCGAAAATCAGCTTTTTTGCTCAATTTTATCTGAACTTTGGCCGTTCATAATGCACGCATTGCATTATGAACGGCCAAAGTTCAGATAAAATTGATTGCATCAACTGCATTGAAAAAGTAAAAAAACAGCTTCATAGAAACCTTGCACACGTAATGGAGATTCTAAATTACAAACATTTTTACCAAAACCTTGTAAGGTTTTTTCTAAAACACGTATGTCCTGGAACAAGTTTTGTGAAATTTCCGCGCGCCAATTTTCCTGTGATGTTATCGCGTTCTCACTCACTCGTTTGTTTTCGACCTTTGCGTCGGTTGAAACAAAAAATTATTCAATTACGGTAGCGTTGAAATTCGTTCGATGGGGATGGGCGCTCTTAAAGCCGTACAGATCGATCGGTCAAAGGTTAAGCTACGCTAGCCGCGGTCGATCTGTGGATGGTGACCATCCCTTTCATACCGAGTTCCCTCCGTGCCTCGGAAAACACGTAAAGCCGTTGGTCCCGGCTGTGATTTGTAGATCTTTGGCAGTCGTTATGGGTAGTCAGAAGACAAAGTCTGACAACCAGTCTTACCAAGGGGTATCGTGTTACTCAGTAACTGGGTTGTGGAGGTCCGATAGGGAGTCGCTTCATGTAAAACACTGGTATTCAGCTGCATACGGTTAGACTGGAAGCCCACCCCAATATAGGTGGGGAAAGGCATAAGATCATCATCATGCTTATTAGTAAAAAATGATACTCACATCCAGTCAAACAGCATCATGTATGTCGTCTTAGTGTTGAAGGCGAATGCAAGGCCACGTAAATCCCGCGCGAGTCCTATGAGCGTCTTCTTGGCGTCTTCAGAACTGAACATCGGAGACTCCGGACCGCTGAGAAGGCCTATGATGCTTTCGAAGGCAGCTGTGGAAATAGTTTTGGCGTTATTATTACAGAACTAGTGGAGACCGCGTTTGGGAAAGCGTAAAGTGTGGGTCGCCCTGTGGCACGATGGATCGACGATTTGAAGAAGGTTGCTGGCAGCGGATGGGTGCGGGCTGCCCAAGACCGGGTTGGTTGGCGATCTCTGGGGGAGGCCTTCAAAAAAAAAGGAGGTTCTCAGTTCGACCCGTATGTATGTATGTTTGTCCGCGATTATCTTCCGTTTGGCTGAACCGATTTTGATGCGGTTCTCAGAAAAATGTTTGTTACATTCTGGAGAAGGTTTCAGAATACAACAAACAGAAATTTATTCGGCGCTTTTTGAAAAAAACAACAAACACCGAAAAAACGTTTCCGTTTCTTCCATCTTCCCATCTTTGGAGGACTTTCAATCTTTGTTTTAACTGTGTTGCCGTTCCTTAATGGATTTGGGTGTTGAAGAGGCACTAAAAAGTGGAAAATAAAAACTTTTTTGAAAAAGTGATCACGTTTTATTTATTTTTTGAAAGCGGATCTCTTTTTTGCATTTCGAGATTTTCGTTTTCAACAGACTTTGAACCAATTACATTTTTAGATATTCGTAATGCTGGAATCTTGAGGATTTTTTTGATATGATACACAAATACCATGAGTTATTAATAAAATTGAACTTACATCGTAAATCCAGACCACGCCACCGTTTCGAAAAATTTCACAATGACATTTAAGCATCACGATCAAAATTATTTTTGTCAATGGTTTTTAACTTCGGAAACATTAAGCGACTTATTCACAGACGAGGAATGAAATACAACGCCACCACACATATTTTTTGGAAGCGTTCGTGGAGTTGCCGCTTTATAAAAGCGATTTAGGGCCAAAAAGTCGACTCAGCTATTTAAGTTGCTGGTACGTACGGTCCGGAGAAATTATTGGGTGTATTTTATATGCGCGGACGTCACAGCGGCTAAGTTACTCCTTATAACATCTGCCAGTGAAAGTGCCGTCAAAGTCGGTCTAGACGTTTCAAAGATTCGCCGGAACCAACAAACAGACACACAGACTAAAATAAAATAAAAAAATTATACCGCTAAAAGTCACAGGAAAAACTAGTATCGGTATTGGTATATCGTCATACCAGTGAGAGGCATCATGAAGGCCAGGAACCGGTCCTCGTCCTCCCCAAGGTCCACCATGAGCAGACGGCCCAGCGCCGTGTACAGCATGCTGCGACAACGCATCTCCGCCGCACCCACGCCGGCTATGCCCAGGAACGGGAAGTGTTCCGCCTGAAACAGCAAATACAGGATGTTATTTATTTATTTATTTATTTATACTTCATGCACAAAGGTACAAAGGCGGACTTAATGCCTTAGGCATTCTCTACCAGTCAACCAAGGGTGATGAAGAGATAATATGGCCGGATGTTCCGGAAAGTCTGGGTGCTGGGTGTATCGGAAAGGGGGGTATACTTCCGAAGGGAGGTCAATGTACTCGTGAAACTGAACATCATTCAACAGAAAAAATAAAATGAAAAAAGAAATTTTAGACCAGTCTCCATACAAAATTTAGGCGGCAAGTTCAAAATTTCTATGAAGAGTCCCAAACATTTTTTATTTAAATAATAATAATACACCTGACCCTGTTCCCGATACCGGTGGGCTACTATTTTTTATATTTTTAAATGTTTTTATTTTTTTATTAATATTTAAAAATGTAAATTATGTGTATTTAAGTTAAATAAATGAGAATAATAATAATATCTTTATTTCGGAATAAAATTCCATAAAAGTACAGATTTGTTAGCACATGACCACTTAAAAACTATGTTAGTATACAAATACAATACAATAAGATGTTAGTAACATAAAACATCGTATATATTAATATTTACTTACATGTATGCGTATTATTATTTAATATTATAGGTTAGTTAGATAAGGCACATATATACTTTTTCTCTTTCTTTTCTCACACACTACTGTCTACGTTTCTTTTTTATTTCTCCTTCTGCAGGTCTGCTGGCAGAAATTTCTTAAGAAATAAGCAGTACCTTTGTACTCATATTTTATAATGTTTTTTTTCTGTGTTGTCTACTGTGTGTACATAAATAGTAAAATAAATAAATAAAACTTAAAAAACTATGTTAGTACACATTACCATTATATACAGGAGCATGTAGCTGACATAGGCTCCAGATTAAAGGACAACCCAGTTTGTTTGTTGTCGTTGTTCACACGAGTACATTGACCTCCCTTCGGATGTATACCCCCTTTCCGATACACCCACTATAAGGTGTTTAGGTGTTTAATCCTTTTAGAGAATCGCAGAGGCGAGTCAATAATCATATTTTATACTACACATGGTCACCCATAATAGCGAATTCTTAAGGAATATCGATTTGTTATTCAGATACCGAATTTTATAAGGTCCCATTAAAATAGATGGACAATTTGTAACACAGCGTTCAGTACGTCTAACCAAAGATATTAGAGCTAAAAAAACACTGATTAAAATTATTTTATTTTGTCCTAAAATAAGTACTTAGTTAGTTGTACTCGTACCCCGCCGCGTTAAAATCATTCTGTATTTAACCACAATAACTTTCAGTTGACTACATATCACCTTTATAAGATAGTGTTAATATATCATATCAAATCAAATCAAAAATATTTATTTGCTCGAATATAGTACAAATCAAATCAAAAATATTTATTTGCTCGAATATGGTACATAGTGTTACATTAATTTTATTTCAGCATATCCTGCCACAAAATGGCGTGCAAATGTTTTTGCAATTAGCAATGTCAATTAATCTAACTTACATACAAAGAACAGATTCTATTGACTTGTCGTCTAAATAGTCCTTAAGAGCGCCCAACCCGTTACATTTCCCATACAAACGCTCGTACGCGATTACGGCGTTATAACAAATTATTTTCCAAATATTTTTAACACGTGTTAATTAAACTATATAATATGAATATAATTAAAAATATTCACTTACTAAATGATTAAGAGAATGTTCTAGTTTAACATATATTTTTTTTCAAATCATTTACACTGCACATTTTGACGTGATTGTCAGTTTAAAATCTGTAAAAGTCGTTTAATAGCCCCTTAAGCGGTCGGGGTATACACTCTGTACTCACCGTGTGATGTGTCAGCATGAACTGCACCTCGTCCAACTTGACCAGTTTCCGCACGCAAGAGTAGCCACCGCTCAGATCGCTCAGCAAGCCGAGCGTCTTAGCGATGATCTGCTCAGAACTGCCCCAGTATTTCAGGTTGGTTATGCTGTGAACGATATAATAGTAATAAAGTTGATTAGAAAAGGTGTCATTATCACAGCTCATATAATTATGGCAACGTGCCGGCCGAAATTGCGTTGATAAATCCTTAGTTGTCCATTTTTTCTTACGATCCCTAATTTTTTGTCGTTGTCCTGTCCCTATCTACCTTTGTGCTTATTTACCTACCCTACCTACGCTATATACCCTACCTACACTAATTTGCGTCAATCCTCCAAAAATGTAAGAAGAACTAATACGTCATCTATGTATAATTTTTGGTGAAGAAACGAATAGGTACGTCATCTATGTATAATTTGTGGTGTAGAAACTAATACGTCATCTATGTATAATTTTTTGGTGAAGAAACTAATACGTCATCTATGTATAATTTTTGGTGAAGAAACGAATACGTCATCTATGTATATTTTTTTGCTGAAGAAACTAATACGTCATCTATGTATAATTTTTGGTGAAGAAACTAATACGTCATCTATGCATAATTTTTGGTGAAGAAACGAATACGTCATCTATGTATAATTTTTGGTGAAGAAACTAATACGTCATCTATGTATAATTTTTTGGTGAAGAAACTAATACGTCATCTATGTATAATTTTTTGGTGAAGAAACTAATACGTCATCTATGTATAATTTTTTGGTGAAGAAACTAATACGTCATCTATGTATAATTTTTGGTGAAGAAACTAATACGTCATCTATGTATAATTTTTGGTGAAGAAACTAATACGTCATCTATGCATAATTTTTGGTGAAGAAACGAATACGTCATCTATGTATAATTTTTGGTGAAGAAACTAATACGTCATCTATGTATAATTTTTTGGTGAAGAAACTAATCGTGTCTGATCGCATCGAAGCTAAGACGTCCCGGAACTGTAGTCGATTCGTTGTGTTTAAGTGTTGCTGTGTTTATTGTAATTTGAGTTTGTGCTAAATTGTGTTTTTCATAAACGCCGTGTATTGTACCCAGTGTGTTTGCATTGCACGAAACCCATTTTATGCCCACATAATGACCGAATCTAACGGAGTCAATCCTGACGATCCGACATATTTATTTTGTAGAGACAGTGTTTGTCTAGCAAAGTACTCACATCTTTCTCATGAGTACACTGAGTAGCTGGCTCTCGTCAGCAAGCCCGAGTACGTCGCTGAGTCTCCGGTACACCTTGCTGTTCTTCTGAACTTGCTCGCCCACGTAGATCTTACGAAACTGTTCAAAGAACGACATCATTGCTAGCTCCAGTTTCTCGCAACCGCCCTGTGGGAGAAAAAGTCAAATTGTTTATTTCAATTACAATTTTATTTTAATCATCCATCCCGTCATATTTTCCATACAAACGCCCGTACGTGATTACGGCGTTATAACAAATTATCCTCCAAATATTTTTAACACACAGGCATTGAGACGGCAAGACGAAGAAACCACTTTTTTCTGTGAACACGTCCGAAAGTCAACTTTTTTTGCACAATTTTTATATGAACTTTGACCGTTCATAATGCACTCATGCATTGAAAAAGTACAAAAACAGCTTCATGGAAACCTTGCACATGTAATGTAGATTCTAAATTACTAACACTATTAGCAAAAACTTGTAAGGCTTATTCAAAAACACGTATTTTATGGAACAAGTTTTGGAGTCTTCGCGCGCCAATTTTCGTGCGATATTGTCGCGTTCCCACTCACTAGTTTGTTTTCGAATGTTCGCGGTACCGTACAGCCGTAATCGCCATGCTTGGGTGAAGCATGTTGGCGATCGCAGTAGGTTTTATGGTACTCAGAAGGACGCTGCTGCCCATCCTCTGGTCAATATCTCTCTGTCGCCTTCTACGACACCCACGGGTAGAAATGGGGTGGTGCTATTCGCGGCTGGCACCACACGGTTAACATAATTTGCGAGCACATTCTACCACAGGGATCTTGGTTACAAATTTAATGAAGTCTGTCCATCGGCTCGATCGACCACGTGGTCTCGTGCCTCCTACCCTTCCTTGAATCACCAGACACTAAGGGTGTTACTACACCAAACGATCGATCGTCGATCGATGCCATCAATCGACATCGATCGACGTTGATCGATTGGTGTGGTAGCTTTGGCTGATCGACGGATACCGTTCAACTAACCAATCGATCGATTGCCTGTCGATGGCATCGGTCGACGTTGATCGATTAACCCCAGCTATAATCGATCAGTAATAATAATCAAGTAGCTCGATCGACGTCGACTGTTAAATTCTACCATCGATCGATGGTCAATCGATCGGTTGGTCTGGTAGAAACTATCGATCGACGTCGACTAATCCATTCTACCATCGCTCGATGCCGTCGATCGACGAACGATCGATTGGTCTGTGACCCGCAACAATGATTCCTTAGGGTGTTACCCCTAAGGAATCATTGTTGCGGGTAACGTATCCAAAGAAGCGACGACAGTCTTTGTTTAATTTTGAGTTCATTGAGTATTGACGCGCTATTCCGATGAGCGGCCCAACTTATTCTGAGCATGCGTCTCCAACACCACATTTCCAGGGCCTCAAGTCTGCTATTACAATAGTGTCAGAATGGTCTATCATTGATTTCATAATTGTTGATTTTGACAAGTTTGGTAATCTAGTTACTAATATAATGGCGTCATTATGACTTTCCAATGGTCAACCACTGACACGCCATTGAAAGAAATGATATAGATATAGAATGGTAATCTACAAAATGACAACTGAATGACTGACTTATACCCTGTCCATTGGGTTATTGGTTTTTTGACAGCTGCCTTAGAATGAAATTATTCCCGATTACCTTAAGTTAACTTAAAAATGCGTTATAAAATAAATATCTACACTGCCTTATCTTGTTGGATTATCTTATTAATGACCTCTTACAGACATTATAATACAGTTATGCGTATCAGTTTATACAAAAATCATAAATATTGTTCACTAGTTGCAACTGTCAAAAAACGATTAAGCCAGTGGACAGAGTGTAGGCGGTAATCTGCAAAAATTTTGACAGTTCCTTTGATCAGTGACCTACCATTAGAACGTCATTGTGCAGTCATTGCTTTTAATTCAACCGACCAATGATCGACCATTATGAATTTAGCAGATTACGAATTTTTAGCAAAATGACAATGGGATCGTGTTGGAATGACGAATTTATAAAAATAGCAGACTTGGACCCCAGGGCGTTGATCTAGCGCCGGATATAACGAACGCAGTATCGTTTTGTCCAAGTCTCCGCTCCATAGAGGAAAATCGTAGTAAGTACATAATGTACCTGAAATGACATCCCACCCACACGCACGAAACGTTTTGGGAATACATTCATTGTGCGTACTGCTAAGGAGTGGAATTCCCTGCCTGAGTCTGTGTTTCCTGATAGCTACAACCCGGGAGTCTTTAAGTCAAGAGTGAATAGGTTACTTCTAGGCAAGCGTGCTCCATCTTAGACCGCATCATCGCTTCCCATCAGGTGGGATAGTGGTCAAACGTATGCCTATCAATTGATAAAAAAAAAGTGATCAGAATGGATAAGTTGAGAAATGAATATATTAGAGGAAGTTTGATAGTGGCGCCAGTGACCACCACACGGCGGTACCCAATTTACCTAAAATAAATGGATTTATTATAATGATTAAATCTCACCTGAGCTAGTCTAGAGTCGGTAAGGTCCATGAGCTGCAGTACTCTACAGACGAGTTCTCCGTCCATGGCGTCGTTTTCATCGCAAGTGTTGACTGACGCGCGCCCTCCGATCGCCGCGCCGATGATGTAGACCAACCAGGTCAATTGACCTGTTGACAACGACGTGGTGAGAAAGGGAGACAAGAAATCTAATACCTTTAAACGAGCAATTCTTGTATGTATGTATATATACAAAGTGGTACTGGATGTACGACTTTAATTTAAGCGACGATATACGCCGGCGATCTTGAGCGACCAGAGAATCGTATGCGCTGCGTCCAAAACTATCAAAGTTTAGTCGAAAAAATTAAATAAAAGTAGTATTCTTTAACTTAAAAAAAAGGCGTATACTAAAAGATAGATAATAAAATTGTCTGTAAGATAGTAAAAGTTTCGTTTAATTATACCTGGTAGATTTTGTGTGATTATCAATGTTTTGTCGGCGTCAGACACAACTTCACGATTTAATTAAACTATTTAATATGAACTTAATCAAAAATATTCACATACTAAATTATTAAGAGAATGTTCTAGTTTCAACATATGTATATTTTTTTTCAAATCATTTACACTACATATTTTGACGTGATTGAACTGCTTTGCTGCGTCCCTGAGGGTGACAACATACCTTGCAGCAGCGGTATCTGCTGCGTCCCTGAGGGTGACAACATACCTTGCAGCAGCGGTATCTGCTGCGTCCCTGAGGGTGACAACATACCTTGCAGCAGCGGTATCTGCTGCGTCCCTGAGGGTGACAACATACCTTGCAGCAGCGGTATCTGCTGTGGCTGTGGCGCGGCGTAGGCGGCGGCGGCGCGGTCGAAGTGTGCGACCAATAGCTCGCAGGTGTTGGCGTACTGGTGACAACATACCTTGCAGCAGCGGTATCTGCTGCGTCCCTGAGGGTGACAACATACCTTGCAGCAGCGGTATCTGCTGCGTCCCTGAGGGTGACAACATACCTTGCAGCAGCGGTATCTGCTGCGTCCCTGAGGGTGACAACATACCTTGCAGCAGCGGTATCTGCTGCGTCCCTGAGGGTGACAACATACCTTGCAGCAGCGGTATCTGCTGTGGCTGTGGCGCGGCGTAGGCGGCGGCGGCGCGGTCGAAGTGTGCGACCAATAGCTCGCAGGTGTTGGCGTACTGGTGACAACATACCTTGCAGCAGCGGTATCTGCTGCGTCCCTGAGGGTGACAACATACCTTGCAGCAGCGGTATCTGCTGCGTCCCTGAGGGTGACAACATACCTTGCAGCAGCGGTATCTGCTGCGTCCCTGAGGGTGACAACATACCTTGCAGCAGCGGTATCTGCTGCGTCCCTGAGGGTGACAACATACCTTGCAGCAGCGGTATCTGCTGTGGCTGTGGCGCGGCGTAGGCGGCGGCGGCGCGGTCGAAGTGTGCGACCAATAGCTCGCAGGTGTTGGCGTACTGGTGACAACATACCTTGCAGCAGCGGTATCTGCTGCGTCCCTGAGGGTGACAACATACCTTGCAGCAGCGGTATCTGCTGCGTCCCTGAGGGTGACAACATACCTTGCAGCAGCGGTATCTGCTGCGTCCCTGAGGGTGACAACATACCTTGCAGCAGCGGTATCTGCTGCGTCCCTGAGGGTGACAACATACCTTGCAGCAGCGGTATCTGCTGTGGCTGTGGCGCGGCGTAGGCGGCGGCGGCGCGGTCGAAGTGTGCGACCAATAGCTCGCAGGTGTTGGCGTACTGGTGACAACATACCTTGCAGCAGCGGTATCTGCTGCGTCCCTGAGGGTGACAACATACCTTGCAGCAGCGGTATCTGCTGCGTCCCTGAGGGTGACAACATACCTTGCAGCAGCGGTATCTGCTGCGTCCCTGAGGGTGACAACATACCTTGCAGCAGCGGTATCTGCTGTGGCTGTGGCGCGGCGTAGGCGGCGGCCGCGCGGTCGAAGTGTGCGACCAATAGCTCGCAGGTGTTGGCGTACTCGCAGCGCCCCACCACCGACACCTGCTCCAGCTGCACCGCCACCGTGCCCGCGTCGCTCAGAGGGTCCTCCAGCCCGTCCCTGGGAAGATCGACTTTATTTTAATAAAGATAAGGTACATTTTTTATTATCCAAATAAGGCGAATATTTGCACAAATCCGTCATGTGAAGTCCCGGCACCGTATCAACATGGACAATATGGCTACTATAGTCCCCGTCATGAGAAGCTATAAATGACAATAACCACAAATATGTTACCAACCGCGTATCAACATGGACAGTATGCCAACTATAGTCCCCGTCATGAGAAGCTTTAAATGACAATAACAACAAATATGTTACCAACCGCGTATCAACATGGACAGTATGCCAACTATAGTCCTCGTCATGAGACGCTATAAATGACAATAACAACAAATAGTATGTTATCATCCGCGTATCAACATGGACAGTATGCCAACTATAGTCCCCGTCATGAGAAGCTTTAAATGACAATAACAACAAATATGTTACCAACCGCGTATCAACATGGACAGTATGCCAACTATAGTCCTCGTCATGAGACGCTATAAATGACAATAACAACAAATAGTATGTTATCATCCGCGTATCAACATGGACAGTATGCCAACTATAGTCCCCGTCATGAGAAGCTTTAAATGACAATAACAACAAATATGTTACCAACCGCGTATCAACAAGGACAGTATGCCAACTATAGTCCCCGTCATGAGAAGCTTTAAATGACAATAACAACAAATATGTTACCAACCGCGTATCAACATGGACAGTATGCCAACTATAGTCCCTGTCATGAGAAGCTATAAATGACAATAACCACAAATATGTTACCAACCGCGTATCAACATGGACAGTATGCCAACTATAGTCCCTGTCATGAGAAGCTATAAATGACAATAACAACAAATATGTTACCAACCGCGTATCAACATGGACAGTATGCCAACTATAGTCCCCGTCATGAGAAGCTATAAATGACAATAACAACAAATATGTTACCAACCGCGTATCAACATGGACAGTATGCCAACTATAGTCCCCGTCATGAGAAGCTATAAATGACAATAACAACAAATATGTTACCAACCGCGTATCAACATGGACAGTATGCCAACTATAGTCCCCGTCATGAGAAGCTATAAATGACAATAACAACAAATATGTTACCAACCGCGTATCAACATGGGCAGTATGCAAACTATAGTCCCCGTCATGAGAAGCTATATATGACAATAACAACAAATATGTTACCAACCGCGTATCAACATGGATAGTATGCCAACTATAGTCCCCGTCATGAAACGCTATAAATGACAATAACCACAAATATGTTACCAACCGCGTATCAACATGGACAGTATGCCAACTATAGTCCGCGTCATGAAACGCTATAACTGACAATAGACAATATAGCTACTATAGTACCCGTCATGAGAAGCTATAAATAACAATAACCACAAATATGTTACCTACCGCGTATCAACATGGACAGTATGCCAACTATAGTCATCGTCATGAAACGCTATAAATGACAATAACCACAAATATGTTACCAACCGCGTATCAACATGGACAGTATGCCAACTTTAGCCCCGTTATGAGAAGCTATAGATAATAATAACAACAAATATGTTGCCAACCGACTAGGAATAAAACCGTTTATCAACCGACTTCAAAAAGAAGGTTCTCAATTCGACTGAACTTTTTTTTTGTATTTTTGTTACGTGGTTTCTCCGGCAAATATAAATCAATTTTGAAAATTATTTTTATAATAGATAGGGTATACATATATATCGGCATTCGGCATATACAAAAAGAAAAACGACGTGTCCAATATTTTTTGGAAATCTATCCGACGGACTAATTAGATTTTTTTGGTAAAATACAATTTTTTCTTTTTTTTTTCTTTATTTAATTTAGGGACTTTGAGTCGTTGAACGACTATGGTTCCTTCACTGCTCCGCTAACTCTCATTGACCAGCCTGTCTGTAGCCTGATAGAGCATTTCTAGCTGCGCCCGAAGTTTGCGCAGCTAAAATGCTCTGGAACAGACCCACATCAAGCCGGTTTACTTCTAACATTTCAAATAAATTATCTCTCATAGATGTACTCCGGACACACTCCATCTAAAATACCCTTAAATTATTCTATTTACCTTAGCACGCAGGCAACAGAGTCAAGACGCGATCCGATATACGCAGCGGTGACACCGGGCGCGTACGTCTCCAACAGATGAGGTTCTGAAGCCTTCACATAAGGAACTGACGCGACCATTCGCTGCCACAGTGAGAGAAGGTAGTGGACCGAGTTGGGCGCGAATTGCCACATCTGGAATAGAAGAGAAACATGAAAAAAAAACATTTTTTTTTAAGGCGAAGAACTAACTGCCTTCGTCATATCAACCTTTAGACGCCCAGGAGGTTTCAGCCGTAATCAACCCCATCATCAATAGGGGATATTACTGCAATGTTCTGGCACCAGAGTGCAGCACTAGCATAGTCCGTAAACAGTTTATCAACGAGTCGTTCAAAGCGTGAAATTCGGCCTTTAATTGAGTACAAAATTGCGCAGTGTGTTATATTATACAATAATGTATCAGTGCTGTGTATTTCGATGAAGAAATGAAAGGAATTATTCATTTCCTAAAGAAGAAAATGTTCGAAAACTTTGGGAAGCAGCTAAAAATCACTCTAAAATATGTCCTGGTTAAGTATTCAGGTGAGATAGTCGCATTTACAGAATAACGTTCACATTTATCATTTAAGACAACCAAATATTATTTTATTCTGAGCATAACCTAGAATCCACTTTCAAATGGTCGTAGGACGCCATAATATGGTTAAAGTACAGTTAGGTAAGTAAGATTAATTAAAACTTTGATATATTTTTATTAACAAGAATACGAGGTTATGATTTACGGAATGTGCTAGTGGCGCCCTCTGCGCCGAGTTTCGCGTAATGTTCCCTATTGGTTGGTAATCATCACCATGCTTGGCCAATGCATGTTCGCGATCGCAGTAGGTGTTATGGTACTCAGAAGGACGCTGCTGCCCATCCTCTGGTCAATATCCCTCTGTCGCCTTCTACGACACCCACGGGTAGAAATCGGGTGGTGCTATTATAAAAACCTTGTTTTCATAAAAGACAACAGACCTTCAAAAACTAGAGTAATATTTGTTCTTTAAGCCGTGTGGTGCTGGTAGCGAATAGCACCACCCCATTTCATCTGATGACGAGTCCTATTGTTTCTTGCTTGCTTCAAAAAAATCGATAATCGATACTATATACCAGAGGTTCCTAAACTTTCAAGGCATTGGAACACTCAAGAAAGCCTTATTATCTTATGGAACCCCAAATTATTATGGAACATTAAATGATTATAAATGAAAGCCACTGTTATCAAAAATAAAAAATAAAAACAAATAAATAGCTTCATTAGAAATATTTTCAAAGTTTTTCATTCTTTACTATTACTTTATAATATTTGAAGTTTGAATCTGTGTAATTTGTTATTAATAAATCGTTAAGTAATCATGCGATTTTTTTTTTTTTTTATCTATTGATAGGCATACGTTTGACCATTATCCCACCTGATGGGAAGCGATGATGCGGTCTAAGATGGAGCACGCTTGCCTAGAAGTAACCTATTCACCTAACCTTGGTGATTTTCCCACGGAACCCGTAGTTCCGCGGAACCCACTTTAGGAATCGCATAATTATACAAATTAAAGTATAAACGGTTATACCAGTGGTCAAAGTGTATGTTTCTCACCTGTAAGCTCTGCACAGTGAACTTGGCAATGAGCTCGATGAGTCGCGGGTAATTGTCCACCATGACAAGCTCTCCCAACTGATAGTTGGACTTCAGACGAGCGAGGAGCCGACAGAACTCGTGGTAGTTCGTCGGGTCTGAAAGTCCCTGGAACAAATAACATAGCGTTAACCTCATTACCGTCACAGTCATGTATTATGTCGGATCGTCGGGATTTAGTCCGTTAGATTCGGTCATCATGTGGACAGAAAATGGGTTTCGTGCAATGCAAACACACAGGGTACAATACACGGTTTTTATTAAAACTACCATTTAAGCGTTCATCCGTTAGAACCATGCTGGAGTTAAAATTGATGATTTCCGACGGACAATAAAACGATAATGTGTTTAATTCGTAGATAAGATATTGACGTCAAATTATTGAGAATTTCATAATCTAGTACATGGCTGAAAAATATTTTCAAATGTTCGTATAGTTTTGCCATAAGAACAGTTTTTATTTAAGCTTGTTTTAAACTAGCGCTCGATGGTCTATGCGGATGCTAGATAATAGTAAAACCATATACAACAAACTTATAACAATATTACTGTTAAAAAAGCAATAACATTTACTAGTGCATGGCTGAAAATAAGTCAATATTACTGTAAGTTTTCATACAAGAAAAATCTTTTTACAAAAAAGACAACCGCCTTCAAAAAGTGAAAAATAACTTTAGCACAGAACACACATTGACTTTAGTTTCGAAATTCAGTGGCTTTGTTCTGTTTGTTGTTTTGTATTGCCACCGACTTCCGAAACTAAAGTCAATGTGTGTTCTGTGCTAAAGTTATTTTTCACTTTTTGAAGGTGGTTGTCTTTTTTGTAAAAAGCTTTTTATTTTCCGCTTTTTAGTACCTCCTTCTCATTCAAATCTATTAAGAAGAAATTGAAAGTTAACTACTACAAAGGTTGATGAAACTAAAACGTCGTCTATGTAAAATTTTTGGGTATTTGTTGATTTTTCAAAAAGTGCTGAATCAATTTCGATAAAATTTATATGGGACCACCCCTGAAGCATACCCTATCTATAAAAAAAAAGAATTTTCAAAATCGGTTTACGTTTGCCTGAGAAATCGCGTAACAAATCGCGCACATACTTAATGTAAATTTAAGACTTATACGGTTTTCTCATGGATGCCATGGTCAGAACTGGACCAAAAAAAAATGGGACCACACGGGAAGCACTAGCTTCCAAATAAAAAAAGAATCATCAAAATCGGTTCAACCAGTCCCGAGAAATCAGGTAACAAACATAAAAAAAAAAAAAAAAAAATATATAAAAAAAAAAAAAAGAATACAGACGAATTGATAACCTCCTCCTTTTTTGAAGTCGGTTGAAAAGTATAGGTACTTTAAAGTGCCATTTTTAGTCACTTTTCGAGTTATGAAACGTGTTAGTTTAGGATGAAATCAGTGATATTTTATGTTTTTTTAGGCCTAGTAAATGAAAACATTTACATTCTAAAACATGGTGTAGATATTTTTTAAATAACTTATACATTAATTTTACTATGTATTATTTAGTACTATTATATAATCGGCGCGGAATCGCACCACCGCTCAGTGTCGGCCGAGGCCCCATCGAGGCGCGCTGCTCTGAAGTAACGCTCTTAAGGCGACGATATACGACTTATACAGATTTTAAACTGACAATCACGTCAAAATGTGCAGTGTAAATAATTTGAAAAAAATATATGTTAAACTAGAACATTCTCTTAATCATATAGAAAGTGAATATTTTTGATGAAGTTCATATTAAATTTTGAAAGAATACTACTTTTATTTAATTTTTTCGACTAAATTTTGAAAGTTTTGGACGCAGATTGCGTCCGTTCTGCATCAGTTTTGCGTCCAAAACTCTCAAAGTTTAGTCGAAAAAATTAAATAAAAGTAGTATTCTTTCAAAATAAAAAAAAGGCGTGTACGTTTAGATAGATAATAAAATTGTCTGTAAGATGGTGTAAGTTTCGTTTAATTATACCTGGTAGATTTTGTGTGATTGTCAATGTTTTGTCCGCGTCAGACACAACTTCACGTATTAATTAAACTATATAACATGAATATAATTAAAAATATTCACTTACTAAGTGATTAAGAGAATGTTCTAGTTTAACATATATTTTTTTCAAATTATTTACACTGCACATTTTGACGTTTTTGTCAGTTTAAAATCAGTAAAAGTCGGTTAATAGCCCCTTAATTGACATAAACACAGCAACACTTAAACACAACGAATCGAGTACAGTTCCGGGGCGTCTTAGCTTCGATGCGATCAGACACTGAATTGTGAATGTCCTGCAAGCTATGGGCTGAAAACACACGACGTAGAAGCGCGCCATATGTGGTGGTAGATCACGTGTTGTCGCTAATGGCGCGCTTGCGATTCGTTCCATGTCTGTACTATTGACCGGATGCGACATATAGATGACAAACCCACCTGGGTTAGGTAGGTATGTAGGGTAGGTATGTAGGGGTAGGGTAGGTATGTAGGGGTAGGGTAGGTATGTAGGGGTAGGGTAGGTAAGTAGGGGTAAGGTGGGTAGGTGGGTAGGTGGGTAGGTAGGTAGGGTAGGTATGTAGGGGTAGCTTAGGTAGGTAGGTAGGTAGATAAGTAGATAGGATAGGTAGGTAGGGTAGGTAAGTAGGGGTAAGGTCGGTATGTAGGTCGGTAGATTGATAGGGTACGTACGTAGATTGGTAGGGTAGGTAGGTAGGGAGGTTGGTAGAGTAGGTTAGTAGGAAGATAAATAGCAAGGTACAGTTTGGTAGGGTCGGGTAGTAGGTAGATAGGTGGGGTAGGGTAGGCTGAACCTGGATTTTTGTACCGATTTTCAGGGCAGGACAACATCTGCCCGCCCCGCTAATAAATTATAGTTGTAGGGTTGCTGGTGAAAATAAAATGCCCCGTTGACGTTTAGTCATACATTTATTAATACTGGCAACTTTGGTAAGGTTACAGATAATTAAAAAATGCCCACCCTAAGTGAGGGATGAAAGAGACTGCGTGGCTATCGCCCTTCAAACCTCCCTAACTGGCTAGTTCCTGTACGATAACAGGAACTAGTCTTACTTAGGCACAGAATTGGCTGCGTGGCTACCGAACTCCGTTCCTCTAGCTATTCGAATGACAAAAAGTACCGGGCGTCGCTCCTTATAAAGCTCGCAAGGCTTGTATGTGTGCACAATATCTACACGTATTCGTTAGTAGTTGTGATGTTAAGATTCACGAGCTGCGCCGGCTCACGCTGCTGCGCTCGTTGTCCACAGAATATGTCGCCGAAGATGGACAGTATTATGACATGCAACGCTAGATGGCGTTACTAGTTCGTTACATAGTGTTTTTATTAATATTTTTGGATTCTTTTTTATTTCTTTTTAGCACACTTTTCGACACATGCATTATTGTTATAAAATTAATTACTTATAACGAATACCTATCTACACTTACCTGTGTATTATCCAATATCCTCAGTACCCCGGCAGCCAGTCTGTTCAAGAACTTGGATCGTTCGTTGGAGCTGAACAGGGAACGTCGTACGGATGCCAGCTGCACTAGACAAGCGAGTGCTAAGCTCGCCAGTGAACCTCCTAGCAGGTGGTACAGCTCAAAGAACAGGTCCAAGGTACCTGATTCCAGGAATGTTGGACGCCATGATGTTGGGATCTGTGAATAGGATATTTTACTCTATATGAGAAAAAATCTATAAATATGTTATTGAGACAGTTTAGGCACAAATCAGTCGGAAAATGTAAGTTTTAGTTCAAAAAATAGCAAAATAATTTTTTAAATTCAATTCAAAGTTTTCAATTTTTTTTATCTGTTATAAAACACCATGAAATAGTTGCGGCTATGTTATTACGCCGTACGGCTGTGTAAACGAAAAATTATCAACAGATTGGTGTATAAAGACTTTATACTTTTTATTTTCGCAACCAACGTAATTTTTTAATTATTACAAAATATGTTTTTAATGATTTTTAAATTATATACAATTATCATATTTAATATGAGCCCATTTGATACAAAACCAACTGACGTCATTTCCGCTGAGAAATATGGCGTCCAGTAAGAGGAGTTTTCAAAAAAGTACGCGTGAAATTTGAAAATTTAAAATTTAGACGCATTTTTATGGCACTTATCGATTGAATAAAAATTTTGTGTTTTTTTAGGTGGCATTTTAGCACTACAGAATTTTAATGAGACACTTATCAAAAATGGGTGTAATACCATATTAGAATATCGGTTACTGTCCTTCTTAGACTGTTGATAGCAAACACAGTTATGTATCACGTGTGTGTGTGTGTGTATGTGTGTGTGTGGATGTGTATGTATGTGTGTGTAGGTTGTGTTTGTTCTTGCCAGATTCCTTATTACCTTCATGTGACAGTAGCAAAACGGCCAAACAACATATTTTGAGTAAGGTGTACAGTTTGTGAAGTTAGGGCTTGAAGAGTTAGGGCGAAGACTTAGAAGCTTGGGTCTACATGATCGGATAATTTTTTGACAGTGCAAACTAAATGGTCTCATCTTGGCAACATTTTACATGAATAAAAAAAGCTTTTTTACGAAAAAAGACAACCACATTCAAAATCTGGCTTTGTTCTGTTTGTAGTCTTTAATTGCCACCGACTTCCAAATCTAAAGTCATGTGTGTACTGTGCATTTATAACTTTTTGGATTTTGAAGGTGGTTGTCTTTTACGTAAAAAAGTATTTAATTTATCACTTTTTAGTAGGTACCTTCTTATCATCCAAATCCATTAAGAACCGGCAACACAGTTAAAACAGGGGTACTCCAAAGATTGAAGAAACTAAAACGTCGTCTATGTAGATTTTTTCGGATTTTGTTGATTTATCATAAAGTGCTGAATCAATTTGGATAGAATTTATATGGGACCACCCCTGAGGCATACCCTACCCTACCCTACCCACAAGAAAAAGATTTTCAAAATCGATTCACATTTGCCGGAGAAATCACGTAACAAAAAAAAAAACAAAAAAAAACATTTATCACTTTTTAGATTTTGAAGGCGGTTGTCTTTTTTGTAAAAAAAGCTACGTACGGAACCCTAAACAGAAAGGAAGAATGAAACACTCACCTGCACGGTACACAGATCATCACTGGATTCGTCGCTGGTCGTGCCTATAAAGTCGAAGGTGAGGCAATTGTGGGCCAGTCGGAGCAATGCAGCCACCAGCGCGTGTTGTCTCTCGTCCGCTAACTCTAGCGGCTTGCTGCGTATCGTGCCGAGCAGAGAACAGGACAGGCGAAACATCTCGAAGAGCTGAGTGTCCCTGGAGACATACAGAATAGTTGGAATCAATGTTAAAAGCTTAAGAGAATTGTGAGGCTGTAAATGACAATGCCAGATCCTGCCCCACCCATGTACAGAAAAAGTAACACATGTACAGAAAAAGTAAATTAATGAAAATAATTGTAATGAATATAGAACCTTTCTATACTTAATTGTTTTTCTTTAGAACTTGCGGATTACGAAATACCTACCCACAAAATACAAACTCATTTTACCTAAAATACAATTTAACCTATAATCAATGTCATTATTGTTTTTAGATTTAAACGGAAACCGCAAGTTCTACAGTCACTAAGTTAAGACTAATGTTTAGTTGTCAGCAATAAATAATCAGTAAGATGCTAAATATTGCACATGACTTTTATTGAGTGGGGCAAAGTTCTATAGTTTCTGGCATTGTCCTTTTCATACAAAAAGCGTAGCGTTTTACCCCCCGTAAACTCAGTCCAATTTCCATAATTTTTGGAAATGTTGTAGATATAATGAAAAACTAGGTCGGTACGTTTTGATTTTAAAGAAATATGTGATACGATAGAAGTAATTATCGTCTAAATATCTACATTTGACTTCAAAAATACCTCATTTAACCCTGACTTTTTCTGGTAGTCGCCGATGTTGATTCTGGCTTTGAGAAATTGCAGTGGAATTTGGGAACAGTGTAGCGGGGTCCCCAAAAAAAGGAACTTAGTGTTGAAATATTTACCTAAAAGAAGACGCAATCTTCCTGTGTTTGGCAAGAGAACGGTTGGCATCTGCTTCAGACACCTGGTTCATTTCTATCACCAACTGTGATAGCAGTTGTACACCAATTGTGCATAATTCTTGACTCTGTAAACAAAATTTCAAATGATTAGTAAATTGAAATAATCATCATCTTCCTGCCTTTGTCCAATGTGGGTCGGCGGAATTTGTTTTCTTGTTTCATTCCGACCTGTCAACTGTCTTGCTACCCTTTATAATTTGTGCTATCACTGACTATCTTCTCATTCATATCATTTTTGATTGTGTGAAGACAATCCATCCATGTTTTCATTAAACATTAAAACGGCCCTTCCAGGCACGTCTATAGTCAACTTTTTTTTTTTTTTATTAAATAGGCTTGCGTTTGACCGCAATTCACCTTATCGTAAGTGATAATGCGGCCTAAGTTGGAACACGCTTGCCTAAGATGAACCGGTTCACTCGTGCCTTGAAGATACCGAGATTATACTTATCAGGGAACAGAGAGGCGGGCAAGGAATTCCACAGTCTGTCAGTTCGCACAATAAATGTGGAGTCAAAGCGCTTGGTTCGAGACCGTGGAACTTCAACCATATAGCGGTGATGCTTCGCCGTATCTGTGCTCGTCCGATGATGGAACGGGGATGGGGGAATTAAATTGTGCAATTCCAAAGCACACTCTCCGAAATGAGCATGATTGAAAATTTTTTTGTTTCATCCAACGCAATGTTCGAAAACAAACGAGTGAGTGAGAACGCGATAACATCGCATGAAAATTGATGAGCGGAGATTTCACAAAACTTGCTCCAGGAAAAAGCATTAGGTAAAAATGTTTGTAATTTAGAATCTCGATTATATGTGAAGGTTTCAGGGTTAAAGCCGTTGGTCCCGGCTATCATTTGACCTAGTGACTGAGTTGTGGAGGTCCGATAGGCAGTCGCTCCATGTAAAACACTGGTATTCAGCTGCATCTGGTTAGACTAGAAGCCGACTTCCAACATATTTGGGAAAAGGCTAGGCAGACGAATGGATTTTATTGTTATTTTCTTTTATTTTATTTCTTTTGGATTTTATTATTAATTTTTTTTATTTATCAATGGATTTTCTTCTTCCTTCCCTTATTCCATGTTACTTGGGATCCATGTTACATACGATTTTATTCAGCTGCATTCGGTTAGACTGGAAGCCGACTCCAATATAGTTGGGAAAAGGCTAGGGAGATGATAATGGTGAGGGCCGCTCTTAATGAAATAAAATGACGCCTGCAATAATGCTTACCCTGAGAAAATTGGTGATGTCATTGATGACGTTGTGGAACACGTATTCTTCCTTGATCATGTCGAACCAGCTCAGCTTCGTGATGCGTGCGAACAGGGACACCAGCGACTGTAGACAACACATACATTTAAAATCATTATATAGGCTGATTTAATAATAATAATAATAAAAAGCTTTATTGACACAAAAATTATTTACAAGTTGATTTTGGTAAACAGTAGGTACAATTCTGCAATTGAAAACAATTCGATGACCACTAACACCTAAACTAGGCCGAGCCTGTACCTTAGGCGTTAGATCCTTCCCAGGTAACTATCTACAACCGTGTACATTAAGGTTTAATAGTATACTGTAAACAATTTTTGCACTGCACATTAAACCTATACAATAAACAATACTACTAATTAATAAAATACAGATTAAACTGCGGGTACTCTTACTGCGGGTAAAATGTAATAGAAATATTATAACTAATTTGTTGACATATTCATTGTACATTTTTTTCAAATACCGTCGACTTAAAAAAACAAATACACTCGGCGTCACAAAAATCGCACCTTTTCGAAAATAAGTTTAAAACTTGTCCCGCCAGTAACGAATACATTAAACCCAATTAATATTGGTATCAATTAAAAGTATGTTTAACGACCTTTAAATTAACAACAGTTAGAATTCCTAAACACAACAGATCTCATTAGCACGTAACGTTAAAAAAAATGTTGTCAAAATACGCATTACAACGGCCACTAATTGCACCTCCCTACAAGGGTATAAAACGGGCGACCCGGGTTAAATGTGGGTCATTCGCTATTCAACCTTTGAAGTGAACACACGTGAACAGCTACAGCAAGAAAAATACCCCAGAAGATGGATACCACTGCAGATGAAGCCGCTCAAGTCATTGCACTACTGCAATCAGGGATGCGGCAATGTGATGTTGCTCGGCAACTGAACTTGAGTCGTTTTGCCGTTCGACGAGTGTTCCAACGTTTCCAAGAGACTGGTGGCTATATCCGAAGACGTGGATCTGGAAGACAACGGTGCACAGCCGAAAGAGACGATCGCTTCATTGTTTCGACGTCTTTACGTAATCGGTTCTCCAATGCTGTTGAGCTGCAACAACAACTGCGATCAGCTCGCAGAACTTCTGTAAGCGTCTCCACGATTAGAAGAAGAATGCGGGAGAAGAAAATTGCAGCTCATAGGGCTGCTACAGGGCCCAAATTGACTGCACAGCATAGGAGAGACCGGTTGCAATTTGCCCGTGACCATGTGGATTGGACAATAGACCAATGGAGGGCTGTGCTCTTCTCGGATGAGACGAGGGTGTGTCTTTTCTGCAACGACAGGCGTCGAAGAGTGTATAGGAGGCAAGGGGAACGATTCGCACAAGCCTGTATTCAAGAGACAGTGGAATACGGGGGTGGCTCGTGCATGTTCTGGGGCGGCATGTCAATCGACGGTAAAACGAACCTTGTGTGTGTTTCTCGGACTGGAAGTGCTCGCGGGCAAGGGTCGCTGACTGCTGCTCGGTACATAACAGAGATCTTAGAGGAGCAGGTTGTCCCTTATGCGGGTTTTGTTGGCAGTGGGTTCACGTTAATGCACGATAACGCCCGTTGTCACACCGCTTTAATTGTAAGAGACCTGCAAGAAGTTGGCATCCCTGTTATGCGCTGGCCGGCGCGAAGTCCAGACCTGAACCCTATTGAGCACCTTTGGGATGAACTGAAACGGCGAGTACGGGCACGAAATCCTGCCCCTACCACTCTCCAAGACCTTCAAGATGCCGTCGTTGCAGAATGGGACAACATTCCACAAGAGACTGTTGTCACATTAATAAGGTCCATGAGAGAACGCATGGAAGCAGTCATCAGGGCTAGGGGGGGGTAACACTAGGTTTTAAGTTAGTTTTAAGGACTTTGTTGTAATTTTTGCTGATAAAATAAAATTTAACTTTTTAATCATTTGCATTAGCTTGCTTTTTTTTATTCCCTGGTAAACAAAAAACCAAATCCATTGATTTATTCTGAAATTTAAATAAATTGCCTTTCCAATTATACCTTATAGTCATATGTATACCATTGATTAATAGGGTTAAAATGACTTTGAAGGGAATTCTTAAAGAGGTGCGATTTTTGTGACGCCGAGTTTAGTTTGACCACTGAATGTATGAACTTGCGACATTTTAATTTCTTTATTTTTTTGTTTTTCTATTGTGATTATGTTATTTTACCTAGATTGATTTCATTGTTGTAGGGACATTAATGTTTTAATTATTATTTTTATATTGTTTTTTATTATTATTTCTAAGTCACGTAGGCAGTCGCCCCATGTAAAACACTGGTATTCAGATTAGCGTTGAAACCCAGTAACCACATCATATTAAATATTCAAAATTATGATTATATTTTTCTCGAGACCTCTTTTAACATGCAAGACTTGTCACATTGTTCTCACAAGTCACATTGTACCACTAGATTCAACATGAATGATGTAACCTAAATCTATAAAATAAAAATGAATCTTTGTTCGTTAGTCTAGCTAAAATTCAAGAACGGCTGGACTGATTTGGCTAATTTTGGTATTGAAATATTTGTGGAAGTCCAGGGAAGGTTTAAACGGAGAGAAAATTTAAAAATCTTTTAATTTTATTTTTATTTCAATTCTATTTAGGTATCTCAATTTGAAGAAGTACAAAATGGTCAAGGTAAAGCCGTGGTTGCATGCCTGTGTCCCATATGGGTGCGATGAACATGAATTATAATGGCATGCAACGACGGCTTTACCTTGACCATTTTGTACCTATGTCTTGATTTCTGTGTGAAATATTTTCTTGTTTCGTACTTTTTAGATCACTTTTTGTTGTGGTCGGGTTTTAGCTTTTAAACTTTATTTTTTTATTTAAACCATTTTGGAGTTTAAATACCAGTAGTAGTTTTTTTTTTAATCATTTGTGACAAGTCACAGCTAAGTATTATATATTTAAAAGGTACTAGAAACTACGGAAGGTACTAAAAGGTACTAGAAGGTACTAAAACTCAAGAACGGCTAAACCGATTTGAGTAATTTTGGTCTTGAAATATTTGTGGAGGTCCAGGGAAGTTTTAAACGGAGAGAAAATTTAAAGATCTATTATTTTTATTTCAATTCTATTTAGGTATCTCAATTTTAATTTTAATTCAGTTTTTGTTTATCTCAATTTTAAGCTTATTTAAATTTTATGTAACTTGTTTCTCTGAAATTTAAGTTTTTTGAATTTTTGATATGTATTTGTCGTATGGGCGTCTTGCCTGAAATAAATGAATATTATTTTTTCTTTTATTTTTATTAACAGGACAATGTCTGTGGGGTCAGCTAGTTTCATAATATGATTGTTCATGGTGTTTTATAGGTACTCGAACTTTTCCATAGAAACCTACTGTTTAGAAAGAACAACTAGCTTCAACTTTCTGACTGACTGACAGACCATTAAAAAGTACCTGAAAATGGTTTATTTGAATTTTTCTTTTTTGAGTTTCAGTTTGACTGGGTTGTGGAGAGTCAGTATGTTGGTAAATAAATAAATGGAAAAGAAAATTGGTTGTCTGTAAAGTCGGTTTACGGACGATAGTTTTACGTGATAACGTCATAAAGAAACATAATGCCTAACATATATAACATAAGCAAATAATGGCTTCCGTCGAGGTGGGCGGAGCTTATTGCTTGGGCCGATCGTGCCTCTCTATCGCTTGTTCCGCGCTCTCGCTTGCACGCTCAGGAGGAACGTGACACTTTTTCATGCGTGCAGCCGGTGTTCATCGATTTATAAGGAGTCATCACGTCAAAAAAAATTGTTAACTTAGATTACCTGTACGACAAAGTTGGCCAATTTTGGCCTAGTTGCCAAGTAGTTGAGGACATAGTTCCTGATATCCAAACGTTGCTGAATGGACAGGCTCGTTGTAGACCTAGAAAATAAATAAAAATGTTATTTCAGTATGGGACAGGCTTACTGTGACGTGAGATGTTTAACGTACGTTAAATGTAACGGGTTGTTTCATGACATAAAAATCCGTCAGTTAAAGTTATTCAAAAAGAGATTCCATAATATTTTGATGTTTGAAGTAGCTGTTTGACAACACAAAATAACGGTGACTGGTCGGTTAAGGTAATAGTAACTTTTTGACGTACGATTTTGTGAAACAACCCATATTTTGATTTGACGATAGTTAGCGCCATTTTTTACTATTACCGGTCAGTAATGTATAGTTGAAGCAACCCGCCCTAAGTTAAGCTACGCTTGCCGCGGTCAGTCTGTGGGTGGGTGACCATCCATTGCATACCGAGATTCCTCCGTGTCTCAGAAATCACGTAAAGCCGTAGGTCCCAGCTGTCATTCGTAGATCTTTGACAGTCGATATGGGTAATCAGAAGCCAGAAAGTCTGACAACCAGTCTCACTAATGCGTATCGGATATTAGCCGGAACAAACAGACAGACAAAAATGTTAAACTTTGTTTTAGGGTTCCGTACCTCGAAAGGAAAAAAACGGAACCCTTATAGGATCACTTTGTTTGTCCGTCTGCCTGTCTATCCATCTGTCTGTCAAGACCCTTTATCTCGGGAACGCGTGGAGTTATCGAGTTGAAATTAAAACCATATACTGTAAGTCTATGGTCCCTTGAATCTGTAAAAACTCAACCTTCTATGTCAACGTGAAAAAAAGATACGACCGTTAAATCCCGCAAAAAACGTATAATTCGACGCTATCAAGGGAATCGAAACTTAGAGGGTACTTCCCGTTGACCTAGACCTATGACAAGTAATATCGTTTTATATTACAAGTACAGGGAAAAGTCTGAAAACTTTACATTTGTAATTAAATTATAACGACTAGCTTTAACTTTCTGACAAGCTAACTAACTCGTTGACATTTCAAAAGTGTCAGTAAATGGTTTAATTGAAATAAATGTTTTGACTTTGCAGCCAACAACCTCCTGGACAGATCAGCGAGATGCCAATCCCGTAGAAAACAATTAGATTTGATAATTACCTGCTAATGAGCTTAGCCAACGTCGTGGCAGCCAGCAGCTGGGAGTAGCTTGAATCTGCTCTCTCCAGTAACGCCTGGCATTTGCTTAAAGTGTCCGGAGATTCCTGCAAGAAAAAAAAATATACAAAATTGATTGACTTTGAATGTTTTTAGAGCACAGTAAATAATTAAAGATATTTTAATTATTAAAATAGAAAGACAAAGTTGGCGACACAGTTGGCGCAGTGGCTGAGCGATCGACTTCTGCGCAGCGTGTTGCGGGTTCGATTCCCGCCCAGGGTAAACATTTGTGTGAAGAGCACTTGTGTTTGCCTTGTGTCTGGGTGTTGTTTATCTATTTAAGTATGTATTTTAAAAAAATGTATTTGTGTATGTATATTAGCTGTCTGACACCCATAGTACAGGGTCTCCCTAGTTTGGGGTCAGATGGCCGTGTGTCAAAATGTGAACATATGAAAAAAAAAAAAAAAGTTAACAAAACTGGCCAATTGCGAGTCCGACTCGCGCACGATGGGTTCCGTACCATTATCTACACAACATTAGATATCGAGAAAAAAACGGCAAATAACCACGTTTGTTGTATAGGAGCCCCCACTTAAATATTTATTTTATTCTGTTTTAGTATGTGTTGTTATAGCTGCAAAACAAATACATGATTTGTGAAAATTTCAACTGTCTAGCTATCACGGTTCATTAGATACAGCCTAGTGACAGATGGACATTGGCGTCTTAGTAATAGGGTCCCGTTTTTACTCTTTGGGTACGGAATCCTAAAAAACGCATGGTGTACAGGGTTAATCAATCAGATGGCGTTATATATGTGATGTAAGGTAGGACTCAGCATGAATACAACCCCAAAAGTAGTACATACCTGAAAGCCGACAACTGCCTTCTCTGCCTGTTCCCTCACAAGGGGATCCTGGGATTCGTACAGCTGTTTGCATAGCAGCTCTATCTGTATCACCTCCTGCAAACAAACATTAAATATCTATACTTATACAGCTCAACTGACTAATTAGCAGACACAATAGTTAAACAATGGACGCCGGACTCCTTGAGGCCTTTGTACAGATAAAGGGTAAGACTGACGTTTATTTGTTTGTTTGGTTGAACGCGCTAATCTCAGGATCTACTGGTTCGAATTGAAAAATTGTTTTTGTGTTGGATAGTCCATTTATCGAGAAAGGCTATGGATAGGCCCATGCGAAGCCAGGTCGGGTCGCTAGTAATCCATACTATCCATACTTTAATATTATAAATGCGAAAGTAACTCTGTCTGTTACACTTTCACGATAAAACATAAACCGATTTTAATGAAATTTGGCATAAAGATAGCTTGAATCACAGATATAGATAGACCTAGATAACGCAAGAGCAACTACTTCGCGTGCCTAGTTTCGTGCCTAGCTTACGTACAAAAATCGTAAGTAACAAAATAAAGTAAATGTTTCCATCCATCGGTAAGTCATTTTGTGATTAATATTATGCGTAATTTATTTAAAAAACTATTATTTTTAATCTAATACCCTCAGTAATACCTGGTAATACCAAATTTGAGGAATAGAATTCTGACGTCATAATAGGTAGTCAAAAAATGGCACGCTTGGTTTTCATACAGATCGTGATACTTGCATTATCTAGAGTCTATCTATATCTGTGGCTTGAACCCTGGGGAAGGGCATAGGCTACTTTTTAATCCGTGGTTTCGGCATCCGCGATAACCGATATTCACGTGGGGTCGCGGGCAAAAGCTATTCCATACTAATCCATACTCCCATACTAATATTATAAATGCGAAAGTAACTTTGTCTATTACGCTTTCACGATTAAATGACTGGACCGATTTTGATGAAATTTGGTATGACAATAGCTTGAACCCTGGGGATGGACATAGGCTACTTTTTAATCCGCGACTTCGTCTACATCTGCGATAACCGAAATTCACGTGGACAAAGTCGCGGGCAAAAGCTGGTTAATTATAAGTCAAGTATCATAAGTCCGGTTGGAAAAACCAGACTGTAAACTTTAATAATAATAATAATATGTGGGGACATTTTTCACACACGGCCATCTGACCCCAAACTAGGGAGACCCTGTACTATGGGTGTCAGACAGCTGATATACATACACAAATACATTTTTTTTTGTAAATACATACATATAAATATAATTTTAAAATTCTCCCGCCATTAAAAAGTTAGGCTAGCCCCGAGTGGCATAGGCTGCCGCGGCTTGCCGTGTGGTGCGGGCAGCGAATAGCACCACCTTATTTCTACCCATGGGTGTTGTAGAAGGCAACAGAGGGATATTGACCAGAAGATGGGCAGCAGCGTCCTTCTGAGTACCATAACACCTACTGCGATTGCCAGCATTACAGCCATTACGACTGAACCCCCTTTTGGGGGAGACCTTTGTCCAGCAGTGGGCGTCTTAAGGTTGACTGACATGTGTGTATGATATAGGTTATATTTTTTTATTAAAAAGAATAAAGTTTTGAAATACAAAGTTTTAGCTGGAGTTAAAGTTAAATCTCATTCAGTAACAAGACGGTATGATTTTGAATGTGGCTAAGATAAAGTCTTATAGATGTTATGTGGTTCATGGGACAGGGAAAGGGTTAAGCTATGGTTGCCCCAGACGGTCTGTGGATGGGTATCTATCCATTTCATACTGAAACCTATTTGTGCCTAGAAAACCAAGTATAACCTACATACCCTTTGACAATTGTTATGGGTAGTAAGTAGTAGCCAGAAAGTCAGACAACCAGTGATTTATGGAGGTCAGATAGGCAGTCGCTCCACATAAAACACTGTTATTCAGCGTAATCCAGTTAAGACAGGAAGCCGACCCCAAAATATTATGTAGGAAAACGCTAGGCAAGTGGTAGTTTTGAAAAATGTGCTAATAACAATCTGTTTCTTGATTGATTAAATTAGAGTTGTTTTCTACAAAGAATTATATACTTTAAAGAGAAATTATAGCAAGATAATTTTGATGTGTTATGACAAATAATGTCATATTTAACCTTATTTTCACAATTTTGTTTGAGAAACTATTTGTAATGTAAAATTTTTTTTAGTTTTTAAGTAGGACTGAAAATAGCTTTTAACCACAGAAACTTGTAAAATCGTTAGCATACTTCTGGAATTTACTGGTGTCCTTCAAAATACCTAGAAACATGAACTAAATCTAATAAATAAATATGCGATACTTTACAAAAGTTATGATTGAAACATTTCTCAGCATAACAAAGTAGAAAGAAAGTAGAACATTACAAACGGTTTATCGGTAAAAGGGGCAGAAAGCAACAAATTCAGGTACAAGTTTAGATTACATTTTCAAGGATAAGATGTGTAAACATCGCATTATAACCAAAGTGCCGGCAATATCATACAATAACTTACTCTTTAAAGATGAATAGACACTTTTATAATTAATAAATTACTAAAACAACGCCGTTTTATGAATGAAATTCAAGAAATATCGCTTCGCGGATGAAACACCAAAATACAGAGACGAAATTAATGAAAATCAGGGCGGCACTAAAAAAAAATTATCACTTATTTAAAATAGTGATTTTTATGTAAAGTTAAGTGCCTTATTTACTATCAATTCATTTAAAATCATTTATAAATCATAATATTTTGGTTCTCACCTGTTCTTCAGCCATCTTTGTTATTTTCTTGCATTTGAAATGACGTTTCGTTACATCAAAGTTGTCTACGGAACAGATTTTGATTTGTTTATTTACAAATCTATAAATACTACAGTTATTAAAATTCAAAATGTCTTTGATTATTCAGTGTTTTCTAAACCATTCAAATATTATCTATCTATAAATATTTGATTTCAATGTACGTGTGTAGCGTTAAGTGTAAGATTAGTTACAACAACAAAACGAAACGAAACGTTGCACACAAAACTCAAGGAAGGTCTTTGGTCTCGTTCAATAAATTGCGTTCAATTTTGAATGTTTTATTTCTCTCTTTGATTTAGTAATGCGGTTTTTATTTTGCACGTGTAACCGCTAGCTTATTGCATAATAAAATTAAATACCTACTAGTCTGCACTTATATTTACTAATACTACCCAATTATCATAAATGACGCCTAAATAGACGTAGCCATGATTTCACTTCAGCTTCTTTGTAACCTGGGAATCGAACCAACGTTCAGCAGTGACGGCTACGAGACCACGAAACCAAGGAGGTAGTCATTAGTTTTACGCCATGTCTACAGACGGACAGACGGTAGAAGCAGCAGATATGTTTTGGAGTGGAGACCGCGTTTAGACAAGCTTAGTGTGACATGCCCTGCGGTACGATGAACTGACGATTTGAACAAGGTGGCTGGCAGCGGATGTATGCGGGCTGCCCAAAACCGAGTTGGTTAGCGGTCTTTGGGGGATGCATTATGCATTGGGTGGCATACATATTTTCGCCCTACTATGCGGCTTACCATAGTCCTACGAATTTCAGGGGGTCTTGGATACCGTAACGAAAGCAGCAGGAACAAAAATCCATACTTCTCTTCTCCTTATTCTTTTCTCTTCTTCTTTTTAGTATCAACTTCTTCTTCTTTCTCATCTCTTCTCTTTTTTTTCGATTTTGTATGAAAATGCATTCCGTTTAGCTTTCCGCGTCTATTCAGTATTTGCGGTAAACAGGTTTGAAATAAGGACAAATGTGTCTTTCTCATGCGAATGCTATAGATGATAGAGTACATCAGAACCATCCGTGTACAGCGCTGTTCCGCCGCAGAGCTGTACGCGTTCGCAACCTGTCGACGGCGAGTGTGGAACAGACCAAGTTCAGCACCGATTTCTCCAAAGTGGGTCGACCCACTACTGAAGTGTGCGTTTTTATTTATCGTTTAATTGTTTCTAAGATTCGAGTTTCTAAGCGGGCAGGGGGACGGGCGGCGGCGGCGGGCGGTGCGGGAGCGGCAGGATCTAATGCGTAAAATCAAATGGACCGGCCGTGCGGCCCTCGAAACCAGCGGCGTGGGGGCGGGCAATGAGCGGTGCACTCCAGTCAAGTGGTGACCGCCCGCGCGTCTGCATTGCAGTGTTGTGCAATTTATTTTTGTGATGTGTCGAAATAAATTTGAATCAAAAAGATGTTGTCGCCGTTGTTCAGACATTTCGTTCGCGAATAAAAACCAATATCTCGACGACACAACACTACGCCGCTATAGTGCCGCGCGATCTGCCCGCATCGTACACGCACACCTCGCACCCGTTTATATTACTAGTGACTTTCGAAGGTTAGCCGAACAGCGGGTGCAAGGCGTACCTAGGGCGGGTGCAACGCGTGAGCGGGGTGAGCGCGGGGTTGGCTTAAGACAGGCGCGAGGCGTGCGAGAGGCGGGCGCGTGGTGTGTGCGATTAGACTTCGATATATGCAATTTGAGATCTATTAATGTGTCATAACACTCAAATTATATAGGTACAACAAATTTCAAAGCGGGTGATAAGCGGGCCCTGGGGTGTGATTCTGTAAAACCTCATTCTAAACTTCGAATCTGAATCCGCTGTGACTTTCTTGGTTGGCATTCTAAAAACTCGGTTGATAAATCGAATTTACACTAGCGCCACCCTTGCGAGCGTGTCAGCGAGTTGAACTAAATTGACAGATAAAGTATGAGTTGACGTAAGAAGTGGCATTCTGTAAGGTAATTTCTCCCTTCTCCGTCACTTCGCACTCGAACCCGATTCAAAGTGTCAAATATATCAAGGTCATTTTGAACCTTATGCGAAGAGAGAGTGAATAGCGATGTGAGATGCGAGTTGTTTGAATTTTACAGAATCTACCTACTGACATACGTGGCGTGCGCGAAGAGGGCGAGTGTCGTCTGAACGCGGCATGCTAGAAGCAGAACTGTATAAAGGTCGTAGCACACTTATCAAATCGGAAACGGATCGTAACCGTATCGACTCTTGCCGTTTAGTATTCTTTGTA
Organism: Charanyca ferruginea; assembly: GCA_947361185.1. Taxonomy (NCBI): domain Eukaryota; kingdom Metazoa; phylum Arthropoda; class Insecta; order Lepidoptera; family Noctuidae; genus Charanyca; species Charanyca ferruginea. The sequence continues at coordinate 9,457,542 of OX376080.1, read as the reverse complement.
TAAAACTCCTTACTGCAAAGCACACTAATTGGAATCGTAACGTAAACGACTCGCCTCGGGACAAGCTCACGAACCGCGGTGCGGCGCGTGGTCAACCAGCGGTCTCCGCGCCTACGGCTCGTCATCTACGCGCTTACGCCTCTACGTCGCGGCGTCGCCGCGCTTGTGTCTCTCACCCCTCCCGCGACCTGCCTGCAGCACAATATTGTTGCCACACGTGCTGTCATTCACAAGGCAACTTCCAGTCTTGTTACGCGCGTGTTTGATCTGGTGCCAGCCAGGAAAACCAGCGGTCGGCGAGCCGTAAACGCGGCGTCGCCTAGTCGTAGCTGAGTCGACGTATCGGAGCTGCTGATCCGTTTTGGTTACGTTGCTTACGTTATGTTGACACCTGTTTGACGGCGAGGCGAATGGCGATACGGTGACGATCCCTTTCCGATTTGATATGTGTGCTACGACCTTTAATGTGATGAAACGCGAAACGCGAATGGAGCTGGATACATGTAATATTATACTTCCATACTAATATTATAAATACGAAAGTAACTCTGTCTGGTACGCTGTCACGATGAAACGGCTGAACCGATTTTGCGGTATGAAAATAGAACCCTGGGGAAGGATATAGGCTACTTTTTAATTAATCCACGACTTTGACTGCATCTGCGATAACAGACATATATACACAAAAGCTAGTATTATACATAAATATTACCCTAATACACATACATATAGCCCGTCACAGACGTAGCCATAATACATATTAATATAATTCATAGCAAGGCATATTAATATATATTTAAAAAAAGTGAAACAAACAACGATCGCAGACGTAATAAGGGCAAAAATATATTAAGTATTATATTATAGCTACCGTGTGTGGTGTGGTGGCTAGCTATAATATATATTATAGCTACGTATGTGACGGGCTTTAAGCGGTTCTATTTATTAGAAATAGCCAACATTGCTGGCAGCATAAAATAAGAAGAGAAAACCAAATTATCGAACGACGTTAAACAATCAAAATTTTTACAAAACAGCCGGAACAAAAGCATTTCATGTCAAATCATTTTTTGTAGCTTCGTCATTATTCAAGAAAATGTAATATCTAAATTAATTTTCGCTGATTATCATTCCAAATTAAAGTAACTTTACAAATATGCTACGAACAACTATAACAAAAATAAGGAAAGTCTGTACAACAGGCTTCATCCCTCGTGTTTTGTGTGGAGATCATTGTACACCAGGCAAGTATTTTATTTTTAATAATTCCTATAGAAGTAGTAGGAGGGTTTTGGAGAAGACACCTAGCGAATCCGGAACTGAAGTACTTAATCGTTCCAGTATTGCAGTTTTTTTTTTGTTCTGACTGTACCTGGGAACTTTCTAGGTAGCTACGGAGATGTTAAAAAAGTCAAAGTTCCAGCTTTTTTAGGGATCCGTACCTCAAAAGAAAAAAACGGAACCCTTATAGGATCACTTTGTTGTGTCTGTCGGTCTGTCTGTCAAGACCCTTTATCTCGGGAACACATAGAGGTATCGAGTTGAAATTAAAACCATATACTCAAGTCTACGGTCCGTTGATGCTGTAACAAAATTAACCCTCTATGTTAACGTGAAAAAAGATACGCCCGTTTATGTCACAAAAAACGCATTTATAACATTATGTAGATTAAAGTATGGATTAGTATAGAAGTATGGATGTGTACCAACAAATATGTACGGAACCCTCGGTGGGCGAGTCCGACTCGCACTTGTCCGGTTTTTTTTACTATACCTAGTTTTAAATGTCATACCGTAAAATGGGGCTATTTGGTACAAAAAGTAACTCGCTACATCGCAACAAGTTTATCAAACTTTTATGATAATCTTATATATAAAATTCTCGTGTCACAGTTTTCGTTCCCGTACTCCTCCGAAACGGCTTGACCGATTCTGATGAAATTTTTTGTGCATATTGGGTAGGTCTGAGAATAGGCCAACATCTATTTTTCATCCCCTTTTTTCACCCCTTTTTCATCCCCCATCCAAATGTTAAGGGTTAGGGTAGGGTAAGTGTAGGGTAGGTGTAGGGTAGGTGTAGGGTAGGTGTAGGGTAGGTGTAGGGTAGGTGTAGGGTAGGTGTAGGGTAGGTGTAGGGTAGGTGTAGGTAAATAGGCAGGTAAGTAGGTAGATCGGGACAGGACAACGTCTGTCGGGTCAGCTAGTTGACAATAAATATCAATTTTGGATGTAAGTGTATGTTAACGAGGTTTTTTTTTTAAATGTCAGCCTTTCCAAATAACCCTTAGGGTACGGTTAATTGAAATAAAAAAACTGCCTACTTCGAGACGAGGGCACGGCGCGGCTCCTCCCAAGCGGCACACTCTACCAGCGTATGCCGCGCCTTGTCCTCCCGGCAGTAGACGCCAGTGGTGACACCGGGCGTCCAGGGGGCCAAGTCTGCTATTTTTATAATTTCGTCATTCCAACACGATCCCATTGTCATTTTGCTAAAAGTTCGTAATCTGCTAAATCCACAATGGTCGATCATTGTTCGGTCAATGGTCTCGTGATAGAATTGTGTTATAATGACATTGTCAACAAATTTGAACATTTATTCATGCCAGATTTCATTTAAATATATTTTTACATATTGTTTATAAGTGTTATAAGCAATCTGAAGTAGTAATAAGTTTGTAAACTAAGTCCGTGTCATCCTTGCGCAGGGGCCATGCTAATCTTCTCTGTACCGTTCCAATTTTAGTATATATACTGCCGAAGTACATATACTAAAATTGTGTACGAGATTACCATTCTATATCATTTCTTTCAATGGCGTGTTGGTGGTTGACCATTGGAAAGTCATAATGACGCCATTATATTAGTAGATTACCAAAGTTGTCAAAATCAACAATTATAAAATCAATGACAGACCATTCTGACACTATTGTAATAGCAGACTTGAGGCCCTGTAGGTCGATTCACTCTCACTTCGCATAAGGTACAAAATGACCTTGGTATATTTGACACTTTGAATCGGGCTCGAGTGCGAAGTGAGCGCCAAAGTGACGGGGAAATTACCTTACAGAATGCCACTTCTTACGTCATCTCATACTTTATCTGTCAAAATCTCCCTGTCAATTTAGTAAAACTCGCTGACGCGCTCGCAAGGGTGGCAAGTGAAAATTCGAAATATCAGCAGAGTTTTTAGAATGCCAATCAAGAAACTCAAAGCGGATTCAGATTCGAAGATTAGAACGAGATCTTACAGAATCACACCCCTGCTCCCTGTTTATGCGACACAGCCCACAGCTACTTCCCGAAGCAACCATGCCCCGAGAGCACCTGCGTCACCCGAAACGACAGGGAGCCGTGCCTCCTCCCGAGCCAGCGCTCGAGCAATGTCCGGACCGCCTCGATGATGGTAGGGCGCGAAAGCCTGTCCCGCCATTCCGCCACCAGAATCTCGCGAAGCTGAGACCGACGCAGCTCCATGTGTCGCTGCATCGGTCGCTCGCCCCGCGCCCGCGCTTCCTCACTCCACCGTTACAGTGACGCGAGTACTTTTATCTCCAGGTCCCAGGGCGGGGATCCGGCCAGTGTACAAGCTGCCTCGTAGGAGATCGTGCGATATCCCCTGATGACTCTGACGGCCATCGCTCGCTGTGGCTTCCGCAGCACGGCGATGCTTCCGGCCGTCAGGTCTGCCGCTCAGATCGGGGCCCCGTACAGCGCCATCGATCGCACGATCCCCACGTAGCGCCCCGGCCGCGCACAACAACTTGGGCGCCCGCCGCTGGAAGTGGGGGCCGAAATCCCACCGACTGTCGAGCACCAATCCCAGGTACTTTATGGTTGACTCGACAGCTATTCGGGCTCCACCGAGCACAATGTGTGATCCCGGCGGCGGCGCACGCCGGGGGCCGTGAAAGTTCACGGCCTTCGACTTGTTAATGGCCACCTCCAGGCTGAGGCGCCGGATGGGGCTCACCACCTGTGATATCGCCAGCCGTCGCAACGCTGCCTCTCTGTACGAGCTCTCCCGGGCCGTGACCAGCGTGTCGCCAGCATAACACGTCAGGTCCTCGCCCGGCTGGAGCTCGCCCCTCAGCACTCAGTCGTACTCGATGTTCCACAGGGGCGGTCCTAAGACGGAACCCTGCGTCCCACGTAGGGTGACACACCTCCGACAAATAAGTTCCAACGATGCGGCGGAGGTAGGAAGGCACTCGACGATAGCGCAGTGCCTCTCGTATACAACTCCAGGGCATGGTGTTGAAGGCGTTGGAGGTTTCCAAGGACACCGCTAGCATCACCCCGCCCCCAACGATGCGGCGGAGGTAGAAAGGCACTCGACGATAGCGCAGTGCCTCTCGTATACAACTCCAGGGCAGGGTGTTGAAGGCGTTGGAGATTTCCAAGGACACCGCTAACATCACCCCGCCCCGGGACACCGTTTCCTTCGCTAGGACTCTCACCCTCGATACAGATTGTATGGTGGAGCGCCCAGGCCAAAAACCGACTCTCGTCCAGGTCCGGCCCCTCTTCACACAAGTGGCCGACGAGGCGGGCGGCTATTATTCGCTCAAACACGCCGCGTACGCGGAGGGCGAGTCCGCAGGGCGCCCAGCCTACCTGAGCAGGACCAGACGACCAGATTTCCACAAAGTGGGAAACTGGCCCAGCTCAGGGCACACTGTAAAGACTCCTCTCTACTTGGCCTTGTATCCCGTCAGGTCCCGGGGCCACGTTCTTGGCTCGGAGCCGCAACACGGCCACCCCTATCTCTGCCTGTGTCACCTCTGGGACGCTCATGGCGTTCTCCTCTGTGGACTCTGCGTCTGTGGGCAAAGCCATATGCTCCGCTCGTGCGTGTGCTATTAACTACACCTACCCTACACCTACCCTACACCTACCCTACACCTACCCTACACCTACCCTACACCTACCCTACACCTACCCTACACCTACCCTACACCTACCCTACACCTACCCTACACCTACTTTACACCTACCCTACACCTACCCTACACCTACCCTACACCTACCCTACACCTACCCTACACCTACCCTACACCTACCCTACACCTACCCTACACCTACCCTACACCTACCCTACACCTACCCTACACCTACCCTACACCTACCCTACACCTACCCTACACCTACCCTACACCTACCCTACACCTACCCTACACCTACCCTACACCTACCCTACACCTACCCTACACCTACCCTACACCTACCCTACACCTACCCTACACCTACCCTACACCTACCCTACACCTACCCTACACCTACCCTACACCTACCCTACACCTACCCTACACCTACCCTACACCTACCCTACACCTACCCTACACCTACCCTACACCTACCCTACACCTACCCTACACCTACCCTACACCTACCCTACACCTACCCTACACCTACCCTACACCTACCCTACACCTACCCTACACCTACCCTACACCTACCCTACACCTACCCTACACCTACCCTACACCTACCCTACACCTACCCTACACCTACCCTACACCTACCCTACACCTACCCTACACCTACCCTACACCTACCCTACACCTACCCTACACCAACCCTACACCTACCCTACACCTACCCTACACCTACCCTACACCTACCCTACACCTACCCTACACCTACCCTACACCTACCCTACACCTACCCTACACCTACCCTACACCTACCCTACACCTACCCTACACCTACCCTACACCTACCCTACACCTACCCTACACCTACCCTACACCTACCCTACACCTACCCTACACCTACCCTACACCTACCCTACACCTACCCTACACCTACCCTACACCTACCCTACACCTACCCTACACCTACCCTACACCTACCCTACACCTACCCTACACCTACCCTACACCTACCCTACACCTACCCTACACCTACCCTACACCTACCCTACACCTACCCTACACCTACCCTACACCTACCCTACACCTACCCTACACCTACCCTACACCTACCCTACACCTACCCTACACCTACCCTTCTTCTTCTTTTCGAATCGATGGTTTTCCTTTATGCTAGACTACTTGGGCCCAGTAGGTAGACACATTTATCGCAGCATCAGTGGCGTTTTTAATGTCCTCTAAGGTGCAGGTGTAGGTGACCCTGAACAGACAATGGCCCACTTACTACAGTGCCCAAAGTGCCCCTACACCTACCCTACACCTACCCTACACCTACCCTACACCTACCCTACACCTACCCTACACCTACCCTACCCTACACCTACCCTACACCTACCCTACACCTACCCTACACCTACCCTACACCTACCCTACACCTACCCTACACCTACCCTACACCTACCCTACACCTACCCTACACCTACCCTACACCTACCCTACACCAACCCTACCTCTTAACATTTGGATGGGGGATGAAAAGGGGGGGGAAAAATGGGGATGAAAAATAGATGTTGGCCGATTCTCAGACCTACCCAATATACACAAATATTTCATCAGAATCGGTCAAGCCGTTTCGGAGGAGTACGGGAACGAAATCTGTGACACGAGAATTTTATATATTAGACTAGCTGACCCGACAGACGTTGTCCTGTCCCGATCGACCTAATGGGGGATGAAAAAGGGGTGAAAAAAGGGGATGAAAAATAGATGTTGGCCTATTCTCAGACCTACCCAATATGCACAAAAAAATTCATCAGAATCGGTCAAGCCGTTTCGGAGCAGTACGGGAACGAAAACTGTGACACGAGAATTTTATATATTAGATTACAAAACTTTAAGGTTCTTATCCAATTGGGAAAATTTGACAATAGGGTATTTTACTCTTTAAGAGAAAAAAATTATAAATATGTTATTGAGACAGTTTCGGCATAAAGCATTTAGAAAATGTAAGTTTTAGTTCATAAAATAACAAAATTATTTTTTAAATTCAATTCAAAGTCAAATATTTTTAATCTGTTATAAAACACCATAAAATAGTAGCGGCCATGTTATTACGCTGTACGGCTGTGTTACAACAAAAAATTTACAACTGTCAGTCAACCGATTACCGTTTATAGGCTTTGTACTTTTATTATTTTCATAACCAACGTAATTTTTTAATTATTACACATATTACAAAATATGATTTCAATTATTTTTAAATTAATACAATTGTCATATTTAATACGAGCGCATTTGATACAAAACGAACTGACGTCATTTCTGCTGAACAATATGGCGTCCAGTAAGAGGCGTTTTAGTTTAATTACGCGCGAAATTTGAAAATTTAAAAGTTAGATGCATTTTTATGGCACTTAAAGATTGAATAAAAAATAATTGTTTTTTTTTGTTGGCATATTAGCACTACAGAATTTCATTGAAAAACTTTTCAAAATTGGGTGTAATACCCTATTTGGTATGGCTTGATGTGCCATCTATCAGTATAGTATCTGCATTAAATTCAATAAAGTGTAAAAATGTCTTGCTCGGTTTAGTTTAATAGGTTGTAACTTTCAAACTTTTTAAATGGCGAAGTGGCAAAAATGGCGAAAAAAGCCTGCAATAAAAATTTAAATCAGAAATTCGTATTCAAACATTTTTGTACCTATTTAATGTATTTTTACAAGTAAACTCATGGCTTTTTTCGCTATTTTTTCAGTTTCGTATGCTGTGATAAGGACAGCTCCGAAAAGCACAAAAGCTTCAGACGGTACCGAAAAAGATGGCGCCGATATTGTGCTGGGACCAGGGGATGAGCTCAGAATTGATACCATAAAGAAAAACGACGGAAACGAAATTATTGCAAATCATAAAAGACCACTCTCCCGTCAAGAAAGATGCCAAAAAGTAATAGATGAAGCTTTCGGGACTGGAAAAAGTACGGATGATCGAGAGCGTGTTCAGAACGACCTGTATTGCTACCATAGTGTCAACACTGCAGAGACAAAACGTGAAATCATCGAATCCGAGAAGGCAGCAAAACTTGCAGAAAAAAAACCTAAATTAGAGCCAGCTATTATTGTTGATGACAGAACAGAGTATGGCATGTTCCAAATGTCTCGTGAGCTAATTATTGAAGATGAAGTTGATGAACAAAAAATGGAAAAACAAAACATGTCCAGTATTAGAGAACCAAACTTGGATATGTCGTTGGAAAATTTAGAGAAAACCCATAAAGAACCCATGCAACTCAAAGGTGCCAAAGCTGAAAAAAATATAGATAAGGATGTTATAGACAGTGGAGCAAATAAAGTGAATTCTAACATTGATACTCAGGCAACGGAAATGCTGAAATTGCATCATAAGGAAGTAAATAAAGCAGATACGCCTAACATAGTTAATGCCACCACTACCGAAGAGCACAAGGAAGGAGTAACTCAAAAACTGGAAAGCATAGAAGAAACTCCGTTAGTTGAAACCACCAAGCCAGACAAAATTGAAGGGTTTAATGTGGCTCCAAAGGTTTTGGAAAACATGGGACCTACATATAATATCTCTAGTAGTGGAAATGTAACCCTCCTATCAGGGGATTTCTCAGATGCCCTAGACGAAGTGGCCAAACGTTGTTTGCACAGCCCAGTCGGTAAGATAGACGAAATGTTGATAAACGAATTGGAAAACCTTGAAGTACATACTACTTGTAATACTGGAAGCAAAAGTCCCGCAGTTGACATTGAAGATGATCTAGTCCGAATGAACGTATTCAAAAACACAACGAAGCAAGCAAAACGTCACAACAATAAAGATCATGTCAATAGGTTTCATACATCAGTTGAACCAATGCATAAAAGAGAAACTAAATTAGCAGTTTTAAATGAACAAACAGAGGAAACCACTTTAAGAAACCAAGAAGAATCGCTTAGAGACGCTGAAGTCATGCTTAATGAAGTAAGCCCAATCGCATCGCATAACCCAAACTTTCCAAAAATCGTAATCGAGCCATCAGTCAATTGCAATTATACAAAAGATGTGAGCGGTGAACAAGAACAACTAGAATCATTAAACCATCATGAACACACCAAAAAAATAATCGGAGAAGATGACTCACCATTGATAAATAATATCGGTTTTTTTAGACAACCTCAAGAATTACCATTATCTATGGATGATGTAAAAGATAAAAGCGCTGAACCGGAACTACCAGCACCATTAAAGTCTCGCAAACGTGAAAATTTATACAAAAGTGATTGGCTTGATTTAAGAAACGCTGAAGAATTGCCTAGAGAGAATGATGGAAAAGGTTTAGGCATTCAACAACAACAACTAGCACCGTTACAGTGTCACCAACATAGTAATTTATTCGAAGCAGATAACAAACAATTCATAAACAATTCGCTTGATTTAAAAAACGCTGAAGGATTGCCTGAAAAGGAAATCTCATTCTCACTACAAGAGCCATCAGCCAATAGGAATTATGCAAAACATGTGAGCGCTGAACAGAAAATGAGTGAAGATATGGATCGGTTAACTGTCGAGGCAGTTGATACAGCGGTAGAAAGTAATTCAGCTAAAGTGTTTAACCCCGAAGTGGTATTGTTACAGTCATCACATGATGTATCTGATATCACTAATACATCAAACAATACCTGGGACGAACAACCAACACCAGTTCTTAAGTATTACTCAAAAAGGGCGAGCTACAGAGGAAAGAAAAGAAAATATGGTAGTTCAAGACACTCTGGATATTGGCAGCGAAATGCTGATCACGGGAGTGAAGAAGGACGTCCAATTTCATCACTTCACACTGAAATTGTAAATCGGCAAATTGCAGAACCATTAACATTAGAAAATCGACCGACACCCGAAAGTAACAGTTTTTGCGCTAAACAAGAAATTACAGAAAATGTGCCTCATTTACATATAACTAACATACCATACTTACACGATTATGAAAAAACTAATTTCACGAACCTCTACGACCACAGTTCAAATAGACACGACGAAGAATCTCATTATTCTGAACAGTTTGGCCAACCACTAAAAGGTCAATCTGAATACAAAACGGTATTGCAGGATATTGATCCAACACAAATTACTGTGAATAAACTCTTTCCAAGAATGTCATTTAGAAATTTCAGCTTGCCAAGTTCCAAATGGGACGTAAACATAGACAAACAGAATAGAAATAAGGTAATATCATCATGTTTAGATGAGGTGCAGCAGAAAACTAGCTCAATAGAAGAAGCAAACCCAAACACAGAGCAAGTCACTGTTAAAGCCATTTTGCCAAACGAGATATTGGAGCAATCAGACCTGACAATAATGGCTTCACCGAAACGAGGGTTGGCTTACCAAAAGGGAATATCTAATCTTATGGAAAGCGAAGATTACCAGGCCAAACAGTTTTTAGGTAATGATCCGGAAATGAAATACGAGAACTCACCTCAAGAAACACAAACAATAGTTGAGGCTTCACCGAAACCAGGGTTGGCGTACCAAAAGAGCACTAATCCTGTAGATGTCACCGAGGAAATAGAAAGCGAAGATTACCAGGTCAAACGATCTTTAGATTATGAACATCCGGTAATGAAATACGAGAACTCACCTACAGAAGCACAAACAATAGTTGATGCTTCACCGAAACCAGGCTTGAGTTACCAAACGAGCACTAATCTTGTAGATGCCACTGAGGAAATAAGTAGCGAAGATTACCAGGTCAAACGATCTTTAGATTATGATTATCCGGTAATTAAATATGAGAACTTACCTACAGAAACACATTCAATAGTTGATGCTTCACCGGAACCAGGGTTGACTTACCAAAAGAGCACTAATCTTGTGGATACCACCGAGGAAACAGAAAGCGAAGATTACCAGCCCAAACGATCTTTAAATTATGATCCGGAAGTGAAATACGAGAACTCACCTCCAGAAACACAAACAATAGTTAAGCCGGCTCTCGACAGATTGTCAAACCAAGATGAGAATGTTGCCAAAGCAGCTCTTTACAATTTGTCAAACTTAAGTGAGAATGCTGCCAAACCGGCCCTCTACAATTTGTCGAACCAGGGTGAGAACTTTGTCAAACCGGCTTTCGACAATTTGTCGGACCAAGGTGAGAACTTTGCCAAACCGGCTCTCGACAATTTGTCGAACCAAGGTGAGAATGCAGCAAAACACGCTCTCGACCATTTGTCGAACCAAGGTGAGAACTTTGCGAAACCGACTCTCGACAGTTTGTCGGACCAAGGTGAGAACTTTGCCAAACCGGCTCTCGACCATAGGTCAGACCATGGTGAGAACTTTGTCAAACCGGTTCCCGACCATTTGTCAGACCATGGTGAGAACTTTGTCAAACCGGCTAACGACCATTTGTCGGACCATGGTGTGAACTTTGTCAAACCGGCTCTCGACAATTTGTCGAACCAAGGTGAGTATGCAGCAAAACACGCTCTCGACCATTTGTCGGACCGAGGTGAGAACTTTGCCAAACCGGCTCTCGACCATTTGTCAGACCATGGTGAGAACTTTGCCAAACCGGCTCTCGACCATTTGTCGGACCATGGTGAGAACTTTGTCAAACCGGCTCTCGACCATTTGTCGGACCGAGGTACGAACTTTGCCAAACCGGCTCTCGACCATTTGTCGGACCATGGTGAGAACGTTGCCAAACCGGCTCTCGACCATTTGTCGGATCAAGGTGAGAATGCTGCCAAACCGGTTCTCGGCCATTCGTCGAACCAAGGTGAGAATGTTGCCAAACCGGTTTTTGGCCATCTGTCGAACCAAGGTGAGAATGCTGCCAAACCGGCTCTCGATAATTTGTCGAACCAAGGTGAGAATGCTGCCAAACCGGCTCTCGATAATTTGTCGAACCAAAGTGGAAATGCTGCTAAACTGACTCTCGACAATTGGTCGAAACTGGATGAGAATGTTGCCAAACAGGCTCTCGACAACCTGCCGAACCTCAATGAAGACGTCTCCTTGTCTGAATTGCTACGAAGAGTAAGGCTAAGGAATCGAATAATGTCGCTCATTAGTGGTAATAAATTGATGGTCCAGGTGGATCCTGTCGTAGGTAAATGCCACAGAAAGGCTCCTCGCTGCCCGCCCACAGCACCGAGGTCTCCGCCAATGAATCCAGTCCCTCCGCCTCCACTCGGTCTGCCTATGCTGAAGCCAAAGCCACCTGCTTGTAAACCTAAGAGGAAGCCTAAATCTATGAAGTGTTCTGTCTGTGACTTTCCTCATTTATGCGGTGTACAGATAGAGGACTCTGCATCACAAGAAATGGAATTGGTTTATGATTTGCTCGTTAATTCGTCACAGGCAGATAATGAAGTTATAGATCGTTTTCAGAGTTTGGGATGGACATTGACGGAAGTTTTGCGACAGGTTCAATCTAAGATCGAGACTATGTTTGCTAGAGATTATGAGCCGTGGGTACCAATTCCATCTTGGCCACGTGCGAAGAAAGTGGAGAAGAGGAAGTCGCAGCCGGGGTACTCAGGTGCCCCGCCGAGTGTCTCCGGTTGTCCGGTTTTCCCGAAGGCCCTTTCAACTAATAACCCAGAACCACCATGTTTGCCCAAATCTTGTGAAGGATTCCCTAGGAGAACGTTCTCTATGCTGGACTGTTTCCCAGTATCCCTGGGAAAAAATCAAGTGTACGATCTTGGACAATTTTAAACCATGCCATAATTTATTGTTATATATAAGTAATTTTTGGTAAACAGCGAAAATAAATTGTAAGTTACAATAATGCCTTTTTTTAAATCCTTTTTAAAAATGTCTTGCAAGTTGTAGCTATCAGTTGGTGATAAATTACTTAGACGAGACAATGGTGCCAATTCTGTTGTGCACGAACTAAATTAATTTTAACCTATTTATATCTTTCTCTCCAATAAAACAAGAAAGAGACATAATATTAATAAGAGCTGTCAATTTAAGTTTATCTAAAATGTTCATACAATTATAGTTGTCATTTCAGAACGTATTGCTTAAAAAACTAAAATAAACTAAACTACTAAACTACTTTACAAACTAAAGGCTGAATTTACAATTGTTTGAGAACTTTTACTAAAGGCCGACTCATTCAAAACCTCAAAATCAAATGTGGTCCTTCAATGGGAACGCAAACCTTAGTCCTTGTCTGTTGCCGTCCTTATCTTCAGCTGCCTGGCAGTAAGAGATGCCAAATGCCTAAAAATTTAGTTTGTGAACATGGGAATCGGCACCATTAACAAATATGTACCTACTCGTATTTAGACAAATTATACTTCATCCTAGCTTCTATAATAACTGCGTCTTGGTCTACGTAGGTTTCAGAATTAAGCCAAAATGATCCCACGGGAACATTAAATCGGGATAAATATTATCCTTTAATAAGTTACATTTCATTTCTTTCAACTGTTTGTAGAGTCATCATCATTTCAGTCGAAAAACGTCCACTGCTGGACATAGGCCTCCCCAAGGGGGGGGGGGGGGGGGTTTGCCATAATCGCCACGCTTGGCAGGCGGGTTGGCGACCGCAGTATGGTTGTAACAAAGGCACAGAGAACGCCGCTGCCCATTCTCTGGTAAGTCCCTTAGTCGCCTCTTATGCACCCACGGGAAGATATGGGATGGTGCTATTCTTTACGTTCGACACCACACGGACAAGTTTGTAGAGTACCTATAAAATATCATTTCGTCCTGATAAACTTCCGCATTTATAATTTTAGTAGGATTAGTGGGATAATCGTTGGGGCCCTTTTCCTGTCATGCGGATTTTCGTCCGCACGCGGATCTGATCCGCATGCAGGCTGCCCGCATCTTATCATTTCATAAGTACATGTTTTTCCTATCATGCGGGTAGCACGCGCGCGGATCGCGGATTGGCTGCGGGCGGCGTTCTTCTGCCTTCAGTGTTGTTTTTACTGTGACGCGGGTCGCACGCGTGGTTATAGTCACTGGCGACACGCACGACACTGCAGCGGCAAACGAAATCTTTGTCCTGCGTTGGCCAAGAGCGTGCTATCACCCGCGTGCGGACCAGATCCACGCGCGGGCGAAAACACACATGACAGGAAAAGGGTTCTTAGACAGACGCACTTGCTGTAGGTAGATTCTGTAAAATTCAAACAACTGTCATGTCACATCACTGTTCACTCTCACTTTGCATAAGGTTTAAAATGACCTTGATATATTTGATACTTTGAATCGGGTTCGAGTGCGAAGTGAGCGTCGAAGTGACGGGGAAATTACGTTACAGAATGCCACTTCTTACGTCATCTCATATTTTTTCTGTCAAAATCTCCGTTAATTTAGTTCAGCTCGCTGTCACGCTCGCAAGGGTGGCGCTAGTGTAAATTCGAATTACCAACCTAGTTTTTAGAATGCCAATCAAGAAACTCACAGCGGATTCAGATTCGAAGTTTAGAATGAGGTCTTACAGAATCACACCCCTGGCCGCAATGCGTCGCGTGCCGCATCATCAGGCCGCAGTATACAGTATAGAACTCATTTATATGCAATAAATGAAACCTCAAGTAGTAGGTACCAGTCCACAGAAGTAAAGCAAAATTAAATATTAAATTAAAAACCGAAAATTAAAAAAGTTAAATTTTCAAACAAAATAAATATGATAATAAATTCAGTTAAAGTAAACACACTGTTTAAAGACAACGTGCCTTGACCCCGGAGCGAATTAGGCAAGTAACTAGAATCGGTACATAACAGAGTCGTGATAGTTTTAGTTTTGCACTCCGTGGCAACGTCGCTTTTCAGTGAGGATTCAAGTTCATTGAGTCATTGACCTAGTGATCCAATTCTACATTATATTCAATTTAAATTTGTTCAAAATTAAAACTCTACTTTTTGACCTAATTACTGGACCGATTTCGTTCATTTTTTGTATATCGTCAGAAAAGGTGATATCAAGTACCTATGTCGTATAATTTATTGCATATATGTGGTCCCCATTCTGTATATGCGGTTGCCGCAACAGCACGCCGTATTCCGGCTAACCCTACCTATCGTCTCTTCTATTGCGGTTCCGCATGTCGCCATCAAATACAAGCATTTCTTTTCCAGTATATTGATGGCTATATGCAACAGCAATTATTATAAATTAATAACAATCGATGTGCGGCCCGCCACAGCTCCAAGGTAACCGGAGCTGGAGACGGCTGCAAGTCAGTGCCTTGATATCGAGCGGCTGTTGTGCGTTGTAGGTAGGTCTGTCTTAGAGCTCTGCCTCACCAAGACGCCATGGCGACGTCGCCGGCTACGTATCCAAGCAGTTAATATTGAAATGTATGGTACCTAACTCACTTGGCGACGGTTTGGCGACGTCGCCAAACCGTATTAACTGCTTGGATACGTAGCCGGCGACGTCGCCATGGCATATCCTAATGAGGCAGGGCTCTTAAAGTCATCTACATAGGTAACTCTCCAAGTTAGAATTACCCGTACTAAAATTTGACGTTTGATGTCAATATAACTAAAACATATGTTGATTGTAATGTACATACCTAATTCTTTAGGTAATTAATTAATTAATACGTGATCCAAGAGCTGGTTTTTACCTTGGTCAGACATTAAGCACTGCCATCCAACGTGGCAATGCTGCCAGTCTCTTGGGTACATTTCTAGTTGACGGCAATGTGGACTAATTCTATGATGCTTTATTGTTAGTCTTTTTTTTTAATTTATTACTTTTAAGTTTTTAACCGACTTCAAAAAGGAGGAGATTATCAATTCGGATGTTTATTTATATTATATTATTTTTTATGATGTTCGGGCATAACTATATATATAGACTGATTTGCAAAATTTTTTTTGTTCGAATGGGTTTTATTCCGAAATGGTCCCATAAAAATTTTATCAAAATTGATCCAGCCCTTTTTGAGAAAATCAACAAAATCCCAAAAAATACTTAGATGACGTTTTAAGTTTCTTCAATCTTTGGAGGACTTACAATCTCTTCCGATTTTTAAGAATAAGAATTGAAATCCACTACAGAACCCTAAATTTAAACAATAATTATCTTTTTACAATTTCTTTTCCAGTCCAGCACGAATCTTTCTTATACAGAAATTTCTTCAAAACTGAATGGACGAAACCGAAGTTTGATGTTAGCAAACCTCTAACGTCTTCGAGGGTTGGCTCTAAAGACCTGGACTATGAGGAACCTAATATTGCGAAGACGACTATACAGCCTCCTCGCATTAAAAAGAAAATAACATCTAAAGATATTACATTCTCGAAGACATCTCGTCCCAATGTAGAAGTTTCAAGTTATTGCCATATGTATAAAGACGTGTCGGTCTACGTCGGGCCGTGGGATTTAGGACGCTTTTCGATGGGGAATATGAGACATGTTTTAGTCAGGTACTATACAACAAAAGAGAATGACTTCTGTGACGTATTTTGGAAGCCAAGAGTGAGGTAAGTTCCTTGATGTTTCGTTTTAAATTATTATTTATTTAAGACTAGTTTTTCCCGCTACTACCTTTGCGTGAATTTCGTAACGGATCCCAATTTTTTTGATAATCTAATAGGTATACTGAGTGCCACGAATGATGAGACTTGACACGATCAAGTCTGTGTCAAGTCTCATCTTTCGTGGCACGTACTATACTAATAATAA
The DNA here is from genome assembly GCA_947361185.1 of Charanyca ferruginea. Lineage (NCBI taxonomy): Eukaryota > Metazoa > Arthropoda > Insecta > Lepidoptera > Noctuidae > Charanyca > Charanyca ferruginea. The sequence continues at coordinate 9,441,000 of OX376080.1, read as the reverse complement.
AAAGAGTTAAAAGCATCAAGACAGGATTTGAACAAAAAAATATAAAGATGCTTTGAGAAGATGAAATTCTAATTCCTATATTTTACTCTTGGGGGTACTTAAAGAGTATCTTCAGGCATTTACAATATTTTTAACCCACGCAATAAAAATGGATGTCATAGGTGAGTAGTTAACCGAAAATTTCATTATTTCAGAACGAAACGGCGGCTGACAGTAACAGTGACACTGACCGCGCCGTTTCACAGTTCTTACTCTGAAATTGCAATGTTTTTTGGGAAATTAAGTCCCAAATAATGTTTTTTTTTTTCCATACACTTGTCACATCACTTGTCTGCGAATTTGATAGCTATCCATTATGTCACTTGTCACTGTATTTTTTAAACATAAACACAAAATGGGCAACGAAATTATTTAAACGAAAAAGTGTTATTTTCATTTCGAATCTTCGTGTGTATCCTTTATACCTAGAATGTTTTACGTTAAAAGCATTTTACTTGTTCACATTTGCATACCAAGTGCCAACACCAAATGGTAAATGCATTTGCAATCTATGTATCAATATACATACATACAAATAAAATACGTCTGTTTGTAATGTCAAAATACTAGCTTATTACGAATGCATAATTATGAAAATATACGGTAGGTACTTCTATCAAAAAAAGAATATTGAAAAGTTTTGTACCTATGGCTGTCTGTCTGTCTGTTTCTTCCGGTTAATTTCTGAAACATCTGGACCACAGATATAGATAGACCTAGATAACGCAAGTATCACGATCTGTGTGAAAACCAAGCGTGCCATTTTTTGGACGTCACAATGTATTACGAATGTTGTTTTTTTTTCTAAATTTAGTATTACCAGGTATTACTGAGGGTGTTAGATTAAAAATAATTGTTTTTAAAATTAATTACGCATTATATTAATCATAAAATGACTTACCGATGGAAGGAAACGTTTACTTTATTTTTTTACTTACGATTTTTTATCGTAAGTTAGGCACGAAAATAGGCACGCGAAGTAGTTGCTCTTGCGGTTATCCAGGTCCATCTATATCTGTGATCTGGACCGATTTTGACAGGACTTGCACCGTCAGATAGCTGATTTTATAAGGTACCTAGTAACTTAGGCTAAGCTATTACTTTAAGTCTCGCGAAAAAAAATAAAAATACCGCCGAAAACTGATTATCACGCGCACGAAATAGCGGGCAACAGCTAGTTCATAATATTATTACTACCATTTCTGTCTCAATTACATTTTAGGCTCAGATTAAGAAACAAAAGGCAGGTAGATCGCGCGGAACACTGAGAGTGAAGCCACCATAGCAAATACAAATTCAAATTTGAATGCCTACAATCGCGCTTCGTGCTGTACTGACACGAGTCAGTATAGCACGAAACGCCGCATTGTTAGAAAACCGGACAAGTGCGATTCGGACTCGCCCACCGAGGAGGGTTCCGTACAAATTCCGTGATTTGGTCACCCATTCAATTTTTTATGATATAATTACAAATGTATAGTTATCAGACTTTCCCCTGTATTTGTAGTAAAAGACAATATTACTTGCCAAACTTAAGAGTGTCGAAATATACGGTTTTTGCGGCATAAACGGCCATATCTTTTTTTCACGTTAACATAAGTAGAAGTTGAAGACTTGAGTATATATAAGTAGTTTAAATATCAACTCGATAACTCCACGTGTTCCAGAGATAAAGGATCTTGCTTGACAGACAGACGGACAGACAGACAGACAGACGGACAACAAAGTGATCCTATAAGGGTTCCGTTTTTCCTTTTGAGGTACGGAACCCTAAAAAACAAATACAAATTCAAAAGGATTGATGAGATTGTAGGTATTCACTTTTGAATTTGTATTTGCTTTGGTGGCTTCACTCTCAGCATTTCGCGCGGTCTATCCGCCTTTGGTTTCAACATCTGAGATTGTAGGCATAATAAATGGTTATGATTTCAAAGGATTCCGGAAGAGAGCGAGATGTTGAGACGATTGAGGGATCCACGCCAGAAAAATCAAGCCGAGAGGGAGGCTAAATATTTACTATTAGACTATGGCACAACTAAAGTTACGAAGAATAGTAACTTTAGCCCAAAACGCCAAATGGATCAACCCGACCGACCGAAGCAACAGTCGTCGATGTCAGAATCTGCTTAATTGTTTTTTTTATATTAAAAATGTGAAGGTGAAATATAAATGTTTATATTATTTTGTGGTCTTATTCGTACATAATCTTATTTACTTGACGTAGTCATCATCTGCTTAGTCTTTTCCCAACTATATTGGGGTCGTCTTCCAGTCTAACCGGATGCAGCTGAATACCAGTGTTTTACATAGAGCGACTGCCTATCGGACGTCCACAACCCAGTTACTGGGTAACACGATACCCCTTGGTAAGACTGGTTGTCAGACTTTGTCTTCTGACTACCCATAACGACTGCCAAAGATCTACAAATGACAGCCGGGACCAACGGCTTTACGCGCTTTCGGAGTCACTGAGGGAACTCTATGTATATGAAAGGGTCACCCATCCACAGATCCACCGCGGCTAGCGTAGCTTAACCTTTGACCGATCGATCCGATCGTATCCGTTGAAGACGGTGGACGTTGAAGACACTTAAAGTTGAAGAGAGTCAGAATCGCCACTAACAAAGTATATAAAATGCGGATAAAAATAAATTCCGCCCTGGGGCGGGTAGAGGGGTCTGAGACTCTTACTGACTAAAAACTACCCCGGTGTTCCAAACCACTAACGTCACCCTACCCACGTACTCAATCAAAAATAAAGTCGATTTCGGTATCTATTAAGATTTGTAGCTTATTCGCAATTCTTATTAGTATAAATAACACCAATTTGTTGCACAATTTTATTCACAAAAAGAGACAATTTTGTATTTGTCTTATCTTTCATACGTCAAGCGTAATAAAACGAAAACCAAAAGAAATGGAGGACTGAGGGCCCGAATTTTGTCAAGGTCATAACTTTAAAACCACAAGAAGTGGTGACCTATTCTTGCATTCACAAATTATCACAATTTATTTAGTAGCTTATAGGATTTCAAACAGTAGCTGTAAGATAATTGGTTTAATTTATTTGCGTAATAAACTTTTACATGTATGAGAATTGAGGGACAATTTTGACCGAAGATATACAAATTAGGACAGTGTTTTGCGATAATATCTTGTTTTCACAAATTTTGTTTGGTATTAGCTTAGATTTTGGCATACATACTTTTTCTGTACTGATCATAGTTCATCCGGTACAGGTGGGCCTTCAATCCTCTATGTGAGAACTGTGGGCCCAACTTGACAATCCATAACTCGCTTAATTGACTTTCACAAAATCTGATTCTAACTGTCACAATTCTTTGGGAAGGTTCACTAAATCCTAAGCACATTTTCAAAGAGTTTTAACAAAGTGGCCCTCACACCACACGCACATAGATATGTAGTATGTACTATTAAGTATTCTGTGACATAGGCTTACTAACATGATGGATCTTTGTAATCTGAAGCAAACAATAAATAATAATAATAATTTATTGACGTAGTAGCGTCTTATAAATCGATGAACATCGGCTGCACGCAAGAAAATGTGTCACGTTCCGCCTGAGCCTGAGCGTGCAAGCGAGAGCGCGGAACAAGCGATAGAGAAGCACGATCGGCCCAAGCGTCTACAAAAAACTCTGCTCACCTCGACGGAAGCCATTATTTGCTTATGTTATACTAGCAACCCGACCCGGCTTCGTATGGGCCTACAGCCTTCCTCGATAAATGGACTATCCAACACAAAAATAATTTTTCAATTCGAGCCAGTAAATCCTGAGATTAGCGCGTTCAACCAAACAAACAAACAAACAAACTCTTCAGCTTTATAATATTAGTATAGATAGGTACGTTAGCCACGACGTTGTCACGTAAAACTATCGTCCGACTTTACAGACAACCAATTTTTTTCTTAATACATTCGTAGCTTTTTAAGCCTTACGAAAGTGGTTTACTCCAATGAATCTATTATGGCTTTCATCTCGGGAATCTCGGTCTCGAAAATTTCGAGAGCGTGTTGCGGGTTTCAGTCCCGCCCGGGGTAAACGGTTATTAGTAACAGGACGTGGTGTTCCGTCGCTTCCGCGAACAAGTGCCACAGGACAGCACACAGACAACTTAGTGCAATTTAGTGAAGTGCTCGTCCCTATTAACACAAGTTAGAAATTATAAAGTATGTATGTTTAGGTATTTAGCTATGGGCCTATGCGGCCTGAAGTAAATGAGTTATTATTATTATTATAAACATAATATACCTTACAGACTGTCATACCATGCTTATAAAATCCACAAGAAATGAAGTGACACGAAGTGACTGCGTCGTGTTGTGCTGCGTGGTGTCGCGTAGCCTTCCGTGGAATCGCTGGAGTGGTGGAATCAATTGACATATTATTTATGAGTGGTCAAAATACGTTTCCTTAATAGATTTTGTCAATTGCCAACTCAATTGACTAACTCACCTGTAGTTCTTGTCACTTCTTAGGTCATCTCATTCTTTATCTGTCAAAATCTCCCCGTCAATTTAGTTCAACTCGCTGATACGGTCGCATGGGTGGCGCTAGTGTAAATTCGAATTATCAACCGAGTTTTTAGAATGCCAATCAAGAAACTCACAGCGGATTCAGATTCGAAGTTTAGAATGAGGTCTTACAGAATCACTCTCCTGCCTAGCCTTTTCCCAACTACATTGGGGTCGGCTTCCAGTCTAACCGGATGCAGCTGAATACCAGTGTTTTACATGGAGCGATTGCTTGACTGCCTATCAGACCTCCACAACCCAGTTACTGGGTAACACGATACCCTTTGGTAAGACTGGTTGTCAGACTTTCTGACTTCTGGCTACCCATAACGACAGCCAAAGATCTACACGTGACAGCCGGGACGAATGGCTTCTACGTGCGTCGGTATGAAAGGGATGGTCACCCATCCACAGACCGACCGCGGCTAGCGTAGCTACACGTTCACTGCCACCGACTCGCCCTGCGAGTTCACGTTAATTTTATTCCAGTGCCGGCGACTCGCGTGGCGTTTTCAGTATGTTTCGGTCATATTTTCAAAACGCTTCCGTATATTCTGTTCAAAATTACAGAGTAGACTTAATATGATGTTATTTAAACATTTATATGGTGGCCTGGATGTAAATAACATTTTTATATTTGGAATAAAAATAACCATTCTGCAATGCCATGAACTCGCTAGGCGAGTTCAATGCCGCAGATTCTCAACATTTGAACGTCGTCAATACAATAGGATACTTATAATAATGTGAACCTAAAACAGAACGAAAATTTTACAAATATCTAGTTAAATAACCGATAAATTACAGTTTCATTAACAGATGTGATTCCACGTTTGAAGTGGCGTTCACTGTATTATGAAAATGAAAGTCTAATATCATAATACTATTTCGATTCCACCCGATTTGTGATTTTTGATATTTTAACTTACTACAGATTAAACATTAAAAAAAATTATTAAACAGTGTTTGATTTGATCCATTACAAAAATTAATCTTTTGCTTTAACTTAGCCACGAGCTCCTCGCTCAATTTACTATTTATTTAATTAAAGCAACTGAAAATCTTTATTGGACAGTAAAATTGTTTATGGTTAATTTGACCTTAGACCAATGACAGAATCATAACAAAAGGTAAATTTTATTACCCTTTACATAACAGTTTCCTTGTTGTATGGAGCCGGTGAATCCCGAGTGTAATGAATATGTAAACTAGTTGTTTATACCGTATGTGACAAATGTCAGCCCGCACCAAGCGGCTGACTAGGGTTGCCGCTTCTCTAGATTCATCACCTGCCTTGCCTTTTCTCTACTTTGTTGGGGTCTTCATTTTTTTTTAATGGGGCAAATTCGCCAGACTGTTCCCAAACCACTGCAACTTCTAAAAGCCAGAATCAACAGTCCATTAGAAAAGCGTCGAGGAGATCGTAGACTTGTCATTTTTGTTATTTGGCCCTAAAAAGGGACGTGTGAAAAGTACCACCCCATTTTTACACCTGGGTGTCGTAGAAGGCGACAGAAGGATATTGACCAGAGGATGGGCGGCAGCGTCCTTCTGAGTACCATAACAACTACTGTGATCGCCAAATGCATCGACCAAGCATGGTGATTACGGCTGAATTCCCCCTCGGGGAGACCTAAGCCCAGCAGTGGGTGTTCTGAAAGTTGATTCCATTAATGGGTACGCATTGTAAAAAGCTCCGCCCTCCGGTTGTAACCTACAGGTTACAACAGAGGTTGTACACAACTAACATAATAATGCATTAATTCTGCCAAATGATACACTCCCATAAGGGGTGTGATTCTGTAAGACCTCATTCTAAACTTCGAATCTGAATCCGCTGTGAGTTTCTTGATTGGCTAAAAACTCGGTTGATAATTCCAATTTACACTAGCGCCATCCTTGCGAGCGTGTCAGCGAGTTGAACTAAATTGACAGGAATATTTTGACAGATAAAGTATAAGGTGACGTAAGAAGTGGCATTCTGTAAGGTAATTTCCCCGTCACTTCGACGCTCACTTCGCACTTGAACCCGATTCAAAGTGTCAAATATATCAAGGTCATTTTGACCTTATGCGAAGAGAGAGTGAATAGCGATGTGAGATGCGAGTTGTTGATTGAATTTTACAGAATCGACTTAAAGATAATGTTTTAAAGATTGTTCGTATTCACAGTCAAATTTAGAACATTGATACAAACGCGAGGCAACAAGCTTGAAAGAAAATAGTTAATCCTTTATCGCCCGTGGTCCCGGTCCCTTAGTCCCTGGAAAAAATATATAGATACTGCCAAATTAAATTGTACTTAGATATTTGAAATGCAGTCATCGAAATACCTTCCAGAATGGATAACTGCTCACCAAATTGTGTTTCCTAAAGTATTGTAGAAATGTATTGAGTTTGACTGTAAAAAGCGATTTGGTTCGGGTACTCGGCGGCCCGCTCGCTCGCCTCGTGCGTAGGGGGTCACAGTTCTAACCTAACCTAACCATGTCGGATCCGCCCCAGGGGGGACTTAAGGGTCAAAAAGATTTTGGTTATCCATTCTGGTAAGCAAAAAGCCAAGGCGGTAGCTTCGGAAGATTTACCTATTTAGATTTTTTTATTTACGAAGTTAACACCTCCGTGGTCCCTTCCAGGGAATACAAGAAGGGACCTCGTAACTTTCCAGTATTATAGGGACCCCGAAGAAAAAAAGCTCCGTGATTTTTTCCAGGGACTACGAGAAGGGACCACGGGCGACCGAGTAAAAGTTGCCAAGCGACTTCGTCTAACCTGAAGCAGCTGAATACCAGTGTTTTACATGGAGCGACTGCCTATCTGACCTCCACAGCTGTCTCTGGGTAACTCGATACCTACCCCTAGAAAAAACTGGTTGTAAGACTTTCTGGTCTTTTACCCATAACAACTGTCAAAGATCTACAAATGACGGCCGGGACTAACCGCTTTACGTGCTTTCGAAAGGGTTTCGCCATAAAATGAATGATCACCCATCTACAGACAGACCTCGGCAAGCGTAGCTTAACCATCACCGATCTGGCTCTATTAAGTTAAGGTTTGGTATTAATAACATGATTAGAATAAAAAAAACTTAGTAAAAGTATTTATTTTTAAAGTGTTAGCAACCCTAGGTCAAGCTGAGGTCGTAGACTTAGAACTAGATTGTACCGTTTATCTAAACAAATTGAGGTCGAGTAGAATTTCTAGATTATCTATGCATCAATATCAGGTATTGAAGTACTTAAAAATTATTCAAGCATTATTTTCCTCCTTTTAGGGTTCCGTACACAAAGGGTAAAAACGGGACCCTAATTACTAAGACTGCACTGTCCGTCTGTCTTCACTGTCACCAGGCTGTATCTCATGAACCGTGATAGCTAGACAGTTGGAATTTTCACAGATGATGTATTTCTGTTGTCTTTATAACAACAAATACTAAAAACAGAATAGGGGTTCACAGTTCTAACCTAACCTGACCAAACCATGTCGGATCCACCTCTGGACTTATGGGTCAAAAAGATTTTGGTTATCCATTTTGGTAAACAAAGAGCCAAGGCGGGAGCTTCGCAAGATTTATTTAGTTTATTTTTATTTACGAAGAAAAAAAGCTCCGGTCCCTTCCAGGGAATACGAGAAGGGACCACGGAATTTTCCAGTAGGTATTATAAAGACCAGGAAAAAAAAAGCTCCGTGGTCCCTTCCAGGGGTGTGATTCTGTAAGACCGCATTCTAAACTTCCAATCTGAATTCGCTGTGAGTTTCTTGATTGGCATTCTAAAAACTCTATTGTTAATTCGAATTTACACTAGCGCCGCCCTTGCGAGCGTGTCAGCGAGTTAAACTAAATATACAGGGAGATTTTGACAGATAAAGTATGAGATGACGTAAGAAGTGGCATTCTGTAAGGTAATTTCCCCGTCACTTCGACGCTCACTTTGCACTCGAACCCGATTCAAAGTGTCAAATATATCAAGGTCATTTTGAATCTTATGCGAAGTGAAAGTGAATAGCGATGTGAGATGCGAGTTGTTGTTTGAATTTTACAGAATCAACCTACAGGAACTACGAGAAAGGACCACAGGCGACCTACAACATTTGAGTCCTGTAGATTCAACAGATTACCTAATAGGTTGATAGGGTAGGTAGGTAAAGTAGATAGATTGGGACAGGACAACGTCTGTCGGGTTAGCTAGTATGTATAAATTGTAACTAAATAGGACTGCTTGCGGCTATCAACTTACTTAATCATAATGAAGTAGGTATCTATTCAAATATTGACATTTCAATTCACCTTTGCCTTTGTTATAAATGTGATACGGAAGAAAGACTTGAATGAAAACGTATGATACAATGAGATACATTGTAACTTTTTTTCTATTGTTCTAATCATTGGACGTGGCCCTTGCACTCTTCGGTTTTTTTAGGGTTCCATACCTCAAAAGGAAAAAATGGAACCCTTATAGGATCACTTTGTTGTCCGTCTGTCTGTCTGTCTGTCAAGGCCCTTTATCTCGGAAAAGCGTGGAGGTATTGAGTTGAAATTAAAACCATATCCTGAAGTCTACAGGCCCTTGAAACTGTAAAAAAACCAACCTTCTATGTAAACGTGAAAAAAAGATACGGCCGTTTATGCCGCAAAAAACGTATATTTCGACACTATCAAGGGAATCAAAATTTATAGGGTACTTTCCGTCGACCTAGAACTATGAAATGACAATGCCAGATCCTGCCCCACCCATGTACAGAAAAAGTAAATTAATGATAATAATTGTAATGAATATAGAACCTTTCTATAGTAAATTGTTTTTCTTTAGAACTTGCGGATTACGAAATACCTACCCACAAAATACAAACTCATTTTACCTAAAATATAATTTAACTTATAATCAATGTCATTATTGTTTTTAGATTTAAATGGAAACCGCAAGTTCTACAGTCACTAAGACTAATGTTTAGTTATCAGCAATAAATAAACAGTAAGATGCTACATATTGCACATGACTTTTATTGAGTGGGGCAAAGTTCTATAGAGTTTCTGGCATTGTCCTTTGGCTAGTAATATCATCTTATTCTATATGTACAGGGAAAAGTCTGAAAAATTTATATTTGTAATTAAATCATAAAAAATATAGTTTATATTTTTTATCTAGCTCTTGCCCGCGATAACGTCCGCGTGAATGTCGGTTATCGCGGATGCGGACGAAATCGTGGATTACAAAGTAGCCTATGTCCTTCCCCAGGGTTCAAGCTATCTTCGTACCAAATTTCATCAAAACCGCTTTAGCCGTTTCATCGTTCGGAATACAAACTTGTACGGAACCCTCGGTGGGCGAGTTCGACTCGCACTTGTCCGGTTTTTTTTAAACAGTGGCTAACGTTTTGCAGCCTTTTCTTCTGTGGGCGGGTTGCTTCAATTATAGGTACTTTACTGACGGGTAATAGTAGGTAAAAAAGGCGCTAACTATCGTCAAACCAAAAAATGGGCTGTTTCACAAAATGGTGGCCTTAACGTACGTTAAAAAATTACTATTACCTTAGCCGATGTTTCATTCACCAGTCAATATAATTTTAGTTGTCAAACTGGCAGCCCGAATAACTTTAACTGACATTTTTTATGTCATCATCGTTAAATGATGACATAAAAAACGTCAGTGGTCGTTAAACATCTCACGTCATAGCCGATTGCATGTAACGTTAATCAAACGTTTGAAAGTTTGAAACAACCCGCTCTAAGATCACATAGTTACTTGACCCACGTAATTTAAGCAGGAATATGTCGGTAAACAGGTGGTGTTCTTGCTTGCTTCAATGTGCTCCAATGTGGGTCTAAAATTGCACTTACAGAATCTTCTGTAGAGCTTGCAATTACTGTAAGCCTCTTGATTTTGCCGTGAAGTTAGTTAGACAACCTTTACAAGAATATGGTATTTTACTCTTTATGAGAAAAAATCTATAAATATGTTATTGAGACAGTTTAGGCATAAAGCAGTCGGAAAATGTAAGTTTTAGATCATAAAATAACTAAACAATTTTTTTAATTCATTTCAAAGTTTTCAGTATTTTTAATCTGATAGAAAACACCGTGAAATATTAGCGGCCATGTTATTACGCCGTACGGCTGTGTAAACAAAAAAATGACAACTGTTTTGGTGGAATATTAGCACTACAGAATTTTATTGAGACACTGTTCAAAAATGGGTGTAATACCCTATTGGGTAATTGAATTGCCCGTGTATGCGCATCATTACGAAATAAGGAGATATGCTAAATGCTAAGGTAATTGCAAATGTATCGGAAACCCGTGTCTCCAGTTTGGCCCTTCCAATCTCTAACTACTTACTACATATTCAATTGCACATACCTACATCCGATATGTTATGCAAAATGACGTGTGATAATGAAAAAAGCCGGTCAACTGCAAGTCGAACTCGCGCATTGAAGGTTCCGTACAAATTGTTCGTTATGTAATAGTTCGTTCATCACGGGACATGTCACTACAAAGGAGTTGTTTCAAAATATATGGAGCCTGGGCCCACTCTTTGCACATCATACTTAAAAATAGGGAAATACATTTTAAATCATTGAGAACCTCCTTCTTTTTGAAGTCGGTTGAAAATGGCTTTGTGAGCAGGTAAAATACAAGAAATTGCACTTGAAATTGCAACACACAACAAAAATACAGTCATGGCCGTATGCTGTCATTTTGATTAACTAACCTACCCTTTTTTTTTTTTTTTTAAAGTACGGGGTGGAAAATCCTCATGGATGTCCTCCGCCCTGGGGCGGGCGGAGGGGTCTGTCAGACTCTTACTGACTAAAAACCACCCCGGTGTTCCATTTCACACCTACGTCGGGGGTCGCGGGAACTGGAGATACTTCCGCAACCCCCGGCTGGTGCAGTCGACGCAGTGGTGACACCGGGCGTCCGGCTCCCTGTTTATGCGACACAGGTACCTCCCGAAGCAACCATGCCCCGAGAGCACCTGCGTCACCCGAAACGACAGGGAGCCGTGCCTCCTCCCGAGCCAGCGCTCGAGCACTGGCCGGACCGCCTCGATGATGGCGAGGCCGGCGGTAGGGCGCGAAAGCCTTTCCCGCCATTCCGCCACCAGGACCTCACGAAGCTGAGACCGACGCAGCTCCATGTGTCGCTGCATCGGTCGCTCGCCCCGCGCCCGCGCTTCCTCGCGCCACCGGTACAGTGACGCGAGTACCTTCGCCTCCAGGTCTCAGGCGGGGATCCGGCCAGTGCACAAGCCGCCTCGTAGGAGATCGTGCGATATCCCCTGATGACTCTGACGGCCATCGCTCGTTGCGGCTTTCGCAGCACGGCGATGCTTCCGGCCGTCAGGTCTGCCGCCCAGATCGGAGCCCCATAAAGGGCCATCGATCGCACGATCCCCACGTAGAGCCGCCTGCAGACAGTGCTCGGGCCCCCCAGATTTGGAAGCAGCGTTGACAACGCCTCAGCCGCGCCCAACAACTTGGGCGCCAGCCGCTGGAAATGAGGGCCAAAATCCCATCGGCTGTCGAGCACCAATCCAAGGTATTTCATGGTGGACTCGACAGCTATTCGGGCCCCCCCGACCACGATAACCTAACCTAACAATACAAAACATAAAATCTAACCCTAAGGAATACTGAAGACAGTGGATGACGTACATATAGCGACCCTGAGATCTTGAACCATAACCCCCGCCTACTTGAAAGCCTTGAACTCGAGACAGGTTTGCGCAGTTCAAGTTACTGAGTTCATCAACATTGGCACGTATTGACGCTGGGTCGTTGTAAGTACAATCAAACAAGCATTTTCACCTCTTTAAACATAGGTGAAGCAAATCACAAAGATACCTAAAGATGAAGATAATTTATTTATTTATCATAACACGCACACAAATAACCAACTTCTTCCATAAAATCTGATTCCAACTGTCACAATTCTTTGGGAATGTGCACTAAATGCTATGCACATTTTCAAAGAGTTCTAACAAATTGAAAAATAATAGGAAATTAATGAAATCAGTACATAACTCATTTAATATTTAAAATTACATTATTAATGGAATAATCTTTACAAGACAGCTCTTGCATGTATATTTTATTTATTTTGTCCGCTACTTCATCCAAGTGAATTCTCTAACTCAGGGCTTCTTAAAGTGGGGTCTACTTACAGTGTATTATCTATGCGCCGAAGTGACGGGAAAAGTTACCTTACCTTACAGAATGCCACTTCTTACGGCATCTCATACTTTATCTGTCAAAATCTCCCTGTCAATTTAATTCAACTCGCTGACACGCTCGCATGGGTGGCGCTTGTGAAAATTCGAATTATCGACCGAGTTTTTCAAATGCCAATCAAGAAACTCACAGCGGATTCAGATTCGAAGTTTAGAATGAGGTCTTACAGAATCACACCCCTGTTTAGCAATGTGTGTTCGTATTATTATGATAACATAGATTATCCAATAATTTAAAAACTTTGACATGATCTAGATCATTAAAGCACAAATTATATGAATGGTCAAGCACACATAAAAATAAAAAATATTCTAAATATTAAAGAATTTATAAAGACTTTAATATGCTCAAACAATAGTTTAATATGTTATGTAACGCATAGGTATAAGTTTGCATGCTATGTAAACTGTGTTTTAGCAAAACACTTACGCAATCATTTTAATGTAGGTACCTAACACGTATCATGTTTTAATCAATAAATTCGAAAGCTAAAAAAATCGATTACAAAATATCTACTATCTACAAAGTTGTTCGCCGTGTCGTAATTAATTTCTATTATGAGAAGTAGGCACTAAAAAGCGAAAAAAAAAATTATCAAAAAAGACAACCGCCTTCAAAAAGTATAAAATAACTTTCAATTCGCAAGTCGGCTTTGGTTTTGCTTGTTGTTTTGTATTGCCACCGACTTGCGAATTGAAAGTTATTTTATACTTTTTGAAGCGGGTCTTTTTTGAAAAATTTTTTTTTTCGCTTTTTGTGCCTACTTCCCATAATAGAAATTAATTACGAAACGGCGACACCAAAAAAATCTGTCATCCCCTAATGTTCAACCCTTAGGGGTGGAATATTTTCTTGAAATTTTTATGGGACCAAATTTGAGGTATACACTATCAATTAATAAAAAAAGAATCATTGAAATCGGACTACACTGAAAAAAGTCATGCGTGGTCAAACATAAAAATCAGTTATTAAAAATACAAAAATGTTCATAAAATGAAAACTGCTGGGCTAAATAATGTTAAATTTTATGGGACCAAATGGCAACTATGCCCCATCAAACTAAAGAAGAATCACGTAAATCGGATCATAAATCTCAGAGTAATCAATGTAGATACATAAAAAAAAACCAACCGAATTGAGAACCTCCTCCTTTTTGAAGTCGGTTTAAAAATACAAAACAACAAGTCTTCGCGTCAAAAGACTTACCTAAGATGTAAGCCTTACATCGATACTAATATTATGAAGAGGCAAAATTGGTTTGTTAATTTGTTTGTAGGGGGTAATCTTCGAAACTGCTCATCCGATTCCAAAAATTCTTTTACCAGTAGGAAGTTGCGTTGCCTGAGTGCCACAGGCAATATTGCATTGTCAAAAAATTTGGGATCCTTGAGGAAATCCACGCGGACGAAGTCGCGGGAAAAATGCTAGTTTTTAAATAAATTAACAATAAAAATTTGGCATAATTATTTTGCTCGGTCGGTGGGTACAGAACTGTGTGCGAACCCAACTCTTACTTGGCCGGTTGATCAATTAAAATTAAGGAAACAATAAGACTAGGTATTCTACAGATGCATTGGTTATTCTGAACGTCAATTTCTACGTAGGTAGGTAAAATTGAGGAAACTCTTTGTTTTAAAAGACTCTGGACTATGATTCAAATACCTATTAATTATTAATCCCAACACGTTTGACAAATTAGGTATTAGGTAAACAAGCTAGGATTTGTTCTAGAAAATATTATAAATTGGAAGCGTAATGCTTATTTTTATATCAAGGTGATATTTGGCATAGCAGTCTCGGAGTACAGACGTCTCTCGCTCTTTAGAAAACAATTATTTTCACTCGGTTTTCCTCTTTGATTTAAAAAAACCGGACAAGTGCGAGTCGGACTCGCTCGCCGAGGGTTCCGTACAAATTTGTAGGTACATAATACATATCCATACTTCCATACTAGTATTATAAATGAGAAAGTATAACTGTCTGTTACACTTCCACGATGAAACGGTTGAACCGATTTTAATGAAATTCGGTATGAAAATAGCTTGAACCCTGGGAAAACATATAGAGTACTTTTTAATCCGGGACTTTGGCTGCATCCGCGATAACCGACATTCACACGGACCAAATCGCGGACAACAGCTCTTTATTAATAAAAAATATATTTTTAATGATTTAATTACAAATGTATAGTTTTCAGACTTTTCCCTGTATTTATAGCAAAAGACGATATTACTTGCCAAATTGTATAGTTCCAGGTCAACAGAAAGTACCCTATATTATGATTCCCTTGAGAGTGTTGAAATGTACGTTTTTGGTATTCAGCTGCATCCGGTTAGACTCGAAGACGACCCCAATATAGTTGGGAAAAGGCTAGGCAGATGATGAAAGAAGACTACACGTTAAGAGCGCCCATCCCGTCATATTTCCCATACAAACGCTCGTACGCGATTACGGCGTTATAACAAA
Organism: Charanyca ferruginea; assembly: GCA_947361185.1. NCBI lineage: Eukaryota > Metazoa > Arthropoda > Insecta > Lepidoptera > Noctuidae > Charanyca > Charanyca ferruginea. The sequence goes on along the minus strand of OX376080.1, from coordinate 9,425,724 downwards.
TTATTTTCCAAATATTTTTAACAGACAGGTATCTTGTGGTTTAAATGTAGGTTTGTATTCGAAGCGAAAAATAAACATTTTTGAGAAACAAATTTAGTAAACACGTCCGAAAATCAGCTTTTTTGAACAAATTTATCTGAACTATGGCCGTTCATAATGCACTGAATACATGGAAAAAAAACAGCTTCATAGAAACTTTGCACATGTAATGGAGATTCTAAATTACAAACATTTTGACCAAAAACTTGTAAGGTTTTTTCTAAAACACGTATGTCCTGGAACAAGTTTTGTGAAATTTCCGCGCGCCAATTTTCCTGTGATGTTATCGCGTTCTCACTCACTCATTTGTTATCTAGCTTTGCGTCGGTTGAAACAAAAAATTTTTCAATCACGCTCGCGTTGAAGTTCGTTCGATGGGGATGGGCGCTCTTAAACGTGCAACGCACTTTCGGCTGGCCGCATGCGGCAGACCGCATTTCGATTTTAATACGAAACTGCATGATATCAACGCACTGACTTGCGGTCAGCCTTCAACCGCTGCGGTTGTCTTAGAGCTGCGGCGGGCCGCACATCTGTTGTTATGAATTTGTAATTAATTTCAGCCGAAAGACGTCCACTGCTGGACATAAGCCTCCCCAAGGGGGGGTTTTGCCACAATCGCCACGCTTGGCAGGCGGATTGGCGATCGCAGTATGGTTGTTACAAAGGCACCGAGAACGCTGCTGCCCATTCTCTGGTAAGTCCCTTAGTCGCCTCTTACGACACCCACGGGAAGATATGGGATGGTGCTATTCTTTACGTCCGACACCACACGGAACAGAATTTCGTTTTACGTATAGGTAAAACGATATCCCATGGTAAGATTGGTTGTCAGACTTTCTGGCTTCTGACTACCCATAACAGTTTAACAACATCTTCAAGATGATGTTGGGGCTGCCTCGCTTCTGTAGTGCATCGGGGATGTTTGCACTTTCATATCGCACTGATGGCTTTCATGCCGTCATCCGCACGAAAACGGTATCATACTGACAGGAAGAATAGACAAACTGTAATGACTTGACGTTTCTTGCTGTCAGTATGTCTATTCTTCCGTAGACATAGTGTGGTCATGCTTGCCAAGCATTCTGCAGCACGCGTGCTGCAGAATGCTTGGCAGCTGCAACAAATTCTGAACACTGTAGCAAATAGGATATGTTCTCCGCTATGGAGATCCTTTATTAAACGGGTAATTTATGTAATTTTTATTTTTATTTTTTACTAGCTTCTGCCCGCGACTTCGTACGCGGAACCTGTTGCTTATGCCAGCGACAACATTCATTTAAATCCGTCCCGCAGTTCCGAAGATTAGCGTGTACAAACAAACAGACAAACAGACAGAATTTTTTTTTGGATTCGTGCTCTATTACTGTTTCTAAACCCCCCTCAATTATTATTTCTTAAATATACAGACACAGTTTTTTTACTGTTTTATTATATTATGTATAGATTAAATTTAACCTGTATGGATTTAATTATCTGAAATCAATGGCTTTTTAGAGTTCCGTACCCAAAGGGTAAAAACAGGACCCTATTACTAAGACTTCGCTGTCTGTCCGTCCGTCTGTCCGTCTGTCACCAGGCTGTATCTCAAGACCGCGATAGCTAGACAGTTGAAATTTTCACAAATTATGTATTTCTTTTGCCTTTATAACAACAAATACTAAAAACAAAATAAAATACATATTTAAGGGGTGCTCCCATACGACAAACGTGACTTTTTGCCGTTTTTGTTGCTCGATGTCTAATGTTATATATTTAGATAATCGTACGGAACACTTCGTGCGCGAGTCCGACTCGCACTTGGCCAGTTTTTTATTTCTATAACGATTGTCAAAGTTCTACGAATGACAGTCGAGATTAACAGCTGTTCGTGCTTTCCGAGGCACGGAGGAATCTCGGTATGAAGTCGATGGTCACCCATCCATGGTCCGACCGCGGTAAGCGTAGCTTGATCGATCCATAAGGCTTTTATTGAACCAGGGGCCCCTAACCTACAAACAATCCCCCCATACCTAGCACCATTCATAAACAATAAAATCGTACCTGTTCTTAATATCAATTTGAAACTTGGTTAAGAATTCTGCCGGTGACACTAAAGTAAAGTCCCTGCTCTTGTAGGTACTTATGACACATCTTATCAACTGAGTATGCGCTGCACTTTGCAATAACACGCCACATAGCAAGCAAAAACAGAAAACCAAACTACGCGCGGATTTTGGGACGAAAATCAACACAAAAAGTAGCTAACCGTTAGCTGTAAATAGAAGTAGAGCTTTTTGTGAAAGCTAGAGCTTGTTCGGGGAATGAATTAATTATATATTTATTTGCAAGAATATAGGTAGCTAACCTAACATACGTCAGTTTCACTTTATTCGGCATTTTAGCCGTACATATTCTATTTATCTTGGTTATACTTACACATTTAGTAATTAGCAATAACATAAAAATACTAATAATCCAAATCCATACTAATATTATAAATACTTAAATACTTACTTACTTATTAATATTATAAATGCGAAAGTAACTCTGTCTGTTACGCTTGCTTTTACGATGGAACGTTTGAACCGATTTTGATTAAATGACAATGCCAGATCCTGCCCCACCCATGTACAGAAAAGTAAATTAATGAAAATAATTGTAATGAATATAGAACCTTTCTATACTAAATTGTTTTTCTTGAGAACTTGCGGATTACGAAATACGGTAGGTATTTCGTAATCCGCAAGTATAAAATACAAACTCATTTTACCTAAAATACAATTTAACCTATAATCAATGTCATTATTGTTTTTAGATTTAAACGGAAACCGCAAGTTCTACAGTCACTAAGACTAATGTTTAGTTATCAGCAATAAATAAACAGTAAGATGCTATACAAGATGATTTTTTATGCACGCACCAAATTTCTCAGGGTGATAGTACCCATGAAATTGAATAACTTTCTCCAAAAAACATGGTAAAAAAAAATCGGACTTCCCATACAAAATCGATCAGCTGACTATTGATTTTGTATGGGAAGTCCGATTTTTTTTTTAATATTTCGACCCATGTTTTTTGGAGAAAGTTATTCAATTTCATGGGTACTATCACCCTGAGAAATTTGGTGCGTGCATAAAAAATCATCTTGTATATTGCACATGACTTTTATTGAGTGGGGCAAAGTTCTATAGAGTTTCTGGCATTGTCCTTTGGCATGAAGATAGCTTGAGCCCTGGGGAAGGACTATAATTTGAGGCGTGACTTTGTCAGCATCCACGATAACCAACATTAACGCGGACGAAATCGCGGGCAAAAGCTAGTAATTTATATTCAGATTACAATGCCATTAATACAATTAAATACCTACATTTCTTTTAATTTAAAATAATATTTTATGTTAAAAATAGCGATCAATAATATTGATGTCATGTCAATAAAAAAAATAAGGCAAGAATAACGGGCGCCTCTCATATTCTGTGCAACTGTGTTCACTAGCCTGAAGAGCATTTGACCGTAGAACGTTTGTCCGAAAGAACGATTGCCCAAATCACTCATCACTCATCATCATCACCCGAAAGACGTCCACTGTTGAATTTGAACAAAGATCTCCCCATAGAAAGCCACAACAAGCGGCAAACTGCTGCTTGCATCCACCAGTTAACCTTGACGATGTCGTCGGTCCATCTGGTGGGAGGCCTGACAACGCTGCGCCTTCCAGTTCGAGTTTTACTGCTTCGGCACTTTTCTGGTGGCCGCCACTGTTAAGGGTCTATCAGACGTACCATAACCACACCACAACAAAAACACGTATTCGGGCACTATTTTTTATAAAAATGAATTCACAATTTCACACTGACCACTTTGTCAGTACGATAACGCAGCTAAAAAAAGCCGCAGCGTCAATTCACACGTAACCACTGTTCGACCACCTTTTGACGCTGCGATGTGGTGTGGTTGTGATACGTGTGAAACAAGCCTAATTCTAGTTTTCAAAAGTTGCAGTGGTTGGAAAAAGAATGGCAAACTTGCCCCAAATAAATAAAAATTTACAAAGTGAGCCTTCTGACCAAAAAGGTGTTATGCACATAACTGAATCATTTTTGTCTGATATATAAACTGGTGCGACGTCGTGTGTTTTGTAGTGTAGTTCCTGACAACTACTGCGACAGAGGTACGTACGAATTTAATGTTTTTAAGTTGGTATTGTATAGATTTTGCCCGCGACTTCGTTCGCGTAAAATGTCGATTATCGCGAAGCAGGGTATGTTGAGACCAAGAGACCTACCTTTTTGTTTCATTTTGATTGATTATGTTGTTTTATCTTATTGGTTTTAATGAGTTTTTTTTTAGAATATTTTCTGAAGTGTTTTAAAAAAGAATAAGAGACGAGTAAACAACACGGTTGGCGCTGTGGTTAAGCGATTGACTGCTGCGCAGCGTGTTGTGGGTTCGAATCTCGCCCAGGGTAAATATTTATGTGATGACCACTTGTGTTTGCTTTGTCTGGTTGTTGTTTATATATATATGAATGTATTTAAATGTATTTGTGTATGTATATCAGCTGTCTGACACCCATTAACACCCTGTACTATCTCCCTACTTTGGGGTCAGATGGCCGTGTGTGAAATGTCCCCACATATTATTATAGAATTGCGGGCTCTCAGATAGATATTTTTTTTTTTGAGTGGTAGAAATTTATTTTACAAGTTTTATTCCATTGTATCCGTAATGAAATTTAAAATACATTTTTTAAATTAGGTAATTTGGAATAACGTGTTTGATAGTGCGTAGGGACGCTACGCACTTGCTACGACGTAGTCCGTAATGTGCTACGAATGTGCTCCCAATGTATATGCTACGCATCTTAAAAGCCTACAGTGAAAACACTGTAGGCTTTTAAGCTGCGTAGCATAGCAATTAAGCAACGAATTAAATTTATTAATTGCTAGCGACTCGAGCCGGCTTCGCACGGCTAATATCACACTCAAACTCAAAACAATTTATTTCAAATAAACCATTTACAGGTACCTACTTTTAAATTGATAGAGTTTGTCAGTCAGAAAGTTGAAGTCGTTGTTCGTTCCAAACAGTAGGTTTCTATAGAGAAGAACGAGCAAGAAACTCCATGAACACTCTTTTAAAATCATAATTATCGTCATATTTTAAACAATTTACACAAAACCTTAATAAATTATACACCTAAACCTTCATATCAGTAGGATTCAGGGATTCTGTAAAATCCAAAAAATAACTCGCATCTCACATCGCTATTCACTCTCACTTCGCATAAGGTTCAAAATGACCTTGATATATTTGACACTTTGAATCGGGTTGGAGTGCGAAATGAGCGTCGAAGTGACGGGGAAATTACCTTACAGAATGCCACTTCTTACGTCATCTCATACTTTATCTGTCAAAGTCTGCCTGTCAAGTTAGTTCAACTCGCTGACACGCTCGCAAGGGTGGCGCTAGTGTAAATTCGAATTATCAAGCGAGTTTTTAGAATGCCAATCAAGAAACTCACAGCGGATTCAGATTCGAAGATTAGAACATGAGATGTTACAGAATCACACCCTATTGCAGGGCTAAGTGTTATTGGGTTGTTTCCATAAAGAATTTCTCAGTAAGTTTGAGAGTTGGCGGTGTAACACCCCCGTACCTCGGAAAGCACGTAAAGCCTTTGGTCCTGCGCGTTGGTGTCTCTCCGGTCGTGTCTGATTGCCGTCCACCGGACTATTAGAGTGAGGAAAGAGGGAGTACACCTGTGTTTATGCACACACGTGTGCACAATATCCTGTGTAATTACTTGGCCGGTCTAAGAAGACATTGGCAACTGCGACCGAATTTTTATTAAATACTTACGTTTTTTTTTTTTCAGAAATCATGGCTCGCGTTTTGAAGAGTTGTTTTTTAGTGGTGGCAGCATGCCTAGTTTTATGTAAGTAACTAACAAGATTGCCTACAATAAATTCCTCTATGATATTTACTTACCATAATTTTGAAGACAGTGTCTATAGAGTAGAGAGACAAAACAAAAAATAAATATAATTTTCAAAAAAGACAACCAGCTTCAAAGGCTTTACCTAAAGTTAAAATAACTTTAATTTCGGAATTCGGTGGCAATAGAAATCAACATACAGAACCAAAGACGCCGAACTTCCGAAATTAAAATTTATTTTTTACTTTGTAAGTATTGAAGGCGGTTGTCTTTTCGAAAACGTTTTAGATAGTTTGTGATAAGGTGGACGTTTTTGTCGCCATCGCGTTTTAGTTTTTAATTTTACGTCCGTTCAACAAACATTTCTATTCCCCCCCTATAGCTGCAGCCCATCCTGTAGAAAAGCAGGAAGCCAAACTTCCAGTGTTGAAGGACCAACCAGCCGAAGTATTATTCAAGGCTGACAACTACTCCACAGTACTTCTGGAGTGCGCTACAGAAGGTCGGGAAAAGGATGTCAAGTAAGTAGAAATAACTAATGATAATATTACTTTTATACTCAAAACATTACCACCATAGTATAAGTATTATAGTACTACCGTACAATAGCGACACGCACCGCCCCCCTCCAAAACACTGTACCTCACCTCTTATCGCGTGGAACGTGTTCTCGGAACTGCTTTTAGTTCGAGCGGCGCGTATACACGTACACACACGCACGTATTTGTACAGTCTGTTATTTTGGTAGTAATGTATGCATTTAGGTATAATTATCGTTTCGTTTTAAATGGAGTGTCGTGTGTGTGACATTACCAATACTGATAGACAGTTGCCTCATATCAGTCTTTTGTCGTCCACTGCTGAACGTAGGCGTCCCCCAGAGATCGCCAACCAACCCAGTCTTGGGGCAGCCCGCATCCATCCGCTGCCAGCCACCTTTTTTAAATCGTCGGTCCATCGTGCCGCAGGGCGTCCCACACTATGCTCCTAAAGTTGACTACGTCATATCTATAGACAAGAGAGATACGGCATATAGGGCAAAATTACGGGCAAACGTGGAGTTGGCCGGAAAAAGTCCTGTAGGTCGATTCTGTAAAATTCAAACAACAACTCGCATCTCACATCGCTATTCGCTCTCACTTCGCATAAGGTTCAAAATTACCTTGATATATTTGACACTTTGAAGTGAGTTCGAGTGCGAAGTGACGGGGAAATTACCTTACAGAATGCCACTTCTTACGTCAACTCATACTTTATCTGTCAAAATCTCCCTGTCAATTTAGTTCAACTCGCTGACACGCTCGCAAGGGTGGCGCTAGTGTAAATCCGAATTATCAACCGAGTTTTTAGAATGCCAATCAAGAAACTCACAGCGGATTCAGATTCGAAGTTCCGCCGCCCGCCCGCGAATATTTCGTATCCTGGGGGGATACGAAATATTCGGTAGGGCACCGGAGTCACTACTATCTGTCTACCACATTTCTACCCGTGGGTATCGTAGAAGACGACGGAGGGATATTGACCAGAGGATGGGCAGCAGCGTCTTTCTGAGTACCATAACACCTACTGCGATCGCCAATATGCATCGACAGCAGTGGTTGTCTAAAGGTTGACATGACGATGATGATGTTGATGAATGTCTAGCTACCCCTTTCAGTAATCAAATCAAATCAAATAAAATTCTTTATTTCAGATAAAATAAATTCAATAAATTATCCATATTTGGGTTACACAATTAATAAATAAATAATAACTTATAATAATAAATAACATTCAATAATAATATACATACACAGACACACTAGAAACGCCTGACATGCTGTCTTGTCCAGTACTCCATGAAGGAACTGTCAGTGTCCATTCTCTCCGCAAAAAGTTGCAAGAAGCTGTTGGGGCTGCCCCGCAAGCGGCGCATGAGGGACGCTATTCGTTTGCGATGTATTGCTGTAAAGCCATCCACTCGTGCGTCTGCAAACATGCCTGATGCGCTACAAAATCGTGGCAACCCCACCAAAATCCTGAACGCGTTATTGTATTGGACACGCAGGGCATTATAAGTCTTCTGCGTATGCTTCACCCATAGGCTGCACGTATAAAAAGACTGACAGTACGCCTTAAATAAAGTTATTTTCACCTGTGCAGTGCAGCGTGCAAACCTACGGGCCAGCATATTAGCTCTGACTGACAATGCCCTGCGTTCCCTTTCTACACCAACGTCATGAGTAAGGGTCTCGGTGACCCAGTGACCCAGGTATTTGAACTGCGATACTCTCTTGAGAGCATTGCCGTTCAATGTAATTTGCGGTACGGTGTCATAGGTCTTTGTACCGGCCTTGAACACCATCATTTCGCTCTTGCTCGCATTATACCTGAGCCCATGGGCTTCCGCATGACTCTCACATACTTTTATTAGGCGCCTGAGGGCACTGATCGATGGGCTCAGCAGTACCATATCGTCGGCGTAGCTTATGTTGTTAACAAAAACTCCATCAATTGAACAGCCTACGTGTGTACTGCTGAGCTCATGGACCAGCCGCTCCACATATAGGTTAAAGAGCTTAGGTGAAGTCAGGCCACCCTGTCTCACCCCACACTGCAACCTATACGTGTCCGATAGTGACCCCGCCCACCTTACATTGTTATACTGATTGCCATACCAATATCTAAGAAGCGCCGTCAGTTCGTCAGGAAGTTCAGTGTCACACGATAACTTCTGCCACAGCTTGTCGTACACAACCAGGTCGAATGCCTTCGATAGATCTAGAAAGCACGCATAAACTGGTGTGTTCCTGCTGGTGTAGTACTGGATAGTGTGTTTGAGACTCAGTATTGCTGTTTCGGTAGAAAGCCCAGATCGAAAACCAAACTGAGCGTCATGTAGTTTAAGATGTTTATCTAAATGTTTGTCAATCACACTATCCAGTATCTTAGCTATCACAGTTGCGAGCGATATAGGTCTGTAGTTGCTCAAACTAGACGCGTCCCCAGTCTTGTTCTTCATAATAGGGACCACCACAGTCCTCATCAACGCCTCAGGCAGATATGAGTGTCCTACACAGAAGGTGAAAAGCATGGCGAGCACCCTTGGCAAGTGGTGTCCTGCATGCTGCAAGTGTTCAATACTTAGTGAGCCATGGCCAGGGGATTTTCCTCTTTTCATGCTCTTCACCGCCTGCGCGACATCCTTACATGTAATCCGCACAATCTTCTCCCCGACACGCGCCCCATGCGGCTCGACCCCACTACTCCCGGGAGTCAAAGGCGGTGGTACCTTAAAATGTTCCTTAAATAGGTTGGCGATCAGGGCGGGCTCACTATTACCCTCGACGCTCACTGGAACGCCCGACCCCGGACTCAGTTTACCGGTCTCCTTCCAAAACTTAACGAAGTCCTTAGCTAGGTGCTGTGTCGCCAAAACATTCATTTTTATTTGCGTCTCGTTGTTCTGACACCATTTAAGCTTGGATTTAAATGTAGCACGCGACCTACGCATATTCTCAAAAAGAGGACCGGATGTGGGCTTTCCATTACCAACCCAATCCTGAAACCTAAGTCGGGCGTCTCCATGAGCCGTTTTCACAAATTTGTTCCATCCGGTAACGTACAGCTTTCTCTTTCTAAAATTAATAATGCAATCCTGTAATGCAGGCTGTGATGATATATGAAAGGAAAAGCAGAGCGAATACAAAACAACAATAATCTGATTGTTATTTCCTTAAAGTGTTAGGTAAAATACGGAACGCAGGTAATTTAATGAGTCATGTTAAATTTTCCTCCATAAAAACTGACGTAGGTAAGGAACCGCAGTTGAGGAAAATCTTTTTGATAATTGAGTTTTCCAACGTTTATTGATACATCGGAGTAAGAAGCGAAGCGTCACCGCTATACGGTTGAAGTTCCACGTTCTCAAAACAAGCGCGAACTGCCAGACTGTGGAATTCACTGCCCGCCTCTCTATTCCCCGATACAAATAATCTGGGTATCTCTAGGCACGAGTGAACCGGTTTATCCTAGGCAAGCGTGCTCCACGTTAGGCCGTATCATCACTTAAGATCAGGTGAGTTGCGGCCAAATGCAAGCCTGTCATTCGTCATCATTGGCAGTAGTTATGGGTAGTCAGAAGCCAGAAAGTCTAACAACTAGTCTTACGAAGGAGTATCGTGTTACCCAGTAACTGGTTGTGATCATGTAGATCATGTAAAACACAGTTATTCAGCTGTATTCGATTAGAATGGAAGCGAACCCCAACACAGTTGAAAAAAGGCTTGGCAGATGATAAGTTTAGACGTGAAATAAACTCAGTTTCGCATTTATAATACAAGTATGATTGACACTATTGCCTCAAAATCAACATATTAAGTAGCAAAATGTCGTATAACCTCTACCTAACAGGCTAACACTTTGGACAATACAGACGAGATGCTAGGATTATTATTGAGTTAATTTAGGAACTGATTCTGGGTTATCTCACTCAGTCCATTACTGGCATCGGTGATAAAAAACCAGACAAGTGCGAGTCGGACTCGCCCACCGAGGGGTCCGTACATATTTGTAGGTACATATCCATACTTCTATACTAATCCATACCTACTATCCATATTTTAATCTACTTATTATTATAAATACTTAGGTACGTCTTTTGCGACATAAACGGCTGTATCTTTTTTTCACGTTAACATAGAGGGTTGATTTTTTTACAGCAACAAGGGACTGTAGACTTGAGTATTTAGTTTTAATTTCAACTCGATACCTCCATGGGCTCCCGAGACAAAGGGTCTTGACAGACAGACAGACAGACGGACAACAAAGTGATCCTATAAGGGTTCCGTTTTTTCTTTTTGTTATAGCAAAAATATGTCTAAAATCGTCAATTCGCATTGAGCAAGGGTGGCGATCAACGCTCGTGCTAGCATTGATCATCAGCATTCTTTGTATGTATGAGAAGAGCCTATTATTTATTACTAGCTTATTCTATGCCCGCGATTTCGCCTATGCCTAGCCTATGTAGCCTATGTCCTTCCCCAGGGGTCAAGCTATCTTCATACCAAATTTTATGAAAATCGGTTCAGTCATTCATTGTGAAAGCGTAACAAACAGAGTTATTTTCGCATTTATAATAATACTAGCTTTTGCCCGCGACTTCGTCCGCGTGGATGTTGGTTATATCGGAATCAGATGAAGACGCAAGCTAAAAAGTAGCCTATGTCCTTCCCTAGGCTTCAAACTATTTTCATGCAAAATTTTATTGGAATCGGTTCAGCCGTTTCATCGTGAAAGCGTAACAGACAGAGTTACTTTCACATTTATAATATTACTAGCTGACCCGACAGACGTTGTCCTGTCCCGATCGACCTAATGGGGGATGAAAAAGGGGTGAAAAAAGGGGATGAAAAATAGATGTTGGCCTATTCTCAGACCTAGCCAATATGCACAAAAAATTTCATCAGAATCGGTCAAGCCGTTTCGGAGGAGTACGGGAACGAAAACTGTGACACGAGAATTTTATATATTAGATAACTAGCTGACCCGACAGACGTTGTCCTGTCCTTATCTACCTACTTACCTGCCTATTTACCTACCCTACACCTGCCCTACACCTGCCCTACACCTGCCCTACACCTGCCCTACACCTGCCCTACACCTGCCCTACACCTGCCCTACCCCTGCCCTACACCTACCCTACACCTACCCTATACCTACCCTACAAAAGTTTTTTTTTTTTTTTTTTTTTTTTCGTAAGAACCATCTTCGTACTTCAAGGAATATTATAAAAAAAGAATTATCCAATTTGGTCAAGCGGTTCGCAAGTTATGCGCTTACCAACACATTTAGCGATTCATTTTTATATATAAGATTAGTATGGATTAAAGTATGGATTTATCCTTTATTTTAGGCTCATCTGTCTGAGCACAACTGTCCAATTAACAGACACAATAGTTTACCATCGCAATATGACTCCAAGAGTCATGTCAACAGTCTTCTTCTTCTTTTCCTGCCCTTATTCCATGTTACTTGGGGTCGGCGCCACATGTTTTCTACTTCCATTCCATCATGTCAACAGTCAAGCGGTATTATTTATATTCTGATTTTTCTGTTCTTTCAGATACTCTTGGCACAAGAACGGACAACCCTTCGACTGGGAGAAAGCCGGTCACATAGCTCAGCGCCCTGGTGAAGGAAGCATCATGTTCTTCAACCCTCAACCACAAGACGAGGGCAAATACCAGTGCTTTGTCGAAACACCCGCAGGAACAGCCAGCACTCGCCAGATCAGCCTCAAAAAGGCCTTCATCAACATTCCACAAGTAAAAACCCAAGAGCATACACCTGTGGAAGGAAGACCTTTTAAATTGGAGTGCCCCATACCAGAATCTTACCCCAAACCCACGATAGTGTGGAAGACCCAACTCCGTTCTGATCCAACCATCATTGAAACATTTTTAAGCCGTAGAATCACTCTGTCTCCCGACGGTACCTTATGGTTCTCCAACGTAACCGAATCTGATGTTAGTCCCAGCTTTAAATACGTTTGCTTTGCCCAAACTCCTGCTGCTGCTGAAGATGTGGTGTTAGCTGAACATTTCTTGAAGGCTCTGGTGCAAGATAAGATCCCAAATAACGGAGAGTTAGTCCCTCAGTACGTGAGCAACGATATGATGGCGAAGGCTGGTGATGTCACCATGATTTACTGCATTTATGGTGGAACGTAAGTATTTATTACTGTTATTTTTTGTGTCCCATACCCATTAATCTGGGTCCCGTTGGCAGGGCTGGATTAACCATGTCGAGGCCCCTAGGCAATGCAATTCCCAAACCCCATTATCCTTTTCTATCTTGCGAAAATACATATATTTTCTACCTATTTTTTTACTAAACATTATCAATATTTTTTTTCTGGGTCGCGGGGCCCCTGGGCCCCATTAGGCAGTTGCTTAATCTGCCTTATGGATAATCCGATCCTGCCGCTTGGCACCCTATTACTAAGACTTCGCTGTCTGTCTGTCCACCCGTCTCTAGTGAACTTTAACTTCACCTTTTCGCTTGGTTTTTAAAGTATTTCTGTCGCTACATTATATAACATTTCTGTCGCTCATTTAGTGAAACAGATGAAAGAAAGGCAAGACTGACTATTCGGCCGTTAGAGAGTATGTATTTTGTTCCTTGTGGCCTCAAATCTGTCAACAACTCACTCTCATTCGAAATGGGCCCTACGGAATCACAGTCAAAAACAGCTTTAAAAATCATAAATTCACTTCCACAGCCCTCTAGGCTACCCCAGCTGGTTCAAGGACGGCAAATCTACTGGCGAAAAGCCAGGAGAGAGAGTTTCTGCTCATAGCCGCACCAGTGGCAAGAGGCTGTTGATCAAGGATACGCGGCTAGAAGACGAAGGCGAGTACAAGTGCGTGGTGGAAAATGAAGTCGGACCAAAGCAGACGCATACCATGAAGTTGACTGTAGTCAGTGAGTATCTAAAACCTACTGCTAGTACTTTACCAAAAAGTTTGTAGGTCCTGTAAAAGTCTTATTGACGAGACGGTAAGTCAGTAGTGAGAAAAGTTTTGAGAGTGAAGGGAAGAAAACCAAAGAAATGACGCATAGATAATGTAACAATATGGTTAAAAAAGGGGTCTACTGCATCGATGATGAGCAGGGTCCGTGGTAGCACCAACGCTGTCCTCAGAACGTTAGCTGCTAAAATGGACAGTCCATTTGTTGTGTACTGGGCAGGTGTACACCTGCACAGAAATAGGAAATAGTAGTAAAATTATTATTGTTGTGTTTCCGTGTTTGTTTACTAACAAATTACTAACATCTTTTTATTTTTGTGTGTACAACTAACAACTTTACTAACGCTATCTGTTGTAAAAACTGTATGGACGTATGTCTGAAATAAAGATATTTATTATTATTATTATTATTACTGAGATGCTGGATAAATATGTGGGAAAAGATAATGATGGATGAGATGTTAATTACTTAATCATTTGTTTACTTAGCTGTTTAACTAATAGATTACTTTTTACAGGTGCGCCAAAACTCTCACAAAAATCAGAAAAGCAGGTCAGCGTGAAGGAAGGCCAAGATGTGTCGATACCCTGCCAAGTAACTGGCCTACCTGAGCCCAAGGTATCTTGGACATACAATGCCAAGCCTCTTGGTGACAGAGCCACTTTCAAAGACGGCGTACTAACCATTAAGAATGCGAAGAAAGGTGATGCAGGATACTATGGCTGCAAAGCTGAAAACGAACATGGAGATTTGTACGCGGAGACTTTAGTCCATGTTGCTTAGACTGATAATTATAAACATTATACATAGTTTTAAGATTAAAAATATGAAATCACATAAAAAATAAATTTTATTAAAACCAACTATTTGCAAGTAACTTTGTGTTTTCTTTTCTTCTAAATATTTAACTTTCAAGTGTTCACGTAGTGATTTGAATAATTAGAATTCAGTATTCTACTATTCCAAGCAAGACAAAATACAGTAAGTAGCAATTTAAATTCTTCGATGACAACACTATTTTGGCAATGACAATGACATTGACGTTCATTTACTTGATATTGTAATGACAACGCGTATAACCTAAATATTTATTAAGAAAATTAAAAACAAAGGCGAAATATAATTAAAGAACATGTTTTTCCTTTACTTTTTAAGTATATTATCACTAGCCGTTCAGGCTATATTCATCACACTGGCGATCGGTAAGCAATACCCACAATTTTAGGTGAAAAACGCGATTCAATTAGTATTTACGAAAATTACTATTTATGTGTTAAAATATGAGTCTAGAAGTGTAAAAGTATGTTTATTCTATAGCTAACATGTTAAAAAGATGTCACATATACTCGTTAATGTTTGATATGTAGTAATAAAGTAAAAAAAACACCTTAAAGGTCAGTGGGTCGTTTTATTTTTCTTTTACGAAAAATTTGCATACTTTGATTTTGCCTTATCATTCTCAATGACTCCTTGACCGATAGTAGATTTTACAACACTTCTAAATTTATGGTGGTGTGTTTCATTAAAGAAATATCTGCCAGAACATTGTCACAAAGACATAATTGCATTTACTGCCTTAGAAAGGACAAACTGGCAATGATCCAGAAAATAAATTTGACAAAAGAAATTAAATAATACCGGGTTACTCATTACCTAATTAAATAGTTTCTAATTCATGAGAGCTAATTGTAGCTTGGAAACATAACATTTTTTTTTTATTGTGCTGTCTTTTAGTTTCGTTGTTCTCTCGTTGTACTTCTGATCTGCCCTGAGGTTGCTTCATACAGGGCAAAGTACTTCGACAACCCAGGTAACCTGTGGGAGATCACCAGTAATGTCTAGGCATTGCTGGCCTTTCTCGAGCAGCTGTGGTGGAATGATTTACTACTGTATGCAAAATACATGCTGAGAAGTAGAGTTGCGGGCACCAGCCCATTATAATAATAATAATAATAATAAAATATGTATAATAATCAACACGTTTATTTTCTTCCACAAATTTAAATTTGCTTAAAACATAGTATACAATGGTGTTAAGTACAAATTTATATGGCACAAACATGTTTAGCTAGGATAAAACAAAGCATGCAAAATTATAAAGTTACTCGTTGTCCTAGGTGAATGACAAACGTGATAGTAATGCGACGCGACGCGTAAATGTCAAATAGTCGTTGCATGTACTTGTGGCCTACGTAGTCGCCATCATAAATGTGCGTCCCAACGCGACAAGTGCGTATTTGTTTTTTGCGAGACGAGACGCGACACAATAGTTTATTAATAATTATATATTCGCTTTTTTATTTCCAGAGCTTTTTCTTACCTTAAAGTAAAGTCAATAACACCCTCTCCTCAATAGAAATAGATTTTTGAAAATTGGATAATGATAGGTAAATAATAGGTTTAAAAGCTGCAATAATATAATCGAAAGTGCTTGGTAATAAGTCACAATACTCTTTAAATAAACATGGATTTAGTTTCGGATATAAATGAAGAAACTCTCCAAACTTATTTCTTTCTAAATAGGTACAACGACTACCTACAACGTAGGACACACGTCGCGTGAAGTATTGGTCGCATTACGTCGCATCGCGTAGTGTCGCGTTCGGTCGCTCGCCTAGGACAACACCTTAGACGAAGAAAGCATCAACTATCAACATTCTTTTATCTAAAAATTCTTGTAACCACAAACTATATTCAAGTAACCTTATAAAGCTTAATTTTAAATAAACTAGTATTTAATGTTTAGAAAGGGGTGATGTGCTCATTTATTATCAAGAATATGTCGTTGTTTTCAGCTGCTGGTCTCTATTATTTAGCAGAATTAGTAGAAGAATACACAGTAATGGCCAAATATATTATTACATGGACAGTTATTGTAAGTATAACAGTTTAAATATCTATACTAATATCATTAGTTAATTAGGTTGTTTGTTTTCTTTATTTGAACACACTCTCGGAAAATATTGGTCTGATTCTCAATCACCACGATGTAACGCTTCAATTTTATTTATTTATATAGATGTGTTTTAGTACATTGTCAATGCCGTAAGCCGATGTAAGCCGTGTGGTGCCGGCCGCAAATAGCACCACCCATTTTTACCCGTGGATGTCGTAGAAGGCGACAGAGGGATAATGACCAGAGTCCTTCTGTCTGAGTACCAAAACACCTACTGCAATCGCCAACATGCATCTGCCAAGCATGGCGATTACGGCTGAACCTCCCCTTGGGTGGACCTATGCCCAGCAGTAGTCTACCAGTCAACCAAAGTTGGTTAAGAGATAACTTGGCTTTCTAACACCGTAAGAATACATCTTTTGCAGGCAACGGCCGTTATCCACATAGGGCTCCAAATATTTGAAGATATACCGCTCCATCTGAACGCCCTAGGCCTCCTACAGCAGGTGCTTCACGCTCTAATACTGAGGCACTTCCCAGTAGTCAAGGTCACCAGCATAAACTTCGTTATGTCTGTGGTGACGCTGGTACTCCATCATTATTTCGCCTTCAAGTACTTTGGTACTGTGTTTTATAGCTTTTCAGAGGTATGTTTGTATTGGTATATTATTAATTTAAACATAATACGACATACTTACACCAACACACCCACCACACCCCACACCTACTACACTCTCACACTCACTACACCCTCACACACACACACAACACCCACACTCTGTAACAAATCTACTTAATTCTATCGAATAAAATGCTAAGTGGACTTGCACATGTATTTAATAAGGTATTAAATTAAATGATGGAATGGGTAAAAAAACAGAATTTAATTGTAGACTAACCTAAACGCACTGTAAGAAGGTAAGTAGCGTTGCCTAGGCTCCAGCCTGTTTAATACAAGCTTTTGGATTTCCAAATATATCTCCTTCAATTCTTCAATTTTCTTAGGAGTCGATTTTTGGAAAAAGTTTAACCTCGTTCCACATATACTTTCTTCGGCTTTTAAGCCAAATACTAAATGTTCAGTGGTTACTGAAACTACTAAACAAGTACTTCCTTAAAATCATCTCTCTTTAGAGCAAAAAACTATTGCGGATGATATGATTAAACGATTTAAAGCTATATCCTTCAAAAGTAGAGGAATACTAGGCCGCACTCATCTTATTAGTCACCATATCGATACCGGTGACACCGCTCCAATTAAACAACGATGTTATCGTCTTTCTCCTGAAAAACAAGAAGCTCTCATTATAGAAATTGATAAAATGTTAGAATGGGGTGTTATTGAAAAATACGAAAGCCCTTGGCTTTCTCCGGTTATTATTACAACACCCACTACACTCCCATACACTCTACACCCCATATTCACTACACCCCACACTCACTACAATCCCACACCAACACTGTCTGAACTACAAATAAGTCAAAAACACTTATATTTTATTCAATTTCATCATTAATTATACTTTTGTATTACTTGTGGTAAAGTAATAGCCATACAGATTGATTGGTCAAAAAAATAAAAATAAAAGGAAAATGATTTCTCATCTGCCCAGCCTTTTCCCACCTATGTTGGGTTCGGCTTCCAGCCTAACCAGATGCAGCTGAATACCAGTGTCTTACATGGATCGACTGCTTATCTGACCTCTAAACCGCAGTTACTGGGTAACACGCACCCTGTTAAAGGCTCTCCCCCACAGTTGCGTTATTATCAGCCGATAATATCGGTTGCGTACTGCGATATTTGTTTTCGGTACATTTTGTACTAGGACGGCTACAAAGTTACACACTGCTGCGATAATAACGATGCAATAGAAGCAGGAGGAATCGGGACGCATTGTCGCAAAACGCATCCGGTATTATCCACCATAATAACGCGACTGTGTGGCAGAGCCTTAAGAATAAAAAAAGAATTATTAATTTGAATTTGAAGACTGGTTGTTAAACTTTCTGGCTTCTGACTGCCAAAGATCTACGAATGACAGCCGGGGACAACGGCTTTACGTGCTTTCCGAGGCATGGAAGTCTCAGTGTGAAATGTATGGTTACCCATCCACAGACCGACCGCAGCAAGTGTAGCTTAACCTATGACCGATGGATCTGTACGCCTTTTACTATACACAAGCACCTTGTGTTTTCGTGGTTATATATGTAGTTATATAATAATTAATACAGTATTATATAACAATATATATAATAATTAATACAGTATTATATAACAATATAAAAATTAATACAGTATTATATAACAATATTTGCAGGTACTAGCATACTTCACATTGTGTTTGTGGGTTGTGCCGTTCGCACTGTTCGTGTCTTTGTCAGCGAACGACTATGTGTTGCCCACTACTGGGGAAAAACAGCCGCTTTTGTTAGGTAAGAGATATATTTATAATTTACTAGCTGACCCGACAGACGTTGTCCTGTCCTTATCTACCTACTTACCTGCCTTTTTACCTACACCTACCCTACACCTACCCTACAACTACCCTACACCTACCCTATCTTTCAAGTTGGATCAAACTGCACACGGTGTACAAATTTCATTAAAATCGCTTCAGTAGTTTAGGAGTCCATCGCGGACAAACATCGTGACAGGAGATTTATATATATTAAGATTAAGAAGATAATCTAAATATTTAAAAATGAAAAATGTAAGTGCATAACTTACGAACGACTGCACCAAATTGGATAATTTTATTTTTTGTGTTCGTAATTTCAGGACAAGCTTTGTAGGTGGGAAGGTTGGTACCCCCCTAAAAATAATAAAAAAATTGCCTACCCTACCTAGGGTAGGTAAGTAGGGTAGGCAGGTGGTAGGGGCAGTAGGGTAGGTAAGATAGGGACAGGACAACGTCTGTCGGCTCAGCAAGTTTATAATAAAAACAAATGAGAGTCAAGACACTCACGCGACTTGATGTATAAACATGTGAGCTCGAATCAATATCAGTCTCACGCACACATGAACAACAAGTCTTACGACGACGCCATCTGACGTTTACGCTCGAAGTCTCAGCTAGGCTCTACCGCAAGGCCTGTTCTCATACAGAGAAGGGACGAGTATTGATCACCTCGTGCGCTCAAGGATTGGTGGTTTCAGACTTATATTGATTACTAGCTGACCCGACAGACGTTGTCCTGTCCCTATCTACTTTACCGACCTAGCTGAGATAAGATAAGTAGGTAAGTTGGTAGGGTAGGTACCCTACCAACCACCTACCTAGCCTAACAACCTACCTACCTATCTACCCAGTACGGTAGGATGGTAAACCTACCTACCTACCCTACCATACTAACCTACCCCTACCAACCTACCTACCCTACCTATCTACCATACCCTACCTACATACATACCCTACCTACCGACCCTACCACAACTTTCTCACCGTTTAAACCTTCCGCAAATATTGCAAGACCAAAATTAGCCAAATCGTTTCAGCCGTTCTCGAGTTTTAGCGAGACTAATGAACAACGATTCATTTTTATTACACCTATAGATAAGTCCAGAAGGCTAATTCACGTAATTTTATGACGCACCGATGAAGTTGTGGTGCAGTTGCAGTTAAGTTCAAGTTTGAGTGATAAACGGTATTCTTGTAATCTTTGAACTGCGCGTAAGCTGCACGTGAACTGCACGTAAGCTGCACGTGAACTGCACGTCAATTGTACGACAACCAAACTTACTTATGGTGTAGCCACATGAGAGAAAAAATATCGATCGATTACATTTCAATAAATATGACGTTATTATACTTATATTAAAATAATACTCCAGTACATATTTTAGTGCTTTTTAACTATCATTTTGAGACGTCAAACAAAAAGAATACCGACCATGTTGCGTTCTGAAGCACACACCAAAGACGCGCAACAGTAGAATGCCGTTATTGCGCTCGCGTGACGCGAACTTGACGCGAGCGTGTCTGACAGCGGTAGAGAATACGAAAAGCGTTGTTTTGATCGAAACTTAACTGCAACTGCACTGCAAGAGCACTTCTATAGTTACGTGAATTAGCCCACAGGTTTCCTAACGATAGTTTCCATAGCTGATGTTAGTGATGTTCAATTAAACTTTGAAAAGTACATATAAATTGAAAGACTCCCGAAATTCTGTCAATGCTTTGATTACATGTTATATTTTTCAGGTGACAACAACGTATTAACAGACTATTTATCTAGAAAATCGAAGAGATACAGCCTCCTTTCCTTCTTCAGTTTCGCCAAAGATTCCATTTTACCGCAACGGAGTAAGAAGGCGTTCTGAAGCTGCCAAGTATTTGAATAGTTTTAATTATTACAATGTACCAGTGCCACGAACATTTTGTGGGGGCTTGGCAGAAAAGAGTAGGAAATGAATGTGGCGCCACTGTCGCTCGTCGAGTTTAAAAAGTTTGAGGCTATATATTGATTGCCGGTTGTGTTCCGATGTCCCTTTCACCGGGTATATGTTTTACAGAATCTAAAATACGTCTGAGATATTAAACCTTAAATCAATGTAAGTAAATTATTGTTTACCTAGAAGCCATTAATAAAAGCGGAGAAAACGCGACAAAGAATCTAACGAAACTCATTTTGGTGCCTTGAAAATATTTGCCTCGCAAACAAGAAGCTTATAGATAAAAGTGGAGGCAACACTCTAAATACCTAAGTGAAGCCAACTGTGGGCAGACGCTCTCTTTCTGAATGCATACATAAGATAAAGAAAACACATATCACTGTCTCATTCTTATGTATGCATTCAGAAAGAGAGCATCAGCCCACAGTTGGTTTCAAACTTTTGTTCTAAGTGTTGGCTCCATTTATACCTATATCTTCATGCTTGCAAATGTTTGCCTCTTTTACGGGAGGTATTGCTGTCTCTTTCTAGTGAGGTTATTAGAAAGAGATAGACATCCCTTTTTAGATTCTTTGACGTGTACTCTCCACATGTGTTATAAGTTTCTTGGTCTGCACCGTTCACATATTACTGGCTCCTCAAAACCGTCACCACGAAATTTTCAATAGATACTTAGTAACTGTGCAATTGGAATAAGAACTATTTTCTCGCTCAAGAAACATGCAATAGTTGCAGGTCCTGTGTCAATAATGCTAGGGCTATGTTAATGGGCGAAGATTCGTGTCGCGTTGGCGCGCTAAAACATCGTGTATGGGCATACGCGATGTTCTTGTCTACATTAGGTGGGCGAAGATTCATCGTACCGAATTGTGTTGTTCTCTGTTGTGCGGCTGAGAAGTAAGCTGTAATTCAAAATGGAGGAAGTAACGTAGGTGTAGCTACCCAAGCGAATATTGTCGCGACAAATCCCTTTGATGCGCGCCGGTTTATCGACAGTGCCCCGATAGACCATCGTGTTCACCCGAATACTACGCATTCACATACCGGTCACATTTATTGCGTTAACACGAATATTCGCTGTAGCCCGCTAATGTAGTACCAGCATAAAAGAGATATACAATAATACACTTTCAATTGTATTCTTATTTTATTTGCATAGTAATTAATTACCGGTTTTATAAATAGTTAAATAATACTTACGTACGTAAATTATTCTTACTTTAATGGTAATATTTATTTTAATTTATTTAGGCTCGCTTGCACCAAAAACTTTACTAAGAGTTTCTAACTGTAGGTTAAATTACAAAATGTGATATATATTTCAGTAGGTGACACCACCCATCAATTGACATTATCTGTTAGACTTTTTATTAGCTGTCAAAACGCGATTATTCAATAGATTTAGTATGGCAATTTCTACTTAATGACGTCACTTATTTATCAACTCAATTGGCTAACAGATTTATCGATTTCAAAGGAACTATAAAAACACTCGGTTGATTTTTTGGTCTAAAATAAAGGGGTTTTTTTAGAGAACTTGTTTTAGAATGATTGGTTAATGATGTCTACTACTCGATTTGTAATGTAACCTCGGGTTAACAACTAACTTAGAGTTAAGTTTTTGTCACAAGTGGGCGTTAGATAGTAATCAATTAACTCGCATTATAGACATTGATTTGAGTTGTAGTGCATTTTTTTAGGAAACGTGTGTGTTCTTTTTGGATATTATTTAATTGGTCCTGTAATAAAAATTATTTATATCCATGAGTACTTTCACCACTGAAAGATTGGTAATGGTGCCAATTCTGTTGTACACGATCTAAACTTATTTTAAGCTATTTATATCTCTTTCTTTCCAATAAAACAAGAAAGAGACAGACATTAATAAGAGCTGTCAATTTAAATTGATCTGAAATGTCCATACAATTATAGTTGTCATTTGAACGTATTGATAAAAACGTAGCGAAGTTCAAGAAAAAACTAATTTGACATCTCTAACTTAGTTCTTATCTGTCGCCGTCTTTTTCTTCAGCTGCCTGACAGTAAGAGATGACAATTGTCTAATTTTAGTTTGTGAACAAGGGAATCGGCTCCAATGAATTAAAAGTTATAGTTTAATGAAATAAAACATGTAAATAATGTAATGTTTGTTTGTGATAATGTAATTAGTAGGTGTAATTTAAAAAGCCTTGAGGCTAAAAATAAGGGGACAGGGATGTTTGCGAATTACAGTCATGAAAGTGAACTACTGTTACAAGTTGACGTATCAGTGAGCTCTAGCGTCGGGCCATAGTCGCAATCTTACATCAACGACAATCAATGTCTTGTCAAAAATGTGCGTAAAATGGAGGTGTTTTTGACAGATTGAAATTAAATAGCAAATATTCCTAAAAGTTAAGTACCAGAATTGTTTTTCTGATATCAAGAGTTTGTGAATTGTGAAGTTTGTCTTAGATATGCTAGTTGTTCTCTTTTTATCTAAATATTTATCTTAAACCCAAAGGTGAGCTGGCCCGAATTTGTATAACTTGTCGCGTATTGGATAGTACTGCTCCACCAAGACAACTAAGCACCTGTTATCTTCTTCTACAATACATACATACAAATAAATGTCACCAAAACTGATTTAACTAGAGTCTATGGAGGATAGAGGTAAGGAGCATTGAGGGGGAAGTTGAAAAAGGGTCCAGCTGTAAACACCAAGGTCTGTCATCATCAGCCGAATGACGTCCATTGTTGAACATAGGCCTCCCCATAGAACGCTACAACTTGCAGCAACCTGCCGCTTGCATTCACCGGTTACCTGCGACCTTGACGATGTCGTCAGTCCATCTAGTGGGCGGCCTACCAACGCTGCGTCTTCCGGTTCGTGGTCGCTACTCGAGAACCTTGCTTCCCCATCGGTTAAGTTAAGCAGCAAGGTAACAGTTCCAAAACCCGCCAAAATGGCGTTAGCGTAGGCACAGGGTATGGTATGAATGTAACCATAGGGCGAGGCCGCAACACTGTGTTGCGGCGTCGTATCGCAAAACCGATGTCGCACAGCAATACAATTCAGTTGTGCTGCGTCGTAGATTTTTACGATGCGACACCGCAACGCAGTGTTATGGCCTCGCCCATAGATCTGTGAATGTAGAGTGCGCGCAAGATAAGTCTGCGCGCGGCCGAAATCGGAACTAATCGTTGGCCGCCATCTTGTCGTTTATGTCAGGTGTCAAGAGAAGTGTGCTGTGTTCCGTTTTTTTTATAATCTCATGAAGTTTTTTTTGTGCTAGTGGCAATAACCTATACCTAAATAATAAACTTAAATTACTTTAAATTTTGAGTACCACGCCACCAGTCGCGCGCAGACTTATCTTGCGCGCACTCAAGCAGTTCTTGACGGATTGATCTAAGTACCTATGCAGAGTTAAAAACTTTAACCCGGTCGCGAAAGTAGCCCCCTTAGGTGGCAAATTTAAACGGACACTTTCATACACACAGATCGTGCTCCTTAATTCTACCCTCTATTTAAATATATATATATATATCTATAATTTTTGACGTGTTTTCTCTAGGTACTTTCATAAAAAAACTTCTTGTCCAAAATTAACGAGATCCTTAATTTTAAAGATTTTTTTTAATTTGTATAAGAAAAGTGTTTCGGAAAAGGTTTCCAAAAAGATTTTTGTATTAAATGGGGCAGGCGACTTACAAAACTGTCCTTTATGTCATTACTTACGTAATATAGGATGTAATTGCAATAATATGTATAATTTGATGTAAATAGTGAATGTATATATACTGATTTTACTTTGGGTGATAATTAAAATGTATATGGAGTCAATAAAAAAATTGTTTTTTTTTGCCTTATTCTTCAGCGCGTATTGAAGTTCACGTTCCCAAAGAATTACTACAAATAATTGCTCGGACGACGACTGCCGTATCAAAACCATGCAAATTCATCATTCATCATCATTTCAGCCGAAAGACGTCTACTGCTGGACATAGGCCACCCCCAGGTGGCGCCACATTGACCGGTCCCGTGCGACTCGCATCCAGCGGATCCCCGCAACCTTTACCAGGTCATCGGTCCACCTAGTGGGAGGCCTTCCAACGCAACGTTTTCCGGTTCGCGGTCGCCACTCTAGAACTTTTCGGCCCCATCGGCCATCTGTTCTGCGTGCAATGTGCCCTGCCCACTGCCACTTAAGTTTGGCAATTCTTCGGGCTGCGTCGGTAACCTTGGTTCTCTCATGCAAATTAAAGCTGTACAATTACAAGCTCTCTGTGGGGTGTCCGGGCTAGAATAGCACCCCCCCATTTCATCCCGAGTGTCGTAGGAGACTAAGGTAAGATCCAGAAGTCGGGTAGCAGCGGCTTCCGTGTACTTAACAATCTCACTGCGATCCCCAAGACGCCTCCCAAGCATGGGGATTATGGCATCCCCCCCCCCTCTTATGGGGGAGGCCTTTGTTCAACAGTGGACGTCTTCCGGCTGATGATGATGATGATGAATTACAAGCGCACGCACACATGGCGCCGCGCCCTCAGACAAGTTGTACTATTTATATTATACTTTCACAAATTGACAACCAGTTTCTGAACACAAATAGGTGTGGCGAATCATAGTTATCTGTATTTATTATCTATGGTTCCCACTACGGAGTTGACTTAGTAGATTTGACATAAGAGAGTAGTCTCTATGGTCAGAAAAAGTAAGGAAGTTTTTCCTAGAGTTAAAATTAGATGTTACCATTTTTTTTTTCTGACCGACCTTGACGATGCTATTACTCTCCTCCAAGAGAGCAATAAGGCCACCAGTACAGTTAAGAAACACAGACACAGACCGCCGTCATTCCGTCCTCGCCGCCGAGGCCCGCCGCGACGACCCCGTACGTCCCCTCCCCGACCCTTGCTCGTGCCAGCCCGTGCCGCTGAGCCTGTAGTTTTAAATTCGTCCCTAAATAATGGAAATCCGATCCAGCCTGTCCCTTTGCTGTCCTCTCCCAGCGACGCCCAGCCGAGGCTCGTACCCCACAGGGGGTGCCCTTAGCGTGTAGTCGCTTAGTTTGTAAGATATTTTGCCCTGGCTGGAGGCCCTAAAAATAATAATTTTTAAGGCACCACAGGAAAGTCCGGTTAAGCAGCCGACTGCGAGATGCTTATTCGAAGAAAAAAAAAAAAAAGTTACCATTATTACCTGCTACACAGTAAACGGTTGTTATTTTGTGTTTGGTGTTTGTTATCAAGAAGCATAGCGTAACGGAATTAATATAGTTATTAAAATGTGCATGAGTTTTATTTGGAGAACGGCGCAAGTAAGCGCCTAAATAGGGAAGATGACACCATCAATCAATTGACATACTTTTTATAAGCTGTCAAATTAAATTTTGTATGACAATAGTAAAATGTGACGTCACTTTTTTGTGAACTCAATTGTCCAACCATTTATTTAAAAGCAACTAAAAATCGAATTGTACAGTTTATTAAAAGTTAATTGGGTTTTAAGGGTTAGTATGGAGTATGTTTTTTGAGAAATTGTGTTTTGGAATTATTTGTTAATGGGTGTCATCAACCCAATCATCGACGTGCCAATCAAAACAGGAACGTGTTGCGCCAGCCGCAGTCACGACAAGACCATGGTAAAGAAAAAGAAGCGTAATCTTCGCAAATAAAAGTGTTTTCCATCTACCCTCGTTTTGTGAAAATAATTTCTGCCAAAATGAGCCAGTGCTGTGAGTTGAATATATAATTGTTATCTATACTAATTTGATGATGGCTGTTTTTAAAAAAAAATTAAAAAAAAACATAAACATTATTAAAACAAAACAGAGTTCATAACAGCAATAACTTTATTTTCTTACACAAGGCGAAACTAATCGAACACTAAGGGGCTAGCTCAAACAGCCACAATATGCTCGCCCCATCTTGACCGTAAGCCTATACTAATGAAAAGAGGCTCCCTCGGCACCTCCGTGATGCACTCTCATATGCAATTTCCAGCTCGTCACCTGAACGAAAGCCCTCCCACACTCCTTGCAAACGTACCTCTTATCATTCGTATGTATTCTAGTATGAATATCTAAAGTTTTCTTCCTCTGAAAACATTTTTGGCAAAACTTACACTCGAAAGGTCTAGAATCGTCGTGGCGGACCATATGGCGTTTAAGTAAGTCATTGTTGAAGACTTTGAAGCCACATATCTCACAGGCGACTGTCTTCTCTTTTAAATGAGTCCTTAATTTATGCTGGACGAGTCGACTTTTCATTGTATACACTTGCTCGCATTGATCACAGTTAAATTGCAGTTTCTTGACGTCATGAACTAGTGCTAAATGCCGTTTCTTCAAGTATTTCGACGCTAGAACCTCTGGACACTTAGGACATTTCAACATTTCGGTTTTGTGAACTTTTTCACAATGTGTTTGTAAGGAGTAATGGTTTCTGAACACCTTGTCGCATTTTCTGCAGTGTCCTTGAGCAAATGTGTGGACGTTTTTAATGTGGCTTACTACGTTTGCATTCGCTACGAATCCTTGTCCACAAATCTCACATAGGAACGTTTTGTATCTGTTGTGGAATTTGTGAGCATGTTTAAGTAGTGTCCCGAAAAATCTGAACTCTTGGCCGCAGTCATGACAAGACATTCCATCGTCAGAAAGGTTAAAAGTAAAAATACTATTGGCTATTTCTTTATTGAACTTAAATTCGTGGATAGTTAGTAAATGAGTCAGAAAATCGTCGAAAATATGGAATTGTTTTTCGCACTTCTTACATTTTATTTCTGATGTGTCTAGTTTTACGCGGCTGCTGCCCACTAGGGTCCTTAGGACGCTTTTCAAGTTCGCGCCTTTGTGCTCTTCAATGGTATGCTCTTTGAGGTTTTTGCTCTCAATGAAGGAGCAACAGCAATAGAAACACATGTATTTGTTTGCTGCCCATCTAAAAGGGAGGATGGAAGAGTTTTCTAAGATGATAGTTATAAATCTCGTGAGGTCGTCTTTCCGTTGCTTTTCGACGAGTCGCTCTTCAGTATCATCGTAGTCTGAAACAAGGTTAGTTAGGGTTTAGGAATAGTTGTCATAAAATAAAAAAGGTAGCTGTCTAAATGAGGTTATAAGCGTAAGTTTGTAACGTAGGTACATTGTACTGTTCTTGCTGGATAATAATGTAACATTTTTGGCAAACTGAAGTACTTAAAGTAAATGATGTGGTGATTCAATGGTGTGTGGTTACTCCTGCCAATACATCCCGTATTGGCAGGAGATGTGGTGATTAAATGGTGTGTGGTTACTCCTGCCAATACATCCCGTATTGGCAGGAGTAACCACACACCATTTAATCACCACATTATTTACTTTAAGTACTTCAGTTTGCCAAAAATGTTACATTATTATCCAGCAAGAACAGTACAATGTACGTTACAAACTTACGCTTATAATAGTTTTTAAATTAATCAGCGATATCCAAAATCATTAGATTTATTTCGAAACATAGAAAAAATAGTTATTTGTTATACAAGAGTGCAAAGTTGCTTTTTAACCGCGTGTTCAATTTTGATGACCGAGCAAGCGAAGGATTCTAAAATTGAATCACGAGCGCAGCGAGTGATTCAAAATTAGAATCCTGAGCGTTAGCGAGGGAATCAAAAGAGCACGAGGTGAAAAATCTTTGCACTCGAGTGCAACACGTAACTTTTCATTCCACCTCAGCGAGGAAATGACTAAATGCAAAAAAAAAACGTTTACAAAGTCTGAGTTTTTAACAAATTAAAAAAAAGTTGTATGATATATTCGGCACCATAGAGGTAGCAGTAAATAGGTTTAATGTTTTTTTTTAATTCACAAACTTAGTGCACACGATGTTCTAAATTCAATTTACTTTATCCTCTAGAGAATAAAAACGGCTTTTCCACTCAGATATTGAAGATAAATTTACTTTATCCTCTAAAGAATAAAAACGGCTTTTCCACTCAGATATTGAAGATTAAAAATACTCTTTCCGAGATGGTGGGATGAAAAATATATTGTATATGTATGTGTAGTTTATATATTCGTAAGTTTATATCTTTTTAACTTTTTTAATATATTTTTTTTCATATGCACCTGCCATGTTATCTCTTCACCACCCTTGGTTGACTGGTAGAGAATGCCTAAGGCATTAAGTCCGCCTTTGTACCTTTGTGCATGAAGTATAAATAAATAAATATATTCCTGTGAAAGTGACGCTCAAATAAAAAAATATATATACATAATTTTGCGCGAAACGGCTAACGCTCAGCATAATGCCGTGGCCTGCGCAGTGGCGGTGTAGGGTAGATTGGCACCCTGGGCGGAATTGTATTGAACACCCCTTCTTAAAATAAAACACCAAATACAAAACATGCTTACGAGATTTTATTTTACTAAAATAATCGATCACATTATCAAAATTGACTTCCCTGTCTCTTTCAATCGATAAAATCGAAAGATTGGTTAGTCGCTTGGCTCATTGTGAACCTTAAGTAAGATTTGATTAATTTTAATTTTGAAAAGTTTCTTTCACATGTAGCCACCGAAACATAAATTGTTAAAAAAATCTAAGACATAACGTTAAACTAGGAACAGACTCAGAATAGCCCCATTTTACAATAAATCAGAGGAGATTCAATGTAGTCCACTGAACCGCTTCTTGGGCAGAAATGCTGGCGGCTTCCAGGTGGCGCCTCAATCGTAAAATCTCCAATACGATGTCCTCTGCTGAAAATTCATCGTACATTTTTAAAAGATTTGGAACCATTCACGAAGATCTTCTCCTGATGATGTTACCAACGCTTTAGGTTGAATGACACTAAATGTAACCAAAATAAAATCCATTGCCCTGTAATGATGATCTAGTTTGTCATAAAATCTATCGTGGCATTCGAACATTGCTCTCTGCAGTTCCTCGGTTAATGTAAGTTCAACATCTCGAGCCGTTTCTCCAGGCATACGTTTACGAAATCTTCTCCTTCCTCTTTTTCCTTCAATCGGAATGTCTAAGTCCTCACATTTTTTGGTGGCGTAGCAAATAGCCTTTTCCGCTATTTGGCTGCGTTGACTTTGAAGGAAATTTTTTAGAGCTTTAATTTTTATTACACACTTTTCCAATGGTAGTCCAGCAGTGCAATTCTGTAAGAACTCACCCGCGAATTCGAATCCTATCTCATTTCTGATTTCACTTACTTGAAGTGAAAAGTATTCGGTATTCGCTAAAATAGTAAGGAAATAATACTTCGCTTCACGTATGTTGTCACTTAGTAGGTCTAGCGTAGTTTTCATCGAGTTATACACTACCTAAAACAGTTTTCACCGCGGAATCAGAATTCAGAAGTGAGAACTGGAGTGAGTTCTTACAGAATAACATAGCTGATATTTGTAAATACTTTTGTGTCTGATTAACTTCTTCTAGAACTTCACACCAAAAGGAAAGATAACAGAAAACTAAAGTCACACAAAGCTGGTATGAGTGTTGATGCTGCTTATCTTGTTTCGATATTTTCATTGCTGGTGCTCGGATCACACATCTCTTCGAGTGTTGAGACAAGCTTCTCAAAATTGTTCTTCAATGGTTTAACAGCGTCGTGATGAGCACTCCATCTTGTCTCTGATAGTCATTTCACGGACACGCCTACATTTTTCATTAATATTTCCCAGCGATGTGTGGATGATGAAAAAAACGTGTAAACTCTTTCTACAGTTCCGAAAAAAGTTAAACTTGAAGTAACGCTACCAAATGAGTGCACTCCACAAAGATTGAGCGAATAATTAGCGCAAGGCGTAAACAATGCTTTCGGATTGCGTTCTTTAATTTTCGCTTGAACACCACCATGAATTCCTGCCATGGTTGCAGCATTGTCATAGCCTTGGGCCCGACACAGATTTATGTCCAAATTATCAATCTCCAGCTGTGTAAGGATATTTTCAGCAAGATCAACTGCAGTCTTTCCAGTTATAGGGAAAAAACCTAGAAATTATTCCTTTATTTCAACTTGATCTCCTTGAATATGAACATATCTGTTCACGTAACTCATCTGATCAACATGTGCTATGCTATCAAAAATTATTCCAAAATATTTTGCTTTTCTTATGTCGGTTAAAAATGTTATCTTTCACCCCCTTCCCCAAAAGGTTTATGAATTCGTTCTGAATGTACCCGTTTCTCGTTTGTACAGTTAATAGCATGTTCAATTCTGAGCATGTGCTCTTTTAGCACTGGGTCATATTTCGATAGTAAATTAACTAATTCTAAGAAATTACCTCTATTGTCTGAAGTAACCCCCTCTCTATGCCCTCTAAAAGGTAGATTTTGGCGTGCTATGTGCTTATGTATGGTACCTATGTGCTTAGCTCGTTTGAAACAAACTACTTATTTAGGTACGAAATCTAACAATCTCAGCTTAAAGATTGGTACCTAAATTCAGGATGTGAGGGCGTCAAATTATTAGTAGTCATAAACTTTTCCAAAATTGCGTCCTTTTCACATTTAAAATTTGCAAATGTTATCGAAATTTCAAACGAAAAGATTTACGGTTGGATCAATCAATACCAAATGATTTTGTATTAAATACTTACCATGCGTTATTCTTCATTTAACATTAATTTTCTTAAAAGGAACTTTTGCATAACGCGACACAGTTATAAATAAAACGCTAAAACGCTCTTTACCCCTTACGCCCTCGCAGTTTATCTCTCGAGTGCTACCACCACGGACATTTCGCGCTCAATGAGATATGCGCAACATGCATTCGTTCTCAGGAATTGAAAATTATATTCGAAAAAAAATAATTAAAATATAGTTAGAATACGTTTCAAAATATGATATTAGTACGTAAGTAGCTAGGTACAAGTGTAGGTAGTCGTTGATTGATGTCTTTATACAGGGATATTTTGTTTGTGTGCATTCTTTGGCTGTACGAGTGAGTGGTCGTTGTCACCCCTTGATGCTTGGCACCCGGGGCGGGCCGCCCCCTCCGCCCCCCCCTTACGCCGCCACTGGGCCTGCGTCCGATGGCATGAAACCACGGCGCTGGTTTTCAGCGTGAGCTGACGGCGCGACGTGTCGCTGCCTCAGAACAATAAGTAAAATATCATTTACTTATGAGAGAGTATAATTACTGTTCTTTGCCTCGGAACAATAAGTAAAATATAATTTACTTATTGTTCTAAAACCACAGAACAATAAATACTCTCACGAGTTCTGAGGTCGCTGTGGACACAAATATTTGAACAGTGCTGTGGCAGAGCTAACCTCTCGTTAAGAGCGGGCCTAATGGCAGGATAAATTCTGATTTCCCCCGCGCGTCTCGCCACACCCGCATTAGTACGAATAACAAACACGGGCGGCGCGAGAACGCGCGAAAACAAAAAAAATAAGTACTAACTAAACTAAAACAATTGAAGACTCAAATAATGGCTGATTGCCGCAATCAGCCATCATTTGAGTCTTCAATTGTTTTCAGTTTCATTAATGTACTTTTTTTGTTTCCCATTTTACTCAACAAAAATGTAGATATTTATTTATAATTATATCGGCGGCTAGGCGCGGAGCAAACTGACAGACTACTCGTCTCAACAGCACAGATTAACTAATAGTTCCTTTGGAACAGATAGTTCACTCCATAGAAAAAGACAGATACCTAACGCTATAACTGCCTACAAAAATATTACAGCCGTTCGTGCGCGCTAAAATGTACCTTACGCACACGCTCGAGAGTATCTACTACGTTGTCTGACGTGGTGTCTGGCGATTACCTGCGTCAAATTACGCAACGCTAGGGCTGTCTATGTTATGAAATGATTACACAAAAGAATAGGTGAATAAAAAACAGTTTTTACATTTTTGTTTTTTACAGTTGACTAGTTATTGTGTGTATATTTTGAAAAATAATAAGTACCTAAGTAAAATATCTAACCAAATCAATAGGTGCCTTACTTATAATTACGTACTATTATAAAACTTTCTTCTTAACATTACACAAAGAACTCTCTATTATACAAAAAAAAAATCAACAAAAAATAAATACAAAATATTTACCTTTCCTCCTCCTTAGGTAATGTAAAACAGGATAAACTTTTGTAGGTTATTTTATTTCGACAGTCGTCTACACTGCAATTTGCACGACTACCCATTATTAAAGCTGCGGTCGCAGTATCGTACGGAACTATTAATTAAACTGTATCAGAAAAAAATTCTCTGCGGTATACGTACACTTAGCGAGCGCGTGGCAACCCGACTGGATTTTGGACGTTCGAACGAAAGCGAGCCGTAGGTACTTAAGCGTGTGACCTTAAACGAGTGACAATACTGTTAGATATCTTTACTGTGTCAACAGAGCGAGTTGAACTGATCGTTCGTCGATCGGTGAAACAAACATATGTGTCAAGCTCGTGTCACGCGAGACGGAAGACAGCGTATTTCGCGGATTAAAAATGTAGTAAACGCCAAATGCTTTTTATTCTGATAGCTTCTAGAATAGACAATATTTAAAAAAAAAACTAGGGTTAGCTCTAGGTTGTATATGAGTGATAATATTTACAAAATTTATGGTTCAGTAATATGAACCAACACAGAATGCAAAACAAAAATGTTGAAAATTAGAGGTAAGTTTGTGATGGATTTCTATCGAGAAAATTTTATCCTACTATGTTTTCGTCAGGGCCGACCTTTATTTATATAGTGATGTTTTCTAACATATACTTTTTTTCGAATTTGAACATGATTTACTACTTTGAAAATCGAATCAAAGATTGAAGATTTTGCTTTAGGCCCAATCTTAAAATAGATACCTACTTAGGTGTGCTGCCAACAGATACTGTGGTCTACCTACGAGCCTGCTGGTTGAGATAATTTGCAAAATAAATCAGTTAGGTACTTTTCAAAGAGACCGTAATTAGAAACTTTTTTAAGCACGTAAAGCCGTTGGTCTCGGCTGTAATTCGAAGATCTTTGACGTCGTTATAACTAGTCCAGAGAGCTATGCTCGGAGTTTCTTTGCACGATAGAACCTGGAACGAGTAAATTCGTCGAAGAAGGTCACCGACATAGCTCTTAGAATATGCAAGTTGAACTGGCAATGGGCAGACCACATCGCTCGAAGAACCGATGACCGATGGGGAATTAGAAAGGTTCTCGAGTGGTGACCACGATCCGGACGACGTAGCGTTGGTAAGTCTCCCACCAGATGGACCGACGACATCGTCAAGGTCTCGGGTGAGCGGTGGATGCAAGCGGCAGTTTGACGCTCGTTGTGGTGTCCTACGGGGGAGGCCTATGTTCAACATAGGAGGTCTTTCGGCTGATGATGATAATGATGATGAGAAAGTCTGCCAACCAATCTTACCAAGGGATATTGAGTTACCCAGTAATTGAGTTGTGGAGGATTTCAGCTGCATCCAGTTAGACTGGAAGCTGACGCAAACATAGAGAAAAGGCTAAGGAAATGATGATACGTTGAATTAAATAAAACGAGAATGATCAAACAATTTATTTGTATTCTTACAATGTAGGTATAACAGGTCTAAAGTTACTTGATCTTCCCATCATTCTGAGTAGAACTGTTAATAATATTTGGGAAAAGACACCATTAACAAATAATTCCAAAAGACAACTTCAAAAAACCTACTCCATACTAAGTCTAAAAACCCAATTAACTTTCAATTAACTGTAAAATTCGATTTTTAATTGCTTTTAAATTAATAAATGGTTGGTCAATTGAGTTCGCAAAAAAGTGACGTCACATTTTACTATTGTCATACAAAATCTATGGGAGAATCGCGTTTATTTGTGGTGTCATCTTCCCTATTGTATGGTTGTAGATAAAATAATAATAAGTATTATTGATATTAATAAATTTAAATTTAATATCTTGCATGCCGTAAGGTAAAATGTATCGGGACAACTTACAAACATTTCAACTAATATGCAAATAAATGATTTATTTCCTTCTTTCGTTCATTCATCATCTTCATGCCCTAGTCTAGGGATGCCCGATCTGAATCGATCTTCCAGAAGATCGATTCATGACCATACGATCTACCGATTTTTTGAATGATTCAACGGGATGCGATCTTCGCCCAGATCGAATCGTATGCCTCTAAGATCGTAATAGCAAAATCGTATCAACTAAAACCTAAACGTCAACCGAAATGTACCGTACAAACATTACATTAGTATAGTATGGTAAAAAAAACAATTTTGTATGCATACTCTGCTTTCTATTATTTTTATTTATTTACCATACGATCTTTCGAGATCGAATGAGATCGATTCAATGCAATTAGCAATAAGATTAAAATTGTGAATCGATTCACGACGTAACGATCCATTACGACCCAAAAGATCAGGAAAAATCGGGCATCCCTACCCTAGTCCCATGCTACTTGTGGTTGGCGCAGCACCTTTTCTTCTTCCATGCCGTCTTATCAACTGTCATTATATAACTGACTTCTCTTTCATATTATTCTTCACACAATCCATCCATCTTTTCTTCGGCCTTCCTCTTTCACCCATCCACATTTAAATTCATAGCTCTTTTTGTTTTATCATTCCTCCTCTTCACATGCCAAGACAAACGGTTCCCTATCAACTTTTCTGTCACTGGTACTTTTAAATTGCCTCTGATATATAATTTCTGTCCATAACCATTCTGGTTACTCTACACATCCAATTCAACATTCTCATCTCCGCTACATGTGTACAGTATGACAGGTTCTATATTAAATTTATTCTTAAATTTAATATAGATAAGGAATTAAATTAAATTGTAATTTATTCAAATGTCAATTATTATTTTATTTTTCAATTGTTTATTTATTAAGTTATTTTTTAAAAATTTTGTCAAACGTTTAACACCAACACAATTGATGTAGCTATCAAAGTTAAAGGAGATCAATTTTTCGATCATTACGTTCATTTTTTTTTTTGTTTTTGGGAACCTTCTGGGAACAAATTGAGTGTCAGTTTAAAAAAAAAACAATTTTCAAATGTTCTAACTGAACTGACCCCTATATCTACTAATTTATGCACAGATT
Source organism: Charanyca ferruginea (assembly GCA_947361185.1). Taxonomy (NCBI): domain Eukaryota; kingdom Metazoa; phylum Arthropoda; class Insecta; order Lepidoptera; family Noctuidae; genus Charanyca; species Charanyca ferruginea. The sequence continues at coordinate 9,389,932 of OX376080.1, read as the reverse complement.
AAAAGCACAATATTTTGCGTGTTACTTTGCACTCTACCATAAACAATGATTTTTCACACTAACAATAAAAGTCGTGTCAACGCTTAAAGTCCCCCCCCCCCCCCCTCTAGAGATTCCAACAAAAATTTCACCCATGTGTCTTTGACTGTATTTAAAATTCATAATTTTATTTTATTCCATATATCAACTCCCTCCCCCCCTAGGCCTGGTGGCATAGCATCGCTAGCTGGTGCTAACGACGCTATTGTGGCTATATGATGTGTCTTTTAACATCCCATTTTTAATTGATTAACATTTAAAAAGTATATACAACAAGTAGGTAAACTTCCAACACTGACGTAGGTTCTGAGACCCTACAAATGCGAGTAAGTTACCTAGGAATTCATTATAAAGTTCACAAAACTACATAGGTATTTAACGAGTATTTCATTCAAAATTAATACTGAGCTTTGCGAAGGAGTATGTAAGTACAGCAAGTATCTACACCGTGTATATCTTGGACAAACTGTCCAACTTCGATAAAGTGGTCGCCCGAAGAATCCAATTCAAATCGGCAGCGTTCGGGAAACTGCGAGATATCCTTTCGTTCACAATTCCACAGTGCCTAAAAACGAAGGCTTATAATCAGTGTGTGTTGCCTGTGTTGATTTATGCCACAGAAACGTGGTCCTTAACTGCTGGCCTCTTACAGAAGCTCACAGTCACGCAGCGAGCCATGGAGAAAGCCATGCTCTGAGTTTCTTTGCGTAAGGTCACCGACATAGTTCTCAGAATATGCAAGTTGCAATGCAATGGCACGCCACATCGCTCGAAGATGTGGAGACCGATAACTGATGGGGAAGAAAGGTTTTCGAGTGGCGACCACGAACCGAAAGACGCAGCGTTCGTAGGCCAGATGGACTGACGACATCGTCAAGGTCGTGGGTAAAGCCTATAGCGATAGAAAATCCAATAACACACAGCCTGTACTGAGAATCGAACGCAGCTGGTCTATTCGGAAAAAATCCTCCTCGATGAATTAAGGTGGCCAGTCTTGATAAGAAGAGTCGTCATTCCACCTGTAGTGCTATTTCTAAACATCAACCTAGTTGAATTTAGGTGAGTGGAGACTGCGTTTGGGCAAGCGCAGTGTGGGACGCCTTTCGGCACGATAGACCGACGATTTGAAGAAGGTGGTTGGCAGCGGATGGGTACGGGCTGCCCAAGAACGGTTGGCGATCTCTGGGGAAGGTTCTGAACGTAGGGTTCAGCAGTGGATGACAATAGGCTGATATGATGATGCTGAATTTAGGTGAAGTGAAGTTGCAACTGACTTGAAGTAAGCTATTCATATCCCTAGCATTAATAATAGCTCACTTCACTTCAAAGATTTATTTATAGAATGTACTGCCGTTTGCACTTAACAGATGCATTCCTATTTTTTCTCTCAAAGATATACAGCACTCCCACTACGTAACTCATTAACTAATCCCATATCCTTTCATTTTGAAGGGAATTTCTAATACAATGCTTCTTATTTTCGAAAAAATATCCGCTCGAAAACGCGACAAAAGGCAATGAATATTGCCCAATTGTCAAAATTAAAGGGATTGTTGTTCTGTAACAGTTATGCTGCTGGCCATTGTACAGTCCACATGCTTGCTCATATGTTTAAGTAGAGACCTTTGATGTTTAAATTTTGTAGCACAAATGTTGCAACTGATAGTTTTTGCACGATCGTGCGATGCCAAATGCCTTCTCAATGCTTGCATATCATATCCTTTGTAACCGCAAAGGTGGCACGTCGTAAACTTTTCCTTCAAATGCACAACAGACACATGTTTCATGAGTGTGCTTTTACGAAAAAATATTTTGGGACACTGTTCACAAGGAAACTGCATACTTTTCACATCGTGAGATAATGCCACATGACATTTCCGCAAATACAGACTTTCAAATGACTCAGGGCACAAGTGACATACGTACTTTCCAGTGACATGAAATTTCCTGCGATGATTTGCCAAGCTTAGTTTACTATTGAACTTTTTGTCGCAAAATGAGCAAGATATCATACCGGAATGAACGTTTCTTAAATGATGCTTAATCGTTCCTTTTCGTGCGAAAGCCAAGCCACATAAATCACAAATAAACTTCTCAGCATTATTATGAAACTTATTTACATGTCGAAGAAGGGGCGCGAAAAATTTGAAACTTTCACCACATTCAATGCATCCCATACTCTCATCGGATAAATTGAATATGTAGCAACACTTCGCGAACACATCCCTATCAAATGATAAGTCGTGTGCTTCGTTTATATGACTCAAATAATGTTCGATACTTTTAATTGATTTGGGACATAGCTTGCAGGATATCTCTGAGATATCCCATTTAATACGGCTAGTAGCTCCTATCCTTTTGAGAATCCTACTGAATTTTATTTCGTCATGTTTTTTAGTATGTTCCTTTAATCCTGAGCTGTCTAAAAATGTTGCATCGCAGTAGAAACATCTGTAACGGTTGAGAAACCATTTGAAGGGCATGATTGTGGACTGTCCTAGAATTATCCCGACTATTCTTCGAAGTTCCTCCCGGGTCGTATGATTTGTAGGCGCCGATTCGCCTGAAACGAAAAAAAAAATGCATTCAGACTTGTTTAACCCTTCTCTTTGTCTATCTGTTTGTTAAGTGTTTTAGGTAATATTACTGAACCGAATTTGTTAGTGCTTGTTACTTAGTTTATTTGGTAATCAGTGCATAGAAATTTGGCACGAAAAGTCTATTATGCTCAAGCCGGCTTTTGAATATGGGTTAAACTTAACATAATATATATTAAGATCCTATCAACATCTAGAGATATAATATTTTATCGCTTGTCAAACATTTTGTACGAGACCGTTCACACTGTGCTGCAATATACATTACATCCCAAACTATAAATATTTTTTCGGCCGACTGAGCGATAATTGGGGGTCATATTTTACCTCACGTCCCCGGACACCGGGCCACCCCCTGCTTAGCCCTCAATTTGAAATTGGTGACGTTCGTGCTCGAAAACAAACGAGTGAGTGAGAACGCTGTAACATCACAGGAATAGTGACATACTTATGTGTTTTTGAAAAAGCCTTATAAGTTTTTGGTAAAAATGTTTGTAATTTAGAATCTCCATTACATGTGCAAGGTTTCTATGACGCTGTTTTTTTACTTTTTCAATGTATGAGTGCATTATAACCAGCCAAATTTCAGATAAAATTGTGCAAAAAAGCTGATTTTCGGACGTGTTCACTGAATTTGTTTCTCAAAAAAGTTTATTTTTGGCTTCATACAAACCTAGATTTAAACCACAAGATACCTGTGGCCTGTGTATTAAAAATATTTGGAAAATAATTTGTTATAACTCCGTAATCGCGTACGAGCGTTTGTATGGGAAATATGACGGCTTGGGCGCTCTTAAGTATTTGAAGTACACTACGCAATCCTTTACCTACGCATTAAATTATGGAACATTTTATAGAAAGTGTTACGAAATATCCTGTTTATGGGCGACTAACAGTGAAGAGTATAAAATAAATTAAATGAATGATGTCGTTTGGAGAAACGTATCGTAGGAATCAAGCAAAACAGTTTCGATAAAGAACGTGATGACACAGTGGTGACCGAAGCTGAACTGTTCCAAAATATATATCTTACAGTGTGAACAGCAATCGCGGAATGTAATAATATATAGCTCAAGATGTAATATATAGTATATACCATAGTCAAAAGCCGGATGCCTATCCCGCCTCTTTTCCGGCGATGTAAGGAATGCGTGGCATCCGGGCGCCGGTTCCTAGGGGGCGCAATAGGATCGCCTAATAACTTCACATAACATGCGTGATCTGCTAGTTTTGAAAATACATTCATTCTAGGTTATCTATAAAATATAAGTAGGTAGGCACAAGTCTTTGTCAACTTACAAGCCTACAAATTAAATTCGACGTTTAAAATATACTTAACTTTATTGTAGAGTGTATAAACAAAATGGTACGTAATTTTTTTTGTTTTTAGGTACGTGGAGAACAGTCAGATTTTCGAACCCCGGCACCCAATATGTTTAAGACGGCCCTGTAACTTTGTATTTAGTATACCTAAGGTGGCTCTCACTAAGCCACTTTACGAGCAAGTGTGTTGAAAAATCATTAGGTAACTTACGTAATTTATTTTGAGGACCATCAAAATACGGTCAGTCAGAATAGTGCAGCAATAGATCCGATAAGATTTCATTAAATTGATAATAAACTAAAAGACTACACAAACTATTTTTTATCGATTTAATCAATGAAAACCTGTCCTGTCTGTTCCTAACCTAACAGTCGGCACAGATAATAGGTAGATAGGTAGATAAAAGGTAAAATTAAAACAAGGAAAAATTTATTCAGAAATTTCCAACCCATAACTACCAACACTATCAATTTGAAACACAATATCATCAGTTCTATGCGTCCTCTTATGACCAACCAGTGTCTTCTTCCTTCTAAACGTCTTGTCGCAAATTTCGCATTTAAATGGCCGAGCGTCATCGTGGACCACCATATGTCTTTTCAGACAGTCTTCATTAAAAGCTTTGTGTCCACAAACTTCACACGTGCAATTTTTCTCCTTGAAATGTACTCGAAGTTTATGCTGTACATATTTGTTGTTTCTCGTGAAAATCTTTGAACAAAATTCGCAGACGAATTGAGCGCTTTTGCAGTCATGGACCAACGCCATGTGACGTTTCTTCAAGTATCTATTTCCTAGGATTTTTAGGCACATCGGGCATTGCAGTTTGTCAGTTTGGTGTACATTTTCTATGTGATTAGTTAAAGCGTACTTTGTTTGAAAAGTCTCATTGCAATGCTTACAGGATTTGATCCCGTGAATAAGTTTAACATGGCTGTGAACATTATGTTTTCCGACAAATCCTTGCCCACAAATTTCGCATAAAAACTGATCGATATGATATTTGTAAGTATGTAAGAGTAGAGGTCCAAAGAATTGGAAGTACTGTCCACATTCCAAACAGAACATGCCGTTATCCGCTAAATGGAAACAATCGAATGACTGTGAGGCTTCTTCATCGAAAATGAGGCCGTGACTTTCCGAAAGATGCTGTAGATATTCCTGGAAACTATCGAATTGACTTTCGCAGGGTCTGCACCTGAGATGGGAGATATCAAGCTTTGTCCTGCCTCCTCTATAAAGGGTCCTAACAATGACATCCCGGATTTTAATCTGTCTATGCATAAAATTCGTGTGTTCTCTCAATTTTGCGCTCTCGACATAAAGAGAGCGGCAATAGAAGCACATGTATTTGCTCTTATGCCATCTAAAGGGTACGACAGTTGAGTTTTGGACGATGACTGTCAGTATAGTCGCGAGCTGATCTTTCCGTCTCTTTTCAATAAGTTTATCTTCCATTGAAAGTTCTGAAATGAGAGAATAACCGCGTTAGATGTCCTCTGTGATATTTTCTGAGGGAACTAGGTGAAATGGTCCCTTGTGAGCACTGCACCACACCCGCGACACTTCATACAAACGAAACGATATAATTGCCTACACTACTACAAACATGGCAAACTGTACTGATACGTGCGTGTGTGTGCGTTAATATCACTAGGGCTGTCACTGCCACCGCGAGCGCGCGAGAGCGAGATACCGGCCTAAACACAAGTGTTTCTCTCTCATGTAGGTACTCGATTCTTTCAAGGTTTGAAATTCAAACTTCCAAATAGGTAAGTTGGTACTTATCAAGAAGTTTGTAGTTTTAGTTAAAATTCGTCATCCACCTCACGGTCATTTTCTCATTACATTTAGGAGGGAATGAAGGTTGATGAGGGAATGATTTACACAGTATTCTACAATAATTTTAGATTTTTTATTTATTTCTTCCAACTTGTATTTTATGGCGTTTGGTTTAAAACAGGTAAGTGCATGTATATGTCATAGTTTAATGTGATAAAAATTACGTAATTTCATATATGTGTTATGATTTGTTTTTAAATATAAAATATTATGTATAAAATATTTAATTTATATACATAATATAAAATATTTCGATTTTCTTTTTCACAAATGAGTGAATGCACGTTTCTACGCGCCACGAGTCAGCCCTTGAACTGGAAGATGTTGCCAGAGCCAATGTGGCACGTCTAGACGGACGTGAGGAACAGTGTTTCGGTGGGGGGCGGAGCGTGTCGCTACTGTACGATAGTACTAATACTTATACTGTGACTGCACTGCAATGTGAAAACCACCGTAACTGCTACGATATACAGTCGCTGTCAGTGGTGAAGTTATTATGGTTGTAAGGTTGATTTTTGCTTGTTGTTGAGCATTTACCTCATAAAATCTTTCAAGACCAAAATTTTGGTAATTAATGACCCGTTTTTAATCAAACTTGGTACGTATACGCAAGACAGACGAGTCCAAGGAATCAATAGAGTTTCTTTTTACCAGCTTTTTATTTACACGCTTTTTATTAGCTTCACCTGTATGTTTGTATGTTTGTTTGTAACCGACTTCTTTGGGCGCGATTTTGACTCACTTTAAACGGCCAGATTTCGTTCAAACTTTGTAGATTTATCGAGGACCGATGACAATACACTAATTTGATAAAATTATTAAAAAAAAAAACAAAAAAAAAAAAATGTCGTTCAAAATTAGTTGCCGAAAAAACAGCTATTATATACTAGGAAGGTACTGCACAAGCGCCCCTGGTAGAATAAATGTACATAATATTTATAGATATAGATATAACCAAACTAAAAAGTAAAAAATAAATAAGTTAAAAAAAACTAAAAACACGCTTTTTATAGAAAACCAAACTAAAAAATAGAAAATAAATTTAAATAAATTATTTTATTTAAAAAAAAAGCGTGGGGTGCATGGTGTCAATAGTTATAAATATTTTATTGACAGATATGAGTAGAGTGATTATCATTTTGATAATATTTTAAAAAGCACCCCACGCTTTTTTTAAAATAAAATAATTTATTAAAATTTATTTTCTATTTTTTAGTTTGGTTTTCTATAAAAAGCGTGTTTTTAGTGTTTTTAAACTATTATTTTTTGTAAAACAGTTTTCTAGCTAATGTTGAAAAATTTAAAGTTTTCTATAGAAACCTACAAAGTATATATAAGTAAGTAATAAAGATTCGTTACTTTGTTCTTCTTTTAGAAGAGGGTCCCTTACAAGGGTCCCCCCACCGCACAAGTTTTTTAATTATTAATTAATAATTAGTCGATGACTCTTCAACAGTTTGGTTGAAGAGTCATCGACTAGGTATTGTAATAACTGGGGCAGGTACTATCTATTAATGATACACAGTTTACCTTGGATTACTTCGTATAATTGGATAATAAAGGTATTATATTATTAGTTTCAAATGATTAAATATGTATGTTTATGTAAGGTATTTATCTATGGGCCTGTGTAGCCTGCAATAAAATAATGGATTATTATTATTATTAAATATTCATAGTTCGACCTGACAGCCCACAAATGCGGACGTCAAGCCCTACTCAATTCTAAAACAGAGCTTATTTTAAATCGATACTAATACAAAGGAGGTTGTACCTATTCCTCGAACCCAGGCAGTCTCTATAGTACCTACATGATTACAGACTAGATACGTAGCGTTGAAATATTTTCATCGCTTACAGTAGAACCTTGATTATCCGAACCCTCAATTATCCGAAGGCCTGGTACAGACGAGCAGCACTTTGCTGTCGACAGAGCCAACTTCAGCTGTCGAGAGAGGCAACTGCAGCTGTCGCCATTGGTCAGCGTTTGCCGTTGAAACGTGGACAGCAAACGCCGACCAATGGCGACAGCTTAATATCGACAGCTGTCGACATGGTGGGCAGCAGTTGGCGTGTCGAATACTGCAGCAGTTGCTTTTGTCGACAGTAGCAGTTGCTTCTGTCGACAGCTGAAGTTGGCTCTGTTGACTGCAAAGTGCTGCTCGTCTGTTTGACGCCTTATTTTATCCGAACGCTCAATTATCCGAACGTCGTGTTGGTGCAAATTAGTTGTTCGATGCCGCAGCGCATAGATAGGTATCGAGCGTGTTGAAACGCGTTTTGTTTCATCAAACGTTGTTAGTACGCTTAAGCTTGTTTCACAAGTACCACAACCACACCACATCGCAGCGTCAAAGGGTGTGGTCACTGATCAGGGCCTCAAGTCTGCTATTAGAATAGTGTCAGAATGGTCTAAGTATCATTGATTTCATAATTGTTGATTTTGACAAGTTTGGTAATCTACCAATATAATGGCGTCATTATGACTTTCCATTGGTCCAACCACTAACACGCCACGAAAGAAATGATATAGAATGGTAATCTCGTAATAAATGACAAATAAATGACTGACTTAGGCGGTAATCTGCTAAAATTTTGACAGTTCCTTTGATCAGTGACCTACCAATAAAACGTCATTGTGCAGTCATTGCTTTTAATTCGACCGACCAATGATCGACCATTATGACTTTAGCAGATAACGAACTTTTAGCAAAATGACAATGGGATCGTGTTGGAATGACGAAATTATAAAAATAGCAGACTTGGTCCCCAGGCAGTGGTTACGTGTGAATAGTGATGATGCGGTTTTCTGTACCTGCGTTGTCGTACCGACAAAGTGGTCAGTGTGAATTAAACTATTCTTTTTTTATAAAAAATAGAGCCCGACTTTTTGTTGTGATTGTGGTACGTCTGAATAGACCCTTACGGAGATTCCGCGCGCGATTTAAGAGGAAACACAAGGGCCGTTTTTCCATACAAACTTAGTCCCCTGTTTCCTCCCTGGATAATGCCAGTAGATCAATTATTTTTTTTTTTAAATATCCATGGCTACTATTGGCATGTCCCTATGTTTTCCTTTTTCTCATAAATTTATTATTAAAAGAGATATGTTATTCAAAAACCTAAAAAATTGGCATGATTTTCCGCTGTGTTCAAACATTCAGAAAACAAATTTGACTTGATTATATAAAAAATAGAAAACATAGGAACACGGCAAAAGCCTTTCTTTATTTTTTAATGAAAAAAGCAGTTAAATCGGTTAAGTTTTGGAGAAGAAATCAGGGGACTACGAATCATTGATTTTGTGTACTTTTAATAGGTATTTTCGGTCAAAGCTGCAGTTGTCTCTATCGCGCTCTGCGGTTCGTGTTCGGGCATCGCGCGACAGCAATAGATTTTACAAATACCTAATTTTCAATTCTCTAGCCCGTGGTATTTCCTCTTAAGTGTATACTTATTTCTTACATCGCGCAAATAGAAACGTGTTTTTATGTAAAAAGGTATTGTTTTTGTTTGATCTTGTCCCAAAAAACCCACATTTCAATTATCCGAAGTTTTGATTATCCGAACTAGTCTCGGTCCCAATTAGACCAGATAATCGAGGTTCTACTGGATTTCAAAAAATCCTTACAAAAGTGTAAAAACCTACAAGGATACGTGTATGATGTAAACAGTACGTAGATATAGAACAACCCATATACCCGTCTGGCACAATTAGCCTAGCTCCACCCTTCGCAATATATCCGCTGTATATCTTCCCTTTAATCATTAGTCTAGCTTTTTCTCAACCATGTTGAGGTCGGTGAATACCAGTGTTTTACATGGAGCGACTGCCTATCGGACCTCCACAACCCAGTTACTGGGTAACACGATACCCCTTGGAAAGACTGGTTGTCAGACTTTCTGGCTTCTGACAACCCATATCGATTGCCAAAGATCTACGAATGACAGCCGGCACCAACTGCTTTACGTGCTTCACGGAGGAAACTCGATATGAAATGGATGGTCACCCATCCACAGACCGACCGCGGCAAGCGTAGCTTAACCTTTGATCGATGGATTTGTACGTTTTTACTTCCACGAGTTCCTTCCATCCTTCCATAGTCTTCCCACTAATCTTAAATATATAAATTGCGAGTGTGAATCGCCCATTGTTTTTAGTATTTACAATTTAATCAGAATAAAATAAATACAAAACTCAAAAATAATATTGTGACATTAGTGTAGACCACGAAGGAGATGGCGGGGCGACTTGAACGGCTTCCCTAAAAGATTGGCACGTAGCGTAAAGTTGAGACCGATGAAAAGAATGGGTAGAGGACTTTGCCCTGCACTGTGCTGGACAGTACAGCCTAAATATAATAATAAAATTAAGTACAAATTTTAAAAAAGAGGGGTAGCTAATATGGCATCGAAATATAATGTTATGTTTCTAAGCAAGGCTATATTTAGAATAGAATTTTTTACTATTTTAATAGGGTATTTTACCAAAAAATCTAATTAGTCCGTCAGTTAGATTATCGAAAAATATTGGATACGTATTTTTTGTTTTATCAAATCAATAAAAAACTGACGCAGATAAAACGCATCAAAGATCATGAGTGGGGGTTTGTGACGTCACTTCGCCAGTAAAACTCAGTAAAAGTGTACTGACATAGTGATGTCACGCGAGTTTTCGACTCACTGTATCGTCTTCATTTTTTGTTAACGTGAAAAAGAAAAAACACGGTCGTGTTCAATATATTTTGGAAATCTATGTGACGAAATAATTAGATTTTTTTTGGTAAAATACCTTATTGATCAGAAAACTAATTAAGAGCGCGTATTCGATTCGTGACGAAACTTCATGTTTTTGCGTTTTGCCCAGAGCAATATCGTAATTATGTGAGCAGATTATTCAAAGACAATTTACAGTTTTAGAAAGATTAAGTCTTGATTTAGACAGCTACAGAGTGAAAGTATAATTTTTAATTACGGTTTTTCCAACAGGATATACAGTCCTAAAGTCAGAGACAGAGAATATTACAAAATTACGAAAATATTACTATTATGTATTAAAAAACAATGTTGAAAATGTACAAAATCGGTTCACTTTGTCAATTTCTTTTCACCAGTATTTAAATAAAAAAAATATTTTATGAAAATAAAGGTTATGCTTAATTTACAGAATATTTTTCAGTTCGTTATACGAACTCATTTATTTTAGACAATTATTTTAAGAAGCACTGTAAAACATCGCGCGCTGTCGTTCGCCGATCAATTTCAATGATTCGCGCTTATTTCGTGCGTATTTTTTTTTCTGATGCACACAAACAGACCATTGTGTTGTACTAGTGTGTGTCAATGCTGCTACGCCGTTCTAGCAATCATTTAGATTTTGAGTTGCGCTAAATCGAATACGCGCCCTTAATAAGTAATGTTTATTTTTATATCGTTCCTCCTAACAACTACTAGATCTATTTAGTAATATGTGGATAACGTTGTAAGAAGTGTTTTTGTTACATCTAGGTATTATTAAGTTTTAACCTATGTGTACTTATGCTGTACCACAGATGATATAATACTAACGTAGCTGTACGTATACTGTTTGTTGTCCATAAATAAATAAATAAAAACTCGTCAACATCGCTGTCAACGGGACACGTGCCCAACAAGCTCGCAGCATTGTCACGTTATATGGCACTGCTGATTCTTTGGCCAATGAATAGGCCAGCTTTCGGATCACATGTAGATTCGACCAGCCGTTTGGCAATGTCCCAAAACAAGATTAGCACACGGAGTCCATGGCCCTTGTGTTTCCACCCCAAACGGCTCACATATCTTTACATAGTACAAAACAATGTCACTCCCACGATCTTCAAACTCCGCAACGGATGTTAATGAAGTTTTCAGCAATAGATACGGTGATTCAAGAGAAAGGTTTATACGTATAGTTTGATTTCTATTGCACCCGTGCGAAGCCGGGTAGCCAATATAGTTATGTTAAATGCTGCTACTACGGCGGCACAGTTTACTGCACATTCTTCTATTTTGCCTTCAAATGCTTATTTTTACAATGTGCTTTCAAAGTCTTATCAGTTTTAAACGCTTTGCTACAAACAATGCAGGTATAATTTCTTTCATCGCTGTGTTTCGACATGTGCCTCTGAAGCCTGCTACCTTCGAAACTCTTCCACCCACAGATACTGCAAATCACATTCCTTTCTTTCAAATGTGTTGCTTTTAAATGCCTCACCATTGTACTGTGAAAGACAAAAGACAGTGGACATCGAGGGCACTTAACTTTCTCCCCGTTTTTGTGCACTGTCATCATATGTAAAGAGCGCTTATAATGCGTTTCAAAAACTTCAGTGCAGTTCAAACATTTGTAACTTTTTCCGTGGAACTTTTGCAAGTGTGTTCTTAATGTCGTTGGCGTCATTTCGTCATCACATAACCTACATTTAACGGTTTTATTTTCGTGTTTACTGTTTATATGTTCCTTCAATCGATTTTTAGTCTTGAAATGACTCCCACATATATCACAAAGTACGTTTGAAGCTCCATTGTGGTATACATTCATGTGAAAAAGAAGTCGGTCGAAACTTTGATAGACACCATTGCATACAGCACAGGAAACATTGACGCTGTTTAGTTTAAAAGGGTTCATGCCAATGTCAATATCTTTATTGAACTCTATACCATGTTTGAGAACCAAATGATCAACTAATGAATATAAATCATCAATTTTTTCCGGACATAGTTTGCACGAGATGGTTGAAACATCTACATTGACGGCGGGGTCTAAAAAGTAGTCCATTCTCTTGGCAATTTCGTCATTATTGTGAATTTCTTGGTGTTCCTTTAGATTTTTGGGCTGATGAAAGATTTCGTAGCAGTAGAAACATCTGTATGACTTTTTGAGCCATCTGAACGGCATTAGTGTGGATCTCTCCAGCACTTGTGTAACATTTTCTCTCATAATATTTTGAGTCTCTAGTAATCCATACGATGTTGTTTTTTTCACTTCAGAATCATTAGTAGCGGTATTTTCTACTGACTTACTTTCAGGTATATCTTCTTGATTAATTTCTGTGTCACTTCCAGTTTCCATAGAGCCTGGAAGAAAAAAAAAATCTTCATAGATTCGGTACTCTCATTTTGTTTACTTGTTGCAAGCACTTAAGTTTTCCAGTGTTTAACGTGGTATTATAGTTAAGACGCAGATAACAGTAGCGCGGTTTCTGTCAGAGAAAAGAAAGAAAGGGCGATGGCACGACGATTGTGTTATAACCTTTGAAGCATATATCGAGGAGTTTCTGATCAATGTTAAAGTGTCAACAATAAGTTCAAAGCATTTTGCCCGCGACATGTGTGTACGTGCGTGTGTATGCGTGTCTACACGCCGCTTGAACTAAAAGCAGTTTCGTGAACACGTTCGACGAAGTGATTTTTCTTACAGATACCTACCTAATTGGTTTTGTATAATAAAAATATAGCCTGTATGGCACGTAGGGATAACATAGCTTCCTATTAGTGAGAGATTTTTCAGAGTTGGACTACTTCGTTGTTTTTGAGATTACCGCGTTTAAAAACAAAACAACTGTTCAGGGGGCCAAGTCTGCTATTTTTATAATTCCGCCATTCCGACACGATGTCATTGTCATTTTGCTAAAAGTTCGTAATCTACTAAATTCATAATGGTCGATCATTGGTCGGTCGAATTAAAAGCAATGACTGCACAATAGAAATAATCTAATGGTAGTGGTAATGGTGGTCTTCTAATGGTAGGTCACTGATCAAAGGAACTGTCAAAATTTTAGCAGATAAGTCAGTCATTCATTTGTCATTTTGTACGAGATTACCATTCTATATCATTTCTTTCAATGGCGTGTCAGTGGTTGACCATTGGAAAGTCATAATGACGCCATTATATTAGTATATTACCAAACTTGTCAATATCAACAATTATGAAATCAATGATAGACCATTCTGACACTATTGTAATAGCAGACTTGAGGCCCAGGTTTAAACCTAATATTATTGTATTAGTATTACTGTATTTTTTATCCCAGAACTCTAGGGTATGAATGAGACCATATCAAAGAATCAACTGGCATATGAATTATTTTTCAATTATCTTTTTTTTTTCATTTTTCATAAAAAATAATTGAGCAGTCACGATTAATACTCAATACTTTATTACATTCCACAAAGTGAGCTTAGGTGGTAACTTGATTAACTTAGATAGATCATTATGGACCCTGTCGAGCACAGTAAATAAGTAAGTAGGTAGGAGAGAGGAAGCTCCAGGGGGTAGATTTTGATATCATAAAGTAAATAAAGCAATTCGTTGATTAACTAAAGATTCTCAAAAAAAAATACCAAAAAATGTATTTGTGTACCTATGTATATCAGCTGTCTGACACCCATAGTACAGGGTCTCCCTAGTTTGGGGTCAGATGGCCGTGTGTGAAATGTCCCCACATATTATTATTATTTATCTATACTAATATTATAAAGCTGAAGAGTTTGTTTGTTTGGTTGAACGCGCTAGTCTCAGGATCTACTGGTTCGAATTTAAAAATTCTATTTGTGTTGGATAGTCCATTTATCGAGGAAGGCTATAGGCCCATGCGGAGCTGGGTCGGGTCGCTAGTATCTCCATATATCCAATATTATTAAAGTTAATAGATTATTAATGTTACAACATAATTATACAACATATGTTTATTAATGTTACAAACACCCTTACGTAAAATATGACAACGTATCGTATTTTCTTAGCTTTAAATATGAGCGATTGGTTTGAATGAAAATGAATTACTCGTATTTATCAATGAAACTTACATACCTACACACACAATTATGATTGATGATACTTTCGAAACTATGCGTTTTTGGACCACATTTTGTATTATTTTTACTCAAACTCAAAACCATTTATTTCAATTAAACCATTTACAGTTACTTTTGAATTGTCAGAGAATACCTTTAGAATATAACCTTAGAGTTATGGGAAATATGGGGTATCAGAAAAAACAGGTTGTAAACAGTATAGATATAATAATAATATAATAATATGTGGGGACATTTTCACACACGGCCATCTGACCCCAAACTAGGGAGACCCTGTACTATGGGTGTCAGACAGCTAATCTACATACACAAATACATTTTTTTTTGTAAATACATACATATATAGATAAACAACACCCAGATGGTAGTTCAACATTGTCCCTACTTATGTAATTGTAATGAAATAAGTAGGTACCTAAGTATTTGTGAAAGAATGAAAGGGTGTGTGTGTCCGAGCTGTCATTCGTAGATTTTTGATAGACGTTACGGGTAGTCAAAAGCCAAAAATGTCTGACAACCAGTCTTTCGAAGGGATATCCTGTTACCTAGTTAGTATAATAATAATAATATGTGGGGACATTTTCACACACGGCCATCTGACCCCAAACTAGGGAGACCCTGTACTATGAGTGTCAGACAGCTGATATACATACACAAATACATTTTTTTTTGTAAATACATACATATATAGATAAACAACACCCAGACACAACGCAAACACAAGTGCTCATCACACAAATGTTTACCCTGGGCGGGAATCGAACCCGCAACACGCTGCGCAGCAGTCGATCGCTCAGCCACTGCGCCAACCGTGTCGTCAAAGTTAGTAACAGGGTTGTGGAGATCACAATTAGGCAGTCACTCCATGTAAAACACTGGTTTTCAGCTGCACCCGGTTAGACTGAAGCCAACCCCAACATAAATGGGAAAAGGCTGGGCAGATGATAAAGTAGGTAATGAGAAATGAAAATAAGTACAATTTCAAATTGTAAGTAGTGTATAATTATTTACGTTTATTTATTAAAATATAGGATAAAATAGTAAATTATATAATAATGTGCTTCGTATCATTGCATTTAATTATATTTCTATACCTAGATAATATGTTTAATAAAAATATGCTTACAAGGTTTTGCGACTTAAACCCTCTAGAGATCTGTTTTTATGAGATTATCTAGAAAATATCCTTAATATCTATGTTCGTGCTCAACACACATAGATAGGTTGGGAAGGTACTCTACAAAGATGGACTTAATGTCTTGGGTATTCTCTACCAGTCAACCTAAGATAGTGAAGAGATAGCATGGCAGATGCACTGACTGATGACATGTGAAAAGATAAAATAGGAAATTCAATTTATATACTTTAGCAAAGTGAAATGTACTCCAGTACCTACATAACTATTTTAGTAAAATAAAAAGTACAGAAGTACTAAACGACGAATGAAATATCCTACCTACTTAACTTCTATGAGTACACGCAGTGATAAATAAATCAATACTAACCTAGATATTTTAGCAAACGCACGAACTAATGCTACCATTGTAGGTATCTAGTTGTTGCACTTCAAATAATTTAAAAAAATAAGATCTATGAAAGTCATACTAACGCTCGTAACATTATTAAACAAAAAGCCAGTCCTCATATACCTACATCAATTAGAAAGGCTACAATAATTATCAGTTAGTTTGCTTAAGCGAACGATTATCAGAATGAAAGTCAAGTTTGATTTTCTACAACGGCACGACCAGTGCCGTTTGTACGGCAAAAACAATGCCGTAGAATTGAAAACCCGCTCGCTTTACTTTCTACTACGCTATGAACTCTAAAAATGTTGAGATCTATAACTCTAACCACTATTCCAAGTTGACGAATATATTTCGGCATTTAAACCTGACCGATATAAGGATTATCGTATTGCATGATCGAAGGATGCGGATTCTTGTGCATTCTCGCAAAATGGGCCTTCATAATTTTCTTAGTAGTAAACGCCTTATCACATCCCTCACATTTGAAATTCTTCTCTCCACTATGTTTAAACATGTGGTTTTTCAACCGATTGCTATTAAACGCTTTCCAGCCACACACTCCACAAATATGGTTACGGAATTTAAGATGGGAGTCGCGTAAATGTGTCATCATCATGCTTCTAAAGACAAAGGTCTTCGGACAATGAGGGCATTTGATTTCTTGACGATTCTTGTGCTCAGCTGCCATATGCCTAGATCTTTTATAGTGGCTTTGAAACTCTTCTGAACAGTCCGAACACTTAAATTTCTTTTCCATATCATGGCTGTTTTTCTGATGCGTTTTTAGTTTAGATTTAGAGTCAAATTTTTCCCCGCATTCAGTGCAAAGAAATAGTGCGTTCTCATGAACAGATTTCACGTGCAGACGGAGTAAGTTCGCGTCCTTGAAATGTTGGCCGCAAACATCGCAGAGTATAGCTGATGTTCCTTTATGGTCTTTATTAGTGTGATGTAGTAAGGGTCCAAAGGTGTAGTAATTGGCCCCGCAAGCGAGACAGCTAACATTAAAATTGTCAAGCTTGAACGCTACCATACATATTCCTACATCCTTGTTATACTCGATACCATGCATTGCAATTAAATGGTCTATCAAATCGTATAAGTCAGCAATAACGTTCGGGCAAAGACTGCAGGATAGACTCGATACATCGATATAAACCACGGGCTCCCAATAATTTTTCATAGCTTGTGCTTTGATCGCGTCCCCAGTGTGAACTTGCTGGTGACTTTTCAATTCTGAGGCCTCTTGAAAAATGTCGTAGCAATAAAAACACCTGTATGAACTTTTGAGCCAACGGAAAGGCATGACTGTAGATTTGGTAAGTACTTGTAGTACGTTATTTCTCATGATGTTTCTTTTGTCTTTCGCTGTGAGAGTTGGCCTGCTAGTCGACTGCGAGATACCAACATCATAGTCTTCGTTGCGCTGTTTGGTAACGTTCTGCTTCTCAGTCGTATCCTGGCGACCTCTGAGTTCTCCTGAAAGGAAAACACAGGGTTTTAGAGGTAGCCAGAATACGACATGCAGTTTTTATATCAATTTTTTATATGTACGAATAAAATCGTGCTTTTTGGTAAGTTGTTGGGTTCTCTCATTGAGATATGCCCGCGGTTACGCTCTCGTCGAATTCAATTCACTACATATTATGAAACGAAGGCCCCGGCACGTCTGTCTGTTCGCGATAAACTCAAACATTACTGAACTGATTTTCATGCGATTTTTACCAATAGACAGAGTGATTCATGAGGAAGCTTTAGGTGGATAATTTGTTAAGGTTTTGGGTAGATTGCCTGAAATATGACGATAATCGTTGAAGGTGGCGAAAGTCATGGCGACTGGGAGTAAGTAGATGGCTGTTGTGCTACACGTGCGAAGTCGGGGCGCGTCGATTATAAAAACGAAAAGTCACTCCCTGACTTAATACGAAATCTCGTCAACTACTTGAATTTATTATAATCATCTTCCTGCCTTTATACTATGTTACTTGATGTCGGCGCAACACGGTTCCTTCTTTAACAACTAGGTAGTTTATAGGTATGAGTAGAAGAAAGACGTCAGCAAGAATGGATTTGAATTTGATATTAAATTCGATGCGGATGAATCGCAGGTAAATGCTAGTCGGAGACAATAAAGAAAACATTTATTTGACAACGTTATCGAGTAACAAGCGCATTAACAGACGGAAAGACAGAAACTTTACGTTTTACTTTAGGTATGATATTGTAATGATGGGCTGAAATAGTTCAAATAGGTATAAAGAGAAAACAAGTCATGGATATATGCTTATTTATTATAGAATTTGTAAATACTCTATTTAACAAGACGTTACAGACAAAAAGTCAAAGCTAACTCTAATGTGAGGGACTGTGAGTAAAAGTTTGCAGTTAATTTTACGACACAATTTACGCCCGAGAAGTTCCTTTTTGGCATCCGCGTCCAATGGTCCTACAGCTGCGGCTGGCTCGAGTGGAAATCACACCGTGTGTTCTTAGCCTTTAACTAATGTTATAAGTAATACCTAACAAATGACTACACAAAGTGATCAAACCCTAAAGTATTTCCAATATGTCCCGCCCAACTTACTTCTACAGTAATTGCACACATCCCAACATAAAGACCCTACATTATTTGCAAAAAGCCTCCCAATCAAAGTGTCTTGTTAAACCAATGTGTAAGCGAAAACTCCAAGCAATTCTTACAACTTCTGATCCTTGTCATACTCTTCAAAATAATGAAACTCGGTTTTATGAACGTTCAACGTTTCCAAATCCGTAAAACCTTTTCGACAGACTCGGCAGACACGTCCGGACACCCCGGAGTGGACTTTCATGTGAGCTCTTAAGTTACTAGATCTGCGGAAAGTCCTCTCGCATAGACTACACGCGTAATCCCGTTCCCCAAAATGTTTTTTCTTGTGCAATGTTATCAACCATTTGATTCCGGTCTTATAATTGCACAAATCACACTCGAATTTCGAGTGTGAATGCTGAGATTGAACGTGAAGCAACATGGCTCCTTTCGTCGTGCAAATTTTTGGACAGTGCTCGCATTTGATTCTGTACTTTTCTACATTATGCATCTTTCCCAAATGTACTTTTAATTGGTACTGGCTTTCGAACGTCGCACTGCAAAGGTTGCATTCGTGCGTCTTAGCCTTCCCGTGCATTCTTTGCTTGTGTTTTTCCATTCTATGAAAAGCATTGAACATTGTGCCGCAAACAGTGCAACGGTATCCTACATGGCAGTTACTTATGTGTCTCTTTAGGCGAATCTTACTGATGAAGCTTAAACCACATATCTGGCAGATGAAAGAGTGGCTAACATGGTCCTTGTGCATGTGACCGATCATACAAGTGAAGTTGTCGTATTGATTCTCACACAGAACACATTGCATCACATCCTTGCTTAAAACGAAAGGCAACGCGCAGACGCCTAAGGATCTATCATAGTCCTCTTCATGAGTGCCAATTATGTGAGATATCAGGTTTTCTAGATCTGTCAGCGGCTCTCCGATACACATCTTACAGCTTAGGTCCGTCACGTCAATTTTGACTGGAATGTCTTTCGATATAATCTTTTTAGTAATGAAAGTATCGAGGTCTGTCAAATGTTTTTGCGTGTGTTCTTTTAGTACTTCGCAGTCCCGCATAGGTTTCGAGCAGTAGAAACAACGGAACCCTTTCGTGTGCCAGTTGAAAGGTACCACGTTACCGTATTGAAGGATTTGAAGGACATTTCTTCTTTTTTTATTGAGCTGTTCGATGTAGGTATCTTGGTTGGTCCGATGGTCTGAAAAGAGAGTACGTTTTACGGTTCCTTTTTGCGTTTGTATGTTTTAGTCGTCTTTTCGTATGTCTAAGTGATGGGTGCAAATGTCGTAACAAAAAAGTGATCTTATAAGGGGTGAATTGTTGCTACACAGCGGGTCTATAACTTCCTACGCTTTCAGTATAATAATGGGTTTAGGATGTTGATGGGGCTTCCGCGCTTCTGTAGTGCCTCGCAGATGTTTGCGGAAGCCCATATAGATGATTTTTATGCTGTTGTGAGGAAGAGGCAATAATGGCCAGGTTGCGCGGGGGCACCAACGGCATCCTCAGCTCATTAATCGACAAAATGGACAGCCCTTTCATTAGGCATTGGGTGCACATGCTGGCAAGTAGCCGTGCCAGCATGTGCTAGGCCGCGTGTGTATTAGTTTTCTTTTGTATGTTTGTTTAGTGTTTTACTAATATGTTTTAAGTTGTATACTAATATTATGAATTGTACTAAATCTAACATTTATGATTATTAAAAGGGTTCAGTGTTTTCCTTTTGATGTACGGGACCCTAAAAATCATTGAGATGGGGAGAAAATGTACGTTAGTTTTTTTTTACCCATGGTTCGTTTGAGCACTCCTCGCACTCCTTACGATGCAGTATTGTAAATTAACTAATCTGAACTGAGTTAGCTTAGCTCGTGGTGTGGCCTGGACTTTATATTTGTGGAAATGGTGGTTTTGGAAAAACAATAAAAGTAGAATTAATAAATATTTATTTATAAATACTAATGTGTATGTTAAACAGGTAATATTTTAAAAAAAAAATTTTAAAGAATAATGCTAAAAACTAGTACACTAAGGTCTAATTTAATACACCTTTGAACATCCAAATAAGTATTGTTGGATTACAAATTCGCAGTAAAATAATAGTACCAAAACCATTTTCAATCCAGGCAACATCTTAACAGCTGTCAAATGCCAGTGTTGCAACATAGATAGAAAAATAAATATTTACATTCCAATTAGCGTCTCAATAGTGATACTTAGATATATAATTAAGTATGTAAATTATATTTTTTTGAACGAAGTCCCTTAACGTGGCTTGCAGTTGGTGTGATTCACGAGAAAATGTAACGTCACGTAAAATTTTTGCGTAATATCCCTTCCATATGCCTTTCCTTTTTCTATGAACATACGCACACCGCACACTCTTTCTTTCCCTTTCTAATAAGCGTGTGAAATTAGTTCTTTTTTTTTTGACGTAAAAACGTCTTATAAATCGATGAACACCGGCTGCACGCACGAAAAAGTGTCACGTTCCGCCTGAGCCTGAGCGTGTAAGCGAGAGCGCGGAACAAGCGATAGAGAGGCACGAGCGGCCCAATCAATAAGCTCCGCCCACCTCGACGGAAGCCATTATTTGCTTATGTTATATATATGTTAGCCATGTTTCTTTATGACGTTATCACGTAAAACTATCGTCCGTATACAGACTTTACAGACAACCAATTTGTTTTCGTAATCAATGATCATGCCTTCTCTTTTCAAGAAGAAGACAATAATAGGCCGGTTTTATTTTTTAGATACATAAACGTATAAAAACTGATAATCGCAGATGCCTATTACAAATATTATTTATTGAGATATCAAATTCACGTTTGTGTTAATAAAATAAAGATATAAACTACCAGTATAATGTATTGAGCTTATTAAAAGGTTTATTTCTGTTTAGTCTATGCTGTCCCACGGCTGGGCAACGGCCTGCCCTCGTGGTAAGCGAAGGCTAAAAGTTGATACTCATCCATAAATATAACATAGGTAGTGTAAAGGTTGCATGCGTATCGCAAGCTGGTCGAAAGCATTGACTGTTTCGTCTAAACACTCCGGATTCGTTCTAGAAAGTATTACGTTTTTATAAGCGTTAGTCTGTACATCAAGGCATTGTTTAGCCAGGCGCCTTCAGAGGCCGGCGTGCAATCTATTTTGTACAATACTGTCGCATATAATTTAAACAGAACCAGCCTATCATTTCACCAATCTTCACATATGAAGATCTACGATTTTTCCGCTCACTTTTACGCCACTTATTTTACAGGAAATCTTAACTCATTGTCCCCTTCAAAAAAATCCTCTTTAACAGTCCAGTCTTGTTCACATAAGCCGCTCTGAATATAATTCCAGATTTGGAACCTTAATACCATTAAACCGAGTTTAATTTACGGACACGAAACGATGTTTAGACAGTAGTTTGCGCGTTTGTCGTTTTAAAAAGAACTCGGTCGGTCCATGTAGTTAAAGTTGACTTTTATTTGTGGCAATTGCCTGCAGGAAAATTGTTTGTGGATCTACTCCACAATATAGTTATATCATTGAATATATTGTCCTGCTACATCTCCTTCTAATTCCTCTTGAATGATCTCCATTTGCACCATGTCACTCTCATCAATTTCGTCTACTATCGGAGCCAGGTCGAATCGACTGTGTCTGTTCCGGATATGCATACGCAAATTCGTCTGGTGCGCAAACGCCTTATTACAAATCCCACAAACAAAGTCCTTTTCTTTCGTATGTAGAACAGCATGGGAGTTCAAGTTACTTCGTTTGGAAAATTTCTTCCC
The DNA here is from genome assembly GCA_947361185.1 of Charanyca ferruginea. Lineage (NCBI taxonomy): Eukaryota > Metazoa > Arthropoda > Insecta > Lepidoptera > Noctuidae > Charanyca > Charanyca ferruginea. The sequence continues at coordinate 9,367,383 of OX376080.1, read as the reverse complement.
ACAAACGGAACAAACAAATTTCTTTTCTCCATTATGTTTGACCATGTGGAGTTTCACATCGTAAGGACCGAAGAATTTGTCACCGCATACTTCGCATTCTACATTCTTTTCTCTGAGATGCACTCTTCTCATATGCCGCGACATTATAGATTCTTGTGGATACACTTTCGGGCAAAACGGACATTTAATTTTCAGCTCTTCAACTTCGTGAACGTTCGCCATATGAAGCTTTTTTAAGTACGGACTTTTGAACGTTTCAGGACAATGTGGGCAAGTAGATAAATTAACCAAATGAACGTTCTTTTCGTGGAGAATCTTTTTGGATAAAGTAGCAAGACTGATGCCACAGTATTCGCACGTGTAACCACCTTCTCTGTGATAGTATCTATAATGCATTTTTAAATGATTTTCTCCTTGAAAACTGGTGCCACAAACATCGCAGATGTAATGGTGGGAAAGATGATGTTTATTTGCGTGGCGTAGCAGATATTCGAAGAACACAAATTTCATGTTACACGTGGGGCATGTGGGCTGGTCTTTGTCTAATTTGAAGGGTAGAAGACAATTAGGAACACTGACATCATACTCCGCATCGTGAGCAATAATCAAATGATGTATTAGCTCTTCTAAATTAGTTACAGATTGAGGGCAAAGTTTGCAAGACATGTTAGTTACGTCAATTTTGACTGCAGCATCCTTATTTCTGTTATTTTTCGTTCTGTCGAATACAACAAGTTCTAGATTCGCAAATTCGTGCGCCTCGGATGTGTGCTCTCGTAGAATTACTGGGTCTTTAGTGGTCTCATTGCAGTAAAAGCATTTATATTTGCCCTTGTGCCACGTAAAAGGTGTGACATTGCTATACTGTAAAACGTATTCGACATTGCGTCGTTTAATTAATAACTTGCGGGCGACTTCCATTTTCTTATATTTGTCTTCGACGGTATTGAATTTTGTACCTGAAAAGAAATTTAGCTTTTACTTTCTGTTATCTTTTCTTTCTGTGTTCGTTGGTTTCTGCGAGTTTTATGACAGAAGGATCCAATGTTGAGATAACCGGCCGCTGATGGAAGAATTACACTTATAAGAATATGGAAGGCTCGGCCAATAGTGATAGGTATACCTAATAGGTAGGGTTCTGTAAAACGGTAGCTTGATAAGCTCACTTTTTATCCGCCTGGCGGTAACGGGTTTTTCTCAAGGCAAAGTAGGAATTTTTATTTTGATGATGATAACGCCGCATATCGCCAGCAATATATATTTTTTTAATTGTATATTTGTTTCTTTGCGAGATTAAATAGTGAAGGTATTGTAATAAAGTAATTAATTTCAGACATTTTATTTTCAATAACGCGAGCTGAATTTCTTAGTTTACTTTCGAACAACACGACTAAATCGTAGTGCAAGTCATTTCTATCTAATTTATTTCATAAGTTAAAGCTGTAGCTAACGCCTGCGTATCATAGAACGGTACTTTTATCATAGACTAGAGGTAAATTGATGAAAACGCCAAATAAAACACATAGAAGTATATTTTTAAATTTAGTCGTACATACGGTTCGAGTATATCACAAATGAATATTCACAAGTCTAGCCTTATTTATCGTACAAACGTTTACACAATGTAACGTAAAATATACTTGGACAATTTTTTACAGGCCTGAAAACTTGAAATTTGAAATAGCTTATATACTTATACTTACCATTCTAGATTATATCATGGCTAGACGTTGTGATTAATATAATGGACGGGACATCGGTGTGCACAGTGTTACCATGAATTCAGGAGATATATCGCAAGGAAATGGTACAATTAGAGAAATGATGAAATCACTAACTTTCATCAAGGAAATGACTCAGCAGAGCTGTTATTGTATCATCCGTCGTGATTTGATCAAATCCTTCAGGGATTTGACTAAATCCCCAAGGGATTTGGCGAAAAACCGACAAAGCTTTTTTCTAATAGGCTTGCGTTTGACCGCAACTCAGCTGATATTAAAGGCCGGGCCAGACTGTTATAAACAAGCTTCCAACAGGGGTCACCCTGGTGGGAGGCTTGTGGAGCCCATGGTTGGTGTTTGCGTCCACACTGGTTTACAACAAGGCTCCCACCTCAGTGTGTTGTCGACTCTTTGTTTACAACGGCGGTATTCACACGCGGTTTACAACGCGCGTCCGTCTACAGAGGTTGTTGAAGGTCAAACGATTTTTTGTTGCAAACAAGTGTTTACACTGTTGTAAACCGCCAGTGGAGACCGATGTGGAGGGCTTGTTTACAACAGTCTGGTCGGGGTTTAAGTAATGATGCAGCCTAAGGTGGACGCTTGCCAAGGATGAATCGGTTCACTCGTGCCTTGAACATACCCAGATAATATTTATCAGGGAACAGAGAGGCGGGCAGTGAATTCCACAGTCTGGCAGTTTGCGCAGTAAATGTGGGAGCAAAACGCTTTTTCGGAGGCCATGGAACTATAGCGGTGAAGCTTCGCCGTATCTCTGTTCGTCTGATGTTGAAATGGGGATGGGGGAATTAAATTGTGCAATTCCAAATCCAATATACGATAGACTGGCAACGGTGCGCCTATGTTCAAGGCTCCGCTCTTTGATGTCCAATTCCACGCATGGTGGTCTAAAAGTCAAAAAGTCAAAAGTCAAAGCATTTATTTCAATTAAACCATTTACAGGCACTTTTGAATTGTCAAGGAGTCGGTCAGTTAGTCAGAGTTGAAGCTAGTTGCTTGTTCCTAAACGTAGGTAGGTCTGTATAGAGAAGAACGAGCAAGAAACTCCATGGACACTCTTTTAAATCAAGTTTTTTACAAAGTCTGGTTACATGATTCTTGTTGCTTATATATGTGAAAACTATGAAGGCAATCTAACAATACAAAACACAAAAAAGAAGCAAGATAAAGTCCATGGCAGATAAGAGCTGACCAATCTCTACTGACAGCGCCCGTTCACGAACATGACGCGTGAACGTGACGCGTCTAGAATTATATAGGTACTGAATGATGGTATAATATTTCACAACGATGTCACTTCCTCTGTATAAACATAGTTACCCTACCTACTCATGATTAAAGATAGAATTAAATGTCATAATTAAAAAATATTGATTGACATAAAATTATAATTAATTATATATGTACTGAATTTGATCGATATTTACAAATTTAGGCGGAAAAATAGTTTTGTTAATAATAATACATTACGTTTCGATTTTAGAAATAAATATAAAAAGTTTAAAATTAAATATAGAATACGTAATTTATAAATAATTCAGATAAAAAATCTTGACAGATCTTGAGTTGGGTAGTAGACATTATTTATCAATCATTCCAAAAACCAATTTCTCCAAAGAGTTCTATTTGATTAATTTTCAATTAACCGTGAAATTTGAATTTTCGTCGCTTTGAAATCTATAAATAGTCAGTTGAGTTGGCAAGTAAGAGACGTCACGATTTGCTATTGCCAAAAATTATGTCAATTGATTGATGGTGTATACTACCCTATTTTGGAGTAAACCTCCTTGCTAATAGTCTCTATGACAAACACAATGAATAAAACCTAATTATGTACAGACGCCAGCACATCAAACTACCCAGAAACTGTCAATTTTTCCCAATCAACTTTGAACCTTATGCTTTAGCGATAAAGTCGAAAATGTATTAAAGAAATTTGACAGTTTGTAGTAGCTTGACGTGCTGGCGTTTGTACCATATTATTAAAAGATTATTAATTACTTCGGGACCTGTCCCTAGAGAGTACAAAAGTTATTCGAGATCAATATTTAATACTACTTTTTTACATTCCTTCTAGTACAAACTTAGATAGAATCTCTAAGAGAAACATTGACTGTGTCTTCGTATTCTGTTGTACACGAGCTAAATTTATACTAAGCTATTCATATCTCTTTTTCTCCAATAAAACAAGAAAGAGACAGATATTAATAAGAGTTGGCAATTCAAGTTGATTTAAAAATGTTCATACAATTATAGTTATCATTTCAGAACGTTGATTTTGAATTTGACATCTCTAACTTAGTTCTTATCTGTCGCTGTCCTTTTCTTCAGCTGCCTGACAGTAAGAGATGCTAATTGTCTAATTTTAGTTTAGTTTGTGAACAAGGGAATCGCCGCCAAAATCTATTTCGTATCATTTCAATGATAACAGGCTGACTTTTAATTGAGTACACATGTTCCTGGGGCTGAAAACCCTTATAAATACAAACAACTTTTGTTACGGAACCAACCCTAAAAAATATAATCAGCAGCAGGCTCCATACAATTTTATTGATTTTTAGAGAGATCATTTAGTTTCAGATCATTAGATCAGTTTCGTATAGAAACAGCTGTTTTTTCAAAGTTGGTCCCATGGTAAAGGTTGACCGATTTCATGAGTACTTTGACAAAGATACACAGTCAATTAAAAGACAGTCTTGTGAATAAATTAGCATACAATAAAATTAACAGTAATATCATCCATCTACACACCAAAATTAATTGAGAATTGACCACCTAAGAGATTTCCTCGTTTCATACAAAAGAGTACATAAAAGTCCCTTTTACAGCACCAGTTCGACATGGCAACCGCGTGGTCGGAATCTTAGTGCTAATGAATCATTAATTTGACAGTATTTCATCATTGTAATGTCGTCTTTAAAGGGTTTAAGGAACATTTTTGCGGTTTCGCGCAACGCCTTTAATTATTGACGAAAATAACTAAAGCAGTATTTAAAAAGTTTTGTGCAACTAGGTGTTAAATCTGCAACTGTACATGTCCATATTTTTTATGCATCTCCAAATGCGAGCTCAAATTGCTTCGTCTCAAAAATGCTTTGCCACAAACATTACAACTGAATTTTCTATCACCTTCATGTTTGACCATATGCATCCTCAAAAGATAATTATCGAAGAATTTCTCATTACAAATTGAGCAAGGAATATTCTTTTCCTTCAAATGTGTTCGCCTCACGTGGTCTTTCATAAACGAGTTTCTAGTGAACATTTTCCCGCAATAGCTACATTTATGCCCGACATTATGCATTTTTATTAAATGTTTTTGTTTATGGTACTGAGATTGGAACTGCTCAGGGCATTTTGGACATTTGTGGTCTTTCGCATCGTGTGTCCTCGCCCTATGTCGCGCCAAACACCATTGGTTCTTGTACTTGACCCCACAAATGTCACATTCGCATGAACCTGTATGAGCATAGGTTATATGCACGTTTAGATTCGCAGCGTTACGGAAACTTCGACCGCAGAAATCACAAATACGATTATTGTTACTATGTTCGGAGTTCATATGGCGAAGTAAGATGCCGAAATATCGGAAGACGGTATCGGGGCATATAGGACATGGCATGTTGTCTTTAATTACTCGGAAAGGTTCTAGACAGCCAGATATTGTCGTGTCGTAGTTCGCCTTGTGTTCGGTAATTAAATGGTTAATTAAATCTTCTAAATTGGGCATAGGGAGGCAACATACTTTACAAGCTAAAGTGGATATATCAATTTTAACCGCTATCCTTTCTCCTTTACATTTTTTCATGCATTTAGACTTTAGATCACATACAGGATGCTCAATATTGGAATGGTGACGTAACTCGTCGAATTCTACGAATTTCTTCGAACAATAAAAGCAGGAGTATTTAGAAAAGAATTTGAAAGGTACTGCTGTAGACATGTTTAGTACACACTGTATATTTTGTCTTATTTGCAGAATGTTTTGCTTTTTTTTAGGTTCTATGTTATTGTCATCCAAAAATGAAGTTTGGGGGTCGACCTGAGAGATGATTTTGACTTTACATTTGGTTATATGTTGTCGTAAACCTAGCGAAGTGTGGAACTCTTTGGAGCAGTAACTACACTTCATATTGCTCTCGTTTTGGGGATGATCCACCTGAACGTGTTTTTGTAAGAGAGATAGAGAAGCGAAACGCAATCCACAGCTCTTGCAATGTCTAAAGTGTGTGTTATTTTGATGCCTTCGTAACATAAGGTGTGTTTCGAAGTTTTTCAAGCACAAATCGCAGGGATATCCTCCTTGTCTATGATAATTCCTCAAATGTATAGACAAATCCCTCTTCTTATTAAAAGTAACACCACAATCATTGCAAATGAAACAATTCTGCGGGTGTACATTATTGACATGTTTAATCAAATAACCGAAGTAAGAAAACTGTTCCTCGCAGTGCAAGCACCGAAAATCGACTAATCGATATTCCTGGAAGGGTATATCGATATTTTTGTTGTATTCCAAATTGTGTTTAGAGATTAAATGATCGATTATTTCGTCGAATCTGCTGAAGGGTTCATTACAGATGTCGCAACCGATTTCTGAGACGTCGATTTTGATTTCGACGTTATTCCCTTTTATTAGTTTTAAGGAGTAATCTTTAGTGGTGCATAGACCGTGAGATTTTGTATGTTTTCTAAATTCTGCGTATTCTGTGTAGTTTTTACCACAGTAGAAGCAGAGGTATTTGCCTCGCCATTTAAATGGCATTATAGTGGTGTTGTTGAATAGTATTTTCAAGTTTTTCCGACGTCGCTCAGAGGTACAGCCTTCGTACGGGCCTGGCAGACCATCTGAAAACAAATTGTTCTTCTCTATAAATGTTCTGTTATTTCATCTTTTACTTCGATAATTGGTTAGTTTCGGATAGTACGATTGTTATATCAATTGTTATCACTCCAGATATCGGTTGGGGTCTCTCGATTTTGGTCAACGTTCCGGGCACAAAATTAACCCTTTCCAATGACTTACATATCGGTCATTGCTAGCTAGAGGACCAGACTGTGTTATATAGTATTATTCATCCTTTGCAAAGGATATTGATGGTGCACTATTGATATCACAGGCAGAAAGCATATAGGAAAAAACTTGGCTAAACTTTTGAATGGAAACCAGTTCGATTCAGAACTAGTTATAAAATTGCCAGCCACCAAGAGAAAAATAAACAAAAAAAACATCAAAATATGCTAGGTAACATTTCGGGTGTTCGCGTTCCGAATATGAGATGTCATGTGACCCCTGAGATTCCTTTTCCATAAAAACTTTTTCCCACAAATATCACAATGGAAATTCCTCTCTCCTACGTGTTTAACCATGTGCATTTTAAGCCTCTGACTGTCGAAGAATTTCTCCAAGCACACAGAACATTCTACGTTTTTCTCTTTCAAATGTGACCTCCTTACGTGGTTGATCATAAAAGAGTTTTTAGTGAACAATTTATCGCAGTAAGTGCATTTATGGCCCGTACCGTGCGTTGTAATTAGGTGCCGTTGCATCGAATACTGAGACGTAAATTTTTCAGAGCATTCGAAGCATTGGACCAGTTTGGTACCGTGGACAGCACCTTGATGATTCCTTAAAGCACTATTAGTGCCAAATAGTAGATCGCAAGTATTGCACTTGTAATTATCAGCGATTTTATGACGCCTGGACACGTGTGCTCTAAGATTAGGGTCTGTCCTGAAAGCTTTTCCGCAATACATGCAAATATGCTTATTGCCACTGTGTGAAGCACTAACGTGTTTTAGTAATACTCCAAAATATCTGTACACCTCCCCGCAGATAGGGCAAGGGTAGTTATCCTTGATAAGTTTAAAGGACTGCAAATTACTCTCCACAGACTCGTCGCATTTCACCTTATGCTCCGTACTCAAATGTTCAATGACATCGTTCAAATCCTGTAAGGTCACGAGGCATAGTTTACAAGACAATGAAGAAGTATCAACTTTGATTTGGACACCGTCGTATCTATTCCTTAGTCTCATAGATTTAAAGGATATATCGCAGTAAGGATGTTCCATAGACGTATGCTCCTTTAAATGCTCGCATGTGGTAAAGTCTTTTGTGCAATAGAAACAGCGAAACCTATTCATGAAGAATTTAAAGGGTAACGCGGTGGTCATGTTAAAGATACATGCTAAGCATTTTCTTATTTCTTTGATGGAAACTTTCCTGTCTTCATCATCGACCAAAATGGTTTCTTCCTGTGGTTTTAGTGAGCAATTCGCAGCATGGCGTATAAAAGCCTGTTTTGTTGTCAATGTTTTGTTGCAGAATCCACATTGGCTTTGATCAGTGGCATGGTCAGCCTTCAGGTGTGCTAACCTTTTGCTGTCAGAGGAAAATATTTGAAAGCAAAGATTGCATGTTGAGGCATGAGCGTTAGACCTGTGAATGTGTAACGCGGAGTTTGTAGGAAACGTTTCGTCGCATTTAGTACAAGAATGGTATTTCTTATGATGGAATCTTACGTGAGAATGTAAATCTCTTTTTTTATTAAACTTCTGTTTACATTCGGGACATTTAAAGCAGTTATTAGGATGAGCGTCATTCATATGGGAGATTAATTTACGTAAATAATTGAAACTTTTATCGCAAAGGAGACAATGAAGGTCTAACAGCCTGTACGGTGATATGAGAATTTCTACATCTTTATCGTAAGGTAATTGGTGTTTGAAAACCAAATGGTTGATAATTTCGTCCAAATACGAAAAGCCTTCTGAACAAATCTCGCATGTTATATCAGAAACATCTATTTTGATTTCTACATCAGCCGACTTAACTAGTCGTATAGCTCTGTCTCTGTCACTGCAAGGTCCGTGTCCATTCGTGTGTTTCCGTAGACATTCGGGCGTCTCGGAATCGTCCCCGCAATAAAAGCACAGGTATTTGCCGCGCCACTTAAAAGGTACGACAGATGTATTGTTGAGTAATATTTGCAGATTTCTCCTCCTTAGATAACTAGCACTGTACTTTGGCACCTCGGTTTCCAAATCTGAAAAGAAATGACTATTTTGTACTTTCGAGATAGCAAAGTCAGTGCAAGGAGGGTAGATGCAGTAAAAGTCTGATTTTCCACTCGGTTCATTCATAAAATATACTCCAGTAAGAGGATCAAAGGATCGAGTTGGTTGGCGATTTCTGGGGGAGGAGTTCAGCAGTAGACGGCAATAGGCTGATATAAAGATGAAGAGGATCAAAAGATTGAAAGCCTGATGTCTTACATTTAACAGTGAGTTGAGGTTATGGGAGCATTTTATTTTAGATAAAATTTTTGACAACAGTGCTATTCTGTAAGAATCCCCAACGCCGAATTTAAATGAATTGAGCAATAATTCAGTTACGGTAATATATATTTATCAGTGTATAGTTAATAATGGCCGGTCGCATATCGTCAACGCGAGCATGATTAAAAATTTGTTTTGTTTCATCAAATATTCAATGCAATGGTCGAAAACAAACGAGTGAGAGAGAACAAGATAATATCACACACGAAAATTGGCGCGCGGTGGTTTCATTAAACTTGGTCCAGGAAATATGTGTTTTTGAGAAATCCTTAAAGTTTTTGCTAAGAATGTTTGTAATTTAGAGTCTCCATTACATGTGCGAGGTTTTTATGACAACGTTTTCTTTACTTTTTTCAATGTATGAGTTTGTTTTAACGCCACAATCACGTACGAGCGTTTGTATGGGAATTACAACGGGTTGATTAAAATGGCCTACACATACATTGGATAATTTTTATGGCACTTAAAAAGAAGGTTAGGAACAAATAGCTTCAGTATGTGAGGAATGTTGACAATGATATCTATACAGGGTTAACCTGCCTACTATGCATCTTATCTTTATGCGATTTCATAGTTTTGCGCCAGTAAAATCTTTCCCCACAAATATCACAGTGGTATTTCTTCTGCCCACTATGTTTCACCATATGCCTTCTAAGCAGAATATTGTTAAAGAACTTCATACCGCACACAGAACACTCTACACTCTTCTCTTTCATATGTGTTCTTCTTACATGGTTACTCATAAAAGAGTTTCTTGTAAAAAGTTTCCCGCAATAGGAGCATTTGTGGCCAGTATTATGGGCATCAATCAAATGTTTCTGTCTTAGGTACTGCGTGGTGAAAGACTCTGGGCATTTCGGACATTTCGCGGCTTTAACACCATGGGCAAGCGCCATGTGCATATATAAACGGGATGGTATGTTGCACTCGGCAGCACAAATTGTACATTTAAACCTGCCATCTCTATGATGACGCCAAATGTGAACTCGTAAGTTCTGGTCCCTACGGAATGTTTGGCCGCAGTAAACGCAAATTATATTGTTGTTGGTATGTTTGTTATTCATGTGTTTGAGAAGGGTACCGAAGAAGCGAAAGACTTCGCCGGGGCAATGTGGGCAGGCCATGTTGTCTTTAATTAGCCTATAAGGTTGTAGACATGTAGTTATCGATTTATCATACTTCGCATCGTGTTTCGCGATTAAATGATCGATTAAATGGTCCAAGTCAGTCAATGACTCGAAGCAGAGTTTACAAGCGAGTGACGAAATATCGATTTTAACGCAAGCGACAGACTCCCTACATTTCCGAATACATTTCTCTTTAACATCGCACACAGGGTGTTCTAAAACCGCGTGTTCCCTCATCGAATCTGAATCGGTGAAATCTTTCGAGCAGTAAAAACAGTTGAACTTATTTTTATAGAAATTAAAAGGTATTGCAGTTGACATATTTATAACTATGACTATATTTTCACGGATTTGTTTGACGCATGGTTTTTTGACTTGTTGCTCATAGTTCTGATCAATATCCATGACTATGCTATCTTCTTGCTTTATCGCGATGCCAAAGATCTCCTCTCCTTTACATTTCCTTGTGTGCATTTTAAGGCCTTGTTTCGTGTGAAACTCTTTCAAGCAGATGTCACATTGCAAAGAGCCATCGTCGGGGTGTTCCTGGTCGATGTGTTTTTGTTTCAAAGCGGCCGACGGCAGTTTTAAATTGCAAATATTACATCGAATCAAATGTCTGTTATTTCGATGTTTTCTCAAAATGTTTAATGAGCTAAAGGTTTGAGAGCACATTTCGCATTGGTATCCCCCTTCTCGGTGGTAATTTTTCATGTGAGAGAATAGATCCCGCCTTTTATTGAATTTCTGTTCGCAATATTCGCAAATTAGACAGTTCTTGGGATGATTATTATTCACATGAGAGACTAGGTAGCCGAAGTACGTGAACTTTTCATCGCAGCCAGTGCAACTAAGATCAGAAAGCTTATATTCTTCTATAGCCATTTCTACTTCTTTATCATATTCGAGTTTATGTTGTACAAACAAATGAGTGATGATTTCATCGAAAGACTGTAACGTTTCCGCGCACACTTCGCAAGAAATCATCGAAATATCTACTTTAATTTCCATATTCTGTCCTCCTTTTAAAACTTTGAGAGAATGATCTTTAATGGAACAGTGGCCGTGGTCTTTGGTATGTTTTCTTAACTCTGTGTACTCAGCAATGTCTTTGCTGCAATAGAAACAAAGGTACTTCCCGCGCCATTTAAAAGGTATTATGGATGTATTGTTGAAAAGTATTTGGAGGTTCCGACGCCTTTTCATTGAAGAAGATTCTGTCCCCTTGTATTTCCTCGGTTTTTTACCTGAAAAGATATTGGTCTACTATAAAGGTACCCTTAGTATGTCAACAATACAATTTCTACAAAGGACATTATTCAATTTGGGCTAAATTATGAAAATATACAAATATAATGGTTCTGTTTTTTCGCTTTCAAATACGGAAACCTAAAATGTATATATATTCTGCTTGAATATGTCATTCTCTTGATTTTTTTAAATATGAGACTTAAATCTGTAAATTATATTGTTTTCAGTATGTTTCGGTACATATTTGGTCGAATAGCAAAAAATAAGAGAATAACATATTCTTGCGAAATATAACTTTTTAATTACATATTTGACATTTCCATATTTAGCCCAAAAACAAACCGCTGAATAATGTCTTTTCTACAATAAAGGCAAGAAATTAGATTTTTTTTAGTTAGGGTACATTTAAAGTTGCTTAAAATAGGCCTAACGGTGTAATTCTCAATCACAATGCGTCAAATTTTGAGACGCGGTCAATTCTCATGCTGTCTCTTACTCTTACTTTTCAGGATATTGCAGAGACAGCAACACTTAAATACTATGTCAAATTAGCAGACAAAGAATTATATTTTTCAGTGGAGTTGTATGTAGCAGACTATGCGTGAGTAATTAATTCATCATCATCTGCCTAGCCTTTTCCCACCTATATTGGGGTCGGCTTCCAGTCTAACCGGATGCAGCTGGATACCAGTGTTTTACATGGAGCGACTGCCTATCGGTCCTCTACATCGAAGTTACTGGGTAACACGATACCCCTTGGGAAGATTGATTGTCAGACTTTCTGGCATCTGACTACCCATAACGACAGCCAAAGATCTACGAATGACAGCGGCGACCAACGGCTTTACGTGCTTTCCATGGCACGGAGGAAAATCTGTATTAAATAGATGGTCACCCATCCACAGACAGACCGCGGCAAGCGTACAGAAATTAATTAAAAATTGTAAATTCATGTTAGGGGCCATTAAAGTATTAGGTAAGCAGAATATTTGACATTTTTAGGGTTCCGTACCCTTAGGGTAAAAACGGGACCCTATTACTAATACTTCGCTGTCTATCCGTCCGGACCACCAAAAAATTGAAAATGATCACCAAATCTTAGGACCCTTAAGTCCCCCCTGAAGCGGATCCGACATGGTTAGCTTAGGTTAGAACTGGGACCCCCTACGGGCCAGAACCAAATCGCTTTTTAAAGTCAAACTTATACATTTCTACAATACTTTGGTTAAATGTTGGTGATCATTTACTATTTTTGGAGGACATTTACTATATCTGGAGGTTCGTTAAACATAAGCCAAACAATAACCGCCCCCCTTCCTTTGGTGTTTACATAACACTTGGTCCCTTAAATACGCAAATAAAAACCAATGCTTCAAATAAATTCATCATTTTATATAATTTCTAATAGGAATATAAAAATAAATACATAGTTTCATAATTCTAGTGTTTCTATATCTTACATGGAATAAACTTTATTATTAATTAAATATTTTGCGAAGGCTTAGAAATGAGTCCCCCCCTTACTGCAAACGTGGGTCACAGTGTAATATTGTCATTACTAACATTACTTATAAACCCCGACGAAAACAGAGTACTACTACAGCGTCTATAGCCCGACCACTTAAGGGGCTATTAAACGACTTTTACAGATTTTAAACTGACAATCACGTCAAAATGTGCAGTGTAAATTATTTGAAAAAAATATATGTTAAACTAGAACATTCTCTTAATCATTTAGTAAGTGAATATTTTTAATTATATTCATATTATATACACTCGGCGTCACAAAAATCGCACCTTTTCGAAAATAAGTTTAAAACATGTCCCGCCAGTAACGAATACATTAAACCCAATTAATATTGGTATCAATTAAAAGTATGTTTAACGACCTTTAAATTAACAACAGTTAGAATTCCTAAACACAACAGATCACATTAGCACGTAACGTTAAAAAAAATGTTGTCAAAATACGCATTACAACGGCCACTAATTGCACCTCCCTACAAGGGTATAAAACGGGCGACCCGGGTTAAATGTGGGTCATTCGCTATTCAACCTTTGAAGTGAACACACGTGAACAGCTACAGCAAGAAAAATACCCCAGAAGATGGATACCACTGCAGATGAAGCCGCTCAAGTCATTGCACTACTGCAATCAGGGATGCGGCAATGTGATGTTGCTCGGCAACTGAACTTGAGTCGTTTTGCCGTTCCACGAGTGTTCCAACGTTTCCAAGAGACTGGTGGCTATATCCGAAGACGTGGATCTGGAAGACAACGGTGCACATCCGAAAGAGACGATCGCTTCATTGTTTCGACGTCTTTACGTAATCGGTTCTCCAATGCTGTTGAGCTGCAACAACAACTGCGATCAGCTCGCAGAACTTCTGTAAGCGTCTCCACGATTAGAAGAAGAATGCGGGAGAAGAAAATTGCAGCTCATAGGGCTGCTACAGGGCCCAAATTGACTGCACAGCATAGGAGAGACCGGTTGCAATTTGCCCGTGACCATGTGGATTGGACAATAGACCAATGGAGGGCTGTGCTCTTCTCGGATGAGACGAGGGTGTGTCTTTTCTGCAACGACAGGCGTCGAAGAGTGTATAGGAGGCAAGGGGAACGATTCGCACAAGCCTGTATTCAAGAGACAGTGGAATACGGGGGTGGCTCGTGCATGTTCTGGGGCGGCATGTCAATCGACGGTAAAACGAACCTTGTGTGTGTTTCTCGGACTGGAAGTGCTCGCGGGCAAGGGTCGCTGACTGCTGCTCGGTACATAACAGAGATCTTAGAGGAGCAGGTTGTCCCTTATGCGGGTTTTGTTGGCAGTGGGTTCACGTTAATGCACGATAACGCCCGTTGTCACACCGCTTTAATTGTAAGAGACTACCTGCAAGAAGTTGGCATCCCTGTTATGCGCTGGCCGGCGCGAAGTCCAGACCTGAACCCTATTGAGCACCTTTGGGATGAACTGAAACGGCGAGTACGGGCACGAAATCCTGCCCCTACCACTCTCCAAGACCTTCAAGATGCCGTCGTTGCAGAATGGGACAACATTCCACAAGAGACTGTTGTCACATTAATAAGGTCCATGAGAGAACGCATGGAAGCAGTCATCAGGGCTAGGGGGGGGGTAACACTAGGTTTTAAGTTAGTTTTAAGGACTTTGTTGTAATTTTTGCTGATAAAATAAAATTTAACTTTTTAATCATTTGCATTAGCTTGCTTTTTTTTATTCCCTGGTAAACAAAAAACCAAATCCATTGATTTATTCTGAAATTTAAATAAATTGCCTTTCCAATTATACCTTATAGTCATATGTATACCATTGATTAATAGGGTTAAAATGACTTTGAAGGGAATTCTTAAAGAGGTGCGATTTTTGTGACGCCGAGTGTAGTTTAATTAACACGTGAAGTTGTGTCTGACGCGGAAAAAACATTGATAATCACACAAAATCTACCAGGTATAATTAAACGAAACTTACACCATCTTACAGACAACTTTATTATCTTTTAGTATACGCCTTTTTTTAAATTTTGAAAGAATACTACTTTTATTTAATTTTTTCGACTAAACACGCGAGCGCAATAACGGCATTCTACTGTTGCGCGTCTTTGGTGCGTGCTTCGGAACGCAACATTATCGGTATTCTACTATTCGTTTGACGTAAGAAAAAACACTAAAATCTGTACTGGGGTATTATTTTAATATTATAATAACGTCATATTCATTTAAAGGTAATCGATTCTATTCGATTATTTAGTTGGTTGTCATACAGTTGACGTGCACTTCACGCGCAGTTCAAAGATTACAAGAATACCGTTTATCACTCAAACTTGAACTTAACTGCAACTGCACTACAACTTCATCGGCGCGTCATAAAATTACGTGAATTAGCCCTCTGGTCTAAAGTAAATGTTTAATATTATTATTCTATAGGAAATGCTAGTGCCTATTTTAAAAGATTAAAGCACTAATATCCTTAGACTGTAAGCTTACTAAATAATAAATAAGTTTAACACATCTTGTGATTACAAGTTTTGTTTTTTTTTTTTCATGACATCATAAGATAAATGCGGTCAGCGCAGACAGAAAGACACAGATTATTTATAATGAACCAACTTCCAATTGAAATAGAGTTTAAAACCGCGAATAAGATAAGAAATACCGTGTGAAATTAAATCCTGCTCACAATTTTCAACCCTATTTCTGTTAATTATCAATTGATAAATTAATACTACTCGAGTATATTGCAGCTCTGTTAGCTCTGATCCTTGCTAAGTAAAAAATGCGTGAATACTGTTTTAAAAAAATGCGTAAATACTGTTTCAAAATAATCGTAATGGCTGCTTTATAATTCATTCAGTCACCGCTTCCGGATGATGTACCTTCATGTGCAATCTCATACTATTATTCTGAACAAAACCCTGACTACAAACACTGCAAACAAACTTCTTTTCATTACTATGAATCCGCATATGATCCCTCAAGGTCTGTTTTCTTGCATACGATTTCTTACAAACGTCACAATGATGCACTCTCTCCCCAAAATGTTTGATCATATGTTTCTGCACATGAGTTTTCGAGAAAAACTTTTGTTCGCACATTGAACAGGAGAAATTCTTCTCCCGAATATGAACTTCTTTTAGGTGAACCTTCATTTTGCTCATAATTTGAAAACTTTTGCTGCAAACCGGGCAAGAAAACTCACGGACTTCCACATCGTGGATCAAATTGTGATGACGCTTTCTTTGGTTGTAATTCTGAAAGGTTTCAGTACAATAGAAACATCTTAGATGTTTTTCCTTATTGTGGATTTTTGCTTCGTGATTAATCCTCTGTGTTAAGGAATCGAAAGTTTCCGGACACAAATTGCAGTGGAACCCAGAGCCATGGGTCTGAGAGTGGCATCGCAATCGATCCTGGCTTAAGAAGGACTTGCCACATAATTCGCAAATGTAATTTCCGTAGTGTTCATTCATATGCTGGTTGAGTTTCATGAAATATTGGAACTCTTCTTTACAAACTGCGCAATTGTAAACGTCGTTTTGCAGAAAGTATGGTATGAGACCATAACCGCATTCTTCTGTGAACTTTATATCATGTGTGCCTTTTAAATGTGTTATGAGAGCGTCCAAATCTTCAAATTTATCGTTGCACGCCCGACATTCGAGTACTGAAACGTCAATTTTGACTTTTTCGTCTCTTCTTAAGTACGAAACGGCAGCTTTGATGTTAGATTTCTTGTGCTGGTTCTTAGTGTGTTCTTTGAGTAACTCAGTGTCTTTAAAATTCAAATGGCAGAAGAAACAGAGGTAGTTCTGCCTATGCCATTTGAAAGGGATGACGGTTGAAGTTTCAAGAACTATTATAGCGTTAGTCTTCATTAATCTGTTCCGTCTCGTAGACGTCATCGAGGACTTAATCGACGCCTCTGTAGAGCGCCGTTTCTCACCTAAAAAGTGAAATTTTTGTATGAGATATCTTGGCGCTTTGCTTTTTGTTCGTGAGGGTTTTGAAGTGGTTCATTTTTGATTTCATAATAATATAATATCCTGCTGATCAAGTTTCAGTCATGGCAGCCAATCTCGACGGAGGCAAGTACGCAGAACATATTATTGTGCACAAGTGTGCGTGGAAACATTCATGTACTCCCTCGGATCACTCTCGTCCAGTAATGCCAATTTAGCATATTTTATGCTAAATTTAGCATATTTTCATGTTGTTTAGCAAACTTTTTTGTTGTTTAGCATATAGCATATTTTTTTAGTATATAAAATAATTATAAAATAGAAGTTTAACCATGAAAATAACATATGCATACACAATTTTTTTCATTTAAATAAATCCCTCTGTTATATTGTTGGCGCTCGTGGTGCCAACATAATGGAACGGGTAAAATCTTGACGTCAAATGACGGATAACGTACTATGCTCTATAGGTACCAAGGAGAGTTACAGTCTGAGCAACATGGAGTTTCTTGCTCGTTCTTCTCCATAGAAACCTACTGTTTGGAACGAGCAACTAGCTTCAACTTTCTGACTGACTGACTCTGACAATTCAAAAGTACCTGTAAATGGTTTATTTGAAATAAATGATTTTCAGTTTGAGTTTGAGTTTGAGCAATGAGGCTTCCTCGTCTTCAAGCACATTAGGTGTCGATGAAGACCAAGATATTAATATTTGATTTGATAACATAGTAGATTAAAACGATCGACGTCAATTATATTTTGTTAATTATAAGACATTGAAAAATGTTAGCAGAATTTTTAGCATTTCTCTAACCGCTGTGACGTTCGCGTATGTAAAATACACCCAATAATTTCTCCGGGCCGTACGTTCCCGCAACTTAAAAAGCTAAGTCGACTTTTTGGCCCTAAATCGCTTTTATACAGCGGCAACTCCACGAACGCTTCCAAAAAATATCTGTGGGGGCGCTGTATTTCATTGCGCGTGTGTGAATAAGTCGCTTAATGTTTCCGAAGTTAAAAACCATCGACAAAATAAATTTTGAACGTGATGCTAAAATGTCAAAGTGAAATTTTTCAAAACGGTGGCGTGGTCTGGATTTACAATGTAAGTACAATTTTATTAATAACTCATGGTATTTGTGTATCATATCAAAAAAATCCTCAAGATTCAAGCATTACGAATATCTAAAAATGTAATTAGTTCAAAGTCTCTTGCAAACGAAAATGTCGAAATGCAAAACTTGGACATGACGCCGTGTTGGGTGTGGGGCATTTTCGAATTATTTTTGTATGATTTACTAAATAAACTTCTAATTGAATGCCCGTAATATGGAAATTAGTTCATTATTAGTATTTACACACACCTAGACAGTAAAAATATAACGAAATAAGGTTAGATTCGATGTTATATTAATTACGTTCCAAAGGTCGTCAGTAGCAGCTTTCGTGGTGGCCCAAACGTCTGTGTAAGGACCTGCAAGAAGGGCTCGTACAAACAAAAAACATGAGTGTAATTGATATTCATATTTTAGATTTGGAACCTGCAATAAAAGTGAATGTATCTATTTTTGTAGAACCACAAGTCAAGAAAATTAAGGGCATGTCAGGGACAGACGTGGGAGATAAGGAGGGTGTAGGAAAGGACGAGGCCGAGGTGCAGGTGCACAGGCGTACGTATCTTTTAATAACAAGGTATTGTATGCAGTATATTTTTGAAGATATATCTACAATGTTTTATATTTTTTGCCAGTGCCATTCTGGAAGACCCTCCGTCTCAAGCAAGAGCAGAGAGGCAGCTGACGCAGCGCAGAGTGAATGCGCTGCCAGCTAGCGTCCGGCAAAAGTTCATCCTCCGGGAGTAGATGCTCCTCCGAGGAAACGGCCAACAAGGTAAATTTTGGTTTAAGTTTTTTTCTGTATTGTCTAATCACTGCTATCTACTTGATGTTATTTCACTTTGCTATTCTCTGAAGTCCAAACTGTAAGTCAAGTCTGTCAGTTCGTCTACCAAGTTTATGAATCATAATTATGTATGAATGTATCATTAATATTCTTTAAGTTTTATATGCGAATACAACCCGATACTGAGCTTTACAAAACTTGTTTGTTACAGTTGATGAACTAGAGGGCACGGCTACGTCTACTGCTTCTCCGGAGGATGAGGAGCTGCTGTGTGTGATCGAAATCAGTAAGTACGTATAATAATAATAATATGTGGAGACATTTCACATGCTACGAAGATCCTGTACTATGGGTGTCAGACCAGACACGATGGAAACACAAGTGCTCATCACACAAAGCTTTACCCCGGGCGGAATTTGAATCCCAATCTAGTTGTATTGTATGGTAATAAGAAACGTATTTGCTGGAACTTTGCTAACTTGGAGAGTTTTGTTCATGATTTTAATTATTAGCTTTTGTGTGTGTTTCAGTGGATTTGAGAATGGCTATACCATTCTATGGTTGGATGATTCTTTGATGGTTTTGCTGTGTCAAATTCACTATGTTAGCCTACATTACGTACTCCCACGAATAAGTTTCATTTGCAAATACAGCATGATACTGAACTTTATGAACTTGTTTGTTACAGTTGGTTTTTTTTTTATTTTCAGTGCAGAACAATGTCAGCCGGGCCTGCTAGTCTTTAACTGATGAAGAGCCAACTGGGCCTTCTTACTGTTGGAGATGTCACTGGTAAACAGCATTAAAATAAGAGGGGATAGTATGGAGCCCTGGGGGATATAATTCTTCTGTACGTGTGTATGTCACTGAACTCCTCCTAAACGGCTGGACCGATTTTGATGAAATTTTTGTGTGTGTTCCAGTGGATTCGAAACTAGTAAAGTTTAGATTCACAATTCGGTCTACTAAAAAATGTAATATTATATCAAATAAATATTATAATAAAGATATTTTTAAATGTTTTATTTTTATTATTTAGAAATGTATATATATAATATTATATATTATATTATATAATGTATATATATAATATTATATATTATATTATATAATGTATATATATGAATAATTTATTTTGTGTTTTTAGGTGAAATGCCACATTTTTTTTTTATTTACTTATAAATTTATAAGTAAATAAAAAAAAAAATACACAAAATAAATTATTTTGTCATTTCAACTAAAAACACAAAATAAATTATTCATAACAAAATAAATCATGTGCCATCATCTCATGTGTGAGAGCCCTACGGGCGGCCATCTTGCCGTAATTTCACTAGCCATCAAATTGAGGTGGGTATGAGTTGTTAGTTTTGGTTTGTTGTGGTACTCAGAACATTCCAAAAAATGACTTGGGGGGTATCAAAAAAAAGCTTATGTAGTCTAGTTTAATTTTATTTAGGTTTTATAGACACAAAGTACAAAATTATAGGTAAAAACTTAGTAAGAACAAATATTTTACTGATAATCAACACATATTCTCAAGTTTGACTTTTTTTTTGAGTACTTTAACTGGTTGCTATAATTAAATTTTCTCTTATGTCGATTCTATACAGTTTCTGACGTATTTTTTACTTTGATGTAACTGCAGTAGTTTGCTAAACAATAAGGTTTAAGTTGAGGCGCATCCGCGGCGCTCACGCGGTCGCGCGGACTCCGCGCGGCTGGACGTTAGACGCGCTGCTTGGCTGCGCGCGCGAACGTGTGAGCGGCTAAAGCACTTGGCATAATTTTGGCATAAATTTTTAAGTTTAAGTGGTTTAAGTTTAAGTAACCTTTAGCACATTCTTTATTGGTCTTGTTGGCAACACTGATCTCGTCCGATGAGACAGCAATCAGATTTTTTTTTTTTTTTTTTTTATTTGCTTTGTGCGGCTGTGATATCTCTGGGACAGAGTTGGTCTATTGTGGTCGCCGCTTGTGTTGGTTAGAGATCTCCGCCAAACCCTGCAGCTGTTATGAACTGCAGGATCTGCTTTGGGGCGATCTCCATTAGTTCATCCGGGCTTAACAGGTATTTGCCCAGATGATTGTTGCGCTTGTGCATTAGTGCTCCGCATTCCCCCAGAAAGTGAAGTGGCGTTTCATCAGCCTCATTACAGCGTCTACAGGTTTGCGTAGCACTTAACCCCAGGTGGAACATGTGCTTGTTTAAGCAGCAATGTCCAGTAGTGGCTCTAGCTACAATGCGCAAGTTGTTCCTACTGAGTGCTAGGACTTGGTTACTAAGCCTTCTGTCATAGGCTGCAATCTGATACGACCGGAGAAAGATAAGGCGTAGGATCCACTGCGACACGTGCTTACTAAGGCACGGATCGGTTTGCAGTCTAACCGGATGCACCTGAATACCAGTCAAAGATCTACGAATGGCAGCCGGGACCAACGCTTTACGTGCTTTCCGAGACACAGAATATAACTTATTATAACTATGGTATAGTACCACCTACTGTAGTTATCGGTTGCTCTTGTATACGCTAATTGAACCGCATTATGAACATAATGCACACTCCATAAACAAATGTTCTTTTAACACCAGAAAGTTTACATTTTTGGTTAGAAAATTAGTGTCAACATTTTACATGTAAAAATTATGTAGAAAGACGTGTACATTAAAGTAAAGCATTTATTTCAATTAAACCTTTTACAGTCTTGAATTATCAAGGAGTCAGTCAGAAAGTTGAAGGTAGCTGCTCGTTCCAAAACGTAGGTAGGTCTCTATGGAAAGTAGGAGATGAACGAGCAAGGAACTCTACGGATACTCTTTCAAATCAAGTTTTTACTAAATACTGCTTATATATGAAAAATCAACAAGGGTAACTGTGGCAGTCATGCGATTACTAGGACTAGCCGTTCGTTTAATAGATAAGAAATAGGTCTGATTCAGTGCATATTATCCAATACAAAATTTAAAGCAGCTAAAAATTATAGTTAACAGTCGTTTAGCACTGATTCGTACTATTTAAAGTATAGATAGGTACTTGTGAATTTACTGTAAGATTATACGATGGAGTTGGCAGGTCAAGTGGCAAGATAAAAAAACCGGGGCCCGAATAGGGAAAGCTTTAAATCCACCATTAATCCAGCGCAAAAAAAAAGATTGACGCTATCCACCTCTATAGCTCCATCTCTATCTTGCGCCGAACAATGACGACCTTCAACTCTTTAAAATACGGTCCCAGAGAAGGGTTTAAGATTAGCTTCCAATTGTATAGGTCAGGGGTTCCTAATTATTTTATACAGCAACTCCATTTACAGAGTAAATCAAGTTTACGCTTCTAAAAGAAAGTATCTATGTATAGCTCTGGCAGTAATTTTTTTATCAGAAAGGGAATTAAGATTAGCTTCAAATTGTATTGGTCAGGGGTTCCTAATCATTTTATACAGTGACTCCATTTACAGAGTCAGTCAAGTTTACGCTTCTAAAAGAAAGTATTTATGTATAGCTCTGCCAGATTTTTTTTTATGGGACAAGCCCGCCTCGCTATTTCCAAATCACGTAAGTTAAGTTAAGTAAGAAATACATATTTTCCAGTTCCCACCATTCCAAGCAGGAGACAGAAAAGAACTAGGCCAATAGGCACAAAGGGATGTTCATAACTGGGGAAGTCCAGCTGCCAAGTACCACAGATTGCGATTAACATTACTGGCAGATATTAACCTCTCGAGTGTCGATGATACCGGTTAGGTTCTTAAGCATTGGAGGTTTGACCTTGAACAATTTTCGCCCGACAGTCGTTGAATTAAAACAGTAAATACAATTATTACACTACAGTCAATGTGTTACCGCGCGGGTGTCACGACGCAGTTGAAGAACTCCCTCCCCTCCCCCCACTCTGTTATAAAAACTTCCCTTGGTTATGGTATGATTGCACTACAGTGCGTTACAATTTAATGAAGATTTTCCCATAGACAAAAAGAAGTAATTGTTTTTTAATACAGTCACACAGTCACGAAACGAAGGTTAAATTTCACGAATAAATTGTATTTAAAAGTAAACGACGAATATTAAAGAGTATTGTACAATCACGCGCATGAACATGTACACATTTTAAAGCGATTTTCTCCTAAAGTATTGGTTGAAATGTTCTTGTAATTGGAATCCCAAACTACTACTAAATAGGTCTTGTCTCTAAGTTGCAATAAATATTTCACTAGAATATCATATTTGAATTTTGCTCAGTGGATACATTTTCATGTTCCTGACTGTTCAGTCATCAGATTATTTAGATCAGAGATCAGATTAATATTTTGTGTAAATAATAAGGTCTTTAGGTTATCGTCATTGTAACCAAACAACGCAGCTCCGATATAGCAAATAATTTAGATCTTTAAATCTTGTGCGTTAAAATCATTTTTATAATGACAAGATAAAAACGTGGCTGCTCGCAGGCGGTGCGCTGGTAGCTGACACAGCAAATAATTTACTATTCAAGTTAGAGCTTTAAATCTTGTGCGTTAAAATCATTTTTATAATGACGTAGGTATCAATCTTTTTATCACACTGCGTTCACCAATGTTTTATCAAAATGGCGTCTAAGAGTGGTTGTACGTAAGTCTCCGGCGGCGTAATTCGGACAGTCAGCCCAGCATTTTAAAGCAGGTTTTTTTTTATACCAAAAGTGGACCACGACGTAGTGGCCAACAAATTCGCTGTTTAAAGCACATGATGTTTATTTCAAATGCTGGCTAACCACTATCTTTCCGTAACTGTTCAAGATCACCATGTGCAAGGTTTATCGTGAGAATTAGTGATAATTAGCTCAATCATTAATTTGTCATTCAATTTTGTTGTGGCAGACTTGCTTCTGCCACGTCTTCATCCACATTGACCTCAAGTTTCCATAAAATATAGCCAATGGCACTCGATAATAATGTAACTTTATAACAGTGAAGGAATGTCAATAGACGGACCAGTACTATAGACCGTGTGCAAGTGCTAGTCACCGCCTGAGGTATGTGGGCGGTGAGACGGGGGAGGCAGTGTTTGACAAGATGGGTCGATGGCTGACTACCAAAGGTACGGCAATCGCGGCTTTTTTAATGGTTTAGATAAAACAGGTGCCATGATAAGTCTCTATCCGCGTTCACATTCAGACTGTACAGTCACGAGCATAAATATGTAAACAGTTGGTCTCATTCTACACTGATTTTCTTCTAAACTGTTGATTGAAATGTTATGGTGTTACGAATATGGTAGTTTGGTAGTTTTGATCCCAAACTACTAAAAAATAGGTTTTATCTACAAGTTGAAATAGATATTTCACGAGAAAATTGCTTTTAAATTTTGCAATCTGTATATTTATGCTCGTGATTGCACACAGAGTCAGGGGGTCGGTGTTCAGTGCAAAGTAATAATCGACGCCCTTGCAAGGGGCCACGCCCTCCCTAATACCGGATCCTGAATACCGTGTAGTGTAATAGGCTATTTAGCAAGATGTATGTCTACTTTCATCGCTCACATAAGTACCTCAGGGGATGACTAGTATTTGCGCGCAGACTATACCTCTTTTTAATATTAGTGAATAGACGCTAGTCTCATTTAAACAGTGTTTTGTTATCATAACATGAAAAACATTGCACTTGTGATAGACACAAATTATTTAAAGGTAAAATCAATGAATTGATTTATATTAAAATGAATTCGAGTTCGGTATACTTTTTTTAGGCATTCCTCCGCACTTGAAGCGATGGCTCAATCAAATTTAAAAAATAAATCTTGTCAAATGATTTTTCCTTACAGAAATAAAGAAAATATATGCGGACAATATTTCTAATACTGACCAGTATATTTTAAGTAGAAATGTAAAATACATACTAAGAACACATTTGAAATACTTTGCATTTATATCAGAAACATTGTCAACAAATGTTAAAGTGGAGTGTATGTGCTGTGATTTTCAGTCAAGTTTATTGCTTTGAAATTCAACCTCAAATTCTTTATTCTCTTTTGTGAAAGAGCTCTATTGTACGCTAAGTCTAACTGTGGCGTGTTCACGGACGCAAGGAAGTCGATATAAACATATTTCACATATAGGTTGTCTAATTCTATAATAAATCATTTTGCCAATGCCTTATAGGTGTTTGAATAGACCATAAAACGCTGAAGATTCAACGAATATTAGACGATAAAGAGAAGTAACAATAAACTGAAAAAAGCTTTTTACAAAAAAGACAACCGCCTTCAAAAAGTGAAAAATAACTTTAGCACAGAACACACATTGACTTTAGTTTCGAAATTCAGTGGCTTTGTTCTGTTTGTTGTTTTGTATTGCCACCGACTTCCGAAACTAAAGTAAATGTGTGTTCTGTGCTAAAGTTATTTTTCACTTTTTGAAGGCGGTTGTCTTTTTTGTAAAAAGCTTTTTATTTTCCGCTTTTTAGTACCTCCTTCTCATTCAAATCTATTAAGAAGAGATTGAAAGTAAACTACTACAAAGATTGATGAAACTAAAACGTCGTCTATGTAAAATTTTTGGGTATTTGTTGATTTTTCAAAATGTGCTGAATCAATTTCGATAAAATTTATATCGGACCACCCCTGAAGCATACCCTATCTATAAAAAAAAGAATTTTCAAAATCGGTTTACGTTTGCCTGAGAAATCGCGTAACAAATCGCGCATATACTTAATGCAAATTTAAGACTTATACGGTTTTCTCATGGACGCCATGGTCAGAACTGGACCAAATTAAAATGGGACCACACGGGAAGCACTAGCTTCCAAATAAAAAAAGAATCATCAAAATCGGTTCACCCAGTCCCGAGAAATCAAGTAACAAACATTAAAAAAAAAAAAAAAAATACAGACGAATTGATAACCTCCTCCTTTTTTGAAGTCGGTTGAAAAGAAAACTAAGGAATTGCGCCCACTCGCGGCACGGCAAGGGATTTTTATGTAACGCAGCAAAATAGACCTTAAAATCATGACATTTTAATTGAATTTTCAATGATAATCGTTGTAGCTACAAAATGAAATGCTATACGATGTCGTGTCAGAACGTGTTTGAAATTTCAACTACAATATCACGACGTTAAGGTATATTGTGTTTTGTCACATAAATATCCCATGCCGTGCTGTGCCGCCAGTCGGTGCTGGCCATAATTTTACGCGGACGCAGATAAGACAGGAATTCTGGTGTTGCCAAAAGAGAAAAAGATAAAAAGAGTCTAGAAAGTTTTGAAATTAGTTCACTTTTCTGAAAACATCACACAGCTGTCACTGAAGTGTTTCTGGATAAAATCCAAGATACTCGCCACCATAGGGAAAGAGTGCACAGAAATGTTAAGACTGCAGACTACTTAGAAGTATCATCTGCCTAGTCTTTTCCTACCCAATTATGTTGGGGCCAGTTTTCAGTCTAACCCAGGGACGGACCGTGAGTTTCTGGGCCCTTGGACTACTTGGGGCCCTGCTCAATGAATCAACAAATTGCCTCTTTGTCAAAAAAAACAGTTTTCGATAATGATGTTTACGATATATTTCCTTTTATATTGCCTTTAATAGGGGTTGGGGCCCTGAGCTGCAGCCCAAAAATCCTTATATAGAATCCGCCTCTGGTCTAACCGGATGCAGCTGAATACCAGTGTTTTACATGGAGGTACTATTTATACTTATTTATTTCGCATATAATGTATCAAATAAAATTAAAATTGGGTTATTAATTTCCAAGATATTTTTTTTTTCGGAATTGCATCTCACAACTTAGGAGGCTGTCGGCTGCTTAAACGAATTTTCCTGTGGTGCCTTAAAAAGTATTATTTTTAGGGCCTCCAGTCAGGGCAAAAAAACTTACCAACTAAGCGACTACACGCTAAGGGCGCCCCCTGTGGGGTACGAGCCTCGGCTTAGGGCGTCGCTGGGGGAGGACAGCAAAGGGACAGGCTGTTTCAATCCAAGATATTCGGACTGTGTGACAATGCAGGGTAAAGAATCAAACCTATTCCCTAACCCTTCTAAATAAGGTATAAATTTGAAGTGTTTGTCTGCCTCAGGCATTGTAACTCCAAAATGCCGATTACAACATCATGTTCTAGATAGTTTTCTTTAAAAAGTTACGAAGTGGCCATACCATTAGTAGCTTTACTCGTACTAGACTCAATGTCTCATTAACTTTTTTGCAAAAAGAGATTCTAAGTGTGATATGTTTGTCCATATGGCATTGGATACAGCAATATCAACAAGTTCTAGGTACTTTTCTATAAAAAAAATCACAACACACACTCCACTATAGGCATCTTAAAAGCTATGAACCTACCTTTAGCAACGGCTTTCGAAGTCTTGGCCTTGTCATCGACTTTTGCGACTTTCGATCTCTTCTCCGGCTTGACTGGTGTGTTCTTGCGTGGACGGCCACGCTTGACCTTAACGGGTAAAGTGGAGACAGTGATATCAGACACTGAAGGTTGAGTTAATTCGTCTTTAGGTACATCTGGAAAAAATCAAACGAAAATGATTGATATATGACATGTATAAGCATAAAATATTATTGTTATTATTATATTTAAGAGCGCCCATCGAGCGAACATCGACGCGAGCGTGGTTGAAAAATTTTTTGTTTCAACCAACGCAAAGCTCGAAAACCAACGAGTGACTGAGAACGCGATAACACCGCAGGAAAATTGGCGCGCGGAAATTTCACAAAACTTGATCAAGGAAATACGTGTTTTTGAAAAAGTCTTACAAGTTTTTGGTAATAATATTTGTTTCTCAAAAAAGTTTATTTTTGGCTTAATACAAACCTAAATTTAAACCTCAAGATACCTGTGTGTTAAAAATATATGGAGAATAATTTGTTATAACGCCGTAATCACGTACGAGCGTTTGTATGGGAAATATGACGGGATGGGCGCTCATAAGGGCCCTTTTCCTGTCATGCGTATTTTCGCACGCGCGCAGATCTGAGGGCTAATTCTCGTAATTTTATGACGCGCCGATGAAGTTGAAGTGCAGTTGCAGTTAAGTTCAAGTTTGAGTGATAAACGGTATTCTTGAAATCTTTGAGCTGCGCGTAAGCTGCGCGTCAACTGCACGTCAACTGCACGTCAACTGCACGACAACCAAACTCTATCAAACTTACTTAGGGCTTAGCCAAACGAGAGAATAGAAATCGAATAGAATCTTTTACATTTTTATAATATTAAAATAATACCCCAGTACAGACTTTAGTGCTTTTAACTGTCATTTTGAGTAGTAGAATACCGATTATGTTGCGTTACGAAGCACGCACCAAACACGCGCAACAGTAGAATGCCGTTATTGCGCTCGCGTGACGCGAGCTGGACGCGAACGTGTGACAGCGGTAGAGAATACTGCAACAGCCCTTCTTTAGTTACGTGAATTAGTCCACTAGGCCGCATGCGGGTGATAGTGGCCTCCTAGCCAGACGCAGGACAAAGATTTAGTTTGCCGCTGCAGTGTCGTGCGTGTCGCCAGTGACTAAACTCGTGCGTACTATTGCCATGCGTGCGACCCGTGTGCTGCCCGCATGATAGGAAAAACATGTTTGAAATGATAGGATGCGGGCAGCCTGCATGCGGAAAAGGACCCTAAAACTAGCACTTTGCCCACGACTTCAGCCGCATAAATTTTCTTACAGATCTCAATTTTTTGATAAAAGCAATATTGCCTCTGCGTTTTATGACGCATGCTGCCGAAACGTGGACACCTACAGCGGTGCTAGTCCACAGGTACAAAGTTGCTCAGCGGGCAATGGAGCGAGCAGTGGACGGAGTTTCTGCGAGGGATAGAATTCGCAAGGAGGAATAGGAAATCCGGAGGAGAACGAAAGTCAGCAAACTGAAGTGGCAGTGGGCTAGTCACGGCTGTCGCAGGAGCGACGGCCGTCCAAAATAGCTAATTCTCGTTTTTTTTTAATATGTATTAAAATGTACCCATTAGTGTATGAGAGCCAGAGAGCCCTTGTATTAAGATACATAAGCCATAAAAAAAAATTAACAAACATTGGGCCAATGAGGCTTTTAGGAATAAGACCAGACAATTATGAACAATACACAGTGGACACAAACTTATTCCCAAGTATTCATTCAATACACGATTCTAAACCATGCAGCATTGTTTTGTCGCTTATTAAACAAAAATGTGCTGTTCCAATATATTGTTTATGGTGAACAATGTTTATACATAAAAACAGGTACATACCTTCACCAAAATCAATTTCGTCTTCAAGGTATTCCACGTCCGCATCTTCAATAGGTTCTTCTACTGATGGATCTTCACACTTCAGCTGCGCCTGGTAGATAAACACTGCAATAGACATTATTATTATAATCAGCATTCTCTGCCCTAATCTGTCGACTTTTTATATGGGACAAGCTGTCCAGAAAAGCACCGATGCAATTAACGAGTCCCATGTTCATAGATCTCATTGTGTTTTTGTAACTCTTCTGCTGCAACAGTGGCAACCACTACAAAATTATAAATGTATAGTTTTCAGACTTTTCCCTGTACTTCTAGTATAAATAAGACGATAAGTACCCTATAAATTTTTGATTCCCTTGAGTGTCGCAATTAAACTTGACAAGCCCCAGAGAAACGGTTCAACTGTCTTGGATTCCAAATTAATCAGAAAAGAACAGCAGAGGAGATCATTTCCCCTTCCCTCAATATCAAGCAGGAAACGAGACAAAATCAAAGCATTTATTTCAATTAAACCATTTACAGGCACTTTTCAATTGTCAAGGAACAGAACAGAACTACTTACTCTTAGGCCTAAATTCTCCCCTGCCCATCATATCAATGAACTTCTTCTCCGAGTCCATGACTTGCTTCTTAAAGTTGCACGCATCCCGCAACCGAGTGATGCAGACTTCACAGATAAGCCGATTTGGCCCATTCGGACCATTATTGTGTTGGGTTATCTAATGTGAAAAAGAATTTACTGGTCAGATTGTTGAATTGCATTGCAAACATGGGTAAACTGTACATAGATGATTTAGACAGTTTGTAGATTGTTGATGTTGAATTTATTGTTGTTGTGTTGTGTCCTTATTGCTGTTGCTGTTGATGAAGATTTGTTGATGTTCTAGATGTTGTGGTTATTATTTAAAATGTCTTAGAATTTCATACTTTGGAACCAAATATGGGCAGAGGGTAGATATATGATCTATGCTATGATATATAGCGCGACATATCACGCCTTTTATCATGGTATAAGGTATGAACATAACAAATTTATGAATGAGCTATTATAACCGGTCTGAGGGTCATCTCGAGGCCGAAGTTTCGGCATCAATAGGTAAGTAGGAAGGTTTAGTTTGAACCCTTCAAGATTGCTAGGCACGAAGCTATGTTAAAGCACTTATATGTATATAAATTTTACTGGATATATATGTATATATCCAGTAAAATGTAATCTATCTATCTAATATTTATATTTATATATATATAAATCTCCTGTCACGATGTTTGTCCGCGATGGACTCCTAAACTACTGAACCGATTTTAATGAAATTTGTACACCGTGTGCAGTTTGATCCAACTCGAAAGATAGGGTAGGTGTAGGGTAGGTATAGGTAAATAGGCAGGTAAGTAGGTAGATCGGGACAGGACAACGTCTGTCGGGTCAGCTAGTTAGATTATAGAAATCTTTTTGGTCGTTGTAAAGTTAAACTCACGCTAATATCGAAACATTCGAGTAGCATATCAGCATACACCTCCGCTTCATTCATCCAGTTATATTCAGTT
The DNA here is from genome assembly GCA_947361185.1 of Charanyca ferruginea. Classification (NCBI taxonomy): domain Eukaryota; kingdom Metazoa; phylum Arthropoda; class Insecta; order Lepidoptera; family Noctuidae; genus Charanyca; species Charanyca ferruginea. The sequence continues at coordinate 9,336,786 of OX376080.1, read as the reverse complement.
CCCAAATCCTTGTAGCATCCTTCGGAGAGACAGCACCGGCACAGCCCGGGGCTCTCCTTCACCACAATCTCGTCGAACTCCATCATGATGACACTACACTAACATATTCACAACGAAAAACAATGAATTTTCACGTTTTCAGTGAAAATTGGAAAAAAATACATGGCGTCAAACAAAACCGCTAGCAAATCGATGAAGAAGAAGCAGGCCGGCCATTTTGTTTTGTTCACAGATTATTAAAAAAAACTGGTTTATACTTTAATGTTTGGCTTTGGTGTAGACTCAACACAACATAATAAATACTCGTCATTGATTTTGTTTATATTTTGTTACTGGCAATTCTCCTTTTCAACCGACTTCAAAAAAGGAGGAGGTTATCAATTCGTATGTATTTTTCTTTTTTTTCATGTTTGTTACTTGATTTCTTTGAACTGGGTGAACCGATTTTGATGATTCTTTTTTTTATTTGAAAGCTAGTACTTCCCGTGTGGTCCCTTTTTAATTTGGTCCAGTTCTAACAATGGCATCCATGAGAAAACCGTATAAGTCTTAAATTTGCATTAAGTATGTGCGCGATTTGTTACGCGATTTCTCCGGCAAACGTAAACTGATTTTGAAAATTCTTTTTTATGGATAGGGTATGCTTCAGGGGTGGTTCCATATAAATTTTATCGAAATTGATTCAGCACTTTTTGAAAAATCAACAAATACCCAAACATTTTACATAGACGACGTTTTAGTTTCGTCAATCCTTATTAGTTACCTTTCAATCTCTTTTTAATAGATTTGGATGAGAAGGAGGTACTAAAAAGCGGAAAATAAAAAGCTTTTTACAAAAAAGACAACCGCCTTCAAAAACTAAAAAGTGAAAAATAACTTTAGCACAGATCACACATTGACTTTAGTTTCGAAATTCAGTGGCTTTGTTCTGTTTGTTGTTTTATATTGCCACCACTGAATTTCGAAACGCTCGCTGACTCGTTCGTCAGTGAAATGATTTCGTTCCACACTTATTCCCTGCCCGAAGACAAACCCACCCGTGTGGTAATCCGACGCGTCCCCAAAGAAATCTCAACGCAAGAGTATCCGCTGTGCATCGTTTGCACAAAGCTAGAGGTGCGATTGCATACGACTCGGTTCTTGTCGTGTGCGATCACACTGACGGCCACCATCCGATCTTTCAAGTAAAGTCGGTATGTCACTTGTCGGGCATCTCGATCGAGAGGCCTTATAAATCCGATACGGTTGGACAGTGTCACCGCTGCCAACTTTATGGTCACGCCCAACGCAATTGCTATGCGACCCCTAGATGCGTCAAGTGTCTAGGTGAGCACGCAACTGCTGACTGTCCCCGTCCGAAAGACCGCAATTTGTGCATAGAACCTCCCAGCTGCGTGGTATGCGGCCAATCAGGTCACCCTACCAACTACCGCGGCTGCCCCAAAGCCCCAAAATCCTCTTCTTCCAAACTGATCAAGCGTGCAAACGCTCGTCAACAAAGGGAAAGCCCCTCTGTTAAGATTCCCTCCTCAGAGATGCCCGAGCGTCTCAGCCCTCAGAGGTCCTCCCCATGGAACTCGCTGAATCATCAGAGAGCGTTCCCTGCATTGAGGCCCTCCCAATCTCTGCCCATGCCAGCGCTGATGGATTCACCAGTCCCCGCGCCGAACCTAGCCTCCGCGACCACGCCCCCCCCTACCTAAGGCCGCCCCCGCCGTTTCAACCGCGCCCTCAGCCTCCCGCGTATCTGCATCTCTCCCTACCTAGAGGATAGGCGAAGTCATCAACCTCGCCTACCAAATTTACCGCAACCCCGCTGCTGAAGCTATGGCTAGGGATGTACTCGCGTGCAAAGCTAATATTAGCGACATGTTTAAGGTGTTCAAAGCGTATCCGGAGATTACGCAAGCCCTAGATAAACTTTACCCTAACTAATCCAATGGATAAGGAAAGGCCGTGTACTACCAAACCCCAATCCCTTAAGTTAGGATTCTTTAACGCCAATGGCATTATTAACCAACGTGATGAGATCGCCAATTTCCTAAGCGACCATCAACTTGATATCCTCCTCATACAGGAGACCTTTCTTAAGCCCCATCATCGGGACCCGAATATTGCCAACTACCGTATAGTTCTCGTTGTCACAGGGGCGGTACCTTAATATACTATAGAAAGGCTCTGTACTGCATTCCTATGGACCCTCCTCCCCTCGCTCGTCTCGAGGTCTCTGTCTGTCGGCTCGGCATGACCGGTCATCAGCCGTTAACTATTATATCAGCATACGTCCCTCCATCACCATCGGAGGATGATCCTATCCTCCTCAAGGATGACCTTTCCGCTCTTCTTGGCCTGGGTGACTCCGTCTTACTGGCGGGCGATCTCAATGCCAAACATCCCTCCTGGAATAGTAACAGGACCTGTTCCAGAGGTAGGATCGTGTTTAGCCTCTGTTCCCAACTGAACTTCGACGTCATCGCCCCGATGACTCCCACTCATTTCCCCCACGATCCCAACCATCTTCCCGACATCCTCGATATAGCGCTGCTCAAGAATGTGAACCTCCGTTTGCAATCTATAGAGACGCTACACGAGCTTAATTCCGACCATCGTCCAGTGATATTAGAACTAGCTCCCCGTTCAGGTCCCTCTGACCCTAGCCAGCCCCCTCCGACCCAAATTATTACCGACTGGAGGAAAGTAAGCGAAAGCCTACATACAATCCACCACGTCGCCTCACTTGGACGCTATCCCCGACCACTTGGTGACAGTCGCAGACACGACGGGCGCGATCGACTCGTTCACAAATCATGTACAATCTTGAACGATTGTTCAAGGGAGGTTTCGGCGATGAGCGATCATCGCTGGAAACTGCCTGACGATGTGCGTGATCTGTTGACCGAGAAGAACGTACGTACAGTGCCTTCCCCTGCGATGCGAACAAGGCTCACATGCGCTCTTTACAGCGTGCTGTAAAGAAACGCATCGAGGAGCTCCTTCTACCCACCTAGCCTTCTGGGAACTCCAGAGGAAGCTCCGTTCTTCTAACGAGGCCTCCATGCCCCCTCTCATTCGTCCCAACAGTAGCGTCGCCTTCGACAACGATGAAAAGGCTGAACGTCTAGCCGACAGCCTAGAGTCTCAATGCACCCCCAGCTCTCAACCAGTAGACGAAGCTCACCTTTCTGAGGTCGACGCCGAAGTCGAACGTAGAGCCTCTCTCCCACCCGTTGAAGACCCTGATTATCCTCTGCCTCCTGTCACTCCCGACGAAGTGCACGATATTATCAAGAGGCTCAAACCCCGGAAAGCCCCCGGCTCTGACGGTATCACCAATAAGGTGTTCAAACTCCTCCCCGCCCATCTCATAATGCTAATGACCGCCATCTTCAATGGCGCTCTAAGCAACAACATTTTTCCTCAGGCATGGAAAGAGGCCACCGTTATCGGCATTCCGAAACCAGGCAAACCCAAGTCTGATCTCACCAGTTACCGTCCCATTAGTCTACTCAATGTTCTAGGCAAAATCTACGAGAGGCTTATTTATAAGCGGCTCAAAGACTTTGCCGAAACAAAGAGTCTCATTCCCGACGAGCAGTTTGGCTTTCAAACCGAAAACAGCTGCGTTCAACAAGTCAACCGCATCGTCGAGCACATAAGCGCTAGTTTTCAGCGTGGCTTGATGACGGGTGCGCTCTTCTTTGACATAGCGAAAGCATTCGACAAAGTCTGGCACAACGGCTTACTATACAAGCTTTACCAACTCGGAGTGCCAGATCGTCTCGTGCTCATCTTGCGTGACTTTTTGTCGAATCGCACCATTCGCTATCGCATCGAGGGTACGCTCTCTTTACCCCGCCCGATACGCGCTGGCGTCCCTAAGGGCTCCGTAGTATCCCCCCTCATTTTAACGCTGTTCACCAGCGACATCCCCAAAAATAAAAAGGCCCAGTTGGCTCTATTCGCTGACGACACAGCCATCTATTACTCGGGTCGCAACCCAGACTGCATAGCTCGTACCCGCCAATCCGCGGCAAAAGCCTTAGGCGCTTATTTCCGGAAATGGAGAATCGAGGTAAACCCCATCAAGAGTCAGGCAGTACTCTTTTCCAAACCGCGTTCGTCCCCCTCTCTGCCCAGTCCGATAACCATGTTCGGTAAGCCTATCCCTTGGGAGAAGCAAGCCAAATACCTAGGTGTGATTCTGGACCACCATCTTACTTTCGGAGAGCACATAAAGACGGTGCGTTCGCGCGCCGCTTTCGCTCTCGGTAGGCTCTACTTCATGTTGAATGCACGCAGCAAATTGTCTCTCAAATGCAAATTGCGCATTTACACGGCGTGCATTCGTCCCATCATGACTTACGCCTGTGCTGTATTCGCACATGCAAAACCATACCGTCTCCATAGGATGCAGACCCTCCAAAACCGTTTCTTGCGAAGAATCACAGGAGCCCCTTTTTAAATTCGCAACGAGAACCTCCATCTCGATTTAAAAATACCCACCATCCAGCAGTTCATGAAACGCTCCGCCAAACGCTTCTTCGACACTGCTGAGAAACATTCTAACCACTTGATCGTATCGGCCGCCCGGTACACTCCCTCTCATATTAGTAAGACTCGACGACCGAGACATACTCTGACCGACCCTGACGATGCTATTACTCTCCTCCAGGGGAGAAATAAGGCCAATAGTACAGTAAACAAACACAGACACAGACCGCCGTCATTCCGTCCTCGCCGCCGAGGCCCGCCGCGACGACCCCGTACGTCCCCTCCCCGTCCTTTGCTTGTGCCAGCCCTCGCCGCTGAGCCAGTAGCTTTAAATTCGTCCCTAAATAATGGAAATCCGATCCAGCCTGTCCCTTTGCTGTCCTCTCCCAGCGACGCCCTAAGCCGAGGCTCGTACCCCACAGGGGGACCCCTTAGTGTGTGGTCGCTTAGTTTGTAAGCTATTTTGCCCTGGCTGGAGGCCCTAAAAATAATATTTTTTAAGGCAACACAGGAAATTCCGGTTAAGCAGCCGACAACCTCCTAGGTTGACCCAGCGCCGAGCGCGCTCTCTCTCCGCCACGCCCGCCACCCCCCGCCAATACCAACACAGAGCTTTTATTTAAATGAGGTACCTGTATAATATGCACACTCACAATATATAGCACACTCACTAACACATCAGTTGGCTCGCCAACGCAACACTGCCCAGGCCGGCAGTCCGACAACGACTGCCCGCCCCACCTATCGCACCGGTATTTATAACCGAGCGACGTATGCGCCCGAGACAACGTCATAATACTGCTATCGGTTTGTTGCGTGATATATTGATATCTACATACACTACATCCCTTCCTTGTTTTAACGTAGTTGTATGTTACCACTTAATCAGCACCTGCACCTGACCAATCGCCTAATTACGCACTCTCGCCGGCGGCCCTCGTGACACCGACACAGTGGCACTAAACAAGACACGGCAGCGTATGTACCCACCTACATACACTACAGTACCCAGTAACAGCTGACAGCGATGCGGAGGAATTGCATATTTTCTATTATAAAAAAAAAATATCAAATGTTTTAATCATCGATCACTCAATAACGATTGTATTGGAAAAATAAGAAGACAATTTTGTATAGTATATTACTACTACATAATTATTCTGTTTATTTATAAACGCACTAGTATTTTCTTCTTTCTTTTCACACACGTTTCTATTTTCTAACTTAAAAAATAATGCATTTCCGTATTTTTACCTATAGGATACCTATACGTTTTTTAAATCTGGTTAACCGAAAATCCAAATACTTACATACTTTCATGTCTCTAACATCAAAAATAACAGATTTCCCATTTAACCTTTCATCCCCTATTTAAATACATGAAGGGTGGAATTTACAAGAAAACCGTAACATGTATTTTATTATTGTTTACCAAAAAGCTAAGCTAAGCAAGTTTCATGTCTCTAGCTACAAAAATAACGGATTTTCATACATGCTTTCATCCCATATTATACCCTCTTTCTTAGTGCTCATCTACATAATAAAAGGAGTCCTGTGTAAAATTCACGATCTTAGTTCCAGCAGTTTATCCTGCGCACTGATGCGTCAGGCAGACACCTATTAATTTTCGTGCATTTTAATATCTTATAAAATAAAAACATTTAAAAATATAGGTAAACTGGTCAGGTTTCAAGCAGCGGTCAGAGCTCCAGAGACAAACCTTCTAACAATGGGGACCGTGTTCAAAAGTAGCTTACTGCCTTCTGAATCAAGTTCTTGCTTCATCCGACTAGCGAGTAGCGAGAACCTTCTAAGATGTTGGTCGGTGCTCTTTACTTGACTAAGTTTAAATAATTTGTAAGCATCATGTTTTCAATAAATAGGCTCATTTACGGATTATTTTAGCTTGGAGACTTATATTGATGATTTTTATAATTATTATTGTCTAAATCCATATTCGTTACATGTGAGTCTAAGTCCAAATACTGAGCTGAAAATTACAAAAACGTGAGAATTTTGCGTATACCTTTACCTTAAGCCGGCTGATAACGGCATGAGAGAGGTGAGAGCTCTGTTCCTCGTCAGAGTTGACTCCTGCCAGCCAGTGGAAGCAAGCTAGAGATTTAAAAACTGCTCCCAGGTTATCCTAACTGCCCAACAGCTCGCCCTGCGGGTATTATTATTTATTATTATGTGCATATTTGGCAACCCTGAATGTCTTAACTGTCTAATAGTACTATTATAACTGTCAAGTGTCAGTCAGTGGCTGCACTGCAATGTACTCTGTGGTGGCTGGCGGCTGCTGGCTGTCAAGAATGTGTCAGCAACTCAGCAGTCAGTGTCAGTTCAGTCAGTCAGGCGACAGGCAGGAACCAAACTAGGATGACCAGGATCTGTGACTTGGATATCCCGTAATAATTCCTGTTCTCAGAGTTTTCACAGAATACCTTTAAAATTGGTTATTTTAATGTAGCAAAAACTAAAACAATGGAAGTGGTTGGTGTCTGCCGCTGCTGCCTTGCCGAAGGCCTTAATAAAGACTTAAATTCAACTTATTTTCGGCTCAACAAAAAAGAAAACTACGCTCAAATGTTGCAAGAATGCTTCAATATTATCGTAAGTTTATATTATAAACTATAGAGTACCTGGTATATTACTTTATGCTGTAGATTGACATAGGTATTTTAAAACTTAATATTCTCGTGTTACATACCCATAATAATTAGTATAATTAGGCCTCTGGCTGGGGCATTAAAAACCTTGCTTGTCGCGCAAAATACCGGTGGTAAGGATACGGCTGGTCGTAAACATCAAATAATCGGACAGGTTTCTAATTAGATCAGAAATTGGTGTAACAGACTTATTGGAGTTGAAAATAAATTATCAATAATATTCTATCTATCAATGTCAAGTACATAATAATAATATATTACTTTTGTATTATCGTTCTCAATAAGACAAGTTTGTAACATTTACACATTTGGATTTCTGATTCAGGGAACTAGAGATTTGATATCACACATTAACAATTTAAAAAATACTTAATTGAATGAAATAAACTTATTGTAGTTAATATTCTCAATTTGTGGATAAATAGAAAGTGTATCTACAATATTGAATTTACTATAGAAATTCAATATTGTAGATACACTTTGTATTTATTACAAGTGTAGTTTTATTTTTGTATTAAATAAGCAGAAATGTTTTAGGTGTACATTTTTTTATTTCAAAATGCCTAAAAACTCTAAATAAAAGTTAATTGTTTGCAGCTGAGCCCACTCGATGAGAAACCTGTTGGTATCTGCATCAAATGCATCAAAAAATTGCGGGATTCCCTTGATTTCAAGCACCAAGTACTTAGCGCCGACCAGGAGCTCTTAAAGAAACTAAAAGCTGTTGAAAAAGGTAATGCTGCATACAAATATATTATAATGGCTTAGTGGTTATGGCTACCAAGATCACAAAAGTGCCATTTTTGCATTCATAATTACATACTTTCTGTAGGTGTCGTAAATAGCGACAGAAGTATATGTCTGGAGGATGGGCAGCAGCGTCCTTCTGAGTACCATAACACCTACTGAGATCACCAATATGCATCGGCCAAGCATGGCGATTACGTCTGGTCCCTTCTTGGGGGAGACCTATGCCTATTTCTAAATTTATCCAGGATATCGCCGACATTGGTGCAGAAAAACATCATGGGGAAACCTGGACTGGCCTGGGTGTGACTGACACTGGCTTGGTCACCATCAGGGATTTTAATTTTGATAACACAAAAAATTGGACGCTAATTAGTCGAAATTTGTCGCCAAATATCAGAATTTGTCGGTCACTGGTTCAAAAAGGTTACCTATCACAAGGTCGAAAAATATTTGACCGAATTTCATTTCACCTTAAACTTTCAACTTTTCTCGTTTCGTATATTTTTACTTCATCGAAGTCACGTCTGCCACTGTATCAGTTGACCTATTATCAATTAGCTATTTTTCGTTGCTCCGACGTTTCATTTGGTCGAAATAGTTTTTACCGAAGTTACACTTAGCCGAAATAACATTTGTTCGAACATTCGGTATACCACTGTTTTAATTACCATATTTCATCAAACGCCTAGAAGTAAATATGTCTGATATTGAGTCAATGATAACCGGTACTCCACCAGAAAAAAAAATACGTCGTTAAAGAAACGAAAAATCAAAAACTTTTGAAAATAAAGACAATAGGGTATTTTACTCTATACAAGACAAAATCTATAAATATGTTATCGAGACAGTTTAGGCATAAATCAGTCTGAAAATGTAAGTTTTAGTTCATAAAATAAGAAAACAAATTTTTAAATTCAATTCAAAGTTTTCAGTATTTTTAATTTGTTATAAAACACCGTGAAATAGTAGCGGCCATGTTATTACGCCGTACGGCTGTGTAAACAAAAAATTTACAACTGTCAGTCAACCGATTGGCGTAATAAAGGCTTTGTACTTTTATTATTTTCGTAACCAACGTAATTTTTTCACTATTACACCTATTACAAAATATGCTTTTAATTATTTTTAAATGATATACAATTATCATATTTAATATGAGCTCATTTGATACAAAACGAACTGACGTCATTTACGCTGAACAATATGGCGTCCAGTAAGAGGCGTTTTCGTCAAACTACGCGCGAAATTTGAAAATTTAAAATTTAGATGCATTTTTATGGCACTTATCGATTGAATATTTTGTGTTTTTTTTGGTGGCATATTAGCACTACAGTATTTCATTAAGACACTTTTCAAAAATGGGTGTAATACCCTATTTGAGTGAAATTCAATATTTGAAAGAGCTTTCAAAACTAATGTATTTATTACAGTAGCGTTATAGAGAGCTTATTTCAGATTAGTTTCCTACTATTCTGTTTCATTAATTATTTAACGTAATGGCACTTAATAAAACCCCAGTCATCCCAGTAAGAAGCTTGCAAACAAAGATTCTTACTTCGAACATGCAGCATGCAAGCAGGCATGCAGCATGCAAGCAGGCATACAGCATGCAAGCAGGCATGCAGCATTCAAGCAAGCATGCAGCGTGCAAAGAAGCATGAAACATGCAAGCAGGCATGCAACATGCACAAGCATTGTTTCTGTCACGGCTCCGGCGCTGCGGGGTCTGGGCGGCCCCACGCGAGCTTAAATTACACTCTAGGTGTAGGGCAGACAAGACTGCGTGAAGTCAGTTTTGCAGCGATTCGTTTCTGTCACAAAATTTTGTAACATATTGACTTTTTATGACACTATTTTAATTCAATGTTGAAAAGGCTACCAAGTAACCTGCTATATATTTGAGATCAAATAATATTCCGAAATGTTGTTTTGACGGGGTGAAAATATGGCAAATAAAACATTTGGCAAATGAAAATAGTTCAAAAGAGACTTCGGCCAATAGGAAAAAGTTATTTTGTAAATCGGAGAAACATAGTTCAGTAAAATAATACGTATGACACATGATACTTCGATGATCTAAAAATATGTCAAATAATGCATATAGCAAAAAAGACGTCGGTCAATAGTTTTCGGTAAAATGAAATTCGGACAAAAATAATTCGGAAAAGTGATCGGTTCCCGTTCAAAAGATATAAGGGTTTATAGGTGGCCGATCTGGAGAGAGTTTCCTCAGCTTATGTTGCCAAGCTGAGGAAACTCTATATATATGTATAAAAATCTATCTATGTATATCCCAAAAACTAGGGTACCTAAAGATAGATAGAAGAGATTGTCGTGAACTGCATGGAGGCGGATGAAACGGTGGCACATGTACTCCTTGAGTGCACTGGCATCACTTAGATCCGCAGCAGGGAAACCCTTGGAACACCAAACTCCCTTGCGGACGCCCTGAGAAGACTGGGAAGATTGATCTGCTTCTGGAGGGAGGTGGTTCCACTACTATACTAAACCTACTAAACCAAACCCCCTAACATAGAACATAGATTGTCGTGAACTCTTTGATCTAGCTCTTGGACTATACCTTACTGATTGAACTCATTATATCTTCTAAACTAAGACCCGATTCAATCTGTGACTTGGCGACAAATTGCGACTAATTAACGATTAAATGTGGAACAAAACAGATCTTCGCTAGGTGCCCTAGTTTTTGAGATATAAACGTGGCCAAGCTGGGGAGACTCTCTCCAGATCGGCCACCTATAAACCCTCTTTTGAACCAGTGACCGACAAATTCTGATATGTATTTGGCGACAAATTTTTTGTGTGATCAAAATTAAAATCCCTGATGGTGGCCAAGCCAGTGTCAGTCACACCAGGCCTGGCCAGCAAGCTTGGTGATCAGCCTCTTCTCTGCTTGACCTTTACATTCGGACAATAAAAGGCTGGTATTGTTATTATGGTTTATCTATATAAATAAAAAGAAAAGTCCTGACTGACTGACTGACTCATCAACGCCCAGCCCAAACCCTTGGACCCAGAAAGCTGAAATTTTGCACAGAGGTGTCCATTATTATGTAGACAAGGAATAAGGAAAGATTTTTCGAAATTCAACCCCTAAGTGAGCTTAATAGGGGATGAAAGTTTGTATGGAAAATAGTAATTTTTTGTAGTTTGAACCATGATAATTGGTGTTTATCATTCTGTAAAACCTCACACTGTACCGACATTCACGCGAACGAAGTCGCGAGCATCAGCTAGTCTCTAATATAACGGTTTTTGCTTTCAGATGAGAAACTAATAGAAGTTAAACTGGAGCCAGATGACGACAGTGGAGATGATTCTGATGACTATTTTTTGATAGAAACAAGTGAGTTCACCTACATCAAATAATTATAACTACTAGCTTCGAGCCGCCACTTCTTTACCCTGGAAGACAAGAATACATACCCTATGACACTCTGTAAAGGCAGGCGTCCACAGTTGCGCATCATACGTATCGGACGCATGGCACACAGCATCGGCAGTGATCGGATTTACCGACGCAACTACCAGCAATCGGAATGCCGACACCATAATTTGTCGTAATTGCTTGTTAGTTAGCAGAAGAAGAGGAAGAAAAAGCTAAAAACAGATTGAGACAGACGATCATCGAATGCAAATGACGGACGACTCGGAACGACCGCGCGTGGTGCGTCCACTGATCGGCATTCCGTATGACGTCATCGGCACGCATCGCAAAAGTTTCCCCTCGGAGCATCAACGTTGGCATTACCGACGAGCTGATTCATGCGATCCGTACGATGCGGAGCAGTGGACGCACTTGTATGGCTTCCTATACAAAGAATACTACGATCCGTTTGATGCGATGCGTCCGATACGTACGATGCGGAACTGTGGACGCTTACCTTTATAGTGTAGTTTTCTATTGTAATATAAAAATTAAAGGGGTCTAGATTTATTTAACTAACTAACAATCTATGGGTGTGATTCTAAAGTTGAGAAGTTAGGGAGCTCAAAATTAAACAAAAATAACTAAAAGGAATAAGATTCGGGCGCCAGAGCTCACTAGGTAATTTAAAACAAAGGGGATCCGGAATAGCTAAAAGGTAAAGGACAGGACTTCTAATCTAGGTCGGAGATTTCTGGAATTAAGCTGCAAATTCTTTAACAATAGCTCATTTATTTCTATCGCAGGCAGTATGGCGAACACAATAATAGAAAATTCCTTTCTTTTGAAGGGCAAGTTGTTTTATAACTATTAAATGCTATAACTAGAGTTTATGTTTAAGTTGTCAGAATTGCACGTTTTTAAGTGGAAACTACGAGAAAGAATTTAAGTTAACATACCACAGGCTTCGAGAAAAACTTATTTAGATTAAACCTGATTGGAGACACGAGGTGAAGCGCATCAGCTCATCCATGATGAAGTTAAATTTTAAGATGAAAAAAATCCAAAATATAAGTAAGAACGCCTTTGGGGCGTCCTTAACGAAAACTAAAACAATGCCAATCACTCGTGCTATGGGCACACTCAATACGCGATGGCGATATAGGAGGATTTCCCAAAATATTACCGTTGCACGGCTGCTGACATCACTACCAAGGGGTTCCAAGCAGGGGTGGACCCTTAAAATATTCCAATCTAATGATTGGCACGGAATAGAATTTTATTCGTGCTTCATCTTGGTGACTTCGGTCGGAAAGTAAATCCTACCTGTCCCAAACCGGAAACGTCAAAATAATCTGACAGCCGGGGAAATAAAATCCAACTGTCAAACTGATGGTCTATGGTTTTATCGATTACTCTACTAAATCCTAGCCAATCTATCAAATATCTAAAGTGTGTGTAGTAGGCATTATCGAAAACTTCCAAAAAATGACGAGAGAGGTCGACACTATGTAGCGAGTAGAAAATACTCGTTACATTACATCCCTCCCCGAAAAATAAAAGAAAGGAACTTTCTTTTATTAGAAAGAAACATCGAAAAACGAAGTGAACAAAAAATTCAAAAACAAAAAACTATCATAGTGCAGTTAGGCGTCATGGCCACTGACTAAAACTTCGGTACTACAACCGATCAACAAAGCCAAACAACAAACAAATCCAAATTCAGTTAAGCCCGAGAGCCGCTGACTAAAACTCTAACAAGACTAAACTCTAAACAAATCTAAACTCAGTTAGGCACGAGAGCCGCTGACTAAATCTTGAACAAAACTACTAAACATTAAACACTAACGTTGAGTACAGTTAAGCGCTATGGCTACTGACTAACTTTACACTAATTTACTAAACTATCCTACACCTCTTAAGTTCAGTTAAGCACTATCGCCACTGACTAGCTTCAGCCAACCTACTAATCTAAACCACTCTACTTAAGTTCAGTTAAGCACTATCGCCACTGACTAACTCTACACATATCTACCAACTAATCTGGAGTGCAGGTAGGCACTATCGCCGCTGACTATCCTCAACTAACCTACAGTTCAGCTTTGAGTACAGTTAGGCACCATAGCCTCTGTCTATCTCAGCATCAACCAATTAAAAATAACAATACCTAAACATAAATTCTAGATAGAGTTGAAGGACTCTACCTAAAAGTATAGATTCCCAATCAATAAAGTCAGACAGAGTTGAAGGGCTCTATCTAAAAATATTGATTCCTAACAAAAAGGTTAGATAGAGTTGAAGGGCTCTATCCATAAGTATGGATTTCCAACAAAAAGGTTAGATAGAGTTGAAGGGCTCTATCTAAAAGGCTGGATAGAGTTGAAGGGCTCTATCCAAAAATATTGTCACAGCAATAACCTGTAACAACCAAAAACCATATTGTGATCGGCGCTACACCACCGAACTTCCGAGCACAATAGTAAAAAGGTATGACGAAAGTCAAAATTCCCCAATGTGACTGGTACAACAATGACCAACACAAGGGTAAAAGGGCAAATGTAAGCTGTGATTGGCTCTACTCTACCAACCTTCCAAGCACAGACAAACAAACAAAATATATTGGATTACCGAAGGGGAAAATCACAATACCTAAAGGCGAAAGCCAAGATGAAATCGAGGTCAAAAATTACACCAAGATCCAAAAACAAAGTACATTCTTTAACAAAAGTTTCAGAATGACCGCAAAAACAAGGTAGGACGCTCTATAACAAAAGTTACGGAATGACCTCAAAAGCAAAATCCGGTATGAACGCGTTACTAACAAAGTCAAATCCAAGTCTAGTATCGAGGAAATATCTAGACAAAAAACAACACTGTCAACAAACAGTAAAAAAATAGAATTAAAATCAATAACTATTTAAAACTATGAGAGAAATAGAATGATTCTAATCTACAAAAAGAAAGATTACAAAAAACTTGAAATGAAATTTAAGTTTTTTAAATCTTTTTAGGTAATAAAAAACCCAAAGTGTAAGGTTGTATAGGCTCTTTCTTTTTCAAAAAAAAATGTAAACAAGTAAAGGATTACCTTTAAAAAAGAAAGAAAGAAAAGATATAAGATCCCATACAATCTCAACAAACAAACAAAACAAACAAGATAAGATCCTTTGATGTGTAAAATGTATAGTGTAAAGAGTAGGTATTTCTAATTTAACCAAAATGACCTAAGTTTATTTTAGTAAGAATTGAATTGGAATCTAATATATTGTAGTGAAGTTACCTAACATAATAATAACCTTCAAATCGACATAACCTTTCATTCATCATTCTAACAGAGTCGAAACCTCACACAAAAATACTCAATACCAATACCAAACCTATGAATTCCCCAAAATTTTAAAATTTAATAATATCCTTTACATGATAACGACCCACGGAACCCTTATTTAAATCTTTCAAAACATAAACGTTATCAGAAACTTTTTCAGTTATTTCACACTTTAAAAACTTAGGTGCAAGCTTCGCCGAAAAATAAGCAGGTGCATGAGATTGAACAAAACTTCTTCTCCACACAACATCACCCACATCAAAAGAAATGACTTTCCGACCCTTATTATAATAAGCGGCATTTCGCTTATACCCCTTTAACAAATAAGCTTGAACTTTAACAAAAATATCACTAAGTGAATTAAGAGAAACTGCATAAGAGTTTCTATTTGATACCTCTAGTTGAGATAAATTATCAACAGAGTTACTAAAATGATGTAAGGAAGCATCTAAAACAAGTTCCCTACCAAACATAAGAAAATTAGGTGTAAATTCTGTAGCAAGATTTACACTATTATTTAAAGCTAATTGAACATTGGGCAAAAAACTTGACCAAGTCCTATGATCATCTTTAACAAAACACGATATGCAAGTTTCGACTGTTTTATTATATCTCTCAACAGGATTATTTTGAGGTGTATACAATGTGTTATAAAATATTTTAGTTATATTAAAACCTTTCAAGAATTCTACAAAATGTTTTGAAGTAAATTGAGTTCCATTGTCACAAACTACTATTTTTGGACAACCAAACTTAAGAAATATTTCTTTTTCAAAATGTTTACAAATTACTCTAGTAGTTGCATTAATCATTGGAAAGAACCAGCAATATGTAGTAAAAACATCTACAACTGAAAGTATGTATTTATGACCAGAATAAGTTTTAGGTAAAATACCTATTATATCTACCGAAAGCATAAGCATGGGGCGATCAACCTTTTTAGGATTAATCATCGTACCAAAAGGAGGAGAAGTAGTATGTTTGTAAGCTTTACAAGTATCACAAGACAAAATGTATTGGTGAACATCATTAAACATACCTTTCCAAAAATAATGTTGTTTTAATTTCTTTAAAGTTTTATGAATACCCAAATGACCTGAATTTACATCATCATGATTTGACCTAATAGTATCTAAGATATTCTCTTTAGGAATAACTATCTTCCAGTCCAAAAGACTGTGAGGGTTAAATCTATTTTTACAATATTTATACAAAGTGTTATTTTCGACTCTAAAATTCTTATACTTTCTAGGAGATTTCTGACATTGAATAAATATTTTTCTATACCAAGGATCAATAATTTCCTCATCAGGGGAGACTAAATTATCCTGAGTGGTTATAGCAGTGACTTCTATACGAGATAAAGCATCTGGAACTAAATGTAATGAACCTTTTTTATGAATAATATCAAAAGTAAATTGAGAAATTCTAGCAGCCCAACGAGCTAAGCGTCCACTAGGATTATTGAGACCTAGGAGCCATTTCAAACAAGCGTGGTCAGTAATAACAGTAAACTTCATTCCCTCAATATAAGGTCTAAAATGTTCTATGGAGTATAAAATAGCTAATAATTCGCGTTCTGTGGTACTATAATTTCTTTCACATTTATTAAGTGATCTAGAATAAAAAGCAATGGGATGTTGATCACCATTATCATCTTCTTGACTCAAAACACTACCTATGCCCACAGAGAAAGGTTTTTCAAAATTAGGACATTGCAAAACAGGAGAAGTTATTAAAGAATGTTTTAATTCTTGAAATGCATTTTCAGCTTCGTCATTCCAAGTAAGTGACTTTTTTGAATTTTTACTACCTGCTGTCAATTTAGTTAAAGGAGAAGCAATATCAGCAAATTTACAAATGAATCTACGATAATAAGAACATAAACCAAGGAAACTGCGAAGTTGTTTTACCGTTTCTGGGCGTGGGAAATTTTCTATTGTCTCTAATTTAGAAGGATCAGTATGTAAACCATTACTGTCAACAATGAAACCAAGATAGCGAAGTCTGTCCTTGCAAAAATTACACTTTTTTAAATTTACAGTTAAACCTGCCTCTTTCAATATACTATGAATTTTATGCAACTGTGCTATATGGCTATTAAAATCAGAATTAATACAGATTAAGTCATCTAAATAACAGAATACAGAATTATCATACTCTGGACCAAAAAGTTTATCTACTAGTCTCTGCAACTCAGCTGGTGCATTTGTGAGACCAAATGGCATGCGAACAAATTCGTACAGACCTTTTCCAGGTACTACAAAAGCAGTTTTTTCGCGGGAGGATTTTTCAAGTGCAATTTGCAAAAATGCTTTAGAAAGATCTATAGTACTAATATATCTAGCACCTCTAAGGTTATCTAATATTCTAGAAGTATAAGGAAGGGGATAAGAATCTTTAATAGTAACAGAATTTAAACGTCTTGAATCTAAACACAATCTAGTACCTCCATCTTTCTTTTCTACCGCCAATACGGGTGAACACCAAGGAGACTTAGAGGGTTGAATAATACCTTCTCCTAATAAAACTTCTACTTCATCAAAAAGTTCCTTTTGTTTAGCAGGACTCAGAGGCCAATATCTCTGTTTAAAAGGTTCACTAGTAACGTTAATTTTATGTTCAACTAAATGAGTAAGACCTAAACCTCTTTTCTCATAAGAAATATCTTCAAACAAAGCAATAATATTATCTAATTTTTGTTTCTCAGAAGGAGAAAGTTCAGAAATAGAGGTAATTGAACAAACTTGTTTATTATTTTCTGGAACAAGTATAATGTTCTTCCACAATTCTTCAGCTAAATGAAATTTAATCCAAAAGTCAAAACCTAAAATAATTAATGGATCAAAAGAAGGAATAATTAAAAACTCTACGGATTTAGTTATATTATCACAAGTTACTGGCAAATCCAGTGCACCAATAATTCTCCGGGCGGAGCCATCCGCAGTGCAAGCAGCGCCACTAATAGGTCTAATTTTATAACCTAACTGTAAAAATCGTTCATGTGTATTTGAGCCTAAAATGCATTTATCGGAACCACTGTCCAACAAACCTGAAAAAATTTGATTACCAACAAAAAAAGTTAAAAATGGTCTAGCATCATTCTGTTTTGTAAATAGAATAGGAGCCGAACGATAAATATTAAAAAAGGTTTTTAAATAATCTAACCAGTTGGAAAATTCTTTGTCACGGGCAACATCATCAGGCTTGTGACCTCTAACAATTTTTTCACACATCGAGACGCTCGAAGTTTTATCAAAAACGTGGGCTCGATGCTGCCTAATCAGTTTTTTGACTCTTGCGAGTTTTTAGTATCCAAATTACAAACGTCACAAGTCTTAGAAGTGACCCCAGCTTTATGACACTTAAAACAAACAACACCTGGAATAGACTTGCAATTTCTATATAAATGTCCAGGTTTTTTGCATTTTAAACAAACTAAATCATTAGAAACGGCATTAGATTTAACAGAAGGTTTAAGGGATTCTTTAAAAGGTTTTCTATTGACAACAACTTCTAAATCTTTTGCAAGTTCTAGAAATTGTTCGATTGAATCTATTTGTCTACGAAACAAAAAGGGTGTGTAAATTGGTAATATATTTTGTTGTATCACGTTAACTAAAGTGTAGTCAAATAAAGGTACTGAAAGACGACTAGCCATGTCATAAATTTCCGTGATGAAATCAGGAAGCGACTCAGACTGTTTCTGTTTCCTTGTGCGGAGCTCATTTTCTAAAAAGTGATCAAAATTAGGTGTATCAAAGCGTTTCAAAAGCGCAAGCTTAAGCTCATGCCAGGAAGAAATACGAATTCGAACAGATCTAAACCATTTGAGTGCAGTACCATCAAGCAAATCTGTAAAAGAACCAACCAGCAAATTTTCGTTGTAATTTCTATAAAGAAAATATTCTTCAACTTGTGTAATAAAATCGCGAACACAAGTTCTACCATCATAAATTATTTTGCTCTTTTTCAAATCAGGCAGTTTAGTAAGAGGAGGAAAGTTTTTTCGAATGTTTTCGTTAACAAGCGCATTCAAGGAGTTAAAAGAAGGCAAAGCTCGAGCTGTAAAATCCGAAGACGAATGTGCGATTCCAGATTCAAAAGGATTGCCAACATCGGTGGCATTAACCATCTCGTGACCTTTCTCAACAACATTAGCATCAGCAGCAGTACAAGCTTCGACCTCAACCGAATCCTGAGGCGGTGGAAACTGAACTCCCTTGTCCTCCATGACTAACGAGTAACAAGGCAAATAGCAACGAAAAGCAAGGACTAAACTTCAAAGAATTTCAAAATAAATCAAAGTTTGAAAAATAAAATTAAAGTTTGAGGTTAAGTATCAAAATCAATGTGGTATTTCCATGAAAAATTGCTAAGTTATTTAACGTTAAAAAGTGCAATAATAACTCACAAAACGGCTTAAAATTAAATAAACTAGGTGCACAATAATGTACTTAATGTTTAAATTTAATTATTAACATAAAAAGTTAACTTAGATATGAATTATATCACTGTATGAGATTTAACAATAACACGGTCTACACTTAACAATTGTTGGTTTTGCTAAGGAAAAAACATGTTAAAAACACAAGAAAATAAACAAATTATCCAATGTAAAACTAAAACATTGTTTACAAAATACAATACCAAACTAAGTTACAACTTATGAGTCTAATTATTCAAAGTTTATAAACTAGATCAATTACAATGTAAAAACAATATGAAATACAATATGAAAACTAAATATTGTAAACAATAGACTCATTAGTTAAAATATAAATGAATTTAGTGTGCAATACTGACTGTACTCACCGTACAAACCATGCTTCAGTCCCTGTTCTAGTGCGACAATTGTAATATAAAAATTAAAGGGGTCTAGATTTATTTAACTAACTAACAATCTATGGGTGTGATTCTAAAGTTGAGAAGTTAGGGAGCTCAAAATTAAACAAAAATAACTAAAAGGAATAAGATTCGGGCGCCAGAGCTCACTAGGTAATTTAAAACAAAGGGGATCCGGAATAGCTAAAAGGTAAAGGACAGGACTTCTAATCTAGGTCGGAGATTTCTGGAATTAAGCTGCAAATTCTTTAACAATAGCTCATTTATTTCTATCGCAGGCAGTATGGCGAACACAATAATAGAAAATTCCTTTCTTTTGAAGGGCAAGTTGTTTTATAACTATTAAATGCTATAACTAGAGTTTATGTTTAAGTTGTCAGAATTGCACGTTTTTAAGTGGAAACTACGAGAAAGAATTTAAGTTAACATACCACAGGCTTCGAGAAAAACTTATTTAGATTAAACCTGATTGGAGACACGAGGTGAAGCGCATCAGCTCATCCATGATGAAGTTAAATTTTAAGATGAAAAAAATCCAAAATATAAGTAAGAACGCCTTTGGGGCGTCCTTAACGAAAACTAAAACAATGCCAATCACTCGTGCTATGGGCACACTCAATACGCGATGGCGATATAGGAGGATTTCCCAAAATATTACCGTTGCACGGCTGCTGACATCACTACCAAGGGGTTCCAAGCAGGGGTGGACCCTTAAAATATTCCAATCTAATGATTGGCACGGAATAGAATTTTATTCGTGCTTCATCTTGGTGACTTCGGTCGGAAAGTAAATCCTACCTGTCCCAAACCGGAAACGTCAAAATAATCTGACAGCCGGGGAAATAAAATCCAACTGTCAAACTGATGGTCTATGGTTTTATCGATTACTCTACTAAATCCTAGCCAATCTATCAAATATCTAAAGTGTGTGTAGTAGGCATTATCGAAAACTTCCAAAAAATGACGAGAGAGGTCGACACTATGTAGCGAGTAGAAAATACTCGTTACACTATCAGTGATAGAATTTTTGTAATCGGATTCAGTGCTTGAAGAGATCACCTCTTACAAATAAACTTTGTAATATTATTTTTGCTTTGCCCACGATTTCGATCCCTAGAATTTCTTAAGAGCGCCCATCCCCATCGTACGACTCGTACTCACGATTTGTTTTTTGTTTCAACCAACGCAAAGCTCAAAAACAAACGAGTGAGTAGCGATAACATCACAGGAAAATTGGCGCGCGGAAATTTCACAAAACTTGTTCCAGGACATACGTGTTTTTGAAAAAGCCTTACAAGTTTTTGGTAAAAATTTGGTAAAAGTAATTTAGAATCTCCATTACATGTGCAAGGTTTCTATGAAGCTGTTTTTTACTTTTTCAATATATTGAGTGCATTATGACCGGCCAAAGTTTACATAAAATTGTGCAAAAAAACCGATTTTCGGACGTGTTTACTGAATTTGTTTCTCAAAAAAGTTTATTTTTGACTTCATACAAACCTAGATCAAAATTAGGTGTATCAAAGCGTTTCAAAAGCGCAAGCTTAAGCTCATGCCAGGAAGAAATACGAATTCGAACAGATCTAAACCATTTGAGTGCAGTACCATCAAGCAAATCTGTAAAAGAACCAACCAGCAAATTTTCGTTGTAATTTCTATAAAGAAAATATTCTTCAACTTGTGTAATAAAATCGCGAACACAAGTTCTACCATCATAAATTATTTTGCTCTTTTTCAAATCAGGCAGTTTAGTAAGAGGAGGAAAGTTTTTTCGAATGTTTTCGTTAACAAGCGCATTCAAGGAGTTAAAAGAAGGCAAAGCTCGAGCTGTAAAATCCGAAGACGAATGTGCGATTCCAGATTCAAAAGGATTGCCAACATCGGTGGCATTAACCATCTCGTGACCTTTCTCAACAACATTAGCATCAGCAGCAGTACAAGCTTCGACCTCAACCGAATCCTGAGGCGGTGGAAACTGAACTCCCTTGTCCTCCATGACTAACGAGTAACAAGGCAAATAGCAACGAAAAGCAAGGACTAAACTTCAAAGAATTTCAAAATAAATCAAAGTTTGAAAAATAAAATTAAAGTTTGAGGTTAAGTATCAAAATCAATGTGGTATTTCCATGAAAAATTGCTAAGTTATTTAACGTTAAAAAGTGCAATAATAACTCACAAAACGGCTTAAAATTAAATAAACTAGGTGCATAATAATGTACTTAATGTTTAAATTTAATTATTAACATAAAAAGTTAACTTAGATATGAATTATATCACTGTATGAGATTTAACAATAACACGGTCTACACTTAACAATTGTTGGTTTTGCTAAGGAAAAAACATGTTAAAAACACAAGAAAATAAACAAATTATCCAATGTAAAACTAAAACATTGTTTACAAAATACAATACCAAACTAAGTTACAACTTATGAGTCTAATTATTCAAAGTTTATAAACTAGATCAATTACAATGTAAAAACAATATGAAATACAATATGAAAACTAAATATTGTAAACAATAGACTCATTAGTTAAAATATAAATGAATTTAGTGTGCAATACTGACTGTACTCACCGTACAAACCATGCTTCAGTCCCTGTTCTAGTGCGACAATTGTAATATAAAAATTAAAGGGGTCTAGATTTATTTAACTAACTAACAATCTATGGGTGTGATTCTAAAGTTGAGAAGTTAGGGAGCTCAAAATTAAACAAAAATAACTAAAAGGAATAAGATTCGGGCGCCAGAGCTCACTAGGTAATTTAAAACAAAGGGGATCCGGAATAGCTAAAAGGTAAAGGACAGGACTTCTAATCTAGGTCGGAGATTTCTGGAATTAAGCTGCAAATTCTTTAACAATAGCTCATTTATTTCTATCGCAGGCAGTATGGCGAACACAATAATAGAAAATTCCTTTCTTTTGAAGGGCAAGTTGTTTTATAACTATTAAATGCTATAACTAGAGTTTATGTTTAAGTTGTCAGAATTGCACGTTTTTAAGTGGAAACTACGAGAAAGAATTTAAGTTAACATACCACAGGCTTCGAGAAAAACTTATTTAGATTAAACCTGATTGGAGACACGAGGTGAAGCGCATCAGCTCATCCATGATGAAGTTAAATTTTAAGATGAAAAAAATCCAAAATATAAGTAAGAACGCCTTTGGGGCGTCCTTAACGAAAACTAAAACAATGCCAATCACTCGTGCTATGGGCACACTCAATACGCGATGGCGATATAGGAGGATTTCCCAAAATATTACCGTTGCACGGCTGCTGACATCACTACCAAGGGGTTCCAAGCAGGGGTGGACCCTTAAAATATTCCAATCTAATGATTGGCACGGAATAGAATTTTATTCGTGCTTCATCTTGGTGACTTCGGTCGGAAAGTAAATCCTACCTGTCCCAAACCGGAAACGTCAAAATAATCTGACAGCCGGGGAAATAAAATCCAACTGTCAAACTGATGGTCTATGGTTTTATCGATTACTCTACTAAATCCTAGCCAATCTATCAAATATCTAAAGTGTGTGTAGTAGGCATTATCGAAAACTTCCAAAAAATGACGAGAGAGGTCGACACTATGTAGCGAGTAGAAAATACTCGTTACACTATCAGTGATAGAATTTTTGTAATCGGATTCAGTGCTTGAAGAGATCACCTCTTACAAATAAACTTTGTAATATTATTTTTGCTTTGCCCACGATTTCGATCCCTAGAATTTCTTAAGAGCGCCCATCCCCATCGTACGACTCGTACTCACGATTTGTTTTTTGTTTCAACCAACGCAAAGCTCAAAAACAAACGAGTGAGTAGCGATAACATCACAGGAAAATTGGCGCGCGGAAATTTCACAAAACTTGTTCCAGGACATACGTGTTTTTGAAAAAGCCTTACAAGTTTTTGGTAAAAATTTGGTAAAAGTAATTTAGAATCTCCATTACATGTGCAAGGTTTCTATGAAGCTGTTTTTTACTTTTTCAATATATTGAGTGCATTATGACCGGCCAAAGTTTACATAAAATTGTGCAAAAAAACCGATTTTCGGACGTGTTTACTGAATTTGTTTCTCAAAAAAGTTTATTTTTGACTTCATACAAACCTAGATTTAGCCCCCAAGATACCTGTGTGTTAAAAATATTTGGAAAATAATTGGTTATAACGCCGTAATCGCGTACGAGCGTTTGTATGACGGGTTGGGCGCTCTTAAGATCCCTATGTTTTTAATAATAAAATATAGAATATAGCACTCAGGGATAATAATAATAATAATAAATTTATTTCGGACAGAATCCATATAGGTGTTAGTAACAATTTCCTTAAAATCTATGTTAGTAGGTACATAATAAAGTAAAATAACACAATTAAAATCTCCCCGTAACTATTCACACCCAGTGTGCCTGTATGGGACAGTCATGGCGGGATGCAATCATTTGCAAAATGCTGAGTGTTGGTGCTACCGCGCAGTCTTTGAAATAATGACGCCACTTTCTTACGCATTACAGCGTGGAAGCGCGCGTAGACGCGCGCTTCTGCGAACATATGTGACGCACTACAATAGCGCGGCAACCCCAACAACACTGAAAGAATTATTATACTGAATACGCAGGACGTTGTAGGCTCGTTGCGTATACCGAACCCACATGCTGCTCGAGTAAAAAGATTGGCAATACGTCCTGAAAAGTTGTTAACTTCCTTAGTATAAGTTGTTAACTTCCTTCACGTCCTTAGTATATCAAGCGAACCTACGGGCCAGCATATTGCTCCTTACCGCCAACGCCGCGCTATAAAATGTAGCTTCTTTTTAGCTAAAGAATTTTGGCTTACCTACTGACGATTCGGACACAATATATTCAGGCACAGTGTCCAAAACGATTTTTTTTTTTTCGGACGCCAATAATAAGCTGCTTCGTACAGTCAGATATAAAACTTCCAACGATAAAATGCGGTTTTAAACTTTTTTTTTACAATTATCATCATCATCATCAGCCGAAAGACGTCCACTGTTGAACATAGGCCCCCATGGACCGCCACAACGAGCGGGAAGCCGCCGCTTGCATCCACCGGTTACCCGCGACCTTGACAATGCGTCGGTCCATCTGGTGGGAGTGCCTACCAACGCGGCGTCTTCCGGTTCGTGGTCGCCACTCGAGAACCTTATCACAACTAAGCCTTATCAAAACTTATAGGCTGGGCGAAAGACGGATTTCGTTCGTTGACTGTACAAAACAGCTTTTTTATTGGTGTCCAAATCATCAGTCAAAACAATATCGTTTCGGACACAGAATCTTTAGTGAGCTAGAATTTTCAGAATTGGACCAGTTTAGGAGACTAGCGCCTTGGAACATATAAAAAAGCCAAATAAACATAAGTATAGAAAATTATATTATTCAATCTGATATTTTCCTTCCAGCCAGTGAAATCTCGCAAGAAAAAATCGAAAATGAAACGCTATCTCCTACCAAGAGGAAGAAAGCAGAACCGAAAGGTCCAAAGCCTAGCAGTAAGTCCAGTGTTCAGGCCAAACGTAGCGCAGTGAAGAAGACGACAGCGCCCTCTGATATTACGTGGAAGAAAGACAAGATTCAGACTCTTGTTTCCAGGCTTGCAACATCTATGAGTGAGTGTTTCTAGATTATTTATGTTTCTTTACTAACTTAGGGCGGGTTGCTTCAACTAACCATTACTGACCGGTAATAGTCAAAAATGGCGCTAACTGTCGTCCAATAAAAAAATGGGTTTTTCACAAAATCGTACGTCAAAAAGTTAGTATTACCATAACCGACCAGTCATCGTAATTTTGAGTTGTCAAACAGCTACTTCAAAGATCAAAATATTATGGAATCTCTTTTTGAATACTGACGGATAATAATACTGACGGATTTTTATGCCATGAAACAACCCGTTACATTTAACGTACGTTAAACATCATCAGTCATAGTAACTTTTTAACCGTCCGTATGTAACGTTAACCGACTGTTAGAAACAACCCGCCCTTAGACTTACAACGCACTTGTGGCTAGCCGCAATGCGGTGTACCGTAACGGCACGCCATTTTCCGGCTAACCGTATCGTCTCGGTTCTGTTGCGGTCCACCGCATGACGTCGTCAATTACATTATTCATTATATTGATGGCTATAAGCGACAGCAATCACAAATTCATAACAGTAGATGTGCGGCCCGCCACAGCTCCAAGACAACCGCAGCGGTTAACGACTGGCCGCAAGTGCGTTGTAGGTCTTAAGGTAATACTCAAACGCTACTTAATCTTAAGATGCTGTTAAGTCACGGGCTGTCTCTATCACTTTATGTAAAAGTGACTGTGACAGAAAGAAAATTGTTTTGGATAGCTAAATAAAATGTTTGCCCTTGTTTTCTAATTTGGTGTTCCAACTAAATAAATAAATAATTCCCATAGCTAATAGGGTATTTTACTCTAAATGAGTAAAAATCTATAAATATATTTTTGAGATAATTTAGGCAAAAAGCAGTCAAGGTTTAGTTCATAAAATAACAAAATAAATTTCAAAATTTAATTCAAAGTATTCAGGTTTTTTAATCTGTTTTATAATACCATGAAATAGTAGCCGCCATGTTATTACGCCATACGGCTGTGTAAACAAAAAAAAACAACTGTCAGTCAACAGATTAGCGTATAAGGCTTTGTACTTTTATTATTTTCGTAACCAACGTAATTTTTTAATTATTACACCTATCACAAAATATTATTTTAATTGTTTTTAAATTATATTCAATTATCATATATAATAGCAGCGCATTTGTGACACAGCGAACTGACGTCATTTCCGCAGAGCAATATGGCGTCCACTACAAGGCGTTTCCGTCAAACTACGCGAGAAATTTGAAAATTTAAAATTTAGATGCATTTTTATGGCACTTATCGACTGAATAAAAATTTTGTTTTTTTTTTGGTGGCATATTAGCACTACAGAATTTAATTAAGACACTTTTCAAAAATGGGTGTAATACCCTATTGTTATTCTCACTCTCTTTTACAGACACTTGCGAAATGCCAAGCATAAAACCTAGAAAGCCTGATTTCAAACCGAAGAAAACACGACTGAAACTTACTACAGCCACCGATTCAGCCATCAGCCTAAAATGGTCCAGACAAGGGCACGAAGACAAAATAAAACACAGAGAAAACCTTCAGACTATACTTAAATTCTCAAACGCTATTCCGTTCAAGCATAAAACCCTGCTAGGGTACTCATGTGGGTACTGCGACTTATCATACCCCGACCCAGCAGACTTGAGACAGCATACAGAAAAGCAGCATCAGAAAGAACGCTCGCAATTCAAATCTTACTTCGACATGAATGAGTATAATGTTAAACTGGACATCGCTGAGTTGGCCTGCTTGATATGTAAAGAGAAAATGAACAGCCTAGGAATGTTCAAGGAACATCTTGTCAAACAACACGGAATGACAATCCACAACGATATCAAAGATCATATACAACAGTTCAAGTTAAAGAAAGGAGAAGTTTATGAATGTGCAATGTGTCCGTCTACGTATGAGACTTTTAAAATGCTTAAACAGCATATGAATAAACATTATAGCAACTATACTTGCTCGGTCTGTGATTCTGCATTTGCTACTAAACGGTCTTTAAATGCTCACCGTACTACACACCAAGATGGAAGTTTCAAATGTGATCATTGTGAAAAGGTCTTCGCAAGCCGTAACAAAAAACATTACCATGAGAAAATGAAACATTTAGGTGCAAGAAACATATCAAACTGCCCATACTGTGACGTTCCCTTCCGTAGTTACTATCAACGGAACCAACATTTAGTGAAAGTGCATAATGGTGAAGCCCAATACAAGTGTAATGTGTGTGATAAATCCTATATTTTAAAAAGTTTATTAATGTATCATATTAAAAAGTGTCATTTAATGGAACGGAACTGTCAGTGTACAGAGTGTGGGTTCCGTTTCTTCAGCAAGAAAGCGTTAAAAGCTCATATGGTGAAACATACAGGTGAAAGGAATTATTCTTGCGAGGTATGTCAGAAGTCCTATGCGAGGAAGTACACGTTAAGAGAACATATGCGGATACATAATAATGATAGGAGATTCAAATGTGAGGTATGTGGTATGACGTTTGTACAGAAATGTAGTTTGAAGAGTCATTTGTTATCGAATCATGGAATCAGTATGGCTGCTAGTGAGATTGTGCAGAAGACTGAAAAATAAGATTTTCCCAATTTATTTTTTGTGTCCCACTGCTGGGCTAAGGGCTCCCCTTTTCAACCGACTTCGAAAAGAAAGAGGTTCTCAATTTGTCTGTATGTTTTTTATTTTATTTTTTTGTATATTTGTTACGCGGTTTCTCCGGCAAATGTAAAGCGATTTTGAAAATTCTTTTTTTGATGGATAGGGTATGCCTCAAGGGTGGTCCCATATAAATTTTATCGAAATTGATTCAGCACTTTTTGGAAAAAACGACAGAAAGCAAAACAAAATTACATGGATATAGTTGTAATGTTCTCACCTTGTACTTTCGATCTCTGTTTTGACTGTGTTGCCATTTCTTAATGGATTTGGATGATAAGAAAGTACTAAAAAGCGAAAAATAAAAAAGCATTTTTGCAAAAAAGCAAAAAGTGAAAAATAACTTTACTGTTTTTTTTTTGTTTTTTTACTGTTTTTTTTCAAAAAGCAAAAAGTCGGTGGCTTGGCTGTTCTATTTATTGTTTTGTATTGCCGCCGATTTCCGAAACTAAAGTCATGTGTGTTCCGTTTTAAAGTTATTTTTACCCGACTGCGCCAGAAGGAGGGTTATGTTTTTTCACTTTTTGAAGGCGGTTGTCTTTTTTGTAAAAAAGCTTTTTTTTTTTCCTTCCAAACTTCCCGATCTTGTGCGATCTCTGCCCCACGTAGTCCCCGCAAATATGGTCAGATCGTCACACCACCTTCGTTTCGGTCGACCTTGGCGGCGATGTCCTCCTTCAGGTGTCCAGTGAGTGACCATCTTTCATCGTCTCACATATTATTATGATTATTTGCCCGAACCTAGTGGCCTCAGACACAGATAGAGGAACAAGTTGTTCCTCACAGTTAGATGAACAACTTATTTTTGAACTAACAGATTTCAAAAACTAAAAAGTAAACAATACCTACCTTTAATTTCGGAAGTCGATGGCAATACAAAACTACAAAGATAATCAAAGCCGCCGACTTCTGAACTTATTTTTTACTTTTGAACTTGGTTGCCGTTTTAGTAAAAAAAAGTTTTTTCGTTTTTTACTTATCATCCAAATTAATTTAGTAACGGTGACACGAAACAAATTAAATCATCTCTTTTTTCAATTAATTCTCGTGCCTTCTCTGTATGAGAAGAGCCCTTTGGCCAGCAGTAGGATGATAATAAGCTAGTATCTTCGAGCATTCTCTAAGGCTAGTATGTATAATAATCCTCAAATTTCCGACCATGCTAAAATTACTTACATAGATCTAGTGACTGGGATCTCAAACTAATATAAATTATGAGATAGTGGGGGTTCTCTACTTGAAATCGAATGCCGTTAGATCGAATAATACTTGCTCGAAAACGTTAACTCGATAAATGATAAGCGCGACAGTTCGTTCACTACCTCTAAAAAAAAAAAATCTCGAATACAAAGAGTACATAATTACTACGTTCTCGAATAACTGTAAGCTCGAATCACCGGCAGCGCGAAGACCCATTATATTGAAATATCTTTTCTCGAACGACCATCTAATCGATTTACAGAATAGTATATTCGTTTTCGTTAATCGGCATTCGATTTCAAGTAGGGAACCTATTACAATTAGCAATAGTTCTGTTCTCAAGCCGATTTTGGCATACATACCTATTTTCCGTATGTTTTATTAAATAGACAAAAATCTGTAAATAAATAAACGATACATTTAGAATTAAAGCATAATATTATTACATTTATAGATATTATTAGATAAGTAGTGTAACAAATCTACCTAATCCTAGCAAATAAAGGAATAAGCAGATTTGCACATTTAAAATTTAATTAGTAAAAATGAAGACGAATGAAAGTGAACAGCAGACGAGTTTGGGAATAAGATGGTATGTAAAGACAACAAAATAGCCAACCCCCACCACTAATATAGGTATTATTAATCAAATCAGTACCTACCTTACATTGAATTGAATCACAATCACAAAATATAGAGGTTACAGAAAGTCCGCTCCCGCCATTTTCAAAAATAATTACCTAAACTTGCCAAACTCACTAGGGCTGCTACTGTATTGACTCTGTAGGTTTTATTTGTGAGAATATGAAATTTTATTGACATTGGTTGGAAATCTGCATTTTTAGTATAACAAAATTTTCCTGTTCGTCATGAAATGTCAATGTATCTCATTTATTAATTTAGACAACACGTGACATTCGAGACTGAAGTCTGCTTGAAACTGCTTGAAAATGCCTATAAATATAATGTCAATGTGTGCGTGCTAAAAATAACGGTTTGTTCTGAGTGGTCTCTCTGCTCGGGCGCGCCGCAGCCTTACGTAGGTACTTTGTGTCACAATGTTCCAAGTAAGTCTATTAATGTACAATACCACATTTTCGGTACCTAACTGATTTTATCATATATTAGTGGTGGTAGTTGGCTATTTCGTTGTCTGTACATGCATCTTATTCCCAAACTCGTCTGCTGTTCATTTTCACTCGTCTTCATTTTTACTAATTAAATTTTAAATGTGCAAATCTGCGTATACTTTATTTGCTAGGATTAGGTAGATTTTGTTACAGTAGGTATGGGCATGTGACGAGGGGGGTGAAACACATGTGGCTTAAAGAGTTGTGGATATAAATGTGCATGGATGGATTGTGTGAAGAATGATATATGAAATAAAAGAGGGTCAGTGACGGTTCAGAGAAGAAAACGTGTTTCGCCGACCACAAAAAAACATGGTACAAGGCCAGGGACATGGCTTTGTGTTATAATAATGGCAATATAGTGTCTATGCTAAAATTAAGATCTGAAAATAATGTATACATAGTTATTTGATATTTGTAATTTTTTAAATCTTATTTATTGATTTATATTTTATTTTGTGAACATCACAGGATCATCACAGTCATCATCACATTATTCATCTTTTATTTTTATTGATTTAAGTACATATAGCATTTTTGTGGTCAAAATGTTGTAGTAAATCTAAAATAAATGTTTACAAATTTATTTCTTGTCTTTTCTTGATAAATTATCACGATAAGCATGCTTATTGTAAATTTCAAGCAGCAGAGGTTCACGCACGGGGTTTGCCAGACAGCCATAGAAAGGAGTATATTTTAGATATTAATCTGCAAGACGGGGTTAGGAATAGCACCTATACATCACAAAAATTGCTGACGCCTCTCTGAAATCTGGCACGCTGAAAAGGAATTGGGCTGGACACGTCTACCGCATGTCACACGATCTTTGGGCGAAACGCGCGACCCAATGGGAACCTCTACATGGCAAGCGACATCGCGGCAGGCCCAGGTGGAGATGGCAGGATGATCTAGACTCCTTCGAAAAAGACTGGTCCCAAATAGACCTTTAGAGCGCCCATCCCGTCATATTTCCCATACAAACGCTCGTACGTGATTACGGCGTTATAGGTAACAAATTATTCTCCAAATATTTTTAACACAGGTATCTTGTAGTTTAAATCTAGGTTTGTATGAAGCCAAAAAATAAACTTTTTCGAGAAACAAATTGAGTAACCACGTCTGAAAATCAGCTTTTTTGCAGTTTTTATCTGAACTTTGGCCGTTCATAATGCACTCATACATTGAAAAAGTACCAAAAACAGCGTCATAGAAACCTTGCACATGTAATGGAGATTCTAAGTTACAAACATTATTACCAAAAACTTGTAAGGCTTTTTCAAAAACACGTATTTCCTAAAACAAGTTTTGTGAAATTTCCGCGCGCGTCAATTTTCCTATGATTTTATCGCGTTCTCACTCACTCGTTTGTTTTCGAGCTTTGCATTGGTTGAAACAAAAAAAAAAATCATACACGCTCGCGTTGAAGTTCGTTCGATGGGGAAGGGCGCTCTTAAGAGCGCCCATCCCCGGAAAATTGGTGAAAATTGTCCCATCCAGGAAAATTGGCGCGCGTCCTTCCCCGTCGAACGAACTTCAACGCGAGCGTGTATATTTTTTTTTTTGTTTCAACCAATGCAAAGCTCGAAAACAAACGAGTGAGTGAGAACGCGATAAAATCATAGGAAAATTGACGTGCGCGGAAATTTCACAAAACTTGTTTTAGGAAATACGTGTTTTTGAAAAAGCCTTACAGGTTTTTGGTAATAATGTTTGTAATTTAGAATCACCATTACATGTGCAAGGTTTGTATGAAGCTGTTTTTTTACTTTTTCAATGTACCTATGAGTGCATTATGAACGGCCAAAGTTCAGATTTATGTGTATGACTATTGGAGAACGAGGATGACTGACCTACCGTGATACAGTTTTTACTAGTACGGAGGTCAGTGTGAATTACTCTCTAACAACCACATACGCTAGACATTAGATCTTGTTTTATTTTATTTATTTAAAAAGAAAAAAAAATAAAGTTTTGTACTCTTTTATGTATAAATATGTTCCTAAGGTTGTTATTGTGCTGCTAGAAATAAAAGTGTTTTTTTTTTTTTAGATAAAATTGTGCAAAAAAAGCTGATTTTCGAACGTGTTTACTGAATTAGTATCTCAAAAAAGGTTTTTTTTTGGCTTCATACAAACCTAGATTTTAACCACAAGATACCTGGATGTTAAAAATATTTAGGAAATAACTTGTTATAACGCCGCGCGCCGTAATCGCGTACGAGCGCGCGCGTCGCGTCGTTTGTATGGGAAATATGACGGTATGGGCGGTCTTAATAGAGAGTTGGAAGGACAGTATGGGAGGCCTAAGCTCGGCAGTGGGAAAATTCAGGCTGATATAATAATAAATTATTAGATGGCGCTAGGTGTTTGTAACTTTCATTTTCCTATTAATTTTTATACAAGGTACAACGTATTCACGTATAATTCTATAATTCCCGTCAATGCAAATATTGTTAACATCGTTTTTAAAAGAGTAAGTATTGAGTTTCTTGCCCATTCTTCTCCATACAAAAGTACCTTTTGGAATGGGCAATCATTTTTTTCTCATTTGACGTTCAAAAGTGCTAAAAAAAGACAATCGCCTTCAAAATCTAAAAAGTGATAAATAACTTTAGCACAGAACACATGACTTCAGATTTAGAAGTCGGTGGCAATCAAACTCAAACTCATTTATTTCAATTAAATCATTTACAGGTACTTTTGAATTGTCAGAGTAAGGGCGGGTTGTTTCAAGTCTTCAACTAACCATTACTGACCGGTAATAGTCAAAAATGGCGCTAACTATCGTCAAATCAAAAAAATGGGTTGTTTCACAAAATCATACGTCAAAAAGTTACTATTACCATAACCGACCAGTCATCGTAAGTTTGAGTTGTCAAACAGCTACTTCAAACATCAAAATATTATGGAATCTCTTTTTGAATAACTTTAACTGACGGATTTTTATGTCATGAAACAACCCGTTACATTTAACGTACGTTAAACATCATCAGTCATAGTAACTTTTTAACCGTCCGTATGTAACGTTAACCGACTGTTTGAAACAACCCGCCCTCAGTCAGTCAGAAAGTTGAAGCTAGTTGCTCGTTCCAAACAGTAGGTTTCTATGGAGAAGAACGAGCAAGAAACTCCATGAACACTCTTTTAAAATCAGTAATACTAATTTTACAAATTTAGGTTACATCATTCATGTTGAATCTAAGGGTACAATGTGAGAACAATGTAAAGCTGTCTACACACCGAAGCCGCCGGCACGAACCCGGCGGCCTGCTGAGAACGGCAAGATCGTTAAAATCAGGCCGCCGGCCTTGCCGGCCGGGTTCGTGCCGGCGGCTTTGGTGTGTAGACAGCTTAACAAGTCTTGCATGTTAAAAGAGGTCTAGAGAAAAATATTAACAATTCAAACCAAAATTTAAAATAACCGTGGCAGCTAAAAGATGACCAGTCCCAACTGACGGCGTCCGTTCACGAACATGACGCATTTAAAGACAGCAAACAGAACAAAGCCACCGAGTTCCAAATCTAAAGTCATGTGTGTTCTGTGTTAAAGTTATGTATCTCTTTTAGATTTTGAAGGCGGTTGTCTTTTTTGTGAATAAGCTTTTTTTTTTAATTCATGTAGACGAGATGGCGGTCGAAAACTAGTGGGTAAAATAAAACAAAATAATTATGTAAGTTTGTATGTACTTATAATCTCTTTATTTAATTAACAAAATAAATTATCAACCTGTACATTTTATAATAATAACTATGCATATAGATATAATAAAATAGGGTTAGCCTGGAAGAACAACTGAATCTCATTATTACTTATTTAACAACTTACGGCCGAACCTTATAACCTACCTTCAGTGAAAGATACTACGCTACTGATAATAGACAATGGCGCCGATTCCCTTGTTCACAAACTAAATTAAAATTAGACAATTGGCATCTCTTACTGCCAGGCAGCTGAAGAAAAGGACGGCAACAAATAAGAATTAAGTTACAGATGTCAAATTAGTTTTTCCTTGAACTTCGCCGTGTTTTTTTACTAAATACATTCTGTCATGACAACTATAACTGTATGAACATTTTAGACCCACTTAAATTGACAGCTCTTGTTAATATCTGTCTCTTTCTTGTTTTATTGTAGAGAAAGAGAAATAAATAGCTTAAAATAAGTTTAGCTCGTGCACCACAGAATTGGCGCCAATGTCAATGCAAAATCCATTTAAAGCACAACCGCTTAACTGGGACCATTCCTGAGGTAGCTGCGCGGTGCGGGAGGGGTGCGGTGACGTCACGCGAGAGCTCACTGATACGTCAACTTGTGACAACTGTCACCCCTCCCGCACCGCGCACCTACCTCAGGAACGGTCTCAGTTAACGGTCGGGCTATAACCATAAAAATCGAAAATATTTCATTAAAAAAATAAAACCTTTTTTTTAGAATCACCAATACAATAAAAGGCGATCTGCATATTTAATTTATGTTCTGAAAAATTGTTGATCTACTTTTAATAAATTTCTTTTCTTCACGCGGAAACTTGGAAGAACATGTCTTATATACATTTGTATAAAGTTTAATAAACCTAATTATTGCAATCTCTACACAACACGTTAAAAAGTTGTTACATTTCACGAACGCGCGGCGATCATTGCAATTACAATTATAATTACAATACAGTCCGCGAGGTATAGAGCTCACTCTTTGCATTTGTGCGAGTGATTTTAAATGTCCAGGAAACCAAATATTGGTCGTTTGTCGTTGTTTAACTATTGTGTCTCCTAATTAACATAAATTCAAACATAGAAATTACAACAATTCTTCTACAAAAGGACGTACCGCGCCTCAGGCCGGTTGCCAAAAAGCAGTATAAACCGGTTTAAGTCAAGCAAGGGACGCGCCGTGCTCTAGGCCGACGTCACACCTACACTATCTATGTACACTTACACAAATGCAAAGCTCAGCCTACGCCTCGCGGACTATACCTTAAAACAATGACATAAGAGTCACAATACGCGCGCTCGTGAATTGCAAGAACTATATACCAATAATACCCAATCTCAATGGAGACTAGCCAAAGCAGAAGATATTATAGTGCACAAGTGTGTACGCAAACACAGGTACACTCCTTCTTTCCTCACTCTCATAGTTCGATGGGACAGTAATCCGACACGACCGGAGAGAGATAAGGCGCAGAATCAACGGCTTTACGTGCTTTTGGAGGCACAGGGGTGTTACACCGCCAAGTTCCAACCTCTAGGCTTCTACTGAGAAATTTCTTGTGACTCCAGAACCTTCAACAGTAGCAAGACACCCTATTTGGTGACTATGGACTACAAATATCTGCTCTCGCATTCTCATATTCTGCCAGAGTAACCCCATGGTTAGACAGCATATGACTTTTTAAACTACACTTTTGCACAAACGCTAACGCACAAAGTCCACATTTAAACCTCCTATCGTTATTATGAATCCTCATGTGTTCTCTTAAGGTCTTTTTTCGCGCGTAAGCTTTTGCACAAACCGTACATTTGAAGACCCTTTCACCATTATGTTTGATCATGTGTTCGTCTAATGATTGCTTTATGAAGAATCCCTGGCCACACTCCGCGCATATGTGATTTCGTTCCATTAAATGTACTTTCTTTATGTGTGAAGTCAATTTTGATTTGAGAATGAAAGATTTGTCGCAAATGTTACATTTGTATGTGGCTGCGGCTAAGTTATGTTCAACAGCCATATGTCTGTTTCTTCTATAATAACTTGTAAAAGATTCCTCACAATGTGGACAGTTTGTAGTGTACCTAGCGTTAGAATTATGCGTATATTTCTCATGGCAAAGCTTTCTGACGCGAGTACTAAAGATTTTATCACAAAATGAACAATTAAAGTTACCAATCTCATGTGTCCGTTGATGATTTCTTAATTTATGCTTGTTTATAAAGCCTAGATCACATATTTCACAGATATAGTTCCTGTAATGTCCATTCATGTGTTGTAGCAACATTTTAAACGTTTCAAAAGTAGAATTGCAAAGAGCACAGTTTAAAATTTCACCTTCAGTTAGTTTGAATTCTAGAACATAATCATTGACATCCGGATAGAATTTTATATCATGATCTTTGATCAAATGTTTTTTTAAATCAGTAATGGTGTCTGTTTTAGTATTGCATAGATTGCACCTGAGGTCCGTGATGTCCATTTTGATAGAGAGGTTGTTCTTGTCCATCCGTTTGGTGTCGATAAGGTTGTCCGTGCTGTGTTCTTCGTGTATATGTGTGCGGAGGTGAGGTAAGTCCCGGTATGTCGTCTTGCAGTATGCGCAGAGTATGCCTGTAAAGACAGAGAGAAATAAAAATGAATAATTGTTTATTTAATACTAGCTGACCCGACAGACGTTGTCCTGTCCCTAACGATCTACACTACCAAACTACCTACCTACCTACCCTACACCAGCCCTACATCTACCCTACACCTCTTATTTCTGGTCTCCTGGTACATTGGACCACTTATTTACCAGGAGAGCAGATTGCCCGCTTCTTCTTCTTCCCAAGGACCCCTAATTTTTTATTAATGCAATCTATCCTATCTATGTTACTCAGGGATAATGTAGCTTTCGATTGGTGAAAGAATATTTGAAATCGGACCAGTAGATTTTGAGTTTATTCGTTACATACAAAAACACAAATCTTACCTCTTTATAATATTAGTACTTATAGAAAAAAAAAACCAACCGAATCGAGAACCTACTCCTTTTTGAAGTCGGTTAAAAAGACACATACCAAAGATATCATAGAATTTAAAGGCCGATCCGCATATGATTGTAAAAGTGCGCTTTTCTTCGTTATTAACTCATTAATTAAGAGAAATGAAATACATCTAAAAGCACATTATTAATGTTCAATATCCTATCATCACATTCCACGTTCTTATTATTTTTATTGTACCCTATATACACCTAAACCTCCCTGTAAAAAAATGTCTAAAATAATTGAAAACATGTATCATTTGCCAAGTTGACGTTATATTAATTTGAGAATATATCTGTGAAAATTTAAACTGTCTAGCTATCACAGTTCATGCGATACAGCCTGGTGACAGACAACCAGACGGACAGTGGAGTCTTAGTAATAGGGTCACGTTTTTACCCTTTGGGTACGGAAACCTAAAAAGAACTAAAGTCGTACCTGCTATAGTTTTTACCCTTTGGGTACGGAAACCTAAAAAGAACTAAAGTCGTACCTGCTATAGTTTTTACCCTTTGGGTACGGAAACCTAAAAAGAACTAAAGTCGTACCTGCTATAGTTTTTACCCTTTGGGTACGGAAACCTAAAAAGAACCAGTCATACCTGCTATAGTTTTATTCCCGAAAGGCGTACAGTTAGAATGTTTGAGCAGCGTGTCGATGTTAACCCTGTGTTTAGTACCATCGCTGACCAGACGCGCGCCAGAAACCTTCACCGGCTGAAGGATCTTGTTCATCATCATTTGCTGTTTGGTGAGAGCTCGGAGGGATATCTTCATGGCGCGGTTTTTGGATTTCAGTTCTGTAAATAAAGAGTCAGTGAGTCAGACTACCTCAATAGCATGGCGACTGAAAGAAAGAAAAAAAAAACTTTTTTACAAAAGAAGACAACTACCTTCAAAATTGTATTATTATTTATTTTATATTATTATTAATCATACGTGGATGACGTTATCTCAATCTTTGGAGGACTTTAAATCTCTGTTTTAACTGTTTTGACGTTTTTCAATGGATTTAGGTGATAAGGAGGCACTAAAAAGTGGAAAATAAAAAGTTTTTACAAAAAAGACTTTAGCACAGAACACACATGGCTTTAGTTTCTTTAGGAAGTTGGTGGCTTTTTTTGTATTGCCACCGACTTCCGACTTTTTAGTTCCTGAAGCAGGTACTGTAAAAAAAAAAAATTCACTTGCTAGTACCTCCTTATCATCCAAATCCATTAAGAAACGGCAACACAGTTAAAGCAGAGATTGAAAGTAGAAACTTAAAACATCATCTATGTTTAATCTTTTGCTTTCCGTCAGTTATTTCCAAAAATGCTGAATGAATTACGATAAAATTATATGGAACCATCTGTGAAGTCCACCCTTTTACACAAAGAATTTTCCAAATTGGTCCAGGCATTTTCCAGTGATCAATGAACACACATAAAAAAAATAAAAAAAAAAGATTTCGACGAATTGAGAACCTCTTCCTTTTTGAGGTCGGTTAAAAATGTGCATATTACGGAATACACTTCACAGCTGTAAACTGCCCAAATTGCCCATCAAATTAAGTAACATTAAAAAATTTAAATATAGGAGATTTATTTTTCTTTCCTTATTTTAAAATCACAGTAATCTGTTTTTCAACAATAGACCAATTCTTCGTCTGATAGTGATTTGTTTTGTTTTTATTTATCTTGGAGAAAACACTGGTATACCCCACCTCAACATATTATTTTGTAGTTAGGAAAAGGCTTGGCAAATGATGATTTAAAGATGCCTTACCTTTGCCCCCATTTTCGAGAAGAAGTCGTTTCTTGCTCCTGCGTTTATCAGATCTCTTTTTTATCGTGACCTCATTAAAGCCGAACATTTCCGCCAATTTCTTATTGTCATCTTCGTCTTTGAAATCGTCAAAACCATCTGACATTTCATCTTTTAATTCTGTGAATTAATAATAACATTGTGATAAAAAAATATATTAATACCAACCTACAAATATGTCCCGCCGTGTGGTGCCGGCCCCCATTTCTACCCGTGGGAGTCGTAGAAGGCGACAGAGGGATATTGACCAGAGGATGGGCAGCAGCGTCCTTCTGAGTACCATAACACCTACTGAGGTCACCAACATGCATCGGCCAAGCATGGCGATTACAGCTGAACCCCACCCCTTAGGGGAGGCCTATGCCCAGCAGTAGGCGTCTAAAGGTTGACACGACACAAACGTCCCAATGCAGGGTATAGTCTTCTTTCTTCTCTTAGAAGAAGCATCCTGATAAAAACTTTTATTAAGAATTAAGTATATCTTTCTAGACTTTTTTCTTCTACAATTAAGGTGAAAGACCGCGAAATTCAAATATTCTCACGTTTTTTGTAATTTTCACCCTAGTATCTAGTTGTATGGTAATAAAAAAATATACGCGGAAGAAAGATCTTATGTCGGTTATTAAAAAAAAATCTTTTTCATACATTTTTACCATATACGTGGTGTTACACTTTCATACGGAACAGGTTACTTTTTAAAATAACGGACCAAAAGTTTGGTTATATTTTCATTTCCCAGCTTTATGAGCGAGACTATGCACAAACAAGGGTCTGAGCTGATATTCAAGAAATAAAATGCTTACCAAGAAAGTATATTCCATTGTCATCATCCAAATCTAGAAATTCTTCCTTTACCTTTGGACCAGATTCATCTAAAAAGAGAAAACGAAATGGGAACTTTTAGGTAGGGTATAATAATAATAATAAAGCTTAATTTATTCCATAAAAAAGTAAGTTTTATATAATGGTAATGTTTATGTTGATTTCTGCTTTTGCAGTGGATCCCTATTGGGTGAAAGCCTCCTCCATCATTTCCAGTCCTCTCTTTCTGCGCCGAGACTCTACCAGTTCCTGCATACAACTTCTATTATATTATCATCTGCCCACTGTTTCTTTGGTCCTCCAACTTTTCTTTTACCCAGTAGGCCTGACCACTTTGTCGACTTTGATAAGAAGGTAGGGTATAACTAGCACAAAAGAATCTCATCCCACTCAACTTATTTTTGGGTAATGGGAAATTTGCTAAATATTTTTGGCATTAATTATATTAAGGCTGCACTCTCGAAAAAAAGCTTCAAAGAAGCATGCAGATGAAGCAACTTTTCGCCGGCGTTTACAGAGAAAATTACATCTGAAAAAAATTTTAGTAAGTAATCTACATGACATGATACGTAATTTGGTTTAGCCACAATTTGTGGTTAAAGACTTTATCCTCATAAAGAAATTTACATTTCACTTAACTGAGAACAGACTAAATTTTAAGTAATTAATCATACATACGACATTCAGACTTTGCAATTATGATTTAAAACAGTTTAAATTATGTTAAAAAAGTACTTAGTAGACTGATTTACTGATCTAAAGGGTATTCAGACAAAATTACAATTTATAAAACTGCACCAAACTACCCGCTCGGAGCGTAAAGAGTGCGGTTCCGATGTCACAATACAGGTAAGTTGTAGTAGTATTATATTGTTGTCTCCAAAAGCATTATTAAACTTGTGACTAGTTAATTCGGTAAGATGGTTTCAAGTACGTATTTTCTTAGTTTTGCTTTAAATATATTGAACGAATTTGCACTCTTTATGTCCTCGGGCAATTTATTATACATTTTTACTCCCTCATATGTCAAGGTTCTTTTACCTTGGGTGGTTCGCACTCTGGGAAACAAAATATGGTTTCGCCTACGACTGCTACGACTATGCAACTGGTGTGTCTTCTTGAATGTTATTTGTGTGTGTATGCTTTTTGTGAGTATTTTTTGTATGAGTATGCAGGTACAGTACGTGTGAAGTTGTGTGATGTTCATGAGATTTGTGTCCTTGTATATTTTGATTGTAGGTGTTAGATAGTCGTAGTGAAATAGCATTTTAATAATCTTATTTTGAGCAACTTGAAGATCTTTTATGTTTGTTTTCGGTGCATTACCCCAGATTTCAACCAAATACAGTATTTGTGGCTTCACCAAGCAGTTGTATATTGTGTGGCGTACTGAATAGGGTAGACAATGTACTATTTTACGAAGCGAACCCAGCAAGGAAACTAGTTTTGATTTGACGTAATCGATTTGTACCTTCCAATTGAGATGGCTATCTAGTCTTAATCCAAGGTATTTTACATGTGGTTTAAGCTGAAGTGTTTGATTATCGATTTTAAGAGGAGAGTGAAGAGGTATTTTTTTATTTTTGGCCTTAAATATGACGTAGTTGGTTTTAGACGCGTTTATTGTGAGAAGATTTTGTTTAAACCAAATTAATAAAGTGTTTAGGTCTTGTTGGGCTTGATTAATCATCTCGGTTATTGAGTTTCCAAAATAAAAAAGACAGGTATCATCTGCATATAGCGAAATTTGTCCATGCAATGGAAGCTTATGGATGCAATTTATGTATATCAGGAAGAATAATGGGCCCATCAATGATCCTTGAGGGACTCCGAATGTGATATTTTGCGGTTTGCTTTGGTATTCTCCAATTTTAACTATCTGCGACCTATTTGTTAAATAAGATTCAAACATCTTGTATGCTACGCCAGATATACCTATGTGTTGAAGTTTTTGTAGGAGTATTTGGTGGCTTACTGTGTCGAAGGCCTTTTTGAGATCGATAAATAAGCCCAAAGCCATATTTTTTTTGTCTATATTGTTTTGAATTTCGGTCACTAGGTCAACCGTAGCTGACAGAGTGTTAGACTGTGGCCGAAACCTATATTGTTTTTCAAAAATAAAATTTATTGAACTGAGATGATCGTCTAAGCGCGTATAGAGAACCTTTTCAAATATTTTGGACATGACGGGAAGGACTCATATAGGCCTGTAATTATTAGGGTCCATTTTACCGCCACATTTATAAATTGGAGTAACTTTGGCTATTTTTAAGGTATCTGGAAAGGTTCCCTCGGCAAGGTGGTGGTTAATGCAGTCAGTTAGTTTATCCACTAACAAATTGCTCACGCAAATGCGTGCTATGCATTATATGTGTGCATATGTGCTAGCTATTAAATAATAGCTTTGGTAGTTAAGCCATCTATGCCCGCACTACAGTTTTGATCCAGACCTTTGATTATTTTTGACACTTCGTTAATTGTGCATGGCGTGAGTGTAGTGAGTTTTTTGTTGTGTATTTGTGTATGTTGTGCTGTAGCTGTAATTGTGTTTTGTGTTTGTTGCGTTGCAATTGAGGTAGCGAGGATAGAACCAATTGTAGAAAAGAAGCAATTAAATGTTTCACAAATCTCTGTGCCATTTGTTATGGTTCCGGTGGCTGTCGAAAGTTTTGGGGGAGTGCATTCTGATTTGATTTTATTATTAGACAGAGTATTTATCATATTCCACATCTTTTTCGGGTCTTTGGTATGTTTCATGAACGCATCATGGTAAAATGTCTTTTTTGTGTTTTTGATAGCTTCTGCAGTAGCTTTTCGTTCAATTATACAGCACTCGATAAGATCTTCATTCTTTGGGTCTTGTTTCATATTATGCCACATTTCATTTCTTCTCTTAATTCTGTCTAATATATCCTTGCATATCCAGTCTTGAAGTGGTAGATTTTGAATTTTTGTTTTAATTGTTGTACTCTTTTTTATACACAAGTTTATATATTTCTCTAGGTTTGTATATATGTTATTGGTCGATAAGTAGTTTGTGTTTTCCATGGTCTCATATAGCTTTTTATAATTTACCGCTTCATATTTGACATGTTTCTTTGGTGCAGGTTTGTATTTTTTTACACTTAGGAAAATTTGCTTGTGATCGGTCATAGGAGAGTCTATAATAGCCATGTGGAAGGTTTTGTCCTTGAGGTTTGTGCATACGTGGTCAAGAATAGTTTTTGTGGAAGCTGTCTCACGTGTACAATAGTCTTCTTGGATTTTGTTCAGAAAATCGTATCCAGACTCTTTTACAGCTTCTCGGTAGCATTTGCTCTTCGAGTTTTTTGTTAGGAGGTCGATGTTGAAATCACCGAACACGATAGATCGAGTTTTTTTAATTAATTGAAGAGAATAACTCTTGAGGAACTCGCTCATATTAGTGCTACCTGGATTATAAACAACTCCTATATTTAATGCTAATTTTTCGAGGTATATCCAGAGGAAGCTTCTTCCACTTTGTAATGATTCAAATTATTGTGCACATAAATAGAGACACCACCTCCTCTGGAATTTTTCTATCGATATCACATAATAAGAAAAAAAAATGTCAAATCACCTCCAAATCATTGAGATGAAACCATTTTACTCCTTAATTTGTTATCCAAAGAGTATAAAAAAATATCCACTGCTTTGCAATACAAAGGAAAATGATTTGGTTTTGTTACTTTTTACAAATATGTATTATTTTTATTACAATAATAAATTAAAAATGCGTCCGATTAAAGACTGCGTCCACATCACCCCCGCACTCGTCCAGAAATTCTGCTACACCCAAATGCTCAAGGTTATTGGCATCATTACAAGCCTTAAGAGCGCCCATCCCGTCATATTTCCCATACAAACGCTCGTACGCGATTACGGCGTTATAGCAAATTATTTTCCAAATATTTTTAACACGCAGGTATCTTGTGGCTTAAATCTAGGTTTGTATGAAGCCAAAAATAAACTTTTTTGAGAAACAAATTCAGTAAACACGTCCGAAAACCAGTTTTTTGCAGCAATTTTATCTGAACTTTGGCCGTTCATAATGCACTCATACATTGAAAAAGTAAAAAAACAGCTTCATAGAAACCTTGCACATGTAATGGAGATTCTAAATTACAAACATTTTTACCAAAATCTTGTAAAGCTTGTTCAAAAACACGTATGTCCTGGAACAAGTTTTGTGAAATTTCCGCGCGCCAATTTTGAAACAAAAAAAAAATCAATCACGCTCGCGGTGAAGTTCGTTCGATGGGGATAATAATCCCATAACATAATTCATCATTTTATATTATTTAATAATTCATTTTATATTAATTTATTTGTAGTTAGAATGTTTTGGATTTCTCTTCACTTACATTGTTTTCACATATAGAAGCAACAAGAATAATGTAGCCTGGATTTTGTAAAAGCTTGATTGAAAAGAGTGTCCGTGGAGTTTCTTGCTCGTTCTTCTCCATAGAGACCTACCCTACGTTTTGGAACGAGCAACTAGCTTCAACTTTCTGACTAACTAACTGACTCTTTGACTATTCAAAAGTGCCTGCAAATGGTTTAATTAAAATAAATGCTT
Source organism: Charanyca ferruginea (assembly GCA_947361185.1). Lineage (NCBI taxonomy): Eukaryota > Metazoa > Arthropoda > Insecta > Lepidoptera > Noctuidae > Charanyca > Charanyca ferruginea. The sequence goes on along the minus strand of OX376080.1, from coordinate 9,292,713 downwards.
TGACTTTGACTTGACATCACATCATTATCATCATTTTTTTCATCATTCATAATTTGGCCTGTCATAGAAGATATCCAGATCTGTGTTGGGTGAGCAAAGAGTAATGCATACCTTTAATACTGAAATCATTGAGTTTAGACGTAAGCTCCTTCTGGCATTGCTGTACTTGTTCTTTAAAGTCGCATGCATCCCGCAGCCTAGAGATGCAGATTTCACAAATTCCACCATCACTATCATTTGAGTCGATTAGTATCTGAAACAATTATTTATTTATTACAAATTTCTGCCTGCAACTTCACGATTTAACATGACAAGAATAGAGTTGAAAATTGGGTAATTACTCCAACAAATGCCGCTCGATTTGGGTAGATGACACCACCAATCAATTGACATACTTTTTATGAGCTGTCAAAGTGCGATTCCCCCGTAGATTTTGTATGGCAATTTATACTTATGACGTCACTTGTAGGTAGTCATTTGCCAACTCAATTGATAAACTATTAATTGATTTCAAAGCAACTAACAATGTAATTTTACAGTAAATTGAAAATTAAAGGGTTTTTAGGGCTAAAAAAATATTTCAGCTTTGAACAAAAGCTTTATTTTATAATGAATTGTTTTCAGAGCTATCATTTTTTTATCAACTACAGTGTAGTTAAGGCTTATTACACTATACAATTTTTAGGAAATCAATTTAGGAAATCGGCAGGTGTAATCGCAGTTAGAACAGATTGCATCCGATTTAGTGTAAATTGAATTCTAAATTGGTGAAGTTAAGAATTCAATTTTGTGTAGTGCAATCACTAGCTAACAACTTAGGTTCCTAAATTGATTTCCTACAAATTGTATAGTGTAATAAGCACATTAGTACGACTTTGCATATAACAACCAATCGTTTTTAGCAACTTAAGTATAGGCATATGTTTGGTTTTAAAATGAGCCACTATGAAAATACATCTGTTTATTATGACTCCGCTTACAACGACCAACTGCTTTTAACAACGGAATTTTACACAAAATTGTCCGGTTACAACGACGACGAGCGTTGACGTATTCACAAATAAATCTTAGGTGCTCGGAGCGCCCCCCTTGCCTGCACGTTGCTGATTGGAATGCGACTGTTTATTTTACGGCAGTAATTTGCAGGAGATGAGTGTATGCATACAAAATTGGCTTCTACAAAACGAAAAAGTTTCTCCATTGAACAAAAAGTATTATAACACCTACAATGTTTAGAAGCTGGCGAGTTGAATGTAACGATTGTGAACAAATTCAGTGTAAATAATTTGACAAATAAAAAAAAGATGGAACCTTGGTTTGATGCGAATGTTTTAAAGCCTTTAACACAATTGAGGGTCTTGTCTCAAGAACAAGTTGACTTGATACATTTACAATGAAATGGATATAATATTTTTTTTTCTCTGATTCTCACAATATTAGTATGTAAATACATTATGTATGTGATTATTTTAATTAAAAAAAAATATTTAAATTGTCAGTTTGTTTAGTATGACTTCTGGTTACTACAACATACTACAGTATAAGAAAAGTACAAGATTTTCATCCAGAGTTAGATGGATTTCTTCATGTTCTTTGATAAAGTGAAGTAATATTTGAAAAGGTGACAAAAACCACCCGCCACTGGTTGGTGGGTAAATATGTAAATATTTTAAATACACTTTATTGAAATACTTACTCATTATTAAAATATTTACAGAACATAACTATTGTGTACAATGGAGGGCTCACAGAGCATCAAAAAACTCGTCCCCATTGCTCTCAATGCCCATAAGGCAAGCAGCATTACCATGTTGTTGCCCAAGAAAAGGCCAGCCCTCTGGTCACATGAAGAGTCGACTAGCCACTTAGGAATGTCCCTTGTCAATAAATAAATTGCAAATGACATCTTTGTTTTGTGGAAGTACTTTTACACAAACATTAAGAGGTGGAAAGTTTTGTATGTTTGTAACAAATAAACACAAAAACTACTGGTCTGATTTCAAAAGTTCTTTCACCAATCGAAAGCTACAATATCCGTGAGTTACATAGGCTATATTGCATTATTAAAAAGTCAGGGGTCCTTTAGATAATTCACGTGAACGAATTCGCGGGCAGTGTTAGTCATAAATAAAACCTATTTCTACGATATCACACAGTCACTAAATTATCAAGGCACATTACTAGAACAATAAAATTCTATGAATTAGGTCCTTAATTTCTCAAAGTAAAGTCTCAAAGTAACAAATACTATTCAATTCAAATACTGAAACTTCAGCAGTTCTGTTCAAATTCTAATAAAATTTTAAGCATAGATCTGTAGCCAGGTCTGGTTAATCGTAATTTTCATTACAAAGAAGTTGTTTACAAGTAATTAATTACCTGAATTTCGAAGCAATTTTTCAGCATCTCTGCGTAAACTTCTGACTTGCCCAATCTTGAATACTGAGTCTTCAGTTCTTTGTCAGGAGCTCGCACAAGGCAGCAACGGCAAGCGATGCCGTACGACATGGCTTTTATTTACACTTTACAGGACTTTTAATTAGATTATTCTAATAATTTACAATAAAAATTATCTACAGGGCACAATACAAGTGCTATTAGATTAATGACAGTAATGTTCGAATAAAATAATGTCATAACATTAAACATACTTTTTAGTGTTGCACTGCTTACATCAACGCTATGAGCTATCGCTATCTTTCTCTTTTTAATGCTGCAACGAAGGAGATTAGGAGAAATAAAAGAAAAAATCTGATTTTGAAACGCTAGTATGACAATTTTGACAGCTGTCACTCACCTTTTTATCATTTTGGCCCAGCAACTAGCAAGCCATTCATGATTTATTTACCTATTCTTTTTTTCCACTATATTCCTATTTTTTTCACTAATTTAATTTGTCAGATTTCATTATTTTCAATTATTTTGGAATACATAATTTGTTAACAACGGTCTGGATTAATATTTTTGTAAATCCTGAACTGGCTGTTTAGCTGCTAGTGCCTTTGCTTAACACCAAGCAAAATGGAATGAAAAAAAAAACTCACTAGAAAGAAAATGGCGGAGCTTGGGTGTTGTAGCGTCCTACTATTTTCAATTTTAATTTAACATTTTAAAGTGTAGTCAAATGATAGAATAGTGTCATTAAAAATGATGGAGAGTACAGTAAATACCGGTATGTGTCGGTGTTGTGCATCGGAGGGTGCATTCAAAGACATTCAAAGCACCTATCATTGGATGGGCGAAGAAGAGATTTATTCCGACATGTTGCGAGAATGTTTCGACATAATCGTAAGTTAAACGCTTTCATACGCCTTAAAAAACTACAACCATTCCAAATCAAATACATTCCATATAGCATTAGTATGTTTAAATCTGTAAATGGTTCCATACGAACTGGAAACTGTAATTATTATTTACTGGGGTTTAATCATAATGGAAGCCGCCGCCGATTCGATAGGGCTGGTTATTAGCTCAAGCGTATCTAGATGGCCGTATATTTGTAGACTACGCTTGCGTACTGCAAAGGCGCAAAGAAGTCTTAATCTTTGTGTTCAGTTAAAAATATTTGGTTCGGTAACGTCTCGGGCGGCAGTACATGCATGCCGCTAACAAAATAATTTACCTAGGTACATCCGGACTTGACTCTTAAGAGTATGGCCCATCCATGCTATTGGTTCTCCATCCAATTTATTTATTTCTTTGGTCAGTGAGTCCACGGGGTGGAGTTTTATTTGTTGCAGTTCCCTCTTTGAAGGCGACACCCCCCACCCCGTTCCCATTCAATTTGATTTTTGTTAACTGTAATAGTATTGATCCGAAAAAGTAACAACAAATAGTGCCATATCCAAATCATGTTTGATGTATTAGAGCGGTGTATCACAGCATTGTTTGATACACTGCAACTGTGTATTGTCACCCGTCTCGATAGGCAATCATGCTATGCGTCGGTGATACAGTTACGGTGATAGGATCGGGCAAACGATTATAATGAGAATCCGCCTTTAGGTTAAAAACAAGCAATACACTCCAAAGTTAACCAAACTTTTCTCTTGGTCCACAGTTAAATGTGTCGGAGCAAGGAGAAGATGGCGGCATATGTGAGGTCTGCATCACTCAGCTGCGGAATGCGATCAACTTCAAGAAGCAAGTGCTGCACACTGAGGAGCAGTTCAAGAAACACTTACAGAATAAAACACTGTTTAGACGTAAGTTTAACACATAAAATAAGGCTTTAGTACTATTATAGACAAGTTCCTTTGCAAAGAGTTTGGTTAACCTTACAGCCATGTCAAAAAAGCAAAAACGTGCCCTCGGTGCCAAGCTAAGTTACATACTCTATCTATGGAATTACGTGTAGAAGATTGTCATGTAACCGTGACCATGACGAGCTGGGCACACTTTGATTTGGTCATCAAAAGGTTAACCTTTTGACTGCCAAAAAAAACAAAAGTTGCCCTGAGAGCCAAGCTACGGATTATTACTCTTTGGAATTACATTTCTATATGTAATTCCATAGAGTAGTGATTCGTCTATCATCTAGTAGTGAGCGTGACATGCAGGGCACATTTTGGTTTGTCATTTATGCATGACAGTTGTGGTCAAAATGTTAAGGGACTCCGTGCGCTTCCGACTAGATACCGCATTACCTAAAAACAATAGGTCCGTGAATGGAATAACTCAATATTGTAGTGTGTATAAAATAAATTGTAAGGAGGCTAGTGGACGTGAAAAATTGTGTTTCTAATTGTCAATTTCCACCTGACACATTAGTTGATACGAGACAGGCTCGGGTAAAATACTAAGTCAAAATTTACATTTTGGCTTAGTATTAGTGGTTCCATGCGGAGACCTATCAATAATCTAAGCTGTAAACATAATATTTTTATTAAATAGGCACTTATTATATGTTACTCCTGCGTTTTAGATTTTTTTATTACCATACAACTAGATGAATTTCTGGCCTATCCTGATGCTTTACTCAAGACTTATTTCTCAAGGAAATAAATGACATTACAATTCATATAAATATAAAAGTAGTTGCAATTCTCTGTAATCACAAAGGTATTATAAAATAAAAGTATTAAAGTATAGTTGATATTCAGTGTTACTATTTGTTTCTAACGTGTTCTTCTAGGGTTTAGAGACTATCATCAGGTCTTTCATTACAAAAATTTTGTTTTCTCCCAAAGAGAAAAATATTTTAAATAACTTTTCTTTACTTATACAGCCAATATAGTGAAGTTGGAGATGCCGGGAGATGAAGACTCTGATGACAACATGGGTTCCGGTGACGATGCATTTTCGGGAAACGGTGAGTACATTACACTAGACCAAGAAAAGATGGATGGAATTTATTGATAATAGCGTCAATAAATAGCATGACGGTTGACAGAGCGGAATGGAAGAAGAAAACGTATTGCGCCGACCACAAGTTAAATGAACAAGATGATGATTTGGTCTACAATAGTTGCACTTAAATATATACTGTACTAACACTTTGCCCGCGACTTCGTCCGCGTGAATTTTCTCAAGGATCCCTAATTTTTTACAAGCTTTTATTTAACCTTCACTGTTTAAGTTGTCGCTTCAAAATTTGCAAACCATTTTTCGACCATTTCTAGGTATCCAATTGAGCTGTAATTTTGCAAGCATCTTTAGTTCTGGTGACATATAATGTCCAATACTCAATATTGTAATAAATCCAATATGGCCGCCGCTCCAAGATGGCGGATTACATATTTTTTCTCAACCTTATTGGGGTCGAGAAAAAATATGGATATCAGATAAAAGGGTTTGAAAAGTCGAAAACGATAAAGTTAGTAACACTAAATTCGTTATGGCCGGTTAGATCTGATATTACATCTCTAAGACTAAAAAATTAAATGAAAAAAAAAAAAACATTTTTAGAAACAAGCTTTTAACCTAAAATAGATAAAAATAACACGAAAGAATAAAGAAAAGCTTGAGGCACTGATGTACGCTCTCCGTTATACAGGTGTAAGTAATACACAATATCAATGCCTCAAGCTTTTCTTTTTTCCTTTTAGTTCGTGTTATTTTTTTTTTTTGGTTTAACTGTAATGCTTCTTTTTAATAATGTTTTTTTTTTTTCATTTTTTCAATTGATAATAGCCTTACTGCCACACTCAGAGACATCACTTAATAGTAATGAATCATTAACTTTAATTGACCAACATTACTTGGCACATGTCAACAACAAAATTTTTGACTGACAGCGTTCCAAGTACATAATGTTGGTCAATTAAAGTAAATGATTCATTATTATTAAGTGCCGTCTCTGAGTGTGGCAGTATGTTACTCAGGGATAATGTAGCTTTCTAATGGTGAAAGATTTTTTAGAGTCGGTCGAGTAGTTTTTGAGTTAAATCGTAACAAACAATCAAACAAATGTTTCCTCTTTAAAATATTAGTTTGGTTTTGGCAAAAAAGACAATCTTCAAAAAGTAAAAAATCACTTTAATTTCGGAAGTCGCTGGCAATACAAAATAACAAACAGAATCAAAGCCAAACTCTTTTGTGTTTGAAGGCGGTTGTTTTTATTGTAAAAATATTTTTAGAGTTCCCAGAGCCCTATTGCACTCGCTTAACCGTCCGTCTGTCAATACAGGGCTGTATCTTTTGAACCGTAATAGACAAATGAAAATTTGTGTTTTTTTATGGCTGCTGTAGCAACAAATAATAAAAATAAAAACAAAAGGGAGTTCCGATACAAGTTGCTTGTGGTCGGCGCCACACGTTTTCTTCTTCCATTCCATCCTGTAAACCGTTACAATATCACTGGCAATCTATCCATCTTTTCTTCGGCCTTTCTATCTCTCCATCGATCCATATTTGAGGCCGTGAGAACCAGAGTGGCCTATCTTTTCCAGACACAATTAAAAATGCTTTGCTTTGGAAAAGATAGGCTACTCTGGCGCTCACCGCTTCATTAATATTCATCTTATATAAAATTCTCGTGTCACAATGTTCGTTCCCGTACTCCTCCGAAACGGCTTGACCGATTCTGATGAAATTTTGTGTACATATTGGGTAGGTCTGAGAAGCGGCCAACACCTATTTTTATCCCCCTAAATGTGAAGGGTTAGGGTAGGGTAGGTGTAGGTAAATAGGCAGGTAAGTAGGTAGATCGGGACAGGACAACGTCTGTCGGGTCAGCTAGTAACTTTATAATAAAGTATCGTATTTCGAAGAGTTGTTGAGAATTATTTGTTATAAGAAACAAAAAAGTTAACGGTTTTTAAGGTTCCTTACTTCAAAAGGAAAAAACGGAACCCTTATAGGATCACTTCCTTGTCCGTCTGTCTGTCAAGACCCTTTATATCAGGAACCCGTGGAGATATCGAGTTAACATCCAAACCATGAACTCAAGCCTACAGTCCCTTGAAGCTGTGAAAAAGTCAAAGTTCAAGTTTATGTGAAAAAAACATACGGCCGTTTATGCCACAAAAAACGTATATTTCGACACTCTCAAGGAAATCCGGGTAGGGTAGATACTTCCCGTTGACCTAGAACTATGAAATTTGGCAAGTAATATCGTCTATACCAAGTATAGGGAAAGGTCTGAAAACTATCCATCTGAAATTAATCATAAAAAATATAGTCTATTTAAAGTACGTAATCAATCATCGAATTGTATGGATAACAACCACGGAATTTGAACAGAACCCTCTGTGAGCGAGTTCGACTCGCACTTGGCCAGTTTTTTTAGGGTTCCGTAGCCAAATGGCAAAAAACGGAACCCTTATAGATTCGTCATGTCTGTCTGACTGTCCGTCCGTATGTCACAGCCACTTTTTTACGAAACTAAGAACTATACTTTTGAAACTTGGTAAGCAGCTGTATTCTGTGAACGGCATTAAGATTTTCCCACAAAAATAGAAAAAAAAACAATGAATTTGGGGGGTTCCCCAAACTTAGAACTGAAACTCAATTTTTTTTTTCACCAACCCATACTTGTGGGGTATCTATGAATAGGTCTTCAAAAATGTTATTGAGGTTTCTAATATCATTTTTTCTAAACTGAAAACTTCAAGAGACACTTCCGAAGTGGTAAAATGTGTCCCACACCCTGTAACTTCTAAAATAAGAGAATGATAAAACTAAAAAATATATATGATGTACTATCGCGGGTTTTCCCGCCTGCTCAGTTAAAAAAAAATTCCCTTGGCGCCTGCAAAGTCAACGGGGCGGGGTAGAGAGCGCTTCCATCTTTTGAGTGCAAGCAAAAATGAACTTAGTGGTGGTCAGGCGGGTGTGTCCACGATAGTACATTTTTTTTTTTTTTTTTTTTTTATTTGCTTTTTGCGGCTGTGATATCACTGCGACCAGTTTGATCTATTGTGATCGCCGCTTGTGTTGGTTAGATATCGCCGCCGAACCCTGCAGCTGTTATGAACTGCAGGATCTGCTTTGGGGCGATCTCCATTAGTTCATCCGGGCTTAACAGGTATTTGCCCAGATGATTGTTGCGCTTGTGCATTAGTGCTCCGCATTCCCCCAGAAGGTGAAGTGGCGTTTCATCAGCCTCATTACAGCGTCTGCAGGTTTGCGTAGCACTTAACCCCAGGTGGAACATGTGCTTGTTTAAGCAGCAATGTCCTGTAGTGGCTCTAGCTACAATGCGCAAGTTGTTCCTACTGAGTGCTAGGACTTGGTTACTAAGCCTTCTGTCATAGGCTTTGATAAGTGCTTTCGAGTGTAACATGCCCGGAGACTCCTTCCATAACTTTCTAGAAGCTTCGAGGCATGTTTTAGTCAGGGTGCTCTGAGCTAGGCTTTTCGGTATACCACAGAAGGGCTCCGGACCCTGTTGCGTGATATGCGCCCCCGCCCTTGCAAGCTCATCGGCACGATCATTGCCAATGATGCCTGCATGCCCAGGCACCCATCTTAATACTACTCTATTCTTATTGCCTAGAGAGTTGAGTTTAGCCATGCATTCCTCTACCAGTTTCGATGAGACTAAATTCGAGTCCAGCGCTAGTAGAGCAGCTTGGCTATCTGAATTAATGTGTATGGTTAGGTTGACGTATTGCCTTTGCAGATTTATTTCCGCACATTCTAGGATGGCGTATACCTCTGCTTGGAAAATGGAGGCGTACTGTCCCAGGTTTACACTTTTGCTGAACCTCGGCCGCACTCCATTTATCCCACAACCTACTTTGGATCCTATTTTGGAACCGTCCGTGTACCAGATCATGCAGCCTGCCACCTGAGGAGGCTGGCTTTTGGTCCAGTAGTCCCTTGAAGGGATTTCCACGGAATATCGCTTTTCAAATACATGCCGCACTAGCATGACATTAGTTGTCATGCCGAGAACTGGCATTTCCAATATTGAGTCCTGTAAGGTCCTCATTTTCTGCGAGAGCCAGCAACCACTGCCCCGGATCTTGGCCCTGTACATGCTTGCTTTCGCCTCCTTGTGTATATATAAATGTAGAGGCGGTAGTCCAAGCAGGGCGTTCAGTGCCATTCCCGGACTTGTTGACATAGCTCCTGCAGCCATTTTACTGACAGTTCTCTGAAGACTGTCTAGTTTCTTTATAGTGGTGGTCTGATGTGCTTTATCGTGCCACACTACTGATGCGTACGTTATGATCGGCCGCACAATAGCTGTGTACGTCCACAGAGTGTTTTTGGGGTTAATACCCCAATTGCTACCCATCATTCGTCCACTAATACCAATTGCCATCTTGGCTTTTTTTAGCACATTGTCTATGTGAGGGTTCCACGTCAGCTTTTGGTCGATAGTTACGCCCAAATATTTAACCTCCGTGGAGAAAGCTATCTCCTTCCCATTCAGCTTTGGCATTGCCAGTTTGTCCAAACGCCGTTTTTTCGTGAAAGGTACAATAGATGTTTTGTCAGGATTAACAGAGAGGCCACTTCTGTTACACCAATCACTGACAATGCTAAGGCCTTTTTGCATTCTACTAGAGATAGTAGATTGGCAAAAGCCTCTCACAATGATTACCAAGTCATCCGCATAGCCTTGCGCATCAATGCGAGATTCTGCCAATTTGTGCAAAAGTTCGTCCACTGCAAGGGTCCACAGAAGTGGCGACAGGACACCGCCCTGTGGACAACCCTTTGCTGTGGGTACCTGGATTGAAGTCTGATGAAGGGACATTTTTACTCCTCTGCTGGTGAGCATGGATTCTACCCACCTTACCGTAGTCGGGTCGACACTCTTGCCTATCAGCCCATTGACTAGCAAAGGAGTCGGTGAGTTATCAAAAGCCCCTTCAATGTCTAGGAATGCACATAGCGCTATTTCCTTGTCTTCTGTAGCTTTTTCCACTTTGTCTATCAGGCTCGTGAGGGCAGTCTCCGTAGATTTGCCCTTACGGTACGCATGTTGACTGTCGTGGATTGGTTTACTCACCAGAGCTACATCTCTAATATACCTATCAAGCACCTTCTCCATCGTCTTGAGGAGGAATGAAGAGAGGCTTATTGGTCTGAAGGACTTTGGCTGGCTGTAATCCTTCTTGCCAGCTTTAGGTATAAAAAGGACTTTGGCTATAGTCCATCGTTCTGGTACATGTCCCCAGGCAAAACTAGCTCTGAAGATTTTGACCAGATGGGGAAGAAGGATATTTACCCCTTGTTGTAACAAGGCTGGTGTTATCCTATCCTCCCCGCAGGCTTTGTTAGGTTTGAAAGAGTCAACGGCCCACTTAACCTGATTGGGTCTTATGATTTTGGCAGCCCTACGCCAGTCCTCGTTCCGAGGTCTATTGGACGCTGGCTGTTGTTGGGGCAAGTCTATGCTCAGAGACCCGGGAAAGTGAGTCGCGGCCAGCAACATTAAGGTCTCCTTTTCATTGTTCGTAAAGGAGCCATCATCCTTTTTGAGGAGTCCAATCTGATTAGTCTTGGTTTTGGAGAGCAACTTGTGAAGTCTGGCTGTTTGAGGAAGGCTTTTTACCTCCCCGCAAAGCTTCCTCCACGATGCTCTCTTCGCCTTCCTAATCAGTTTACTATATTCAGTTAATTCTTTTAAGTAGACCTCCCATTCGCGAGTCTTTTTAGCCTTATTGAATAATTTCCTGGTTTTTACCCTACACTTTTCAAGTCCAGGGCTCCACCAGGGTACTTCTCTAGTTGAGGTCTTTGTTTTCTCCGGGCAATTCTCCTCAAAGGCTTGATTCAGTCCTATGGTTAGAATTTCCACAGCTATTTCTAGGCTCTCAACTGTTCTGATTGTTTTTGGAAAGGTGTCAAGATTTTGTCTAAGTTGGTTCCTAAAACCCCCCCAGTCAGTGCATCTTGTGTCCCTATAAGTTATGGTTTGGGCGTCCAGAGCGGCCCTAACCTCAAAAGCAATATGTCTGTGGTCCGACATTGAATTCTCACTGCTGACATGCCAGTCATTTATGTGTCTGGCCAGGTTAGTAGTGGCGATCGTAATATCTAATACCTCCTGCCTTGCTCGAGTCACAAAGGTTGGCTCACAGCCTACATTTAGCGTAATTAGGTTATTAGTCAGTAAAAAGTCAAAGAGTAACTCACCCCTTCTGTTGGTGTCGGTACTTCCCCATGAGGAGTGATGGGCGTTGGCGTCACATCCTATTAGAAGCTCAGCGTTATGTCGGGCGGCGTATTCCACCACCCTCACCAAGTCTTCCGTCGGGTTGTCCCTCTCTCCAGGAAGATATGCGGAGCACACGATCACCCTGGCCCCGCACCACCCTTTTAGGTTGACAAAGGCCGCTACCAAGTCGTCATTGCAAACTTCTGTAATTGGCAAGAAATCAACACAGTTGTTAAATAAAATACATGCTCTGGGTCTTATACCAGTACCGTTACTAAGGATCTTACCGGCACCGTTCAGTCCCAGAACCTGGATGTTGGCTACCCAAGGCTCTTGGATCAGGGCGAGGTTGGCTATGCCCTTCGCAATACAGCGCTCCATTACCGCAGCCGCTGCCGCAGCATGATGGAGGTTTGCCTGCAGGACCCTCACCATTCCCACCTGGGTAGCCCCCCCTAGTTTCCCGAGCGTGCAGGCTTGGGACGTGCTCGCCCCCGACCTGTACGCCAGGCGTCCCTCTTCTGCCCCGCGGACCCCGCCCCTCCTGCCACCTGCTCGCGAGGCACCGCGCCCCGAGCCCTTCCGCCCGCAGCGAAGTGCGGCCAGGCTCTCCCAGAGCCACGCCCCCGCAATGCAGGGAGCCCTCTGGAGGTGGAAGGCTGAGGTTCCGCGTGTCCAGGGTCGATCCGAGGCACTGGCGTGGGTGTCACCTCGGCCACGACAGGTCGCGGAACAGGTTCCTCTCCACGCCGCCTCTCCGAGCCCCCCGACGTAGAGTTTTGCGGTTCCCTCACCGGTCCCGCAGCTGTCATTGAAGGGCCAACCTTTGGGTCGCTCTTGATTTTAAAATAGAGCACTTTAAAACCAAGAACGACCTCAAAGTTCCTAGCCCTAAGGGCCGCGACAGAAGGATCGTCAAGGAAAAAGGACACCACATGCCCATTTCCCTCCGCCCTGCTGTGCGCGACTCTCCAGAGCCCCGTGTTGAGCCCTTCATTCTGTAACCCCAGCAAATGTACAGCTTCGTCAATCGACTCTGCCTCATTACTGGGGATGAAGATGGTCCCTACGGCGGGTTTCGGCAAATCGCTTTCCGGAATAACGGAAAGCGATGCCCCGCTCCAGGGTTTGATAGAGGGGACCCTTTCGGACAGCCATTTTAGGCTGGCCTGGTCCCCGCAGGTAATAATTACGAACCCAGGTCTGTGCGTGAAGCCCGTGAATCTCGGCCCCTTACCCATATTGGTGAGGCTGAGCATCGCCAGAGTAAGGGAGCGGTGCAGCAGCTTCATTTGGTCCTCGCTCATGGGGATCACATTTCTAATCCCCACGCGCGTTTGCTCCACGACCTGTTTGAAGCTGGCCTGCACTACGGGCTTTTCCACCCTAGGAGCCTTCCTGGGTTGCTCCTTTGGGGATTCATCCTCCGACCTTATACGCTTCTTAGCCTTCGGGTCCGGAGGAAGGTTGGTGAGTGGGATCTCGCTCCAAGGCTTTTTAGCCAACGCACGGGCCTCTTCGGCCTGAACATTGGCTGCTAACAGCCTTCGGAGCCTTTTCCGCGCTGCACCACCTAATCTCTCATGGCGATGAGTGGACTTTTCCGTTCTTTGGGCAGAGTCACAGGAGCCTCCTGCCCTGGCCGGACTAATCCCCTCACCCGCCACCAGTGTTGTCCTATCCGGGGAGGCTAGTAAAACCTCCTCCATTAGGCTTATCGTCTCCCCTAAAAGGGGAGAGAACTGTTCTCCAACTGGAGACGACGATCTAGATACATTTTTTTTTGACTTATTAACTTCCATTATTATACCCACGAGTAGCTAGGGAAATAAAAATGCCCATCAGCAGAGCCCCGCATGCCAATGGGAGGACTGAAAATACTACCCGATTCGTCCAGGTGTCGGATAGCCACCGTTAGCGACTGAGCTCCCCCTCAGCCACGCATCCCTCGGCACGGTACGGATAACACCTTGGATTGGGTTATATATATGAATAATATAAAATAAACCTTACATAGATATATACTATATATATTTTATACAAAAGCGCTCGGTGTTTTCTGTTTTGAGTCTATTTCCTAATGAGCTAGACCCAGTAACAGGGCTGGCAACCTCGAGAAGGCTAGATCCGCCGAACTTGCCTTGGGGATCTTTGCGACCAACTTGTCACTCTCCCCCAAGACCAACGCCCCCCCATCACCTCTGAAGGAGGTGATAGGGTAGGCCTGCACCTATGCTAACATGTTAAGCATGCCGTACGGAAACCGTTAAAGCATAGACCCAGACCCGCCCCACCATAGTACATTATACATACATGTAAACTTCCATCTAAAATTGGTTTGAAAGAGATTTAGTAAGTAGTTTTTGTTTAATAAGTACGTCATAAATCGTAAACCGCAATTTACCTTACTTGCTGCTACGGAACCCTTCATGGGCAAATCTGACTCGCACTTGGCCGCTTTTTTTGGTTTAACAGAACAGGGGGCCAAGTTTGCTATTTTTATAATTTCGTCATTCCAACACGATCCCATTGTCATTTTGCTAAAAGTTCGTAGTTTGCTAAATCCATAATGGTCGATCATTGGTCGGTCAATGGTCTCGTAATAGAATTGTGTTATAATGACATTGTCAACAAATTTGAACATTTATTCATGCCAGATTTCATTTATATATATTTTTACATATTATTTAAAAGTGTTATAAGCAATCTGAAGTTGTAAGAAGTTCGTATACTAAGTCAGTCATTAATTTGTCATTATGTACGAGATTACCATTCTATATCATTTCTTTCAATGGAGTGTCATTGTTTGACCATTGGAAAGTCATAATGACGCCATTATATTAGTAGATTACCAAACTTGTCAAAATCAACAATTATGAAATCAATGATAGACCATTCTGACACTATTGTAATAGCAGACTTGAGGCCCTGATCGCATTCATATAGCACCAAAGTAGTATAGTATAACGGAGTGGTGTCCGCAACTCCACGTCTCAGCGCGTATTTTGTGTACGGGTGGGAAGTAAATCATTCGATCCACCCCAGGTCCACCAGAAAGCCAGCAGCGCCCCGTAGGTTACTTGGGTTATCGAAATACTTAGCCCTGTATGAAGTGATCTCAGGGCAGTTCAGACGCACATGAGCCCTCGTCGGTCGTGCCGTTTTTTTTTTGTTAGGCTCCCTTGTTATCGAGACGGTTTTACGCTGGGTCTAGACACGGTTTCTATGTCCGGTCGTCAGTTTATTTGTTACCGGCGCTAGCGTGCTCGTAAATAAGCTTAACCGGGACCGGCCCGGCGCCGGCCCGGGTAGAAACCTGTTAAGAAGGACCCTTATTCCTCCGCTGTTCTTTTCTGATTAATTTCGTTGCGGGATTCAAGACAGTTAAATCGTTTTTCTGGGACTCGTCGAGCTTCATTGCTTTGGCGCTTTTCTGGTGGTCGCACCACTGTAGGTGTTGCAGTGGTTTTTGCCATGTTTCGCGGTGTCTCGTCTCCCTCAGGCACTGCACAGTGGGCTGTTGTTACTCCTATGACAAAGAGATATTTATTAAAATACTTATGTCGGGTTATGGCTGCTATGTATGACCATACGTAGCTGTACCATAAATAATACTTTAATTTATACTTGTACATACTTATTTTTATTTACTTTTTTTTTATTTATTTCCAAAATACTTAATCTGTATTACAGATGGTATTTAATTATTGCTATACAACGGAAACCTCTCAGGGTTTATCTGTGCTGGCGAGCCGTTCATTTGATTTTTTAACAGTGTTTAAATTGATAACATAATAATTATACAGTAAACTTTTGTGTAAAGAAACATTTTGATTTGTACTTAAAACTTTTTGAACTCGTTTTATATAAAGTTTGTAGGTTTTCTGGAAGTTTATTAAGAAAGTTAGGTACTAAAGATTCTGCAACCCTCATCCCGTACACATTGCTGGCTTTTGGTAGAATATATTTATTTTTGGGTGTAATAGATCTCAAAAAGTCAGGTCTTGTTATTTCGGTTAGCAGCTCGGGCCTGTTGACTTCAGCAAGGGTGAAAAATCGAAAGGTGCGTACGGATTAGAGGCAGCCTCGCCCGAGGCACGCACAGCTCGCCCTGTTGCCTCAAGTGCGTACGCGCCTCAGCCCTAGGCGTGCACCGCGCGAAGCTGCCGCGGCCGGCGGCGCGAGCCATCAGTTGTCGGTTTTTTGACTATGACAAACGCAGAAATAAATCAGCTATAAAGACGATCCGTCGCCATTTTGAATGTCGCGCCTTCGTGGTTCGACCCGAGGCAAGTTGCCTCGGCCTGCTGCCTCGTGATGTTTTAATTTTGTACCGAGGCAGCCCACACACGAGCCGTGCGTGGCGAGGCTGCCTCTAATCCGTACGCCCCTTAAGAAAGTAAATCCTATTTACTACTATTATAAACGTGAAAGTCTGTGAGGATGAATGGATGTTTGTTATTCATTCACGCTTAAACGGCTGAAGGAATTTAGCTGAAATGACAATGCCAGATCCTGCCCCACCAATTTACAGAAAATGTAAATTAATAAAATAATTGTAATGATTAAAGAACCTTATTATAATAAATTGTTTTTCTTTAGAACTTGCCACAGTTCTTGGCTTGTTTCCACGAGACATGCTTGGTGGAGTTGTGTGGAGTTCATTAACAAAATGCTTCCTTTGCTTTTGTTTTGAGAACTTAATTGATAATGTAGACTATAAGAAAATGTAAAGAACTTTTTTTGTTTGCAAATAAACAATATGATGATTATTATTATTTGCGGATTAAAAATCAATACTAAAAGGAATTCAAATACAGTTTTTGATTTAAACAGAAACTGCAAGTTCTGCAGTCATTAGGACTAATGTATAGTTATCAGCAATCAATAAGCAGCAAGATGCTACGTATTGCAAGCTTGTACATTACTTTTATTGAGTGGGGCAAAGTTCTATAGTTTCTGGCATTGTCCTTTGGCATGTATATTATATATATTGATATATAGCCCGACCGCTTAACCTTTTGACCGCCGCAGTCAAGTATACATGATAAACCAAAATGTGCCCAACACGCCACGGTCACGACTACATGAGAGGCATCACAGACGAATTACTACTCTATGGTATTACGTTGAAAAACGTACTGCCATAGAACAGTGATTCGTGGTTGGGCGCCGAGGGCACATTTTTGTGTGTTTTTGACGTGGCGGTCAATAGGTTAACTGGGACTGTTCCGGAGGTAGCTTTGTGGTGCGGCTGGGGTGTGCTGACGTGACGCGAGAGCTCACTGATATGTCAACTTTCAACACATGGATCTTCATCCCGTTTTTATGTACCCGTGGGATAATTTATGACTGGCCTAATTTTGAGCAGATGAAGTCGCGGGGAGAAGCTAGTATATTGTATTTACTTTAAAAAAAGATGGCAACCTTAGTCAACATACACAGCATCAATATGCTCAAGTAGTTCTCATTAATTAATTGCATTTCCGCGCGGAATTTGTTATCTTGCACGTAAGCAAAACAACACAATTTATATTTCTGTTGTGTGCTTTAATTAATTATTGGTGTCATATATAAGTATTTTTTTCACATGCTTGTCAATTCGGAAATATGATAAAAAATACGAAAAATTGTCTTTAGTACTTTTAAAAATAAATTTATGTTTCTTTTGAGTAACTTCGTTACATTTTTCTCTCGAGAGCCATTTATTTTTTCCATCCTGTATCTCCTATCCTTAGGCATGTGTATCAGAGGCCCGCAGTAGGTCAGATAAATCACACCATAATTATTAAGAAATGATTCGACCAAGCAACAGACTTAAAATAGGGCTTATTCTCTTTTCCTAAAATATTCTTTGATAGGGGTTTAATAATAACCATTTATTCTCTCTTCACAAGTGGCCTAACGATAAAGGCTTACACTCTGTCCACTGGTTTAACTGTTTTTTGATAGCTGGAGGAACTAGTGAACAATATTTATGTTTTTTGTAAAAACTGATACGCATACTGTATTATAATGTCTGTAAGAGGTCATAAATAAGATAATCCAACAAGATAAGGCAGTTTATATATTTATTTTATAACGCTTTTCAAAGTAAACTTTAAGGTAATCGGGAATAATTACCTTCTAAGGCAGCTGTTAAAAAACTAATAACCCAATGGACAGGGTGTAAGAAAGAAACCCTGCTGTATCTGTATACACGATCAGCTGTCATTTTTTAATTCTGTTGAATTATATCAAATAATTTATCACTATCGACATCTATTGATGTATTTTTATTAAGTTCGCTCCTTTTGTTTTTTTGTGCTTTTTAGTTCTCGATAAAACACAACTGGCGTAGTTTCATTATAAATTCTAACTCAATTATATAAATTTAAAAAATCCCAAATAAAACTGTTAACAAATATTTTCTAGAATTCGAAGTCCCGATAAAGACGGAGGTCGACGACCCTAAGCCGAAAAAGCGGGCAGCGGCCAAAGCTTCGGCTACGACAACTCGCGCAAGCGCCAAGAAGGCGAAGGCCGACAACGGCGAGACTTCAACTAAACGTAAGTTCCTAATTATAAGTTTTTATGTGACTTTTGGCCGAGTGTGCACGCATCTTTAGGGTTTTTTTTCGAATATGGAATGTTTGTTGTCTTTTTTTTATGTGATTTAGGTCGGTAGCAAGAAGATTGTCGTTAATTTAGGACTTAACATGGCGACTGTTTTCGAAGAGACTTTTTAACGTGTAAACTAACCGTTTTGAAAGTTTTAAACCAAGAATGACGAAAGGATATAATTATTTCCCTGAATGAAGATGGTTTATAACAGGCCTGATTCTGGCTGAGATTATTTATGGAAAAGAAATCGGTGAGAAACGAAAGAATTTGAAGAGAGAGAGAGAGAGAGACAAGATGATACAAAGTACAAAGGAATATCTGAAGAAAATTATGAAAACAAGAGATTTAAAAGAGACGAAGAAGCAAAGGGCATTATAAAGACTTCCGATTGAATTCTTATTCATTTAGCGTCGTTCATTACAGAAAATCGCCTTGATAGGTGTATCTGCAATTTTGTTCTAGTATTACCTGTATTTTTAAAAGGTACACTTGTGAAATATGCATTTATGACGATAGCATTGGGCTCAGGACTTAGCCAAATGGTTAATGCATTGGATACTCACCGTTGCGTATTGTGCACAAGACATATCAATGTATACATTTTCAGTAAAAACCTGACCTTGCAGCTCTTAGATCACATTCGTACCAATTTATATTTATCAATGTATACATTTTCAGTAAAAACCTGACCTTGCAGCTATTCGTACCAATTTATATTTCAACGGATATAAATGATATACAGGGATGACACATGTCAAAAAGACCTTTTGACAACCATAGACGTGTTATAGTTGCATCGTCTTAGGACGGTAGTGGTGGTCATTGCCCGTTACCTTATTTCCAACAAATAAATATTTTTTTTCATTAGTAAAACATGTTGACGGACACGGTATCACGGTATCGATCAAAGACGTTAACGTTCTTTGTTTTTAAAGAATGTTCAAAAATGTAGATGGGTCATTGACCTCTTTTACCATGTTAAAGCACCACAACTATAGTTCACAAACTTCAGTTGTATAGGCTCGTATAAGGTCAGGTTATGCTGGCAATGTATAGCTTGATATGTGATTGTGCACACTATTGCACTCCAAATGATCTGCAGGAATACTGGAATTGTGTAAACACATTGCTAGTATTCTTTCGTATTCATGTACACCTTCCAACAAAAGTTGTGCAATATAAATAATAATTTTAGCATCACATATTTGTGGATATATTTCCGCGGGTGTACATTATGAGTTGCTTGCACACACGGCCAAATGTTTCACTTTGAAATGTGTTAAAAAAGCTGTTTGTTAATTGTTGATACAGAGTGATATTTTTTAGGGATTAGGTAAAATTTTCGTAGATCTTTGATAGGTAGTCAGAAACCAGAAAGTCTGACGACCAGTCTTACCAAGGTGTATCGTGTTACCCAGTAACTGGGTTGTGGAGGTCAAATAGGCAATTGCTCATCCAGTTAGAATGGAAGCCATCCCTAAGATAATTGAGAAAGACTTGGCAGAGGTTTAGGTAAAGTTCACAGTATAGCAGATATATAGGGGTACCTATAGGATACTCTATATTTAGAGCTAAGACAATAATAGAAAAACTCAGTATCTGGAAAAATGTTTAGTGAACCGATGAGATTTTTGTAATATAAAGCTAGAGAATCAAAGTTGTGACAAGTTAGGCGGGTGAAAGCTAGAGAATCAAAAACTGACCATGTATGACAACTGACAATTCCATCGAAAAAAGTAGCTTTTATAATTAAAGTAAAATTCGTTTTTTAGTTGCTTTGAAATAAATAAATAGTCAATTGAGTTGACAAACAAGTGACGTCACATTTTACTATTGTCATACAAAATCTATGGGGAATGGCGTTTTGACAGCTCATAAAGGCTCATACACATGAAAATATGATCATTTGCACGATCTGAGGGCTAATTCACGTAATTTCATGACGCGCCGATGAAGTTGTAGTTAAGTTCAAGTTTGAGTGATGAAAGGTATTCTTGTAATCTTTGAACTGCGCGTAAGCGGCGCGTGAACTGCACGTCAACTGTACGACAACCAAACTCTACCAAACTTACTAATGGTGTAGCCACATGAGAGAAAAAATATCGATCGATTACATTTCAATGAATATGACGTTATTATAATATTAAAATAATACCCCAGTACAGAATTTAATGCTTTATAACTGTCATTTTGAGACATCAAACGAATAGTAGAATACCGATCATGTTGGGTCCCGAAGCACGCACCAAAAACTCGCAACAGTAGAATGCCGTTATTGCGCTCGCGTGACGCGAACTTGACGCGAGCGTGTCTGACAGCGGTAGAGAATACAAAAAGCGTTCTTTTATCGCAACTTAACTGCAACTGCACTGCAACAGCACTTCTTTAGTTACGTGAATTAGCCCACTGATCACTTTATCCATATCGCCGACGCGTATCATGTTCGCCTATCCGGACGGGTGATGATACGCAGTCTTTATACGCCACTCGCACATTTAACTAAAAACGCCAAATACGTAAAAAGAGACCTAAACCCACCTACACCTATACTTTTAATAACTCTGCAAGCCAACTTTACTGCATTAGTTGTGACCGGGTATTTAAAACCAAATTCGGTCTGGCGAGTCATATTACACACGCAAGGAAATAGTTTTTATAATGGGTCCCCGTTATCGAAATCGATAAGGAGGACTATACTATACGCCACTCGCGTAATTCGCGTCCAAATAGGGCTTAAAAACCTATAGATTAAAAAATGGAAAGTGCTCACACAGCTATCTGCGTGTCACTATTTGTTGTATTATTTTACATAGGCCTACTGTCCACGTAGACCGCACGTCATGGACACGCTATCTTCAATTGACGATTGCTTGCATCTTACATAGAAACAATCAAAACAGACGTGCTTTTGCGATCCTACTTAAAAGAAAACTCAGACGTTTTGTAGCATGATTGACGACTGCATGACGATAACGTGGGCATAACAAATGCAAAATACGCCTATCGTCATTTGTAGGTTGCATGCATTCGTCAAATGACGCGCCCGTCGACAGTGAACCATATTCTTCCGCATTTTAATCCTTTAAACGAGCAATTCTCTTGTAAGTATGTGAATCTCGGAAACGGCTCCAACCATTTTCATGAAATTTAGTATGCAGTTACGGGGGCGATAAATCGATCTAGCTAGGTTTCATTTTTAAAAAACACGAAAAAAAGTACTGGTCGCCCAGATATTAATGGGAATAAATATGATTACCACCAAAAAATACTTACTAAATACCAAATGTAGTAAATGATTACCAAAACTAAATACCAAATGTAAATGATCACCAAATGTTAGTGTGTAAAATAACCTTAATCTTTTTGACCCTTAAGTCCCCCCTGGGCGGATCCGACATGGTTAGGGTAGGTTAGAACTGTGACCCTCTACGCACTAGACGAGAGAGCGGAGCGAGCGTGCCGCGGCAGCGGCCGCCGAGTGCCAGAAACAAATCGCTTTTATATCTACAATACTTTAGGAAACACAATTTTGGTGATCATTTTCTATTTTTAGTTTTTATTTGATTTACTATTTTTGGTGATAAGCTGCGTTGGCACTTACACTGGTTTTTTTTCTGTTCAGTGGTGGATTTAGTATTGAATAAATGATGAAAACTTTCTATTCTTTGGGGAACCAGATTCATTTTTCTTTCCTTCACCGATGCCAGTGATGACCAAGATATACTTAGAAAGAATTGAAAACAAAAAATACCAGCTTTTTTAACACATTTCTATTTTAATATTTATATGTCTAACTATAAGTTTTCACGGTGTTGCAAAGTTAAAAAGTGCTCTTATCATATCCAAGCTTGCAAGGAGGATCCTTCTTTTTTTCACACATTTTTCAGCATGGACACATCATCTTTTTACCATTGGTACTATCACTACATATTATAAATTAAAATTGAGTTTTGTTCGGGCTAACGGAACTACCTGGTCCAAATTCTTTTGCTAATGGGAAGCTACTATATCTCTGAGTGCTATAGGCGAGCTAGTTTTAGGGTTCCGTACCCAAAGGGTAAAAACTGGATCCTATTACTAAGACTCCACTGTCCGTCTGTTTGGCTGTCTGTCTGTCTGTCTGTCGCCAGGCTGTATCTCATGAACCGTGATAGCTAGACAGTTGAAATTTTCACAGATGTATTTCTGTTGCCGCTATATATTACAACAAATAAACTAAAAACAGAATAAAATAAATATTTAAGGGGGGCTCCCATACAACAAACGTGTTTTTTGCCGTTTTTTTTCTCCATGTCTAATGTTGTATAGATAATGGCACGGGAACCCTTCGTGCGCGAGTCCGACTCGCACTTGGCCAGTTTTATTATATAATTAGGGATCCGTAAATAAATTCACGCGGACAAATTCGCGAGCAAAAGCTAGTATCATTCCTTTTATTCTTTGAATTGAAGAACAATCTTTTACAAGAGGTATTGTGTTACCCAGTAACTGGGTTGTGGAGGTCAGATAGGCAGTCGCTCCATGTAAGATACTGATATTCAGCCACATACGGTTAAACTGGAACCGAATTCCCTCCGTGCCTCGGAAAGCACGTAAAGCCGTTGGTCCTGGCTGTCATTTGTAGATCTTTAGCAGTCGTTATGGGTAGTCAGAAGCCAGAAAGTCTGACAACCAGTCTTACCAAGGGGTATCGTGTTACCCAGTTACTGGGTTGTGGAGGTCCGATAGGCAGTCGCTCCATGTAAAACACTGGTATTCAGCTGCATCCGGTTAGACTGGAAGCCGACCCCAATATAGTTGAGAAAAGGCTAGGCAGGTGATGATGAAGGTTAAACTGGAAGCCGAACCTGGATATCTTCTAATATATAAAAATCTCGTGTCATAGTGTTTGTTATCGTATTCCTCGAAAACGGATTGACCGATTTTTAGGAAATTTTAGGTCTGAGAATAGAACGTAGGCTTAATTTATGTGGTAAAACAACAACAACACAGGCGGGGTCGCGGTAGACCAAGGAGAAGATGGCGGGACGACTTGGATGACTTGCAAATTGGCGGGATGAGGCACAACATCGAGAGAAATGGAGGGAAGGGGGGGAGGCCTTATCCCAGGAGTGGGACAGCAACGGCTAGCAAAAAAAAGCAACGTTTTTTAGTATATGGATTGGTGATCAAATTATGGTGTTATCATTTGACTGCTTCGTTAATCTTGTGGTCGAAAGTGCGATTGCTCGGCGTGAGTTCCTGGGTTCGATTCCCAGGTTGGGCAGTGTTTTTAGGTTTTTCCATTAGCAATTTCTTAGCAGTAGTCCGTAGTTTGGAAGTTGGCTGTGTAACACCCCCGTGCCTCTGAAAGCACGTAAAGCCGTTGGTCCAGTGCCTGAACTCTCTTTGGCCGTGCCGGATTGCAGTCCAAAGGGAGTGAGAATTAGGAAAGAGGGAGTGCACTTTTGTTCACACACTATTGTGTACTATTATCTGCTCACTTGGCTGGTCTTCATTGATATTGACTGCCGTGACTTGACGGAAATTTGATCAGGAAGTATCTATACTGGTGTTATAAATCTCACCACCCCATTCCTACCCGTGGGTGTCACAAAAGGCGACAGAGGGGTATTGACTAGAAGATAGGCAGCAGCGTCCTTCTGAATACCAAAACACCTACTGCGATCGCCAACATGCATCGGCCAAGCATGGCGATTACGGCTGATACCGTCCTTGGGGTAGACCTGTACTCAGTAGTGGGCGTCTAAAGGTTGACATGATAATGATGATGATGATTATAAATGAGTAGAGTTAGTATGTTTTGTTTCATTGAACGCGCCAATTCTGAAAATCTGATTCTGATAATTTCTTTGATATAGGCTATATATTTGCGCCAGCTGCATCCAGTTACCCAGAAACTGGGTTCTGGAGGTCAGATAGACAGTCGCTCCATGTAAAACACTGGTATTCAGCTGCATCCAGTTAGACTGGAAGCCGACCCCAATGTAGTTGGGAAAAGGCTAGGCAGATGATGACGCTATATTTTATTAGCAAAAATATGGGGATTTGATAGAAAATTCAGGAGGGCAAAAAGCTATTATACACTCGGCGTCACAAAAATCGCACCTCTTTAAGAATTCCCTTCAAAGTCATTTTAACCCTATTAATCAATGGTATACATATGACTATAAGGTATAATTGGAAAGGCAATTTATTTAAATTTCAGAATAAATCAATGGATTTGGTTTTTTGTTTACCAGGGAATAAAAAAAAGCAAGCTAATGTAAATGATTAAAAAGTTAAATTTTATTTTATCAGCAAAAATTACAACAAAGTCCTTAAAACTAACTTAAAACCTAGTGTCACCCCCCCTAGCCCTGATGACTGCTTCCATGCGTTCTCTCATGGACCTTATTAATGTGACAACAGTCTCTTGTGGAATGTTGTCCCATTCTGCAACGACGGCATCTTGAAGGTCTTGGAGAGTGGTAGGGGCAGGATTTCGTGCCCGTACTCGCCGTTTCAGTTCATCCCAAAGGTGCTCAATAGGGTTCAGGTCTGGACTTCGCGCCGGCCAGCGCATAACAGGGATGCCAACTTCTTGCAGGTAGTCTCTTACAATTAAAGCGGTGTGACAACGGGCGTTATCGTGCATTAACGTGAACCCACTGCCAACAAAACCCGCATAAGGGACAACCTGCTCCTCTAAGATCTCTGTTATGTACCGAGCAGCAGTCAGCGACCCTTGCCCGCGAGCACTTCCAGTCCGAGAAACACACACAAGGTTCGTTTTACCGTCGATTGACATGCCGCCCCAGAACATGCACGAGCCACCCCCGTATTCCACTGTCTCTTGAATACAGGCTTGTGCGAATCGTTCCCCTTGCCTCCTATACACTCTTCGACGCCTGTCGTTGCAGAAAAGACACACCCTCGTCTCATCCGAGAAGAGCACAGCCCTCCATTGGTCTATTGTCCAATCCACATGGTCACGGGCAAATTGCAACCGGTCTCTCCTATGCTGTGCAGTCAATTTGGGCCCTGTAGCAGCCCTATGAGCTGCAATTTTCTTCTCCCGCATTCTTCTTCTAATCGTGGAGACGCTTACAGAAGTTCTGCGAGCTGATCGCAGTTGTTGTTGCAGCTCAACAGCATTGGAGAACCGATTACGTAAAGACGTCGAAACAATGAAGCGATCGTCTCTTTCGGATGTGCACCGTTGTCTTCCAGATCCACGTCTTCGGATATAGCCACCAGTCTCTTGGAAACGTTGGAACACTCGTCGAACGGCAAAACGACTCAAGTTCAGTTGCCGAGCAACATCACATTGCCGCATCCCTGATTGCAGTAGTGCAATGACTTGAGCGGCTTCATCTGCAGTGGTATCCATCTTCTGGGGTATTTTTCTTGCTGTAGCTGTTCACGTGTGTTCACTTCAAAGGTTGAATAGCGAATGACCCACATTTAACCCGGGTCGCCCGTTTTATACCCTTGTAGGGAGGTGCAATTAGTGGCCGTTGTAATGCGTATTTTGACAACATTTTTTTGAACGTTACGTGCTAATGAGATCTGTTGTGTTTAGGAATTCTAACTGTTGTTAATTTAAAGGTCGTTAAACATACTTTTAATTGATACCAATATTAATTGGGTTTAATGTATTCGTTACTGGCGGGACATGTTTTAAACTTATTTTCGAAAAGGTGCGATTTTTGTGACGCCGAGTGTATTTATTTTTATTGCAATTCTGATGTGCACGAACTAAACTTATATCTCCTTCTCTTTAAAGAAACAATAAAGAGAAAGAAGAAGCGTAGCCGACAATTAAAGTTGATCTAAAATATTCATACAATTATAGTTGTCATGTCAGAACGTATTGATTAAAAACACGGCAATGTTCAAGAAAAAACTAATTTGACATCTCTAACTTAGTTCTTATCTGTCGCTCTCCTTTTCTTCAGCTGCCTGGCAGTAAGAGATGCCAATCGTCTAATTTTAGTTAAGTTCGTGAACAAGAGAACCGGCGTCAATTATCAGTTATAGGTAACTTTAAGACTACGCGATGCTGCTGACTCTTCTTAATTTTTTTCTGACAACCTTTTGTCGTGTTTTTGAAACCGCACGAGAAGGCAAGAGATCTATGCTTTCGGAGAATCATGTCATTTTTTGTGTACTCGATCCTAAGGCGCATCACACACCAATTATTTGAAGTAATAACTGCACTACAGCTTAGAGAAACTGTTATATGGTAGATGTAAGGATATAAATAAAAAAAATCAAGCTATGCATCACACAATACGTTTATCGTACACCTAAGTTTATTTAAACTAGCGAATAGAACTCGGTTTTACTCGCCTTTCTTGACTTTCTGGCCGATTCCTAAATTGTTGTCCGCACCTCGAAAAGCACGTAAACCTGTTGGTCCCGTTGGCTGTCATTAGTAGATCTTTGACAGTCGTTATGGGTAGTCAGAAGCCAGAAAGTCTGGCAACCAATCTTACCAAAGGGTATTGTGCTACCCATTCTGGGTTGTGGAGGCAGACAGGCAGTCGCTCCATGTAAAACACTGGTATTCAGCTGTATCCGGTTAGGCTGGAAGCCGACCCCAATATAGTTGGGATAGGGCTGGGCAGGATGATAGATAGCAGACGGCAGTAAAGAACGGATCTTTATTTCCACTCAGACCAAGGGCGTCGCCAGGACTCGCCAGCTGATGGCCTAGGGGGGGGGGCAAGTTAATATTTGGTGGATAGGAAAAGTATGAATTTTAAATACAGTCAAAGGCACTTGAACCTTTTGGAATCTCTAGGGGGGGGGGGCAGCTAATAAAAATAGGAAAAGTATTTACCCCCCCCCCCCCCCCCCCCCCCTTGGCGACGCCCTTGCTGCCCTTGCTTGGCGAGTAAAATTCATGTTATGATGTCTTTGGCTTGTGATGCGCCTTCCATCATTTTTCAGCGAGCCACGGAACTTTAACAAGAAGAAATAAGGTAAGTTACACACATGGAACCTTTAAACAAACTACTTAATCGCTTTGATAATGATATTTGTGACATTTTAATTTAAAAGCCTTTTTAACTTTGCAATACTCTCTGTGTCTGCATGTGTATTTTTAAGATATTTGACTCGAACATTTTTAACTTGAATACTTGAAACTATATTGAATAGAACCTATCCGCCATTGAAACTTATAACCTACTTATTCTGTGACTACATAAAACCAATAAACACATAAAAAAACTTAACCTACGTTAAATTAAACTATGAAAAAGCGGCAATAGTTCAACGGGCGATAAAGAAACGCGGGATTCAAAAGCATCACCATGAAATTACCATTATTAAATATGGAATTTATAGCTAGATTGCTAAAAAGAAGTTGACTGTCACGGGACGCCCTGCAGATGTCATCTCAGTGAATATTTCAATTTTAAATTAATTCAAACACAATAATAACAAGGCGTGCGCATGAAAGAGCGTCATGCCGTTGCCGTGATGTCAAACTTGGTCAATTTTACTGCCAAAGTGCCAGTACAAATATAACACGTGACGATGACGAGGCTAGAGTGTTAGTTGTCACTGTGTACTGTGAATTAACCACAAATCCGCGCTGGGCCTACGTGGTAGACTACGACCCTAAATGCCTGTCCAGACGCGCTTCAATTTATATTGCGTCCAGATACCGCGTTTTACGCGCGTTTTTACACTATGAGGGATTCACTGCCAGTTATAAACACGGACTCGGATACAGCGGTTGTGTTGTGACTTGCATACCGTCGATGGAAACATTGTAAACGAAGAGAAAGTAGACGATTTAACGTGCAATAGTTTCGTATTGAAGTTATCACGCTCCATATTCAGCCTCTAAGAGAAGAGGCCTGTGTCCCAGCAGTGGGGACGTTTTAGGAAATGATCCCCCCTACTTACGTTGAGTCAAGAATTTTCGGTTTCATATAAGCTGATTTTATAGGTTCAAATTCCATCCGTTGCACTATTGACGTGAAACCACTCGTAGTAGCTTCAAGCTTACTTGGGGGTTGAAAGGTCTACTAGTCATGTGCAAATCACATTGCTAGTAGTCTAAAATTATTTAACTACTTTTACCCATGAATAATGATACTTCTTAACCTGAATAATTGAATCTATTTATCCATTAAAGCGAACGCGTACTGCAAGTTTATTCCGGACGATAATCGCAAAATCGTGCTGTGATAAACTGCATCACGAGTACGCCCCTGTTAAGGGCATTTATAATTTTGAACGATGACTTATAATTCTCTTAACTTAAAAAAATCTGAACCTGCAGGTAGAGGTACCTACATTTTTAATTGAGCAAACATGCATACTAAATAGTGTACGAGTGACTTTTTAAAGTTACGTTCGATTATACGTTAATGGATCTAGCTAAACTCTAGCGTATTTTACGATCGAACACGTATTTTTAACACATCATGCCAGCATTTAACAGTTTATTTCTGAAAGACTTCATTTCGAATCTATAATACATACGTCTTGTTACTTTGCGGTTATATTGGCGTTCATTATATCCTCAAATATTCATTGATACTTAGGATGCTCCAACAATTGGGCCAGTGACCTTTCTGGGGTGTGATTCTGTAAGACCTTATTCTAAACTTCGAATCTGAATCCGCTGTGAGTTTCTTGATTGGCATTCTAAAAATTCAGTTGATAATTCGAATTTACACTAGCGCCACCCTTGCGAGCTTGTCACCGAGTTGAACTAAATTGACAAGAAGATTTTGACAGAAAAAGTATGAGATGACGTAAGAAGTGGCATTATGTAAGGTAATTTCCCCGTCACTTCGACGCTCACTTCGCACGCGAACCCGATTCAAAGTGTCAAATATATCAAGGTCATTTTGAACCTTATGCGAAGTGAGAGTGAATAGCGATGTGAGATGCGAGTTGGTGTTCGAATTTTACAGAATCGACCTACTGAGGGTAGTCTTCCATAAAATCGGTTGTGGAGGATCATAGTGTGATGTTGTTACTACGAAAATTAATCCTACTGTAGCATAGGGTCCTCCAAGGAAATAGGAGATGTTTTCTAACCACACGGATAATATCCTTGCGGAGCAAAGTCCAGGCTTTTGTCTCTAGGCATCAGACTAATTTATTAATATATTACTTACCTAAACTTTTGAATGATTTTGACCTATTTTATTCCTTAACTCCTTTTATCTATCTTTGATATGTTTACTGCGAAAATTTATGTATACCTTTACTTTTAAATGCTGTCGATAGCCATATGCCTTACGTCGATATTCGCTTTTCTATAAAATGAACGAAATCAAAGTGTGAATTCGTCAAAAAACACTCAATGAACATTCTTGTATCCCTAACATCGAGAATAATACCAAGTGACCAAAAATGCACGCCCGTCCTCAAGAAGATAACCCTAATATAAGAAGACATAGACAAGAAGGAGATAATGAGATGTGCTCGTTTGTTGTAGGAACGGACGAGGACGTGCCCAAACGCAGGAAAAGGAAAAAGAAATCGGACGAAAGCGCGACCCCAGAGCGCGTAGAGCACAGAGTCAACCTAACCGCCATACTACAATACTCCAACGCGAGCCCTTTCAGGGACAAAACGATCCGAGGATTCTCCTGCCTCTACTGCGCAAAAGCTTTCCCAGATATATACGCACTACGCGAACACACCGCTCAGCAAACGGAAAAAGACAAAATAAACACTATTATAGACTACAAATTAAGTTATAACCCCATTAAAGTAGATATTACTGACCTGCACTGCACTGTATGCAATCTAGAAATGAGAGACCTTAACGATCTCAAGGACCATCTCGTAGCTACACATAACAAGACTATTTACAAGCACATTAAAGACATTATTCTACCGTTCCGTTTAGAAGACGGACGCAATTTTACCTGCGTCGTCTGTTCCGTAGTACACATATCTTTTAAGAACCTCTATCACCATATGAGCAGTCACTACAGGAATTACTGCTGTAAGAAATGTGGGGCTGGGTATATAACCATTGCAGCTTTAAGAAAACACGGTAAGACCCACGCTCAAGGTATATTCCCTTGTGATTTTTGCGACAAATCTTATACCTCTTTGACTAAGAAACGCAATCACGAGAAGGGTGTTCACACAGGCGGTTGGCTGAGGAATAAATGTCCTCACTGTCCTGAAATTTTTGTCAGCTACTACGATAGAAGCGAGCATCTTGTCAAAGTTCATAATCAAGCTCCGGTAATATATCCTTGCAATGCATGTAACAAGACTTATAAGAAGAAATTTGAACTGAACAGGCATATTAAGCATCATCACTTGCAACAGAGGAGTTTCTTATGCGACAAATGTAATGCGAAATTCTTTTCCAAGCGCGGTCTTGCCGACCACTTGTCAAGACATACGGGAGGCGAAGCATGCGCCTGCGATATCTGTGGCAAGGCTTTCTCAAGACCGCGAACTTTGAAAGAGCATATGAAAATACACGAAGACGACAAGAGATTCCAGTGTGAGATTTGTCACAAAACGTTTATGCAAAAGTGTAGTTTGAAGAGTCACGTACGCTTGCATCAAGACGATTTAGACATTTTTAAAGAGTTTGACGATGTTAAGCATCTCATTGATAATAGAGAGCTTACTTTGAAGCAGATAGCTGCTGAAAGTAAAATCAAAGCTCAGGCGGAGAAGGCTAAAGAAGAAAAGGAGTTCGAATAGTGTTAGTTTGTTAAAACTAGTGGTTTTGGGACATTCCGCAACCGAAAGGACGTAATTTTTAGTATTTAGAAGATAATGTTCAGTTCCCATTTAAAGATATCCAAGTTTTGTTTTTGATCTTGGTGAGTTTTGTAATAACAATCGTTTTAGAATTACACCTTGACATTAAGGAAATTGACATCTATTTTTGATGATTATTGGCCAAATATTCGAATGCTATGCTAACATTTTAAGATGCCGTTGACTCGTGCTGTCATAGTCACCTTGATATAAAGTGATAGAGACAGCACAAGAATTAACGGCGTCTTAAAATTGAATAGCGTTTGAGTATTTGTCCATTAGGTTCATATTTGCACGATAGTCGTCACGTCACATTGTGCGAAAGACACATGGATTTTTTTTCTTATAATATATTAAATGATAATTAATTTCCTTCTACATATTATATTTATTCAAATAGATATTGAAAATTATGTTTTTTTTTTTCGATTTCTCATTATTTACTCATATTGATATTTTTAATTTAGTACGGAAAGTACTAAAAGAATTAATAATTATAGTTTTTTTTACACTATTGGAGATATTGTTAACGGCATACCTCAGCAACGCGTTTAAATGAATTTTGTATTTTGCCATAAATAGCGTAAAGCCGACAAAAAATCTAGAAAGAAAAAAAAGCCGTTATTCTGAAAAACTACGCCTAACTTGCGTAAGTCGATCCTCGAATTTACAATCTTATGAAATAATGCAAATTGAACACAAAACCCCGGTAACTATGGTGCTTTTCGCAATAACCCAGAAGCCTTACTTCCTGTAAGAACCCAACTGATACCTTAGAGTACAGTCACAAACGAAATGTTCCACATGTATTTGTATATAGACAGCATCATCAACTAGGAACCCTCCCCCCCTTCTAATATATTTTAACGCGTTAGGGGGGGGGGGGGGCATTGATGCAGCTGTCTGTAAATTGTTCAAGGTATAGATATAGTATTTCAAATAAACTATTATTATATTTCAATGTTTTTGCTTTTTATTTAAGTACCGCGGCCCGCTCCAGCTGCGCACGAGTGCAATTGTTTTTTTAAATGTCCTGGCAATACCGAGCACGATAAGAAAAAAAATATCCAATTTGGTGTGGTCATTCGAAAGTTAGTACAGATATTTCGGCGACTTTGTTTTATATTATGTGAGGATTCGCATACGAGACCTTTCAGTTTTTTCTCTGGATTGCCTTTGTCTATAGACAGTGATATCTAATTACTTACCATTACGTGGGCTTAATGGATGATTACAATCGTCGGATAGAAAGGTCTGAACATTGCACAAAATAAAAATTAATTATTAATAAATGGCCGTCGCAGCTTGTAAAGTACTAGAAGTTGATTTATTTATTGGCTTACCTACACCGATGCAAGAAAAAGTTACTAATAATACAAGTTAGGTTTAGACTAAGTGTACAATCTGAAGCTGTAAACACAAACTTAAATTAAATTAGACTAAAATAGTACAAGAACCCAATCAATAATAAAAGCAAAACAGGAAACAATATTTTTTTTAAACATAAAAGTTAGGTTTAATCTAGGTACGTACTTGGGTGGACCTGGCGCTTGAATTGTTGAAGTGAAGACAAGTGCAACAAATATCTACATAATATGTAGATCACGATGAAAAGATCCATATAGTCTGTAGTCTTGGAATAGAGGAAACCCAAACATTCCGAACATACACATTTCCACTATTAATATTATTCATAAGTAACTCTCGTATGTTACCACATTACGGCAAAACCACAACAGACCGTTATCAAATCTGATAAAAAGGTAGCTTCAGATCTGGATAAGAGTTCAAATCTCCAATTAGCAGACACACTAGTAAAACAATGACAGTATGACTTGAAGTTGTCAATAGTCAAGCAGATAAAGACATGAGTCTACTTCTTCTCAATAGTCAAGCAGATAAAGACATGAGTCTACTTCTTCTACCCGTGAGTTCTACTCACTCTACGATAAACGCATTCCCGCGGATGAAGTTGCAGAAACGCTATGATGATTATGTTTTGACTACCTAAAAATTGCAAGCTATGGCATATAGGTGGCAGAGGAATATTGACCAAAGGATGGGCAGCAGCGTCCTTCTGAGTAACATAACACCTACTGCGATCGCTAACATGCATCGGCCAACCATGGCGATTACGTTTGAACCCCCTTGGGAGGCCTATGCGTAACAGTGGGTGTCTTTAGGTTGACATGATGATGATTGCATAAATATAACGGTTGTAAAAATGCACTTAACGAAACCAAAATGACTTTGCGACATTTTCTCTGTACAGGACCAATACCTGTGAACGCTCTGGTTACGTAACTGAAGGTTGAAATTAGAACTTACAGTTTTACGTTTCTTTTTATGTGTTACTAGCGACCCGCCCCGGCTTCGCACGGGTGTACCTAATATAGATCAACCTATATGTAGAAACCTTTCTCTTGAACCACTATCTATTGCTGAAAACTGCATTAAAATTCTTTGCGTAGTCTAAGTGATCAAGATTTAAGTGTACAGACAGTGTAAACGACTTTGTTTTATAAGGTACAGGCGCCAATGAAGGCCCGCTTAATTTCAAAACCTCGTAAAATCTTGCAGTTAAGTAAAGTAAAGAAAAAAGATAATGGAAGTTGTAATATATTTATTTGAGAAACAAGATATCTAAAAAAGTAGTACAGTTTTTGGCATTTTAACACAAATGTAAACACTTTTTAGAAACTTGTTATTGGGCTATCTTGGGAAGCTGGTCGCTGAAGATGGCCCGAAAAATATTAATGAAAGTATATGCATTATAAACTCTTAAACACTTTTAACATAAAACATCGAAATAAAAACACATACTTCCCATAACATTATTCATAAAAGGTAAAAAAATCAACCAAAAATTTAAATGTGGGCTATCTTAAATCTATCAAAATGAAAATCAACTATAAAATAAAAACAAACCACTAAATAAAATAAAATTTAACTTCGAGATCAATATTGAAAGTAACTTATCAAAAATAAAAATAAATCAGATTTTTTTTCTAAAATTTATTTTTTTGATGTCATTCATTATGGGAATTATACTATGGGCCATGATAGGAAATTACACCCGGGTTGAGTATAATCTCGTAAAAATACAAAAAAAGGAAATAAAATAATAACACTCACCTGTAATTCGCTTATAAATAGATTAAATATGAATTTTCACATTTTAGAGCAAAGAGATTTGTTTTAAATTCGTTAATTTTCAAAAGGATTTAGATAATGCAGGTAATAAAAAGTGTATCGTCTTGACATGAACAAGCAAACTGCCATCAGTCTCCAAAATGGCGACGCGCCGGTAATGAAACACACTTGCACTATTGTCTATAGTACCAATAGCATACACCCACGAAATTTCAAATGTTTCGAATAATCATAACTGTATTTTTTTAAATGTGGGCTATCCTAGGAGCCGGGCCATCTTCGGCGACACTACCTTACTATGTAAAGATACCGTGAAGCGTACCTACTGTAATCAAAAGCTCTTAAATCTAAGCCTTATATGATATATTATGAACGTCTACCGCTTCTACTCAAACCCCACGTGTCCACAACTGCCAAGCTGCTAGATTTAATACTAAGAAGACCTGATCCGCGTGTGAAAGAATTATTTTTCTTTTATAGGCGATACCGGAGCAACCAAAAAACACCGCAAACGCGCTGTTAAGGAGGAAACAGACGATGAGGCATTAAGTCGTTTAATGTATCGCGAAAAACATCTGCCAGAAATGAAGAAACAGTGGCACAATCTCACCACAATACTCAAGTACTCTAACGCTACGCCTTTCAAGGATAGGAACGATGCAGGGTACGTCTGCGCTTACTGCTTCAAGACGTATCCTAATCCTGATGTTTTAAGGGACCACACGCACAACGACCACGCAAAAGAAAAACCCTCCTACAAAGCCGGCACAGGCATGTCTAGCTTTGTTGCTCTTTTAGATGTAGTCGACCTTAAATGCACGCTCTGCGAACAGCCAATGGAAACCCTTCAAACTCTAACCGAACATTTAGTCTCTGTACACGATAAAAAATACTACCTCGGAGTCACAGACTACTTCCAACCGTTCAAGTTGTCCAACGAACAGCAGATGAACTGTTGCCTCTGCAACGAAGTGTTTCACACCATGAAACTGCTGATGCAGCATATGAATAACCACTATAGGAACTTTATCTGCACTACCTGTGGTGCTGGTTTCGTCAACTCTTTTCGACTCAACAGACATGAGACAACACATAGCAAGAAAAAGACCAGCTACCCTTGCCGACATTGTGGCCAAGTGTTTGCCGCAGAATCTAAGAAGAAAGCTCACGTAAACACAGAACACAAAGGCATAGCTGGTGACAGTGTTTGTCAGATTTGCAAGGCTCGCTTCAAGAATTACTACCAAAAGACGAGGCATATGATTCAAGTTCATAACGTTGAAGGAATTAAATGCGATCTTTGCGAGAAGAAGTTCAATCTAAAATCGAATTTGATGCTCCATATGCGAAGTGTCCATTTAAAAGAGAGACCATACGAATGTTCTGTATGCAGCATGGGTTTCTTCATCAAAAGGCATATGCTAGGACATTATATGGCAACTCATACCAACGAGAGGAAGTTTAAATGTGAGGTTTGTGGGAAAGCGTATGCGACGCAGAATAGTAAGCGGAAACATATGAAGAAGAATCATGGGATTTCTTTAACTAAGAATAATATGATGATGCCAAATATGGCGAAGTAGATTTACGAACTTGATGATAATAATGTCGTAATCTTACCAAGTATTAGATGCAATAATTTGTGACTTCAGTTCATTATACGTTATCTGAACTTCGTTGCGATGGCCAAGCACGGCAGGATAGACAACAAGCTTGTTGAAAGCCGAATAAATACCATTGCCGACTGATGAGGATCTGATACAAATTGTTCCGACAGTAACGGCAATGACTTAATCATTGCGAAAAAGTGATGAAGCTTAAAAGTCATCACTCATGTAACAGCACAGCTGCTCGCTATTGAATTTTTCGAGGCATCTGGCCGGGCCGTGGCCATGAAGGAGCGGTGACTAATAGCAGTCAATGATGGCGGGCGCAACAAAGATGGCTTTGAAATATTGCCATACGGCCCCAGAAGGAAATTGTTAATCTACTTTTAAACACATTACAAAAAAGTAGTTAATTTTCTTCTTTAAACGTAAGCCCGCTATGAGGGAAATTCTATGAAGTATGTTAAGTAAGAAAACGTTAGTTTGCAACAGTAATGCTTGCAATGTGATTATATACAGCATTTAATAGTCCTATCTGTATGTACTGGTGATCTTTGTATGTTAGGCTTAAATTATTATATTTATGATGAATCTTAATTTACATTTTTATTTGTTTTCCTATGACGATAATGGACTATCAGAAAAAAGGTTCAAAGGGGTGACAAAGTTTAAAATTCGTTCATTGTTTAACCTCATTGAATGTTGAGTTTTGAAAAAACTCTTGTTACCGAGTTTTGAGTAAATCACATCACACAATACAATTTCTCCAGACCATCAACTAAATCCCCAAACCCTGTTTGAAAATAGTTTTTAGTAGAGTCTACTTTAATTTGCGGCATCTCCCACGATGAGTATCAATGTTTGTTTACCCTGGTATCCATAAAAATACAAAAACGAAGACAAGTAGCTACTATTCGCGGCTGACGTAAAGAAGATTTTAATTATAACTTTTGTTTGTAGGTCTCGGCTGCGATAAAGAAATTAATTTAAAACCAGCAGTAAGTAAAATATTGAAAGGACTCAAAAAGTCAAGATCTGCCAAAGCGATCGGTAAAAAAGTCGATGATTGGAGTGTTACTTTCTCTAAGAAAACTAACAATCAGGCATTCAAAGATTACATATTAAAGGTTGGTGGATCACTTAAAGAAGAGACGAGAGAGATAGACAAACATTTGCATAATATTCGTAACATACTCCTACACTCTAATGCTACTCCCATCAAAAGGCACACAGGGAATGATTATATATGCGGCTTTTGTCCGGAACACTTCACCATGCCGAGAGACCTCAAGCTGCACACACTACAGAAACATAACAACAAACAAAGAAACACTTTCATGAAAGGCTGTACATTGAATGATTATATCGTAAAACTAGACATCACTGGCCTGAAGTGTGAAATATGCGGACAAGATATTGACAAATTAGAATCATTGATAGATCATTTGCAGTCTAGACACAATCAAATTATGCATAAAGATATCAAAAATCATGTATTGCCTTTTAAATTTGAAGAGGACACTTTAAAATGCGTACTATGCCCAAAAATCTACGACCGCTTCAAGTTGATGCAAGAACATATGAACGTACATTATAACAACTATATCTGTGAAATATGCAGCTCTTCTCACGTTAATAAAAACACCCTTAAAAATCATATGTCTAGGCACAAACAAGGGGATTTCTCTTGTAAGTTCTGTTCAAAAGTATTTGACACAAATGCCAAGAAATTATGCCACGAGAAATTCGTACACATACTCGATCATAAAAGAAATAAATGTCTACATTGCGATGCAAAATTCACTTCTTACACACTGCGTAATGAGCATATGGTGAAAGAACATGGTGCAGAGCCTCGAGTCCTCAAATGTATGGCTTGTGACAAGACATTTAGTAGAAGAGACAGATTAACTCACCACACGAGACGGGATCACTTACTTGAAAGAAAACACGAATGCGAGCACTGTGATATGAAATTTTATGGAAAGGAAGAGTTGAGAAATCACATGTTAAAACATACAGGCGTAAAACAGTACAAATGCGATGTTTGTTCCAAAGCTTTTGGAAGGAGATATACTTTGAAAGAGCATTTGAGAATACATTCCGATGACAGGAGATTTAAATGTGAACAATGTGGACAAGCGTTCGTGCAGAAATGTAGCTGGAAAAGTCATATGCGGTCGCGACATGAACAGCGGGTTTAAGTTATAGAAAAACAATAGCACTTCTGTGGGTATGAATAATGTTAAGTTAAAATTAAAATTGATAGCCATTGGTTTGGTTGTTTTCTAAGATTCGTGTATCATTTCTACACTAGTTGATATATTTTTATTCCTCTGTATTAACTTCTTTCAAAACTGTTACTTTGAGGACGACACAACAGTTGTTAAAAGGATTATTAAGTTTTTTAATATTGCGTGAGTCTACGTGGTTTGAATACCTACTTACTTCGTTCACGTGGAAGTCAAGTATGAAACATAAGATGCTTATTCCACTCGGTAGTAGGTGTAGCTTTCTGTTAGTAAAAGATTTTTGTGCGATATCTGTTTGGTAAGTTTTGAACGGAAAAATACTTTGAAAGAGCATTTAGCGGATGACAGGAGATTCAAATGTTGTTTATACGGGTGAAGCGAATATAGCAAATTGCAAACAATTTGGTTGTTGCAAATATAGGAAAAACAAACTGCGCAGTTTATCTTAAATAGGTAGGTTACACAGTACCTTATACGTTCCTGCTTGATCAGCCTTCATCTACACTAAGAATTTCTTTGGCACATATTGTCCAAAACGCGCGGGGCGATACGCATACGATACTACGACGACGGCCTTGCAATGAGGTTTTCCGCCATATTGTTTCAAAGCTTCAATCTGCACCACTGTCCATATCGATGCTTGATGCGAATAAGCGTCTCACTCGCACTCGTTACGAAGGTAAGTGCGGGAATGAGACAAAAGTAGGGTAATGCAGCCTACCAAATTAATGTTACGAATTCAACGAAATTAAAATCAATAAATCAGCGCAATTAAATGTGAACATTTGAGACAAGCGTTCATGCAAAAATGCAGCTGAAGAAGAAGTCAAATGCGGTCGCGACATTATAAGCTCGTTTAAGTTAGGGAGGGAACACTACTGTTAGTAGTGTTTTGTTGATTTTATAAAGTCAAAACCTCCTAGAAACATTCTAATCTCTGTCATAAGAAGTAAGTTCTACACGGTGATTACTTTATTTTCTCTGTTTGGTACAGAGATAGACTTAGACTAATCTTTGCTTTGAGGATGAGACATCCGTTGTGAAGTTTAGAATTTATCAATAAATAAAATACTATTGCACGAATCCATATGGTTGAGCTTGCTCTATTTGAATATATTAAGAATCTCCCCCGCTGTCTCGCGGTATACCTACATGATTTGAGCAACTTCTAAGTCGTCATCCAATATTATAATTGTCTACTGATACTTTTTTACAAACCGTATAAATTATCCAAATAGATCAACACTCATTGGTCGCAGTTGATAAATCGAGAATTTTAATTTAAACTTTTGTTTGTAGGTCTCCGCTGCGACAAAGATCTTAAATTAATACCTGATGTAAGTAAAATATTGAACTCACTCAAAGAACCGAGATCTTCAAGAGCACAAACAAGTAAACATACTTTCCAAGCAGACAGAAGCGAAATAAAAAAACATTTGCATAATATTCGTACCATACTCTTACATTCCAATGCAACTCCTATCAAAACTCACACAGGATATGGCTATGTGTGCGGGTTCTGTCCAGATTACTTCACGTTACCGACAGATCTAAAGCTTCATACCCTACAAGAACATGACACCAAAGCTAAAACCACTTTTATGAAAGCCAGCCCTTTGATTACCTTCTGCGTTAAGTTAGACATCACCGGTCTAAACTGTGAAATATGCGGACTAGACATAGATGATTTAGAGTCACTGATGAATCATTTACAATTTCAACACAATAAAATTATACATAGAGATATCAAAAACCAAATTTTGCCATTTAAATTTGATGGAGACAAGTTGAAGTGTGTGCTGTGCCCGAAAGTATACGAACACTTTAAACTGCTACTGGAACACATGAATGTTCACTATAAAAATTATATCTGTGAAATATGCAGCTCTCCTTTTGTTAATATAAAAACTCTGAACGGCCATATGTCTAGGCACAAACAAGGAGATTTCTCTTGTAAGTTCTGTTCTAAAGTGTTTGACACAAATGTCAAGAAATCTTGCCACGAAAAACTCGTGCACATGATTGACAATAAAAAGAATAAATGTCCACATTGCGATGAAAAATTCCTTACTTACATACAGAGAAATGCACATATGGTGAAAGAGCATGGTACAGAGCCTCGCATCTTAAAATGTATGGCCTGTGACAGGACGTTTCCTTCCAGAGACAGATTGACTCACCACACTAAACGAGATCACTTACTCGAAAGGAAACACGAATGCGAGCACTGCGACAGCAAGTTCTATAGAAAGAAACACCTGGACGTACACATGTTAAAACATACAGGCATAAAACCGTTCAAATGCAATGTCTGTTTGAAAGCTTTTGGACGTCAAGATCATTACAAGGATCATATGAGAATACATACGGAGGACAGGAGATGGAGGTGTGAACAGTGTGGACAAGCATACGTGCAAAAATCCAGCTGGAGAAATCATATGCGGTCGAAACATGATGAAGAAGTTTAGGAGTGTTTTTGTGCTATCATCCTTGAAACACCGAGTATATGTGGACATCTGTATTCAAAGGAACCACTCCTGCGCTAATTACGTCATGCAACTTCTTGGTTTGTTTCTTGAAACTCGAGAAATCGGAAGCAAGCTAACAAATCTTGGCGTCTTAGTCATATTTTTTTTGCATTTTCATGTTGTATAGAAGATGTTACACGATTAGTTACATATATGAATCCTGCTAGGTTACAGTAATTCATAAATAATTTAAAATTAAAGTTACAATACGTATGCCTATAATATAATTTAGTGATAGATGATGTGTTGTTTCTCTTACGTCGTGCTGCCGCCTGCTTTACGTAGGGTCATCACCACTTTCCCTCCTCCCG
The DNA here is from genome assembly GCA_947361185.1 of Charanyca ferruginea. Classification (NCBI taxonomy): domain Eukaryota; kingdom Metazoa; phylum Arthropoda; class Insecta; order Lepidoptera; family Noctuidae; genus Charanyca; species Charanyca ferruginea. The sequence goes on along the minus strand of OX376080.1, from coordinate 9,251,952 downwards.
CAAACCCTCGTTAACACGCGTAGCCCTGCTGTAGCCATACCGACACTCTAGTACGCTAACAAACTGATAGCAAGATCATCGGTGATCCGTACTGTTTGAAATATTGCTCGCTCCTGTTCGCATGCTCGTTTGTCATCGCCGCGAGCTATGAAGTGTGTAAAGAAATAAAGCAATTGAATAAAATCACCATTAGTGTTCACACAACTGTAGCATGCTGCTGTGATTGGACGACACAAGACGCTTGTTCTCTCGATGCGTTTGGAAACCCTAAAGTTCTTGGGGATTAGCGTTCTAACATTATCTTTCGATAATTAATGATTATTAAAAAACTTTTTGAATGTAACATATGGAATTACTGTTAAAAAAAATACTTAACTGGCATTTCTGTGTAACAATGTTACATGTCATGGATTTTTATTTTCACTAGTACGTATAATTATAAAGTCCTTAAAAAATCCACACATCCCGTTACGACTATTAGGAATTTAATGTATCGGAGATTTAATTCAAACTTTTGTTTGTAGGTCTCGGCTGCGATACAGAAATTAAATTAGAACCAGATGTAAGTAAGATATTAATAAACGCACTCAAAGCGCCGAGATCTACAAAAGCAAAAGAGAAATTTGATTGGACTGTTACAGTCTCGAACAAAAGTACTAATCAGGTTTTTTTCAAAGAAGAAGTATTCAAGGTTCGACCTCTTATAGGCGACAAAAGAGAGATAGACAAACACTTGCAGAACATTCAAAACATTCTCCTACACTCTAATGCTACTCCCATCAGAAGTCACACAGGGAATGGTTATTCGTGCGGCTTCTGTCCAGAGCACTTCACCTTACCGGGAGACCTCAAGCTACACACTCTACAAGAACATGACAGCAAAACTAAAAGCACTTTCATGAAAGGCTACCCATTAAATTCTTACGTCGTTAAAATAGACATCACAGGTCTGAAGTGTGAAATTTGCGGAATATTTATTGATGGATTAGAGCTATTGATGAATCACTTGAAGTCTGAACACGATAAAATCATACATACAGATATTAAAAATCATATATTGCCTTTTAAATTTGAAGAGGACACGTTGAAGTGCGTGCTGTGCCCGAAAATCTACGAACGCTTTAAACTGCTACAAGAACACATGAATGTACACTATAACAATTATAACTGTGTTATATGCAGTTCTCCTTTCGTCAATAAGAGAACACTTAACTGTCACATGGCAAGGCATAAACAAGGAGAGTTCTTTTGTACGTTTTGTTCAAAGGTATTCGACACAAATGGCAAGAAATTATGCCACGAGAAATTTGTACACATAGGAGATCATAGAAGAAATAAATGTCCACAGTGCCACGAAAAATTCACGACTTACGCGAAAAAAAACGAACATATGGTGAAAGAGCATGGTGCAGAACCTCGTGTCCTCAAATGTATGGCTTGTGACAAAACGTTCACAAGAAGAGACAGATTGACTCGTCACACAAAAAGGGATCACTTACTCGAAAGGAAAAATGAATGCGAGCACTGTGATATGAAATTTTATGGAAAGAAAGAACTAAATATGCACATGTTGAAACATACAGGTGAAAAACAGTATAAGTGCGATGTCTGTTTCAAAGCTTTTGGACGAAAACATACCTTAAGGGAACATATAAGAATACATGCGGAAGACAGAAGATTTAAATGTGAGCAGTGTGGGCAAGCATTCGTTCAGAAATGCAGCTGGAAAAACCATATGAAATCGAGACATGACGAGTTAGTCTAATTAACTTTGAAGTGTCGTCTTACAAACATGTAAACAAGTCGTATACATTCTAATCCCTGATATAAGAGGTTCTACACGGTGAATACTTTATTTTTTTTCAGTACCAGTTTAAGACAGGTCCATTACTTCAATGAGTCATTTGTTGTGTGTGTGTGTTACCAGAAGAAATAATATTATATCGCATGAATCCCTACGGTTGGCGCTAACTTCGTTGCAATCACTGTAAACTATTTAGTTTCCATCAAACTAAACCTATCGCTATACATCTGATATCTGTAAAATGTTCATTCTACAAATCTTATAAATTACTCAAACAGCTTAACAACGGTTATTCGCAGTCAATAAACTTATCGACGTTTTTACACGCTTTTTTTAACTAGAACTTTTGTTTGTAGGTCTCGGCTGCAATAAAGAAATTAAAGTACAACCTGAAGCGAGTAAAATATTGGAATCACTTCTTAAAAAACCAAGATCGACCAACGTACACCACAAAAAAGTTGACCGGACGGTGACAGTTTTGAAAAAAAGTAGCGATCAGGCTTTTAATGAAAAAATAAAAGAGAGAGACAAACATTTGCAGAATATCCGTAACATACTTTTAAACTCTAATGCTACTCCTATCAGATGTTGCACAGGACATGGCTATGTGTGCGGTTTCTGTCAGGAGCATTTCACTATGCCGAGAGACCTCAAGCTACACACACTACAGAAACATGACAAGAATCAAAGAAACACTTACATGAAAGGCTGTGCACTCCCTGATTATATCGTAAGACTAGATATCACCGGTTTGAAATGTGAAATATGCGGGCAAGATATTGACAATTTAGAACCTCTGATAGATCATTTACGGTCTGAACACGGTAAAGAACTGTATATAGATATCAATAACCATATTTTGCCTTTTAAATTTGAAGGGGACACGTTAAAGTGTGTGCTATGCCCGAACACCTACGACCGATTTAAGCTTCTACTAGAACACATGAATGTACACTATGACAATTATGTCTGTGAAATATGCAGCTCTTCTTTCGTTAATAAAAGAAGCCTTAGAGGTCATATGGACAGGCACAAACAGGGAGACTACCCTTGTAGGTTCTGTACAAAAGTATTTGACACAAATAAAAAGAAATCATTTCACGAAAAATTCGTACACATTCTCGATAGTTATAAAAGGAATAAATGTCGGCATTGTGCAAAAAAATTTACTACTTACACAGAACGGAGTGAACATATGGTGAAAGAGCATGGTGCAGAGCCTCGAGTTATGAAATGTATGGCTTGTGACAGGACGTTTACTAGAAGAGACACAATGACACGACACGTTAGACGAGATCACTTACTCGAAAGAACTCACGAATGCGAGCACTGCGATATGAAGTTTTATACAAGGAAAGCACTGGTTAACCACATGATAAAACATACAGGCGAGAAACAGTACAAGTGCGATATCTGTTTCAAAGCTTTTGGAATGAAAAATACTTTGAAAGAGCATTTGAGAATACATGCGGATGACAGGAGGTTTAAATGTGAACACTGTGGACAAGCGTTCGTGCAGAAAAGCAGCTGGAGAAGCCATATGAAATCTAAACACGATGAGTTAGTTTAAGCTGTGAAGTAACAAATGTAAGAACTGGTATTGTGAATTCCTTAATTAAGTATCGTCTTGGAAACGTGGAAACTATCCGAATATATTGTGATATGAGGTTATTTTCTGCATCTGTTGTGAATTTTAGGAATAATACATAAAATAATATCGCATGAAAACATATGGTTATGCTTACTTTCAATGTCTACAGTGCTATTCTGGTACAATCTCCCTCGTCGAACACCTAGGTGAAGTGGCTGTCATCCGATTGTAGTGCTTTGTAAATCCTTTGCATCGGAACAGATGACATTTCACTTCACCTAGATGTTCACAGAGGAACATTGTAACAGAATAAACATACTGTTAACTATATATATTTTTTCTATTAATTAAGGCAATGGCGGTCTACATATTAATTAATCATCTTAACATTGGTTTGTGACTGTCAATATGTCGAAGATTTTAATTTAACGTTTTATTTGTAGGTCTCGGCCGCAATACAGAAATTAAATTAGTACCTGACGTAAGTAAAATATTGAAAACACTCCAGAATCCGAGATACACAAAAACATATGATAAAAATGTAGATCGGACGATTACAGTCTCAAAAAAAAATATCGATCAAGAGTTTAATAAAGAAATATCCAAGGTGCCTCCTGCGGCAGTTAAAAGAGAGATGGACAAGCATTTGCGAAATATTCGTAATATACTTTTACACTCTAATGCTACTCCAATCAGAAGTCACACAGGGAATGGTTATACGTGCGGCTTCTGTCCAGAGCATTTCACCTTGCCTAGAGACCTCAAGCTACACACCCTACAAGAACATGACAGCAAAACAAAAAGCACTTACATGAAAGGTTACCCTTTGATTTCCTTCGTAGTTAAAATAGACATCACTGGTCTTAAATGTGAAATATGCGGACTAGACATAGATGGTTTAGAGCCACTGATGGATCATTTACAATTTGAACACAATAAAATTATACATAGAGATATTAAAAACCATATTCTGCCTTTTCAATTTGAAGGAGACACGATAAAGTGTGTGCTGTGCCCAAAAGTCTACGATCGCTTCAAGTTGATACAAGAACACATGAATGTACACTATAACAATTATATCTGTGATATATGCAGCACTCCTTTTGTTAATAGGAATACTCTTAGGAATCATAAGGCTAGACACATGCAAGGAGAGTTTCCTTGTAAGTTCTGTTCAAAAGTGTTTGACACAAATAGCAAGAAATTACGTCACGTAAGAATCATACACATTCTCAACAATAAGAAGAGAAATAAATGTCCACATTGTGAAGAAAAATTCAATACTTATGCACAGCGGAATGACCATATGATGAAACAGCATGGTGTTGAGCCCCGTGTTGTCAAATGCATGGCTTGTGACAAGACTTTTACTTCAAGAGAATCATTGACCCACCACACTAAACGAGATCATTTACTTGAAAGAAATAATGAATGCGAGTACTGTGATATGAAATTTTATAAAAGGAAGGCACTGAAAGATCACATGTTGAAACATACAGGCGAAAAGCTCTTTGAGTGCGATATTTGTTTAAAGGCATTTATACGGAAATATACTTTAAGAGAACATATGAGAATACATGCAAATGACCGGAAGTTCAAATGTGAACTATGCGGACTAGCGTTCGTGCAGAAAAGCAGCTGGAGGAGCCACATGAAAACAATACATGACACGCTGGTTTAAATTGAGACGTATGCTTTGGCAGAGAAGGTTACTTTAGTCTTGAACTGGTATTATTTCTGTCTCTGTCTAGATCCAAGGATGAAGATGGAATTAAGAGCGTTGAAAGAAAGGTCATTAATTTCATAATAACGAGAAATGGTGGCGGGTTAGAGCTTGAGTGCCTTAGTAACTTTTGAATGGGTCCGCTAAAAGAATAGGGTATTGTAAATGCTCGTGTACAGATATTTAAAACGATATCAGTCTCACGTTAGTCGAAATAGTTTCCTTTGACTGTCAGAACAGCTGATGATGTACCAGCTGTTCTCCTAAAATAGAACTTGGATATCGTAGACATTAGATACCGTCAACTGCTGTAACATTGCCTACGTGCTCAACATTGCCTACATTCTAAAAAGTTGAATTATTGCCGCTGGGAAATGTTTTTTTGCCTTAGAGATAACCGACTTGCTTTTAGTAATACCATACACAGCAAAAACATTTCCCAGAGGCAATAATTTAAACTTTTTTTAGAATGTAGGCAATGTTGAGCACGTAGGCAATGTTACAGCAGTTGACCGGTTGACCGGTACTTAATGTAATAGGAATTATACCTGTATTATAAGTACTTGTTTTGTGTGTATCTGGTAGGTCTAGGTCAGGATTTTTTAAACTTTTTTAGTCACAGGTCACTTTCACAATTGACACCTGTCAAATAATATTTTAAGAAAAGAAAACAAGCCTCATTCCGAGTACGTGGCTTGGTTGAGAAAAGCAGATTTTACTACACAATTTCCTAATGTGTTGTGAGTCAGACTTACTCCGGACCCATGATACACATGTTACGGACCTCTAATGGGTCCGTGGACCCCACTTTAAGAAACCCTGGTCTACGTACTGTTTACCTGCTTGTTTGTGTATGATTATCGTCATTTCTAAATTATAGATTATGTCTACATATTAAGTATGACAATACAGACTTAATTTTTATCGTTTTTTTTTATTAAATTGTACATTTTGGCATAGTTGTTTGTGAATATTATTAATTAATAAAATAGATGTAAGTTTTTCAATGCATCCGTGGTTTGGTTTCTTTCTTTTTTACTCTTGTTGGAACGAAGTTCCTTATCGCGCGTTGTGAAAGGGGGCTAGACGGAAAAAATTCTTACGAAAAGTTGTCACGACACTTTTGTATATTTGATTTAAGAGCCATCTATTAACGTTATTCGGCGCAACTGTGCTCTTCGAGATCGAATTACGAACGGCCAATAGATGGCGCAGAAATAATTTATTGGTCTTTCTATCTAAATAACTACGCATTGTACTAACATGTTAGAAAATGTTAATCTTTAAAATTACTTACTTACAATGTAAGCAGCCATAATAACTTTTCATTCCTCGCTTTTTTTTTGCCCTGGCTTAAAGCCACTTAAATTCATTTTAACGCATCACATTAATTAGTGAAGGAATTGTAATAAAATTTTATTACAATTCCTTCACTAATTAATCGAAAGGAACTTCGTTCCATCCGGGTGTCCCTTGACACCTCTCAAGTTGTTTTTTGTTTTTATGTGGCCACGGCACCGGTGAGATGATCTTTTCCTTTTACTTTACGATTACGATTCTGTATGTCTAAACTGTTACAATCTCCCTCGGTGAACACTTAGGAGCTGTCATCCGTCCGTCTGCTTTGTCAATCCCTAACATCGGGACGGATGACAGCTCACTTCACCTAGGTGTCCATCGAGGGAGATTGTAACAGAATAGCACTGCTGTTGCGTGTTCTTAAGTCTTTACGGTGAGTCTGGAGAGGCCATATTATAACTACTGCGTATGCAATGAACAACTAATTTGTAATTTGCTTATAGATATTTTTGAATATCGTCCTTGAAAGTCAATTCTTCGTAACTAATGACAGCCATACACGATTCAGTTTACCGTCAAGTTTGCCGTCCGGTAAACTGAATCGTGTATGGCTGCCATATTATTTTTAAATATCGCAAATGTACACTTTCGCTGATTATACATAAGGTCGAAATTTGCGATATCTTACAATAATAGTTACACGGAATTGGACTATCGACGACGATATGATGTTTGTTTATTTTTTGTTATTTAGTAAGCGAATTATCATTCCATTCTTCCTGCTTATTGTTATCAATAAACTTATTAAGTACATTTTCTGTAACTTTTGAAATATTTCTAAGTATTAAAATACCTAACTGCTAAGTAATTGGCTATTTTTACGCCCGGTATGTCTCCGGTTGATGTTTGTTCGAAAAACCGAGGGTTGGTTTACTGATGTTTGTTAACCTTAAATAGTTGCCTAGTTTAATTTGAACTGCTGAATTTTACAATTGTGTTTGCGTTACAATTTATTAGAATAAAGATTCTTCCGACATAAACCTAGTTTTTTTTTTGCCTATTTATAGTACCTTACCGTCACTGCTATCTCCCGAGTGGCAGTAGGCTGCCATTTTTATTTTCTTCTGTGAGATGTCGTAAAAAATCACCCTACGAGGTTGTCTGCTGCATAACCGGACTTACCTTCGATGTCTTCCCAAATTAAAGCCTAGACAATCTACTATTTATTTTATTACCTATGAGAAAGTTATTATAACTAGAATGAAAAAGAGAATTGGAGTGGTGACTATACTGTTATGAGAATCCTTAAACTACTTCAATTTTTTTTTAAAGTTTATACTCTCGCTTATTTTAGTACAATCAATATTATCAGAATCCTTACTAATATACAGGAACTAGGTCTTGCCCGCGTTGAGGTCGGTAAGTTCAGTAAATGATCCCTCTAAACGTACTACAGGGTTGAAAACTATTCTACATTCTGGTTGATTAAACACACTGATCTCTGCACTCCTATAATTAGACCGTCAACGCGATTGCGACACGTTGTATTCTGACTTACCGTATCGTCTCGGTTCTATTGCGGTCCGCCTCATGCCGTCGTCGATTATAAGCATTTCTTTTCCGTTATATTAATGGCTATAAGCGACAGCAATTAAAAATTCATAATACTACCTTGTAATACCAGTTTGTGCATATCCGTTCTTTCTCACATCCACTGATCTATATGATAAGATAGAAAAAAAACCGAAATCTATCAGATGAAGTCGCGCGCTAGTCTATACTGATATTGTAAAGCCGAAAAGTTTGTTTTTTGTTTGAACGCATTAATCTTTAAGGGTGTTACCAGACCAATCGATCGATCGTCGATCGACGGCATCGATCGATGGCAGAATGGATTAGTCGACGTCGATCGAGCTGCTTGATTAGCCGCACCGTGCGCCGTCCGCTCCTCATTATCTGCCCGCCTGCGCCCCGCACGCTAATTAACTACCTGGCCTGCTTGTGTTTATGTGTCTTCTACGTTTGCGTCTCCGTAATAATAGTACGAGCAATATCGAACTGGCCAACGCGTCCACTTGTGAATACATTTCGAAAGCTGATGTAATATAGCCGGGGTTAATAGATCGACGTCGACCGGCAATCGATCGACGTTGTTGGAATAATGATTACAACAATATACGTTTATTAGTTTATTCTATTTTCGGTGTATTCATTTAATTTCCTCAGGTTATGGGCCGTCCCGTATACCCGAAATAGAACCGTAATTGATATATATTGCAGTCAAGGTAAAAAAAAAGGTGAACCGTAAAAAAAAAATTCACCATGACTATGTCGAACCTCCAAATAATGAAACTCGCCGGCAGAGAAAACTATAAGACCTGGAAGTTTGCAGTCCAATCTTATCTAGAGCATGAAGACTTATGGAATTGTGTTGATCCAGGAGGTCAAGATGCCAAACAAGACTTAAGAGCCAAGACCAAGATAATTTTGTTGGTAGTACCAATCAACTTCGTTCATATCGAAAATGCGTCGTCATCTCGAGAAGTATGGCAAAACCTTCAAAAGGCTTTCGAGGACTCCGGGCTGTCTAGAAAAGTTGGCTTGCTTAAGGACCTAATCAACACAACGTTAGATAACTGCACCAGTGTCGAGGAATGCGTGAACAAAATCATGAGCACAGCTTTTAAGTTACGTAATATTGGTTTCGAAGTCGGAGACGAGTGGCTTGGAACACTCATGCTAGCTGGCTTACCGGATAATTATAAGCCAATGATAATGGGGTTGGAAAGTTCAAGTATAAAAATTTCATCTGATTTTGTCAAGACAAAATTGTTACAAGAGGTTAAAGTATCAGAATCCCCAGCTTTCTTCACAAAGCTATGAAAAAATGACTAATAAAGAAGTTGATTCTGTAAGTACTATATTTATCGTGCTGCGAAGCAAAACAAACTAGATTTCCGTTTCCACAGTCGAATTCTAGAGCAAATTCATTGCTAGAGATAATACTCACCGATACTTGTGGTCCGATGGAGACACCTTCCGCTGGAGGTGGGAAGTACTTCATAACCATGGTAGATGACTATTCTAGAAAAGTATATGTGTATATTCTAAAGAATAAGATGGATATAAAATCTGTGTTTATAGCTTTAAGAAGAGCAGCCTCTGGAATCAAGCACCAAACCAGCGGAGCCGTACACGCTAGAGCAAAATGGGCTAGCGGAACGGATGAACAGAACGTTGGTCGAGAGTGCTAAATGTATGCTATTTGAAGAAGCACTTACTAAAGCCACTTCACACTCTAAGTTGGCTTACTGTTCGTCGAAGATGGGGTTATGTTTAAGGGAGGATGTTGGAATAATGATAAACACGACCTAAGCCTAAACTTAGACCAAAAGGAAAGAATGCCACGGTAGTCGTAAAAAAGTAGATATGTTTCCTCTTTTCGACTACCGTGGCATTCTTTCCTTTTGGTCCGTCACTTGAACTTGTTTTACTCTTGTCAATATACGTTTATTAGTTTATTCTATTTTCGGTGTATTCATTTAATTTCCTCAGACGTCGACCGGCAATCAATCGATGTTAGTCGACCGGTATCCGTCGATCAATTAAAGCTACTACACCAATCGATCAACGTCGATCGACGTCGACCGATGGCATCGATCGATGATCGATCGATTGGTGTAGTAACACCCTAAGACTACTGGTCTCTTTCTCAAATTAACTGACTATTAAGAAGGTACGTTACCCCTGAATGCTATAGGCTGTGAGAGAGTGAGCGCGTGAGAAAACTCACGCGGTCGAAGTGACGAGCCAGAAAACGGCCATTGGCCAATTACAATAGTCAAAGACATAATAACTTAATAACATTCACCCGCTCATCTTACAATACCCCAAACATACTAACAACATCGTCTTCCATTCGACCGCGAACACATCGCAGTCAAGCTTAATGAAACTAAGAATCTCCAAACGAAATCTCCTTCGACCTACAAATTGAAAATATGATCATCTGCTGTCTGCATCAACAACACCACCAAATTGTAAAACATGATTTTATCTCATAATAACGTGTATGCTATGATGCAAACAAACATCCACAAAATTACAATGGAATGTTTTTTTTGTAGGTCGAAGTGAAGCAGCAAAACTTGCCTGCAAATTACTATCCGAGATCAAAGAACGACCGGTTGCTCCAAAAACAGAGACAGCATATACAAAATCTAAGGTAGTTAAAAAGAATACTAACAGTGGTATACCTCAATCAGAAACGAATGAAGGTATTAAGAAAAAGAGTCAAAAAGATTATCAGGAAGAATTGTTTAAACAACGTTACAATATTAGAGAGATTCTACTATCTAGCAATGCGACACCGATTCGTAAGTATGATATCGGATATGTGTGCTGTTTCTGTGAGAAACAATACCCTAATGCTGAAGAACTTAAAACGCATACCATCACAGAACACGATGACGGTGATAAACTTGACTTTATGAAAGGAACGCGAATGTTATACTTTCTAGTCAAACTAGACATTACCGCACTTAAATGTTCTTTGTGCGACACAGACATAGATTCAGTTGCGAACCTCATCCAACACCTGAGAAACGAACATGGAAAGCCAATGTTCGAAGATATAAAGAGTCGCATAATTCCATTCAAATTCGAAGATTCTGCACTGAAGTGCAGCTTCTGCCCGCTAATATTCAAAAGATTTAAAGTTCTGCAAGAGCATATGTACACACACTATCAAAATTTTGTTTGTGACGTATGCGGAACTGGCTTCGTTAACGAGAAAATGCTGAACACACACAGTGACAGCCACAAAGTAGGACGTTTCAAATGCGGACACTGTCCTGAAGAGTTTGACACTCCCAGAAAAAAGAAATACCACGAAAAGACAGTACACCTGTTATCTTTAAACAAATGTGGGTATTGTGACAAAAAGTTTATGTGGTACCGTCAAAAATTAGCCCACATAGCCAAAGTACATGGCATTGTTGTCACAGAACCAAAGGAGTGCAAAGCGTGTGATAAAATCTTCCCGTCAGATTCCAAACTCCAGCTTCACATCCGAAGAGACCACTTACTGGAACGAAGATTCAAATGCACTGAGTGCGGTATGGAGTTCTTCACTAAAGTGTCTCTAAACGAGCATATGGTCAAACATACTGGGGTCAAATTATTCCCATGCAAGGTTTGCTGCAAGACCTACGGTTTGAAGAAAGCTCTGAGGGAGCATATGAGAATACATGAGAATGATAGGAGATTTAAATGCGACATATGTGATCAGGCTTTTGTGCAGAAGTGTAGTTGGAAAGGACATATGCGTTCTAAGCATGGAATTTCAGTTTGAGTGAAATGGAGGTTTTACTAACATAGGATTCCTAAATCGTCTCACTATCATGTAGTTAGTCGGTAGATAGAAGATAAAGAAGGTAGCTGGTGGTGGCTAGATACGGCAGGCAGAAAATCGGATAAAATGGCGCGCCATGGAGTAGGCTTATGTCCGACAGTGGACCTCTAGTAAGCTATAGTGACGTGACCATGATGCTTTGGGTTCCCTTTTATAAAAAAATACCCGTTCGTCATTAATTAAACCTTGTCGTATTATTATTAGCGTATCAGTCTATCGACGCTCCTGAACTTGCTACGAGTTTAGGACCTACGACGACACACTTGCTGCGGTTTGACGCAACCACATTCCGTATTCCGGCTTACCGTATCGTCTCTGTTCTATTTGATTGCGGTCCACCGCATGTCGTGGTCAATTACAAGCATTTCTTTTCCATTATATTGATGGCTATATGCGACAGCATTTACAAATTCATAACAAAAGCGATGCGGTGACCGATGTGCGGCCCGCCACAGCACCAAAACAACCGAAGCAGTTGATGGCTGGCCGTAAATCAGTTCGTTGATATCATGCGGTTCATTAATACCATTGCGGGCAGCCGCAAGTGCGTTGTAGGTCTAACTCCATCAGTAGCGCCCATCGATTCTCGAAGCGTACAGGACACAACATTACTTAATATCACGCATATACATAAAGGGCGACTGGTAATTAGTGTATGAAACTTGAACACGTGATTGTGTTCATGATAACAAACAACTTTCCCGAAGAAAACATTTTTTTGTACTGGTTCACTTTTATTTCGATAAAACAACAGCCGTATAAAATTAGGCGCGCGCACGCCTTTGACCTATCAGCTGTTACCCGCAAAAACCTTTTTTTCTTTGGGAAAGTTGTTTGTTATCATGAACACAATCACGTGTTTAAGTAGCGTACACTAATTACCCGTCGCCCTATATTTGAATTCCAATTGATCTAGTAATATTGTTTTAAAACATAAGTATTAACATATTTATGATGTGTAAATATTTTAGCGCTCGGTACACGGCATTAGCTGAAATGCGTAAGCGTTAGATGTCGTCACCATAAGTGTCAGATGACGTCACCGTAAGACTTGTAGTTTATGTGTGTATGAGCTCACATGTCTACACATTAATTCTCGTGAGTACTTTAGCACTCACATATTATTTTATTACAATTAAGGATTGTTTTTAAAAAGCAACTTCCTTTAAATATTTACAAAGTAAAATATAACTTTAATTTCGTCGGTGGCAATACAATAAAACAAACAGAACCAAAGCCGAATACTTCTGAAATTAAAGTATTTTTTTATTTGGTTAGTTTTGAAGGCGGTGGTATTTAAAAAAAAATAAGGATTATGTGACTTGGATTATTATCGCAATGCTAATTTGACTAAGTGTATGTAACTAGTATTTAAATGGTGTTAAGACTTAGCGACATAATATTTTCCTAGCTTGTTTGTATGAAAATCAAAACACATGTTTCATTTCAAGAATTGTATTTGGTTTCGTTAATAAACAATTTACGACACTTGTTACATTAAACACCTTTGGTTTTATTCCATAATATCTTATGTGATATTCCATTCAATAACAATTACTTCATTATATGATTTGTCGGTTTCAGTAAGAAATTGTTAAGGAGGAATGTGACAAATTAGCAAAAAAATATTAAAGCCTCTGAACCACTAGTCTAATTCTGCATAAATCTTTCGCTTTTAAAAAGCTACGTTACCCGAGAGTGTTATAGGCACAAAGTACGTAAGGCTGCGACGCGCCCGAGCAGAGAGACCACTCAGAACAAACCGACATTTTTCGCACGCACACATTGACATTACGTTTACAGGCATTCTCAAGCAGTTTCAAGCAGACTTTAGTCACAGTATAAGTATTAGTACTATCGTACAGTAGCGACACGCTCCGCCCCCCACCGAAACACTGTTCCTCACGTCTAGACGTGCCGCATTGGCTCTGGCAACATCTTCCAGTTCAAGGGCTGACTCGTGGCGCGTAGAAACGTGCATTCCCTCATTTGTGAAAAAGAAAATCGAAATATTTTATATTATGTATATAAATTATTTAAAAACAAATCATAATACATATATGAAATTACGTAATTTTTATCACATTAAACTATGACATATACATGCACTTACCTGTTTTAAACCAAATGCCATAAAATACAAGTTGGACGAAATAAATAAAAAATCTAAAATTATTGTAGTTGATGAGGGAATGATTTACACAGTATTGTAAATCATTCCCTCATCAACCTTCATTCCCTCCTAAATGTAATGAGGAAATGACCGTGAGCCACCTCACGGTCACACACGAATTCGGACGGACACGGTCATGACGAATTTTAACTAAAGCTACAAACTTCTTGATAAGTACCAACTTACCTATTTGGAAGTTTGAATTTCAAACCTTGAAAGAATCGAGTACCTACCTGAGAGAGAAACACTTGTGTTGAGGCCGGTATCGCGCGCTCGCTCGCTCTCGCGCGCTCGCGGTGGCAGTGACAGCCCTAGTGATATTAACGCACACACACGCACGTATCTGTACAGTTGTATGAAGTGTCGCGGGTGTGCTTTAGTCTCGACTGATGACGAATGATCAAAATGGTGTAATTGACTTTTCATGACAAACGGAAAAAATTTGTTATGAAGAACTTGCAAAGAGTTTCAACCAGTGTCAATAAAATTCCATATTGTCACAAATTAAACCTACAGAGTCAATACAGTAGTACAGCCGTAGTGAGTCTGGCAAGTTTAGGTAATTATTTTTGCAGATTGCGGGAGCGGTCTGTTGTCCCTAGTTGATCTCTTATTCCTCTTAGTTCCTCTTAGTCCCTAGTTGACCTCTTATTTCGTTCTGAAATAATAGAAGTGACCTTGTTAGCAAATCACTTAACCAGTATATTTAATGTGAAAAGACCCTGAAAATTATTAACGAAGAATTAAATTGTTCAAGCAAACAACAGCCCGGAAGAACAACTCCGAAATATGCAATAACCATTTCCTTTTCTTTGTAGGTGTTCAACGTAACGTGAACGCCAAGATTGAAAAGGATTGTGACAAAAAAGTGACTCGCAAATGTACCAGAAGAAAAGTCGAAAAAGATGAGGAGTTCAAAATTAATGAATTGATAAAACAAAGAAGTAATATTAGTCTTATCTTGCAATGTTCCAACGCGACTCCCATACGTTGCAGAGGGGGCATCGGATATGCCTGCTGCTTTTGCGCAGAAGAGTTCCCTGATCCTACAGACCTAAAGAAACATACGCTTGAAGGTCACGATGATAAAACTAAGCTTAAATTCATGGTTGGCAAAATGATGTTTTCATTCCTTGTCAAATTAGACATCACTGATCTTACTTGTAAAATATGCGAAAGCAAAATTGATTCGTTAGAACAACTTGTAGATCATTTGATGAAAACACACGATAAGAAGATTTACACTGACATAAAAAGCCATATAATGCCATTTAAGTTCAACGACGACACACTACGATGCATCTTTTGCCAAAATGTCTACAATAAATTCAAAAATTTGCAACAACATATGAACGTACATTGCAGAAATTATGTTTGTGAATTTTGTGATGCAGGATTTATAAATAAACACATTCTATCTTGCCACGCAGAGGCACATAAGACTGGTACATTCAAATGCGATTTATGTACGAAAGTGTTCGATACACATAGAAAGAAAAAAAGTCATGAAAAATCAGTTCACATACACGCAAATTTACTCAGTAAGTGTGGATATTGTAATGAGAAGTTTACGAATTACAAAAAGAGAGACGATCATTTAGCGCTCGCTCATGGAGTTCAGATCAAGGCTGTCAAATGCAACGCGTGCGACAAGACGTTTGATCACAAAGGCGCTCTTACCATCCACACGAAACGAGATCATCTGATGGAAAGGCGATACAAATGTGCACAGTGCGATATGAAATTTTTCGGATCAAACGAACTGAAACTTCACATGGTTAAACATACAGGGATAAGAGAGTTCAAATGTACTGTGTGCTGCAAATCATACGGCAGGAAGAAAACTTTAATTGAACATATGCGAATACACAATGATGATAGGCGGTTTAAATGTGAGCACTGTGGCCAAGCATTCGTGCAGAAATGCAGCTGGAAAGGGCATATGAGAAATAGGCACGGAGAACTAGTCTAAGTTTTAAATAAAAATAATAGAATCTTAATAATATTTTACATTAAGTAATTATATTTCTGTTATAATGTGAATGTATTTGAGTTAGTTTTTTATTTGTAAATTATAATTATGTTATTGTAAACAAAATTGATTGATTTTATTGAAGAGTACCTGTTTTTTCTACTTCTGTGGGTTTCCCCTTTGGTTTTAATATAAGGGCCTTTTTGCACGCCCAATCTTTCTATCTCTATTTTATTTTCGATAGTCGTTCTTAGACGGAGTTACAACATTATGAACTATACACCACCATGTAAGGCAAGTCATGATTATCAAAACGTTCTTTGCGTTTTACCTAAAATAAAACTTCTAGTTAGGCCAGTATTATTAAGCATGCGTTTTAAACTTGCCTCAAAACGTTGTCCAGACTTAAAAACAAAGTTTATTTTACTACAACAAGGATGGTGATAAAATAATAAAACCATCGTTTTATTTATAGGTACACAAGATAAACCTATCAAGACTCCGACAAATAAGAATGGAGATAAAACAAAACAAAAGAGCAAAAGAAAAGAAGTCACAGACGTCGGCAAAGCGAGGATGGAAATGAGAAAAGAAATGAAGAAACATCACACAAATCTCAAAGAAATTCTAACATGTTCCAATGCCACACCCTTTGAGGGAGTAATTTTTCGAGGTTATTTGTGTTGCTACTGCGATTCAGAGTATCCAGACCCAGCAACCCTGAAGAAACACACTCTTGCCATGCATAAACAATTATACAACACTGTAGTTCCGAATCAATATAAAAAAACAAAAAATACCAAAGATGAGTACTGTGTTAAACTGGACATAACTGATTTACGATGCGTTCTCTGCGACACTGTCATAGACACATTAGAACACATGATCGATCATATAGCAGGTGAACACAAAAGGGGGATTCATAGGGAAATAAAAAACCAACTCTTTCCATTTAAGTTTAACAGCAAAACTATAACATGTTGTATATGTCCAAGTGTTTTCGAAAAGTTCGCAAGTTTGCAAGATCACATGCACACTCATTATAAGAACTTCATTTGTAATGATTGCGGTAATGGCTACGCCACCAGAGGATGTCTCAGGCGACACATCCAAACACACACTACAAGGGAGACAACAGGAGCTTTTAAATGTAGTTTGTGCTCCAAAACTTTTGACACTATACGGAAGGCACAGCAGCATGAACAATCTGTGCATGTACCTAAAGTTAACAAAAAAAAGTGTAGATACTGTAGTGACAAATTTAATAATTACATAACAAGGGACAAACATTTGGCGCAAGTCCATGGAGTCAAGCCGAAATTTGTAGAATGCAATGCGTGCGACAGGACATTTTCTCACAAAAGCGGTTTAAGATTACACACTAGACGAGATCACTTGATGGAGAGACGTTACAAATGTACACAATGCGATAAAGCATTTTTCAAAAATCCCGATTTAAAGTTTCACATGGTAACGCACACACGAACAAGAGAGTTCCAATGTACCGTGTGCCTTAAGCTTTATAGCCGGAAGGAAACTTTAAGGCAACATATGGAAATACACAGCGACGTAAGGCGGTTTAAATGCGAGCACTGCGGTCGAGCATTTGTGCAGAAAGCTAGCTGGAAAGGGCATATGAGGAGTAGGCACGGCGAGCTGGTCTGAATTTTACTCATAGCAAAGTTAAACGAATGAGGGACGGCAACCGTGTCGCGGTTCGAACAGTGAATAACGCTGCGTGAAGCGTTGCGTATAACTCACTCCTAACTAAACACCTACATATTTGTAGTTATGGAAAAGCAATAAAGATATTCAGTAAACAGGAGAAATTCCTAGAGTGGAACAAAAATAAAAATAAAAATTAAGTAAATCCTTTTCTTGTGAGCGATAGGTAATTTATATTATGGGAAACATGTGTTAAATTTATTAATTTACTAGCTGACCCGACAGACGTTGTCCTGTCCCTATATATCTACCCCACCAAACTACCTACCTACTCTACCTACCTACCTACCCTACCCTACCCTACCTTACCTTACCTTACCTTACCTACCTACCCTACCCTACCTAGCCTACCTACCTACCCTACCCTACCCTACCCTACCTACCCTACCTACCCACCCTACCTACCCTACCCTACCTACCTTTAAATCAGTTCTTTATATGAGGGGAGAGTTATCAAATGTTTGACAGTTACGAAACCCATGAACATTTTGTATGGGAAAATGTTTTTCTTTTATTTGTTTTGTCAATTTTCCAATGTTTATAGTTTTCTGTTATTCGGGCCGGATACAAATACTACAAATCAAAAACCATGAAAATCAGTCCGTTCTCGAGTTATAAGTGTTCGAACAAACCCAACGTTTTATAATATATAGAAGACTAGCTGACCCGACAGACGTTGTCCTGTCCCTATCAACCTACTTACCTGCCTATTTACCTACCCTACACCTACAAAAAAGTGGGTATACTATGTCCATCTCCTGGTTCTAAGCATCCAAATCGGTTCAGCCGTTCTTGAGTTATAAATAGTGTAACTCTAATACGACTTTCTTTTATATATATACAATAATAAGAATTGAATACTGAAAACCTACCGCATTTTAATATGTAATTCGTGTTACTCGTTAACTCAGTGAACCAGTGTAGTTTTAGCAATAATATATTGTATTCAAATTGATATAGGTGTTATTATGACAATTATATTGTTGTTTGCTTTCAAAAACCTTGTTGAAAGATTTAAGAAAGCCGTCGTGGCTAGCATTTTTTTAGGTTTATGAAATTACGATGCTGTTTTATATCGATACAAATTCAATATGATAATTTATTGCCTACTAATTAGGGGAGGCCTTTGCCCAGCAGTGAGACAGCATAGGCTACTAAAAAAAAATATATATACCCATACAAATCACCGATATAGCTCTTGAAATTATATTAGAAAGAAATAATATAATTTTGTTTCCTGAAATACAAAATACAAGACATTCCGAGTTGTATTTAAGAAGTCACTTTAAGGAATTTCTATCGGCTTTAAGTGTCCTTGCTTACAAGGCAAAAAGTTCTGTATTAGAAATATCATCGTAATCTTTCCAACAACAGTGATGGTTAAAAATCGTTTTCTTTAAAGGTACTCGAGATATACCTATCAAAGAACCTCACACAGATAATGAAGATAAAAGCTTTTCTGATCAACAACAGTTTGCCATAGAACTACAAAAGTATTATAGCGGGCACAACGAAAACAACAAAAAGTTCGAATGGACCACAGATCGTATTTTAAACGTGATCAAATTAATAGAAGGTTGTAATTTAGCTAAAATTCAGGGAAAACGAGCAACCAACCAACAATATCATTATGCAAGTAAGTACGATGTGGTGAATATTGGCGATGAAAAGGTTTTAATAACTAAGAAAAAAATCTCATTCACATTTAACAGTGCAAATAATTCCAAGCAGTAAATACTATCAAAAATTACTTGATACACACATCGTGACGGGTCATGGGCGCCGAGACATAACTGTGTACACCTTGAGATATAAATATATGATACCCAGATTCGCAATTACATTTTTTTTTAAATTATGTAAAGCGTGTATTTCATAGAAAAGTATTCCAAAAACTGGAATTGTGCTACCAATGCCTACAGACGATTTCAATAAGAGAAGACACGTAGATCTTATTGCCTTTCGAAATTCTCCAATTGGCTTATGAAATATCAAGACCATTTGACTAAATTCTGTTTTCTACGACCATCAAAAAGTAAAGAACCTATCGAGTTACTTAAATTTTTTTTGGTAGTTGGTTGTCCTAATATTCTGCAAGCGGTAATGTGCGGGAATTTACAGCATCAGTGTTAAAAGAAATAACAAAATTATGGCCCGCTTGCAAAATTGTTAATGGCCGGTTAAGGTTTACGGAATCTCAAGAGAGCGTAGCACGCGCAAATCAAGACTTGGAAAATATGATTCGGGCTTGGATGGTGGATAATAATTTTACTAATTGGTCCTTAGGCTGCTATTTCGCCCAATTACAGATAAATTCAACCTACCATTCTACAATTGCAAGTACTCCGTATAATGCTATGTTTGGACATGAGCCAAGTCTCGGTCTGCCAACCACCCATTTATCCATAACCTTATTTTCTAAATTGGAAACTGAAGAGGATGAGGAGGAAATTTTTGAGGAGATCAACAATAGTGAACCAGATAATATACCAGATGAGATAAGAGATCCTGAATTTGATTGCAAGAAGCGAACTGAGATTAGTCTATATACTGATTTAAATACCTGGACATGACAACGTTGAAGGAAATAATTATAAATCTTCTGTCTTATATTGAGTAATCATAATATGATACATACATTTTATCTACGTGCATTTAAATATGCTTATGATAACATTTGTTTGATTTCATAAAATTAACTGTCTATTGAAAGGTGGCTTTTAGTTTTAAGATAATCCCTCGTATGCCGTAATTACAGAACAGACACAATTAAAAAGCTATTGTGTCTCGCGTAGATCTACGTTCCGTCATACAAGGGGTTAAGAGGAAGTCTAAACATCAAAATTCAGAGTCACTTGTTTGATTGAAACATCGACTCTTTGAACAAAATTAATGTTAATTTTACCTACAATGCGGACGGTGGCAAATAATCATCTGAATAGCCTTTTTCCTAGTATGTTGGGGTCGGCTTCTAGTCTAAGCGCATACATCTGCATACCAGAGTTTTACTTGGAGTGACTGAGTATCTGACCTCCACAACTTAGTTACTGGGTAACACGATACCTCTTGATAAATCTGGTTATCAGATTTCCTGGCTTCTGGGTAGTCAGAAGCCAGAAAGTCTGACAACCAGAATATCGACTATCAAACATTTACGAATGACAGCCGGATGATGATAAATAAATTAAAAATCGTTTTCTTTATAGGTATCCGAGGTAAACCTAGAAATGAAAATAAACCAAAACCGGAAAGAAGAAGAAAACGTGTTCTCACAGACATTGGAGCGAGGTTAGAAATTACGGAAGAATTGAAAAAACTGCACACAAATCTTGAGGAAATTCTAAAATGCTCCAATGCCACACCATTTGCCGGAGTAGACCATCGAGGCTATGTGTGTTGTTATTGCGATTCACAGTATGCCAACCCTGCAAACCTGAAGAAACACACTCTTGACAATCATAAAAAATTACACGTCTCTCTAATTCCAAGGCATAATAAAAACACAATAGATGAGTTTTATGTAAAGCTGGACATAACTAATTTACAATGCACACTCTGCGACTCTGTCATAAACACATTAGAACAGTTGATAGAACATCTTCAAGGTGTTCACAAAATAAATCTATATACTGATATCAAAAACCAAATCTTTCCCTTTAAGTTTAACAGCGAGAACCTGAGATGTTACATATGCTCAAGTGTTTACGAAAGGTTTAGAAGTCTGTGTCAGCACATGCACACTCATTATAGGAATTTTATTTGCAACGAATGCGACATAGGGTTTGTCACCAAAGGATGTCTTAGGCGACACATCCCCCGGCATACAATAGGCGTTTTCAAATGTAGATTTTGCTCTAAAACTTCTATTTCCAAAGCGAAAGCAAAGAGTCACGAACAAAATGTTCACATATACAAGGGCTTGAAGAGTAAATGTGGATACTGTAATGAGAAATTTAAGAACCAAATGAGAAAAGATGACCATATGGTGGAAGTGCATGGAGTCAAGTTGAAGCTTGTCAACTGCCATGCGTGCGACAGGACATTTCCCAACATAAGTGCACTCAGGGTACACACAAGACGAGATCACTTGATGGAGAGACCTTTTAAATGTACACAATGTGATAAGGCATTTTTCGTAGCTGCCACATTAAAGTTTCACATGGTAACACACACGCGAACAAGAGAGTTCCAATGTGCCGTCTGCCTTAAGCTATTTAGTCGGGATACAACTTTAAGGCAGCACATGGATATACATCGCGACGTAAGGCGGTTTAAATGCGAGCACTGTGGCCAGGCATTCGTGCAGAAAGCCAGTTGGAAAGGGCACATGAGAAGCAGGCACGGCGAAGTGGTCTAAATTTTGCAGTACAAGCTTTTGATACGTTTAGGGTGGAAATTATACCACGGTAACATAATATCAGGAAAGAAAAGCTGATCTTGGGCTAACCGTGTGCCAAATTTATAACCCACTTTGACAAAAAGTAGGAGGTTCTCAATTCGGCACGTATATATTATTTTAAGTTTGACCACGCATCTCTTTTTACGTTATAGTCCAATTTCGATAGTTCTTTTTATATTAAATAGTGTATATGTATACCTCAAAATTAGTCCCTTAAACAATTCATACAAATATTCTACCTCTAAGGGTGGAAATTTTTAATTAAGAGATGACTTAGTTTGTTTTGTGTTACCGTTTCTTAATTAATTTGAATAATAACAAGTAAGAACTGAAAATTAAAAAAAAGAAAAGCAACCGTCTTCGAAAACTATAAATGAACTTTTTCGTCAGGTCTTTGTTGTGAAAACGTTTTCATCTGCATCTGTTCAGGCGTTTCGTGAAGGCGATTGGCTAAATGAGATACAAATCCACATATAACTTTCAAACTGTCTAGTCGTCCGTTTTGCGGCCGAATAAAATTAATTAATCTTCTGATTACTGGACGAATAAAATTAATTAATCGTCCGATTATCGGATGAATAAACAACCTTTTAACGTTAAAGCTATATGTCCGAAAATAAACAATGTTGGAAAGTCGGTGGAACTTCAGTGTCAAATTGTCGTGTCTGAATTGACACGGCAATTTGCGTCGTTTCATTTTTCCGTTACCTCGTTCGTACCTTCGTTTTCCGTTACCGTTATACGGTTTGTAACATAAAATAATTTATTTATTTTACGGACTGTTTACGTTATAGGTACTTTTTATGTTTCGTTTTATATATTTTCGGTTTAACTATCAAGATGTAAGTAAAAACAGGAACACCGCTAATCAAAAACGTACTTATGTGTTTTATGAAGGTAAACCATTCGTGTAGATTGGAATGTAAGTCGCAAAAAACATCGCGTTCGGAAAATTATTTTTATATAAATTAAAATCATTAATAACTTTTAATTCCCTTCGCTTAAGACTCAATATTTTTTATAAAGAACTCTTGTTATTATAGTAATCTATACTAGTCGGTGAACGGCGCTCCGTTAATTTTTAAAATATGTGGGTGCAACCTCGCCATCCTTTTTTTAATTATCATTTGACAGCTGTCAAAACTTGAATTTAATAAATATTTTTTTATGAAAACTAATATTAATGTAGTTGCGATAGGTAATTATAAACTATTATTCTTATTTCTTAATCTAAATTATTAACCAGTAATAAATGATTCAAGTAATGAATTGATTCTCAGATGTGAGTGGAGATATTGAAGAAATTGAAGCTGCGGAAGAAAATACTGACGAATCATTAAACGTGACAGAAGAAATAGGAAGCATAAAAAATTTACAAGTCAATGAAAAATTTAATTCGTACAACGACTTAAAAAAAAGGATTGAAGATTATCAAAAGCTTTCATATAGTTTTTTTTATAAAAGAGATTGTGTGACAATAGAAAAGTGCAGAAAACAAGGGGTAAAAAAATATATAAATCCAATACTAGAATACTACAGCCTTAAATATTGCTGTATCAACGGAGGAAAAAGATTTAAATCGAAAACAACAGGAGTACGAGCATCAAGCACATTTCAGAAACAATGCCCGGCCTATTTTAAACTCAATGTTTCCAGCGATGGGAATCATTTATTTATTTCATTTATAGACTTACAACATAACCACCAAACAACTAAAAAAATATTTGACCATCTTCCTCAAGCAATAAGAATGTCATCTAAAAGAAACTAAAACCAAAATAAAAGAATTATTGGCCTTAAATGCTGATAAAAATAGAAATAAAAGTTTGATTAAAAAACTAATAAAACTGTATTAATGAAAGATATACAAAATTTAAACTACAGCGGGGAAGAAAAGAACTAGTGAAAAAAAGTAGAATAGATTTTAAAAACTGAGTACCTACGAGTAGGTACATACAAATCTGAAAGTTTTTTGATGAAAGACAATATTTTTAAAGGTATTTTTATTTACAACTAGCTGACACGATAGACGTCCTGTCCCTATCTACTTTACCAACCACCTTACCTACCCTACCCTACCAACCCTACCTACCTATCCTACCCTACCTACCTATCCTACCCTACCTTCGCTACCTACGCCACCCACCCACCCTGCCCTACCCTACCCTACGTAGGGTATTGTAGGGTAGGGTAGGGCAGGGTCAGGTCTACTCTACTCTACCCTACCCTACCCTACCTACCTACCTACCTACCTACCTACCTACCTACCTACCTACCTACCTACCTACCTACCTACCTACCTACCTACCTACCTACCTACCTACCTACCTACCTACCTACCTACCTACCTACCTACCTATTTACCCGCCTACCTACCTACCTACCTACCTATAAACCTTCCCTATGCTTTCACAAATATTTCAAGACAAAAATTAGCCAAATCGGTCCAGCCGTTCTCGAACTTTAGCTAGACTAACGAACAACGATTCATTTTTATTATATAGATTATAATTATACTTTTTTTCATATGACTGAATAATAATTTTGTCGAATAAATATCCTCTTTTTCATCTTCAAACATCCATGATCAAGCCATTGTAAATAAAATATTATAGTACTGAAAATTTACAAAAAAAAGAACTATTTTTAACAACAAAGTTAATATTTACTTAATTCCTTTAAAGTCACTTTTACAGATTTTTCTTTAATATAATTTGAAATTGAATATTTATAAACTGGAAATTAACACCCGTTTCCATTAATATGTTACAAATACATTACACCAAGAATATATGTGTCAACACATTTAACATTTAATTCATTTTTAAGTGAAAATGTTTTAATTTGTTTTAAGTATATAAAACTATGACGGGTTTACAGTATATTTACCGTTGTTGTCGCGTTTTTATGTGTATTGCGTACCTACGTGTCTGTACAAAAAAAAAAGAAAATATAAAAATAATACTATAAGCACTCGCCTGCTCGTGTGCTCATTTGTATGGCTGGATACACGCACACATACACACACGCATTTCGTTACGTGACGATTTCTAATAAATCGCACTACCCTTAGGTAAGCCGCGTTAAGGAACTTCGTTCCAAAAAAACTCAGGTGATTGATACAGATTTTTTTAAATTAATTAAGTACTACGAAAATTTTAATTTTAAAATCTTAAATTGAAATTAAATTATCTTATACAGAGATTTTCTGAATATGCCTTTTATGCACCGTTCAAACTTATGAAACATTTAATGTTAGTGTTTACAATATCTACTTATTAAAAAAGACAAGCTACACCTGTATCCATTTTAGCGGACAATTAATTAATTTTATTCATCCGATTAGCGGACGACTAGCAACAGCCTTTAACTTTTCTCGAAAAATTGAAATATTTCTAGTAACTAAGTATCGTTTGTGATATTTAATTTTTGTTTGTGAATACATGACTTACAGTAGTGACACTAGTATACCAAATATGTATGTAAAACTAGCTTTTGACTGCGTCCTCGTTTGCGTGAAAGTCATAGCCGAATTCGTCCTTAACTGACGTCTCTAACCGTCAATCTATGTACACACGGCTACACATCAAGCTATACATTTCCAGTTAATGCTGATCTCGCATCGTATAGGCTTTCCGCACAATGTGAGGTCAGCTTATACTGGAAATGTATAGCTTGATGTGTAGCCGAGTGTACCATCCATATGGGTAGATGACACCACCAACAAATTGATATACTTTTTAAGTCACCGCTATACGATTGAAGTTCCACGGTCTCGAACCAAGCGCTTTGCTTCCACATTTATTGTGCGAACTGCCAGATTGTGGAATTCACTGCCCGCCTCTATTTCCCGATACATATAACCTGGGTATCTTAAGGCACGCGTGAACCGGTTTATCCTAGGCAAGCGTGCTCCACTCTAGGCCGCATCATCACTTAAGATGAGAGGGCTAATACACGTAAGTTTATGACGCGCCGATGAAATTGTAGTGCAGTTGCAGTTAAGTTTAAGTTTGAGTGACAAACGGTATTCTTGTAATCTTTGAACTGCGCGTAAGCTGCGCGTGGAGTGCACGTCAACTGTACGACAACCAAACTCTACCAAACTTAGTTATGGTGTAGCCACATGAGAGAAAAAATATCGATCGATTACATTTCAATAAGACGTTATTATAATATTAAAATTGTACCCCAGTACAGATTTTATTGCTTTTTAACTGTCATTTTGAGACGTCAAACGAATAGTAGAATACCGATCATGTTGCGTTCCGAAGCACGCATCAAAGACGCGCAACAGTAGAATGCCGTTATTGCGCTCGCGTGACGCGAACTTGACGCGAGCGTGTCTGACAGCAGTAGAGAATACGAAAAGCGTTGTCGAAACTTAACTGCAACTGCTCTGCAACAGCACTTCTTTAGTTATGTGAATTAGCCCACAGATGAGTTGCGGCCAAACGCAAGCCTGTGAAAAAAAACTATTTATGAGCTGTCTGACTGCCAGACTCATAGATTAGCATGGCAATTTATACTTATGACGTCACTTGTTTGTTGTCATTTGTTAACTCAATTGACAAACTATTTATTGATTTTAAAGTCACTAAAAATCTAGTTTTACAGTGTATTAAAAATTAATCTGATTTTCAGGGCTAATATCCAGTGCTTTGTTAGTTGAGTTCCGTTTCAAAATTGATGGTTAATGTTGTCATCTACCCAAATATCAGTGGCGTGCCTAGGACTCAAAGTTAGGGAAAACCCGACAGATGTCTGATGTCAGATGAATAGGTAGTAGCTGCTCAGAGATATTTTTTTTATGTGCTTTCTCTTTATTGTCTCGCATTATTGATTGCAAGCCTGGCTTTTGCGCTTTAATGGAAGGCACGCCACTGCCAAGTATCAGCATCATTAGTCAAGTACTTGAGATTTCATGTTCTATCAATAAGTGAATGGCTTTATATAACTAGCCACACGCCCCGGGTTCACACGGGTAGTACTAATAAATTATAGCCTGTAAACTTTCTAGATAATAGTTCTTTTTCACAAGTTTTCGTTCGGCAGCCAAATAGGAAGGTCATGTCCCTAGTTTCTGATAAATGTTTACAAGCAATTCATTGCCTTGTCTATACCGTACATGTTATTAAGATCATCAATAACCCAAGAATGAAATTCCCATTAATATATAAGATTTGAGACCTAGACTCAAAATATCATTCGTTTAGTACTGTAGCTCGACCGCTTAATTGAGACCGTTCCTAAAGTCAAAGTCAAAGCATTTATTTCAATTAAACCATTTACAGGCACTCACTCAGAGTCGGTCAGTTAGTCAGAGAGTTGAAGCTAGTTGCTCGTTCCAAAACGTAGGTAGGTCTCTATGGAGAAGAACGAGCAAGAAACTCCACGGACACTCTTTTAAATCAAGTTTTTTACAAAGTCTGGTTACATGGTTCTTGTTGCCTCTATATGTGAAAACTATGAAGGCAATCTAACAATACAAAAGACAAAAAAGAAGCAAAATAAAGTCCATGACAGATAAGAGCTGACCAATCTCTACTGACAGCGCCCGTTCACGAACATAACGCGTGAATCGCTCAACCATTTTGAAGGGAGTCGAATGATCCAATTCACGCGCCACCATCAGCGAGACATTTGAGCGAGCATGACAATACTACCAACCGCCATGTTAATTTTTGTCAAACATATAGGTATTAATATACTTATTAAATGGCTCCATGGTATTCACATTTACAAAATTGAAATAATGCTGCTAAATTATACAAAACTAAGGTTTCCAATGTATATTATTTTATCATATGAAGTGTGATAAGTAAATAATTTAAAAATATCTATGTATAATAATAACGATACTCGTTACTCATGTCAATAGAAAAAGGGGTAGGAAACATCCTTTTCTCCCAATTTGGAAATTCCCTAAACTGGCTGTGGAGCAGGACCAGCATTCTGCCAAGCATTTTTATCATTGATGTAATCTTCTAACTTATAATATGCTTGTCTACATAGTGTGCGTTTAATACATGTTTTAAATGGTTTTTCATTCCATTGTGGAATATCAAGTGGTATTTTATTATAGCATTTTACACAGTACCCCATAAAAGAAGTATGTACATTTGACAATCTGAAGCTTGGCTGATCTAATTTGTTCCTATTTCTAGTATAAATAAACATTATGTCTGTCACCTATTTTATTAAAAAGATGAAGATTTTTTCGAACAAGGATAATGTTTTCATATGTATATATTGAAAAGGTACCGCCATGATGTTAATCTGTTTAAACAATTCTCTTAGAGATTCGCGTTTGCGGAGATTATAGATTGCTCTGACAGCCCGCTTTTGCAGAACAAAAATAGAATCCATATCTGCAGCCCCTCCTAGCGGTGTCCACGTCTGTCAAATGCCGGATCTTTCTGACAGCGTAAGCGGCTGAACTTAACCGCCCTGCAAGAGATGTTAAGTGAGGATTGATTCCAAGCTACAGTGGGGACTGTAGCTTGGAATCAAGCGTAATCCCTAGGAAAACAGTCAAGTATGTCCTTATTCAATACAACGTTACATTCATTACTCTTAACATTCGGCAAAGCGAATCTTATGGATTTAGTTTTCTTCTTCTCTGAGGTGCGGGATCCCAGGTGGTGACCTGATGCCAGTGCTCATTGATACGTCAACTTGTGATAACTGCCACCCCTCCCGCACCGCGCAGCCAGCTCAGGATCGGTCTCACTTAAGCGATCGGGCTATAGTGTCTGTAATTTGCTTACCATATGTTTGTTCTATGTATGAAGGTTTGACTAAACAAAAGCTGTAATTTTACTTAGTGTTCTTGTAAAGTTGTTAGAGCCATTCAAGGGGTTCGCCAATGAGTATTGTTTGTTTAATAATTTTGTTTTTTATTTTAAATACTTCAATAAACGTTATTAAATAATGTCTGGTTTTTAGCTTTGATCCTCAAAACTATTTATCTTCTACAAATGACAGCCTTATGGTGACAAATAAATTAAAAATCGTTTTCTTTATAGGTATCCGAGGTAAACCTAGACATGAAAATAAACCAAAACGGAAAAGAAAAAGAAAACGTGTTCTCACTAACATCAGTGGAGGGAAGTTAGAAATTCCGGAAGAATTGAAAAAACTGCACACGAATCTTGAGGAAATTCTAAAATGCTCCAATGCCACACCATTTGCCGGAGTAGATTATCGAGGCTATGTGTGTTGTTATTGCGATTCACAGTATCCCGACCCCGCAAACCTGAAGAAACACTCTCTTGAGAGTCATAAAGGATTACACGTCTCTTTAATTCCAAGGCTTCATAAAAACACAATAGATGAGTTTTGTGTGAAGCTGGACATAACTGATTTACAATGCACACTCTGCCACTCTGTCATAAACACATTAGAACAGTTGATAGAACATCTTCAAGGTGACCACAAAATAAATCTACATACTGATATCAAAAACCAAATCTTTCCCTTTAAGTTTAACAGCGAGAACCTGAGATGTTACATATGTTCAAGTGTTTACGAAAGATTTAGAAGTCTGTGTCAGCACATGCACACTCATTATAGAAATTTTATTTGCAACGAATGCGACATAGGTTATGTCACCAAAGGATGTCTTAGGCGACACATTCCCATGCATACAATTGGCGTTTTCAAATGTAGATTTTGCTCTAAAACTTCTATCTCTAAAGCGAAAGCAAAGAATCATGAACAAAATGTTCACGTACACAAGGGCTTTAAGAGTAAATGTGGATACTGTAATGAGAAATTTAAGAACCAAATGAGAAGAGATGACCATATGGTGGAAGTGCATGGAGTCAAGTTGAAGGTTGTCAACTGCCATGCGTGCGACAGGACATTTCCCAATATAAGTGCTCTCAGGATACACACAAGACGAGATCACTTGATGGAGAGACGTTTTAAATGTACACAATGTGATAAGGCATTTTTCGAAGCTGCCACATTAAAGTTTCACATGGTAACACACACGCGAACAAGAGAGTTCCAATGTACCATCTGCCTTAAGCTATTTAGTCGGGATACAACTTTAAGGCAGCATATGGATATACATAGCGACCTAAGGCGGTTTAAATGTGAGCACTGTGGCCAGGCATTCGTGCAGAAAGCCAGTTGGAAAGGGCACATGAGGAGCAGGCACGGCGAACTGGTCTGAATTTTGCAGTACAAGCTTTTGTTACGTTTAGGGTCGAAATTATCTCACGGTAACATAGTAACAGGAAAAAAAATCTGATCTTGGGCTTACCGTGGTCAGTGATCGGAACGGATACATGTCGGAAGTCTGTAGTTGGAAGGATCGGCATGACTACCTTTTTTGGGCACGGGCTGCACGTTGGCAAGCTTCCATGACTTTGGCACTAATCCAGTCTTGAGAGAGAGCCGAAAGAGTCGTGTCAGTACAGGAGACAATTCAGGTGCACAGGTCCTCAGAACTATAGCTATAATACCATCTGATCCATTGGCCTTGTTCACATCAAGATTGCGTAACACTTGACGAACCTCCTTTTGGCGAATGCGAGTATCAGACATTGAAGCCGTGTTGCCAGGTAAAGTCGGGGGAGTCGCGTCTCCTGCATCAAGATGCCAAGATTCTGCAAATAGAGAAGCAAATAGGCTGACTTTCTCTTCTGCAGTGTGAGCCAGAGAACCATCAGGTTTCAGCAGTGGAGGCATTGAGGGGCGACAGAATTTTGACTCGACCGATTTAGCTAGGGACCAAAAAGCTTTACTACCCACGGGGTACGAGGCAAGTTTGTTTCCTATTCGACTAATGTGGTCATGTCGAGCCCTCTGTAGAACCTTTTTGCAGGACTTGGCAGCCAATGGCAGCACTATTAAAGGCTGTCTTCTTTTGGCGTAAATCCCTTGCTTTACGATGACGAGCGTCAACCCAGGTTAGGTGAGCCTCATGCTTCTGCGCGTCTGCATTGAGAACTAAACCAGGGGCGAACTTTGCTGGTCAGAGGTACGTCGTTATATGGGATAAAAAACTCCATAGTCTCTCCAAAAACTCCAAACACGCAACAGTTCCGTCACAGCATCCGCGAAAGTAGAGGGATCACCAGAAGAAAATCAGACAATGGCTGCCAAGGTTAAGATGCGAAAAAACAGCGCATCTCATCCCAGTCTGCTGACTTCTACCGCCACATCCGCCGGTGGGTGTGTAATATATGGCATAATAACAGATAGTATAATATCACTTGAAATAACGTTCACATGATATAATTTTCAGATGCTATAAAAACAAATAACCTTATTTCATGTGATCGAATGTTATATTTCATATAACTTTCTTTTGCTCTAATAACATTTAGTATAACGTTAATTTCCTATAAATTTCAATTTATATAATGCTCTTTTTATATAACGTTCAGTTAACCTCATTTTCATTTGACCTAATTTTGATATTAACTAAATTTCAGTCAAAATTCTGTAATGAATAAGTAAATATCAGGAAACATACTGTTATAACCGTATATAACCGTAGCCACTTGGGCTAGGAATGAACGGAGAGTAGACGGATACAGATTTCACCAGACAGTGGTCGAAGCTGCCCAGAGGTGCAGAAACCGACACTGAGTAAAGGTCTGGATCAGTAGTGAGCAGGTCCAAGCAATAGGATGTGTGCGACTCAACATCAGAAACCCTAGTAGCCCCTTAGACCAGTTGGGTGAGATTTAACCCTAAAGCAAGCTTTCGCGTCTCTCTTCCAGCATGGTCAGTGTCCCGGTTTGGGAATAACCACCCCTTGTGGTGGGCATTGAAATCCCCCAGTAACACTAATTGGGCAGTAGGGTACTTCTGTTGAGCCTGGTTGTCTCCTGGTCTCCGCTGTGCGAACGGTAGACACAGGCTGTATAAGATTTTCTCCATACCAGTGCATAAATTATTTCTGCATTAATAACCATTTTTAATATAGGAAATGATGCGATGCAGTGTGCGAATCGCCTTAGTGTTAGCAGTAACTACTTCTTAAAAAAAACAAGATACTGATGTTTTGATAAACACCTATATCCATTTTAGCGGACAATTAATTAATTTTATTTATCCGATAATCGGACGACTAATTAATTGTATTCGTCCGCTAAACGGACGACTGATTAATTTTATTCATTCGTTTAGCGGACGACTTGCAACAACCTTTAACTTTTCTCGAATGACACTTCATTGAAATATTTCTCGTAACTAACTATAGTTTGTGAATAAATAACTTACAGTAGTGACACTAGTATACCAGATTTATTAAAGTAACTTTTGACCGCGACCTCGTCCAACCTTCAATCTATGTACCAGCCATATGGGTAGATGACACCACCAATCAATTGATATACTTTTTATGAGCTATCGGACTCCCCCGTAGATTTAGCATGACAATTTATACTTATGACGTCACTTGTTGGTTGTCATTTGCCAACTCAATTGACAAACTATTTATTGATTTTAAAGCAACTAAAAATCTAGTTTTACAGTGAATTAAAAATTAATCGTATTTTCAGAGCTAATATCAAGTGCTTTGTTAGTTGAGTTCCGTTTCAAAATTAATGGTTAATGTTGTCATCTACCCAAATATCAGTGTGTGCGTTACCCCAGCAAAATAATGTCGAAAATAGTAATTTAAATGTTACAGGCAATTAGTTGTCCAGCTTCTGTTTTTGTTGCGCACATTTTTAAATTTGTTGCACATATAGATTTTGAGTTATTCCACAAAAACATTTCCTGCGGTGGTAACGTTACCGCAGCCAGACATTTTCTTTTATAATGAGAATATTGAAATAAATATTAGCCACATAATTAGTAGTCTAGACGAGGTAAATGTTGCGACTTATTTTGTATTTGTTCTTCCTTCGACTGCGATATTATTCCAGATTTTGCTGGAGTAACGTTTGTGGTTTTGCTGGATCTCTGAAACGGATAAGCAGATTCTTATCATCTTTTTTACATGACTTCTTAAGAATTAGTTTGAATTAGTTGGGTAATAAAAAAACAAAATTAATGCACCATTCAAAGGTTATTTAATTAAATATAAAAACACTTCAATAGGTCCTAACACTTTGAATAAGAGCTAGAAAGTCTTACTTTAAACGTTATTTTGTAGCTTGTACCTGTCTTCAAATGTATGTGAAGTTTCATTAGTATCCTGTTAGTAATAAACAAAATATTAAGAAATTCAGTTCTCCACTTTGACGGTCATAATGTGCGCTTAGTTATTTGGCCTCCGATAACCCTGTATGTGAATATATAAACTAAATGATATATCAATAGTTAGTTACTTAGTTTAGTTATATTCCTGTATAATTTCAGCGTAGTACATACAATAATTAACGAGATAATAAAATAAAAGCCATTAGGAAGCGCAACACCGTGATAACCCGACCATATTAAGGTGGTTACAAAAAAGCGACCGCGCAGTACATTATGCTACCTTCTTAGATATGTAGGATAGGTTTCCAAGTTTAGTACGGATGTGTACACAAGTGTCGGGTAATTTGCTTTCCATATGTTTGTTCTATGTATGAAGGTTTGAATAAACAAAAGCTGTAATTTTACTTAGTGTTCTTGTAAAGTTGTTAGAGCCATTCAAGGGGTTCGCCAATGACTATTGTTTGTTTAATAATTTTGCTTTTTTTTATTTTATTTACTTCAATAAACCTTCTTAAAGTAAAATCTGGTTTTTACCTTTTATCCTCAAAACGATTTATCTTCATACTAATTGTCTCTGAACGTTCTGTACCTACTCATACGTAAGTACAGTACGCAAAAGAGATAAGTATCCATGTCGTCGGGAATAGTTGAACATTTCTTAGAAACCAATGGGAGCTTTCAAATGAAATTTTATTAAATCATTGAACTGTTTATTCTCTATAAATTGTATTTTATTTTATTCATAAAAACCTATCGGTTTCTAAGTAAACTTCAACTGTTTCCGGCGACATGGATACTTATCTCCTTTGGTGACCGTACATGTTCTCGCACGCGACTTTCTGGCTTCTGGGTAATCAAAAACCAGAACGTCTGCAAACCAGACTATCAACTATCAGATATCTACGAATGACAGCCGGATGGTGACAAATAAATTAAAAATCGTTTTCTTTATAGGTATCCGAGGTAAACCTAGAAATGAAAATAAACCAAAACGGAAAAGAAGAAGAAGACGTGTTCTCACTAACATCAGTGCAGCGAAGTTAGAAATTCCGGAAGAATTGAAAAAACTGCACACAAATCTTGAGGAAATTCTAAAATGCTCCAATGCCACACCATTTGCCGGAGTAGATTATCGAGGCTATGTGTGCTGTTATTGCGATTCACAGTATCCCGACCCCGCAAACCTTAAGAAACACTCTCTTGACAGTCATAAAGGATTACACGTCTCTTTAATTCCAAGGCTTCATAAAAACACAATAGATGAGTTTTGTGTGAAGCTGGACATAACTGATTTACAATGCACTCTCTGTCACTCTGTCATAAACACATTAGAACAGTTGATAAAACATCTTCAAGGTGACCACAAAATAAATCTACATACTGATATTAAAAACCAAATCTTTCCCTTTAAGTTTAACAGCGAGAACCTGAGATGTTACATATGCTCAAGTGTTTACGAAAGTTTTAGAAGTCTGTGTCAGCACATGCACACTCATTATAGAAATTTTATTTGCAACGAATGCGACATAGGTTATGTCACCAAAGGATGTCTTAGGCGACACATTTCCATGCATACAATAGGCGTTTTCAAATGTGAACTTTGCTCTAAAACTTTTGTCTCTAAATCGAAAGCAAAGAAACATCAACAAGCTGTTCACGTAAATAAGGGCTTTAAGAATAAATGTGGATACTGTAATGAGAAATTTAAGAACCAAATGAGAAAAGATGAGCATTTGGTAGCAGTGCATGGAGCCAAGTTAAAGGTTGTCAACTGCCATGCCTGCGACAGGACATTTCCCAACACATATGCACTCAGGATACACACAAGACGAGATCACTTGATGGAGAGACGTTTTAAATGTACACAATGTGATAAGGCATTTTTCGTAGCTGCCACATTAAAGTTTCACATGGTAACACACACGCGAACAAGAGAGTTCCAATGTACCATCTGCCTTAAGCTATTTAGTCGGGATACAACTTTAAGGCAGCATATGGATATACATAGCGACCTAAGGCGGTTTAAATGTGAGCACTGTGGCCAGGCATTCGTGCAGAAAGCCAGTTGGAAAGGGCACATGAGGAGCAGGCACGGCGAACTGGTCTGAATTTTGCAGTACAAGCTTTTGTTACGTTTAGGGTCGAAATTATCTCACGGTAACATAGTAACAGGAAAAAAAATCTGATCTTGGGCTTACCGTGGTCAGTGATTGGAACGGATAAATGTCGGAAGTCTGTAGTTGGAAGGATCGACATGACTACCTTTTTTGGGCACGGGCTGCACGTTGGCAAGCTTCCATGACTTCGGCACTAATCCAGTCTTGAGAGAGAGCCGAAAGAGTCGTGTCAGTACAGGAGACAATTCAGGTGCACAGGTCCTCAGAACTATAGCTATAATACCATCTGATCCATTGGCCTTGTTCACATCAAGATTGCGTAACGCTTGACGAACCTCCTTTTGGCGAATGCGAGTATCAGACATTGAAGCCGTGTTGCCAAGTAAAGTCGGGGGAGTCGCGTCTCCTGCATCAAGATGCCAAGATTCTGCAAATAGAGAAGCAAATAGGCTGACTTTCTCTTCTGCAGTGTGAGCCAGAGAACCATCAGGTTTCAGCAGTGGAGGCATTGAGGGGCGACAGAATTTTGACTCGACCGATTTAGCTAGGGACCAAAAAGCTTTACTACCCACGGGGTACGAGGCAAGTTTGTTTCCTATTCGACTAATGTGGTCATGTCGAGCCCTCTGTAGAACCTTTTTGCAGGACTTGGCAGCCAATGGCAGCACTATTAAAGGCTGTCTTCTTTTGGCGTAAATCCCGCCATCTCCTTCGTGGCCTGCCGCGACGCCGTCTTACATACCAACATTACCAGCTATTAATATTGCTCTCTCTCTTTATTGTCTCAGTTATGTACTTATGTCCCTTTCTTTCACGTTCTATTCATTCTTGGAATTGAAAAGTAGTACCCTATGCACTAACTTTGTCGCGTCGCCCCATTGTAATTATTATTATTGTAATATTTTAATTAATTCTTAATTTTTATTTTTAATACTTTTGAACTTAACATGTATGGATATGGACTGATTCCAAAATAAATGAAAAAAAAAAAAAAAAAAAATTGCGTTGCCCCGTAATGGTACGGGGCGATCGTGAATTCCATATTTTGTAATTAGGTAGGTACCTTAATTTACCATTATTGATGAATAAATAAACCTCTTTACATAATAAATATTATAATTTACTTTTATGTCATTACAAATCCGAGTATTCAAAATCAAATATAATTTATTTTATTTCTTTAAGAAATAAATAATTGAACGCTCGGACAATATCACTTCATAATAATGCTCGAAACGTTCGGGTAGTTCCGTCGTCGTTCGGTTCGCCCGACGCAAAGCGCTGCACTTTTCGCGCCATTTTGTACGCCACGACATCCAACTGATTCAACCCTACAAAAATTCAGGCACACATTTGCACGTGTACAGACGTCATTTGGATTTGTAGTAGTAATAGGTAATTATTTTGCAAGTTTTGTATGAAGTGTCCGAGGTGTGCCGAAACACTAAATGCGCAAGGTACGCGTCGTAATTTTGACGAATGGTTAGTGACACAGGGTTAACATAAAGTTTAATGTTAGAATAATCATGTCATAGAATAACAAATCAAATATTCTTTATCCTTATATTGTTTCTTTAAAAAAATATATTACCAACAATGGAGGTCTGAGCCCCCTTATTCACAACCATTCGATACGTTTCCGTGTCGGTAAGGAACCGTATTCGACAATGTCATTTCCGACTTCAGTCTTCGTATGTTCGTTGAACTGTCAAAATTATTCGGTTTCGGATTTGTGAATTGCGTTTGAAGGACATCTTCGATATCTTTTGACTTTCGATTCGGTACGGAATCGAATCGAATGATTGTGAATAAGGGGCCAGTTCTAATGCGCGTGCGTGCAAGCAAGCATGCAGCATGCAAGCAAGCATGCAGCGTGCAAGCAAGTATGCAGCGTGCAGGCAAGCATGCATCATGCAAGCGAGCATGCAACATGCAGCAGGCATGGTTTCTGTCACGGCTCCGGCGTTGCGGGGCTCCGGCGGTCCCACGCGATCTTATCGTCGCAGATGGTATTCACGCCAAAGGCGTGAGGTTCATACAGGCAAATAGTCATTGCCTACCTTACAAAATACTTACTACTATCGAAATAAAATACTACTACTATTTTATTTTGATAACAAATATTTTATACCAAAAACGAAAAATAGAAAATCTTAAATCAGCTCCACCTATCGAGTAACGGTGGAATCATGAAGTCTCATTGATACCTTCGCGCATTTCGACCATAATCGCTTCGCGCTGCACCAGCGCCGCACCCGCCAACGGAAAGGCACAAAGTCAAAGTCTCTGGATGATTATGTGTGCGTCGTGACAGATACGTATTTACGTGTCTACAATGGTGTGCATTTTCTATAAATACTTGGCACACATTGAGACAAATAACGCACACAAACGTCAAAAGCAGACATTGCCTTTTTTAACTTTTACTTACACCACAGAATACCTAATAGTACTACGCTTACACTTTCGACAGTTGGGTTGTTGACCCATTAACCAATAATTCCAAAATACACCATATCTTTTATTAAACTTTATTGTAGCCCGGAAAACCCGATTAATTTTCAATTCACTGTAAAATTCGATTTTAAGTTGCTTTGAAATCATTGAATAGTTAGTCAATTGAATTGGTAAAAAAGTGACGTCACAGGCCGCGTCATAACAAAATCTATGGAGGAATCTCGTTTTGATGGTGGTCAATTGATTGGTGGTTTCAAATAGCCAATTGCGGGGTCTTAAAACCGAAGTTGGCTACACAAGGGTCTGCGACTATTTTAAAAAGTAGCAATTTTTGGTTATATTAGCGCTAAATGAAACACTATTAGTTTTTATAGTATAATTATTTTTTTTTACGTGGGTTATGAGCATATGAGCGGCCATTGTTAATATGGTTTGTCTGACTGTTGTGTGGTTTTGTGATATAATTTTATTCTGGTATCTATATTTACGATTTTAACGTTGATAATAGGTGAAAGA
This sequence comes from Charanyca ferruginea, assembly GCA_947361185.1. Lineage (NCBI taxonomy): Eukaryota > Metazoa > Arthropoda > Insecta > Lepidoptera > Noctuidae > Charanyca > Charanyca ferruginea. The sequence continues at coordinate 9,213,594 of OX376080.1, read as the reverse complement.
TGGGTGATAATAGGTGTGTGTGTACAGAAATTTTAAATGATACGTTTTCAAAACTCTTTTAGTGATAAAAATAGCGAACCAAAACAAACAAACAGTAGGTGTTTTTGTTTGGTAAGTAAGCTTTTAAAAATTTCTGCCTACCCTGTCTCAAAGCCCTGTGCACGCCCCTGATTCACGCTCACCACCCACCTTTAATCCACCTGCTCCTCATCTCGCGGGCCGCCTCGCCCCTCCGCGCCTATGCGGATTTAAATTACACTCTAGGGGTAGGGCAGACAAGACTACGTGGAGTCGGTTTTGCAGCGATTCGTTTCTGTCATTAACTTTTGTAGCACAACATATTGACTTTTAGACAATTAGTTTTGTTATTGTCTATTTATATACATTTTGGTTGAAACAAATTCCATGGAAAAATACACTAAACAAACAATATTTATTAAAAAAAATAATTCTACTGTTTGATAAGTTTGTTCATTCAAGTAAATAGTATTTGAAACAATAATAGCCGAAATAAAAATACAAGAACCAAATGTTATAATCATGAAACATTTTCTGGGAAACGAATTTATATGAAATTTCTGTCTGCGAAACAAGGGGACACTGTTATAACCTCATCTAACCCATACAAATCACCAACAATAGAGAAAATCTGGTTAATGGTCACTGTTCTAACCTAACCTAACCCAAATTATTCAATAACTAAATTATGCTAAACGTTACTTATAGATTTCGAATATTATAGTAACTGATTATTATACTATGTGAATGTTAGTTCAAATGTGCATTATATAAAATGTTCATTATACCATATAAAATTAGGTAAAATGAAATTATATCAATAATTCATTATATCATTTCATCGTTATGTTAAAAAAAAGTATGTTAAATGAAATTAGATCATATATGATCTTTAGAGCTTTTGTTATTATTTCAAACGTTACACACCCATCCGCCGGTAGCCACTTGGGCTAGGAATGAACGGAGAGTAGACGGATACAGATTTACCAGACAGTGGTCGAAGCTGCCCAGAGGTGCAGAAACCGACACTGAGTAAAGGTCTGGATCAGTAGTGAGCAGGTCCAAGCAATAGGATGTGTGCGACTCAACATCAGAAACCCTAGTAGCCCCTTAGACCAGTTGGGTGAGATTTAACCCTAAAGCAAGCTTTCGCGTCTCTCTCCCAGCATGGTCAGTGTCCCGGTGATGCGGTGCAGTGTGCGAATCGCCTTAGTGTTAGCAGTAACTACTTATTAAAAAAACAAGATACTGATGTTTTGATAAACACCTATATCCATTTTAGCGGACAACTAATTAATTTTATTTATCCGATAATCGGACGACTAATTAACTTTATTCGTCCCCTAAACGGACGACTGCTTAATTTTATTTATCCGTTTAGCGGACGACTTGCAATACCCTTCAACTTTTCTCGAATGACACTTCATTGAAATATTTCTCGTAACTAACTATAGTTTCTGAATAAATAACTTACAGTAGTGACACTAGTATACCAGATTTATTAAACTAACTTTTGACGGCGACCTCGTCAAACCTTCAATCTATGTACCAGCCATATGGGTAGATGACACCACCAATCAATTGATATACTTTTTATGAGCTGTCAGACTCCCCCGTAGATTTAGCATGACAATTTATACTTATGACGTCACTTGTTTGTTGTCATTTGTCAACTCAATTGACAAACTATTTATTCATGTTAAAGTCACAAAAAATCTAGTTTTATAGTGTATTAGAAATTAATCGGATTTTCAGGGCTACAAGTAAAGTCCAGAGCTTTGTTAGTTGAGTTCCGTTTCAAAATTAATGGTTAATGTTGTCATCTACCCAAATATCAGTGGCGTGCCTAACTAAGTTAGGGAAAACCCGACAGATGTCTGATGTCAGATGAATAGGTAGTAGCTACTTAGAAATATTTTATTCATGTGCTTTCTTTTTATTGTCTCGCATTATTGATTGCAACCCTGGCTTTTGCGCTTTAATGGAAGGCACGCCACTGCCAAGTATCAGCATCATTAGTCAAGTAGTTGAGATTTCGTGTTCTATCAATAAGTGAATGGCTTTATATAACTAGCGACACGGCCCGGGTTCCCACGGGTAAGTACTAATAAATTATATCCCGTAATTTTTCTAGATAATAGTTCTTTTTCACAAGTTTTCGTTCGGCAGCCAAATAGGAAGGTCATATCCCTTGTTTCTGATTTTCTGATAAATGTTTACAAGCAATTCATTGCTTTGTCTTTACCGTACATGTTATTAAGATCATCAATGACCCAAGAATGAAATTCCCATGAATATACCTAGTCTTGCCATAAATATTGTCACGTAGAAAAATATTTTTTTTTTATTGCATATAATATTTATTACTTTTACAGTGTGTTAGTTTAATACATAAATATAAAACAATTTAAAATATAAAAAGCTTATTCGAAGTGGTCTCCATTGGCTGCAATACAGTCCTATGCAATACAGTTTAAACGTTGAGGCCAGTAATCAATAGAAGCACGCACTCTTTTCATGGGAAATGGGAAAATTCTTCACTGCCAATCGTATGGATTGTCTTAGGGACTCCAAATTATCATGGCGTTTAGAGCAAGCCGTACTCTCTAAAACTGACCATAAGTCATAATCCAGCGGATTAAGATCGGGACGAGACGACGGCCAGTCTTCAGCTCTGATGAAGTCCGAAACGCTCACTTCCAACCAAGACTGCGTGGACCGAGCTTTAGGACCCGGCGCCGAGTCTTGTTGGAAGGACCATACTTGGTTATTGAACATGGTGTTGTTAAGGGGCTTAACTACCTTCTCAAGAATAGTATCTTAATTCTTAATGCACTTGTGCCGATGTATTGATACCTTTTTCACAAAAATATGGCTCAGTCACTCCTTCATAGCTAACACCTCACCAAACCATCACTGAAGTCGGATAATGCCCACGTTGCACTCTGTCCACTAATTGGGAAGCTTCCTTAGAGCTTTGAGCATAAATACGGTCATTTTGTTTGTTAAAATGTTGGTCAATTGTAAAGATTTTCTCATCCTTAAACAAAATTTTTCTGTGACCTCCCTTTGCGTACCGCTTCAGTAGTTGTTTCGATTTTACCACCCTATTCTTTTTTAAATTATCAGTTAAAAAATGGCCAGTGCGTCTCTTATAGGCTGCAAGTCTTAAGTAATCTTTTAAAATACGCGACATGGTTCTGGGTGCGTGCTATCTTCATCTCCCGAGATAAAATCTTTTGCTTTCGGACAGGATTTTGTTCGAATTCTTTCCCTTACTGCTTTGACCACCTTTTTCGTACGAACACTACGTGGACGGCCAGATCTTTTTCTGTCACAAACAGAGGAGGTCTCATTGTACCTATTAATAGCCCGGTACACAAACATTTGACTAATACCAAGCGTATGAAGAGTTTTAAAAATTGCATTTGGCTCCATCCAACTTAGTGTAATGCAATCACAGCGATTCGGTTCTCTTTCTCACCCCACTCCATTTTAATATCGCAAAATATTGTACAATGTATTTGCGCCAAAAATATAAAACTTAATGAACAATCGTATAAAAATAACAGATTCCAAATTCAAATGTAATATCTTTCATAATTTTAATTGTAACAGTATTTATGGCCAGACTAAGTATAAGATTTGAGACCGAGACTCAAAATATCATTCGTTTAGCACTGTAGCTCGACCGCTTAACTGAGATCGTTCCTGAGGTAGCTGCGCAGATCCCAGGCGGTGACGTGATACAAATGCTTACTGATACGTCAACTTGTATCAACTGCCACCCCTCCCGCACCGCACAGCTACCTCAGGAACGGTCTCACTTAAGTGATCGGGCTATAGTGTCTCTAATTTGCTTGCCATATGTTTGTTCTATGTATGAAGCTTTGACTAAACAAAAGCTGTAATTTTACTTAGTGTTCTTGTAAAATTGTTAGAGCCATTCAAGGGCTTCGCCAATGACTATTATTTGTTTAATAATTTTGCTTTTTTTATTTTATTTACTTCAATAAACCTTATTAAAGTAATATCTGGTCTTTACCTTTTATCCTTAAAACTATTTATCTTCATATTAATTGTCTCTGAACGTTCGGTACCTACTCGGACGTAGGTACATGTTCTCGCACGCATGTTGTCAGACTTTCTGGCAAAAAAAAACCAAAAACCGGTTTCCCGGTTTCCTGGTTTCTGGGTAGTCAAAAACCAGAACGTCTGCAAACCAGACTATCAACTATCAGAGATCTACGAATGACAGCCGGATGGTGACAAATAAATTAAAAATAGTTTTCTTTATAGGCCGAGGTAAACCTAGAGATGAAAATAAACCAAAACGGAAAAGAAGAAGAAAACGTGTTCTCACTAACATCAGTGGAGCGAAGTTAGAAATTCCGGAAGAAATGAAAAAACTGCACACAAATCTCGAGGAAATTCTAAAATGCTCCAATGCCACACCATTTGCCGGAGTAGATTATCGAGGCTATGTGTGCTGTTGTTGCGATTCACAGTATCCCGACCCCGCAAACCTGAAGAAACACTCTCTTGATAGTCATAAAGGATTACATGTCTCTTTAATTCCAAGGCTTCATAAAAATACAATAGATGAGTTTTGTGTGAAGTTGGACATAACTGATTTACAATGCACATTCTGTCACTTTGTCATAAACACATTAGAACAGTTGATAGAACATCTTCAATGTGACCACAAAATAAATCTACATACTGATATCAAAAACCAAATCTTTCCCTTTAAGTTTAACAGCGAGAACCTGAGATGTTACATATGCTCAAGTGTTTACGAAAGTTTTAGAAGTCTGTATCAGCACATGCACACTCATTATGGAATTAGAGAAAACCCCCTAAATTTTTTCAAGGATTACCTGTCAGGCAGAACACAAAGGGTTAAGATAGGCCCATATATAAGTCATGACGCGGAAGTATCATTCGGCGTTCCGCAAGGAAGTGTCCTAGGGCCTACATTATTCTTATTGTACATCAATGATCTCTGCAATTTAAAGGTCAGTCACGCAAAAATTTTTTCATATGCCGATGATACAGCTGTTGTCTTTAGCGGAAACAGCTGGGAGGATGTTAAGTTTAAAGCTGAGATAGGGATGGCTAAAATAGCGAACTGGCTGAATGACAACTTGCTCACATTAAATACAACAAAAACAAACTTCATTTGTTTCACTATCTCTAACCGAACACAACCAAATGAAGCATTTAGCATTAAAATACACTCATGTAATAAAAACTCAATCAATAAATGTAGTTGCCCTTCAATTAATAAAATCTCACAAACAAAATATTTAGGTGTCATAATCGATCAAAACTTATCATGGTACGCTCATCTTGAACATGTTACTGGGAGAGTTAGGAAATTAGGTTGGATATTTAAAACTTTAAGACATGTCGTTCCAAAAAATGTAAATAAGAAAGCCGGCCCACAAAGAAATATTCTTAATGAAATTTACGTTGCACTTGCGCAATCTGTCCTAGTTTATTGTATCCCTATATGGGGCGGTGCAGCTAAGACAAAGTTTATGAACCTAGAACGAGCCCAACGAGCCCTTATAAAAATAATGTACTTTAAAAAGTTACGATATCCTACTGAAAGTCTGTATCACGTTAGTGAACTGCTTTCTGTAAGAAAATTGTACATCGTTCATACGGTTCTAAAAAAACACAAAACGCTTCCTTTTGATTCAAGCATAATTTCAAAAAGACGTAAATACATGATTGCACACTCCCAACAGACCAATACAGTACTCGCCGGCAGACAGTACAATAAACGTTCTTGTCAGCTATATAATAAGGTGAATAAAGAGATATATATATATGATAAACCACTATATGAATGTAAAAAAAAGATTATTACTTGGATAAAAAACTTAAGTTACACAGATATTGAGGCACTGTTACAACACGTGAAATAGGACACACACACAAACACACACACCTCAAACATGCACTACACACTCCCCACCGCACACCCACACACACACCCACATACACACACTCACACTCAGACTATGAAAACAGACAGATTATGAAAATGTGTAATAAGTAATTTTGTTAAAAATGTCTTTAGGTATGGAAGAGCGGAGTCTCCTACTACAGGCATTATTTGCTTAAAACGAGTCTCCAATCACCAAATTTTGTTAACCATAAATTGCTTATGAAAATAAAACATTTTGATTTTGATTGATTTTGATTATAGGAATTTTATTTGCAACGAATGCGACATAGGTTTTGTCACCAAAGGATGTCTTAGGCGACACAAGTCCTTGCATACAAAAGGCGTTTTCTCTAAAACTTTTATCTCTAAAACGAAGGCAAGCAATCATCAACAAAATGTTCACGTAAACAAGGGCTTGAAGACTAAATGTGGATACTGTAATGAGAAATTTAAGAACCATATCACTCAACAAGTTTCGACACTTAATGGGGAAAAGTGACAGCCCCAACTGTACGCAATGTCATACGGTGGAGGACGTCCATCACTTGTTGGTGGAGTGCGTCAGGACCCGAGCTGCTAGAGAGGCGCTGATGAATACCTTCAAAATTAATTTGATAGATGTTGGTTTTGGTCAAAGCATATTATCAGAGCCTGTCTCAAATGCAGCTATCCATCCTACTTTATAAAATAGTATATAAGGTTTTGAAATCTGATTAGTGTAAAGCTTTTATTGAATTAGGTTATGATGGGGCTGGCATGGTCGGGTTGTGACCAAAAGCCCCTAAATTTATAATAGACAATAAAAAAAAAAGTACCATATGAGAAAAGATGAGCATTTGGTGAAAGTGCATGGAGTCAAGTTGAAGGTTGTCAACTGCCATGCGTGCGACAGGACGTTTCCGAACACATATGCACTAAGGATACACACAAGACGAGATCACTTGATGGAGAGACGTTTTAAATGTACACAATGTGATAAGGCATTTTTCGAAGTTTCCACATTAAAGTTTCACATGGTAACACACACGCGAACAAGAGAGTTTCAATGCAAGCGACGGGCTGCTTCACAAAGCGCATCACTCTTGGGCGAGTATTGCCCGCCCTAAAGCAGATTATTTTGCCGATGAGCACTCTGGCCTGACTAATGCGCCGCTCATTTCTGCACTGCCACGCCGGTACGGCAGGTTTTGGTCGTGTAGCTCTGTCATCATTAGCAAATTTGACGTGAGCTACACGACATGCCGTAACAGCTGCACAGTACAGGATTGAATGCGCATCAGTGAGGTCTTCGCAACCATCAAAATAATTTGATAGTTGCGAATCCAGAGCACACACCAGCGCCTTATTTTTTTTATGTATGGGCAAACGAGGTAAGCGTGGTCTAAACTCAGGCGGCATGAATCGATACTCTCGAATCGCACTCTCCATAGCGCTCCTCAATTCTTCATTGCACTGGGTACTTACATGTGTAGCCATGTCATCACTCCCATCAGTAACTTGACTAGGTGTTGCAGTCGGCTGTGGTTGTGCCACTTCCACAATCTGCGGCAGGGGAGCAGTGATATGGCTTCTCTGCATTTCAGTTCGGAGGAGATCAAGTACAGTGTCATCCAACATACGGTTACGCTGGATGACCCGCACCTGATCCGATAGTCGTTTTGCTGAAACGTTGACTTGACAGCTGGCTCAAGCACCTGAAACAGAGAGAGCATCCGAACACGGTACGCGGTCAGATTACTTCCCCCCTCTGTAGCCCCGTAGTATGCGCGCATGACATTTTCGTTGATAGTTTGTGTCCATCTCATGCGCTGCACACTTCCGCCGGGAGCTGGGACCCTATCAGAGACCGATGGGTCTCGCGGTCCTAAACAATCCGGCGGCCGGCGTCCTCCCCGTCGACGAGCAGGTGGTGGCGTCGTAGGCGGAGAGAAATACTCGTCGTTCGAGCTCGACGCAACTGCCGAGGCCGGTATCACAACACTCACGGTTGGACTGGGTTCCGGCGGCGGTGAGGCGGAGCTGAGCGACGGGTCCGGAGGTTGTAGGCGTGCTCGACGTACTGCTGCTCTCGTTATCATCCTTATCTATATATTTTCTTTATCTTGTACCATCGTTTTTGATTATATAGTCCATATGTATCGATGATTATATACAGTTTCCAATTATTTATGCAATATATTTGTACTATGACAGATGTCATGATGAGAAATTATTTTCCAAAAACTATTTGCGATGATTTTATGGGTATGGCTCACAGAAGTAGTAAAATTAATTGAATATATGCTCGTTATTTATGAAAAATTGTATCAGCATCTATTAATAATGTGTATATGGTATTTAATTAATATTTTTGTTGAACAAATAAAATATTAGATAAGTGACACATAGTGTTGCCAGCTTATTATTATTATTATTATTAAACCTTATTAATGTAATATCTAGTTTTTAGCTTTGATCCTCAAAACTATTTATCTTCATACTTGTCTCTGAACGTTCTGTACCTACTCATACGTAGGTATATGTAGGTACACACCAACCTTTGTTGTTGTGCTCCATGTGTTCTCACGTCTTTCTACACATGCGAGTTCACTAAGATTTTTACTAAGACCGGCACGTGATATTCACATGCCGGTTCTGTAGTTCGCGTTTACCCACTCAAATATTTACAGTTAAATCTGTCTAATCTTTTCCCAACCATATTGGGGCGGCATCTAGTCTAATCGGATGTCCGCAACCCGATTAGTTGGTTACATGTTACCCCTTGGTAAGACTAGTTGTCAGACTTTCTGGCTTCAGGGTAGTTAGAAGCCAGAACGTCTGCAAACCAGACTATCAACTATCAAAGATCTACGAATGACAGCCGGATGGTGACAAATAAATTAAAAATCGTTTTCTTTATAGGTATCCGAGGTAAACCTAGAAATGGAAATAAACCAAAACGGAAAAGAAGAAGAAAACGTGTTCTCACTAACATCAGTGCAGCGAAGTTAGAAATTCCGGAAGAATTGAAAAAACTGCACACAAATCTTGAGGAAATTCTAAAATGCTCCAATGCCACACCAGTTGCCGGAGTAGATTATCGAGGCTATGTGTGTTGTTATTGCGATTCACAGTATCCCGACCCTGCAAACCTAAAGAAACACTCTCTTGACAGTCATAAAGGATTACACATCTCTTTAATTCCAAGGCTTCATACAAACACAATAGATGAGTTTTGTGTGAAGCTGGACATAACTGATTTACAATGCACACTCTGCCACTCTGTCATAAACACATTAGAACAGTTGATAAAACATCTTCAAGGTGACCACAAAATAAATGTACATACTGATATCAAAAACCAAATCTTTCCCTTTAAGTTTAACAGCGAGAACCTGAGATGTTACATATGCTCAAGTGTTTACGAAAGTTTTAGGAGTCTGTATCAGCACATGCACACTCATTATAGGAATTTTATTTGCAACGAATGCGACATAGGTTATGTCACCAAAGGATGTCTTAGGCGACATATTTCAATGCATACAATAGGCGTTTTCAAATGTGAACTTTGCTTTAAAACTTTTATCTCTAAATCGAAAGCAAAGAAACATCAACAAGCTGTTCACGTAAACAAGGGCTTTAAGAATAAATGTGGATACTGTAACGAGAAATTTAAGAACCAAATGAGAAAAGATGAGCATTTGGTAGCAGTGCATGGAGCCAAGTTAAAGGTTGTCAACTGCCATGCCTGCGACAGGACATTTCCCAACACATATGCACTCAGGATACACACAAGACGAGATCACTTGATGGAGAGACGTTTTAAATGTACTCAATGTGATAAGGCGTTTTTCGCAGCTGCTAATTTAAAGATTCACATGGTAACACACACGCGAAAAAGAGACTTCCAGTGTACAGTGTGTCTTAAGCTATATAGCCGGAAGGAAACTTTAAGGCAGCATATGGAAATACACAGCGACGTAAGGCGGTTTAAATGTGAGCACTGTGGCCAGGCATTCGTACAGAAAGCCAGTTGGAAAGGGCACATGAGGAGCAGGCACGGCGAACTGGTCTGAATTTTGCAGTACAAGCTTTTGTTACGTTTAGGGTGGAAATTATCGCACGGTAACATAGTAACAGGATAAAAAAATCTGATCAGGGGTTAACCGTGTGCCAAAGTTTTAACCGACTTTGAAAAAAGGAGGAGGTTCTTAATTCTACATGTATATTTTATTTTTAAGTTTGACCACGCATCTCTTTTTGCAGCATAATCCGATTTCAATGATTCTTTTTTTAATAGATAGTGTATATCTCAAAGTTAGTCACATATACGATTCATACAAAAATTCTACCTCAAATTCTCTCTCTCTCTTTTTTTTTGTGTTACCGTTTCTTAATAAATTGGGATTATAAGAAGTAAGCACTGCAAAACGAAAAAAAAAGAAAAGCAACCGTCTTCTAAAACTAAAAAGTAACTTTTTTTTTTTGTCTTGTTTGTGAAATCATTTTTATCCGAATCTGTTCAGGCGTTTCGTGAAGGCGATCGTGAACTAGTACGACTGGCTGAACGAGAGACAAACTTACAGGATATAATTTCTCTCGAATGACACTACATTGAAATATTTCGTGTAACTAACCTCTATCGTTTGTGACATTAAATTGATGTTTGTGAATGAATAACTTACAGTGTGGTAATTTGTAGTATACCAAATATGTTAAACTGTATCAGCCATGTGGGTAGATGACACCACCGATCATTTTATTAAACATTCTAACTTAACACGGCATGGAAATGTGATAACAAAAGTATATTATTAAGGAAACGATAGAAATTACAGGGTTTTCAGGGCTAATATCCAGTGTTTTGTTAGAGGAGTTCCATTTTGAAATTATTTGTTAATGATATCATCATTGATCAAGTTATCATAGATCAAGTAATTTTCGAGATTTCGTGTTTTGTCAATGAGTGAATGAAACCTTTGGCTTTTATATACAGTGGACCTCCGGTAATCCGGCCCATGTCTAATTCGGCCCCTGTCATCTAACATGCCTATCACTGTTGAATGTAGGTACACAACTATTTTGGCAAATTTTCACTATGTAGGTAGTTAATGCATGATTGAACAGGTTGTAACTTGTACGTGCCACCACTACACTGTATTGTGCTCGATGCGATCTATAATTAGTCGAAATCAAAGTTGCTTTTTTTTTTCAAAAAAAACCGGACTATAGGATGGTCTTGGGCGGTACTCTATAATCCGACAAATTCGCTAGTCCGACACTGCTCTGCAAAACGTTTATCGGATTGCCGAGGCTCCACTGTGGTTAGCGACACGCCCCGGCGGCTTCACACGGCTAGTACTAATAAATTATAGCCTGTAAACTTTCTAGATTCTCTAGTTCTTTTTATCAAGATGTTCGTTTTGGTTAGCTTTACTAGTTGTTATGTTTTCATAAGTTTTCGTAATCAGTTGGTCGGCAGACAAATAGGAAGGTCATGTCCCTAGTTTCTGATGTGATAAATGTTTACACGTAATTAATTGTCTTGTCTATACCGTACTTGTTATTAAGATCAGGGAATTAAATTCCCATGAATATTAAAGATTTGAGACCTAGACTCAAAATATCATTCGTTTAGTACCTACTGTAGCTCGACCGCTTAACTGAGACCGTTTCTGAGGTGCGGGATCCCAGGTGGTGACCTGATGCGAGAGCTCACTGATACGTCAACTTGTGACAACTGTCACCCCTCCCGCACTGCGCAGCTACCTCAGGAACGGTCTCACTTAAGCGATCGGGCTATAGTGTCTCTAATTTGCTTTCCATATTATGTTTGTTCTATGTATGAAGGTTTGAATAAACAAAAGCTGTAATTTTAGTTAGTGTTCTTGTAAAGTTGTTAGAGCCATTCAAGGGGTTCGCCAATGACTATTGTTTGTTTAATAATGTTGTTTTTTTAATTAAGTCAATAAACCTTTTTAACGCAATATCTGGTTTTTAGCTTTGATCCTCAAAACTATTTATCTTCATACTTGTCTCTGAACGTTCTGTACCTACTCATACGTAGGTTATATGTACACACCAACCTTTGTTGTTGTGCTCCGTGTGACCTCACGTCTTTCTACACATGCGAGTACACTATGATTTTTACTTACACCGGCACGTGATATTCACCGGTTCTGTAGTCCGCGTAACAAATGTTGGCCACTCGAATGTCTACAGTTAAATCTGCCTAACCTTTTCCCAACAATATTGGGGGCGGCATCTAGTCTAACCGGATGTAGCTGAATACTAGTGTTTTGTATGGAGCGACTGCCTATATGACGCCCGCAACCCAGTTACTTGGTTACACGATAACCCTTGGTAAAACTAGTTGTAAGACTTTCTGGCTTCTGGGTAGTCAGAAGCCAGAACGTCTGCAAACCAGACTATCAACTATCAAAGATCTACGAATGACAGCCGGATGGTGAGAAATAAATTAAAAATCGTTTTCTTTATAGGTATCCGAGGTAAACCTAGAAATGAAAATAAACCAAAACGGAAAAGAAGAAGAAAACCTGTTTTCACTTACATCAGTGGAGCGAAGTTAGAAATTCCGGAAGAATTGAAAAAACTGCACACAAATCTTGAGGAAATTCTCAAATGCTCCAATGCCACACCAGTTGCCGGAGTAGATTATCGAGGCTATGTGTGTTGTTATTGCGATTCACAGTATCCTGACCCTGCAAACCTAAAGAAACACTCTCTTGACAATCATAAAGGATCACACGTCTCTTTAATTCCAAGGCTTCATACAAACACAATAGATGAGTTTTGTGTAAAGCTGGACATAACTGATTTACAATGCACACTCTGTCACTGTGTCATAAATACATTAGAACAGTTGATAGAACATCTTCAAGGTGACCACAAAATAAATGTACATACTGATATCAAAAACCAAATCTTTCCCTTTAAGTTTAACAGCGAGAACCTGAGATGTTACATATGCTCAAGTGTTTACGAAAGATTTAGAAGTCTGTGTCATTACATGCACACTCATTATAGGAATTTTATTTGCAACGAATGCGACATAGGTTATGTCACCAAAGGATGTCTTAGGCGACACATTGCTATGCATATAATAGGCGTTTTCAAATGTAGATTTTGCTCTAAAACTTCTATCTCTAAAGCGAAAGCAAGGAGTCATGTACGAAATGTTCACGTAATCAAGGGCTTTAAGAGTAAATGTGGATACTGTAATCAGAAATTTAAGAGCCAAATAAAAAGAGATGACCATTTGGTGGAAGTGCATGGAGTCAAGCTTAAAGTTGTCAACTGCCATGCGTGCGACAGGACATTTCCCAACATAAGTGCACTCAGGGTACACACAAGACGAGATCACTTGATGGAGAGACATTTTAAATGCACACAATGTGATAAGGCATTTTACGCAGCTGAGACATTAAAGTGTCACATGGTAACACACACGCGAAAAAGAGACTTCAAGTGTACCGTGTGCCATAAGCTATATAGCCGGAACGCAACTTTAAGGCAGCATATGGATATACATAGCGACGTAAGGCGGTTTAAATGCGAGCACTGTGGCCAGGGATTCGTGCAGAAAGCCAGTTGGAAAGGGCACATGAGAAGCAGGCACGGCCAACTGGTCTGAATTTTGCAATGCAAGTAGACACACACTAGTAGTAGTTGTATTTTGTGTGGGAAATTATCCCACGGTAACATAGTAACAAGATAAAAAAATTTGATCATTTGCTAACCGTGTACCAAATTTTTAACCGACTTATAAAAAAGGAGGTTCTCAATTCTACACGTATAATTTATTTTTAAGTTTGACCACGCATCTCTTTTTACAGTATAGTCCGATTTCAATGTTTATTTTTTTAGTAGTGTATAGGTACCTCAAAGTTAGTCACATACAATTCTTACAAAAATTCTACATATAAGGGGGAAAATTAAGGGATGCCTTAATTTTTCTTTGTGTTACGATTTCTTAATTAATTTGGATTATAAGAACCTCCGGTAATCCGGCCCCTGTCTAATCCGGCCTCTTACTAATCTGGCCCATGTCTAATCCGGCCCCTGTTTAATCCTGCATCTAACATGCCTATCACTGTTGAATGTAGGTACACAAACATTATTTTGGCAAATCTTCACTAATGTACACATAGGATGGACGCATTAGAAAAATCTAATGCATCTATCCCTTTCTTTCCCTTTGTTAGGTTTATTGTAAAAATCAGTGATGTTACCTGGTAGTAAGTAGTTAGTAGTTAAAGTCGATATCGAAACTAATTAAAAAAAAATTATTATAAATTAAAATATTGTATTGAAATACCAAACGTCAAAAAATAAATAAAATGTTCGACTTTTTCAATACAAAATGGAATATATTAAAATGATTAATATTACATTATGAAAAATGCCTAATTAAAATTATAACCCCGTTTTCTAACGGACGGACGGACTGAATCTTCAGTCATCATGTGGCAGAATATGGGAATAATCCATTTTATCGATATCGACTATTTTCCCTTATTCAAGTGGTGCAACCCTAACGATGTCATACCTACGCATGTTGTTGTTGACCTTGAGCTGACCAATTGGACGTAGTTAAACGGAAAGGATCCATCCCACACAGAGTTAGTTTTGAGTTATTCAAGTTTTAAGTTCAGATCGTGTTTCGTCTTTGATTCTCAACTTTAACTTTCTGGGGTTGATTTTAAATAAAGGACATACCCATATTTTTTTATTTTATTAATCTCTAGTCCGACATCATGACATATTTTTCGAGATATTAGCAAAAATATGACGATGGATCCTTTTCGTTAAAATATTATTTCAAAATTCCGGGGTAATAAACATATTTAGCCAAAAGAATCCAAACTATATAATTGAACAAAAACACTAAAATTTATAAGGAATAATGACAGATTTGTATGTTTTAGAAAATAAAACTTCATGTAGTCTAATATATCTTTAATTTTCAATCACTACTACCATAATTACTAGCTTAGTTAGTGTATAGATCTTAGATCAAAAAAACACTAAAATGAACATTTTTATTAAAAGACATAAGACTCATAAAAAAGAATAAACATTAAAAAAAATCAAATAATATGTCTTCAAAATTAAGTAAAGTCTATATTTTTTGCTTAAATTTAATCATCATTCTCATCTTCAATGGGAAAATCAATCCTATCGCCGTAACCATCAACATCATCCATAATATTTTCATTTCCTTTGAGTGATTTATAAAAAGGTAAGCAATCTTTTGGTATTAAATCAAACATTGATTTAAGGTCATCCAATTTAGCCTGCGGAATCTCTTTACCATTTGGCCATAACAAAGTTAAATCTTCTTCCAAAATTTCTAAAGATTTTCCTTTAACTCTTTTTTCTATATTTAGCTCCTGAAACTCTTCACTTTCTGTTGTTTTCATAAATATAGAGTATGGTTTTTCTTTTTCGATCAGTATTTCTTTTGTTTTTAGCCAGTTAACTTTATTCTTAGTAACACAAATTTTTCTGTTAACTATCTTTTTTTCTATCTTATTGGTGCTTAAAAAATCGTTTGTCTTCATTTTATAAACTTCTAATGGTTTTTTTTTTCTTGCAGCTTTTTATAACATTTAAATACTCTTCAGCAGTATAAATTCTATCGTGATATTTGAGTTGACTTTCGATTTTGGAAAAATCAGTATCGTTGGGAAGAAACGTGTGGCCTGATTCCAGATACTTTAGTTTTATAGTTTTGAGAGTGGCGTGGGAGCTCAGCACGGATTTCATCATTAAAACCATTTTTATATTTCGGTTTTGTCCTCCACAGCAATCGCTCCATAATACCAGGTGTTCCTTGGGACCCATTTTGTGTTTTATGTAATTTATGAGGCAAGACCCAACTTCTTGTGCCCCTCGACCAGCTTCTCCTTCAAGCCACACATAGCAGTAGCCGTTATCCGTAGATCCTGCATGTATTCCACAGTTATAAAGCCATAACTGGCGTTTATAAAACACTATACTAGTGGGAATCCGGGGCAGTGGAAGAGTCTTTTCCATGTCATAAGTTAGGCATTCAAAACTCTCGTCCGTGGTCGCTTTTTTTAGATCTTCATTCATAGTTTTTCTTAAGGTTTCAGCTCGTTCAAGATGTTCCTGCTTTTCTCTTTGAAATTTGGCAGCTTCAGTTTCGGTAGCATTGGCTAATTTTATGTGCAGCGTATCGCATTTATTGCAAGTGTCCTTTTTTAAGGTTTTGCAACGCAAGTTGAAAAACTTATGAAATATACTTTTTAGTGTACCAATACTTGCTGGCTTTTTGCTTACCCCATATGCATTTTTATATTGTTCTACGTATAATTCATAAATTTTTGGCACAGTCGTCCCCAATTTTAAATACTGACAACCATTATTTGTTTCTCGTCTATAATGAGATTCATATTTCGGTAGAGAGTCAATAACTTTTTTTATAAAATCAATGTCTTCCTCAGTAGTTTTGTTCTGGCCACCAGTCTGTCCTCTTCCATCTTTTATCATACCCTTCCGAAATTTTTTCAGACATTCGTCTACTTTTTTTGGCGTAATTTGAAAATTGTTAACGAACATTTCACGGCATACTTGAGTGCCTCCAACAGTGTAAATGCGACTGAACTGTTTCGGATTATGTTTGTCAGTATTCTTATCATTACTGCTGTATGATCTTTTTTTTTGGTCTTTCAGAAACGTAATTCACTATATATAATAACTGAGCCTCATAGGACCCCAAATTAATATATTTTTCGAATTCTTCTTGTCGTTTTTCCTTCCCAATAAGGTTGAAACACTTTTTTTTACAGTGACAAACATAATCTTTAAATATTTTTGGTTCAATAAGTTTTTTGTTATTGTGATAAGGTAAGTTCGCATATTTTCTTTCTTTTCTTTGTATAATGGTGTGATCTTTGTGAAGACGTTTTCGCCCTCTTCTAGGGCGACCACGTGGAATTTCTGGACTATTTTTATCAGAGTGCATTTCTACCTCTTCTACAATGTTACTTTCAGCTGCTTCAACAGTATCAGTGTTGGTGATCAAGTTTTTATTTTGATCGGAATACATTTCTATTTCTTCTACAATGTTACTTTCCGCTGCTTCATCAGTATCTATATTGGTGATCGAGTTCAGGAATGAATTATTATTGCATGGTCTAATGTCATAAAGAGCTTTTCGACTAATTTCACAAATTTCCTGATTGTCTTTGTTATTATGCACCACAGCTACAACTTTAAATTTTTTCGATTTAAGTGTTAAGTTTTCGCTATCACTATTTTCTTCGCTATCTGGCACGTAATCCGAATCAGTATCTGCACTGAAATCAGTTTCCTGTTCATTGTCTAGTACATTTGGAACTATGTACCTCTCTTCTTCATTTTCACCATTCAATGTTTGCAATAGATCTAGAGTATCTGGAGACATACTTCGAAGAGGAGATGATGTTTCTTTTATATCTATCGAGATAAAAAATATCAAACATTTTATTTTCTGTCATGATTTACTATTCACACTATAATGATAATAAAAAGAAGAAACTTACTTTCAGAAATGATTTCAGCATGATGTATATTGTTTTTAACCAACGGGGTTAAAGGCGAGTATAACGGAGTCGCTGGTGATTCTACAAAAAATCATGCAAACATTATAAAGTTGGCAAACTATAGACGTGCTTTACAAACATTTTACTAGTAAAAAACTTACCGCTGCATAAAGCATCATTATTTTCCTCACCAGAATTAGATGTTACAGCAACTGTTATTGGGAGTACTGTTACGCAATCAACCTCTGCAAAACACCCCATAATAATTTAATGCTTGTAAAAAAATAAGCAGTTATAAAAAAGTGCAATATTATTGACGGCAAGAAAAGTAATGAAAGTAATATTAGGATAATACTTACTATCGCTTATAGCGTTATCACTTTCCGCAGTACTATTTAAGATATCCATTACCGGAAGCACCATTGGGTTAT
Organism: Charanyca ferruginea; assembly: GCA_947361185.1. NCBI lineage: Eukaryota > Metazoa > Arthropoda > Insecta > Lepidoptera > Noctuidae > Charanyca > Charanyca ferruginea. Next base: position 9,195,637 of record OX376080.1, on the reverse strand, counting down.
TGATAGCTAAAAGAAGGATAAGCATTAAAGCAATAAGTTGCAAGGCATAATAGTAAAATGTTTTTAGGTTAGGTTAATGTATTATTTTTACTTACACGCCGAGCTTTGTTGATCCGTGTGGGTGCTTGAATTCCCCAACGCGTTCATTATAATCTTTTCAATCCTGTTCATATTAATTTGCTACACAATGAATTTTTACTTTAAAAAACCAAGACCACAATCTAATCACGATACGACCGACGGCAAGACAATGAACGTGTACGAACTTGAATGAAATGAAGGAAATCAATGTTGCAAAGTAACTTAAAAATAATACCTTTAAAATTCAATATTATTTATTATTTCTATAACTCAAATGATTGCTTTATGTCCAAACAATCAGCTAATAATATTATATTCTGTATATAATCTAAAGAATAAAGTATTTAAAAAAATAGGATTCAAGTGCCTTGTTTCCGGTTCAATATTTTAATCTTGTCACACAATGAACTACCATAAAAGGATCCACATATCATGAATCATTATCGATGTTTAGCTCAATCATTTTTAATACAGCAATTTAAATAAGCGAAAACGATCCATGTAAGATGGCTCGTTTTCGATATTTAGCTCAGTCATTTTTAATGAAGCAATTTAAATAAGCGGTAACGATCCATGTAAGATGGATCGTTATCGATGTTTCATTATGTCACTATACGTAATGATTTCGAATAAAACGAAAACAATCCATGTCACATGAATTGTTTTCGTTTAATTGTATCTTTTGAATAACAATTATCCAAGTAGTTTGGATCGTTTTAGTAATACGTGATTTGGTATTATATGATTTTCTCGATAACAATCTAAGTAGCTTGGAGCGTTGTCAATAAAAAAAATAATGACCTGCCATATATGTGGGTTGGTAACGTAACGTCATTATGACATGATGCGTTGGAATTTTACTTGGATTGTTTTTGTGATATTAAAGTTTGAACTACAAAAAGTGTTTTGGTATACATAACTCATTTTCGCCCATAGTGAGGGTTGGATCCTTTCCGTTTAACTACGTCCAATTGCAGCCGCGCGTACTTGCCCGTCCCCCGGCCCGCTGTGGTGAGTTGTGTACTTAGAAGAAATCGCCCTATAAGCTCTCTAGTGGATATATTCTCTTTGGTTCTATGTATGAAGGTTTGAAGTTGTTAGAGCCATTCAAGGGGTTCGCCAATGACTATTGTTTGTTTAATAATTTTGTTTTTTATTTTAAATACTTCAATAAACCTTATTAAAGCAATATCTGGTTTTTAGCTTTGATCAATAAAATTCCCGAGAAAATAAAATGCTTGCCAAAACATAAATTCAAAAAAACACTTAACGGGTTATTAATTGAAAAATGTTATTACTCTCTAGATGAGTTCCTTAAAGACAAATCTTTCTTTCTTTCTCTTTTCTTTATTTTCTTGTTTTTTTTTATTAGAAACTAATCTTCTGATTTGAAATAGTTAATCAATATGCTGTAATTATATCATAACTTGATGATTATTATTTTATTTATGAATTAATAATTAATCTGTAATTTAATAATTATTAAACATGTACCTAAATGTAATAATAATCTTATAGATAATTATGCTTTTAATAATGTTATATTGTCCTTATTGTAATAATTAATAGAATATTTAATAGTTTTGGAATTAATGGTAAAAGCACTACGTACTGCCTCAGCTAATTATAATTGTATATCTATTATAATACAAGAAAATAATAATATGTAGTTGTATGTCATTATTGGCAAAGCATAGCGCACTATTTAAATGTTAAAGATCTTTTTTTATATATATACTTTGGTTTAACAAGCAAATAAACTATTATATTCTAAACTAATTCTATCCTCAAAACTATTTGTGTATGTATATCAGCTGTCTGACACCCATAGTACAGGGTCTCCCTAGTTTGGGGTCAGATGGCCGTGTGTGAAAATGTCCCCACGTATTATTATTATTATTTATCTGCATACTTGTCTCTGAACGTTCTGTACCTACTCATACGTAGTATATGTACACAACAACCTTTGTTGTTGTGCTCCGTGTGACCTCACGTCTTTCTACACATGCGAGTTCACTAAAAAATGTTGGCCACTCAAATGTCTACAGTTAAATCTGCCTAACCTTTTCCCAACCGTATTGGGGCGGCATCTAGTCTAACCGGATGTAGCTGATTACCAGTGTTTTGTATGGAGCGACTGTCTATCTGACGTCCGCAACCCAGTTACTTGGTTACACGATACCACTTGGTAAGATTAGTTGTAAGACTTTCTGGCTTCTGTGTAGTCAGCCAGAACGTCTGCAAACCAGACTATCAACTATCAAAGATCTACGAATGACAGCCGGATGGTGACAAATAAATTAAAAATCGTTTTTTTTTATAGGTATCCGAGGTAAACCTAGAAATTAAAATAAACCAAAACGGAAAAGAAGAAGAAAACGTGTTCTCACTAACATCAGTGGAGCGAAGTTAGAAAAGGAAGAATTGAAAAAACTGCACACGAATCTTGAGGAAATTCTAAAATGCTCCAATGCCACACCATTTGCCGGAGTAGATTATCGAGGCTATGTGTGTTGTTATTGCGATTCACAGTATCCCGACCCCGCAAACCTGAAAAAACATTCTCTTGACAATCATAAAAGATTACACGTCTCTTTAATTCCAAGGGTTCGTTCAAACACAATAGATGAGTTTTGTGTGAAGCTGGACATAACTGATTTGCAATGTACACTCTGCCACTCTGTCATAAACACATTAGAACAGTTGATAGAACATCTTCAAGGTGTTCACAAAATAAATCTATATACTGACATCAAAAACCAAATCGTTTCCTTTAAGTTTAACAGCGAGAACCTGAGATGTTACATATGCTCAAGTGTTTACGAAAGATTTAAAAGTCTGTATCAGCACATGCACACTCATTATAGAAATTTTATTTGCAACGAATGCGACATAGGTTTTGTCACGAAAGGATGTCTTATGCGACACATACGCATGCATGCAATAGGCGTTTTCAAATGTCAATTTTGCTCTAAAACTTTTATCACTAAAGAAAAAGCAAAGAATCATCAACAAAATGTTCACATATACAAGGGCTTCATGCATAAATGTGGATACTGTAATGAGAAATTTAAACACCGCATGAGAAAAGATGATCATTTGGTGCAAGTGCATGGAGTCAAGTTGAAGGTTGTCAACTGCCATGCGTGCGACAGGACATTTCCCAACACAAATGCACTCAGGGTACACACAAGACGAGATCACTTGATGGAAAGACATTTTAAATGTACACAATGCGATAAAGCATTTTTCAAAAAACCCGATTTAAAGTTTCACATGGTAACGCACACACGAACAAGAGAGTTCCAATGTACCGTGTGCCTTAAGCTTTATAGCCGGAAGGAAACTTTAAGGCAGCATATGGATATACACAGCGACGTAAAGCGATTTAAATGTGAGCACTGTGGCCAGGCATTCGTGCAGAAAGCCAGTTGGAAAGGGCACATGAGGAGCAGGCACGGCCAACTGGTCTGAATTTTGCAGTACAAGCTTTGGCTACGTTTAGGGTGGAAATTAACCCACGGTAACATACTGCTATGATTAAAATAAAACAGATCACACGATACTCGTGTTCCACTTTCTATCAGGCGTTTAGGCGTGCGTGATCGATTAACAACCGTGGACTTTCTCATTAATAATTTATTAAGTAGGACGACTGGCTAAACGAGAGTCAAACTTACATTATAATTTAACTTCTTCCGAATGACACTACATTGAAATATTTCTAGTAACTAATCTCTATCGTTTGTGACATTTCTTTTTTTATTGTGAATGAATATCTTACAATTTTCTATGTATGAAGCCCGTCACATACGTAGCTATAATATAATAATATATTTTCGCCCTTATTACGTCTGCGGTCGTTGTATGTTTCAGATTTTTGAAATATATATTAATATTAATAAATGTTATGTTATGTTAATGTTATGTTACCCCAATTACTTCAAAACCTACCGAAGATGGTGTTATTTGCCGATGACACTTCATTGATTTTTAAAGTAGACAGACGGTCACAACATCTTGACGACGTAAATGACGCTATTCTTCAGGTTCAAAATTGGTTTACGGTATAGATGTTGGCCGATTCTCAGACCTACCCAATATGTACACAAAATTTCATCAGAATCGGTCAAGCCGTTTCGGAGGAGTACGGGAACGAACATTGTGACACGAGAATTTTATATAAATACTAGCTGACCCGACAGACGTTGTCCTGTCCCGATCTACCTACTTACCTGCCTATTTACCTACACCTACCCTACACCTACCCTACACCTACCCTACACCTACCCTACACCTACCCTACACCTACCCTACACCTACCCTACACCTACCCTACACCTACCCTACACCTACCCTACACCTACCCTACAGGCCCTACACCTACCCTACCCTAACCCTTAACATTTGGATGGGGGATGAAAAAGGGGTGAAAAAAGGGGATGAAAAATAGATGTTGGCCTATTCTCAGACCTACCCAATATGCACAAAAAATTTCATCAGAATCGGTCAAGCCGTTTCGGAGGAGTACGGGAACGAAAACTGTGACACGAGAATTTTATATATAAATATATATTATAGCTATGTCTGTGACGGGCTTGAAGGTTTAACTAAACAAAAGTTGTAGTTTTATTTAGTGTTCTTGTAAAGTTGTTAGAGCCATTTAAGAGGTCCGCAATGAGAATTGTTTGTTTAATAATTTTCTTATTTTTATTTTAAATACTTCAATAAACCTTATTAAAGTGATATCTGTTTTTTAGCTTTGATCCTCAAAACTATTTATCTTCATACTTGCCTCGGAACGTTCTATATCTACTGATACGTCGGTACATGTTCGCACGTCTTTCTAAAGTTGCGAGTAGACTATGATTTTTACTTAAAGCGGCACGTTATATTCACATGCCGATTCTGTAGTCCGCGTAACAAAATGTTGGCCACTCCAATGTCTACAGTTAAATCTGCGTAGCCTTTTCCCAACTGTATTGGGGGCGGCTTCGAGTCGAACCGAATACAGCTGAATAAGTGTTTTTCATTGAGCGACTGCCCATCTGACCCTCACAACCCAGTAACTGATTAACTTGATACACCTTGGTAAGACTGGCTGTCAGACATTCTAGCTTGTGACTACCCATAACGACTGTCAAGGATCTACGAATGGCATCCGGGACCAACGTTTTTACGTACTTTCTGAGGCACGGATGGGATGGGGGTCTCTGTATGAAATAAATGCACGGCTCGATGGTGGCAAGGGTAGCATAACTATGACTGATCGTATCCGTACTAGCTACGAGGTCCTTAGTTCTCTCCTCCTTAGCATTTGAATGTCTACAGTAGTTCATTTTTGTTATTAATGTTACTGTTTGAAATAGACCGCTTAGAAATATTTCAGCAATTTCTCTTTTTTGTTAAGTTGGTGTCGTAGTTTATCCTATTACGGTGGACACATTAGTCCACACCACTATGGCGGAGGACATCGTGAAATACGTGCGCAGATGGACCTAACTACACGCCGAGAGTGCAGCTGTTGGCATTGCACCGCAATGACAACTTTAGGGCGTTCGTGGTGCGATTGGCAACGTATTATCTGCAATTCGTCATGAACGAAGACTTTTTGCCGCAGGGTTTGGTGGTCCTTCGCTTCTGCGGTCGAGTGCCCCACGATCACACTATGACACTTAGTCATTGACGTAAAGTTGCTAACTAACATAGGCATTTACTATATTTACACATAATGTGGGTGTTTGTTACCTGAAATAAATTATTTTATTAACTCTACTAAGTATATCTGATGGAAAACATCCAACTTTACACACATTTAAAACATATATACTACTCAAAACAAAATAAGGGCCACAAGGTATTTTGTCTGTACCATGAAAATAATAAAACCAATATATATTTTTTGTCTCCATAACGAAAACTAATGTTGTTTTTACCATGTAGACCAATAAATTTATTCAAATAATAATGATTAAAAAGTATTTGCTTTTGAAAGAAAAAACACATTTTAGGTTAAAAATAAAAACAACGTAAAGTTACTGAAAACAAAAGAAAATACTCCATGCTCATCTTTTAGTAACGGGTATGCCCCCCTCGTTTAGCTACGCACTCCTGAAGCCTGGAGTGCATGCTCTCAATCAAATGCCTGACATTTTCCATTGGAATCTCTTCCCAGGTCCTTTTCACAGTGTTGATGAGTTGCTGTTGGTTGTGGATTTCCTGATCACCGTCTCTAACTCTTCGTTTCAACTGATCCCACATGTGCTCTATTGGATTTAAGTCCGGACTGTTCGCCGGCCACGGCAAGACTTGAATTTGAGAGTCTTCCAGTACAAACCGAGTCGCTTGAGCCGTGTGTGCACGAGCATTGTCTTGCATCAAGATGAATCCAGGACCCGCTCGCTGTGCAAATGGGATCACATGTGGTCTGACAACTTCCTCAATATACCGCTGAGCAGTAACAGTACCCTCATTAAAAATAGCGAGCTCAGTTTTGCCGTGTAAGCTTATCCCGCCCCAAATCATTACATTTGGACCACTAAAACGATCGACTTCATGGATGCAGGCTTCTGAAAATCTCTCGCCGCGTCTTTTCCATACTCTAATACGCCGATCGTCGTTAAAAAATTTAACTTTGCATTCGTCTGTGAAGAGCAGCATGCCCCATTGGTTTATGTCCCAGTCCAAATGTTGACGGGAAAATCTTAAACGATTTGCACTATGATTTTTGGTTAATGGAACACGGACAACCCGCCTTCTTGATGCCTGCTGGTCTTCATGCAATCGATTACGAATAGTTTGGTCACTGACACGAGTACCCGTTGTCAGCCGTAAACGGTTTTGCAGCTTGCGGGCCGTCGTTGTGCGATCTCGGCGTGCACTTAATCGAATGTAACGATCCTCTTGAGCTGTTGTAATGCGAACTCTGCCCGAACCAGGTCTGTTTCTAACACTGCCGGTCTCTTGGAAACGATTCCATAGATTTTGAATAGCTCTTCGAGAAAATCCCAATTGCAAACCCACAGATCGCTGCGAATGACCTTCTTCAATCATCGTAACGGCTCTGGTTGCTGTCAGCGAGTCCATATGACGCCTGCGTGCTTGTGGCATATTGCAAAAGATGTTTCTGACTCAAGATATCAATGAACTCTGATAATTTCTAATAAACCAAGAAGCTAAGGAAAGCAAAACGTCAAAGAAAATGGAATCAAAATTTTCAAAAAGGATTTTAAATCAAATTTTATTTAAAATTGTTGCCATCATTAGATGAATACTACAATATTAAAAAGTTTAGGTATCAAAGAGTTTGTATACTCAATATTTTACTACTTTCAATATGTAAATGTTTAATAAATTACACCAAAATGAAAAAATACCTCGTGGCCCTTATTTTGTTTTGAGTAGTATATTATACGATGATGCCTCAGCGCTTTGACCATACGTACAATATTATGAGCTTGTTTTAACTGCCTATTAGTTTTACATCAAATATTTTATACAATTAAGGCCTCTATACAGAACCTTGCGGTATTCCGTAAGTAATCAGTTTCTTGCTAAGTAGAAATTTAGCAATTTGCAACTGCCACATTACTACTTATAACATAAAATCATAAGACTTCAGTATATCAAGCTGGGCTATTGTTTTTTTTAGTTTTCGTAAGAATCTTATGGCTAAGTGTATCGAAAGGTTTTTGTAAATCAATAATCATACCTTTAGCAAAGATAGTTTCGCAGACTGGTATTATGTTGCAGAACTGTTAAATTGTGCTGTTATCGCTTTTGTGCACACCGTTTGTTTTAGTTTACAAATAATGTATCATCAAAGAAATGAGCAAAAGAAAAGAAAAAAAAAGTATATGAGCAGCAATGTTATGTATTAAGATAAGAAATTGATCGGCCCGCAAATATAGATACATTTTATATAATTTAACTACATATTATAATATAACTCAGCCAAATAATCTTACAATATCGGAAAATATGTTTTTTTTAAATCATCAATTGTACTTAGCAGTCTAGAACAATAGTACTCCTGGCTGAAGTTATTGCCCACGGAAAGTGCATAAATAACAATATCCTGTAAATGTATTTAATAAAAATTGGCCACACTTAAACGTAAGTAAGTTATTTTTTTATACCTTATACCTGTAAAATGGGCGTCCAGCATTGAAGCAAGCATACGCTTACCTTCTGAATACGTAATTAAGAAGGTAAGCTTGCTTAAGTTTGCGTAAGTGCTTAAGATTTCAGCCGTGCTAATTGTACTAAAACTACGTAAGTTTGACGACTAAAGAATCTCAGTTCTATAGTATTAAGAATATTTTATTACTATGATATGCCGTGTTTTCCGATGGCGCTAACAGTCTTTGCCTTCAATAACGATGACGACAAATCAATTAAAACATCGTTTTCTTTATAGGTACTCAAGAGAAAACTATTAAGAAAGAAGATATCAAAACCGATAATGAAGCCAAACCAAAATGCAAAAAAAGAAAAAAAGGAGAATCCACTCAGCTCGGTATAGAGAGGAAAGCAATGAAGGAAGAAATGAGAAAACACCACACAAATCTCGAAATCATTCTAACAGGCTCCAATGCGACGCCTTTTCTTGGGATAAATTATCGAGGCTATATGTGTTGCTACTGCGATACACAGTATCCCGACCCTGCAAAGCTGAAGAAACACACTCGGGAAGAACATAAGAGCTTCTTTGATTCTGTAACTCCAATTGTTAATAAAACCAGGAGAAATGAGTTTTGTGTGAAGCTGGACATAACTGATTTACGATGCCTTCACTGCGACACTGACATAGACACATTAGAACGTTTGATAGATCACCTAGAACGTGACCACAAAAAGGGTATACACAGGGATATCAAAAACCAACTCTTACCATTTAAGTTTAACAGCGATAGCATAAAATGTTGTATTTGTCCAAGTATTTTTGATAAGTTTAAAAGTTTGCAACAGCACATGCACTCTCACTATAGAAATTTTATTTGCGATGTGTGTGACATGGGATACGTCAGCCGTGGTTGTCTCAAACGACATGAAGTTACACACGCAAAAGGCGAATACAAGTGTAGCTATTGCCCGAAAACCTATGACACTTTACGCAAGGTGAAAGGTCACGAAACTGTTGTTCATATACACAAGCATATGGTAAGCAAGTGTTGGTTTTGTAATAAGAAGTTTAGAAATCATCAGACGAGGGAGAATCATGTGGTCGAAGTGCATGGTGTGCAATCTAGCCTGTTTAAATGTCGCGCTTGCGACAGAACCTTCTCTCGCCAACGCGCCCTCACAATCCACACTCAGCGAGATCATTTGATGGAGCGCAAACATAAATGTGAGTACTGCGACAAGAAATTCTTCACCGCTGCCCTGCTGCGGCATCATGAAGTAGTACATACTGGAGCGAGAGAATTTCATTGTGATCTGTGTTCGAAAACTTATACGAGGAAAAAGTCATTGACAGAGCATATGAAGATACACAATAATGATAGGAGGTTTCAATGTGAGCATTGTAAACGGTCGTTCGTACAAAAATGTAGTTTGAAGGCTCATGCCAAGCATTGCCGAGGGGCAGGCGATTAGGGTATGTACAGGTAGGTGTGAATTTATATGTATAGACGCTGTTTTTTTTACTTTTATTTTAAATAATCTTTATTTTATTGTAAAATGATTAAACTCGTTAATGTCTTTATTATTAATTAGTATGTTATAAGTATCGGATAATAAGATGCTTATTTACCTAAAGTTCGTTTTTCTCTAAGCAAGTATGGTAATCTGAGGGGAGTCATTTGGATTTGACATCGTGGTGAAACGAATGGTCAGCAATACTCTGCGTTACCGAGTTGCTAGCAGTCCAGGGTGCGCTAGACGTTTGGAACACCTCTCGGAAAGGCTCCTTGGGGTAGATGACACCACCAATCACTTAATAATCCACGACAACCTCGGAATCGCTGGAGTTTTTCAATACAAAATTCTGTTCATACTGAGCTAATACCTGAAGTTTAGGTAAATATGCATTGGATTATATGATGACTAGTTTTAAGCGATTCTTTATACAATGTGTAAAAGGACACATCACCTACCAGTTCAATACATATATGGCCCATCAAACTAGCTTTGCAAAAATTATTGCTAAGAACTCAATTATGAAACACCCTTTTTGTTTCATAATCTGAGTCTAGGAAACGATTTTTATTTTTGGTGTAAAATCACTGTATAAGATACCGCGCAATGTAACATTGTTCTTATGGATGCATGCAGTAATCCGTGAGTCGTGGAGTTTTAAATGTTATATTTAAACTAAATAAAATACTAGGGGTACCTACTCTCGAATGTCAATTGCATCTCGTAGGTGCATAAGTAGCGGAGGTTTGACCTTCACCTTTTCCGCGCGACAGTCGATGTTGAGTTAAAGTTGACGTAGAATAGAATATGATTTATTATTTATTTGCTTAAAAACATGTTATAAAAATATGATAAAATACAAAAAAAAATAACAACAAACAACACTCACTGTCACTTTTACGCAAAAACGTGTATGCTTACATGTTTTTGCTTGACAGTGACAGTCAGCCCCGGATCTACGATTTTCTCGAACCGGGGCAAAACCTTGATAGTGGCGCCCCCTCTCGTAAGATTTTGAGAAAAACTGTTATAACTGCCAATGAGTAGCATTTTTGTGACCATTTGTTAAAATAATAATCCTTTAATAATTTTAAACTTTTTATTAGGTACCTAATATAACTTTCATTTGTGATAACAGAAACACAGAAAAAATTGATGTGACGGGGATTCCCCTGGCAGAAAGATCACGGACACTACGCACGCTTTAAAAAAATTACTTGATCTGTTATGATGCGTTCATAAATCACTAAGTATGTGTTCAAAAACTAATTGGGCGTATGGAAATAGAAAAGTTTGTTTTTCAACCATTTGATATTAAGATTCGATTACTTGATAAAAACCTATGAGATTGTAGGAAAAGAGGCTTTATTTGTTCGATACTTCGAATTCTTGTCTCAAGGATTTGGCGCCCCCATGAAACTGCCGCCCGGGGCAAGTGCCCCGGTTTGCCCCCCCTTAGATCCGGGGCTGGTGACAGTGAGTGTTTTGTGTAATATTTAGAACTTGTTTTCGCTAGGAAAAAACAGAAAACTGTCCTTCTATATCTTCGTAATCTTCGTTCTTCACATGTCCCAGTTTTGTACTGGACCATACCAGTACAAAAAAGCAATTGTAATCATAGAAAAATATGTAATTCTCGGCATCGCTGTATTTACCATGTTTCCCGACATAAATCATAGTTGCGAAGTTCATTAACGCGATTTACGTTACCGCGAAAGATTACCATTGCGACGATCGTTGTTGCGAAAGTTCTTTATTGCGATGTACAGTTACCAAAAGAGATAAATAACCACGGCCGTCAGATAAAGTTGAAGTTTACTTTGAAACTGATGAATATTTTTATTTAAATTAAATAAAAAATAATAGAGATTAAACAGTTCCATGATTAAATTAAATTTTCAATTCATTCGAAAATATCCATCGGTTTCTAAGTAAACTTCAGCTATTTCCGGAAACTTTCGCGGTAACGTAAGTACATCGCGGTAATGAACTTCACAACTATGATTTACACTCTATGTTTCCGTATAGTAAGTAAACGTATTTTTGTCATCACTTAACACTTAAATGTATGTTTAGCATTGAAGCTTGAAATTTTAATATTAGATCATAGTTTTTCTTAAACATACCTACATAAGAGATGTCGCCAGTATACATTTAACAAAATAAAAACGTTTCAATCAAGAAAGTACAGAAACAATATTATTATTAAATAATGTTCTTTAAAAATCGCTGTCGATCGTGTTAAGTAATCATTTAAGCTTTTAAAGTAGGTCATTGTAGGTATGTATTCGTCTTATTTATTCATTAAAGAAACGTTCTATCCTGGATATTCGGTTTTAATTTTCCCAAACCTTTCCGAAATATGTTTTAATTACCTTTTGAACGCCAGAGCTAGATATTTGTTACTCTTTCTCACTTAATAGAATTAGGATAATCAGCTAAAAAGATTAGCGGAATAGAATTAGCTAACATTTTGCACTCTTGTATATATTGTAAGATCAATAGGTACCTATAAGTGTATCCTACTTAACACATAGGATCATTTTATCCAGTTTTTGTGTAGGTACGCAGTCGAATTTGATGGCTGAGGCTAGTAGAAATATACACACATCAACATTGTCTAGGGATATTTGAACTTTTTTCATAAAAAACGTGATTATTTGAAAATTTATAAAAACATATTCGAAACTTGTATGTGATGGGCTGGCCAGCACTGCCTTTATTCTTTCTGTTCACATAGACTATTTCCGTATTTGTGTTAATTGAACATCGCGATGAAAATGGTGTTGCAAACGTTATTTTAAAAAATTACAGATAGCGACAATGATAATTAATATAGGTTGAGTATGTTACACAAAAAGTTTATATCTACAGGCTCCTTATTCACAATCATTCGATACGTTTCCGTGTCGGTAAGCAACCGTATTCGGTTATAAATTAACCGTATTATCTCATTTCCGACTTCAGTCTTCGTATCGAATGTGAACTGTCAAAATTATTCGGTTTCGGATTTGTGAATTGCGTTTGAAGGACATCTTCCATATCTTTTAACTTTCGATTCGGTATGGAATCGAATCGAATGATTATGAATAAGCTAGCTGATCCGATAAATCCCAACTGTATTGCCCATTTTGTGTTTATAAAAAAAAGAAAGTGAAACGAAAAAATGTTATTTTCATGTCCAAATATTTTATTTACGCGGGGGTTTAAAAGAAACCATCATTCTCGCTGTCATATCGCAATGTAAACCCTCATCTGTTATTTTACTATGATCTCGGATGGTTTTAGAATTCATGTAAAATGCTGATATTTATAACACCCTGTTTGGCTGTTCAATAACTCGTCTATAAAAACATTTAATTAAATATCTTATTTAGATATTAATAATAGTTGTAAACATGAGTTTGTGCATTTTTAGAAATGCTATTGTGATTTTTTTAACATTCATCACATTAAATGTAAGTATCTATGCAAAAAAGAACAATGTGTCTAATAAACTTTCTTATTCTGAAAACAGTTTAATTATTCGTTTTTAATCTCCGCTATGAGTATGACGGGCGTATAAAAATACACGTGTTCTTACTATCATGGCGATCGCTTTTTATCCTGGACCAGACCTGGGAATCTTCTGGTCAGGAGTTCCTACTTGTTTCGCATTTTTTTTATAAACACAAAATTTCACTAGCTGGCCCGACAGACTTTGTACTTTCCTACCTATCTACCCTACCAACCTACCTATCTACAGACCTTTCCTAATAACTTACCGACCTACCCTACCAACCTTCCTATTTTCTTCGATTGTCTCACCATTTTAAAAACTTTTCTTGGACGTCCACAAATAACACCTTAAAACCAAAATTTGCCAAATCGGTCCAACCGTTCTCGAGTTATAGCGAAATAGTTATAGCAATTACATTTTTTTATATAGTTATCGGGTTTGTGCGTGTTTCTAAATATACATATTCTGTTTCTTTTTGTGCTGGAAAGACGGGCTTTGTAGTAAAGTAAATGGTCATTTGACTTTGAACAAAGAACTAAATTAGACAATAACCCTAAAATTTTCTTTATAGGTAACCAAGAATCAGTGAGCAAGAAACGTGGAAACAAAAATGTTGGGACAGCTGTATTAGTAATCGTAGAACCTGAAAAGAAAGCCAAATTACAGGTAAAAAATGCACCCAAAGTTGTGTATACAGACTTGGAAAAACATCGCCACAACGTTAGAGAAATCCTACACAGTACTAATGCTACGCCAATAATGCGACGCGGAGGCGTAGGGTACATGTGCAGTTACTGTTTCCAAGAATTCCCTGAGCCCATGGATCTCAAAAACCATACACTGACAGAACATCAATCTAAATCAGACCCTACAGTTGGATACACTAATTCCTCTCCCATGTCGGAATACAGCGTCAAACTAGACATCACCAAACTCGAATGCAAGGAATGTTCCACAAAAATAGATAGTCTGGAAGATTTATTAACCCACCTGTTACAAGTGCATAAAAAAAATATACACACTGACATTCAAAATCATATCATACCGTTTAAATTCGAAACGGATGTCCTCACTTGCTGCTTATGTCCGAATACCTTTGACAAATTCAAAAAGCTGCAAGAACATATGCACTCACATTACAGGAACTTCATATGTAAAGTCTGCGATGCTGGGTTCGTTACCCAGGGCAGTTTGACCAGACATAACAACACACACGCAAAAGGCAGCTTCCCTTGCAGTTATTGTCCGAAGGTATATGACACGTCGGTGAAAAAGCGATCGCATGAGAGATGCAATCATACACACAACAATTCGATTAATAGATGCGGATACTGTAACAAGGGCTTTCGTGACTACCATTGTAAGGAACTGCACATTTCCGAAGTTCACGGTGTTAAACCACCACTGTACAAATGCAATGCCTGCAATAACTTTTACTCCTCCAAGCGTAGACTTCGGGTCCACACAAAGAGAGACCACCTCATGGAGAGGAGACACAAATGTTTGACTTGTGACATGTCGTTCTTTTCATCACATGACGTCAAGAAGCATATGGTTACCCATACTGGGGCAAAGGAGTTCCAATGCGAAATATGTCTGAAATCTTTTGGAAGGAAATCTACTCTGAATAGTCATATAAGGATCCATAACGATGATCGACGATTTAAATGTGAATATTGCGGCATGTCCTTCGTTCAAAAATGTAGTTGGAAGGGGCATATGAAGACTAAACATGGAGAGGTCGTTTGAATTGGGCAGTTGACACCAACAATTAATTGACAACTTATCATGTTATTAAAACTGCTAAGTTTGAAAATATGTATAATGAATTTATTTTAAATATCTACAGACATTATGAATTGATTTGGACTTGTATTTTCTAAATTTATCTTGGCTATTACTGACACCGGTGTAGGAAAAACATCGTGACGAAACCTAGACTTTTAATTAATAAGTCTGAAATCGCTAATCCGCCTTGATTACGCGTGATCAATGTGTGCGTGTCTTTTCTGTATTAGTAGAGGCCTTTGCCTTGCGGTGGGACAATAATAGGCTGAAATGGACTCTATAACTACGCGACTCAAATGAATTCGCGTATGAGTCGCGTAGTTATAGAGCTATTGCCAGTTAAGCTTAAATTTGCACGTAATTGCTATTATTATTTTTATATTGTAATAGCGTTGCACGACCTAAAGGTTGAATATAGTTTAACAAATAAATAATGTCACACCTTTTACATCCTAAATTCAAATCAAATTCTCAGGTCCGCGATTTCCTTATAGATTTTGTATGCTACTCAATTGACTATTAATTTATTTTAAAGAAAGTAAAAGTATAGTTTTACAGTTAATTAAAAATGAATTCAGTGCTAAAACAAAATGTTCTTTTAGTTTTGTCTTGCAAATGTTGGTTTATGGTGTCAACTTCACAATGTCAGTTATGGTGGTTTTCTATTGGATTACTCTTTATTTTTAAATAATAAATAATAGTGTTAAGATTTATTATGTTCATTTTATGGGTTTTTTTGTTAACGTTTTCCTCAATATTGTAGCTGTAAAAAATTAACGATACGTTCTTATTATTAAATTTTTTTAGATCATCACTCACTGCGTCAATGCCGACATGTCATGTAATACCTACATTGTTTTAAATAGTAGGTCTGCCATGTCTCACACTAGGGCGGGTTGTTTCAAACAGTCGGTTAACGTTACACACGGACGGTTAAAAAGTTACCATGACGTGCGATGTTTAACGTACGTTAAATGTAACGGGTTGTTTCATGACATAAAAATTCGTCAGTTAAAGTTATTCAAAAAGAGATTCCATAATATTTTGATGTTTGAAGTAGCTGTTTGACAACACAAAATTACGATGACTGGTCAGTTATGGTAGGTAATAGTAACTTTTTGACGTATGATTTTGTGAAACAACCCATTTTTATGATTTGACGATAGTTAGCGCCATTTTTGGCTATTACCGGTCAAAAATGGTTAGTTGAAGCAACCCGCCCTTAGAGCTACAACGCACTTGCGACACGCCGTATTCCGGCTAACCCTATCGTCTCGGTTCTATTGCGGTCCGCCGCATGTCGCCAATTACAAGCATTTCTATACTATTATTCACTATATTGATGGCTATATGCGACAGCAATTACAAATTCATAACGATAGATGTGCGGCCCGCCACAGCTCCAAGACAACCGCAGCGGTTGACGACTGGCTGCAAGTCAATGCGTTGATATCATGTGGTTTCATATACAATTTGAAATGCGGCCTGCTGCAAGTGCGTTGTAGCACAAAGTACGTAAGGCTGCGGCGCGCCCGAGCAGAGAGACCACTCAGAACAAACCGCCATATTTGTCACGCACACATTGACATTACTTTTATAGGCATTCTCAAGCAGTTTCAAGCAGTCTTCAGTTTCGACTGTCACGTGTTGTCTAAATGAATAAATGAGAGACATTGACATTTAATGCCGAACAGGATTTAAAAAAAAAAATTTCAGAGTTCCAACCAGTGCCTATAAATTTCATATTATTACGAATAAAACCTGCAGAGTCAATACAGTAGCAGCTCTAGTGAGTTTGGCAAGTAAAGGTAATTATTTTTGAAGATGGCGGGAGAGGTCCTTCTGTAATCTCTATATTTTGTGGTTGTAGGTCTTAGTGGCGCTAACAGCACAAACAGTTTTATCACTGAACGAAAGATGAAACAATCGTCATTGACGGTCGTCAGTCATTCGAAGTGAGCGTAATTTCGTTGTGAAGTCCATGACAGTTGAATCGTTACTTCGGGGCTCGTCGAGCTCGATTATTCCCGATCAGTAACACCCCGTCCTCAACACTGTTGACGATCTGAACTTTTTTCCCAGTTGTACACATGCTTACCCGTTGTCCTACGTGAACGACAAACGCGATAATGCGACGCGACGCGTAAATGTCAAATAGTCGTTGTCTGTACTTGTGACCTACGTAGTTGCCATAATCAATGTGCGACCCTACGCGGCAAGTGCGGATTTGTTTTTTGGCGCGACGAGACGCGACGCAATAGTTTATTAATAATTAAATATTTACTATTACAAGTACCAGTGTTTTTTAGTAAAGTCAATAACAACCTCTCCTCAATAGAAATAGGTTTTTGAAAATTGGATATTGATCGGTGCGCGTCGTGTCGCATTCGGTGGCTGACCTAGGACAACGCCTTAGTTCAAGAGTTTAGAAAGGTCACCAATTATTACTGAATGGGAATAATCGAAAAAGTCCCATTCGCCAACACTGTGAACGAATGGAATTTGTTTTTTCCCGATCGTCATGTGTTGACGACGGGGTGTTACTGATCGAGAATAATCGGTCAAGCTTTGCCTCGCCGCTCTTCTGGTTGTCGCGACTGTACTACTACTGGGTTTCAGGAGTTGCAATGGTTTAGTGTGGCGGGTTTGACCCAGACATTAGTTTCTAATAGCTGTGCAATTTAAATACCGGTAACAATTAGTCTGATTTCCGTAAAAAAAAATTGCTTAAGTTTAAAATTCACAAACCATTTGATGTTCTGTTTACTGCTTGTACTGTTGGCGTCTTCTATGTACCTAGTTTCGCGCACACACTCACAGGAATTCCTTTTTATTGTAGCTATAACTTGTGCTCAAGTTCGCTAAATTAGAATAAGTTTTGCTTTGTTATAAGAATGTAAGATTATTCTGAATACATTACTAGTAGTCTAAACACGTGGGTTTTATTTTAAATTCCTTTTGTCATTTCAATCAGCATATGTATAGCCTTTTTCCAAGAATGTTGGAGTCGGCTTCCAGTTTAATGAGAAGCAGCTTAATACTAGTGTTTTACATGGAGCGTCTGCCTACCTGACCACCACAACCCTGTTCCTAGGTAACATGATACCGCTTGGTAAGACTGGTTGTCAGATTTTCTGGTTTCGGACTGCCCATAACGACTTACAGATCTACGAATGACTGGCTTCACGTGCTTTTGATTCATGGCCCTTCTGCCATTGCAATATTGTAATAATCTTTTAATATTTACACTCCTTTACACAGAGTTAGGACGTTTCCAACTGGGTTTCTTCCAATTGTAAACGATCCTTTGTGCCTATTGGCCTAGTACTGTTCTGTTTCCTGCTTGATTTGGAGGGAAGTGGAAAATATGATTTTCTTACTCCTCCGCTGTTCTTTTCTGATTAATTTCTTTGCGGAATCCAAGACAGTTGAATCGTTTCTCTGGGACTCGTCGAGCTTCATTGCTTTGGTGCTTTTCTGGTGGTCGCCACTGTTTACCGGCTTACAGGAGTTGCAGTGGTTCGGTAACAGTGTGGCGGGCTTGTCCGATTTAAAAAAACACACAGGTATTTGGATTACCTAATATTCAGTATAAACTCATCATTAAGAATTTATGTTCAATAATTTAATCAGGCAGAGCCTTAGTAGCGGTTGGGGCGGACTGCCAATCTGCCAAAGTTCTCGTGTCGCGGTAGTAAATAATCAGGGATATATAAGGAGCTCCGCGTAACCGTAAACAAAACTCGAATATTCGAAACAAAAATATATCCGAAACCATAACCGAATCTGTTATAAAAGATTCCGATAGGGGCGGAGTCCTAATGAGACACGTTACACATACAGATTTTCATCCGGTCGAACATATAGGTACACTAGCCGGATGCGTCCCATTTTCTTTCAGAATTCTTTTTTTTTTCAATACGTTAAGCACTGCATCATGAGGGTGTTTACCATAGAGCACGAAATTAGTGCAACTGCCGCAGTGTCGCAAATAGTATTTACAAACTAATCTCTCTCTTTAGGCGTACGGTCATCTTTGACTTTCAGACGCAGTTTTAGTATCTATATCCATCCACTGTAGACTTCAATTGGATTCACTTCATTGTGTTGATTGATGCAAACCTTTTTGCCAATGGGGTTGCTGTAGAAATTACATTAGGTACGTCACGTGTGTAGGTACCTACTGTAAGAGCTCACTACTGATGAGCCTCTTACTGGTATCGGGAGTGTAGTGTACTATGTCAGGATATCAGAGGGAAACTTCAATGAAAGAGGGACTTCACTTTAAAGATGTTCTGTAATAGAATAATACGTGTGCCTGTGACGGCTGCAGGCTAGACAATCCGCTTGACATACAAAAACAAGACGAACTTCTCAATCTAAAATCGTAGAAGGATGCAGAGTGTTTCGACGATGCCATATATTTAAAGGTTTCGTCCAGTATGCCAAATGCATGCAAACTTTACAGTACTATCCTTACGTGACATTACATTGAATGACACCTACAGTGTCAGCGAGTGAAATGTAGTGGTGATAAAAGACCTAAATGGATGATGAATCACAGAAAAATTGACGGACTTAAAGTATGGTAAATCTTGGGATTTACTGTAGTTCGGGCAGCAAATATAAAAATATCACATGTTAAATTCTCAGCTGAACTACTTATATCATCATGGATTTATAAATCTTAAAAGAAATAGTATTTTTTATATTGTGAAATTATTAAGGTTTCAACCGTGTATTCATGGGGAAACATTGCATTACGAGAACTGTTGCATTGGCTTCATAATAGAAAAAAATACCAACTTTCTTGCCATCATCGTTTATTGTTACGGAAAACAATATAGCGCAACTGTCTTTCAACTTAGTTTCCAATAAATACCGGCCATATATAAGTTTTTGTATCTAAAGAAAAACGTGAATGCAAGTGATGAACTTGACAATAATTTAATCATTTTGTTTATAGATGAACAACATAAAGTGGCTACAGCTACGGAATACAAAATAGAGCTGAAAGCTGAACCTGCAGTACCTAAGAAAGAGTATATAATTAAAAATCCTGTGACAGCGCCTCGACCACGCATAAAGCGACTTCTATACAAGCATCTACACAATCTAAAAAATATTCTAGAATCCACTAACGCCACGATGATACTTAAACATGGAGATATGGGATACATGTGCTGCTACTGCATGAAAGCTTTCCAAGAACCTATGAATTTAAAAGTACACACTTTGACGGAACATAACAATGCAGAAAAATTCTATGGCAACATTAGAGCTAAAGGATCGGCTCGGTTCTTAGTCAAACTCGATATCACCGATTTAAAATGCCTGCTCTGCAGCGCCAATATAGATTCTCTCGAAAATATATTCGCACATCTGACAGAGAAACATAATGAGAACTTCCATACTGATATACAAAATCAAATATTTCCTTTCAAGTTTAATGGCAAGCAATTGAAATGCTGTCAATGTACTAACGACTTTGTTTTCGCTACGTTCAGCGCATTGCACGAGCATATGCACAAACACTACCGATACTTCATTTGTGACCAGTGCGATGCCGGATTTATCAATTATATGTCTTTGTCCAGTCATAGCGTCATTCATACTAAAGGAACCTACGCCTGTCGACATTGTCCTGTAATATTCGACAACGTATTCAAGAGAAGGAACCATGAACTACGTAGCCACAGTAAAACGGGCCAATCAAATAAATGCCATTTCTGCAAAGAAGGTTTTAGAGAATATATCGATAAGGAATTGCATCTGTCCACGGTCCATGGTGTTAGTCCAAAGAAATATAACTGCACCGCGTGTGATTGAAGCTTTTCTACAAATAGTTTTCTTAATACACATGTTAGGCGCTTCCACTTGATGGAGAAAAGTCGCAAATGTTCAGAGTACGACAGAGCCTTCTTCAGGGATGGTGATCTCAAAAAATATGTTGTCATATGTTGATTCATACAGGGGCCAAAGATTTCAAATGTGAAGTCTGTTCGAAGTATTTCGCTACGAAATCTACTCTGACTCAGCATATGAGGATTCACAACAATGATAAACGGTTTCAGTGTACAATATGTGGTCAGGCATTCGTGCAAAAACCTAGCTTGAACTGGCATATGAGGGCAAAGCACGCAGACGCCAGTTCCAGTTCATCTCCTGTTTTGAAATTTTAATATGTAGGTATCTTTCCATCAGCTTCTTGTTTATAGGAACTGGAAACGATGAAACTATTATGAAACGAATCAAAAGGTTTATTTCTTAATATCAACTCAATATTACTAAAATATGTACCTACCTAACTAAATTCGTCTTTCGTCGTCTTGTGTAAGATGTCATGAAACAAAGTGTTGA
This sequence comes from Charanyca ferruginea, assembly GCA_947361185.1. NCBI lineage: Eukaryota > Metazoa > Arthropoda > Insecta > Lepidoptera > Noctuidae > Charanyca > Charanyca ferruginea. The sequence goes on along the minus strand of OX376080.1, from coordinate 9,174,270 downwards.
GAAGGAAGATTTGAAGTGACTGACAGAAAACTAGAAAGACTTTTATATCTTCTTCCTTTTAAATATCTTTCATGTCAATCAACGCATTACGTGTTTAGTATACGTCATCTCCTTCACTCACGCATCATCAAACACTTCGTTTCTACGTTTTGACATTTGAGTGCTGCACTTTGCTTATTACAGTTTTAAATCGCCGTTACGTCGCATTGTGTCTTTTTAACTATTATGTAAAAACATGTTGAGAATTAATGATAATAAATAGATATGGATTCAAAAAGTTGTTAATTCTATTGCCATCATCATTTAGCACGAACAAATTAAAACAGCCAACTACTGGAAGTACACAGAAAATACTTTCAACAAGTTTTTAGTCGAAACCACAAGTTTGGGCTTTGACATGTTCAACCTAAGCCCAATCTCGAGGCTTCCCTTGTTTAAGTCTGCAAGCATGTTACCCAAATTAGCTGTTTATCGGCCGAATATTGGAGTGTCACTGAAATTCAACAATCAGTTAAAGGGCTCTTGAATTTTAACATCTCTCAAATTAAAGTGCCAAAGGCTACTCCAACGATTTAAAGGCATAATCCGCTAAGCAGCCGTCAAATAATTTAAGTCATTTCAACACTCCCGATTTTTTTAACACAACGTTGTTTGAATATAGAATACACTCGGCGTCACAAAAATCGCACCTTTTCGAAAATAAGTTTAAAACATGTCCCGCCAGTAACGAATACATTAAACCCAATTAATATTGGTATCAATTAAAAGTATGTTTAACGACCTTTAAATTAACAACAGTTAGAATTCCTAAACACAACAGATCTCATTAGCACGTAACGTTAAAAAAAATGTTGTCAAAATACGCATTACAACGGCCACTAATTGCACCTCCCTACAAGGGTATAAAACGGGCGACCCGGGTTAAATGTGGGTCATTCGCTATCCAACCTTTGAAGTGAACACACGTGAACAGCTACAGCAAGAAAAATACCCCAGAAGATGGATACCACTGCAGATGAAGCCGCTCAAGTCATTGCACTACTGCAATCAGGGATGCGGCAATGTGATGTTGCTCGGCAACTGAACTTGAGTCGTTTTGCCGTTCGACGAGTGTTCCAACGTTTCCAAGAGACTGGTGGCTATATCCGAAGACGTGGATCTGGAAGACAACGGTGCACATCCGAAAGAGACGATCGCTTCATTGTTTCGACGTCTTTACGTAATCGGTTCTCCAATGCTGTTGAGCTGCAACAACAACTGCGATCAGCTCGCAGGACTTCTGTAAGCGTCTCCACGATTAGAAGAAGAATGCGGGAGAAGAAAATTGCAGCTCATAGGGCTGCTACAGGGCCCAATTGACTGCACAGCATAGGAGAGACCGGTTGCAATTTGCCCGTGACCATGTGGATTGGACAATAGACCAATGGAGGGCTGTGCTCTTCTCGGATGAGACGAGGGTGTGTCTTTTCTGCAACGACAGGCGTCGAAGAGTGTATAGGAGGCAAGGGGAACGATTCGCACAAGCCTGTATTCAAGAGACAGTGGAATACGGGGGTGGCTCGTGCATGTTCTGGGGCGGCATGTCAATCGACGGTAAAACGAACCTTGTGTGTGTTTCTCGGACTGGAAGTGCTCGCGGGCAAGGGTCGCTGACTGCTGCTCGGTACATAACAGAGATCTTAGAGGAGCAGGTTGTCCCTTATGCGGGTTTTGTTGGCAGTGGGTTCACGTTAATGCACGATAACGCCCGTTGTCACACCGCTTTAATTGTAAGAGACTACCTGCAAGAAGTTGGCATCCCTGTTATGCGCTGGCCGGCGCGAAGTCCAGACCTGAACCCTATTGAGCACCTTTGGGATGAACTGAAACGGCGAGTACGGGCACGAAATCCTGCCCCTACCACTCTCCAAGACCTTCAAGATGCCGTCGTTGCAGAATGGGACAACATTCCACAAGAGACTGTTGTCACATTAATAAGGTCCATGAGAGAACGCATGGAAGCAGTCATCAGGGCTAGGGGGGGTGACACTAGGTTTTAAGTTAGTTTTAAGGACTTTGTTGTAATTTTTGCTGATAAAATAAAATTTAACTTTTTAATCATTTACATTAGCTTGCTTTTTTTTATTCCCTGGTAAACAAAAAACCAAATCCATTGATTTATTCTGAAATTTAAATAAATTGCCTTTCCAATTATACCTTATAGTCATATGTATACCATTGATTAATAGGGTTAAAATGACTTTGAAGGGAATTCTTAAAGAGGTGCGATTTTTGTGACGCCGAGTGTATTTACTGCGCTACATAATTTAGTTAAAATAATATAAGATTTATTTGGTACACAATTTAAATCATAATTACATAATGTTCCGTTATGAAGAAAAGTACGATGTCACGCGGAAGTGGAAGTTTCAGTACCTATCTTTTCGTTGTTAACTAATATTATCTACGAAATATTTAAATACTTCCTCAAGATTGACAGTAGATCTTACATAATGTGAATATTCTGTTGTTACATTATTAAGATTAAGCAACAATTAAGTTTTCGTATCCATTGGAAAGAATTTCAATATTAGTAAGGGAAGAACTTACAATAACTTAATCATTTTCTTTATAGATGAAGCAAAAGTGACTACAGCTACGGACATCAAAATAGAGCTGGAAGCTGAAAATACTGCAGAACCTAAGGAAGAGAGTTTAGAAACAAAACCAGAGAAACCTCCTCAGCTACGCATAAAGCGACTTCTACACAAGCATTTATACAATCTCAAAATAATCCTAGAATCTACTAACGCCACGATGATACTAAGACATGGAGACAAGGGATACATGTGCTGCTACTGCACGGAAGCTTTCCAAGAACCAATGGATTTAAAAATACACACTTTAACGGAACATCAGAATGCAGAAAAATTCTACGGCAACATTAGAGCCAAAGGATCGGCTCGGTTCTTAGTCAAACTTGACATTACGAACCTAAAATGCATGCTCTGCAGCGCCAGTATGGATTCTCTCGAAGATATATTCGCACATCTGACAATGATACATAATAAGAACTTCCATACTGATATACAAAATCAAATATTTCCTTTCAAGTTTAATACAAAGCAATTGAAATGCTGTCAATGTACTAATGACTTTGTTTTCGCTACGTTTAGCGCATTGCACGAGCATATGCACAAACACTACCGATACTTCATCTGTGACCAGTGTGATACTGGATTCATCAATCAGATATCATTATCCAGGCACAGTGTCACTCACACGAAAGGCACCTTTACCTGTCGACATTGTCCTGTGATCTTCGACAACGTATTCAAGAGAAGGAACCATGAATTACGCACCCACAGTAAAACTGGCCAATCAAATAAATGCCATTTCTGCAATGCAGGTTTTAAGGAATATATCGATAAGGAATTGCATCTGTCCACGGTTCATGGTGTTACTCCAAAGAAATATAACTGCACCGCGTGTGATAGGAGCTTTTCTACAAATAGCTTTCTCAACACACACATCAGGCGCGTCCACTTAATGGAGAAAAGTCGCAAATGTTCAGAGTGCGACAGAGCCTTCTTCAGGGATGGTGATCTCAAAAAACATATGTTGATTCACACAGGGGCCAAAGATTTCAAATGTGAAGTCTGTTCGAAGTATTTCGCTAAGAAATCTACTCTGAATCAGCATATGAGGATTCATAACAATGATAAACGGTTTAAGTGTACAATATGTGGTCAGGCGTTCGTGCAAAAACCTAGCTTGAATTGGCATATAAACGCAAAGCACGCAGGTGCCAGTTCCAGTTCATCTCCTGTTTTGAAATTCTAACATGTAGGTATTATTCCATCAGTTTCTTATTCATAGGGATTGAGAACGAGGAAACTAACATGAAACGAATCCAAAGGTTTATTTCTTAATATCTACTCAATATTACTAAAATATGTATCTATAAAAATACCGTTTTTTTCGTCTTTCGTCTTGTATAAGATTCCGGACAGAAGAATATCTTTCACGTCATTCCTTGCATAATGTATTTAGTATTCGTCATCTCAGTGCTGCCATGTTAAGCCCATTACAGTTTTAAATTGTCGTTACGCCTCATTCTGTGTTTTTAACTATTATGAATAATAATGATTTTTAAAGAATGAATCTTAATAAATTACTTCTAAGATATGGATTCAAAAAGTGGATTCTATGGCCATCATTATTCATCAACAAATTAAAACAGCAAACTACTTGAAATACACAGACAATACTTTCAACAAGTTTTTGCTCGAAGTCACAAGCCCCGCTTTGACATGTTTAACCTAAGCCCAATCTCGAGAATTGTCTTGTTTAAGTCTGCGAGCATGTTACACAAATTAGCTGCCTCTCGGCCGAATACTGAAACATCACTCAAATACAACAATGAGTTGAAGGACTTACATTTAAGCATCTCTTAAATTAAACTGCTATACACAAAGGCTGACCCGTGGGTCGTCCAGGCTAGAATAGCACCCACCCATTTCATTCCGAGGGTGTCGTAGAAGGTAACTAAGGGAAAATCCAGAAGTCAGGCAGCAGCGGCTTTCGTGTATTTAACAACCCCACTGCGATCCCCCAAGACGCCTACCAAATGTAGGGATTATTGGGGGAGGCATTTGTTCAACAGTGGACGTCTTCCGGGCTGATGATGATGACAAAGGCTACTCAAACGATGTGAAAACATAGTCCACTAAGCAACCGTCAATAATTTAACTCATGGCAACATTCACGATTTTTCGTTTACGCATCATTGTTTGAATATAGAATATTAACGGTGCTACTCTACTTTTTTTGGATAGTTGCGTTCTTTGTTTTATTATTATATTGGCTTAATTTCCAATTTAATGATGGTGTACATTTTCTTGCATTTTTTTAGTTAAAATAATAAAAGTTTGAATAGGTACATAATTTAATTCATAATATTCTGATATGAAGAAAAGTACGATGTCATCGAGGAAGTGGAAGTTTCCGTCTTTTTGCGCTGATAACTAATATAATCTACGAAAGATTTAAATACTTCCTCATGATTGACATTAGATCTTAAATAAAGTGAATTTTATGTTGTTACATTATTAAGACTAAGCAGCATTTAAGTTTTTGTATCCATTGGAAAGAATTTCAATATTAGTAAGGGAAGAACTTACAATAACTTAATCATTTTCTTTATAGATGAAGCAAAAGTGACTACAACTACGGACATCAAAATAGAGCTGGAAGCTGAAAATACTGGAGTACCTAAGGAAGAGAGTTTAGAAATAAAACCAGAGAAACCTCCTCAGCTACGCATAAAGCGACTTCTACACAAGCATCTAGACAATCTCAAAATAATCCTAGAATCTACTAATGCCACGATGATACTGAGACATGGAGATAAGGGATACTTGTGCTGCTACTGCACGGAAGCTTTCCAAGAACCAATGGATTTGAAAATACACACCTTAACGGAACACCAAAATCCAGAAAAATTCTATGGCAACATTATAGCTAACGGACCATCTAGGTTCTTAGTCAAACTTGACATTACGAACCTAAAATGCATGCTCTGCAGCGCCAATATAGATTCTCTTAAAGATCTTTTTGCACATCTGACAGACCATCATAAAAAGAACTTTCATTCTGATATACAAAACCAAATATTTCCTTTTAAATTTAATGGTGAGCGACTGAAATGTTGCCAATGTACCAATGACGTTGTATTCCTCACGTTCCGAGCATTGCACGAGCATATGCACAAACACTACAGATACTTTATCTGTGACCAGTGTGATGCTGGATTCATCAATCATATATCATTATCCAGACACAGTGTCACTCACACAAAAGGCACCTTTACTTGTCGACATTGTCCTGTGATATTCGACAACGTATTCAAGAGAAGGAACCATGAGATGAGAAATCACACCCAATCAGGCAAATCACATATATGCCATTTCTGCAATGAAGGTTTTAAGGAATATGTCGAGAAGGAACTGCATCTGTCAACGGTTCACGGCGTAGCTTCACCGAAATATAACTGCACTGCGTGTGATAGAAGTTTTACGACCCACAGTTTTCTTAGCGTACATGTTAGACGCTTTCATCTGATGGAGAAAAGCCGCAAATGTTCCGAGTGCGACAGAGCCTTCTTCAGGGATGGCGATCTTAAAAAACATATGTTGATTCATACGGGGGCTAAAGATTTCAAATGTGAAGTCTGTTCGAAGTATTTCGCTACGAAATCTGCTCTGACTCAGCATATGAGGATTCATAACAATGATAAACGGTTTAAGTGTACAATATGTGGTCAGGCGTTCGTGCAAAAACCTAGTTTGACTTGGCATATGAGGAAGCATGAAGATGCATAATCTTAACTCATTTAATCTTTTTCTTTGGTTTATCTGCTGTTAAAGTCAGTTTCTCGAGCGAAAAATGTAAGTGGCAGATTATTAAGCGCGTGTATGCTGCGGTTGGACTACCAATCGCAAAAAGCATTAGAAAGGTATCAGACAGATGATGACCTGTATTTTTTCGTATTCATGAGTTAAGAGTAAGATCTACAACGCTACAACGCACTTGCGGTTAGACGCAATGTAGCGTGCCGTTGCGGCAGTCGTCAACCGCTGCGGTTGTGTTGGAGCTGTGGCGGGCCGCACGTCTATTGTTATGAATTTGTAATTGCTGTCGCATATAACCATCAATATAATGGAAAAGAAATGCTTGTAATTGACGACGATATGCGTCGGCATCGTATGGTGTCGGACGTAAAGAATAGCACCATCCCATATCTTCCCGTGGGTGTCGTAAGAGGCGACTAAGGGACTTACCAGAGAATGGGCAGCAGCGTTCTCTGTGCCTTTGTAACAACCATACTGCGATCGCCAACCCGCCTGCCAAGCGTGGTGATTATGGCAAAACCCCCCATTTCTTGGGGGAGGCCTATGTCCAGCAGTGGACGTCTTTCGGCTGAAATGATTATGATGATGATGATGCGGTGGACCGCAATAGAATCGAGACAATACGGTAAGCGGCCAGCTGCAAGTGCGTTGTAGGTCTGAGCCTACAGTGCTATTCTGTTACAATCTCCCTCGGTGAACACCTAGGTGAAGCTGTCATCCGTCCCGATGCTAGAGATTGACAAAGCAGACGGACGGATGACAGCTCACTTCACCTAGGTATTCACTGAGGGAGATTGTAACAGAATAGCACTGCAGATTCTTATATATTTAAGTTAACTAATAGATGTTTAGTATATATGAATTTGAGGTGGGAATAAAAACTCATTAAGTTGAATTATATGTTACTTATAACAATTGGGTAATTGACATCATTTACAACGCAAGTTCTCTCTTCTTTCTTCCTTTCATGACACAACTTCTTTTAAAACACTTTGTAGCCTGAAAAGCAGATTAATTTTCAATTAACTGTAAATTTTGATTTTTAGTTGCTTTGACATCAATAAATAGTTCGTCAATTGAGTTCGCAAACAGGTGACGTCACATTTTACTATTGTTATGCATAATCAATAATGGAATTGCGTTTTGACAGTTCATAAAAAGTATGTCAATTGATTAGTAGTGTCAAGTACCCAATTAGAGTAGTGTCTCTTTAATTTTTCGTAAATATAATAATATCTAAGTACATTTAAATGATGTTTTATTTCAATGCATTAGTATATTGAGACTTTGAGACAACGGACGCACTGACAAAAGTATTAAATTAAAAAAAAAATACCTAGCTTTGTTTTGTGACACCATTCGAGGCTCTTGGATTAGAACTTCAAGTACCTATCAAGTTTCATTTACAGCACTACTACCAATATAGGTTACCGCAAATCGGTAGTATAACTTTACTTTATTAACAAAGCCTTTCCGCGATTCCGTTAAGTGTATGCAAGCCGCGCATTGTTAGTGCTTCACCCTGCAAGTTGGTCCGGCAGCGAGTCACCGCAAATAACCGCGGTCGCCGGCGCCGCAAAACAGGCTACGTTTTGCGGTGCCGGCCTGGGTGTGCTAAAGAATGTGTTTCTGAACACACATCCTTTAGTCCACATAGGGGTTAGTTATTTTACACGCAATAAATTAAAAAAATATGTAACAAGTGCCAAGTCCCTTCTTATGTTGAACCTCAATATTTTTGTCTTATTATTCCCAGTATTTGATCTTAATTCATTTAAATACACTACATCACCAAAGCAACAAAAAGGTAAACTTATTTTGTCAATTAAAATAATCTGTCCTTTTCTTTGTAGGTGATCAACATAAAAGTATTGTGGAAAAACAAACGAACGACATTGATCCTACAGAAAATATAGATGAAAAGAACTTAGCAGACACTGCAAGTAGACTTAAATCAACACCAAGAACTGAAATTTTAAAACATCGGAATAATATCAAGGAAGTGCTTCTTAACTCAAACGCAACACCTATAAGACGGTACGGAGGGATCGGTTATACATGCTGCTATTGTCTAGACCAGTTCGAAAATCCTGCAGACCTCAAAAATCATACGCTAGTAAACCACAAAAATATCTCAGAGGCGAATTTCATGAAGAAAATGAACATGTCAGAATATGTCGTCAAGTTAGATATCACAGCATTAACATGTAAACTATGCAACAGTGACATGAATACTCTAGATACTTTTATAGACCATCTTCGAAATGTACATGAGAAAAAAATCTACATGAATCATATGAACCATATCTTCCCTTTCAAATTCGGTGAAGATTTAATAAGTTGCATCATTTGCTCGAATACATTTAGTAAGTTCAGAACGCTTGTGAGCCACATGCACATGCATTACAGGAATTACATTTGCACCATTTGTGATGCCGGATTCGTGAACCGAAACTCTTTGACACAGCACACAGTAAATCACAAAACTGGAAAATTTGTTTGTGATTATTGTCCTAAAATCTATCCTACTCAAGTAAAGAAGCGACTGCATGAAAGGACAGCCCACACACACGTACATCTTACATACAAATGTGGTTATTGTAAAGAAACTTTCAAAGAACATAGACAAAAGGAAACTCATGTAGCTGCCATACATGATGTGGTTTCCTTAAAAATTGTATGTAAGGCTTGCAACAAAGTATTTAGCGATACAAAGAGGCTGAACATACATATAAAAAGAGATCATTTAATGGAGCGACCACATAAATGTAAGCAGTGTGATATGAGTTTTTACTCCACGGCTGGGTTGAAAGGCCACATGGTAAAGCATACAGGTTTGAAAGAATACCAGTGTTCTGTATGCTTGAAGTTCTATGGAAGGAAAAAGACATTGAATGCTCATATGCAGACACATGCACAAGAGAAGCGGTTCAAATGTGAACCCTGTGGACAAAAGTTTACACAGAAAAGCACTTTGAGAGGTCATATGAGGTCGAAACATTTAGAAATTATTTGATATGATTTTGAGAATGCTATTGGTATGCAGTGGTTTTGAAACAAAAAAAATTTTTATTAAAATCGGGACCATAGTCCACAAGAGTATTTTAGGCCGAATAAGAATATTATAGTATACGTTTGGTTGTTATAATTATCACAAAATCTAAATATATTAATATCGTTCATATGTTAGCATTACACAAAATTAATATGTCCCCTCGTGATAAGTTTTCGGTGTAACTAATTATTTTATCGTTTATTAAATGACTTCCATTATTTAAGTGTTTTTTTTAATGTACTTAATTACTGAATACCTGCTAACCTCTCGACCTGTCGTGATTAGTAACTATAAAAAATAGGTCCGATATTAAGTCGCGCCGTGAAGTGATCGTGAAGTACGGGCGCTAAAGGCTGAAGTACGCGCCGAAAGTGCAGCTGCTGGAGTCACATCGCAACGTCAACTTTTTAGTCAGGCGTTTGTGGTGCGCATACCAACATGCTACCTGGGCCTCAAGTCTGCTATTACAATAGTGTCAGAATGGTCTATCATTGATTTTCATAATGACGCCATTATATTAGTAGATTACCAAACTTGTCAAAATCAACAAGTATGAAATCAATGATAGACCATTCTGACACTATTCTCATAGCAGACTTGAGGCCCTGCATACATCAGGTGATGAAAGAAAGGTTTTGGCCGCAGGATGTGGTATTATTCCGCCACTTTTGCGGAGAGGTGCAAGTTTACTGACTTGATAATGTAAGTTACTTACTGGTGAACGAATTTGTTAAGTCGGTATAATATTTTATTAGAGTTATCCATTACAAACATTTCAAATCAAATCTTTTCTCTTTTTAAGTTTAGATATCTACTCGTACGTTACACTTATGAGTTTTTTTTTTTCATAAATGACACTTGCACTTGCATAATGAGTGCATCTAACTCCTATCACAAAATATAAAGATTACAGAAGGACCGCTCCCGCCATCTTCAAAAATAATTACCTAAATTTGCCAGACTCACTAGGGCTGCTACTGCATTGACTCTGTAGGTTTTATTTGTGATAATATAAAATTTTATTGACACTGGTTGGAAGACTTTGCAATTTTTTTAAAACAAAATTTTCCTGTTCGTCATGAAATATCAATTACATTATTTATTCGTTTTGACAACACGTGACAGTCGAGACTGAAGTCTGCTTGAAACTGCTTGAGAATGCCTATAAACGTAATGTCAATGTGTGCGTGCGAAAAATGGCGGTTTGTTCTGAGTGGTCTCCCTGCTCGGGCGCGCCGCAGCCTTACGTACTTTGTACTCCTATGTGATACATATCAAAAGTTTATCTTAGACTTCACTGACGTTTATGAAAGGAAACATTGTAAAACTCCTGTATCTATTATAAAACTAATTAAAATCGCCAATCCCCCTTAAGCAAGCGTGGTGATGAATGCTCGTGCCTTCTGTTTCTGAAGAGTCTTTTGCCCAGCACTGGGACAGTAATAGGCTGGTATATTATTATCAATACGTGGCCCAATGTTGTTTATTATCCCCAAATATGGCTAACATATCATTATAGATGATTGTGGTGCAGATTCTGTTGTGCACGATCTATTTAAGCTATTTAATAACTCTTTCCCTCCAATTAAACAAAAAAGAGACGAATATTAATAAGAGCTGTCAATTTAAGTTGATCTAAAATGTTCATTCTATTTTATTTAGTTGTCATGTGAGTATGTCTATTCTGTTACAATCTTCCTCAGTGAACACCTAACTGAGCTGTCATCTGTCCCGACGCTAGGAATTTACAAAGCACTACAATCGAATGTCATTTCACCTAAGTGTTCACCGAGGGAGATTGTAACAGATTATCACTGCAGAACCTATTCATTAAAAACTCGGCGAAGTTCAAGAAAAAACTAATTTGACAACTCTAACTTAGTTCTTATCTGACGCCGTCCTTTTCTTCAGCTGCCTGGCAGTAAGAGATGCCAATTGTCTAATTTTTGTTTAGTTTCTGTACATGGGAATCGGCGCCAATGTATTGTAGTGTTGCTTACAAAACTACCGTTACTCGATAAATCTACACTGTTGATATAAAAAACCTGTCGTTAGCCAGATTGTCATCGGTCTACGATCATGGCTGTAATGCTTAGGCTGCATCTGCGTGTATCGTCACGATGCTTTGCGCCATGACACGATACACGCAGATGTGACCGGCCATTATCGGCTATCGTCGCAAACATTCGGGGTGTGTGTGTGTTATCGCACGGGTGGCGGTACGTCAAAGGGTTTTAGCGCGCTAACATATCGCGCTGCGTGGTCAGACTAGCGTTATTCATTTCGGCCGTTCCTTTCTATCACCTCTGACGTGTGCGTGTGGTGACTGTGTAAAAATGGAGCGGAGCGATAACATGGTACAAGAATTCCTCCATAATTATGAAGCTGAGCCCAGCATATGGGATCCAAAAAATATGATTTACAAAAAAAAACATTTGGTGGTCGACACATATAGAAGTAAAGAAAGCCGTCGTCCAAAGTTAAAACGTTTGGAAATGGTTTCGGCCATCTTGGATTATTGCACGATAGTTCATGTAAAATATCGAAGCCGCTAATGTGACCACTGCTTTTATCACGACTAATTTTTAATGTCAAAATATCCAACCTTAAAGTTATAATCCTTTTGCTTTTGCTTTTGCCCGCGACTTCGTCCGTGTGAATGTCGGTTATCGCGGATACAGACGAAGTCGCGGATTAATAAGTAGCCTATGTCCTTCCCTAGGGCTCAAGCTATCTTCATACCAAATTTCACCAACATCGATTGAGCCGTCTCGTCGTGAAAGCGTAACAGACAGAGTTACTTTCGCATTTATAATATTAGTATGGATTAAATCATCATAAACCATAAATTTACCTTAATTATATTTTTATATAAATTTCAATGACTAAATTATTTGTGAAAGTGTAAATTCATCAAATATAATCGTACTTTTCTTTATAGGTAAACCTCAAGCAGATAAAGTCACAATTAAAATAGAAGTCGTCCAACCAGTTGGAGAAAAGAAAAGAAAAATTGTGCCACGGAAAGCTGAAGTAGCCAAGAAAGAAGCAACACCATCCTGGTACACTCGAAAATGGTTAAGTGGTGAAATTCAGAAGCATAAAATGAATATTATAGAAATAATGCGATGGTCTAACGCTACACCAATAAAACTTTGGGGAGATATGGGATATATGTGTTGTCACTGCGAAGATCAATTCCTGGAGCCGGCAGATCTCAAAAAACATACACAAGAAACTCATAAGGACGTTACCAAAGCTTATTTCATACAAAACTTGAGCATGTATCATTACATCGTCAAGTTAGACATTACTGATCTGCAGTGTAAGATATGTAACATCAGTATCGACACTACTGAAGACTTAATGGATCATTTGAAGAACGAGCACAATAAAACAATATATACTGACATCAAAAATCACATAGTCCCATTCAAATTTGACAAAAAGCCTCTCGAGTGTTTCATTTGTAACAATGTTTTCAACAAATTCAAGTTGCTATTGACACATATGAACTTACACTACAGGAACTATATATGTGATGTTTGCGATGCCGGTTTTGTAAACGACTCTGCATTTAGACTCCATACATCCATACATAAAACTGGAAACTTTAAATGTGGACTTTGTTCTATGAAATTTGATACCTTGGTTAAGAAAAGATATCATATTAAGAGTAACCACACCAAACTTGTTCGTTACAAATGTGGGTATTGCCAGGAAAGTTTCAACGATTATAGGAAGAAAGAACTTCATCTGATATCTGTTCATGGACTGAACAAGCAAAAGTCGAAATGCCAAGCGTGTGACAAAGTTTTCACTCACCGCAAACATTTAGCCGTTCATGTAAAAAGAGACCATTTAATGGAGAGACCACATGCTTGCCAAGTTTGCGAAAAAGCATTTTTCTCTTCTGGCGAATTGAGAAATCATATGACAAAGCATACAGGGGCAAGGCCTCATAAGTGTACTGTCTGTTTAAAGTCTTACGGGTTGGCCAAGACCTTAAAAGAACATATGAGGATCCATAATGACGATAGGCGTTTTAAATGTGACTGTTGTGGACAGGCTTTCGTTCAGAAATGCAGCTGGAGAAGTCATATGAAGTCTAAACATGGGCAGATTGTATAATTCATAATAATATATTGTACTTGTGTCATTAAAGATCTTAAAAGATAGTGTTGTTTTATTTGATAATGTTAAAAAAAGCTGATATAGTTTTTTCCAAACTGACTTCGTTTAAAGAAGTGTGTTTGAATTGTAGTGAACTGTTGTAAAATACTGGCTTTTATAAGTTAAAGTCTTTATTTTTATTTTTATTATACAGGCGACATTACCAGTTTGGGGCAATGCTTAAAAAAGTAGTAAAAAAATCGCTAATACTATTCTGTTTACAATCTCCCTCGGTGAACACCTAGGTGAAGTGAGCTGTCATCCGATTGTAGTGCTATGTAAATCCCTAGCATCTGGACAGATGACAGCTCACTTCACCTAGGTGTTCACCGAGGGAGATTGTAACAGAAACATACTGTTCTGTTTTTTCAGTGTTTTGCCAAATACTCAGGGCTTATCTGTGTGCTGGCTGCGTCGTTCATTTGTTCTGGAGACATTATCGGTAAATAGAGACTTCCATTTGTCATGACCCACCTCCTGAAATCTTTTGATATGGATCGGCTATTGACGAGACGGAACTTACAATGCATTTAGATTCGTAGTCAAACTCAAACTCAAACTCAAATCATTTATTTCAAATAAACCATTTACAGGCACTTTTGAATTGTCAAGGAGTCAGTCAGTCAAAAAGTTGCAGCTAGTTGCTCGTTCCAAACAGTAGGTTTCTATGGAGAAGAACGAGCAAGAAACTCCATGAACACTCTTTTAAAATCAATAGAATATTACAAATTTAGGTTACATCATTCATGTTGAATCTAGAGGTACAATGTGAGAACGATGTAACAAATTGTGCACGTTAAAAGAGGTCCTAGTGGCAATGAAATTAGACAATTCAAAATAAATTTAAAATAACCGAGGCAGCTAAGAGATGACCAGTCTCAACTGACGGCGCCCGTTCACGAACATGACGCACGGATCGGCACCATTTAGTTCAACCATTTTGAAGGGAACCAAATGATCCAACACATGCGCCACCATCAGCGAGACATTCAAGTGAGCATGACAAACACTCAACCGCCAGGGCATATTCAAGTCAACGAAAGACATCTCGTAAATGGTGGCGTTAAAGTACCTACATAGTGCTCACATGTATGTGCTATGCAAAATTATTTGTTGTAACTTTACTATCATAGTAGATAATTGAGTCATCATTTGCCTACCCTTTTTCCTACTATGTTGTGGTCGCCTTCCAGTCTAACCGGATGCAGATGAAAACCAGTATTTTACGTATTTTACATGGAGCGACTGCCTATCTGACCTCCACAATCCAGTTGCTGGGTAACACGATAGCCCTGGTACGACAGATTGTCAGATTTTCTAGCTTCTGGCTTCCTAAAAGATCTCTGAATGGCAGCCGAGACCAACGGCTTTACGTGCTTTCCGAGGCACGGACACAATAATTTAAAGAGTATGGAACAATATTGTTTAAAGTTTGTATAAACATTCCTATTGCCTACTATTCTACTTTACTCCTACTGCCTACTATTCTACTTTATAAACACGCGAAAGTTTGTGAAGATGTGTATGCCTGTGCCGGCTTAACAGTATTAGCTAAAATTTTATATACACAGGATAACTGACACGGTTGAAGTCAAAAGCGGAAGTTAGTGATTATATGATAAAACAGCACACACTGTGTTTACAGAGCATTAGTATATTATACAATAATGTAAAATTTTTCTTTGTAGGTCACGGACGGGGAACTAGGATAATCAAAATAGAAAAACCGAGAAAAACAACGGTTGAATTGAAGTTCATCTCAAAGTTAACAACGAGAGACCCAAATACAATCCTAAAAGGCTCGATATCAGAAACAGTGAAGAACAAAATGAATTTGAAAAATATATTGCTCAACTCTAACGCAAATCCAATTAGATGTAAAGATGGTCATGGGTATGGCTGTTCTTTCTGTCCCAAACAGTTTCCAGAGCCGACTGCTCTTAAGAAGCACTTTCTAGATGAGCATAACAATGATAAACTGATAAAGTACATGACTGCTAAATTATTTGAGCATGTCATCAAGTTAGATATAACGTACTTAAATTGCGCTCTTTGCGATAAAGACGTCCAACATTTAGATGACCTTATAGCACATCTAAAGGATGATCACAAAAAGCCGATGTATTTAGATGCTAAAAGTCAAATCGTTCCATTCAGATTCGATTCGCCCGAACTTAAATGTGTCTCATGCTCCGCTGCATTCAGTTCGTTCAAACTTTTACAGGAACATATGAATTCACATTTCGGTAATTACATTTGTGAAGTATGCGGGGCAGGGTTTGTAACTGACAGACTTCTAGCGAGTCACGTCAAACGACATGACAACGGGGAGTTTAAATGTGATCAATGCGATAAAACGTTCACTAATCAAATTAAAATACGCGAACACGTTAGACGAACACATCTAGGACTGAGCAAGAGAAATAAATGCAGCCACTGTTCGGAAAGATTCGTCGATTACTGGAAGAAAATGGATCATATGGTGAAGGAGCATGGCATGCCTCCCGTTGTCCTTAAATGTTCTGCTTGTGAGCGAACTTTTAGTAACCAAAGGTCTTTATCGCGGCACACGAAGAAAGATCACCTTTTGGAAAGGAGGCATAAGTGTAGCGAGTGCGATATGAGATTCTTTGGAAAGAGCGGTTTGCAGAAGCACATGGCTAAACACACGGGGCTGAGGCAATTCAGATGTGAAGTTTGCTTAAAAGCTTATGGAAGGAAGAATACGCTAAGAGAGCATATGAGGATCCACGCGAATGATAGGAGATTCGCTTGCACACAATGTGGGCAGGCGTTCGTGCAGAAGTGTAGCTGGCGAAGTCACATGCGTTCTAAACATGGGGAAGAAGTATAATATTATCATTAGACATCCAGTAGAGTTAATGTTTTGAGTAGTCTTAATATAATATTTACATACATTTGTTATATTTTTAAGTGAGAACTTCCGTAACTACCATCGTCTCTCCTTAGTTTTTGATTAGCAAGCGATATGTTGTTTACCCAAATTATATTCAAACAAAAGACTCTCTGTTTTCAAGACTTTTCGCTCTCATGTGATCTTTCAACGTATATTTTAGGGTCTCATCTGAACATTGGAATATAAGTAGCGCTGCCAACGCATAATTGATAACTACTGAATGAATTGATGGTATTTCTTTGTTCATAGGTGAACAACGGAACACACCATTAAAAGAAGATAATTTAACTACATGGGAACCTATAATTAGAACTGAATTAACCCCTGAAAAATCTCGGAAAGAAACAAGGAAAAGATCTGACGATTTAAAAATGATACTTCTATATTCTAATGCAAGTTTAATTAGAAATAAAAACAGTGACGGGTACTGCTGTAATTTTTGCCCGAAGAAATTTGAAGATCCGAAAAATCTAAAGGCACATTCTTTAGAAGAACATTCTGACATACAAGCTTTACGAATGCCAAAATCTTTCGAATACGTGATCAAACTTGACATAACCGATTTAAAATGTAAAATTTGCAATAAAAGTTTATTGAAACTAGATGATTTTGCGGAACATTTGAAAATCGACCATAGCAAAAAGTTTACTACAACCATGAGCGAAATTATCCCTTTCAAATTCGATTCTAAGGAATTTCATTGCGCTGTATGCGGAACGGTATACTCGACATTTAAAATATTGCAAGAACACATGCATCAACATTTCAGAAACTATATTTGTGAAATCTGCAACGCAGGCTTCATCACACGACGGTTACTAATCTGCCATAAGAGAAGACACGCAAAAGGGGAATTCAAATGCAGTCAGTGCGACAAAATGTTTATCTGCGATCAAAAAAGAAGAGACCACGAACAGCGAATGCATTTAGGCATTAAAAAGAGAAATAAATGCAAGGTTTGCAAAGAAAAATTCGAAGATTATTGGACAAAAATGCATCATATGGTCCAAAAACACGGTGCTCCCCCAATATCCTTAGAATGTACCGCATGCGAACGAAAATTCACTAACAGACGATCCTTAACACGACATGTTAAAAAAGATCATCTATTGGAAAGACAACATGTCTGCACCATTTGCGATATGCAGTTTTTCTTGAAGCATCTTTTAGTGGAACATATGAGGGTACATACGGGAATTAAGAAGTTCCAATGTCATGTGTGCACAAAGTATTATGCGACCAAAAAGACTCTTCGGCAGCATTTGCGGTCGCATGCTGATGATCGTCGGTTCTCTTGTACTGTTTGTAGTCTAGCGTTTGTACAAAAACGTTCGTTGAAAAGTCACATGAAAGCCAAGCATGGGGAATAATTAGGATGTAGCGAAGAGTCTTGTTTATAGTGTAATATTAATTTTGTTAAGTATGCATTAAAAGTTTATTCATAATTATGCTGTTTGAATTTTTTCGTGGTTAATCACGGGACTCGTCATCTGCGTAGCCTTTTCCAAATATGTTCGGGTCTGCTTCCAGTCTAACCGGATGCAGTTGAATACCAGTGTTTTACACGGAGTGATTGCCTGTCTCATCGTTGTGTTTGCCGTGTGCCTGGGTGTTTTTATCTATATATGTACCTATGTATTTCAATGTTTTTGTGATGTATATCAGCTGTCTGATACCCATAGTACAGGGTCTCCCTAGTTTGGGGTCAGATGGACATGTGTGAATAATGTCCCCACATATTATTATTATTATCTCTCACAACCCCAGTGCAACCACCAGTTACTGAGTAATGCTATAGCCCTTGGTTAAGACTGGTTTTTACGTGCCTAATAAACCTAATTTATAAATAAAGGATACAATGCTACAGACAGACGCGACAGAGGGATTGACCAGAGGTTGAGCAGCAGCGTCCTTTTACTGTGATCGCCAACATGTATCGGCCAAGCATGACGATTACAGCCGCTTGGGGAAGACCTATGCTCATCTGTGGGCGTGTAAAGGTTCACATGATGATGATAATGACGAAGTTACAGGGGTTTTCATATATAACAAATGTTAACAAATGAGTAGATGACTTAACTAGATTTAATATTACAATATAACACCATTATAAAGAGAAAAGATTTGATTTTTTTGTTTGTTTGTGTTATTACGTACCTACTATCTGAGCAAAGTAGTTGTCTGCACTGTGAAGCAAATCGAAGGCGTGACCGAGCAATCTGCTCCGGGCAGGATAGGTGGCATGCGGTGAGATTAAAAGACAAAATGTTCTGGTAACTATTCTTGTGTTTCAAGAAATACAATAATAGTTACCAGAACATTTCGTTTGATTCAGGAATAGGGAGTCATCATTACATATTTGATAATAGGCACACAAAAATAGGATTACGATAAAACATGATAGAAAAATGTGTTCTCACCTCGATGACACAAGAGGATGTTACAAAAAATTGTCTCTGTACCTATAGAGGGAGAACTATGCTCTATGCTAACAGGAAATAAAAGTAAAGCGTAGAACACATGTTTCATTAATTTGTAATGAATAAAATCTAAAAATTCTTAACCAATTTTAAAAATTATTTCACCAATAGAAAAAAAAAGAATAAAAAAAATAAAAAAAAATTAAAAAATTTGGTGAGCCACAAAAAAACAGCATTTAAATAATTTGGTCGGCATACAAAGATTTTGTTTGCTATTAAAAACACCAGGCAGCAATCCTTGTTCCGCAAATAATTTTGATAATGGTAAAAAATTAAATCATAAATAGGCAGCTTACAAAAATAATTACAGCCATCCAGAATAACATAAATTGCTGATTGATTTTGGAATGTTTGCTGGCCATGAGTTGCTGATCAATTAGCTATTTCTACTCACAGATTATATTTTTCTGCTTAAAAAATACGAATACTATGCTAACCATTTAAATAACACCCGTCATATTTTACTATCATACCAAATAGGGATTATGACGTGAAACATCACCCGGACGATCATCATGATCTTATCAGCCTATTGCCGTCCACCGCTGAACGTCCAGAGATCCTCCTCCTCCAGAGATCGCCAACCAACCCGGTCTTGGGCAGCCCGCATCCATCCGCTGCCAGCCACCTTCTTCAAATCGTCGGTCCATCGTGCCGGCAGGGCGTCCCACACTACGCTTGCCCAAACGCCCACGGTCTCCGCTCTAAAGCGTCTGCTCCATTGCACAGCTAGTATCGTATCGTATAAAATAAAACCTTAATGCTATAAAATCATAAAATATAATGCTGAAAGTCATATTTAAAATTCGAAAATCATCACCTCGAATTGAATATTTTTTTACACTACGGGTGAGACCTATAAAATCATCCAAATACGGCTGTTATGCTAATTATTTGCAAGGTATACTTACGCACTTTACGTTTTAAAAGGACATCATCATTTACCGACATCATTTGACATAATATCTAATCTAGGTATGTACGTATTTCATTTTTATTACGATATAACTAGGTACGTGTAAAATCCTGAAGTTTAGATACATGTGGATCAGGGCTTGTTAACGTTACCAAATAACAAAATAATAACCGTTACGTAACGTAACGATGGCGGGCTGCCCGCCGCAGCTCCGTCCTCGCTACTTCTATCTCAAAAAGTTTAACCGTTTAAAAATAACGACAAAATTTACGCTAAGATAAAATTAACGTTATTAAAGAATGTAACATAGATAACGTTAAATCCATCAACTGTCAAATAAAGGTAACGTTATAAAATTTTACCGGTATTTAAAGCCCTTAACTGGACATTAGATTACGTGTATTGAAGGTTACAAATTTTAATGCTACTATATGACATGACATGCAATCCACTGATTCAAAATTACAAAATTAAACATTCTTTGCTATCTGTAAGTATTTAAATGACAGGATTTTTAAGACGAATAAATAACACAATTGGTTTAGATTACATTTATAACAACTTCAGATTGAATATCATCTTTCTACCCTTGTTCCATGGAAATTGTGGTCGGCGCAACACGCTTTCTTATTCCATTCTGCCCTGTCGACCGTCATGCTTGTTAGTAATTTCTGACTTCCTTTTCTTTTATATTATTCTTCACAGTCATACAATATAATTCATTCATCTTTTGTTTAGCGGCTCTCTTCATCCGTTTTTAAAATTAACAATATTTTGAACATAACAGACAATGGAACTTATTTTACACAATTCAACGACACCAACTTCAAGTGGGTAGCAAGCTTCTTAAAACTTTTTTTATTTAAATTTCTAAAACATAATCTACTCATTACTTCCAGGTCTTCGGTCCGGAACTATTCGTGAATCTTCACCTATAGACTGCGAAGATGAAGAAAAAAGAATCACTTTGGACAGAAAACTGAATTATTCATCTTTCGTATCCATCCGACCAGTGGGCAAAAAGACCATACCTTGGGTCCGGGAGCAGCAAAAGAAAATAGCCCAAGAGAGACGTTTAACGGAACTTGACTGGCAGTTTGAGAATATTAAAACAGTTCTCAAATGCTCAAACGCTTCGCCTGTACGTTGTAGAGTAGGTACTCGGTATGCCTGCAGCTACTGCCTCGATCAGTTCCAAAATCCAACAGATTTGAGAAGCCATTCGATACAAGATCACGGTAACGATAGACCAGAGTTTCTCAACGCGAGATCCTTGTCTAGACATATTGTGTATTTGGACATTACTGGTTTGAAGTGTAAGATTTGTGATCAGCCTGTCGAGGGCTTGGACCAACTGATGGATCATTTAAAAACGATCCATAATGAATTGATTTATAAACAGATAAAGAATCAAATCATTCCCTTCAAGTTTGATGGTCGCAAAGTTCTGTGCGGGGTTTGTGCTGTCGACATAGGAGGGTACAACGATTTTCAAGATCATATGTCTGAACATTACAGAAACTACATCTGTGGTTTCTGCGATTCTGGATTCGTTATTCGCAGTAAAATGCTTGAACATAAGAAAGCGGTTCATTTGGTTTGATTTTTTGGTTATTTAGACTTTTTTATTGCTTTTTAATTCTTAAGCTTTAGCTAGTAAAATAGAAAAATTCTTCGAAATGTTAAGAGGATATCCTAGATGTAAAAATTGACTAATCGCAAGCCTAGATATTAGTGTGTGTGTGTGTGTATATCTACAAAATTCTCCAAGTTCTCTACCTTATCACCTGCCTAGCGTCGGCTTCCAGTCTTACCAGATGCAGCTGAATACCATAGTTTTATTGCGTTATCGAACGTATTGCAACGTCGCCAAGACAAAGCGGGGGAGGTGATGCGGAGCGGCAACGTAGTTAATTTTGTACTGGCAGCGAAAACGTGCGCAGCGCAAGACAACGCAACGGAGCAGTGTGGCATGCAGTGCGTCCAAATCTTGCGCTCTGACGTCGCAACGCAAGAGCAGTGTGGCTTCACTCTTACATGGACTCTGTCACATCTTTAACTTGGCCCTCCAGTCCGGCGTATACCCTGAGCAGTGGAAAATCTCGCGAGTCATCCCCATCCCTAAAACTAGAGACAAAAAAACTGTTGAGGAACACAGACCCGTCGCTATCCTGCCTACCGTTGCAAAGACTTTTGAGCACATACTCCACGCACTTATCTACAAGAGGATTAATGCGCTTCTTTCAGATGCCCAACACGGTTTTCGCTCAGGTCGCTCCGTAAACACAAATCTACTGATCCACACTGACTATATCTCAAGCGGTTTGGACGTCGGTAGGCAAGTCGATGCCCTCTATTTTGACTTTCAGAAAGCGTTTGACAAAGTCGATAACGATATACTCTTGTCAAAGTTAGGGGCCATGGGATTCTCATCCAATTATCTTAATTTCTTCTCTGACTACCTACGGGATCGTAAGCAATTCGTCAGACATGGCTACTTCGAGTCCAAGCCCTATAACACTCGCTCTGGCGTGAGTCAGGGATCCGTGTTGGGGCCGCTGTTGTTCCTCATCATGATCAACGACCTTGTCAAAAAGGTTAAGTTTGCAAAATGCGTGCTATATGCGGACGACCTAAAACTAGTTGCTCACATCAGAACGGAGGAGGATTGCAAACTCTTGCAAAGGGATATTGACGCTATCTACGAGTGGAGCATTCTAAATAAGCTGTTCTTTAACACAAATAAGTGCTACGTCATGACATTCGGTCGAGGATTGCGACCAATTCATTTTGACTACACCTTAGGTGGAGAAAAAATAACTCGAGTCACCAAAATAAAGGACCTGGGAGTGACCTTCGACCGCTGTCTGACTTTCAGAGATCACATTTCCACCCTTGCGAAAGAATCTTTCAGGCGCTTAGGATTTGTTTTGCGGAATGCTCGTGACTTTCACAACCCTCATGTTTTTAAGTTACTGTACACCACTTTAGTTCGCAGTAAGCTGGAGACCAGCAGTTGTGTCTGGCACCCCTATACGGCAGCTCAAGCACTTATGCTTGAGAAAGTGCAGAAAACTTTTTTAAGGTATCTTTACAAAAGAATTTTCTACTTCTACCCTTTCATGTACCCTACAAACTATATCCTAGGGGCTTTAGGTTTCAACTCGTTGGAGGTAAGAAGAGGCCTTGATCAGCTCACGGTAGCCTGTAAGACGCTTAACGGTCGTATTGACTGCCCTGAGCTCCACGACCTTTTTTGTCGATTATTTGTACCCGACAAATACATCGGCCACCGCCAAAGTCGCCGACACAATTTGTTTGCGCAACTGCCGTGCAGAACGGTCGCCAGAGCTGAATCGCCTGTGTGTCGTACCTTAAGGATGCTCAATGCCCTCCTGACGGCCAACCCTGAATGTGATCTGTTTGCGGACGAATGGAGTAAAATTAAACGCGTATGTCTGATATTCTGTGAGAAACAGTATGCGAGGGTGTCCACTGTTCCATGTTAGTAAGTAACGAATAATTGTATAATTGTTTAAAACACAATATTGACTGCTTTGTATAGTTTAATTACATTGATATTTTATCGAGTGTTTCTATGTTAATTGATGTAATTGGTATATTACCGTGTTAATTAACTATAAAATAAATAAATAAATAAATAAATAAATGGAGCGACCGCCTATTTGACCTTTACAACCCTGTTACTGGGTAACACGATACCCCTTAGTAAGACTAGTTGACAGACTTTCTGGTTTTTGACTACCCATAACGACTGTCAAAGATCTACGAATGACAGCCGAGACCAATGGCTTTCCCCAATTCTCAAGTCGGTCAAAGTGTTATCCATTTGCAATTTCTCAGTAGCCCACAGTTCGAAAGATTGTGGTGTGACATCACTGTGCCTGTCGAAAAACTGGTAAAGTCATTGGTCCTGCGCTTAATCTCTCTCTGGCCGTGTCACCGTCTCATCGGACTGCGAAAGTGAGGGAAGAGTGCACCAGTGTTTGTGCACGTATTTGTGCAGTAAAAACAGGGTTGTTGCGAGCATGAACAACGATGCTGATTATTAATGCTGAAGTTCGAGTCGTAACATGCACTAGGTTGTCTAGGTACTTAATTACTAATCTAGTACTAATTAGTATTACACTACCATACTTAGGGTGAATCTCAGGTTATGAAACAAAAGGCAGATAGACCACGCGGAACATGAGAATGAAGCCAAAAAAGCAAATACAAATTAAAAATTAAGCTAATACCTACGTGCTGTACTGAAACGAGTCAGTATAGCACGAAACGCCGCATCGTTTAAATAACAATACAAATACAAATTCAAAAGCGAGAATCACGAGATTGTACATATTCGCTTTTGAATTTGTATTTTGCTTTTTTGGCTTCACTCTCAGTGTTACGCGCGATCTATGTGCCTTTTGTTTCATAATCTGAGGGGTAAATATATTTTTTATAATTGTAACAATCTTTTATTTAAGTACCAAGGAAAATTGTGCAAAGTAAGTATGTATATCTATATTCAAAATGGGTACTACCTAGATTTTCCCTGCTTTTTTAAGAAAATAATTAGAATCAGCATCAGCATCCGCTGATGTCAATGATGAAAAATATGCATCACCAACATGTCCTTGACTTTCAACATTTCCTTCCTTGGCTAGTTTTCATTGAGATAAACCGCCATAAGCGAAATTCTGACGAATATTATTATTATTAAGTGTCTAATTTATAATCGAATTCATTGTAGACTAAGTTCATGTGAGTTAGAATATACTCTGGTATAATTAATAAATGTTTGTGCATGATTAAAAAGTGTGTTTTATTTATTTCCACTCTTTGCCTTTGATGTGATACATACTATTTATAACGTATCTGCTAACTTAGAATACAAGAAAAGATTATTTAAAGTAATTAATAACTTTCAATTTCTTTATACTTTACCAGGGTGACTTCAGCAGCAAGTGATTATATTTAGCAGTAACACTATGGATCTAAGTAATCCGCTCAGAAAACATAACAAATATCAGTTTCATCAATTATCATCATTGACAAGTAGTGTATTTTTTTTATGGTAAACACTAAGTATTCAACTACCCTCATTTGTATGCGATATGATCAAAAATTAAACAATCGCTTTTTTTGTAGGTATCAACCCGGAATCCGTACTGATCGAGATAGAAGTCGACACCTCATCATTCTTCACTTCTGAAGATGAGCCTGAAGCTTCTACACTCAGCGAAGTCTCTAGACACAGGGAGAATATCCGCACAATCCTCCTCGCTACCAACGCCACGCCGATTGGCAGGTACGGGAGCCTTGGATACAACTGCTGCTACTGCACTGAAGTCTACACAACCCCCAATGATCTTAAAAAGCACACAATCGAACAACACGACGAAGAAAACATCTCCACTTATATGAATAACTACACAATGCTTAACTATATCGTGAAACTAGACATAACGGATCTTCGCTGCGAAATGTGCATGAAACCCTTCAACAAACTCGAGGAAATTATCAACCACCTCACGTCGGAACACCAGAAATTCTTCCACACTGATATTGGAAATCACATCGTTCCTTTCCGGTTCGATTCGGAAAAGCTACACTGCGTCGAATGCTCCTTCGAATACCACAACTTCAAGACTTTACTAGAACACATGAATACTCATTACAGCAATCATATCTGCGAGGTTTGCGAATCTGGTTTCGTTAACAGGCGAATGCTGCAAGCGCACATGTACAGACATCGAATCGGAGTATTCCAATGTGGCTTTTGTAGAAAAATTTTTGATACCCGAATCAAGATGAAGGTACACGAACGAATGGTACATTTGTATGTTAAGAAAAGACCGAAGTGTGCAATATGTAAGAGGAGATTCGATGACTTTCAGAAGATGGTACAGCATGAAGCTGATGATCATGGCCTTCAGAGAGAGTTCACGTGTGAGATGTGTGGTAAAATGTTTACTGCTCAAAGGTCTTTTACAATTCACAAAAAGTTACATTGTTACAGAGATTAAGCGTGAAATTATCTTTTTGATATCATTGATCGCGCTGGAAATTTAAAAGGTTTCGTTAAATAATGGAGGAGGTGAAAGAGGGAGTAAAATGACACTTAACGCAGCACAAAGTTGCATGGTTTTTACCATCATTATTGTTTTGGTTATTACCTAGGAACGGAGTTACGGAGATAAGTTTCATCTTATAAATATTATGACTAAACTTGAAGTACCCCTTACTACCCATGTACTGTTGTATATCTTTGATTATATATAATGTCTAGATGGAGCGTCGCCCTACAATCATGACAAAGAAAACGAGTCAACAATTTCAAGTGTGTGCGTGCAGGCGTCGTTTTACACTGCATTTACATCTCTGTGTGCGTAAATAATAATTATAAAATAAATTATGTATATAATTATACATAAATTAATATTATTATACATATATTAATCATTTATTATTATTATTACACATTTGGGCTTTGATTATATGTATAAGCACTTGTCAGCCAATAGTTGGCTGACGCTTTTTGACACGTTTGCGTGCACTTGACGCTCCATCTAGACATTATATATAATCAAAGGTTGTATATATATGTACACTTGTAAGCGCAATGTTTTACGTGTGCTACATTGCGGGCTAACATTAACAGTGAATTAAATAAATACGCAATCGCTGTAGGGTTTTTCGCAACAGGATTTTTCACACAAACGTTACATCGCACCAATATCGCATCTATGGAATAAAGCATCGTACAACTAAATTATCGACACACCGTGTTCGATATAATGAAATTCGAATCATCAACTTTCAAACCACGCTCGTAGGGAACCCACTGAAATGTGTGTAGACGGAGGGTAGAAACCTACCGCAAACCATTTTAGCTTAGTAATGGGATAGCAAGTTATGTGCGATCCAAATAGCTGTAGTATATCTTTCAGGTACCTACCTACCTAATTTCTAAATATCATGTTTTAAAGGACAATGCCAGAAACTCTATAGAACTTTGCCCCACTCAATAAAAGTCATGTGCAATATGTAGCATCTTACTGTTTATTTATTGCTGATAACTAAACATTAGTCTTAGTGACTGTAGAACTTGCGGTTTCCGTTTAAATCTAAAAACTGTAATGACATTAATTATAGGTTAAATTGTATTTTAGGTCAAATGAGTTTGTATTTTGTGGGTAGGTATTTCGGAATCCGCAAGTTCTAAAGAAAAACAATTTAGTATAGAAAAGTTCTATATTCATTACAATTATTTTCATTAATTTACTTTTCTGTACATGGGTGGGGCAGGATCTGGCATTGTCATTTAAGAATTAGGTACCTACCTAAGTGTAGGAGGTAATCTAATAAGATAAGACTTATTATTAATTGACTTGTATAATTATAATAATGCGAAGAAAATATAAAGTTCCGCCTCGGACTGAAAAAGATAGATTAGGTACCACTGATTATTATTATTTAAGTACCTATGTGTGTAGATGAAGCCTATAGCGTAACCATTAATAATAAAACAAACTTACCACTGGTTTTTCAAACAAAAAACGCGCTAGAAATCGGAGTACAGAGGTGTGATTCTGTAAGACCTCATTCTAAACTTCGAATCTGAATCCGCTGTGAGTTTCTTGATTGACATTCTAAAAACTCGGTTGATAATTCGAATTTACACTAGCGCCACCTTTGCGAGCGTGTCAGCGAGATGAACTAAATTGACAGGGAGATTTTGACAGATAAAGTATGAGATGACGTAAGAAGTGGCATTCTGTAAGGTAATTTCCACGTCACTCCGACGCTCACTTCGCACTCGAACCCGATTCAAAGTGTGAAATATATCAAGGTCATATTGAACCTTATGCGAAGTGAGAGTGAATAGCAATGTGAGATGCGAGTTGTTGTTCGAATTTTACAGAATCGACCTACAGTACGTAAGTACGGAAAATGCGGAGAAACGCGCGAGGGCAAGAATTGTTTTTATTTTTTAATACTACTAAAAGCGCCTACACACGGCCCTAAAATCAGAGGCAATATCGGGAGAGTGGTGGTGGGGATGAAATCGGCCACTACTCTACACACCTCCCTGCCAGTTAGTACCTAAGTACGTAACCCTGACCCACCGTGCAGCAAAGCGCTCGTCGGTCCAAGATGCCGCCTACACTCTTAAAGTCGGCCATCGTAGGGTCTTTACCGACCTCTTCATTGTACACTTGTAATAGCATTTTATAGGCCTCCTGCCTCAAGTCGCGGTTAAAATACTCTTTATGTTTTTTATCCCATAAATATGACAAATCCTTGAAAAGATCAATTGTTTTCGTCCAGGGCCTCAAGTCTGCTATTACAATAGTCTCAGAATGGTCTATCGTTGATTTTGACAAGTTTAGTAATCTACTAATATAATGGCGTCATTATGACTTTCCAATGGTCAACCAATGACAGTCCATTGAAAGAAATGATATAGAATGGTAATCTCGTACATAATGACAAATAATGACTGACTTAGTTTACGAACTTCTTACTACTTCAGATTGCTAACACTTATAAATAATATGTAAAAATATATATAAATGAAATCTGGCATGAATAAATGTTCAAATTTGTTGACAATGTCATTATAACACAATACTATTACGAGACCATTGACCGACCAATGATCGACCATTATGGATTTAGCAGATTACGAACTTTTAGCAAAATGACAATGGAATTGTGTTGGAATGACGAAATTATAAAAATAGCAGACTTGGCCCCCAGGCCTCGCTCATTGTTTTCGTCCTGGCCTCTCGCTCCTTCTCCTTCGCCATATCTCCGCACGAAATAAAAATTTATTTACAATAACACGTCCTGTTGCCACTACAGTCGCACGCGCACTGCGGTGAAATCGGTTCCGATTTCGCTACACACGCATGGACAACGCTCCCTAGACAATAATCGGCCCTAAATCGTAAGCTCGCCCGAACCAATTTCTGAGTTAGGGGTAATAATAATCAATCAATTAATCAAGCATTTATTTTGTTTAAACATATACGTATCGTTACAATAATACTGATTACGATTTGCCTACTCACGAGGCGATCAAGGGAGCGATTTAGGGCGCTTCCCACCACTCGCCCGATATTGGTGCTGATTCTCTTGTTCACAAACATAACTAAAATTAGCTATTTCGCATCTCTTACTACCAGGCAGCTGAAGAAAAGGACGGCGACAGACAAGGACTAAGTTAGAGACGTCAAATTAGTTTTTCCTTTGAACTACGCACTGTTTTTAATCAATACGTTCTAAAATGACAACTATAGATGTATGAACATTTTAAATCAACTTAAATTGACAGCTCTTATTAATATATGTCTCTTTCTTGTTTTATTGGAGAGAAAGAGATATAAATAGCTTAAAATTAGTTTAGTTCGTGCACAACAGAATTGGCACCATTGCCTCTGCATTGTCATTTTGCTAAAAGTTCGTAATCTGCTAAATTCATAATGGTCGATCAGTGGTCGGTCAATGGTCTCGTAATAGAATTGTGTGATAATGACATTGTCATATTGCCATTATTATGAAACCCGTTAGTAGAAATGATTTTCCAAAAACTACTATGTACTAAATTTGAACATTTATTCATGTCAGATTTTATTTATATATATTTTTACATATTATTATAAGTGTTATAATCAATCTGAAGTAGTAAAAAGTTCGAAACTTTAGTCAGTCATTCAATTGTCATTATGTTAGAGATTACCATTATAAATCATTTCTTTCAATGGCGTGTCAGTGGTTGACCATTGGAAAGTCATAATGACGCCATTACATTAGTAGATTACCAAACTTGTCAAAATCAACTATTATGAAATCAATAATAGACCATTCTGACACTATTGTAATAGTAGACTTGAGGCCCTGATTTTAGGGCCGTGTGTAGGCGCTTTTATTAGTCAGGACTTATTTACCTATGACTGGTGATCTATAGCATAAAAGTATAGCCAGACTGGATGAAGATAGGCGCAAGGGTGAACACAAAATATGGAAGCCCCTTCATTGAAACATAATGATGTAGGTAAAGGACTCTAGTTTACTGCTTATTTAGTTATATAAATTATGCAATGTGTATATAGTTTCTATTTATTTAATTGATCTCAAATATAACAAATGTGATATTATTTCTGCTTATTTTTTGTAAGTTGAAGAACACAGTTTAGTGACACTCTAGTGTCAAAGAAATGGTTTTTTAAGTTTCCATTTTGTGTAAATCGTAACTATGTTAGTATTTAACTACTTATATTCTTCTTGTGGATCTGATATATTTAAGGCTCGGGTAAACTAGACTTAGATGTCGAGTAAAAATTTTACAAAAATTATGAAATATTTACCAGGAATAAACATGTACGTCGTCCATAAACCTAAATCTTTTATTTCTTTACCGTCTCACATACCATTTTCTTGTTGTAGCTGTCTTTAAGATAATTTAAGTGATTTTTTATCTCAGCTTTCTTCAATCACTATCCTATAATATCCTTCTGCAAAACATGGTAATCATACATGACTAGTTTCCGGCAGCACACTACGTAATAGGTACATCCACGCTTCAATTGATAAAGGTTATATCGGTATCATCCCACGGGATTTAGTGAACATAAGCTAAGCTAGATCAATATCTATTTGTGTTCAAAGTTTCAGGTCCCAGGTCAGGTTCCCTTCAGCCGTTAAAGCTTGAAAGAGTAACGAATACCCTCAGATTATGAAACAAGAGTCAGACAGACCGCGCGCGGAACACTGAGGGTTAAACCAAAAAATCAAATGCAAATTCAAAAACTGTAGTGTATGTAGATATCAATATATCACGCTACAAACCGATAACTGTATTATGACGTTGTCTCGGGCGCATACGTCGCTCATATTATACAAAAACGAATACCTACAACGCGCTTCGTGCTGTACTGACACGAGTCAGTATAGCACGAAACGTCGCATCGTTAAAAAAAACAAATAAAAATACAAATACTAACTCAAACGCGAATACAATCACGAGATTGTAGGTATTTACTTTTATTTATTTATTTTTACTACATTGGGACACAAAACAATTACATGCTATAATATTACTATAAAAGTTATGAGCTAAAGTGGGCTAGGGTAAACATCTAATCCACACTCATGTCCGCGGAATAAATATGCTAGGGCAAGTTTGAAAAAGAACGCGCGTCAGGCCACAAGCAGCATTTTGAGGAATTGAAATTATTGAAGCAATTCGACGGCCATTTTTTTTAATTTTGCCTTTTTTGCTTTTTAGCTTCACTCTCAGTGTTTTATGTTTCATAATCTGAGCAAATACCTATCTTTTCATCCATCCTCACAAATATTCGCATTTATTATATAGTTTGGCATATTCGTACGTGACACTGCCATGGTCCGCAGACGACGGGGGCCGTAAGGCAGCGAGTGCCCCCACTATCGTGCGCGCGGGACGGGGGTCACCCGATGGGAGCGTCACGCGTCAGTCGGGCGCCGTCGCTGTAATAGTAACGCACAGAGTACATTTTATTATAGGAGTAGTAACGTCCCCCGTCGCCCGCGTGGACCATGGAAGTATCACGTACGAATTTGCCAAGCTATAAATCATTAGTTTGCGCCAAGAATGACACAACTCAAAAACTGAGATTTTCTATCTACCTAAGAAAATCTCATCTTCTAGTTTTCGAGTTGTTGTTTGGAAAAAAGGTTTGTAGAGAAAACTTGAATAGCAAACCTTTTACCAACAGCCAATGATTATAATAATATTTTTATCAAACTTAAAAAATGCTCTCATCAAAATTTTGAGTTATGTCATTATTGTCGCAAACAAGCGAAACAGCACAGTATCCCTCGTGATAGTCTACTGTAGCGGTAACTACGGAATTCACGTTTATTAGTGAACATTTCAGTATTATAAGCATTTGGATTGTTTGTACAGACAGTGTCATTAACTGCTTACCCCGGGACGCTAAAATTTCTTCAGATAGAGCGATAGAGGTTAGCAGTTAAAGACGCTCTCTGTACCTTACCTTATAATACGATGATTACCGCGAATAGTACCAGCTTACCACAGGATTTATTTCCATATTCGAAAGATTTCTCCCAAGGTTCAAATTAAAAGAAAAAGCCATCCAAAAGGCAAAAGCAAAAGTCTCCATTGTCAAGTAAGGAACTCCAACTATAGCTATGCAGGATTCTGTGACCTCAGTCGTTTGATTTTCGAAACTTATAATATGCCTTATAATAAACTTATAACTAATTGAGGTGCGGACCCATCATACCTCTGGCCATACCCCTGGTGGGTGGGTGGGTCTTGGCTTTAACAAGTAAAAGTTAAATAAAAAAAGTCACTACCACTGAGACCACCACCACCGCCACTGAGTACCACTGAGAAAATCGTTTGGGTTAAGTTAGGTTAGAAATGTGACCGGAGCGAGCGGTGCCGCGGTAGCGGCTGCCGACGCCAGATGATTCACCAGCAATAGAGGGGTCTATTGTTGGTCATTGAACATTGGAATCATTTGAGTTAGGTTAGGTGAGTGGTATTGTTTTAGACCCACCATACCACCAGGGGTATGGCCAGTGGTATGGTGGGTCCGTAATGACTGATTGCATAGCTCTTATGTAATGCCGGGATCCCGCTACAAGTGAAAATATTTAATTATTAAGATTAAAACGATTTTAATAAATGCGGAGAACACGTCAAAGAGTCCATTGAAACCCGTTTTGATGACCTTGAAGCGTGCATCTCTTTCGCGCTGGGGATTGCCGTCTCTATCTAGTAGTAGTTTACTAGAAAAAGATAGCATGCCCTAGCGCTGTGTTCTCTCCAGTTTTATTATAAATTTCAAGGTCACATTCATTCCTACAGAATGGCGAAATTATTATTATAAAATATAGCGTTTAAAGTAAATACATAACCAGGTACTAACACTCACTTTTTTTTTGTTTTCTAGAGACAACGCGGAAACCGAGGAAACAAATCATAACGATTAAAGGAAACAACAAAAAATGTAAGAAGACAGAAATCATCTTATTATCTTCAAGCAAGAAAACAGAAAGTCAGGTAAAATTTAAAAGAAAAACCGAAGTGGAGAAACACAAGGATAACATAAGAACTATATTGTATTACTCTAACGCTACACCGATCGGTAAATATGCTGGTATTGGGTACTCTTGCAGCTTTTGCACCGAACAGTATCAAACTACGGCTGAACTCAAAGTCCACACAATATCTCAACACGCAGACTTAAAATCGACATTCATGGAGGAAAGGTCAATGCACAATTACATCGTCAAACTAGACATCACTAATTTGACATGTGACATCTGTCAAACGAGCCTCGATAGTTTAGATCAATTAATCGAACATTTGAAATCTGTACACCAAAAATTCTTCCACGAAGGCCTTAAAAATCATATTTTACCGTTTAAATTCGACACTGATATGTCTAAATGTCTGTTTTGTGGTAACCTATACAGTAATTTCAAAGTGTTACTAGAACATATGAATTCGCATTATAGAAATCATATTTGTGATGTATGTGATGCGGGATTTGTAAACAAAAAGATTTTACTCACCCATTCCTACAGACATAAGACCGGCGTTTTCAACTGCTCGTATTGTTCTAAAGTTTTTAACAACAATATCAAGAGAAGGGATCACGAAAAAGCAGTACACATTTTTATGAATAAGAGAAATAAATGTGGATATTGTGGTGAGAAATTCAATGATTACACAAAGAAAAATTTCCACGAAGTTTTAGTGCATGGCGCGAAACCTAAAGTATTGAAATGTCAAGCTTGTGACAAGACGTTTGACAATCAGAGGTCTTTAACAAGTCATACTAAAGCGTACCATTTGATGGAGAAACATATTCCAAAATAAAACTATTTGTAACTTACAATAAATTGTGTTTTATTTTTTAGATGAAGAATGTCACAATTAATGTTCTTAATTAGTTTTGCGATTGGCGCACTGACAGCCCTACCTATCTATAATTTCAATAGAGTTTAAGGCGAAGGCGATAAGGTTGCCCACAAAATTCGAATAGGTAGGTACTCTTACATTTTTGGCAATTGCAGCTCAACAACGGATTGAATGGCAATAAACAAAACAGATGCGATCTATCAGTTCTAGAAACCTCTAGACAAAAAACTGGCTTACGTATCCAGTTAGTTTGGGTTGGTGGTTGGTGATGTTTGCGTGGCTGTGTTGGATTGGGCTGCCGGAGGTTGGTGGTACTTGTTTGTTATTAATAAAAAAAAGAAAACATAAAATCATTATGGTATTTAATGCAGTGGGACAGTACAGGCTAAATATAATAATTTAATAATATAATGTAAATGACATGCATTAGACGTACAATAATAACAATTATTTCTAAATATACTCCCTTATATTACCCACGTCAAGTAAAAGCTACGTTTGTCTCTCGATTATACCTACTTATATTAATTTAACAACAGTTATTAGTCACCTGTCTCACTGCCGACGAGGAACAGACTAGTTATTTTCAATAAAAGTACTGTTCTCACTGCCCCGGCGAGAATTCTCTCTCCATCAGTTTTTTGCAACGACAAGAGCTACCAAAGGAAAAACTCGCTCAGAACACTCGCTGAGAAACTGTCGTTTGATACATATGAATACTCAAGTGATGGTGCAAGAAATAGTCAGTTTGTTTTCGGTATCTAGCATCTCGCAGATCAACCTAGAAGGCTGCTTAACCGAACTTTCCTGTGGTGTCTTAAAAGAGAATCTAAGGCCTCCAGCAAGGGCAAAAAATACTTATAAAGCTAAACGAATACACGCTAAGGGCACCCCCTGTGGGATACAGTACAGGCCTCGGCTTAAGGCGTCGCTGGGAAACAGGCTGGATCGGATCTCGATTATTTAGGGGTGAATTTATAGCTACAGGCTCTACGGCGCGGGCTGACACGAGCAAAGGTCGGGGAGGGGAGACGCACGAGATCGTCGCGCGCGACGGACATTGGCGGCGAGGACGAAATGACGGCAGTATGTTGGTGTTTTCTCAACGTACTAGAAGCGCTATTGCTCTCCTGGAGAAGAGTTATAGCGTCGTCGGGGTCAGTCAGGCTTGGTCGTCGAATCTTACTAATGCGGGAGGGAGTGTACCGGACGGCAATAGTCGGTTGACCTCGCGCACTCATTTATAGCGACAAAACTATCGGAACACACTTGCTTCTCGATGCCTGCCGCCAACTCGTTTCTAGTTTCTAGCTCTACTCGCTTCTCGCTAATCGTCAGCGGTGAGACAGGTGCTTAAACACCTACTTACGCGTCTCGATGGCCACTTTTAACGTGAAATCTCAAACTCGCGCGCTGTTCGAACGATAGGCTTTTCACCAGTATGGATTCTTAAATGATCCGTAAAACATTCCTTCCTTGCAAAGCTCTTGGCACAAACGTCACATTTGAAGACCCTTTTCTGTTGATGAGTGATACCTACGATCGCGCAAATTCGATTCGCTGTGAAACATTTCTTCGCAAACTCCGCATTTTTTATGCTTCTCATTCAAATGAACATTTCTCTGATGCCTTACTTAACGCACTTTGTAATAAAGTTCGCAGGCCACATACTCCACAAGTGGGCATCGGTATGCTATGCACTTCATATGAAATAAATACTTTATGCGGGCGAATTCCAAATGACAGTGCGCGAATTTTTTTCTATGTGCATGTCTATCATGTGTTCAGCAAGTGTGTTCTTCCTCTTAAATTGTCTATTACAATTTTGCATAGAAACATTTCATATCTTTGTTTAAAAATGGTAATTGTAGACGTGTTGTTTTATCTGGCTGTGTACAAGAACCTTTCTGGACATATTTGGCACTTGATGAATTTTCATCTCAAATGCGTTCTGCTGATATAGTTACGCAGATCGGATAAGCGTCTGTAGGCCTACAGACGCTAAACATTCGCCATTCCAGTATATCTTTTATCTGTGCTGGCACTTTCGGAAATGTAGCTGTCAACTTGGGATGGATAAGTGGATCTGCAAAATAAAGCGTAAATAAATAAAGTTTCAGCTGTGTTGTCCTGCTGAAGATGCTGCCTGGAACACCATCAATACAATATTACCTACAACCCTACGGGCGTTTGTCCACCGCCGCCGTCACCGGGACGTTACCGAGAACGAGATGACGGTGACGAAGTAGCAATACAATGACATACATTTACTATGGCCACTAGTCCAATGCATGCACATTAACCGAACGCCGTCATTTTGGCCGCCAGAAATTCGAGTAGATCGGCGTGACCGCTAGATTCGGTCCAAGATTGTGACGGGCTGATGTGCCGACTTGTCCACTGCACGCACGTCAACCGAACGCCGACATCCCGGACGCCAGAAATTCGAGTAGATCGGCGTGACCGCTAGATTCGGTCCAAGATTGTAACGGGCTGATGTGCCGGTAATAAATAAACACGTTTGTTCTTGTCCATAGACTGCTGTCGCACCACGCCGTTCGCTCGGTTTTTTGTTTTGTCTATCATAATTACCGGGATAAACTGAACCGCCGAGTTCGGTGGCAGTGGACACACGATCGACGTCACATGACCGTCATGTTCAGTTCGAATAATCTCGTTCTTCGGTAACGTCCCGGTGACTGCAGTGGACAAACGCTCCATAGTGATCTGATTGATCATCGATATTTGTTCCAAATAGTAGAAAGGCGCATGCTGCTGCCATTCATATCTAAGTCCATAATCCCTTTGACCCGATTTCTAAAAAGAACCAACACAAAAGAAAATGTTAAAACACTGCCAAAGTAAGTAGGTACTGTTGCCCAAGGTTAGCCAAGGTAGCCAAGGTTAGGTTAAGGTTAGGTTAGGTTTGTCATTATGGCTGCATATTATTTTGGAGGTGGTCACGAACCCTGTGGCAACCGTAGACCCAGCGGTGCGCGCCGACTGCAGCAGTCATCAATGGCAGCTTCAAGCTGTTGAGCGGTCCGTGTATTTTGATCAATGCCTGACTGCACGGGCTGCCCTTTTATTTGCGCCCTAAGCTTGTGGTTAGTAAGCTTCCCGTCCCGTCGATTTAGAATACGTATCGATTTTGAAATTATTTGAGGGCTACTTACTGCTAATCAGGGCCTCAAGTCTGCTATTTCAATAGTGTCAGAATGGTCTATCATTGATTTCATAATTGTTGATTTTGACAAGTTTGGTAATCTACTAATATAATGGCGTCATTATGACTTTCCATTAGTCAACCACTGACACGCCATTGAAAGAAATAATATAGAATGGTAATCTCATACAAAATGACAATTGAATGACTGTTAGGCGGTAATCTGCTAAAAATTTGACAGTTCCTTTGATCAGTGACTTACTATTAGAACGTCATTGTGCAGTCATTGCTTTTAATTTGACCGACCAATGATCGACCATTATGAATTTAGCAGATTACGAACTTTTAGCAAAATGACAATGGGATCGTGTTGGAAGAACGAAATTATAAATATAGCAGACTTGGCCCCCTGGGCATGGGCATCTACAAAACGCGCGTCACGCAAATCAAGTCAAAGTGGAGCAATGGCGGCGGCTGCGACGGCGGGCCGGTGTTGTGTCCAACGAATCAGAGACAATATTATGACGGTGGTGTAACGGGCGTCATGGAAGTGTGGGGGTTGCAACCGTGACCATACTGGACCTGAGCGCCCCCCCCCCCCCCCCCAAGACGTCCGCTCATCCGCCGTGTCATCATTTGACATTTGACGGTTAGCGCAATGGCTGATCGAGAGGCTGCTGCGTATCGAGTCGCGAGTTCGATTCTCGCACGGAATAAATATTAATACGACCTGCGGGTAGTCGTTCCGAGTCTGATTGTTTGTCTATGTGACTTGTATTTGTAAACGCGCCCGGAGAACATCCTATTGTGGGGCAACGTATTTCTTTATTAATCCTTTATAATGTAAGTGTAGTTTCTGTACTTTACATACTTACCAATAAAATATAATCTTCTTGTAAGTAATTCTTAACTTCAGAACAATGGTTCCGATGGTTGTTGATTTGATCTAAAACTTCCACAATTCCTTTTTTATCGCATTTGTCTTCCAATTCACTTTTGACGTTGGCAAAATGCAATGGCGACATCGACATTGCATGCCGTAATTATAAAATAGAAGAAAATACAATAAAATATAGGTAATGAATAAAAACACGGCGAATTGCTAGGCAAAACTACACCTCTGATTTAGTTCTTATCTGCCATCGTACTTGTGCAAGCTGTCTGTCTGTCAATTCTTTGATTATACAAGTGCCCAGAAAAAATAGAGCGAGTTTCTTTAGTACACCATAACTTTTCAACGCGTGAATTGATTTAGATGAATGAGGCATCTTTAGAATCCTTGCCTCTCTTAACATCCACTGAAAATATTAGTGTGGATAGAACAATGACGTTTTTCGTGTCATCTAATAGTGTGACATTTCAATAGTTGGTGTGTGCCATTTTTGAAGTTAGAATTTTGCGAACAGACATTCTGTGAAATGGCACCAATCTATATTACTATACTCTATGAATTGCACTTTTTGGAACTAATAACCTACCTACGACACTCCATAAAAACGAAACGATTTAATTACCTACACTACTACGAAAATAACAGACTGTACAAATACGTGCGTGTGTGTGCGTGTCTACGCGCCGCGAGGAGTAGGTACAAGCAGTTTCGAGAGCACGTTCAACGCGGGAAGATGTGAGGATCAGTGTTTCGGAGGGAGGCGAGGCGAGTCGCTAATGTACGGTAGTCCCTTTTAATATTTATACTGTGCTAATACTTTGTAAAAGACCTTTTGACCGCCACGTCTAAAACGTGCCCTCGGCGCCAAGCTACGAATTGTTACTTTAATACCTATTCCTCTCATCATCATCATCACTTCTGCCGAAAGACGTCCACTGCTGGACATAGGCCTCCCCAAGGGGGGTTTTGCCATAATCGCCACGCTTGGCAGGCGGGTTGGCGATCGCAGTGTGGTTGTTACAAAGGCATACAACGCTGCTGCTCATTCTCTGGTGAAACCCTTAGTCGCCTCTTACGACACCCACGGGAAGATACGGGATGGTGCCATTATTTACGTCCGGCACCATACGGACCCCCGCCCCCCCTATTCCTATAACTGGTATCCATTACTTTTTGTCGCCCTATGTTAATATTTTATCATAATAAAGAAAGAAGTTTGACTTCCTAATATAAATTAGGATGAGTCAAGGAATATAATTAGCACAGGAAATAAAAAATACAATGTTGTTTAATGAGCTTTATTTATGTATAAAAGTCTGTCATGTAGGTAGTCGTGACCGTGGCATGCTGGACACATTTTGGTTTCTCATCTATACATGACTGTGGCGGTTAATAGGTTAAGGTGGCTTTTTGTTTGTTGGCGAACATCACTACCACTTATTTAATAGATACTGTGACAGTACGAGACTTAACGGCATCTTAAAATTGAGTAGCGTTTCAGTATTTGGCCAATAGCTTGATTCTGCAAGCGTTCTCCGACAGTCGTTTATCCTTTGGACTGATCACCGATAGGACGTTTCGTTTTTGAGAGATTCGTCGATAGAACGTTTCACCATGGATGTTTCGCCGACAGAATGGTTCGCATTTGTTTGTTTCGACGACAGGACTTTTCAACTATGAAATAATAATAATAACAAGTACTTGGGTATGTCGGAAGCGTTAGGCATCAATGCTGCCGACATGAAACAATCGTTGAGGGAGCGCTTCTTTGGCCGCCTGAATAAAGTGTTAAATAGTCTTTTATCAGGCGGAACAAAGGTGCGCGCCTTCAACGGATGGGTCATGGCGGTCTTGATGTACTCTTTCGGCATACTCAAGTGGACTCAGACTGAACTTGACGCTCTGGATAGGAGGGTACGTACATTGCTGACTGCAAATCGGATGCATCACCCACGGTCATCGGTAATGAGACTGTATATCCCGCGGAAGTGCGGAGGTCGAGGCTTTCTTAATGCTAAGTCCCTGCACAACCGTGAGGTATGCAGTCTTAGGGAGTATTTCCTTAAAGCCGACGTGGGGATGCACCGAGATGTAGTCTCAGTGGATAAGGGCCTCACCCCGCTCTCCTTAGCGAACGAGACCTGGCGCAAACCTGTAGTACTAGATACTAATGACCGCAGGGAGGTATGGCAGAGGAGCTTCACGGGGGGGTGGAGTCTATATCTGTGTGTGTCTGTAAATGTGAATAATAATAATAGCATTTATTTCGGGCTACGCCCATAGTGTCAGTATCAATGATCTTAACAACTAGTGTAAGGGCGGGTTGTTTCAAACAGTCGGTTAACGTCACATACGGACGGTTAAAAAGTTATGACTATGACTGATGATGTTTAACGTACGTTAAATGTAACGGGTTGTTTCATGGCATAAAAATCCGTCAGTTAAAGTTATTCAAAAAGAGATTCCATAATATTTTGACGTTTGAAGTAGCTGTTTGACAACACAACATTACGATGGCTGGTCGGTTATCTGGTAATAGTAACTTTTTGACGTATGTTTTCGTGAAACAACCCATTTTTTTGATTTGACGATAGTTAGCGCCATTTTTTACTATTACCGGTCAGTAATGGTTAGTTGAAGCAACCCGCCCTTAGTAGACATACACATGTTATTGAGTGTGGAGTTTCATCCAATGTCGAAGCATTAGAGACTCCCACCTATCTGCAAATAAGCTCAAGATAGTATTGGCACTGCCACGGAGACGAGCAAGTAGGGAGGCGCTTCTTTTGCGTATGATGGCCGCAAAACCATCAATGTGTCTTTCAGCAAACATCTTCAAATATTCGCCGTCAGATCGTTTTGTCTACGATTGTTTCAAAGCCACCAAAAACTAGCTTGCTACAATTAATTCTGTCGGCGAAACATCCATAGATGAAACGTTCTATCGACGAATCTCTCGAAAACGAAACGTCCTGTCGGTGATCAGTCCAAAGGAGAAACGACTGTCGGAGAAAGCTTGCAGAATCCATTAGCTTAGTAGCCGAGGGCACGTTGTTACTTTTTGATGTAGCGGTGGACTCGACACTTTAGGTAAGTAGTCTGTGGTTGGACTGTACACCTTTTTTATCACTATAAACACACAGAGATACACAGAGATAGTTTTCCTTATCTCTATGCACTCATAGAGATAAGGAAAACTATCTCTGTGTATCAAAAAGTGTCCGTTGAAATGTGTTAACTAAGAGTGGCGCTAATTATAGCGCCACTCTGCGATGCTGCGTGCGAAGTTGCGATTACGCAACTGGGTAAAAAAAATCTGACTGCATCATTATTTCAGCCAAAAGACGTCAACTGCTGGACATAGGCCTCCCCTAAATGTCGCCACTTTGACCGGACCGTGCGACTCGCACCCAGCCTGCGGATCCCCGCAACCTTTACCAGGTCCACCTAGTGGGAGGCCTTCCAACGCAACGTCTTCCGTTTCGCGGTCGCCACTCCAGAACTTTTCGGCCCCATCGGCCATCCGTTCAGCAATGTGCCCTGCCCACTGCCACTTAAGTTTGACAATTCTTCGGGGTACGTCGGTAGCCTTGGTTCTCTTGCGGATGTCCTCATTTCAGATTTTATTACGCAAGGAAACTCCGAGCATAGCCCTCTCCATTGCCCTTTGGGTGACTTTATTAAGCCTTCTGATGAGGCCTCTTGTGAGCGACCACGTTTCGGTCCCGTATGTAATCACTGGCAATACACAATGGTTATAGACCTTCGTCTTGAGACACTTTTGTAAGTTGGACGAGAAGACACCACGCAAGTTCCCGAACGCTGCCAAAACTTCCCGAGAAAACTGCATACCTACTTACGGCATACTTCAATCCGTCAGCAACTGGATATTATTACCATACCTTGCCATACTTACCATAGACCGTACCGTTTTGGAACTGTTAGCTGAACCTTTATCAACTTTATACTTAACCTTTTTACTTGTAACAACATTGGCGTGCTAACTCAACATTTATGAACACCAAACTCATTTTTATTTTCATAAATCTATGTTTTTTTTTATATCCTTCAGTTAGCATTTCGTGATATAAAACTTATCACTAAAAGGTATTCAATTAAAATAAATAATTAAAAAGCACGACAGGCCATTTCTAAAAAATTAAAAACATTGTAAAAAAGTGCTAAAAGCTTAAAAAATATTAGCTAAGTCCTAGGCACCAGTCATCACACCACTCTCGTCATTATTCAGAGGCAAAAATAAAATAGTGGGGCCCATGAAATTTCTGTCAACGGTCAACTGC
Source organism: Charanyca ferruginea (assembly GCA_947361185.1). Classification (NCBI taxonomy): domain Eukaryota; kingdom Metazoa; phylum Arthropoda; class Insecta; order Lepidoptera; family Noctuidae; genus Charanyca; species Charanyca ferruginea. The sequence goes on along the minus strand of OX376080.1, from coordinate 9,132,027 downwards.
TTATATACTTTTAAATAAATGCTATTTACTCAGGTTAAGCTACGCTCCACGATTTTATTTTTACATTACATTTTCTACAGCATCAGTATCTTCCTTTTCAATAAAACCATTCAATTTCAATACTTCAAGTTTTTATTTTTTATGATGTAGGTAGGTACTGCATTCTATTAGTCAAGTAGTTAGTTATTTGATGTCCATATTAAGATTGAGCCAACAAACAGGGCTAGCTAAATAAAACCGTTCAAAAAAAGAAGGTGTATTTTCATCGCAGTCGGACGATCTCTTAGATAATAACGTTCTACAAAACGAACCCCCTACTGCAGTTGTCTTTTCATAACCAACAACAAGAGAAGTCAAAGCTTCTACCTTTCGGAAGCTAAAAGGAAGTGAAATAAAAGTCAACCTTTTATATTATACATACTCGGGATGTACTTTAGTAATATGATACTTAAGACTAGTCTGCTGTACAAAAGCATCTTGACACACAGGACAAACATGCCTCCTATCATCCATATGCATCATTATATGAGTCCTCAAATTCTTCTTCCACTTAAAAGATTTCTCACAAATCTCACACTTATGCAATCTTACACCAGAATGCTTGATCAGATGCTGAGCAAGGTTAGCCTGTGACGTAAAACTCATTTCGCAATGGCTGCAACCAAACGTTTTCTCCCCCATGTGAAAATTTTTTTGATGTCGCAACACTTGGAATGGGTATGCAAACTTCTTGCCGCATGCGTTACATGTTGGAGCTGGTATCCCATGTTCTTTCTCCAGGTGAAACGCTCGAACGTGTCCAGGAACTTTTACTTCGCAGTAAAAACATGATCGGAGCTTTGGTCTTAATCTGAGGTGAACATGACGGTAATGTTGAACGACACTGGGAAGGGTTTTGTACGTTCTGGTGCAAGATGTGCAGGCATAGTTCTTTGAACCGTCATCTTGTTCTTCTAATGTGTAGTATGTAGCAGTGAGTGTGGCGTAATCTAGAACAAGATATTTGGGGTAAATTGTGGTGGATTTTTTAAAAGGAGCCTATGGCTTTTCTTGGAGATCAAGCTTTTAGGTACCAAATTTTATAAAAATCGTTTTGTTCGGCTAAGCTAGCCTAGCTTAGCCGTGAAAGCGTTACCAAACAAGCAAACTCAGTTTATTACTATGAATATGAATTTGTACTAAGGTATACCTAAAAGTGATGAAATAAAACTACAAAGATGTATGCTTCTGAGTTTTAATTATCTCTGAATATACGTAATTATAAATGTTGAGGAGCTCGTGGCTTATATAAAGCCGTACAGATCGATCGGTCAAAGGTTAAGCTACGCTAGACGCGGTTGGTCTGTGGATGGGTGACCATCCCTTTCATACCGAGTTCCCTCCGTGCCTCGGAAAGCACGTTAAGCCGTTGGTCCCGGCTGTCATTTGTAGATCTTTGACAGTCGTTGTGGGTAGTCAGAAGCCAGAAAGTCTGACAACCAGTCCTAACTAAGGGGTATCGTGTTACCCAGTAACTGGTTTGAGGAGGTCCGATAGGCAGTCGCTCCATGTAAAACACTGGTATTCAGCTGCATCCGGTTAGACTGGAAGACGACCCCAATATAGTTGGGAAAAGGTTAGGCAGATACGTAATTACAAATGTTAATTTTTAATTATAAAGAAGAATGTTCATTTTTGACCTGACTATGTATAGAAATGTAATAAATCTTTAAATTTAGCTAATTTTATTCTATATTAATTACGCTTATCACAATGTTAAAAGAAACGCAGGAAAAAAAGATTTTAAGTTTATTTATGCTTATTCTACGTCAAAGGTAAACGTATTACCATGTTTCGAACGCACCTCAACTACTCTTTTTACGACGTTCCATTTTACACATTGCAACTTTAACTTTATTCAACTTTGTTTCTGAGTTTTATTCATTATTTTACGTTTTATTTAATCAGTAAGTATTTATTATTATGTTATTTTTTATAACATACACCTTTATTACATATTCATTACAAATAACATAATAATTAAATAAATTAATCATGCAGTATGCTATATTGAATTCGCACGACTGAAACGGATTTTTTTGACATTTGACATGTTTATATTATGAAAACTCTTCTTTTAGATTATATTGTCAAGAAAATGATGTGATTATGTTGGATAGGGGTTTCCAAGATTCTTTATAAATGCTAGAACGTTATTGTTGTAGTTGAAACAGCAGTTAATGCTCGACACTCTATTTATAGTGGCATTATTGAGAGCCTAAGCAGTGACTTAGAGGCAGCTAATTTCAAGGAATACGCAAAGTAAAAAAGTTGTTTTAGACTATAGATAGGTAGGTAAGTATTCCTATTGTAAACCAAAAAAAAACTTCCAAGCGTTAATAATTAGTTCTAGCAGATTTATTTCTTTACTACTTTTTTGGTAACGGCAAAACCTAACCTAAAAAGTAATATTTGTATGTTTTTGGATTTCGTGGCGTTTAGATCGTAAAAATGACTATCTGGCATTATTTTCTAAACTTACACGTAGTCTTTCTACTATACTTTATAACTATACATACACTTTTGTTATCAGGTTTTTAAATGTATGGGAAGTGGGCATTGTTTAAGTACGTAACTACAAAATAAGCTTCATTAATCAAAGTACTTAATTAAAAATAATAAGAGTTCTACTCCGTAGACCGTATTTCCCGTCAGAAACGATCAACAAAAGCCAAAAGCCAAACAACAAAAGCGGATCGCGGGCGGTTGCGGTCTACAAAAGCGGATCGGCAGGACACAAAGGTTGTATTGAGTATGCCGAACCGAATGTGCCGAACCGCTTATGTGTAGCTATAGCGACCCTCACTAATATTCTGCTATAGACTCAACTTTTCGCTTAATGCTGGCACTTCACATGGCGTATTTGTTCAAATATTCGCCTTATTTGGATAATACGAAATCGACTTTATTTCAGTAACCATAGGGTAAATTTGGTATTACCCAAAATAAAGCGAGTAGGTATTTGAACAAATACGCTATGTGAAGTACCAGCATAAAAATGGCCGCATATAACTACAAATATAAAAACAATTGAGTGCTAAGACTCACGAGAATTGATGTGTAAACATGTGAGCTCGTATCAGTACCAGCCTAACGCACCCATGAACATCAAGTCTTACGGTGACGTCATCTGATGCTTACGTGTCTAACGCTCGAAGTGTCAGCTAGTCCCTACCGTGTACCGGGCTCTTAGATGTTTACACATCAATAAAAAATAGATATTGGCAACTACTAGAGCTGCTTATTTCAGTTGAGCAAGGTAAATCAGGGCTTCAAGTCTGCTATTACAATAGTGTCAGAATGGTCTATCATTGATTTCATAATTGTTGATTTTGACAAGTTTGGTAATCTACTAATATAATGGCATCATTATGACTTTCCAATGGTCAACCACTGACACGCCATTGAAAGAAATGATATAGAATGGTAATCTCCTACAAAATGACAACTGAATGACTGACTTAGGCGGTAATCTGCTAAAATTTTGACATTTCCTTTGATCAGTGACCTACCATTAGAACGTCATTGTGCAGTCAATGATCGACCATTATGAATTTAGCAGGTTACGAACTTTTAGCAAAATGACAATGGGATTGTGATGGAAAGACGAAATTATAAAAATAGCAGATTTGGCCCCCTGGTTGGGTGTTTTTAGAAACGATTTAACCGCGCCTTGGATTTTCAACGAATGGATCAACGTCGAGAGCTGCAAATCCAATGACTAGATATTAACGCTGAGTACAAAAAATTGAGAATAAGCGCGCATACGCGAACTGTTACAATAAAACATGGGCGAAAAAGGTTCGTCGAGCTTTACGTATACGTATTTGCTCTTACGCCTATCGCCATATTAAAGACATCACGAGACATCGACCCCCGGATGATTTCTGGCCGCATGTTGCTTCAAAGTAGATTTCTGAACAAAAGCCTTCTCACAAACAGGACAAACAAATCTCTTATCTCCCGTATGTATTCTCACATGGTCCCTTAAATTATTTTCCCACCGAAATTCCCTCTCACACACTTCACATTTAAACCTCTTTTCAGCAGAATGCGTAGACATATGTAATTTCAAACTGAGCTTATTAAAAAAACTTTTTTCGCACATTTCACATTTTTCTGTCTTTTCACCCATATGCACTTTTTTCTGATGCTGTATCACGTTGCATGGGAATCTGAACTTCTTTCCACACACGCCGCAAGATGGCGCGGGTATGCCGTGTTCTTTTTCCAAATGTGCAGTTCGGAGGTAGTCGGGGATTCGTTCGTCACACTTCGTGCATTTCCGGTCTTTGGGGCGGCGTTTTAGGTGGACAAACCGATAGTGCTGGGAGACTAGAGGTTGCGAAGAGTAGGCTTTGCCACAGATGTTGCATTTGTATTCATTTTCTGTTATCGTGTAGTATTTGGGCGGTCCTAGAAAGAAAAATGGGCGTCAGTCTTCGTTCTTCTTGTTGCACACATCACTATATTTTTGGTATAATCTATTTATAAATCACGGTTTTTTAAATTATAAGTACCTACTCAGATCTAAGGTTATTTCTGAATACGTGTTTGTTGACAAATGCTAGATGTCAGACAGACTGATATTCTATAGCAAATAAATAAATATCTTTTTATGTTTTAAATGTATCGGTAGGTTTTAACCTACCGATAGTGAGCGATATTTCATCGTTCATTCGTTCGACGGTTGACGTTTCTATAGATACGTAATTCCATAGAGTAATTCGCCTGTCATGCCTGTCATGTATTTGTGACCGTGGCGTGTTGGGCACATTTTGGTTTGTCATCTATACATGACTATGGCGGTCAAAAGGTTAACTATTGTAATGAAACTTAAACGTTGTAATTAATGTAAAATAACAAATAAATAGACTAAAATGGACGACATCATTATTGGCTAGCCTTGAAAAGTATTTTAACCTTCGTAGCTTGGCGCCCAGGGCACGTTTTTGCTTTTTTGGCGTGGCGGTCTAAATTATATTCAACTGCATCCGGTTAGACTGGAAGTCGACCCCAACATAGTTGGCAAAAGGCTAGGAAGATGATGATTGAGCAGTGAATGTTTATGTTACAGACGTTACAGTAATTAATTTGTCGGATCAGGATTTAGTCTGTCAGATTCGGTCATCATGTAGGCAGAAGTTGGGTTTCGTGCAATGCAAACACACTGGATACACGGTTTTTAAACCACAATTTAACACAAATTCAAATTACAACATTACTCTAATTAGAAACAACGAATCGAGTACAGTTCCGGGACGTCTTAGATCAGACACTGAATTCTGAATGTCTTCCTCACTGTGGGCATACATAACGACTCTGTAGAAGCGGGCCAAAATGGTGGTAGATCACGTACTGTTGCTATTGGCGCGCTTGCGATTCGTTCCATGTTCGTACTTTTGACCGGATGCGACAAATTTATGATGTGTTACATAGAGCGCCAGTCTGAAATAGCCAACACACAAGCTTGGTACTAATCAATGCTTGTTCCTTTGCCTGTATAAGAAAAGGACTTCATCCTGCAGTGAAACAAACTTAAATACCTACAAATTAGGATTCAACAAAACACAGAGTTCCTTCAGAAAATGTATTTATTCACATTCTAAAATCATAATTAAAACTAAAGTGCTAAACCTAAAACAATGGTAGATACAATATTTTGTAATTACCTATTATTCTTTTTTACCTTTGTATTAAATCTGATTCACATATCTGGTAAATGACCTAATTAAGGTAATAAGAAGGGTTAATAAGAAGTAAAGTTAAAACACATAATTACATAAATTACTATATTTTGTGTCTGTGCCTTCGCTTGACCCTAACGAGATATCCTTTTCTTACCACATAACATCGAACGTGCTATCTGCTCCCTTTCGGCGCGTAGTAGGGACATAAGCTGTCTCACTCCTGCCCACTACCGCGCACCGAACGACCGCGCGCCGGCTAGATCGCTAGCGACTTCAGTACGCCTTTTGTTGCCATTCGCAACGAGCGTGCGCTTTGCTCCCGTGTATTTTTACGTAAACGTATATCAAAAAGTGAATTTTGGATTACAGTGCTATGGATAATGATTATCAGGTATGTAATTCATTTTATTTCTGTAATAAGCATAATTGTAAATCCAGTTTTGTGTTTTCTGTTATTTTTCTTAGAAATAGGTATAATATATAGACAGATCCTGTGATTCGAGCGTTCCTAACCTCAGTCACAATGTTACTGTGAAATCTTACAGTTACGATTTGGATCTTTCAAAGATTACAGCACGTCTGCTTGATCTTTGAGAATTAACGCTTATGTTATAAGTCGAGGGTTCTGTTTTGAACTGCAGTAGGCTCGATTTTCGACCGGTTAAGGCGCAGTGAACGACCCTAGACGGCTCGACTTTTGACCCTGGTGGCTCAATTTTTGACCCTGGCGGCTCAATTTTTGACCCTAGACGGCTCAACTTTTGACCCTAGACGGCTCAACTTTTGACCCTTACGGCTCAATTTTTGACCCTAGACGGCTCACTTTCCGACCCTTTAAGGTTCGATAAATGAGACTTACGGTTCGAGAAATGAGCCTTACGGTTCGAGAAATGAGCCTTACGGTTCTTCAATTGAGCCTTAATGATCGATTATCGATCCTTGTGTCAATGAATTGACCCTTAGTGGTTTTGAGAGCCTATTCCTTATATAGAGGCGGTATACTATCCTTCTATATAATTTGTGAACATTATGCACGTTCTAGTTTAACTTTGAACTAATGATGTTCCTGTTTGTGCAGATGGCGACGTCTTCAGCATTCAAGACGCTCCGTGAGCTGTATGAGGAACCTTCAGAAGATGAAGTCCTTGCCAGATTGAAGATAGCAGCTGCAAGTTTTCTTCCTGAAGGATGGGAAGAATGGAAAGTTCAAGAGGGCATCACAGTGGACCCGGAACCAACCTTACTTAATAAATTGAGATATTGTTTATCGGCGATAGATATTGCAAAAGCTTTTGACCCTAATGCCAAAAGCTTGCAAGAGAGGCCTTACCGAGACATGAAGGTGAAAATGCTGTCCTGGGCCTTCTGTCGTGGGCTGATTTTAGGCCCTCCGTCTGTAGCGATGCAGATAAGAGGTTCAGCTCTCCACTGTGAACTTATTCGAGAGTCGGCAAAAAGTGTAACTGACAAACTCCTATCAAGGAAAGAAGCGTCGATGGCTCTAGGTGGAGAAGTCTCAGATTCAGAGCCGGAAGAGATAATTAGACCTGAGCGTAGACGTAAGAGTTCTTGCAGTCGTCTTGACGCTCTGGAACAGGAGTCGAAGGCTACTAGGTCTCTTCTTCAAGAAATTCTTAACAGAATGGATGAAAGACAAGAGATTTCAAGTTCTGAACAAGAAGAAGAGGGGGGGAGTGAATCGGAAAGTTCGGAAAATGAGAAAATATCCTGGAGTCCCCCAAAAGCGCCCGGGATCTTAACCGGGGATCTCGATTTTTTACCCAGGGTTAAGGAACAGGAGCCTTCTATTCCAGAACCAGATCCTGAGATTAAAACACAGGGAATCAATTGCCAACGTTTAGGTCTGCCTTCGTGGAATAAAGTTCGCTACTTAGACGCACAGAAGAAGTTGCATGCTTCGCCTGTATTTGGAGCTTTATCTTTAAATCCTGAACTGAAGCATTTATTCCCTTCCAACTCTTTCACGGAGTATCTCGAGAAGACCGAGGGTTCTTATGGAACCATTACACATGGATTATTGATGCAGGGAGAGGCCTTTAGAAAGGGTGTTCTCAAGATAATTGAAAAGTGTCCGGCGGCTCTTACGGCCTTAAATGAAGCATTGGCAGATCGTACATCTGAATTTCGACAAATATCAGACCACTTGCTTCAATATACTTGTGGCAAGAGAGCGGAGGCAATAGAGCAAAGGCGAAAGATTTTGGCACCTGTCAATGAGAATATATCTCCGTCGCTCCACAAAATTCCTCCTTCAATTAATTCATTATTTGATGAAGAAAAACTTCAAGAACTTTCTAAGCAGCCCTCTTCAAGCTTCGAAGCTTTTAAAAAGAAGCAATATAAAAGAAAATACAATTCTAATTTTCATGACAAGTCGGCCCCACCTCCCAAAAGATCGAAACCTTTGAAGAAGAAAAGAGAACAGAAAACGAATCAGGACCGTTCAACCGAAGGCAAAGCTTCATCTTCAAAAGAGTATTTGAAAAAGAAATTTCATAAGGATCGTCGACCGCGTACAGGGCGGCATTTTTGACTATCAAGATTGGAGAGCAGGCCAACTCAAACATTTTGTCAGAGACTGGCAAACAGCCTATGCCCCGAAATATATAATAAATATGATAACAGGCTACACCATTCCGTTTGTAAGAAAACCTCCAAACATTCCATTTACAAAAGATATTTGTGTCCGAATGCAAACTCCAGCCACCCACCAGATGTCCACAGAAATATCAAAAATGATCAATTCAGGAATCTTAAAGGAAGCCCCACAGACGTTGGTGTCTGGCCTCATCTCAAAAATGTTTTTGGTACCGAAAAGCGATGGCTCCAATCGCCCGATTTTCGATCTCAGAAATTTAAACAATTTCTTAAATCCAAAGAAATTTCACCTTCCCAGTCATTTTACTGTGCCGGAGTTCCTACAAAAAGAGGACTTCATGATAAAACTAGACTTGTCCCAGGCATACTTTCATGTTCCAGTGAAAGAAACTCATCAGCGTTATCTAACTTTATACTATCAAGACAAACTCTACTGTATGACTTGCCTGCCGTTCGGCCTGTCCACCGCCCCGATAGCTTTCGCCAGAATATCGAATTGGATAGCGAGTCAACTGCGAAAGGAAAACATAAGAGTAATCGTTTATTTAGACGATTTTCTCTTAGTAAATCAAAACGCTCAGAGGCTAAAGGAAGAGGCGTATTTCGCGGTGAAGTTTCTAATAAATCTAGGCTGGAAGGTAAACTTCGAAAAGTCCATTCTACAGCCCACTCAATACATAGAGTTTCTTGGAATAGGTTGGAATACAAGCTTGAATCGAAAATATATTCCTCAAAAGAAGATAATTTCGCTAAAAAGAGAGCTCTTGGTACTTATAGAGTCAAAAGTATGGGAACCAAGCGAAATCAATTCTTGGAAGCTTAAATTTCGTCGGATTTGTAGTTCCTCTCGGCCGATTACGAAGTCGTCGGATCCAAATTGCCAGCAAATGTCTCCCAGAAAACTCTTCGAAAACCAAATTCCAAATTCCTGCAAAAGCTGTTCAGGATCTGAAATGGTGGGTGGACAATTTACACCAACAGTCAGAAATATTCATCCCGCCAGCCGAAGTTTTCCTGTCAACAGACGCTTCAAACACGGGTTGGGGAGCGCATATTTTCAACCAGACAATTTCCAGAACATGGTCAGCGGAACAGATACCGTGGCACATAAACCGAAAGGAATTGCATGCTGTGTGCGAAACAATAAAAATATGCAAACAATCTCTGAAAAACAAAACGATTTTAATTCAGTCGGACAATCGGACTGTTATTGCATACGTCAGAAATCAAGGTGGAACGAAATCTCGAATTCTACTATCGATGGTGGAAAAGATACTTCTATTAGCGGAACAGCATCAGATTCGAATCCTAATAAGATACATTCCAGGAATATACAACAACATAGCCGATCATTTATCGCGACAGAAAACAATTCCCGATTGGCATCTAACAGAAGCGGTCACACAGAAGATTTTCTTGATATGGGGCATTCCATCAGTGGACCTGTTTGCAACGAAGCAATCCAGAGTAGTAACGTCATATGTCAGCCAATTCGCGGAGGATCAGGAAGCCCTATTTATAGACGCGTTCAGCCAGGTGTGGAACTTCGAGAAAGCATGGGTGTTTCCCCCACCAGCGTTGGTTCCAAGAGTTCTACATCACCTCAACTCGGCGACAGGACTTTACATACTCGTCGCGCCGAAGTGGCCTCAAGCATTTTGGTACCCCGACCTACGACGGAGAGCTCTGGAACCCCCTCTTCCCATTCAGGACCTGAATCGTCATCTTATAGACATTGCAACCGGGTGTCCACCACCGCAAGCCAACCGTCTTTGTTTGCAGGCTTGGAAAATACAGGGTGGTCACAACTAACACAAGGCTGGGAATCAGGGGATTTGGATTTGCTTCAAAAATCTTGGAGGCCAGGCACCCTAAAGACTTATTCCGCGGGTTGGAAGAGATGGATTGAATGGGCCAATAAATATTCAGTGCCAATAAATACTCCTAGTCCAGAACAAGTGGCTTTGTTTATAAGTTATTTATTCAATCATAAGAAATTATCGTATAGTACGGTCCTAGTAAATAAATCGGTCGTAACCTCTTTTGCAGACCCTAGTCGAGCGGATGTGATTAATAATAACCCAGTAGTCAGACATATGCTTAAAGCAATAAGTATTTCTAATGTCAAGGAGAAGACTTCGTCTATATGGGATGTTTCTAAACTGATTAAGTGGTTAAAATCAAACTCACCAGATACTAATAGTATCTTCCAAGTGTCTAGACATTTAGCAATACTGCTGCTACTGGCATCTGGTAGACGTATCCATGATCTCACTTTATTATCTTTAAACGATTCTCATGTACAAGAGACTGACTCGTATTTATATTTTTGGCCTAAGTTCGGTTCTAAAACGGATTCAGGCTCTCATCGGCAGTCAGGGTGGAAGATATCCAAAAATGATGACCAATGCTTAGATATAATGCATTGGTTTAAGATATTTGTGGCTGTCTCTGATAGCAGAAGAAAGGCAGTCCAGGGTCTTGACTCCCTTTTTATTTCTACGAGAGGCCCAGTGCGTGCAGCTTCTAGAGCAGTCATTGCAGGATGGGTTAAAACTGCTCTTAAGCAAATAGGGATACATACTAGTCCTGGAAGCATTCGCTCAGCCGTTGGTTCTTCTCGTTTTAGTCTGGATATGCCTTTAGATGATATCTTAAAGAAAGGAAATTGGAAGAATAGTCATAATTTTCTTAAGTTTTATTGTAAGTCTATAGAGCGAACGACTGTTGACTCTTCCAAAGATATATTACCCTCTTCTAATTTTGATGTGATATGATTGTTATCTTGTTACTGATATATTTGTAATTTTATAATTTTGTTTGAATAAGGTAACTAGATGTGATGTCTACAGTTCCTATTAGTAATACTTTCTATATGACTGATTTATGTTTCTAGCGTTGATATTAATTATTTAGTGAGAATAAAACTGGTTTTATGTTATTTTACAGAATGTTTTTATTGATCCGTTTACTCTTTTGACGTACCTATTACCTAGGTCACAGTACGCCTAAGGCGCCGGCAGAATACAAACACTTCTCGTTAGGGTCAAGCGAAGGCACAGACACAAAATATTGATGTTTTTCCCCCGAAGGGATAAAAACATTTATTTTGGGTCTTGCCGAAGCTTGACCCTATTTTTAAGACCTAGCCGGCTTAAAGTTACTGAAGTCGCTAGCGATCTAGCCGGCGCGCGGTCGTTCGGTGCGCGGTAGTGGGCAGGAGTGAGACAGCTTATGTCCCTACTACGCGCCGAAAGGGAGCAGATAGCACGTTCGATGTTATGTGGTAAGAAAAGGATATCTCGTTAGGGTCAAGCTTCGGCAAGACCCAAAATAAATGTTTTTATCCCTTCGGGGGAAAAACATCAATATTAAACACATATTGTACTTAGTACATAATATAAAAACGTTTTAAATAGTACTCTCCTTTTGAACATAAACAGTATTGAAACACTTAACTTCACCTCCAAACTGTCAAAACAAAAACGACTCTATAATAGGGTTCAATTTAAGCGTCGATAACGTATTGTTGTGGCACTGCATAGCGAGGGGAAGGTTGTCTTTTGTCATCCTTGACAGTCGACACGTCGAGAGCAATAGCTGCTAGCTAGCCAGACAGAAAAGGCGTAAAAGGACGTGTCGCAGATTGCGCGCAGTCGGGGTGTGGAAGCGACTCTTAAGACATATAGTAAATACGTGACACGGACGCGACGGATACTCTGGGGGCCAAGTCTGCTATTTTTATAATTTCGTCATTCCAACACGATCCCATTGTCATTTTGCTAAAAGTTCGTAATATGCTAAATTCATAATGGTCGATCATTGGTCTGTCAAATTAAAAGCAATGACTGCACAATGACGTTCTAATGGTAGGTCACTGATCAAAGGAACTGTCATTCAGCTGTCATTTTGTACGAGATTACCATTCTATATCATTTCTTTCAATGGCGTGTCAGTGGTTGACCATTGGAAAGTCATAATGACGCCATTATAGATTACCAAACTTGTCAAAATCAACAATATTATGAAATCAATGATAGACCATTCTGACACTATTGTAATAGCAGACTTGAGGCCCTGGTCAATTATAATCATATAGAACTGCATGATTTTCGATTAAATTACAAAACTTAACGTTAAATTCAAAACCGACACGTATTCTTAACCTTTTGGCCGCCAGTCTGGTGGCAAACCCAAAATGTGCCCAGCACGCCACGGAGACAGAACATCATTCCATAGAGTATTAATTCGTAGAATGGCGCCGAGGGCACGTTTTAAATTGTTTTTTTTTTGACGTGGCTTAATAAAGGTACGGTCCAACAAGCTATTTGGTTTACAGGCAAAAATATTCATCTTTCTACTACACTCACAATATTTTATTTTATTTTTTTATCTCGTGTACATAGGCATTCATACCTATGCGATCAGGATAAAAAAATAAATTAAAATATTGTTAGTGTAGTAGATAGAAGAATATTTTTGCCTGTAAACCAAAACCAAATAACTTGTTGGACCGTACGATGGTATTCTCTGAACACGTTGCAACCACTCGCAGGCATGAGAGCGAAAGCTAGCACTGCGTGTGAGAACTGGCTCCCCGTGCCCCGTCTGCACCCCCTGTTGCACCCATGCCCTATCCATTATATGTACATATTATGTGTTTTCCTATATGACGCAGACGAGTAAGCGTCAACCGGAAGACGTTGCGTTAGAAGGCCTCCCACTAGGTGGACCGATGACTTTGTAAAGGTTGCGGGGATGCGAGTCGCTCGGGACCGGTCAATGTGGCGACACTTGGGGGAGGCCTATGTCCAGCAGTGGACGTCTATCGGCTGAAATGATGATGATGATAATGAGTAAGTGTCGTGTTCGCACCCCGTCTTTTCTATATGTTTTTGACGCTTTTATACCTTTTGTATGAAAAAAGCTCCGCGTCAGCGACGCGTTCTCGTCTCACGTCTTTTCTGTCTGACTGGGTCGCACGACGGCAGAACGACAAACTTAACGTTTAAGTATTCGGCCTGCTAAAATTTGACCTCAGGATGATATTTCGCCATGTGATAATTTAAACTTGCTTTCTGCACAAACGCTTGACCACATTCAGCACATACTTTTCTTTTGTCCCCAGTATGTATCCTCTCATGAAAATTCAACGTTGTCTTCCTCAAAAACGATTTTTTACAAAATCTACAATGGTTTTCCTTCACGGTTTTGTGTTTAATTTTATGTTTGTACATGGCTTCGTTATAGAACGTTTCGTAATCACAGAATTCGCATTTGTACCTCCGTCCGATCTCTCCGAGCATGTGGAAATTGTTCACATGCTTTCTTAACTGCACTTTAGTATTAAACATTTTATTGCACGCTGAACAATGAAACCTATCATCAATATTGTGTACTTCCAATTTGTGTACGGTCAAAAGTGCAGACGTCGTAAATCCTTCAACACAATTTGAGCATTTGTATGTCTGAATCTTATAATGTTGTATTTTCAAATGTTGCCTGACTGTGTCTATTGACTTGTACGTCTTTTCGCATTTGACACATTGGTATGCAGCGCCATTTTGTTTGTAATCTTCGTCTTCTTTTAGACGAAATTTCGGCGCCACAACTCGGCCTGCAGACAGAAAACACACTTGAGTTTCAATTATTTCTTCGATGATGTTCGTCAATCTGTTGTTTCCTGGTCGCAAGCACGAGTGTTAGCGTGGGGTCATGGGATGGTTGCTGGCTGGTTATTGGGTTTTTTCAATTGGAAATTTCTCAGTAGCAGCTCGAAGTTTGGAAGTTGGTGGTGTTACAACCCCATGTCTCTGAAAAGAGGTATACTCGTTGGTCTCGGCTGTCATTCTTCTGTCATCTTTGACAGTCGTTACGGGTAGTCAGAAGCCCGACAGTCTGAAAACCAGTCTTACAAAGGGATATCGTGTTACCCAGCAGCTGTGGAATGGTCAGTGGGTTGTATCCAGTTAGGCTGGAAGCCGATCCTAACATAGTTGGAAGAAGGCTAGGTAGGTGTTCGTCAATCTTCGTTTTTCAGGATACATACTTTCACTGATTCGTCACAATTACGAATGGTCAGCTTCAAAATACGTAAGGCTGCGGCGCGCCCGAGCCGAGAGACCACTCAGAACAAACCGCCACGCACACATTGACTAATGTCAATGTGTGCGTGGCGTGAGTGGTGTTCTGCCTGAGAATGCCTGTAAACGTAATCGTTTACAGGCATTCTCAGCCAGTATCAAGCAGACTTCAGTTACGACTAGCACATACATGTAAGCACTATGTTCTTTAAAGCTACCATTTACGAGGTATGTCTTTCATTGACTTGAAGGTACCCCGTACCCTGGCGGTTGGGAGTATGTCATGCTCACTTAAATGTCCTGCTGGCGGTGGCGCATGTGTTGGATCATTCGGTTCCCTTCAAAATGGTTGAGCTAAATGATGCCGATCCGTGCGTCATGTTCGTGAACGGGCGCCGTTAGTTGGGACTAGTCATCTCTTAGCTGCCCCGGTTATTCTAAATTTGTTGAATTGCTTAATATGATTATATTTTCATCTAGACCTCTTTTAACGTAGGTACACGACTTGTTACATTGTTCTAACATTGTACCCCTAGATTCAATATGAATGATGTAACCGGAATTTGTAACATATTATTGATTTTAAAAGAGTGTTCATGGAGTTTCTTGCTCGTTCTTCTCCATAGAAACCTACTGTTTGGAACGAGCAACTAGCTTCAACTTTCTGACTGACTGACTCTGACAATTCAAAAGTACCTACCTGTAAATGGTTTATTTGAAATAAATGATTTTGAGTTTTTGAGTTTGAGTTTGACTAGCGACACGTATTGTCAAAATGAATGTTTAAAATGATGTAATTGACATTAAACAGAAAAAAACTGTTGTAAACAATTTGCAAAAGGTTTCAATCAGTGTCAATAACATACCATAATGTCACAATTAAAACAGTAGCAGCCCTAGTGAGTCTGGCAAGTTTAGGTAATTATTTTCGAGGATGGCGGGAGCGGTCCTTCTGTAACCTTTTTATTTTGTGGTGGCGTCCTGGAGAGGTAATTAAATTAAACTTCATTTATTTTAGGCAATACTTAATACTTTAATATCTATCTCGGAATGAGCTATGGCAGCGCCACAAGCGGTAGAAAATAGAAACAAGATTTTTATATAAATATGTATAACATTTTGTAAACGGGTGTTCGAATGATCATTTAGGTTTCTTAGACTATTATAAAATGCCGCGGCACTTTACAATTTGCCTTCGGCAATTCACAATAGGTACAGCGAGCGCTTGCAAACACGCGACGTCATTTGTATAATTCGTGTTCTTCTCAAAGGCTTGAGAATGTAGGCGTACGTGGATTAGTATTAAAATGGTTTAGAGACTATCTATCGATTGAAACCAGATCGTTCGAGTGGATAATTATGAGAATAACAGTGACCACTGCTCATTTGGAGTTCCACAAGGTAGCACTCTTGGGCGCACCTTATTCTTAATGTATATTAATGAATTGTTTCAAGTAAATTTGCACAATGTGGAACTTGTTATATTTGCAGACGACACTGTCCTCGATTTTCACGGGAAGAACTGGGGCAAGGTTTGCCAATCATAGATGAGAGGCTCGACTGGAGCACCCTTACAATTGCGCTAAACCTCCCGGAGGTTTAGAAAAATGATTTACCTATATATTTAAAAACCTACGTAGTGTGGTAACCTTCCAACTACTAATCTAAACATACCGCGCCTTGTGTGAGAGTCAGGTACTGCATTAGCGCCTGAGGCGGTGCATACAAAGGTCACCTTATTATAGTGGAAAGAGCGCAAAGAGCTATGCTAAAGGTAATCATGCGCTTACCCCATAGGCACCCAACAGCTAACGTCTATGAAAGGGCTGATGTACTGACGGTGAGGACACTTTTAGTACTTGAGATGTTGACAAAATACCATAAAAATACTGTACCTACCCTACCCATTAGGTACAGCAAAACGACGTGTTGACTGCTGTTTAATACCACGTGTTAGGACTGTTTTTGCTCAACGACAAATTATAGTCTTAAGCTCCAAAAATGTACAACAAAGTACTTAAAATCTATAAAGACTAAAATCTATACTGTGTACAAATTCAAACCAAATTGGCAAACTGGCTGAAAAATTAGTTATGACGAAATCGAAAGATTAATTCACGAGTAATAAATATATTCACCACCACCATCTACAGCTATAGTGCGTGCAATCCACGAAGACGCGCCCCACTATATCTCCTAACCGTTTATAGTATATGTGTGCAAGCTTCCGTCAATGTTTGAGTGTTATCGGTACATGAGTGCATGCGCACACTACAATGAATAGACTAATCAGGACAGAGCGACACGAAAATCCGAAAATCCCGTAAACCAAAAATTGGTGGGGCGAGTCTTCGTGGATTGCCCTATCTATACACTACACACCCAACACACCACACACAACCACTCACTTCACGCCATACCATTATATACACAACACAGAACCATGACACACACCACAATGTTTGTTCTTCATTTTTTTTTTGTTTCATGTTAAAACTTGACTTCTGGATGATTTTTCACCATATGATAATTTAAACTGGCTTTCTGCACAAACGCCTGTCCACATTCAGTACACACTTTCCTCTTGTCCCCAGTATGTATCCTCTCATGAAAATTCAACGTTGTCTTCCTCAAAAACGATTTCTTACAAAATCTACAATGGAATTCCTTCACGGTTTTGTGTTTAATTTTATGTTTGTACATGGCTTGGTTATATAACGATTCGTAATCACAAAATTCGCATTTGTACCTCCGTCCGATCTCTCCGAGCATATGAAAATTGTTTAAATGCGATCTTAACTGCACGTCTGTATTAAACATTTTATTGCACGCTGAACATTTGAACCTATCATCAATATTGTGTACTTTCAATTTGTGTACTGTCAAAAATGCAGCCTTCGTAAATCCTTCAATACAAATTGAGCATTTGTGTTTCTGAATCTTAAAATGTTGCGTTCTCAGATGATGTTTCACTGTCTTTATTGACTTGTACGTCTTTTCGCATCGGACACATTGGTATGCAGCGCCATTTTTTTTATAGTGTTCGTCTTCTTTTAGGTGAAATTTCGGCGCCACAACTCGGCCTGCAGACAGAAAACACACTTGAGTTTCAATTATTTTTTCGGAGATATTCGTCAATCTGTTGTTTCCTGGTTGCAAGCACGAGTGTTAGCGTCATGGTTTCTATTACCAGATTGGGCAAAGTGATATTCGTTTTTTTTTAATTGGGAAAATTCTCAGGGGCCCGGAGTTTGAAAGTTGGCGGTGTCATAACCTTGTGCCTCTGAATACACGAATAGCCCAGTGGCGTGCCTAGGGGGCAAAATGAGGGCAAGCCTGACAGATTTAAGAATAAAAACCCAATAAATTGTCAATCTAAAAGTATTTTCTTCTTGTTCTTTTTTTGTATCGTGTCGCGTTATTCATAGCAAGTCAGACTTTTCGGGTTTAATGGAAAGCACGCCATTGGTATAGCCGTTAGCCTCGGCTGTCATTCTTTGATCTTTGACAGTCGTTACGGGTAGTCAGAAATCCGGTTAGACTGGAAGCCGACCCCGACAAAGTTGGACGATGGCTTATAGGTAGGTGTTCGTCAACCTTCGTTTTTTCGGAATTCTTTCACTGATTCGTCACAGTTACGAGACGGTTGGTCAACTTTTGTTGTTAAGATTAATTGAATTTAATTACCTCTCATGGACGCTCAGGAGCTCGTGGCTAAGTTATAGCCGTACAGATCGATCGGTCAAAGGTTAAGCTACGCTTGCCGCGGGCGGTCTGTGGATGGGTGACCATCCCTTTCATACTGAGTTCCCTCCGTGCCTCGGAAAGCACGTAAAGCCGTTAGTCCCGGCTGTCATTTGTAGATCTTTGGCAGTCGTTATGGGTAGTCAGACGCCAGAAAGTCTGATAACCAGTCTTTCCGAGGCGTATCGTGTTACCCAGTAACTGGGTTGTGAGCCGTATAATAAGTAAATTATTATGTGTTTGACATAAATGAGCATGGCGATTGAGAGAATTGTCATGCCCACTCAAGTGTCTCGCTGATGGTGGCGCGTGTGTTGGATTATTCAGCTCCCTCCAAAATGGTTGAGCTGAATGGTGCTGATCCACGCGTCATGTTCGTGAACTGGCGCTGTCAGTAGAGATTGGTCACTTAACTGCCATGGCTTTTATCTTGATTTATTTTTTTATATTTTGTATGGCTAGATTACCTTCGTTGTTTTCACATATAGAAGCAACAAGAATAGTGTAACCAGTATTTTGTAAAAACTTGATTTAAATAAATGAGTGTCCGTGGAGTTTCTTGCTCGTTCTTATCCATAGAGACCTATCCTACGTTTTGGAACGAGCAACTAGCTTCAACTGTCTGACTAACTGACCGACACTTTGAGAATTCAAAAGTGCCTGTAAATGGTTTAATTGAAATAAATGCTTTGACTTTGACTTTGTGGAGGTCCGATAGGCAGTCGCTCCATGTAAAACACTGGTATTCAGCTGCATCCGGTTAGACTGGAAGCCGACCCCAATATAGGTGGCAGAAGGCTAGGCAGATGATGACCTCTCATGGACGCTCCATGAGAGGTAATTAAATTAAATTAAACT
The DNA here is from genome assembly GCA_947361185.1 of Charanyca ferruginea. Lineage (NCBI taxonomy): Eukaryota > Metazoa > Arthropoda > Insecta > Lepidoptera > Noctuidae > Charanyca > Charanyca ferruginea. The sequence goes on along the minus strand of OX376080.1, from coordinate 9,112,994 downwards.
TCAATTATTTCAGGCAATACTAATACATTAATATTGCGGTAGGAAATAGAACAAGATTTTTAAATATGTATAACATTTTGTAAACGCGTGTTCGAATGATTATTTGGTTTTCATAGACCATTATAAAAAGCCGAGGCAGTTTAGAATTTGCTTTCGACGTTTCACAATACAGCGAGCGCTTGCAAACAGGCGACATCGTTTGTACAACGACGAATCATACAAAATGCTAATGACAATTGTAGAAAGATTTATAAAAAAAAACTCCACATTCAGAAAACAATTTTGTTCAAATTTTCACAAAAACTAGTGATTACCTAATGACCGAATGCAATTAATCTATGATAAATGTTTGGGACGTTATAATCAGAAATAGATAGGCGTTGCTATGTCCAGCATGCCAAAATTGGAGATAGATAGGTTATTGGTTTCGGCCGTAAAACAAGTAATGTACAAACAATATAATAGTATAACATTTAGGATGATTTAAAATCTGTCTCATTACTGCTGGAAAAGTTCTGATAAATAAATTAATAATTTTAAATGAAAGTTAAAAGAATTTAATAATACGCAAGTAAGATCTAAATCTATTATTTCCTCAAGGATTTGCATGAGGTAATGCCAGGTCGAGATCGATAGAGGGAATGAAAAGAAACCTTTGCCCACCAGTGGGACAAGACGAGCTCAATATAATAATAAATATATTTTTTTTCAATTCCTTGTAGAATAATTACTTAGAGTGAAGCCAGTGTTTTTTCTCTGCCAGTACAAAATTAACTACGTTGCCGCTCCGCATCACCTCCCCCCGCTTCGTCTTGGCGACGATGCATTACGTTCGACAACGCAAAAAAATTATATGTAAAATAACGACGACGGGACGAAGAGAGCAGTGCGGCTTCGCTCTTAAATTACCCATAAGCCAGTCACAGACGTAGCTATAATCAAAGCATATTACGATCAGCTATAATATATATTTATACTACGTCACCAAAATATGTGGACAGATATAGCAAGGCATCCTAACTAATATTATAAATGCGAAAGTAACTCTGTCTGTCTGTCTGTCTTTTCTTCACGCCTAAACTACTGAACCGATTTGTGTGAAATTTGGTACAGGGTAAGTGTGAACCCCAACAAAGGACATAGGCTACTTTTTATTCGACTTCGACTTCGACTTCGTCTGCGTCCGCGATAACCGACATATACGCGGACGAAGTCGCGGGCAAAAGCTAGTATTAATATAAATTTCAAAAATGTGAAACAAACAACGATCGCAGACGTAATAAGGGCGAAAATATATTATTATATTATAGTTACCGTGTGTGGTGGCTAGCTATAATATATATTATAGCTACGTATGTTTAAACAGCTATGCAGTGCTCTAACGTTACCATTCGTGACTGCTCGCTCAGCCGTGAAATAATAATAATAATAATAATAATATGTGAGGACATTTCACACACGGCCATCTGACCCCAAACTAGGGAGACCCTGTACTATGGGTGTCAGACAGCCGATATACATACATAGATAATCTGTTTTTGCAAACATCGATCTTCACATTTCCTATGAACTGTCAAGTGTCAAATTATTTTAACCCGAGTAGTTCCATCAAAAGCCGTTAATCACGTGGCGCACTATTATAATTAACCTTTTGACCGCCACAGTCATGTATAGATGACAAACCAAAATGCCCAGCACGCCAGTCACGACTACATAATAATAATAATATCTTTATTTTTCCCCACAAAAACAAGACTTAATACGATATAAATTAACTAACATAGCAAAATCAGTTTCAGTCAAGTGTATGTGCGGAGCTGGTGTCTACTATAGGAATAAACCTGGGGGCCAAGTCTGCTATTTTAATAATTCCGTCATTCCAAACGACTCTATTGTCATTTTGCTAAAACTTCGTAATCTGCTAAATTCATAATGGTCGATCATTGGTCGGTCGAATTAAAAGCAATGACTGCACAATGACGTTCTAATGGTAGGTCACTAATCAAACGAACTGTCAAAATTTTAGCAGTTACCGCCTAAGTCAGTCATTCAGTTGTCATTTTGTACGAGATTACCATTCTATGTCATTTCTGTCAATGGCGTGTCAGTGGTTGACCATTAGAAAGTCATGACGCCATTATAATAGTAGATTACCAAACTTGTCAAAATCAACAATTATGATATCAATGATAGACCATTATGACACTATTATAATAGCAGACTTGAGGCCCTGTATTACAGATCACCAGGGGGCCAAGTCTGCTATTTTTATAATTCCGTCATTCCAACACGATTCTATTGTCATTTTGCTAAAAGTTCGTAATCTGCTAAATTCATAATGGTCGATCATTGGTCGGTCGAATTAAAAGCAATGACTGCACAATGACGTTCTAATGGTAGGTCACTAATCAAACGAACTGTCAAAATTTTAGCAGTTACCGCCTAAGTCAGTCATTCAGTTGTCATTTTGCACGAGATTACCATTCTATATGATTTCTTTCAATGGCTTGTCAGTGGTTGACCATTGGAAAGTCATGACGCCATTATATTAGTAGATTACCAAACTTGTCAAAATCAACAATTATGATATCAATGATAGACCATTCTGACACTATTATAATAGCAGACTTGAGGCCCTATATTACAGATCACCAGGTCTTCACCCCACGGAATCAGGTATAACATAACAAAGAACTTAAATAGAGACACGTCTAAAAGAATTTAAGTGAGACAAGATATTAATTTCGTATCTAAATGCTAATTTGCCTCTAAGCGCGAAGGTTTGTATGTAGAGGTTCGGTGTGTATAATAATATGTAAAGTGTGTGTGTGTCTGTGTGTGTCTGTGTGTGTGCGTATATACCTAGTTTTCTAATTCTGTTAGTCCTGTCCAGTGAAGTAGGTCCTCCGTGGAACTATAGTCCAAATTTTTGCAACCAATCTCTCTACTGTCTTACATTTGGCTTTTGGATGGGGGTAAAAACATGACAGACGTAATTCCATAGAGTACTAATTCGTAGCTTGACGCCGAAGGGACGTTTTAGCTTTTTTGACGTGGCGGTGAAAAGGCTAAAAATAATTATTTAAAAATAATAGGTAGGCAGGTAGGTAACCTTTTTTAGCATAAAATAATTATTGTAATACTCTTATTTCACTTCCAAACCGTTACTATACACAAAAACAAATAGCTATTTTTTTCAGAAGCCTTTCAAACTTCGCACTGGATTAACATTATTTAATTTATTTTAAATTATTTTATTAAAATTTAGTAATTTGAGTGCTTATTCGCTCAACTAAAACTTGACTTCTGGATGATATTTCGCCATATGATAATTTAAACTGGCTTTTTGCACAAACGCTTGTCCACATTCGTTACACAATTTCCTCTTGTCCCCAGTATGTATTCTCTCATGAAAATTCAACGTAGTCTTCCTCATAAACGCTTTCTTACAAAATCGACACTGGTGTTCCTTTACGGTCTTATGTGAAATCTTATGCCTATACAATGCTCCTGCACTGTACGCCTCATAATCACAAGTATCGCACTTAATTTTTTTTCCAAGCATGTGATAATTATCGTTATGTCTTACATACTGCACTCTTGAATTGAAAATTTTATTGCACGCCGTACATTTGTACCTGTCATCAACTTTATGTACTTCCAGCTTGTGTAAAGTTAAACCTGTAGGAGTTATGAACCCTTCATTGCAAATAGAGCATTTGAATTTCATATATTTATAATGTTTCGTCTTAACATGGTATTTTATTGAGTCATCTGATTTGTATGACTTGTCGCATTTCAAACATTGGAGCATGGCGCCATTTCTTTCAAAGTCTTCGTTTTCCTTTACGCGAAATTTCGACGCCATTGCTGAGCCTGCAGAGAGAAAACCCACGAGTTTAAAAAAAATCGAAATGTATGAGACAGCTGTTTTATTTTCATATTACTTATATAGATTAGTGACTAGGCTAAAAGAATCCCTAGTTATATAATTCGCTAGCAACCCGCCCTAGTTTCGGACATAGCTCACAATCGGCATGATTTACATCTTCAACAATCGTCGTTATATTTCAAACAATTAACACAAAATTTTAATGAATTATATAAATCTAAGGATTTGTTGCTCGACATCAATCGCTTCTTTTATTGCACCTGACTGAATGAAAATGAAACGTGCATTGTCTTGCGCGGTCGGCTAGTTTTGATTAGTTGCCCAACAAATCTGCCGGCCGACTACTGAAGATGTAATGAACATAAAATCTCTTTTATAAGGATGTGACTACACACATTTAAATAGTAATTTGGAGTGGCGCGCATGTTACCGTAGTTAATTTCTACTTATCTATCTATATTAATAAAACTTAATCGCCGAAATGTATCTACGCGCATAACTTCCGAACGGTTGCACCAAATTGGATAATTCCTTTTTTTGTGTTCGTTATTGTCAGGGCAAGGTTTGTAAAAGAAAATTTTATGTAGGTAGGGTAGGTTAGGTAGGTAGGGTAGCAGAAGATTATGTCTAATTTTTTTACACCACATGCGATACCGGGGCGAGCAGTTAGTTTATTAAATAAAGCATTAACAGCAAAGCTAATCTTCTAAGCTACACGACTCAATCATAAAACTGGCACTTACTTTTAATGTGGTATTTACTGCTATGCTTCATTAGGTTTTTTTTTGCATTGAAAAATTTCGCGCATACGCCACATTTGACTCTATCGTCAATGTTATGTACTTTGAGTTTGTGGATAGTAAAAAGCGCAAGCGTAATGAACTCTTCATTACAAATTGAGCATTTGTAGTTCGGGATTTTCAAATGTTTCGCTTTCACGTGATTTTTCAGTCTGGATAACGTGTAATAAGTATTGTTACATCTCAAACATTGGTGTTTGGCGCCATTTTTTTTATAGTCTTCGTCTTCTTTTAGGCGAAATTTCGGCGCCACAACTCGGCCTGCAGACAGAAAACACACTTGAGTTTCATTTATTTCTCTGGCGATCCTCATTTTCTTCGTTTTTCGTTTTTCAGGATTCTTCGAACGATTGATCAATTTTAGCACACTCTGGTAATTTTACTTTATTTTTGCACCTAGTAATAATTATGATCCAAGCACATTCTACTTTTTTCATTTAAGAGGTTTTCTTATTCCAGGAATTTTTAAAGTGTTTACTTCAAACACTCCTGTTTTCCTGTTTAAAAATCATTACAATCACTTCAAAAAATGCGAAAAAAAATCTTACGATTCCTAATTTTTGTTAACAGTATAACGGCGCGTGACATGATTAAATAATGATCAGTTGATTTTGTTATTTTCTAACGTTTAATCGTTTTGTATTAAGCCCGTCACATACGCAGCTATAATATAAATATTATAGCTAGACACTACACACGGTAGCTATAATATAATAATATATTTTCGCCCTTATTACGTCTGCGGTCGTTGTTTGTTTCACATTTTTAAATACATATTAATATGCTTTGCTATGAATTATATTAATATATATTATAGCTACGTTTGTGACAGGCTTTAGATTAAATGGTATTTTAATTTTGCATGGCGTGGCGGCGGAGGCGATCACTTTGGATGCAGTCGTCGCGCGGTGCACACGTACAAATCCAATTGCTCTAATTTTATGTTGAAAAATTGTGACTTGATATATCATTGTAATCCCTACTCTTTGTGTTGAAGTTTTGTTACAATACTTTAAAGTAAACTACTATTATTATATATATATTAGTTATTTTGCGAGTATTATTTTCAGAACACCTGAAACGTACACGCCTGCACTGGAGGACTAAGATATAACGGATCAGCAGCGACACGTGGTGTCTCAGCCGCGACACGTGGTGTCTCAGCCGCTCGAACATTCCGTCATATATTATAATATATTCCAAAGGATTCTCAGTTATCTTGGTCACATTGCCCGTCGGGCACCAGATAACCCTGAAAAGTTGATGGTGTTGGGCAAGGTAGATGGGAAAAGACCTCGCGGACGGTCACCTAACCGCTGGTCAGACCAAGTAACCGCCCTCACTGGACTCTCTTACGACCGCCCTGAGAGAAGCAGAGAACCGAACGAAGTGGAAAAGCGTCATTTTTAAAGCTACGAAGGCCTTTCAGGGACACGACCTTCAGTGATGAAGAACGAGACCAAGAAGAAGATGACACTTAGGGATAACGTATCTTCATATTGGTGAAAGAATTTTCGAAATCTGATGAAACTATTCATCAGATTTCGAAAATTCTTTACATTACTCCCTACATACAAACAAATGACAATGCCAGATCCTACCCCACCAATTTACAGAAAATGTAAATTAATAAAAAAGCTTTTTACAAAAAAGACAACCGCCTTCAAAAAGTAAAAAATAACTTTAGCACAGAACACACATGACTTTAGTCTCGGGAGTCGGTGGTAATAAAAAACAACAAACAGAACAAAGCCACCACGGACCACACGGGAAGCACCAGCTTTCAAATAAAAAAAGAATCATCAAAATCGGTTCACCCAGTCGAAAGTTCTGAGCTAACAAACATAAAAAAAAAATACAGACGAATTGATAACCTCCTCCTTTTTTGAAGTCGGTTGAAAATAATTGTAATTAAAGTCGTACCTAGTAAATTGTGTGATTAAAGAACCTTATTATAATAAATTGTTTTTCCTTAGAACTTGCTTGCGTTCTTGACTTGTTTCCGCGAGACAGGCTCGTGTGTGGAGTTCATTAGCAAAATGCTTTCTTTGTCTTAGATTTGTTTTTTTTTTCGAGAACCTTATTGATAATGTAGACTTCAAAAAATTTGTAAAAAAACTTTTTTGTTGGCAAATAAACATTATTATTATTATAACTTGTGGATTACAAATCAATGCTCCTAAAAGGAATTCAAATACAATTTTTTGACAACACGGTTGGCGCAGTGGTTGAGCGATTGACTGCTGCGCAGCGTGTTGCAGGTTCGATTCCCGCCCAGGGTATAAACATTTGTATAATGAGCACTTGTGTTTACCTTGTTTCTGGTTGTTGTTTATGTATTATGTATGTATTTAAATGTATTTGTGTATGTATATTAGCTGTCTGACACTCATAGTACATGGTATCCCTAGTTTGGGGTCAGATGGCCGTGTGTGAAATGTCCTCACATATTATTATTATTATTTAAACAGAAACAGCAAGTTCTGAAGTCATTAGGACTAATGTTTAGTTATCAGCAATTAATAAGCAGTAAGATTGCAAGCTTGTAAATGACTTTTATTGAGTGAGGCAAAGGTCTATAGAGTTTCTGGCATTGTCCTTTTACCTCTTCATAATATTAGTATAGATGTAGATGTACACATTTTTTTTTTATTGCTGGGTTTCCGTTGAAACGATCGCCTTACGGCTTCTGTTTCTACACCGTATTCAAATCATCGCATGCGCACGTCGTATGGCGAGAGCGGGGAACATCTCTCGTTCTAGGATTCAATAAAAACACAAAATTCCTTTACATTTTAGAAACAATATATTCAAATTCAATATTAAAAATAATAATTAATTAAAACTAGTGATGGACACACAATAATGTAACATTTGTGATAATTTAGATCCTGGTTCACCATTTCTGGATGAGGGACAGTAAGGGACTAACTACATTTATTCAGCTCAGTTCAGCTTTTGTCCATAGGAAATACCAATTCTGTATTGCGTCCGAAGTTGAACGGAAGCGTACGCATTTTCATATTAAACAGGCGTTTTCTATAGACAAAAGCTAAATTTAGCTGAATAATGGCCAAATACTCAAACTTTACTGTCACAGTCAATTTGACATCGAGTGACAGCACGTGAATTAACGACATCTTAAATTTGAGTAGCGTTTGACTATTTGGTCATAATTAATGTAGTTAATCCCTAAGTTCCAGTTAACTTAACTGGCAAATGAGCTAGTCACTAAATTAAAGTTGAACATTAACACATTTTGAGACTTCGTTGTAAATATCGAAGGAAATATGTATATGTCATAGTCAAAACTTTTAACCAGTCAAAATTACTTTTGACTACAAAAATCTGTCAACTACTTTTGAATGGTTTATAAATTTATCATAAATACAGAAACCCATTAGGTTGGTTGTTGTTTTTTTGTGTTGGTGTGTTTTTAAAACTTTTGTTTTGTAGTGATTCTTAGAAGTGGGGCGTTCCTTATTTTTGTTTTTGAAACGCAAACGCGTTTTATCTTAATAAGGGTTTTGACTGAAGCCAGTCAGGTTTTGACTGGTTAAGAGTTTTGACTTTATCATATACATTAGTCAAATAACACATTAATTGAATGAAAATAAGTTTAAAAAAATCATTGTTTTAACTAAGTGCCTAATTAACCTTTTGGACCGCCACGCCAAAAAAGCAAAAACGTGCCCTCGGCGCCTATCTACGAATGACTACTCTATGGAATAACGTATAGGAGTCTGTCACGTAGCCGTGACCGGGTGCTGGGCACAACATGGATTGTCATCAACAAAAACGTGCCCTCGGCGTCAAGCTAAGCTACATACTCTATGAAATAACGTATAGAACTCTGTCATGTTGTCGTGACCGTGGGGTGCTGGGCACAACATGGATTTTCATCAACAAAAACGTGCCCTCGGCGTCAAGCTAAGCTACATACTCTATGGAATAACGTATAGAAGTCTGTCATGTAGTCGTGACCGTGGGGTGCTGGGCACAACATGGATTGTCATCAACAAAAACATGCCCTCGGCTTCAAGCTAAGCTACATACTCTGTGGAATAACGTATAGAAGTTTGTCATGTAGTCGTGACCGTGGGGTGCTGGGCACAACATGGATTTTCATCAACAAAAACGTGCCCTCGGCTTCAAGCTAAGCTACATACTCTATGGAATTACGTAAAGAAGTGTGTCATATACTCGTGACTGTGGCTTGCTGGGCACATTTTGGTTTGTCATCTATACATGACCGTGGCGGTCCAAAGATTAAATTATAACTGAAATCACTTACAAACTTTACTGTTACAGTTTCGATGTCCGCTATGTAAAAGTGCGTAGGTACATATAACATAACATGTTATAAAACGTTGTAATGAAACATGTTTCAGTAAAGTGGAGGCTGAATGTTATTTAACATGTTATTATTTACAACAATGTTATATAACTTATGCAATAGTGAACAGCACTGTGGATCGACAAACGACAAAGTCATATAACATTGTATTTCTAATGTGTACAGTATTGTTATATGTTGCAATGTTGCAAAACAATGTTACATAATGTGGAGTTCATAAGTTATACAACATGTTACTTAATCTGTACGCACCTTAGGAAATACAGGGGAGTACGATATAGACGCTCAACCTTAAAAAAAAACTGCTTCATACATCTTTAACTTGTAAAGTTAATTACACAATTAGCTGACCCACCTTTTGCATAGATGGTTGAGATTTTCGAGAAAACAAATCGATAGAGCTTTAAATTTGTTATATATTTATTACCGTTTGAGCAAAGTAAATAAAACATAAAAGAATTGTAAAATCCAATCGATTCGTATTCTAGAAAATCTCAACAATTTATGCGAAGGTGGGTCAGCTATACCCTGTCCATTGGGTTATTGGTTTTTTGACAGCTGCCTTATAATGTAATTATTTCCGATTGCCTTAAGTTGAAAATGTGTTTTAAAATAAATATATAAACTGCCTAATCTTGTTGGATTATCTTATTTATGACCCCTTACAGACATTATAATACAGGTATGCGTATCAGATTTACAAAAAACATAAATATTGTTCACTAGTTGCAGCTGTCAAAAAACGATTAAACCAGTGGACAGAGTGTAATTGGTGTAACTGACTGTACGCAGTTTTGTATAGAACAGCATTTTTTTTTCATAAACGGTTCATTTCATCTCTGTATTAGTTGTAGTATTGTTTAAACATTTTTATATACAGTTAACAGAAGGGATAAGCCGTCAGGCAGTGAGGTAACCGAAGCCACACAGTTATAAGCTACTTTTAGTACAGTCGAACGAGCTAATTGGTTTACAGACAAAAATATTCACCTTTCTACTACACTCACAATTTATTTAGGTTTTTTTTTTATATTTGGTGCGTAGGTACCAGGGATACCTACGTGCTCGAGATAAGAAAATGGAATAAAATAAAATATTGTGAGTGTTGTAGAAAGGTGAATATTTTTGCCTGTAAACCAATTAGCTTGTTCGACTGTACCACCCTTGGTACGGTGAAAGCGTCAGTGTAACCCGCGAAATTAAAATATTCTTACACATTTTGCAATTTTCAGCCCAGTATCTAGTTGTATGGTAATTCATACTAATATTATAAATATGAAAGTAACTCTGCCTGTTACGCATTCACGATGAATCGGCTGAACCGATTTTGATGAAATTTGGTAAGAAAAAAGCCTTGACCCTGGGGAAGAACATAGGCTACTTTTTATTCAGCGACTTCGTCTGCATCCACTATAACCGACATTCACGCGGACGAAGTCGCGGGCAGAAGCTAGTAATAAATATATTTGCGGGAGTAACAAATATACATTTACAGAATTATTATAAATTATTAAAATCGTTAACGTCATTTTCATTAAATAGGCACATTTAATTTAGATTTTGTATTATATTAATTGTCTAAATACATATTTGTTACTTCCAACAACAAATTTTTGTATTACCGTACAACCTGATACTGAGCTGCAAATTGCAATAAACTGAAGAAAAGGACAATGCCAGAAACTCTATAGAACTTTGCCCCACTCAATAAAAGTCATGTGAAATATGTAGCATCTTACTGTTTATTTATTGCTGATTACTAAACATTAGTCTTAGTGACTGTAGAACTTGCGGTTTCCGTTCAAATCTAAAAACAATAATGACATTGATTATTGGTTACATTGTATTTTAGGTAAAATGAGTTTGTATTTTGTGGGTAGGTATTTCGTAATCCGCAAGTTCTAAAGAAAAACAATTTAGTTTAGAAAGGTTCTATATTCATTACAATTATTTTCATTAATTTACTTTTTCTGTACATGTGTTACTTTTTCTGTACATGGGTGGGGCAGGATCTGGCATTGTCATTTGAATTTCGCGGGGTAATGAATCATTTCATCATCATCTTTTTCTAGAAAATGATGATGAAATGATTTTGTTATGAATTCTTCATTAAAGGTCGCAACTCCAGCAGTGTCATCTCTCTGCATATCTCCCTCGGTAAATGTCGGTGAATTGACCTTGAGAGTGAACTACTACCCTGTTCACAATAAGATTAGACATAAACACAAACCTTTTTTACAGTCCTTTCAACCGATTTTGACTTCTATTCCGTAGGCTTAAGGATGACATTAGAGGCAAAAAAGTGGTTACAATAACAACTGTTTACTGCAGTTGCCATTTGTCATACTACCAACGCAATATAAGTCAAAATCGGTTGAACGAACTGTAAAAAAGGTTTATGCAAATGTCTAATCTTATTGTGAACAGGGTATAGATCAATACTATGAAGAATTCATATAAAGAAATGATGATGATACTCTCAATCATGTATGCAAAGGTGGGTCAGCTAATTGATGTAACTGACTGTACAAGTACACATACCTATGTGGCTTCGATCTAACTATTAATGGGCTATTAAACGACTTTTACATATTTTAAACTGACAATCACGTCAAAATGTGCAGTGTAAATGATTTGAAAAAAATATATGTTAAACTAGAACATTGTCTTAATCATATAGAAAGTGAATATTTTTGATTAAGTTCATATTAAATAGTTTAATTAACTCGTGAAGTTGTGTCTGACGCGGACAAAACATTGACAATCACACAAAATCTACCAGGTATAATTATCCGAAACAAGCACATTTTGACGTGATTGTCAGTTTAAAATCTGTAAAAGTCGTTTAATAGCCCCTTAAGCATTTATACAAAAACAATTGTACAATTTATAAATTGCAACATTTATTTAGCACCTTTCAGTAAACAAACAAATTGATTTAAAAGTAATGTCAATAGCAAATTACTGTACAAAAACGTTCTAAAATGTACAATTTCACTTATAACATAAGGTTCAATATTGCTTTGAATATGGAAAACCCTACAATATGTTGATTATTTAAATTTTAAAATATAATAGTGAAAAGGCAGTGCCTAATGCAGGTTCCAAATATTTGCAGTGACGCAATTTAATTCACTAATGGCCAAATACTCAATGTTAAGATGCCGTTAAGTCTCGTGCTGTTTCTATAGCTTTATGTCAAAGTGTGTAAGAGATTTAACGGCATCTTAAACTTGAGTAGCTATTGAGTAGCTTTTGAGTACTTGACCATAAGAATGGATAAATTAAAACTTAGAGCGAGCGCGCACTGCGATGCGATAAAGTACAATAGGGCATTTTACCAAAAAAATCTAATTAGTCCGTCAGATAGATTTCCAAAAAATATTGGACACGTGTTTTTTCTTTTTTCACGTAAATAAAAAATGAAGACGACACAGTGCATCGAAAACTCGTGTGACGTCACTATGTCAGTACACTTTTACTGGCGAAGTGACGTCACAAACCCCCACTCATGATCTTTGATGCGTTTTATCTTCGTCAGTTTTTATTGATTTGATAAAACAAAAAATACATATCCAATATTTTTCGATAATCTAACTGACGACACAGTGCATCGAAAACTCGTGTGACGTCACTATGTCAGTACACTTTTACTGGCGAAGTGACGTCACAAACCCCCACTCATGATCTTTGATGCGTTTTATCTTCGTCAGTTTTTATTGATTTGACAAAACAAAAAATACATATCCAATATTTTTCGATAATCTAACTGACGGACTAATTAGATTTTTTTGGTATATAATACACTATTATTAAATCATTTTTAATAAATTTTTCGTTGCGATTTTTAATCGCTTTTAATCAAACTTCCCTATAAATTCATATGCTATTGCGACAAAATAATCGTACGAAAAATCGCAGTGCACGCTCTAAGAGAGTAATTTTCAAAAGCCTTTCGAAAACCGGGTTTTAACGACGACTTACAATTATTGCCTGCTAAAAATTGACCTCTGGATGATATTTGGTCATATGGTAATTCAAACTTGCTTTCTGTACAAATGCTTGGCCACATACACTGCAAACTTTCCTCCGATCCCCAGTATGTATCCTCTCATGCAAATCCAGGGTTGTCTTCCTCAAAAACGATTTTCTACAAAATCTACAATGATAGTCCTTCACGGTCTTATGTTTGAACTTGTGTTTGTACATACCTTCGAAACTAAATGACTCGTAATCACAAAATTCGCACTTATACCTCTCTCCTAGCATGTGGAAGTTATTGATATGCTTTCGTAACTGCACTTTAGTATTGAAAATTTTATTGCACGCTCTACATTTGAATCTGTCGTCAATATTATGTACTTCCAATTTATGTATGGTCCAAGGGGCAGGTGTCATGAATTCTTTCATACAAATTGGACATTTGTATTTAGGAATCTTATAATGTTTCGATTTCACGTGAAATTTCAGTGTGTTTAATTTTTCGTATGTCTTGTCGCATCTCACACATTGGTATATAGCGCCATTCTGTTTGTAATCTTCCTCGTTTAGGCGAAATTTCGGCGCCACAACTCGGCCTGCAGACAGAAAACACACTTGAGTTTCATTTATTTCTTCGGGGATTTTCTTTATTCTTCGTTCTTCGGGCTTCGGGATTCTTTCACTGTTTTGTCAAAGTTACGGGACGATTGGTCAATTTTTGTTGTATAGTAACGTCCATGAGAGCAGTCTCGTGTTGCTGTCTGGTTAATACTTTCTCACAGAATGGACTTGAGGCCATTTGATCTCAAAAAGTTCCGAGCTCTCATCATTAACCGACGAAAGGAAGGAAGTTATCAAAGCGACAAGTTTATTTTTTTGTAAAGTAACATTCAGGCACCCTCTGTACTGCCGCCATATAGTTCACCCAAATTTAGAAAAGAAAAAAAAAAGGAACATATTGGCTTGCTTAGGTCAATACACTCAATACATATTTTCATACCATTTTACCTCAAGAAGTTCCGAGCTCTCATGTAAAGCAAGCCTATTTTAACCGACGTAAGGGAGGAAGTTATCAAATCGATTTGTATAATTTGTAAAAATGTTGATGGCGCCGTCGTATCGCCGGGTGTTTTTTCAAAATTTGGGTGTTGTATGACATCCAAAATTTGAAAAAAAAGGAACATATATTATTGGCTTGTTTTGGTCAATACACAATAAAGGCCTGTTGGTCTAGTGGTCATTGATCCTGACTGCTAAGCCGGAGGTCGTGGGTTCGATTCCCACCCAGGACAAACTTTGTGTGATGAGCATGATTGTTTGTTCTGTGTCTGGGTGTTTATCTATAATATGTATGTATTTATAAGTTATATAAGTATGTATATCAGTTGTCTGGTTACCATAACACAAGCTCTGCTTAGCTTGGGACCAGATGACCGTGTGTGAGTTGTCCCAAGATATTTATTTATTTATTTATTATTATTTATTATTCTCATATAGAGAAGTAACGAGCTTTGATCACCACGCTTACACTTCGAAATATCAGTAGCACAAGACCGTTGGCGGTCTTGTATACGTTCCGAATAGATTTTAGAAATGGAAACACGATTATCGATTAGTATCGATTTTGTACAAATCCCTATGTTTTTTAGGTGTGCATGCTTGTATATGTTGCACTTGTGTGTGTGTGTGTGTGTGTGTGTGTGTGCGTGTGTGTGTGTGTGTGTGTGTGTACGTGTACGTCTGTTGTGTGTGTATGTCTTTAATTCTTCAAAACTACACAAGGATTGATAGATTTTGATGCAGTACAACGATGCACCAGATGAGTCCGATTCAGTGTTCACCATAATTTTAAGAAATTATTCCGGAACGTTTATATTTTACACATAAACTTTTACAAATGTTATATTTATCTTAGACATAACGTTAAAATTTAGATGTTTTGATGTGTGGCCACATCAGTAGAATACAAAAAATAATTTAATGATAATAATAAAAAACAAAACCCCTAAACAGACCGAACTGGCCATCCGACCGAAATTCGGTCACGGCGGTAGATATTATAGTTTGCAAGTGATGTGCGAACACAGATGCACTCCCTCTTTCATCATTGCCATAGTCCGACGTTACGGTAATCTGACACGACCGGAGAGAGATCAGGCGCAGGACCAAAGGGTCTTACTACACCAATCGATCGATCATCGATCGATGCCATTGATCGACGTTGATCGATTGGTGTGGTAGCTTTGGCTAATCGATGGCTACCGTTCCACTAACTAATCGCCCGATTTCCGGTCGATAACATCGGTCGACGTTGATCGATTAAGTTCGGCAACAAGCAGCTCGATCGACGTCGACTAATCCATTCTACCATCGATCGATCGTCGATCGATTGGTCTGGTAGAAACTATCGATCAACGTCGACTAATCCATTCTACCATCAATCGATGCCGTCAATCGATGCCGTCGATCGACGATCGATCGATTGGTCTGGTAAAACCCAAAGCCTTTACGTGCTCTTACGCGGGGGTGTTACACCACCAACTTCCAAACCCCGAGCTGTTATTGAGAAATTCGTACTTGGGAAACTCAATAACACTGCCCGAGTTGGGAATCGAACCCAAGAGTGAGACCACTGAGCAGCCAAGAATAGAATATCTAAACTAGTAACGGTCATCGCTTCTTATAACAGCACAGAACCGACAGAGCAAATAATTTGCCAAACAAGTTTGGGCTTTAAAACGTGTGAGGTAAAATATTTTTTTTATTGACATGGTAAAAATGATGGCTCGCGGACGGCGCGATAGATAAGGCTGCATTTGCACCAGAAATGTGCGAGGAGAAATGCGCGTAGCGATGGATGTGTGCAAAAATAACGAATGACATCGTTTTATTTTCATACAAAGCTAGGGCTGCAATAGGGTATTTTATTGTATATGAAAAAAATCTATTAATATGTTATTGAGACAGATTAGGCATAAAGCAGTCGGAAAATGTAAGTTTTAGTTCACAAAATTACAATTTTTTTTTTTTTAATTAATTCAGCGTTTTCAGTTTTTTTTATCTGTTTTATAACATCGTAGCGGCCATGTTATTACAACGTACGGCTGTGTAAAAAAAAGGCTTTGTACTTTTATAATTTTCGTAACCAACGTAATTTTTTAATCTATTACAAAATATGCTTTTAATTATTTTTAAATTATATACAATTATCATATTTAATATGAGCGCATTTGATACAAAACGAACCGATGCCATTTGCGCTGGGCAAAATGGCGTCTAGTAAGAGGCGTTTTCGTCAAACTACGAGCGAAATTTGAAAATTTAACATTTAAGTAGACGCTTTTTTTATGGCACTTATCGATTGAATAAAAATGTTGTGTTTTTTTCTGGTGGCATATAAGAGCACTACAGAATTTTATTGAACACTTTTCAAAAATGGGTGTAATACCCTATTGGTTAGTTTCACACACATTCCCAACTACGCATCCTTGCACATCCTTGGTGGAAATGCAATCGAGGCCATTCTAGCCGGGCCGTTGCCGTTCAGTTGCCGGGCCGGAACGGTGCTGTCATAGTGAGTAATGATCATGTAACAGTAATATCCTACCTTTTTTCTTCTCTGCATCATTTTCTTCATCAACTTTCTCTGGCGCATTCTTCCGCTTTGTTCTCTTGCAAGTCTTACTCTTCAACGTCTTCCTGGTCTTGTATTTCTTCTTCTTCACGACTTCCACTTCTTTTATGTCGTCTTCTGCTGAAAATTAACTTGATTTTACCAAAATCGGAAGACCAAGTTTGCTTAGCTATGGCAAATCGAACCAACCCGTAATAATAATAATAATACCAGCCTGTAATTGTCCCACACCAGGGCACAGACCTCTTCTCATACAGAGAAGGCACGAGCAGTGATCACCACGTGCGCTCAAGGAGGATTGGAATGGTGATTTCAGACTTAAATTTTATTATTTTCCTTATTTTCCTTCACCAATGTCAGTGTCAAGATAAACTCAGAAAGTACATATACTTGAGCAGTTTCGAACTTAAAACCTCATGCATAGGAGGTGGGCAGGCTGGACCCATAATGTATGGGCTAATTCACGTAACTAAAGAAGTGCTGTTGCAGTACTGTTGCAGTACAGTTGCAGTTAAGTTTCGATCAAAACAACGCTTTTCGTATTCTCTACCGCTGTCAGACATGCCCGCGTCAAGTTCGCGTCACGCGAGCGCAATAACAGCATTCTACTGTTGCGCGTTTTTGGTGCGTGCTTCGGAACCGAACATGGTCGGTATTCTACTATTCGTTTGACGTATCAAAATGACGGTTAAAAAGCACTAAAATCTGTACTGGAGTATTATTTTAATATTATAATAACGTCATATTTATTGAAATGTAATCGATTATATTCAATTATTTAGTAAGTTATATTTTTTCTCTAATGTGGCTACACCATAAGTAAGTTTGGTAGAGTTTGGTTGTCGTACAGTTGACGTGCAGTTCACGCGCAGATTACACGCAGTTCAAAGATTACAAGAATACCGTTTATCACTCAAACTTGAACTTAACTGCAACTTCACTACAACTTCATCGGCGCGTCATAAAATTACGTGATTTATCCTTCTATACATCATCTGCCTAGCCTTTTTCCAACTATATTGGGGTCGACTTCCAGTCTAACCAGATGCAGCTGAATACCAGTGTTTTACATGGAGCGGCTGCCTATCGGACCTCCACAACCCAGTTACTGGGTAACACGATACCCCTTGGTAACACTGGTTGTCAGGTACTCTGTCTCCTGACTACCCATAACGACTGTCAAAGATCTACAAATTACAGCCGGGACCAAAGGCTTTATGTGCTTTCCGAGGCACGGAGGGAAGTCAGTATAAAATGGATGGTAACCCATCCATAGACCGACCGCGGCAAGCATAGCTTAACCTTTGACTGATCGAACTGTCCGACTTTCACTGGCCACGAGCCTGTTTGTTT
Organism: Charanyca ferruginea; assembly: GCA_947361185.1. Classification (NCBI taxonomy): domain Eukaryota; kingdom Metazoa; phylum Arthropoda; class Insecta; order Lepidoptera; family Noctuidae; genus Charanyca; species Charanyca ferruginea. Next base: position 9,094,977 of record OX376080.1, on the reverse strand, counting down.
CTAATGTTAAAAAAACAGCTTTTTACTGAAAAAACTCAATAACATTCTGCCCCATCTGGGAGTCAAACCCCAGGACCCCTACGGCCAACGAGGCAGCCAAAGTATAAGCACAGTATAAATATTAGTACTACCGTACAGTAGCGACACGCCCCACCTCGCTACGAAACACAGTTCCTTACCTCTTCCCGCGTCCTCTTCCTTCTCACGGCGCGTAGACACGCACACACAAGCACGTATTTGTACAGTCTGTTATTTTGGCAGTAGGGTAGGTATCTCGTCTCGTCGTAGGACGTAAAGAATGGCACCATCCCATACCTTCCCGTGGTTGTCGTAAGAGGCGACTAAGGGACTCACCAGAGAATGGGCAACAGTGTTCTCTGTGCCTTTGTAACAACCATTCTGCGATTGCCAACCCGCCTGCCAAGCGTGGCGGTTATGGCAAAACCCCCTCTTTTGGGGGAGGCCTGTGTCCAGCAGTAGACGTCTTCCGGCTGAAGTGAGTGAGGGTAGGTATATCGTTTCGTTCGGTGTGCCGTAGGTGTGTGCTATGACAATATTATACATACCTTCTTCATCAATTCTTAACTCCATTGATTTGTCACTATCCTCATTGTCATTGAAACTTTCAGGAAACTCAACTTTGTGATCTGCAAATAAAAGAATAACATTTCAATTGCTTAATCTATCTATATCCATACAAATAAAAAAAAATGAAAAGCCTGTTTGTAATCTCAAAATAATAGTTTTTAACTAAATGCATAAATGTTATGAAAGTATATCCGGCACCTATAGCAAAATATGTTTTTTTTTTGCCTGTCTGTTTGTTGCAGGTAATCTCCAAAACGGCTAACCTGATTTTGACGGGACTTACATTGGCAGATAGCTGATGTTATAAGGAGTAACTTAGGCTATTTGGCCATTGCAACTTTATTTATTTGTATGTATGGATGAAGTGATAAAGACGATTAATCACTCACTTACCCTCAGGATCTGAGTCAGGAAATTCTTGCTTAACCACTATGTTAGTTGTAAAAGGTCCTGCAAAAAAATAAAACAAGTTGTCTGAAACAGTGTAAGGAAAACAATCCTGAATTCAAATATTTTCTTGAAATCCGAAACCAATGCTGCTAGTCTTTTGGACACTTGTCCCATAGACTAGATTAATTTGATGATGGCCTTTTTAAGGCCCCTTGTTAACGAGTCGGTTTTACACCAGTTCTAGGCGACACGGTTGGCGCAGTGGCTGAGCGATTGACTGCTGCGCAGCGTGTTGCGGGTTCGATTTGCCTAGGGTAAATATTTGTGTGATGAGCATGTCTTGTGTTTGCCTTGTGTCTGGGTGTTGTTTATCTATATATGTATGTATTTAAATGTATTTGTGTATGTATATCAGCTGTCTGACACCATGGTACAGGGTCTCCCTAGTTAGAGGTTTACATGGCCATGTGTGAAATGTCCCCACATATTTATTTAATTTTTTAATAATACATATGTGTGTATGTGAGTTTATTTGTTTGTTGACAACCCACTATACAAGAGAAACTCCGAGTGTGGGGGCAACAAATAAAATCTGGCAAAGTGCGAGTCGGACTCGCACAAGGGTTCTGTACCATTATCTATACAACATTAAACACTATATTACAACATTAACGTGTTGTATGGGAACCCCCACCCTTAAATATCTATATTATTTAGTTCTTAGTGTTTGTTGTTATAGCGGGAACAGAAATACATCATCTCTGAAAATTTCAACTGTCCAGCTATCACGGTTCATGAGATACAGACTGGTGACGTTGGATTTTAGTAATAGGGTCCCATATTTACCCTTTGGGTATGGAACCCTAAAAAAGCAATATGTGAAGAAATCCACATACCAATAATACAATTTCTATTAAACATTTCCTGGAATCTCCTCTCACACTTCAGGACTTGTGTCTTAAAATCCACTGCATCTTGTAGCCTTATGACGCAAGCCTCACAGATTGTGTATGTTGCCATGCATAACGAACCAGGGATGGGCGACATCTGTAATGTTCAATTTAAAGACATCATAATAATTACTCCTTGGTACATGTAATATTATTAAAAAGGGGTACAACTTTTTCTGTTCATGTATTAATTGAACTTCTTGGGAATTTGAAAATTGTGCAATATAGGAGATATTGCACAATTTGCTAGTTTGGACAGCAGGTCACCTTAGGGTTTTAATTTATAGTTTAATTAAGTACCAAAACTAAGAGAGAGAATTATTCACTTGCTTCGTGAAGTTTAAAAGAATCTACTTCTGGTAATGTAGCCAACCAAAAATGTATAACATAATGGAGCAATTTTCATCTAACTTGACCTATCACCAGAAAGTTGTGAAAAGACAGTCAGTAGTCGTAGTCAGTTAGTGGGACCTCATATTCATTCATTCAATTCCAGGGTTTAGTCACGACTTTGATTTAGATCCACTTTTTGCTTAAAAGATAAAAATGTAAACAACCTATTTTGTGTTGTAACAAAGCTGGCATTTCATCAGGTGAGAGCTTGGATTCCGTATTTAGTGCATTATACTCACGTCAATTTGGTAACATTCTTTCAACATATCGGCATAAACTTTGGATAAACCCGTCGTTATGTGGGGTTCAGCCAAATTTTTGAAACTTCCTTCACTGTGACAACATCGACATAAATCCTTCTCTAATTTCCAAGTTTCTGACGACATTTTCACTGTTCGATGACATTTAACTTTATATAAACTGTTTTTATTGACAATTTAACACAAATGTTATTATTATTGTGCAGTATACGTCGCCATGTTGTTTCCTTGAGTTTGATTATTTTGTTATTGATTGATTGATGACAATGACGTAAGTCGACAATGTTGCCACATTCGGGGCGAGTTCCGTAGACTCAAAATAAATTAAGCACATTTTCAACATAAATTACAGTTCATTCGTATAATATTTGGCCTTTTAGCACAGACACAATCGTTACTCAACACCAGACGCGCTGCAATCGTAATAAAATACTGTTTTCTGTTATTTTCACGCTTCCTACTACTCATTGATTATGTATGCGAAAATGCATGTAATCAATCATTACTTTAGGAGAAAATTGTTTTTGAATTTCACTCAGCTCTTTCTCTTACGTGTGCCTTATTATTTGGTTAAAGAAATGTATTAATTTTTTTTTCATATTTAGAAAAACCGAAACAATTGTGGAAAAAAAAACAGCTTAATACAAAAATTAAACATTTTATTTAACATCCAACCTCTTAACTACAATCAGTTTTTCATAATCCATATCACCATGGTGGACTCTTATGTGGTTTTTTAAACTACACTTCTGTACAAATGCTTGAGAACAAGCGCCGCAGGCAAATCGCCTATCATTCTTGTGTATCCTTAAATGTTCCATCAATGTTTTCCGTCGACCATATTTTTTATGACATATTTCACATTCGTAATTTTTCTCTCCCGAATGTACCACCATATGATTGGAAAGTCCATTGCTTGTTGTAAACTTCATGCCACAAACACTACAACCGTGTTTAGGCTCTCGTTTTATATTCAAGTGATCAGACCTCATATGGCAATACAGATTTTTAGGATTTTCAAACTTTTTGGAACATAATTTGCAATTTAAATTCATTTGAGCGCGGTTGTGTACTTCTTCCAAATGTTTCACGCGTTTCTGACTTGAATTGAAGGGTTTGTCGCAAATTGAACACATGAATGCGAGTTTTTTTTGTTTGTATCTTATGTGGCTTTTTAATAATACTTTAGATCCACATATTTTTCCACATAAATCGCATTTTACAATACTTTTTGCCTTGTGTGACTGCGAGTGTGCTCTTAAACGGTCAGCAAGTAAGAAACATCGACCGCAAACATCACAGACGTGATCAGTACTATGCTCATTCATATGATTAGAAAGTGTTTTAAAAAAATAGAATTCTTCTTTACACTGGTAGCATCTATATTTTCCCTCGCTCAAATCGTAAGGTAAAATGCAATCCGCGGGTTTTATAGTGTCACTGTCAAAATTGAATTTGACATTATGGTCATCTGTCAAATGTGTTATTAAAAACTCTAGATTATCTATTTTCTTTTTACAAATCCTGCAATTCATGTCGCTAACATCTGCTCTGATTCGGTCCCGAGGCCTGTAAATGCTTTTTAAGATAAATTTAAAACTTATATTATCATGTAACTCGCTAACATGAGTTTTTAATTGATCGACGCCCGCGAATTGTTTGTTGCAATAGAAGCAATTAAAATAGCCCACTCTGGATTTAAAGGGCAAAATGGTGGAATGTTCTAAAATAAGGGCCACGTTCTGTCTAGGATTGATGTAGTTTATGGTATTTTTGTCGACTTCATCTCGACACTTCCTTGTAGATTTTCTTAAATTAACTGAAAAAAAGATATATTTTATTATACAATTTATCATAATTTAACACATTTCGTTATCTTTAGATAGTATAAAACAAAGTCGCTCCCAATTCAAGTCATCAGTCATTCGGTTCATCTTAGGCAAGGGTGTTCCACCTTAGGCCGCATCATCACTTAATATTAGGTGAGTTGCGGCCAAGAAGCTTATAGATAAAAGTGGAGGCAACACTCTAAATACCTAAGTGAAACCAACTGCGAGCAGACGCTCTCTTTCAGAATGCATGCATAAGACCGAGACAGTGATATGTGTTTTCTTTATCTATGTATGCATTCAGAAAGAGAGCCTCTGCCTGTGTTGGTTTCACTTAGGTATTTAGAGTGTTGCCTCCACTTTTATCTATAAGCTTCTTGGTTGCGGCCAAACGCAAGCCTATTAGTTTATAAAAAAAAACATAACTTACTTGTCTTTGATTCTGTAACTTTCCTTTTTACTGTTTTTCTTTTTGTAGTATCTGTAAAAAAGCAATTTTTAAATTTAATTGTTCAAGCTTAGGTTTGTTTGCAAGATCCCAGCCAATTATCGTCCCACAGCAGGGCAAAGGCCTCTTCTCATGAGAGCTACTGAGTAATTCCAAACAACATCAACATGCATCGGCCAAGCATGGCGGTAACCGTAGAACCGAATCTTATGGGTCCGCGTCAGCGACATGCTTTTACCTTGTTACGGAAGTATAAATCTTATACGTAACATTATACAGCTTTAAATTGAATTCACTTATAATATACATCTAGCGGCGGGTAGCATAACTAACTCATTCAACGGTTATTCCAAAGTTATCAGTTTCACTTCTGCCGGAAGTCCTCATGACTAGATTATTATGGAGTGACTTACCGCAACCACTAATAATTTCATCATCAGTCTTGTTTTCAAATTCTCCTTCACGTTCGATTTTCATAACTATTTCCGTTTCTGTAATTAGACAAGTTATCTATTAGAGCCATAATAAGAGCCATAATAATAGCCATAAAATATCACTTCTTAATCAGTAGACATACTTTTTAGGTCTGTCAACACGCAACTCCCCCTACAGATTTTGTATGACAGTAGTAAAATCTGACGTCACTTTTATGCGAACTCAATTGACAACTTTTTAATGATTTCAAACCAACTAAAAATCGATACAATTGATTGAAAGTTAATCAAGTTTTCAGGGTTAGTATAAAGTGTTTTCTAGAGAAGTTTTGCCTTGGAATTTTTGTTTAATGGTACCAATTCTTAGCATTCTCGCTTTTCAAATTAATTCAATTTTTTTTTTCAGACTAGTACATTGCCCGCAACGTTACGGATCCCAAATTTTTAGATAATAAAATATAGACTAAGCATACATATTAGCACTCAGGGATAATGTCCTAGGTTCCTATTGGACAAATATTTTTTTTAATTGGTTAAGTGTTTTTAGATTTTATTGATTACAAACAAATACGCAAGGCCTTAAATTGTTTCTCTTTATAATATTAGTTTAGAAAAGGATCATGGCAGGATTTGTACAAAAAAACTAAAGATGTTTAGAGAAGTTGGAATTCTAATTCTTGTACACTTGGGTACCTAATAAAGTATCTTCCGGCATTAACAATATTTTTAAAACCCCGCAATAAAAATAGATGTTAAAAGTGAATAGTTTAACGAAAAGCTTATTATTTCACAACGAGACGCCGTTTCGCAAGTTGAACACTGAAATTGCATCATTTTATGGGAAATAATGTCACAAATAATGTAATTTTCATTTCACAATATTTTAATTATGGGGGGTTTAAAAATTTTATGAGTATATCCATCTACTCCTGGTAATGTATTCTCCACATTGAAAAATATTTTATACCCTCTAAATTATTTTATTTATTCATACAAATAAATGTATGGATCTCGCCATGATTCTTTACTATAAATTCAGATAATTTACGGTGTGTTCACTTTCCATAAATAAATGTGATTAATCAACTGTAATTTTCATTTCACAATATTTTAGTTATGGGGGTTTTAAAAATATGATGAGTATATCCATCTACTCCTGGTAATGTATTCTCCACATTGAAAAATATTTTATACCCTCTAAATTATTTTATTTATTCATACAAATAAATGTATGGATCTCGCCATGTTTCTTTACTATAAATTCAGATAATTTACGGTGTGTTAACTTTCCATAAATAAATGTGCACCTTTTGACCACCACAGTAATGTATAAATGACAAACCAAAATGTTCTCAGCACGCCATTGTCACAACTACATGACAGACTTCTATACGTAATTCCATAGAGTATGTAACTTAACTTGGCGCTAAGGGCATGCTTTTGCTTTTTCGATGTGGTGGTCAAAAGGTTAAATATTAATAATAATAAAGCCAATGGCTTAATAACCAAGAAACTCAATCAACATTTAAGAAGGTTCCCATTAAGCGGTTAAAGGAAGGGATTGAATCATAAGGCACTGCTTAGGGCATTGTTAGGAGGTTTCTCTCTCTGGAGCCCAGACCACCAGTAGCTTGAAGCCTATTCCAGATACCGGTGATAGACTGCTACTTATTTATATTTGTCGGAGACAGTTTATTAATCACATTGTGGGTGTTAACTAAATTTGTTATGATTTGTGTTTCTTATTGTTAATTTATGTGATTTTACTATCAATTATTGTCTATTAATTCGAAACATGATTAATTGTGTGTGCACACTGATTTGTGGTTACTTTATTTCGATAATTGTTATCGATGGTTTTATTCAAAACAATTGTTGACACGTTACTTTGAATGTAAAACGAATTACTTTATGAAATCACTATTGTTTATTCATGACAATTATTATTGTGTTATTTGATTACAGATCTTATTAGATTCAGCACATTTTAGTGTTTTGTATCAAGTAAACGCGTGACGCACTTCCGTGCGCATGGGCAGACTTGTATGGAGAGGTTGTAAGGTGGGGGGCATCGCCTTATAAAAGAGCGTGCACTCCGTAAGTATGGCAGTCGATCCTCGGATTCGACTCAGTAAAGAGTTCCTGCTCCCGACAATACTGTCGGTTTACCTGGTACAGCGCTGCTGTATATCCACATAGCTGTATAGGCTTGCTGCTAGCGAGCGATACACTTTGTATTTGGGTGGCTTATGCTACTGTACGAACTATAAACCTTAAGGGTTTGTTCGTTTATCATTGGGTGGCTTAGGCTGCTGTACGAACTATGAACCTTAAGGGTTTGTTCGTTTATCATTGGGTGGCTTAGGCTGCTGTACGAACTATAAACCTTAAGGGTTTGTTCGTTTATCATTGGGTGGCTTCGCCACTGTACGAACTGTGGGACCTTAATGGTCTGTTCGATTAACTGTATTGTTGCTGTACCTTTAACTTACTTTATTCCTGTTACTGATTACCATTTGTATTGTGTTTTCTTTACTAATAGTGTGTAATTGTTTTCACAGGTATGTTGTTTATCCCTAATGGGATAATGGGAACGCCTATAGTCCTGACCGTGTACTATACCGCTCGGCACTCCTCCTCGATCGCTCACTGACGATCCTACATATTTTTAATTTTTTTTATTCTTTTAAACACAGTCAGGTAACTCACCAAATTTGACTCTCTCATCTATTTCTGATTGCTTATCCTTCAATGATGGTGTTCTATCTGCAAAGAATAGTGCAATAAAAATATTTTAAACATTTGCAAAAAATATAATTATATATATCTGACAGAAGATACGGTCCCCGTGAAGTGAGTTCTGTCTTTCTTTCAGAATAGCGATGGTGGTTGGCTTCAGCCGACTGTAGAGTGTGTTGGGCCCATTACATTTGTCGGCTGTATCTGACCGTGGCACTGTAAGGGTCAATGTGGAACGTAACTTATGGATGACCCCTAACTTATATCCCTAGGTGGTCCAGGTGTTAACCATGGCTTTGACGCTAAATCACTTTTGCAGAAAATATAAGAGTCTGTCTCCAAATTACTATTTCAATGTGTATAGTCACATCCTTACGAAAGAGTTTGTATGTAGTTGTAAGTATTCGTCTTCAATAGCAGGCCGGCAGACCCATGCATCCATTGTGAGTCTTGGTTGTGCTATGTAAACTTTTAAAGGTTTTGAATTTTCGAGGGGCACGAAATGCTCTACATCTATATTCCTACCTACAAGTTGTAATCTTAATGCAGATTGACACTGCAACACTTTCTGCTTCCATCTCCCGATGTCGTACCAGGTATTCTGACGTCTCAGAACACTCTGGAGCCGCGCTATGTCTCCGTTGTACCTGGGTACGAAGAGCGCTGCTCGGACACGGGTCGGCACTTCAGATTGCCTCATCACTGTTAGTGTTGTGTCGGTGTTGGGCATCTTAATTTTAGGCACATTCAGGGTCAGCCAAGTCAGGGCGTTGTCATCCTCACACCACATCTGTACGGTGCCGTCCGCTATTCGTGGATAACCACGGAAGGCCGGGAGTGGATTGGAGGGATCAGCGTCCATGACGAGGTCTTCAAGGCTGAGCTTAATGTGCTCGGCCTCGTCAGGGGTCATGTCTCGAGAGGGAGGCGAGAGACAAATCGCTACGGCGAGCCGCGCAGGAATGTCCTGAGTGGCCCGCGCATAGGTTTTTTGTCCCCCTTGAGCGGTCTGGATTTTCGTACGCTTGGCATCCCCCTGGAGCGTACTCGGTGAAGCCGTGTCGTTAGGACGTTCCCTCTTCGCCGCTCCCTGGCCACTTGGTCCAGGTAGCGGTTCCGAAGGGTTTGACGCGTTCTGTGCCGTTGATACCGGGCGCAGAAATCCAGACCGCTTGCCTCGCTTTCTACTGGTTTGGGGTTGGTCCCGTGTCGTGTTGGTTGTGTTGGTCGTGTTGGTACGGTTCTGGTTGCAGTCCCCGTGTGACTCTGGTATGGGCAGTGACGGTTCGCGCTGGGTTTCCCCTTCGCGTAATGGTCCCTGCCCATGTGTTTCCGCGTCCGGTCGCTTTTCGCGCTGGGTGTCACCTTCGCGTACTTGCGGCTGGTCGCGTACTCCCTTACAGACAACCGTTTTTGCATCGCGCTGGCTATTGCCTTCGCGGATTTTGCGCAAACGGTTGCTGAGATCTCTTTCCCTGTTCCGGATCTTTCCGCGCTTTCCTTTCAGCGAGCGTACTTCGTCCACAGAGATAAAACCAGAGTTACCTGATCCAGCTTCCTTTCCCGTACCGTGGTGTTCGGTGTTTATGTTCTTTAGCTTCGCTTCGATCTTCTCGCGCTGGAGTGCCAGCGCGCGGAGTTCGCCTTCGAGGCTAGAGATTTGTGGGTTGTCGGTGTCATTGTCGGGGTTGTTCGTGATACTATTCCGAACGATGCTCTGTTGCCAGGCACTCGTGGAAGGTATGACGTTTGTCGGGGTGGTAGGCGCGGAAGTCGCAGCCGTCGATGTGTCATTAGGCGCGTAGGTCGCAGCCGTGGTCGTGTCATGTGGCGCGTAAGTCGCAGCCAGTGTTATGGGCGCTAAAGCAGCCTGCCGCGCAGAAGGCGCGGCATTATTATGCAGAGTTTTGCCCCCTCCCAGATTACGTGAGGGGCAGACCGACGGATCGGTGTGGGATTCCCCGGCAAGGCCGGGACCCACCTGGGTAAAAATTTTTTCCTTCTGCGACATAGTGGGGTTGTAGGTGATGGGCTTTTTTGGATGTGAGGTTACCCCTCCTCATGGACCGAAGGGAAAAATGGGGAAAAGGAGGGAGGGAGTTGGGTTGATTGAAAGGTTGAGTGGGCAGAGGTGCCAACCAGCGAAAATCAGCTCCGAGCGGGCAATGGGCATCCGAGAAGCAGCAAACAAAGCGGATCAAGCGAACTTAGCAGCTAAAGCTCCCAATCTCAGGGTACGTTTTGTAACGAGTATTTTCTACTCGCTACATAGTGTCGACCTCTCTCGTCATTTTTTGGAAGTTTTCACGGTAATGCAGTACACACACTTTAGATATTTGATAGATTGGCTAGGATTTAGTAGAGTGATCGATAAAACCATAGACCATCAGTTTGACAGTTGGACCTTATTTCCCCGTCTGTCAGATTATTTTGACGTTTCCGGTTTGGGATATGTAATTTTCACTTTCCGACCGAAGTCACCAAGATGATGCACGAATAATATTCTATTCCGTGCCAATCATTAGATTGGAATATTTCAAGGGTCCACCCCTGGCTGGAATCACTTGGTAGTGATGTCAGCAGCCGTGCAACAGTAATATTTTGGGAAATCGTGAGTATTTTGCTGGTTGAATTTTTCCTCGCCATATGCTGACCATACACTTGGGGTCGTGTGTCTTAACCCTCGTCGATTTTCCATTGTTTCAGCACCTATATCGCCATCGCGTTTTGGTTGTGCTCATGGCACGAGCGATTGGCGTGCATTGTTTTCGTTAAGATCGGTGAGTAATTTAAAATTCCCGATTTACCACATCGTCGCCATTTTGCTCGACGTGTGAATTCCACTAACAAAGGAAATCGTTTTGTTTTCAGCCCCAAAGGCGTTCTTACTTATAGTTTGGATTTTCATCTTAAAATTTAACTTCATCATGGATGAGCTGATGCGCTTCACCTCGTGTCTCCAATCAGGTTTAATTTAAATAAGTTTTTCTCGAAGCCTGTGGTACGTTAACTTAAATTCTTTCTCGTAGTTTCCACTTAAAAACGTGCAATACTGACAACTTAATTATAATCTTTGGTTATAGAATTTAATGGTTATAAAACAACTTGCCCTTCAAAAGAAAGGGGCTTTCTAATATTGTGTTGTGCTCACCACTGCCTGCGATGGAAATAAATGAGCTATTATTAAAGAATTTGCAGCTTAATTTCAGAAATCTCCGACCTAGATTAGAAGTCCTGTCCTTTACCTATTAGCTATCCCGGATTACCTTTGTTTTAAATTACCTAGTGAGCTCTGGCGCCCGAATCTTATTCCTTTTAGTTATTTTTGTTTAATTTTGAGCTCCCTAACTTCTCAACTTTAGAATCACACCCATAGTTTGTTAGTTAGTTAAATAAATATAGACCCTTTTAATTCTTTTATTACAATTTGGCGCCCGAACAGGGACTGAAGCAGGTTTGTACGGTGAGTACAGTCAGTATTGCACACTAAATTAATTTATATTTTAACTAATGAGTCTATTGTTTACAATATTTAGTATTCATATTGTATTTCATATTGTTTTTACATTGTAATTGATCTAGTTTATAAACTTTGAATAATTAGACTCATAAGTTGTAACTTAGTTTGGTATTGTATTTTGTAAACAATGTTTTAGTTTTACATTGGATAATTTGTTTATTTTCTTGTGTTTTTAACATGTTTTTTCCTTAGCAAAACCAACAATTGTTAAGTGTAGACCGTGTTATTGTTAAATCTCATACAGTGATATAATTCATATCTAAGTTAACTTTTTATGTTAATAATTAAATTTAAACATTAAGTACATTATTGTGCACCTAGTTTATTTAATTTTAAGCCGTTTTGTGAGTTATTATTGCACTTTTTAACGTTAAATAACTTAGCAATTTTTCATGGAAATTACATAACCTCAAACTTTAATTTTATTTTTCAAACTTTGATTTATTTTGAAATCCTTTAAGGTTTAGTCCTTGCTTTTCATTGCTATTTGCCTTGTTACTCGTTAGTCATGGAGGACAAGGGAGTTCAGTTTCCACCGCCTCAGGATTCGGTTGAGGTCGAAGCTTCTACTGCTGCTGATGCTAATGTTGTTGAGAAAGGTCACGAGATGGTTAATGCCACCGATGTTGGCAATCCTTTTGAATCTGGAATCGCACATTCGTCTTCGGATTTTACAGCTCGAGCTTTGCCTTCGTTCAATTCCTTGAATGCGCTTGTTAACGAAAACATTCGAAAAAACTTTCCTCCTCTTACTAAACTGCCTGATTTGAAAAAGAGCAAAATAATTTATGATGGTAGAACTTGTGTTCGCGATTTTATTACACAAGTTGAAGAATATTTTCTTTATAGAAATTACAACGAAAATTTGCTGGTTGGTTCTTTTACAGATTTGCTTGATGGTACTGCACTCAAATGGTTTAGATCTGTTCGAATTCGTATTTCTTCCTGGCATGAGCTTAAGCTTGCGCTTTTGAAACGCTTTGATACACCTAATTTTGATCACTTTTTAGAAAATGAGCTCCGCACAAGGAAACAGAAACAGTCTGAGTCGCTTCCTGATTTCATTACGGAAATTTATGACATGGCTAGTCGTCTTTCAGTACCTTTATTTGACTACACTTTAGTTAACGTGATACAACAAAATATGTTACCGATTTACACACCCTTTTTGTTTCGAAGACAAATAGATTCAATCGAACAATTTCTAGAACTTGCAAAAGATTTAGAAGTTGTTGTCAATAGAAAACCTTTTAAAGAATCCCTTAAACCTTCTGTTAAATCTAATGCCGTTTCTAATGATTTAGTTTGTTTAAAATGCAAAAAACCTGGACATTTATATAGAAATTGCAAGTCTATCCCAGGTGTTGTTTGTTTTAAGTGTCATAAAGCTGGGGTCACTTCTAAGACTTGTGACGTTTGTAATTTGGATACTAAAAACTCGCAAGAGTCAAAAAACTGATTAGGCAGCATCGAGCCCACGTTTTTGATAAAACTTCGAGCGTCTCGATGTGTGAAAAAATTGTTAGAGGTCACAAGCCTGATGATGTTGCCCGTGACAAAGAATTTTCCAACTGGTTAGATTATTTAAAAACCTTTTTTAATATTTATCGTTCGGCTCCTATTCTATTTACAAAACAGAATGATGCTAGACCATTTTTAACTTTTTTTGTTGGTAATCAAATTTTTTCAGGTTTGTTGGACAGTGGTTCCGATAAATGCATTTTAGGCTCAAATACACATGAACGATTTTTACAGTTGGGTTATAAAATTAGACCTATTAGTGGCGCTGCTTGCACTGCGGATGGCTCCGCCCGGAGAATTATTGGTGCCATGGATTTGCCAGTAACTTGTGATAATATAACTAAATCCGTAGAGTTTTTAATTATTCCTTCTTTTGATCCATTAATTATTTTAGGTTTTGACTTTTGGATTAAATTTCATTTAGCTGAAGAATTGTGGAAGAACATTATACTTGTTCCAGAAAATAATAAACAAGTTTGTTCAATTACCTCTATTTCTGAACTCTCTCCTTCTGAGAAACAAAAATTAGATAATATTATTGCTTTGTTTGAAGATATTTCTTATGAGAAAAGAGGTTTAGGTCTTACTCATTTGGTTGAACATAAAATTAACGTTACTAGTGAACCTTTTAAACAGAGATATTGGCCTCTGAGTCCTGCTAAACAAAAGGAACTTTTTGATGAAGTAGAAGTTTTATTAGGAGAAGGTATTATTCAACCCTCTAAGTCTCCTTGGTGTTCACCCGTATTGGCGGTAGAAAAGAAAGATGGAGGTACTAGATTGTGTTTAGATTCAAGACGTTTAAATTCTGTTACTATTAAAGATTCTTATCCCCTTCCTTATACTTCTAGAATATTAGATAACCTTAGAGGTGCTAGATATATTAGTACTATAGATCTTTCTAAAGCATTTTTGCAAATTGCACTTGAAAAATCCTCCCGCGAAAAAAACTGCTTTTGTAGTACCTGGAAAAGGTCTGTACGAATTTGTTCGCATGCCATTTGGTCTCACAAATGCACCAGCTGAGTTGCAGAGACTAGTAGATAAACTTTTTGGTCCAGAGTATGATAATTCTGTATTCTGTTATTTAGATGACTTAATTTGTATTAATTCTGATTTTAATAGCCATATAGCACAGTTGCATAAAATTCATAGTATATTAAAAGAGGCAGGTTTAACTGTAAATTTAAAAAAGTGTAATTTTTGCAAGGACAGACTTCGCTATCTTGGTTTCATTGTTGACAGTAATGGTTTACATACTGATCCTTCTAAATTAGAGACAATAGAAAATTTTCCACGCCCAGAAACGGTAAAACAACTTCGCAGTTTCCTTGGTTTATGCTCTTATTATCGTAGATTCATTTGTAAATTTGCTGATATTGCTTCTCCTTTAACTAAATTGACAACAGGTAGTAAAAATTCTAAAAAGTCACTTATTTGGAATGACGAAGCTGAAAATGCATTTCAAGAATTAAAACATTCTTTAATAACTTCTCCTGTTTTGCAATGTCCTAATTTTGAAAAACCTTTCTTTTTGCATTGTGATGCCAGCTCTGTGGGCATAGGTAGTGTTTTGAGTCAAGAAGATGATAATGGAGATCAACATCCCATTGCTTTTTATTCTAGATCGCTTAATAAATGTGAAAGAAATTATAGTACCACAGAACGCGAATTATTAGCTATTTTAGATTCCATAGAACATTTTAGACCTTATATTGAAGGAATGAAGTTTACTGTTATTACTGACCACGCTTGTTTGAAATGGCTCCTAGGTCTCAATAATCCTAGTGGACGCTTAGCTCGTTGGGCTGCTAGAATTTCTCAATTTACTTTTGATATTATTCATAAAAAAGGTTCATTACATTTAGTTCCAGATGCTTTATCTCGTATAGAAGTCACTGCTATAACCACTCAGGATAATTTAGTCTCCCCTGATGAGGAAATTATTGATCCTTGGTATAGAAAAATATTTATTCAATGTCAGAAATCTCCTAGAAAGTATAAGAATTTTAGAGTCGAAAATAACACTTTGTATAAATATTGTAAAAATAAATTTAACCCTCATAGTCTTTTAGACTGGAAGATAGTTATTCCTAAAGAGAATATCTTAGATACTATTAGGTCAAATCATGATGATGTAAATTCAGGTCATTTAGGTATTCATAAAACTTTAAAGAAATTAAAACAACATTATTTTTGGAAAGGTATGTTTAATGATGTTCACCAATACATTTTGTCTTGTGATACTTGTAAAGCTTACAAACATACTACTTCTCCTCCTTTTGGTACGATGATTAATCCTAAAAAGGTTGATCGCCCCATGCTTATGCTTTCGGTAGATATAATAGGTATTTTACCTAAAACTTATTCTGGTCATAAATACATACTTTCAGTTGTAGATGTTTTTACTAAATATTGCTGGTTCTTTCCAATGATTAATGCAACTACTAGAGTAATTTGTAAACATTTTGAAAAAGAAATATTTCTTAAGTTTGGTTGTCCAAAAATAGTAGTTTGTGACAATGGAACTCAATTTACTTCAAAACATTTTGTAGAATTCTTGAAAGGTTTTAATATAACTAAAATATTTTATAACACATTGTATACGCCTCAAAACAATCCTGTTGAGAGATATAATAAAACAGTCGAAACTTGCATATCGTGTTTTGTTAAAGACGATCATAGGACTTGGTCAAGTTTTTTGCCCAATGTTCAATTAGCTTTAAATAATAGTGTAAATCTTGCTACAGAATTTACACCTAATTTTCTTATGTTTGGTAGGGAACTTGTTTTAGATGCTTCCTTACATCATTTTAGTAACTCTGTTGATAATTTATCTCAACTAGAGGTTTCAAATAGAAACTCTTATGCAGTTTCTCTTAATTCACTTAGTGATATTTTTGTTAAAGTTCAAGCTTATTTGTTAAAGGGGTATAAGCGAAATGCCGCTTATTATAATAAGGGTCGGAAAGTCATTTCTTTTGATGTGGGTGATGTTGTGTGGAGAAGAAGTTTTGTTCAATCCCATGCACCTGCTTATTTTTCGGCGAAGCTTGCACCTAAGTTTTTAAAGTGTGAAATAACAGAAAAAGTTTCTGATAACGTTTATGTTTTGAAAGATTTAAATAAGGGTTCCGTGGGTCGTTATCATGTAAAGGATATTATTAAATTTTAAAATTTTGGGGAATTCATAGGTTTGGTATTGGTATTGGTATTGAGTATTTTTGTGTGAGGATCCACTACTGTTAGAATGATGAATGAAAGGAAATAGTGGTCTGAAGGTTATTATTATGTTAGGCAACCTCATTACAAATTATTAGATTCCAATTCAATTCTTTCTAGAATAAACTTAGGTCATTTTGGTTAATTTAGAAATACCTACTCTTTACACTATACATTTTACACATCAAAGGATCTTATCTTGTTTGTTTTGTTTGTTTGTTGAGATTGTATGGGATCTTATATCTTTTCTTTCTTTCTTTTTTAAAGGTAATCCTTTACTTGTTTACCTTTTTTTTTGAAAAAGAAAGATCCTATATAACCTTACACTTTGGGTTTTTTATTACCTAAAAAGATTTAAAAAACTTAAATTTCATCTCAAGTTTTTTGTAATCTTCTTTTTTGGGTAGATTAATATCATTCTATTTCTCTCATAGTTTTAAATAGTTATTGATTTTAATTCTATTTTTTTTTACTGTTTGTTGACAGTGTTGTTTTTTGTCTAGATATTTCTTCGATACTAGACTTGGATTTGACTTTGTTAGTAACGCGTTCATACCGGATTTTGCTTTTGAGGTCATTCTGTAACTTTTGTTATAGAGCGTCCTACCTTGTTTTTGCGGTCATTCTGAAACTTTTGTTAAAGAATGTACTTTGTTTTTGGATCTTGGTGTAATTTTTGACCTCGATTTCATCTTGGCTTTCGCCTTTAGGTATTGTGATTTTCCCCTTCGGTAATCCAATATATTTTGTTTGTTTGTCTGTGCTTGGAAGGTTGGTAGAGTAGAGCCAATCACAGCTTACATTTGCCCTTTTGCCCTTGTGTTGGTCATTGTTGTGCCAGTCACAAGGTGGAATTTTGACTTTCGTCATACCTTTTTACTATTGTGCTCGGAAGTTCGGTGGTGTAGCGCCGATCACAATATGGTTTTTGTTTGTTACAGGTTATTGCTGTGACAATATTTTTGGATAGAGCCCTTCAACTCTATCCAACCTTTTTAGATAGAGCCCTTCAACTCTATCTAACCTCTTTGTTGGAAATCAATACTTTTGGATAGAGCCCTTCAACTCTATCCAACCTTTTTAGATAGAGCCCTTCAACTCTATCTAACCTTTTTGTTGGGAATCAATATTTTTAGATAGAGCCCTTCAACTCTGTCTGACTTTAGTGGTTCGGAATCTATACTTTTAGGTAGAGTCTTTCAACTCTATCTAGAATTTATGTTTAGGTATTGTTATTTTTAATTGGTTGTTGCTGAGATAGACAGAGGCTATGGTGCTTAACTGTACTCAAAGCTGAACTGTAGGTTAGTTGAGGATAGTCAGCGGCGATAGTGCCTACCTGCACTCCAGATTAGTTGGTAGAGATGTGTAGAGTTAGTCAGTGGCGATAGTGCTTAACTGAACTTAAGTGGTGTGGTTTAGTTTAGTAGGTTGGCTGAAGTTAGTCAGTGGCGATAGTGCTTAACTGAACTTAAGAGGTGTAGGATAGTTTAGTAAATTAGTGTAAAGTTAGTCAGTAGCCATAGCGCTTAACTGTACTCAAAGTTAGTGTTTAATGTTTAGTAGTTTTGTTCAAGATTTAATCAGCGGCTCCCGTGCTTAACTGAATTTAGATTTGTTTAGTGTTTAGTCTTGTTAGAGTTTTAGTCAGCGGCCCTCGGGTTTAACTGAATCTGGATTTGTTTGTTGTTTGGCTTTGTTGATCGGTTGTAGTACCGAAGTTTTAGTCAGTGGCCATGACGCCTAACTGTACTACGATAGTTTTTTTTTGTTATTGAATTTTTTGTTCACTTCGTTTTTCGTTGTTTCTTTCTAATAAAAGAAAGTTCCTTTCTTTTATTTTTTCGGGGAGGGATGTAATGTAACGAGTATTTTCTACTCGCTACATAGTGTCGACCTCTCTCGTCATTTTTTGGAAGTTTTCACGGTAATGCAGTACACACACTTTAGATATTTGATAGATTGGCTAGGATTTAGTAGAGTGATCGATAAAACCATAGACCATCAGTTTGACAGTTGGACCTTATTTCCCCGTCTGTCAGATTATTTTGACGTTTCCGGTTTGGGATATGTAATTTTCACTTTCCGACCGAAGTCACCAAGATGATGCACGAATAATATTCTATTCCGTGCCAATCATTAGATTGGAATATTTCAAGGGTCCACCCCTGGCTGGAATCACTTGGTAGTGATGTCAGCAGCCGTGCAACAGTAATATTTTGGGAAATCGTGAGTATTTTGCTGGTTGAATTTTTCCTCGCCATATGCTGACCATACACTTGGGGTCGTGTGTCTTAACCCTCGTCGATTTTCCATTGTTTCAGCACCTATATCGCCATCGCGTTTTGGTTGTGCTCATGGCACGAGCGATTGGCGTGCATTGTTTTCGTTAAGATCGGTGAGTAATTTAAAATTCCCGATTTACCACATCGTCGCCATTTTGCTCGACGTGTGAATTCCACTAACAAAGGAAATCGTTTTGTTTTCAGCCCCAAAGGCGTTCTTACTTATAGTTTGGATTTTCATCTTAAAATTTAACTTCATCATGGATGAGCTGATGCGCTTCACCTCGTGTCTCCAATCAGGTTTAATTTAAATAAGTTTTTCTCGAAGCCTGTGGTACGTTAACTTAAATTCTTTCTCGTAGTTTCCACTTAAAAACGTGCAATACTGACAACTTAATTATAATCTTTGGTTATAGAATTTAATGGTTATAAAACAACTTGCCCTTCAAAAGAAAGGGGCTTTCTAATATTGTGTTGTGCTCACCACTGCCTGCGATGGAAATAAATGAGCTATTATTAAAGAATTTGCAGCTTAATTTCAGAAATCTCCGACCTAGATTAGAAGTCCTGTCCTTTACCTATTAGCTATCCCGGATTACCTTTGTTTTAAATTACCTAGTGAGCTCTGGCGCCCGAATCTTATTCCTTTTAGTTATTTTTGTTTAATTTTGAGCTCCCTAACTTCTCAACTTTAGAATCACACCCATAGTTTGTTAGTTAGTTAAATAAATATAGACCCTTTTAATTCTTTTATTACAGTTTATACAAAGAGACTACGAGCCTCAACTGCAAGTTCGCTCGACCATCCGCTGCCCCCTAAACGACCACCACCGACCCAGAGCCTCTCACCAGCCGACACCCTCACCAACTCAACCCTTCAATTGGATAGAGGATCACAGGAAAAGGGGAATTAGGTTACCTTAGGCCTGAGCTTTGGCGTTCGGGAACTTCTCTTGTCCGGGGCCACACTAGGCACACCGGAGGTGGGACCGACCTCGTCAGTCCGGAGGTCGGTCGCACATCCGGTGCTAGGCTAACCGCAACCCGCCATCCCGCTCGGTTGCATGAGAAGAAGTGCCCGGCGGTCCAAGTCTATCCCACACGGTGGGTGCGTGCCCCACAATGTTGAATAGGCCCTGACCTCCCCGAGTTCATCGCAAGACTAACATCGCAGTCGAAGGAAGAACAAATACAAAATAAGTTGCAACATTTACCTCGTCTAGACTACTAATTATATGGCTATTTCAATATTCCCATTATAAAAGAAAATGTCTGGCTGCGGTAACGTTACCCCAGCAGGAAATGTTTTTGTGGAATAACTCAAAATCTATATGTGCAACAAATTTAAAAATGTGCGCAACAATTACAGAATCTGGACAACTAATTGCCTGTAACATTTAAATTACTATTTTCGACATTATTTTGCTGGGGTAACGCACACAGCAGTGACCTATTCCTCTTAATTAATCTTAATTTAAAGATTAAACATATTTCACCCGTAGGGCATACAAAATAAAATTTACAATAAATAAAGAACTGAATTATAAAATAAATATTTAATTACTAAAGGCACTTCGATTCAAGTACATAATAGTCAGTCATAAACATTGATAGCTCAGTAAAATAAATTAATCATAAAATGTCACAAGAATTAAAATGTCAAGTAGTGTCATTCAAAGTAATCTAGATTATTATAACACACATTAATTTTATTTACGTATATAAGTATGTCATGTAGTTGCCACTGTGGCATGCTAAGCACATTTTGATTGCCATTGATTGACATTTTGGTTTGTCATGTATTGATGTATACATGACTGTAGCCAGTCATATTTTATTTATTTTATTTTTTAATTTATTTATTTTACCTTTTGACCTCCAGGTTGAATCGTTAATTAAAATGAAAACTGAAACCTATAAGTTACAGTAAAAGACATTGCATAATTTGCATAGTCCTACCACCAGTAGGAACATAAGCATGAATTGGAGTTGATGGCTCACTGGAGCCACTCTCTTCTCATTATTGATCACTACTAACTCATTTGCTATACAAATTAATTACTGTAATTATTATCAAAGTTAAGTTACTTGTACGTATCAATAGGGAATATTAACATAATATAGTGTTGATTTAAAGAAAATACAAAGCTTCCTTCAAAAATTGCTAAATTGCGTTCTATTTCTGAATGCAAACAAACGAATTACCAGTATATACTGAGATGCATAGCAATGTACTCACGGATAAATCAAAGCATTCCTTTAGCATGTCCCCATACACCTCGGTGTTGCCCATCCACATATACTCTTTCCACATGCTCTTGAGGCATACCAGCTCTTGGCAGCAGCTACATAATTGATGTTTCCATTGCCGAATGAACCTTAAATTCCCTGACTACGACTTGCAACGCCTAGCTTCATGACTGAACATTTAAAAAAAATATTCCTTTTTACATATCAAATCAAGTTTTTATCATGTACAATACCGCCGAAACTGTTAGAAATAGACAATGTGAGATAGATTCACTTATAAAACTTACATTTCAGCGTTTTCTTACTCAAGGTTTCTCATTGTTTATTTCAGTTACAGTTTAAATCAAATGAGATCAACCAATTTCTAACATAAATTGCCCATTATTATCACTACGTAGTACGCAATACAAATACAGGAAACCAAACGATTGAACGAGGAAAAGTAAAGTATTTGTGATTTTAGATCTTAACAATAAGGTTTACAGTCAGCAAAATATTTTTGTTTTTGTCAAGATTCACAACAATCCTTGTCACTTTTGTCAGTCATGTAAACGTCAAACGTCAAGTCAAACCACTGACAAATAAATATTGTCAGTGTACAGAGTTTGGTGTTACAGGTGTCCGTTAATGGATAAACTTGAAATGGCTTATAGTAGAACTTATGGCCATTCATTTTTTTTTCGTAATTTATTTTTCCTATGTTTTTCTGAATGGCAATAAGTTCTACTTTAAGCCATTTCAAGGTTATCCATTAATTACCGGACAGCCTATAAATAGTGTAAAGCCCTTATTACACTTGGACTAAATTCAGTCGCTACTGAATTCAGTTACTACTTACTGAGTGCGATTACACTTTACTGAATTCAGTAGCGACTGAATTAAGTAAACTTAATTTAGTAAAGTGTAATAAGAGCTTTATCCGGTCACTCGAAAGGAAAAAGTAAGCAAAACTTGCTTTACAAAGTATTTGTCTATGTACCTATAGTTGAGCATAAAGTGAAGGAATTAGTGACCCGCGAAATAAAAATATTTTTACGTTATTTGCCATTTTTGGTGTGTTTAAAAATGTATTACAATTTGATGTATAGTTGAATTAAAAATTACCTGTCACGCTGGGGACACGCATGTCTTTGCGCGTTTTTGTGGGTTGTTTCGCATTTTAGAAAGCACACGTCTCATTTCATAGATGTCTCAACGTCCTACGAATCCGCCTTTTGAGTTCTGACGAGCTCTTCATTTCATTTCAAAGATAAAAATCCAAAAGGGGGGAGGGGTAAGGGTCTGTCTGACTAAAATGACGATATCTCAAGTTATGGATGGGAGAGCAGCTGCATGAAAGCGATGTCGTTGGAATCATTATGAAATAAGCTAACAGATTATAAATTAATTTGTATAGTTTTATCTTATAACATTTTATTTATTTTAATTTCCTAGGTACGCAACATACGCGCTGAGACGTGGAGTTGCGGATAAAAGCCCGTGAGACTACTATTTTTTTAATTTCAAATCAATATGACTTGGTAAAGGTTGCGGGGATCCGCAGGATGCGAGTCGCACGGGACCGGTCAATGTGGCGACACTTGGGGGAGGCCTAATTTCAGCAGTGGACATCTTTCGGCTGAAATGATGATGATAATGATGAAATAAAAAAAATAAACAATTATTTCAATAAGTTTTATTTTATTTACATAATATTATTATAAAAATATACAACGGAGACCTGACACAGTCAGGCGGGGTAGCGGCAGACCGAGGAGAAAATGGCGGGACACCTTGAGGCACAACATCAGGAGACATTAAGAGAATGGGAGGAGAACTTTGCCCAGGAGTGGGACAGTAACGACTAGCAAAAAAATAATGAAAATAACACAGCTCCCCATACATTTTTTCACCCCACAAGCTTTACAAAACCATGCCTAGGCGACCCGAGCGCCGGACAAAAAAATAGGGTAACTTGCTACGTCATTTCCAGAAACACTAAGTCAAGAAGCTTAAATTATTAACGTGTATTATAGTTTGGTCCATACGCTTATCACAGTCTTCCAGCTGTTACAAGTGTTTAGTTTAGGAGAAATCGAACTACAAACAAGGAACATACTTGGAAATAAGCCCAAAAAAGATCCTCTCAAACTTTGCTCACAGGGCAAGTTCTGTAGTGCTATTCTGTTACAATGTCCCTCGGCGAACACCTAGGTGAAGTAAGCTGTCATCTGTCCCAATGCTAGGGATTTACAAAGCACTACAATCGGATGACAGCTCACTTCACCTAGGTGTTCACCGAGGGAGATTGTAACAGAATAGCACTGCTATTGAATTTATTTAAAATACAAATTAACATTCTACAATTAGATGACATTTACTAACCGTTAAGCACAATAAAAAGGATGCTGCCATATTATAAAAACAATGAACAAATCAACAATTTAGTACTTACAGTCCGCAAGGCGTAAGCTGAGCTTTGCCTCTGTGTGAGTGATCGCCGAGTAAAAGCAGTATAAACCGGTTTAAACCAAACAAGGGACGCGCCGCGCTCTAGGCCGACGTCACACCTACACTATCTATGTACACTCATACAAATGCAAAGGTCAGCTTACGCCTCGCGGATTACTAAGGTCATGCTAAAAAACGTATGGATACATCCAGTAGTGTCATATCTGAACATGAAATATAAAACAAAATTAGAAAAGGAAAATGAAGCATTGCATTGGACGAAAATCGTGTGGACACAAAAAGATAAAGCTGCAAAATAAGGCATTAGAGACGCCACCATTTCCATCGCATCTGAAGAAGATCCACTAGATCACGCTACACCATCATTATTTATATGAATTTGTAAAAAATATGTCATCAACTGCCTAACCTTTTCTCAACTATATTGGGGTCCGTTTCCAGTCTAACCGGATGCAGCTGAATACCAGTGTTTTACATGGAGCGACTGCCTACCGAACCTCCACAACCCAGTTACTGGGTAACACGATACCTCTTAATAAGATTGGTTGTCAGACTTTCTGGCTTCTGACTACGACTATCGTCAATTTTGTAAAAATATGTAAAAGGAAAAGCAAATAATAATCAAGTAATAGAGTGGAACACAGGGTACAAATTGTAGATAGACAACAACAAAATCCGCTGTCAACGAAACGAACAAAGGTGTGGTATAAACAATATAATAGGGTATTTTACTCTATACGAGAAAAAATCTATAAACATGTTATTGAGACAGTTTAGCCTAAACTGTCTCAATAACATGTTCTTAACATGTTCATAAAATAATAAAACAATTTTTTAAATTCTATTCAAAGTTTTCAGTATTTTTAATCTGTTATAAAACACCGTGAAATAGTAGCGGCCATGTCATTACGCCGTACGGCTGTGTAAACAAAAAATTGTCAACTGTCAGTCAACCGATTGGCGTAATATAGGCTTTGTACTTTTATTATTTTCGTAACCAACGTAATTTTGTCATTATTACACCTATTACAAAATATGCTTTTAATTATTTTTAAATGATATACAATTATCATATTTAATATGAGCTCATTTGATACAAAACGAACTGACGTCATTTACGCTGAGCGATATGGCGTCCAGTAAGAGGCGTTTTCGTCAAACTACGCGCGAAATTTGAAAATTGAAAATTTAGATGCATTTTTATGGCACTTATCGATTGAATAAAAATGTTGTGTTTTTTTTGGTGGCATATTAGCACTACAGAATTTCATTGATACACTTTTCAAAAATGGGTGTAATACCCTATTACAATACAATAAATATAGATAATAAAAATAAATATATATTTACTAGCTGACACGGCAAACGTTGCTTTGCCATATAAATAAAAAGAAAATAGCCTACGAACTATTCTCAGACCTACAAAATATACTAAAAAAATTCATTAACATCGGTCAAGCCGTTTCGGAGTTCGATAACAAACACACTAGATTTCTCTATCTTTTATATTTATACAATTCTTGTGCGTATGTATATGACTGAACTCCTCCTAAACGGCTGGACCAATTTTTATGAAATTTTTAGCGAGGGTTCCAATGGATTTGAGGATGGTTTAGATTCACAATTGGACCCGGTAGGTGGCGCTGCAGTCGAGTTGTAGGACATTTTAAGGGCATGACAACGTCTGCCGGGCCCGCTAGTTTTACATAAATCAAAAAAACTATGAATGGATTTGGACGAAGCAAGGGTTCATACATACAGTTTTCCTGCAACCCACACAGAAGGTTCTCACCGGTTTCTTACAGTTAGAACACGCCCGCCGCTTCCGTTGGTGAGCACCCATAGGAAGCTCATCCAAACGATGGGACACGTCTACCTGACTCAGTACGGGTGCAGGAGGGAAAGAAGGAGAACAGTGCTTTGAAAGAAGTGTCTTTATTAGACTAACGCGGAAATTTCTATGAGACAGAGTATGATTATGACGATGGATAATAAAAGAGTTTAAAACCGAAATATTCAGCAATCGCTTGAACAGTTTCTTATACCAGACCTTCATTCGTTTCCGCTCGACCGGATACATCGCAAGAAGCTGGTCTTTCTTATCCACCCCACCCATCATGATATTGTATTCAGATATAAGGATGGGTTTGGTGGATCCTCTGACAGTTTGTAGACCGTTGCCATGGTATGTAGAGATCATAGATACTTTGTTATGGTCTCTCCACACCATCACATCGACGTCGCCCGAGGTAAGACCAGCAATTTGACCCTTGACCATGTTTTCCTTGGTGAGACTGTGCAGGGCTTGAGGAACAAATTTGCGATCGGTTCGCAGTGTACCTGCACAGTCAAAACCCAAGGATTTGAGTCGTCGAGCGAGACACGGCGAATTATAGAAGCTGTCCATCCACAAGGTATACCCTTTATGTTCTAGGCCTTGAGTCAGTCGCAACACAATTGATGATATAGATTCCTCTACTGGATCTTCCACTTCCTGCGATGGAGATTTCTTCTTGTTAGTGTGAACCTCAAACCGCCACAAGTAACCGGTCTGAGCTTCACAAATTTCATAAGTTTTAAGTTTATTTTCAGCTTTATTTGATGTAAGCTGGCTCGATTCGAGCCAGCCTTTCCACATTAAAAGACTTTCGTCTAACGCAATGTTTGGCTTAAGAGTATACATAGACTGGAATTTCATGTTCAAATGTGACAATACTGGTTGTATTTTATATAACCTAGCTTCGGAGACATCCAGTTTTAGCTCACACATTCTATGGTTGTCAGCAAAATGCAAACATTTGTTTAACAAAGTAAATCGGTCTATAGACATGTGTGCGCTAAATCCTGGCGTATAAAATATGTCAAGACTAGCAGTCCAATATTCCTCTATACGAGATTTGACAACTATCCCCATCGCCAGAATTATGCCAAAATAGACATAAAGTTCCTCGACCGTGGTGTCTGTCCAACGGTTGATGCGGCTTTTGGGACGGAGAAGGTTCTCAGCGTGCATTTGGGCTGCTACCTGTTGAGCATACTTATTGGTCTCTGACGCAATGTGCTCCATGAATTGACGATCCCATATTTCAATAAAAATGTCGTACGGGTCGTCACGTGGAGTAGTAGGACCAACATTGTTTTGGGAAAAGATTTCTCTCCTCGATTCAGGGTGAATTGGAGGGTCTGGAAAGTCTTTCCATTCAAAATCAGTACAGCTTGTCGTTGGAGGGACACTGGAAGGCATCGGTACTGCGACATCTGTGGATGCATCGCCAATATATTCTTCCAGATCCTGATCCAAGGGAGTTTCCATAGTGGTCCGAAACACCCTTGGAATCGTCGGATAGGCCCTGTCCTCGTCATCGCTTTCGTCAGAGCCTGGATCGCTTCCTGTAACAAATATTAGATCGGTTCCAATCTAGAAATTCGCCATAGCCCCAAAACATACTTAAAGGCTCTCCCACGCAGGCGCGTTATTATCGGTGGATAATACTGGATGCGTTTTTGCGATAATGCGTCCCGATTTCTTGCACACACCACAGGCCACGGCTGCGTTTTAATCGTTCGATAATTATATTTCGTATTCGTGTTTTTGGCAGGTTTTTCGCTAATGTCGAGCAGAGTTGCCATTTTTGTGATGGTCACACTGTACGGTAGCTACTGATAGTGATAAAAATTCTTTGTCTGATGAAAAATCAATATCCATATTAAAGATTTCTAGAACATTCGGTAACCGTTAGTAAAATCAAATTTCGTCCTTGACGTACTAAGGATTTCGCAGCTGTGTGTAAACAAATAATTGAAAACAAATATCGCAATAACGCAACCGATATTCATCATATGCCTAGTCTTTTCTTAACTATATTGGGGTCGGCTTTCAGTCTAACCGGATGCAGCTGAATACCTGGTTTTACAAGGAGCAACTGCCTATCAGACTTCCACGATTTCCCTTGCTAAGACTGGTTGTCAGACTTTCTGGCTTCTGACTACCCATAACGACTGCCAAAGATCTACAAATGACAGCCGGGACCAACGGCTTTACGTGCTTTACGAGGCACGGAGGAAAATCGGTATGAAAAGGATGGTCATCCATCCCAAGACCAACCGCAGCAAGCGTAGCTTAACCTTTGACCGATCTGTACGGCTTTAACTTAGCCACGAGCTCCTCAACCTCCTTACGCAACCGATATTATCGGCCGATAATAACGCATGGGGTCCGTGTGGTATAGGACGTAAAGAATAGCACCATCCCATATCTTCCCGTGGGTGTCGTAAGAGGCGACTAAGAGACTCACCAGAGAATGGGCAGCAGCGTTCTCTGTGCCTTTGTAACAACCACACTGCGATCGCCAACCCGCCTGCCAAGCGTGGCGATTATGGCAAAACCCCCCATTTTGGGAGCGGCCTATGTCCAACAGTGGACGTCTTTCGGCTGAAATGATGATGATGATGTAGGGGAGAGCCTTAGGGTGTTACTACACCAATCTATCGATCGTGGATCGATGCCATCAATCGGCATCGATCGACAATCGATAGATTGGTGTGGTAGCTTTGGCTGATCGCTGGATACCGTTCCACTAACTAATCGATCGATTGCCGGTCGATGGCATCGGTCGACGTCGACTAATAAATTTTACCATCGATCTATGCCGTCGATCGACGATCGATCGATTGGTCTGGTAGAAACTATCGATCGACGTCGACTAATCCATTCTACCATCGATCGATGCCGTCGATCGACGATCGATCGATTGGTCTGGTAACACCCTTAAATCAGCAGGTACTTACCATAATTGAGGTTCGACGAAACTTTTGTGTCTTTCTGGCTCTGATGAGGACGAGGAGTAGAAGATGACGATGTTGACGGTAGTGCGACCTGTGACGATGGCGGCGGCTGTGTAACTTTAGAAGGTGGCGGTGGTGCGTTTGATGGTGGTGGTGGTCTAGATGGACATTTTGTACCAAAAGTTAAAACTGCCTTGGTACTAGCTATGGGTGCCCAATCACAGATATAGATAGATAACGCAAGAGCAACTACTTCGCGTGCCTAGTTTCGTGCCTAGCTTACGTACAAAAATCGTAAGTAAAAAAATAAAGTAAACGTTTCCTTCCATCGGTAAGTCATTTAGTGATTAATATTATGCGTAATTAATTTAAAAAACAATTATCTTTAATCTAATACCCTCAGTAATACCTGGTAATACCAAATTTGAGAAAAACAAAACATTGTGACGTCATAATAGGTAGTCAAGAAATGGCACGCTTGGTTTTCATACAGATCGTGATACTTGCGTTATCTATATCTGTGGTGCCAATTCTGTTGTGCACGAGCTACAGTTTGACTTTTAATTCTATTCAGTAACATGACAGTAGAAGGGATACCAGAAATTGAGAAAAAAATAGTAGTAAGGTGGTGTAAGAATGATCGAAATTGAATGAACTTAAATAATGTAAAGTTACATACACTATTAAATATCTATACACACGCATCAGACCCATCTATATCTTTACTCTATTTAAATGACAAAAGTAAAAAAAAGTAATATAAAATGATTTTTATTTTGTTTCTATAAGAAGAAAAAGAAAGGAAATTACTTTTATTAACAATTATTAATTGTTCTTATATTCAACATCCCATCTTACATACGAACATTTAAAGTTTTATTTAAATTAAACCATTCTTATCATTCGTTCTTTACGCGAAATAGTTCACTATCCCAACACTATTAGTTTTAGTATGGTATCATTATTATTTTTTGAACTGTCAAGTTACTAAATAGAATTAAAAATCGAAGTATAGTATAGATTTATTTTAAGCTATTCATACCTCTTTCTCTCCAATAAAACAAGAAAGAGACGGATATTAATAAGAGCTGTCAATTTAAGTTGATCTAAAATTTTCATACGATTATAGTTGTCATGTCAGAACGTGTTGATTAAAAACACGGCGAACTTCAAGAAAAAACTAATTCGTCATCTCTAACTTAATTCTTATTTGTCGCCGTCCTTTTCTTCAGCTGCCTGGCAGTAAGAGATGCCAATTGTCTAATTTTAGTTTAGTTTGTGAACAAGGAATTCGGTGCCATTACTGATTAATATCACAAGTAGTACTAGGCATCTAGTTAAGGGGCTTACGAGAGCCAACTAGCGCCACCCATCATTTTATTTCTATAACTCCTAAATGAGATCAAAATTCAAAAATCTAAAACAGTACTTAACTAGTAAATTACCTGAAGTATTTCTCGAGTGACTTTTCATTATTTTGTAGGTATTTCTTAAAAAGAACCATTACCTAACGCCAAAAGTGACCACTTTTAGCGTTCAGCAACGATTCTTTTGATTTATAAAATACAAAACAATGGAAAGTCACTCGAGAAATACTTCAGGTAATTTACTAGTTAAGTACTGTTTTAGATTTTTGAATTTTGATCTCATTTAGGAGTTATAGAAATAAAATGATGGGTGGCGCTAGTTGGCTCTCGTAAGCCCCTTAATGGAAACTTCTAGATTATTAAAAATACTTTGAATATCATAGATTAGAATGATTTATGATATGACATTAGAACTGACGGCTCCGCCTTCGTCAGAGAGACACGTAGTATTGTTAGTTTGTCTGATTAGAGTGAATAATAGGGTATTTTACAAAAAAAAACTAACTAGTCTGTCAGTTAGATTATCGAAAAAATTTTGGATACGTATTTTTTGTTTTATTAAATCAATAAAAACTGACGAAGATAAAACGCATCAAAGATCATGAGTGGAGGTTTGTGACGTCACTTCGCCAGTAAAAATGTACTAGAACATAGTGATGTCACACGAGTTTTCGACGCACTGTATCATCTTCATTTTTTGTTTATATGAAAAAAGACAAAACACATCCAATATTTTTTGGAAATCTATCTGACGGACTAATTAGATTTTTTTGGTAAAATACCCTATTATAAAGTACTAGCTTTTGCCCGCGACTTCGTCCGCGTGAATGTCGGTTATCGCGAATGCAGACGAAGTGACGGATTAAAAAGCCTATGTCCTTCCCCAGGACTGAAGCTGTCTTCATACCAAATTTCATTAAAATCGGTTCAGCCGTTTCACCGTGAAAGCGTAACAGACAGAGTTACTTTCACATTATTTTATAATATTAGTATGGATTCCTTCATTAAATCATAATAGTTAGTTCCGGTTCCTATAGTACTTACGGTTTCGTCCTGCGCATCCTCTTTGGACGCAGGGCTGTCTCCAGACCCTGTTCCTCCGGCCAGGCCGCAATATCGCCGGTGATAAGTCTAAAATTCAAAACATTTGATTTGTAGGTAATACTCAAAATGATTTTGACGAAGTTTTTATCCAACACCGTCCGCAAATTCGTGGCCATACGCCCGAGTGACCAAATTAATGACAGCAACGCTTGCCCCACGCTGCCTACCGCCTTTCCTATATACCAACAACTTGCTTATTTGATGAAAACATGACTTTTATGGATCATTTAAACTAGAAGAGCTGATGATTTTAATTATTATTATTGTCGAAATACATATTCTTTACTGTCACGACTACTGAGCTGAAAATTGCAAAAAACTTTTTCGAAAAAAGAGAACAGCCTTCGAAAACAAAAACTAAAAAGTGATAAATAACTTAAGCACACACATGACTTTAGTTTCGGAAGTAAGTTTAGTTAAGAAGAAGGCGGTTCTCTTTTAAAAAAAAAAAATATTTTACACTTTTTAGTGCCACCCAAAACAATTAAGGAACGGCAACACAGTAAAAACAGAGATTGAAAGTCTTCCAAAGATGGAAAGATGGAAGAAACGAAAACGTCTTCTCGGTTTTTGTTGGTTTTTTCAAAAAGCGTTGAATTAATTTCTGTTTGTTGTATACTAAAACCGCATCAAAATCGGTTCAGCCAACCGGGAGATAATCGCGGACAAACATACATACAAACATACGGGTCGAACTGAGAACCTCCTTTTTTTGAAATCGATTAAAAAAACGTAAGAATATTTGAATTTCGCGGTTCACACATTGCTGACACTTACTAATGGCAAAGTAATAATAATAATGACTTACTGGTCATCGAGAGGTTCCACCTTCACGACCGTCGTCTCAACCTCAGGCTCGACTATTATGACCAGCGTCTCAACCTCATTTTCTGCCCTGGAAACATAAAAGCAATATTTCCTCTTGTGGTCTTGATTTAGGATCGGTTTCTTAACCTCGCCCCCTATTACAAGTCAAATAATGTATTTCAACAAGACCATTAAAAGGCACTTTTAAACGTTATTTAGATGAAA
Organism: Charanyca ferruginea; assembly: GCA_947361185.1. Lineage (NCBI taxonomy): Eukaryota > Metazoa > Arthropoda > Insecta > Lepidoptera > Noctuidae > Charanyca > Charanyca ferruginea. Next base: position 9,063,409 of record OX376080.1, on the reverse strand, counting down.
AATGTATTGAGTATTTATATTTTTTAATAATAATAATAAAGTTTATTGTTTACTAAGACTAGATGGCAAGTTAAAAATAGGATAATGATTGTCTTACATCTATACTGCATTTATAATAGCATTAGAAAAAAGAGGCTCATAGAAGCATGAATGCAAAATATTTTATTTCAAAGATAAGTTAAGACAATTTTGATAATTAGACCTAAGATAGTACTGAATATGGACATATAATAATATAAACAGAATAAAAGTCTTTTAAAGATTAGGTCACATTTTAAACTTGGTAGAATTACAGTAAAACGAATAACGGTCTGGGTATTGTTCTGTTAGGTTTTTAGCATTGACACTGTAATTTTAAATTGGAATTAAATATACAACTAAATGAAAGCCTCATAATTTTAGAAGATATCAATTATAAAATGGTTACAAATACGCGCGATAGCTACTGTAAAAATAGATTATAATAAATTTGGTGTCTTTCGTAACTTTAACATGTTCATTGTACTTTTGTTACAAAGTATGCATTAAAAAGAACCTTGTTTAACTTCTGTGTAATGCTATTGTAAATGGAGTATAGTTATACCCTGTCCATTGGGTTACTGGTTTTTTGACAGCTGCCTTATAATGTAATTATTCCCGATTACCTTAAGTTAACTTTAAAATGTGTTATAAAATAAATATATAAACTGCCTAATCTTGTTGGATTATCTTATTTATGACCTCTTACAGACATTATAATACAGGTATGCGTATCAGTTTTTACAAAAAATATAAATATTGTTCACTAGTTGCAGCTGTCAAAAAACAATTAAACCAGTGGACAGAGTGTAGTGGGAGGATTACTGCTCTCCTAGATAGGCTACAGGGTAGCCTGTGTTTAGAAGACTAAACAGTTCCGAACCCCTGTCCCTGTCGTAGTGGGTGAATTACAAAAGCACGTGTAAATATTTTTTGTACAAACAATAAATAAAAACAAAGATCTAGGAGTGTACGAGTAAGTGTGTGTGATGTGTGGTAGTGTTAGTATTTAGTGTGGTGTGTATCCATATTTCTGTTTGTATACAAGACTTGAACTTGGCTTGACACGCTGCCGTTTGTCTACATCTAGTTGCCTCTTCCTAAAGATAGTTTCGTACGGAGAAGAATTGGCCAAAAACTCCATAGTTACTCTTTAAAAAAATAAAGTTTTGCAATAATTTACATTTAGTAAGGGACTGTCTAAAATTTAGACAGTCAGAATAATTTTAATATCAGCAGCTTAACTCGTATTTAGACTCTTATTCATACATATTCGTTACCGTCGCGTGTAAGTTTTATATTAGGTACCATACAACCGGGTACTGTCATGAAAATGGCCCTAAAACTATAATAATCACTTACTGGTAATCGAGAGGCTCCACCTTCACGACCACCGTCTCATCCTCATTTTCTGCCCTGAAAACATAAGAGCAATACTTTTACAATTTGCTTTTTTACTATTGTAGTCTTCGAGTTGTGATCGGTAATATATAAGTCAGGATTAAAGCCCCCTATTATAAGTCAGGATTAAATTCTTTGATTATACGATCTATAAATGAAACCAAACCAATAGTTTCAAGGACAACGCATACCTTAACACCCTGTTTGTATTTAAACAATTATCATCATTAAAATCATTAACATAACCCTCCAAGTCACAGTAATATGCCTACCTAATATTTGAATTTTACCGGCCACATATTGCTGTCTAAAGACCAATAATTTTGGTAATAATAAAAAATGATTATTTTCTTCCACAAATAACACTTATTAACTACAACTTAATAAGTGTTATTTGTGTTATTTTCTAAATAACACTTATTAACTAGAACTTAATTAGTGTTATTTGTGGCCAGCAGTGGGCGTCTAAAAGTTGACATAATGGAACTAGAACTTAAAAACGGGAGAAAATAATTATTATAACCAATTAACAATGTTCATTTGTGGGAGACTGGTGCCTAAACTAAGCCGCGATAAGAGATAATCTCTGTAATTTACGTTAAGCATTATCTCTTATCGCTAGTGCTAGTGCTCAATTATAATCACTTACTGGTAATCGAGAGGCTCCTTCTTCACGTCCAGCGCCTCAAATTCATTTTCTGCCCTGGAAATATAAAAAAACCATACTTTTACAATTTGTGTAATTTCCTCTTGTTGTTTATTAGTGATCGGTTGCTTGTAACAAGTCGGCCCTTATTACAAGTCAAAGTCAAATGAATTATTTCAGTTAGACCATAAAAAGGCAACTTTGAACGTTATTTAGCAGAAAAAGTATTGAGTATTTAAAGCTTGAACTTGGCTTGACACGCCACCGCGTGCCCATCCAAAAGATAGTTTCGTATAGAGAAGAATGGGCATGAAACTCCCTACTTACTCTGTCACAGGATAAGATTTTTCGTTCAGCCAATATGGGTACAAGACATGGTGACTTAAATATATAATAAGCAACATATCCCCACATATTACAAAAATTATAATATACTAGCTTCTGCCCGCGGCTTCGCCCGCGTTTAAAGAACTGTTATCCATTACCGAGACAAAAAGTATGCTATGTGTTAATCCAAGAAATGGTCTACCTATGTGCCAATTTTCATGCAAATCTGTTTAACGGTTTACGCGTGATTGAGTAACAAACATCCAAACATCTTCACAAACTTTCACATTTATAATATTATAGTAGGATATTATATTATTATAGTAGGATTAGTAGGATTCCGCGAACACAAAGCCCTTCAGAAGAGGTAAGGGGCGTTTTTCGTAATGGTTCCGGCCGGCCGTTGTGATGGCGGAGACATGCTGTAACAATGAGCTATACAGTATTAACACTTACATATCCATGGCTATAGGTCTCTTGCAGCTTCGTTTAAACGCTTCCTCTCGTTTGACTGCATTCCGTTTCTCTTCCTCCTGCAGTATCTGAAGGACCGTAATCTCATTGACTCCGGTAGCCAGAGCTGTCCGATAGAGGAACCTCGACAGAAGAGTCAGGTCCAGGTTCCCATTCATCTTCTGTAACTCTTCATACTCTTGCTCCAAATAATGGTACACTTTTGCGATGAGTATTTTTGTTTGATCCTGAGGAATAACAGATTAAACTCAAATCGTACAGTTACGTATGAATGACAAATAAGCCAACGCTCCACCTGAAGTAAAGCGGTCGTATTTTAAAAATTAAATACATGTTTATATTCCTTAAGGGGGTGAAAAGGGTGAAATACTGTTCTATGGAAAGTCAAAACCGTTGAAGGAAAAATATGTGCACTGGACCGACATACACCATCTACTTATTTAATTAAACTTGAGGGGGGTAAAATAAGGAATAAAATGTTGTATAGAAGATCGAAACAACTAAAGGTATTTTAAATTTTTACAAGACTTCCTTTTATGATACAAGCGAGCTCTGAGTAAGGAGTTTTTGGAAATTCAACCTTTAAAGAGATGAAAGGGGAAGAGTTGTTTGAAAACACAGCATATACAGCATAAACTATTTTGTAATGTGCGTCACTATCTCGTGAATAAATGGTTTTTCTTTCTTTCTTTTTTTCTTTAAAAATCATATTTCTTGGATTATTTGACTTGAAACTTGGTACGAATGCGAACCTAAGTTATCTAAGTTCAAAGTTAATAATAATGATTGACGTTATTAGTTTTATTTATTACCACTCAAAGGGGGTGTTGAGCTTGTAGGGGAAGTACAAAATCTACATGGACGAATTCGCGGGCAAAGTGCATTAGTTGAAAATCATTGAAGTTGAACATACCTCTTTTATACCTTCTGCAGTGTGTGATACTTCCGTGTTGCAATTTGGACAAAATAGTCTGATTTCTTCACTCTCAATCGGGGATGACTCTAGACTCTGTAAAAAAGAAAATGTGAATCGTAATTATCAAACTTAATTCATGGCTCACACTCGGATGTGTAAAAGTTCCTCTGTCCTTTTTGAAGTGAAACTTGTATATAGACGGGGGTTTTATTATTTTTATTATAATTTTGTATTATTATTATTTTATCTGATTTTATGACATGTCGTAATTTAAATATTGAAATGATTTAGTCTAGCCACTGTGATATATTTTTTATTGTGTAATTATCCCATCTATTTATTTTGATTATAATTGAATTCTAACTTTTATAATTTATAATTTGTATGTGTTATGTGACAATGTTGTAATGAATTATTATTATTATATATTGTATATGGAACCAGTTTTCTGAAATAAATTAATTATTATTATTATTACGATTTTTCTGTCACGAAAAACCGTTACGGCGGCGTGGAGGGGGTAGACGCTTGTCTATTGAAGTTTCACTTCTACTACGTGTCCCAGCACACAGCCTTGGTTCCTGTTCTGTCTCCTGCTTGATTTGGAGGGAAGTGGAAAAAATGTTCTTCTTACTCCTCCGCTGTTCTTTTCTGATTAATTTCGTTGCTCAGACAGTTGAACCGTTTCTCTGGGTCTTGTCGAGCTTCATTGCTTCAGCTTTTTCTGGTAGTCACCGCTGTTGATTCTGGCTTACAACAGTTGCAGTAGCTTGGAAATTGTGTGGTGGGCTTGTCCCAAAAATACACACAGTACACACTCGCACATATAAACACTCACATACGTGTATATGACGCGATATAATTGATGAGCCTCGCATACTTTTAGAAGCTTATTTTCATATTTTATACTTACATTTATTTTTTTGTACCTAAAGTACGAATCCACATAATAGAAAAAGGTATAATACCTGATATCATTGTCAGATTATTATGTTTAGTTGATTATAACTTTATTTTCTCATAAAAATGCATCAGTTAATTTGTAATTTTGTTTAAGTAATAAAACAAAATTACAAATTAAATGATCCATTTCAATTCAACAATTCATCAACAGTATTCTTTCACTACATTTAGTTTGGTGAAATTACATATATCTCTGACTTTGTATTAGTATTTTGTCATATCACTAGATACTTTTAGTAAGATGACATAATAAATAAGAATATTCGACATAATATACCAGGATTTCGTGATATCCCTAGGGATTTAGTGAAATCCCTGATATCCTCATTTCGCTGCGACATATAAATACACACACATAATTCGTATTCGTGTTTGCCATCGACATGCTAAGGAGAAGAAGTAACAATTAAAAATGCGTAAGAATTTCTTCAATAAAAAACAACTAACCGCGACTTCGTAAGTAAAACTATACGCTGTAAAACGCGGTGGAGTTTAAAATGTTTATTGTTATTGCCAGGGCCTCAAGTCTACTATTACAATAGTGTCAGAATGGTCTATCATTGATTTCATAACTGTTGATTTTGACAAGTTTGGTAATCTACTAATATAATGGCGTCATTATGACTTTGCAATGGTCAACCAATGACACGCCATTGAAAGAAATGATATAGAATGGTCATCTAATCTCGTACAAAATGACAACTGAATGACTGACTTAGGCGGTAATCTGCTATTTTGACAGTTCCTTTGATCAGTGGCCTACCATTAGAACGTCATCGTGCAGTCATTGCTTTTAATTCGACCGACCAATGATCGACCATTATGAATTTAGCAGATTACGAACTTTTTGCAAAATGACAATGGGATCGTGTTGGAATGACGAAATTATAAAAATAGTAGACTTGGCCCCGTGGCCTTTCGGCTAAACGGAAGGCATGCCACCGCTTAGGTACTAAGTACTTATTTATCGTAGGTACTGACTTACTTGAAGTAAACGTGGTTTCATTCTTCTTTCTTTTACTGTATTTTGAGATGATGATCCAGGCATGTTCTCGGTGTCGGTTCTTTTTTCTTTTACTGTATTTTGAGATGATGTTCCAGGCATGTGTTGTGGTGCAGATGTGTATCCATGTTCTTGCCCCTGAAATATTTATTATTTAGGTAAAAATATGTAGGTAGGCTTATATGGTTAACAGTGGGGCACTATTTCTAGACTTCTGTAAGCGGATCACACGCAACACAGCGAAGATAATATGTATTTATAGCGGGCCTGGCAGACGTTGTCCTGCCCATAGGTCCTACAACTCGACTGCAGCGCCACCTACCGGGTCCAATTGTAAATCTAAACCATTCTCGAATCCAGTGGAACACACACAAAAAAAAAATATCAAAATCGGTACAGCCGTTTAGGAGGAGTTCACTTTAATACACACGCACAGAAGGTTTTTATACATAGGTATAGGTACTTAATGTAAGGATTTAATATCTTAACCGACCTCACACAGCTAAGATACGACGAAGTGCATCATTCTAACGGACGCCTGCTCAGTTCTTGCAATGAATCGCATACCAAAGTTACTATGGCTAGACGTAGTTGACAGCTCATCTGACGAAGATTGGGCCATTGGATTCGATATTCGTGTTGCATTTAGAAGTAAAAACCTTAAAGTCTGGATACAGGACCACATAAGAACCAGAAAACTAAAAGGTGGGCGCCACCAAACTATAACGTAAACATTATATACTCTATGGTAAACAGCTTTCATTATTGACATGTCTAGAGAGAGACATAAAGAGTTTGAGCGTTTAAAGGTCAAAAAAAGAATCAGCCAACTATTGGCTGATAGGCTCGTCCCGCCCGCTCAGTAGCGAAACTGTCATTGTATGGTAAGCACGCATTCAGTGGCTTATAAAAATGACGAATTGCGCTATAATAGTGTGCAGGAATTACAAAGGACGATTGAAAACAACTAAAAACGTTGTGTTTCGATGTGTTAAATTATTATCAAAAATGGATGATAATTCGTTCGAACATTCCGGAATTAAAAATCTGCTTCGGAAACGCTTTAAAAAAAAAGGAACTTATTGAAATACTGATTCTGTATGACGCAAATAATAATTTTGTACTGAAACCTTCGTCACATATTGAGGATGATGAAGATAAAGAGAATGAAGAGCAAAATAATTCACTATTCATGCCGGATATAAACAACTTTAAAGATATTAATGAAAAATCGAATTTACCTACTATAACAATGTCAAATGTATTTAATTATTTGGAAAGATTTGATGCAAGCATAGAAAAAGGGAAGAAAATGTATACAAATAATTTTTTGAGAATGACATGTTTTTTATGGAGAAGAACAAGCAAGAAACTCCACGGACACTCTTTTAAATCATGTTTTTACAAAATACTGGTTACATTGTTGTTGCATGTAATTGTGAAAATAATGCAGATAAAGCGCAATACAAAACATAAAAAAGAATCAAGATAAAAGCCAGTTAAGAGTTGACCAATCTCTACTGACATCGCTCGTTCACGAACATGTCGCGTAGATCAACACCATTCCGCTCAACCATTTTGAAGGGAGCCGAATGATCCAACGGACGCACCACCATCAGCGAGATATTTAAGTCAGCACTTTGATTATATACATGTCTAGATTGAGCAATGCAAACAACCGACGCGCAAAAAACGTCTCCAATTGCCGATTATGTGTGAGTACCGCTCATGTACTTATTGTAGACAAACTGTCAAAGTGTGCGTGTTTAGGGATGCCTACTCCATATTATTGACTTACCTTTCTTCCATTATTAGAATACCTAAGATGTAGGTTAAGCAAAATAGGTTAAATTAAGAATTGTTTTGTGGATTCGTTTTACTTAAAAAAACTTTTTGTTTGTTGTTTTGTATTGCCACCGACTTCCGAAACTAAAGTCATGTGTGTTCTGTGCTAAAGTTATATTTTATCACTTTTTAGTTTTTGAAGGTGGTTCTCTTTTTAGTAAAAAGCTTTTATTTTTACTTTTTAGTGCCTCCATAACACCTAAATCCATTAAGAAACGGCAACACAGTTAAAACAGAGATTGAAAGTCCTCCAAAGATGGAAGAAACGAAAGGGTCTCCCACGCATATTTTTTGTTTTTTGTTGATTTTTTCAAAAAGCGCTGAATATATAGGCAACTGGTAATTTCCAGGGTTCATGAAATGATACCAGTATAAAAACGTATGCCTCAGTAGCCTTTCTGTTTATGTTTTCATCGGGACCAGGTCATGAACCGATGTCAACAAGCCCGTCGTCTTTATGGGTCTTAATGTTCCAACCTTTTTGCTGTCGGATAGCCATTTAATCTGCAATTAGTGCGCAGATAAGGTTTTAATCAGATTGTTCTCTTTTGGATTTCAGTGTTTGAAAGGCATCTTCAGCAAGGCCCCCTACCATTTAGTCAAAGTTTTGGGATGTGAGAGGCATGTCTCAAATTTTCTCCTGACAAAGCTTTATGCAAGTGGTGACAAAAGATGCAGTGTTAAACAAAACTTCCGAAATTCCGGCGAGTACATAGCAGGCCGTTTACATTGTTTTTTTTTTATTTTTGACATTTGCGAGTATAAATTAGCGGTAAATAAATTTCCGTCCAGGACATTATATAGGGTGACTGGTAATTAGTGTACGATAATTAAACACGTGATTGTGTTCATGATAACAAACAACTTTCCCGAAGAAAATCTCTTTTATCACAATAACACAACAGCCGCATGAAATTTACGCGCGCGCACGCCTGTGACCTAAAGTGAACCCGTACAAAAAACATATTTTCTTCGGGAAAGTTGTTTGTTATCATGAACACAATCACGTGTTTAAGTATCGTACACTAATTACCAGTCACCCTATATACATCTTCATTGATCAATCTGTTTTTTAAAGTATTGATAATACATTTGGAAGACGTGTTCTGCTTTTTTAGATGAATATTTTTTTTTCTTAATGAATTAATGATAGCCTTATGTTTGCTTTCTAGTATTATCTTGAGACGTAATGTACGGCGTAACTTTACTTTGCGTGGTGTATCAAATATTGATTCCAAATCTGAAAAATCTTGTAAAGCGGCTGTTGACTCATCACGCGCCGGCTCCTTCGAGCATGAAGGTTTTGGTTCAATACTTTGATTGTGATTAATATTTAAAGCGGACGGGTCCTGTTAAAAATAAATAAATTGTATTAAAACGAATGATTATTATTGTCAAATCTGAATTTTTGTTGTAGTCGACCAGAAGGCTAATTCACGTAATTTTATAACGCGCCGATGAAGTTGTAGTGCAGTTGCAGTTAAGTTCAAGTTTGAGTGATAAACGGTACTATTCTTGTAATCTTTGAACTGCTCGAAAATACGCGTGAACCGCACGTCAACAGTACGACAACCAAACTCTACGAAACTTACTTATGGTGTAGCCAAATAAAAGAAAAATATTACTCACTAAATAATCGAATAGGATCGATTACATTTCAGTGAATATGACGTTATTATAATATTAATACCCCAGTACAGATTTTTCTTACGTCAAACGAATAGTAGAATATCGATCATTTTGCGTTCCGAAGCCCGCACCAAAGACGCGAACTTGACGCGAGCGTATTTGACAGCGTTAGAGAATACGAAAAGCGTTGTTTTGATCGAAACTTAACTGGTACTGCACTACAACAGCACTTCTTTAGTTACGTGAATTAGCCCACAGGTTGTGCCAAGCCACTAAAACCTTACTTGATTTATATTGGTCGAGGATTCAGATTCCATTGCTGACAAAAACAAACACTGTAACAACACAATTGGAGAATAATATAGGTAATACGAAAATTACTGCTCAAGAAAAAAATAAAATAATACTTTATTAATTTTTATCTAATCTGATATTGTACCTTGTTTGGTACCGATCCACTCTTTAGCCGTCGTAATCCTATTCTTTTTGTAAAATATAAATCATCATCAGAGAAATGATCTGAACAAACGACTGAAGTCTTGTGAGGTTTCCATTGGTCTTCATTTCGTGTCCGCTGTATAATGGCCCTCCAGCAATTTGCTAGTACGGGATCCGTAGGAAATCTGAAACTCAAAATATTAGAATGAACTAACAAAATTACTACTTAGTGCAGGACGTCATAGATTTCATTTATTTTATGTAGGTATACTTAGGTAAATTATCATTTTCAGATCAAATTAACACAATCATTTTTTAAATAATAATTATTCTCCTTTCGAATTTCGGTCACAGTAGTCAATCTTAACGGAGATTAGTCAACTACGTTGGATATTATGTATTATAGTGCACAAGTGTATGTAACCCCCCATTTATAATTTGTCTCCCATAGTTTTGCCAAATCTCCCTAGTAATAAACTGGTAACACCGGCTAATCAGACTATCATATATAGAATGGAATTAAAAAATCATATTTTCTATAAAAAATAATTATTAAATAACAAACTTACCGATGAAAACTGATCTTGGTGTCATTATAAGGTTTTCCGACATAATTGCGACACAATTTGACAGCACAAACCGGCATAATCTATATATATAAAAGGCAAAGGTGACTGACTGATGTATCAACGCACAGCCTAAACCGCTGATCGTAGAGACCTGAAACTTGAAGGGTGTGTTCTTTGTATGACGTAGGCATCCACTAAGAAAGGATTTTCCGAAATTCTACCCCTAAGGGTGTGAAAAACGGGGGCAAAGTTTGTATGGGACAACGTGATTCCTTGGTCCTCTTCAAATTTCGCAGAAACATTCTTTAACAGAATTGATGGAAGATGGGTTTCGTATTTTATTGAAATTCACCACGTAACGGAGTTAAAAATGGGTAGAAAATTATTTTGAGGGTGATTTGCATCGAAGTTGATATCAATACTCCTTAGTGCTTTTGATTTAAATACATTTTATTTTGACACATGTCATGTTTGAAAACTCAACTCAAAATAAATATTATTACCATATTATTATCTTAGAATGTTAACGCACATATTATATTACTCTGTGATTATTACATGATACTGCAGAAGAATTACATATAATTTTGAATACATTAAATTAAACGATTATAAAAATAGTGTGGCGAAGAGAAACACTTTCAAAATTTTTCAGAAATTCCCAATCGTCAGAGACATTTGTTTGTTTTGTGGAATTGCAAACCCAGTACTTTTGTAGGAGAAATATCGGCATAATCTGTCCGAAGACTTCTTCCGAGTTCTGAGATCAACTACTAAAGGTGGCATTGAACACAATGAGAAACGTATTCTAAACAATTCTTACTTCTCTTCAAAACGTCGTCGTTTACATCGGCGTCATTCCTGTGGTCAAGTTTGGGTTACCGGCCCCGCAATCGTTGGCACATTAAAATCGTGGAATACACTGTCGAAAACAATTACGATCCAGGTACAATGAGTACTATCGTAAATAACCACGTCAGCGTGTTCAAACCAAGACATGATGGGTAATAGGGTCACAGTTCTGTTTAGTGGCGATTTCCGGCAGACGCTGCCTGTAGTGACGCGAGGAACTAGGGCTGACGAGGTAAATGCATCGTTGAAACGATCAACGGTCACGAGTTTATAAATCCCGCTTGACCATCAATATGCGTGCTCTGCTTGGAGGCAATTCACGTGTTCAAGAATTCTCCGATGTTCATTTAAAAGTTGGTGAAAGCTCTCTACCAGAGGAGAGAGGGCAGGTGGATCTAACAGAGACTCTTGGTATTGTAGTATCTACAATAGAACAACTGATTCATGTTTTGTACAGCGACATCAGTCAAATACCGCATCAACAGATTTTGGGTGTGTGAACAGGCTATTATAACACCCAAAATTGATCAAGCTGCAGCGATCAATAAAAGCATTTTGTTTCTCTCAAATTGAAGGGAGAGAAGTAGTATATATCTCAATGAACACTGTAGTCGAGCAAGATGACGCCACACGACGCCATAGAATTTGGAATAGAATTCGCTTACGGCAAGTGGACTTCTAGCGCACATCATCCAGCTGAAGGTCGGTGTACCTATTATTTTGTGTAACAGAAATCGGCTCGAAGTCGTCTGTCTGCAGAGAAATAATTATCATTGAAGCTGAAATTGTAACAGGCTGTGGCGTTGGTGAGAGTGTTTATATCACGTATACCACTGATTCCCCACAATTACCCCTTCCAATTCAAGCGTGCGCAATTCCCTGTGAGCGTGTGCTTTGGCATGACTATAAACAAGTCTCAGGTCGGTCGGTGTTTGTCACACTGAAGGCTGCGGTTGTCGATCTTAGAACCAGCTGCTTTGCCTACGTCCAACTATACGTCGCTTGCTCTCGTGGAGTCTCGCGTCACCAGTCCTGACTCTTTGTACATTTTGACTAACGGCAAAACTACAAATATAGTTTACAGAGAGGTTTTATAAATATATAGCTAAGGTTCCTTAATGTGTTTTCTTCTTTTCAAACATATTTGGGTTTGGAGTTTCAACATTTGTTGTGTACGTATGTGTAATAAAATAAAAGTATATTTGCATACAGTATAATAATATTATACTGTATGCAAATATAAAATCTATATAATATATGAAAGCGAAAGGTCATTCAGTCACTCATCACGAAATATCGAAAACCGCTTCACATATTAAGATGAAATTTGGCAGAGAGGTAGTACATAGTTAGAAGACGTCCGCTAAGAACGGATTTTGCTACAGGGCCGGATTAAGGAGGTCTAATTGGTCTCGCAAGTTTGTATGAAAGTCCTTCATTTTTTGCACTACAAACTTGATTATCGGCAGAGAGGTAGGTAATTAGTAGTAGACGTCCGCTTAGAACGGATTTTACGACAGGGCTGGATTAAGGAAGTCTAAGGAAGAGTCGCTACATTCTCTTTATACAAAGTATGTGCACTCTCAAAACCAAATAAAAGAGCATATCCTTGCCACTAATGAGTTGGTGGGTATGTGTAACTCTAATGTAGACACAGTGGACCCACTTCCTATCAACACCACTCCATGTACCTTACAAAAGGAATCATACCTTGAGTCTTCACAGCCGGAGATAGTGGAGAACTTGGAATGTTTGTCCACGAACATTGTAACACCAGAAATTGTACCAGATTCATTGGTTATTGTTCAGACAGATAGTAGTTGTGTACCTTGTGATGAGGTTGGTTATCGTCCCATTATTTTTTCAGATAGTTTAGGGAAAGGATTAGGAAAATTATTAAATAACAACCTGACTACCTGTTCTGCTTTAAATTATTGCATGCCTGGGACTTCTTATAAAGAAATAATGTCATCCATAACTAGGAAGCAGTATGATCCGAATACCATTATTACAGTATGTGTAGGTAATAGCTCAAGTGTTAGATTAAATGATATCACTGACAGTGTCACTGAAATATTGAAAATTAATTGTCAGAAAATAATATTGTGCGCTTTTCCTTACTTTGGGCACCTATCAAATAGGACAAATAATAACATACATATGCTTAATAATCATATGCATTTATTAGCTAGTCATTATAATGACAAGCTTATGTTTCTTGACACCAACACTTTTGTTGAAAAATTGAATTCGACTAGGGATACAGTGTATCTGCCTATTAGGTTTAGACGTCAGATAGCATGGCTATTAGCATTTAATATTAACTCAGACATAATTAATATGTCGAAGTGTTCCGTAATTAGCTCCACAATAGTTAGTAATAATACTAATATTAAGGTGGTAAGCCCAAATTGTTTAAACTAGTTAGCAAGACAACAGAAGGTACCAGTATCAATTTAATGCAACTTATCAATAACAAGGTATCTTCTAGCAATCAATCAGCAAGTTTAAAAAAAGGGGCTAAGCAACATTCTTTGAAATTATTCCATCAAAATATTCAAGGATTTTCTTCCAAGCAATTGGAAATTGAATTGTTTTTAGAGAAGACAATGTTCGACATTATTTGTATAACTGAACATTGGTTGAAATCATATGAAATGTTAATTAATTATGAAAATTATACTGTGAGCAGTTGTTTCAATCGGAAATCGATGCTGCGTGGTGGTTCACTAATTATATTAAAAAGTAATATTAAATCTAAGTCTCGCAAAGACATAGTTGAACTCTCGGTTGAACATATTATTGAACTGTCCTGTGTTGAGCTAGATAGGCATGTCATAGTGTGCGTTTACAGACCCCCGAATTATCAAACATATTCTATATTTGAGTCTATAATGGAGGATGTTCTAACTAAACTTGCAACTGGTAATAAATCAATAATAATTTGTGGAGACTTTAATATTAATATTTTAGAAAATAACGCAAATAGCAGTAGATTATTAAGCCTCTTTAAATCGTTTAATTTGTCAAATGTGTTCTTAGAACCAACACGAATAACTGCAACCACTGCTACTTGTATTGATAATGTTTTTTGTAGCTGCGACTATTTAGATAAAGCTATTGTAAATTATCTCCCTTCAGATCACAGCGGTCAAACCATTGCTTTTGAGTCCAACACACCCTTGCAAAAAATACAGATACAGTCAAGACCAATAACATCTAGTAATTTAGATAAATTTAATAAGACTTTAATTAGTAAGTTACCCGTTCAGGAACTTAATATGAATAATGGTAATATTTTGTATAAAGATTTTTTTTCAGTTGTGCAAACAGAGTTTGATAATATTTTTAAGAAAAAAATTAAAACTATTTGCCCTAAGTTTTTATTTAGTGACTGGGCAACTAAAGGTATCAGAAAAAGTAGAGAAAGGCTTTTTGAGTTGTATGGCCTTAAGCCTTATATTAACACCGAAACATTTAATAAGTATGTTTCGACTTATTCTAAAACTTTTAAAATTGCTTGTAAAGCAGCTAAAGCCTTATACATTAGCAATAAAGTTAAATCAGCTGATGATAAAATTAAGACTGTTTGGAAAATAATTAATAATGAAACAAACAGGAACAAAAAACATAATACTGATTACACTCTGGAGACTTCCCGTGGTCTCTTAAGTACTAATAAAGAAGTTGCTCAGGAATTTGCAACATTCTTTACCGATATTCCTATTAAAACTACTGAAACTTTAGATTCTTCGCCCTCACTTGCTTTAAACTTACTAAGTTCGAATGTTTCAGCATGTCCCACGGAATTTAAATTTAAACATATAAACCCTGCAATCGTTATTAAAGCTTTTAAACAACTCAAGATTAAGGGTACTGAAGATTTATGGGGGATGTCTACTAATGTTTGTAAATCAATTATTGAGACAGTGGCGCCCTATTTAGCTTTCATTTTTAATTTGTGTGTAGACCAAGGGGTTTTCCCGGATCTAATGAAGTTCAGCAAAGTTATACCACTTTTTAAATCCGGCGACTGCAAAGACTCTAATAATTACAGACCCGTTTCGGTTTTGCCGGTTTTTAGCAAAGTGTTTGAAAAAGTAATGCTTGATCAAATGCTCAGTCATTTTAACTGTCACAAAATTTTACATGATCAGCAGTATGGTTTCACCAAAGGACGTTGCACTACTGACGCCGGTGTCACCTTAATCAAGCATATATTTAAGGCTTGGGAGGATTCTCAAGATGCTATTGGTATCTTTTGCGACCTCTCCAAAGCATTTGATTGCGTGAATCACGAAACACTACTCTTAAAGCTTGAGCATTACGGACTGGGTAAACTAGCGCTTAGCTTAGTAAAATCATATTTGACTGATAGACTGCAACAAGTTCAAGTAAACGGTGTAAATTCATCGGGCTTAAAAGTAAAAATGGGGGTACCGCAGGGCTCAATATTGGGTCCGTTCCTCTTTTTAGTTTATATAAACGATTTACCTTATTTGTTGAAAAATCAACCACAAATGGTGTTATTTGCTGATGATACTTCCTTGATATTTAGAGTTAATAGACGGACACAGCACCATGACGACGTAAATGACATAGCGTCATTTTATATAAGCTTAAGGTTCATAATTGGTTTACTGTAAATAATTTAGTATTAAATGAGAAGAAAACTAAATGCATAAGATTCGCTTTACCGAATGTTAAAAGTAGTGAATGTAACGTTGTATTGAATAAGGATATACTTGAATTCGTCGAAAAGACTGTTTTCCTAGGGATTACGCTTGACTCAAAGCTGCAATGGGGTCCTCACTTAACATCTCTTGCAGGGCGGTTGAGTTCGGCCGCTTACGCTGTCAGAAAAATCCGGCATTTGACAGACGTGGATACCGCTAGGCTAGTATATTTTAGTTATTTTCATAGCATCATGTCCTACGGTATCTTGCTTTGGGGGCGGGCTGCAGATATTGATTCTATTTTTATTCTGCAAAAGCGGGCTGTCAGAGCCATCTATAATCTCAGCAGTCGCGAGTCTCTAAGAGAATTGTTTAAACAGATTAACATCTTGACGGTACCTTGTCAATACATATATGAAAACATTATGCATGTTCGAAAAAACCTTCATCTTTTTAATAAAATAAGTGACAGACATTGTGTTTATACTAGAAATAGGAACAAATTAGATCAGCCAAGATTCAGATTGTCAAAAGTTCATACTTCTTTTATGGGGTACTGTGTAAAATTTTATAATAAAATACCTCTTGATATTCTTCAACTAAATGAAAGACAATTTAAAACATGTATTAAACGCACACTGTGTAGACAAGCATATTATAAATTAGAAGACTACATCAATGATAAAAATGCTTGGCTAAATGCTGGTCCTGCTCCACAGGCAGTTTAGGGAATTTCCTAATTGGAGGAATGTTGTTTCCTACCCCTTTTTTTTATTGACATGAGTAACGAGTATCGTTATTATTATACACAAATATATATTTTAATTACTTTTTCGACATTTTAGAAACATTGGAAACCTTAGTTTTGTATAATTTAGCAGCATTATTTCAATTTTGTAAATGTGAGTACCATGGAGCCATATTTTAAGTAAATTATTATGTGTTTGACTTAAATGAGCATGGCGGTTGAGAGAATTGTCATGCTCACTCAAATGTCTCGCTGGTGGTGGCGCGTGTGTTGGGTCATTCGGCTCCCTCTAAAATGGTTGAGCTGAATGGTGCTGATTCACGCGTCATGTTCGTGAACGGGCGCTGTCAGTAGAGATTGGTCAACTCTTAACTGCCATGGTTTTTATCTTGATTATTTTTTATATTTTGTATTTCTAGATTACCTTCATTGTTCTCACATATAGAAGCAACAAGAATAATGTAAGCAGTATTTTGTAAAAACCTGATTTTAAAAGAGTGTCCGTGGAGTTTCTTGCTCGTTCTTCTCCATAGAGACCTACCTACGTTTTGGAACGAGCAACTAGCTTCAACTTTCTGTCTAACTGACCGACTCCTTGACAATTCAAAAGTGCCTGTAAATGGTTTAATTGAAATAAATGCTTTGACTTTGACTTTGACTTTGACTAATGGTTCTCACAACTTCGTATGAAAGTTTTGATTAATTTTTGAACAATCGACCTGAAATTTAGCAAGTCTAGAGTTTATGAGTAGGAGACATATGCTAAGAAATAATTTTATGACAGCCTGAACTTGCTCTCGCAAGATTATATAACAGAAATCCTTGGCTTTTTGCATGTGTAAATTGGTAAAGAGATAGAATATAGTTAAGTTATGTCACGTAGAAACCGATTTTACGACAGGGCCAGTTTAAGGGAATATAACCTAACTCTATGTGTTCAACAAACATTTATTGATGACTTATAATACAACAAATAGAAAATACAACTTAATGAAATTCAGACGAATCAAGGTCTTAATATTTTTGTTATTACATTCGTAATATTTCTTTGTTTTTCCCCTGGGTACTACTGTATTCACCTGGTATTCACATATTACCATATTAATTACCAAATTCCAGACAATATTTTATACATCTTTGTTTATCCCATATTGACCATCGTTTTCTGTAAAACTATAGATTTCATTTTAGAATGCTCACATTTAAACAGTTCCGAGTAGGCTTAAGAGTCGGAAAAGTTTTCCCCGCAGCACACAGGCCATCCAGGACCGACCACGTACGGTCAGACGTAAGTTGTGGGAATATCACCCACCGCCACTGAACTTCTTTCAACCCAGGAACACTTGGCACTCGGAAGTGATTTGCAGTGGCCTAAATGGAAAGCAGTCAATAGAGTGTGCTCCCAAAAAGGCCGCTGTAAACACAAACTAACAAAATGGGGGATTATAGATCCCATTGATACCCAGTGTGAGTGCGGTGCTCCTGACCAGACAATGGCCCACTTACTACAGTGCCCAAAGTGACCCGTCACCTGCACCATAGAGGATATTAAAAACGCCACTATTGCTGCGATTAATGCAGCTCCTACTGGGTCCAAGCAGTCTAACCACGGATATGAGTCTATCACAAAAAAAAAGAACACAAACATCGATTCGAAACGAAGAAGACCACTGTATCATAATCACAAATGCCATCTCTTTAAATATTATAATGAATTGAAATAAACTGCAGCCAATAACAACATCAATTTTTTTTTTAATTGGTGCCTTAAAATAGGCATTTTTTTTTTACTGAAAGATAATAGTTATTTGTTATACAAGAGTGCAAAGTTGCTTTTTAACCGCGTGTTCAATTTTGATGACCGAGGAAGCGAAGGATTCTAAAATTGAATCACGAGCGCAGCGAGTGATTCAAAATTAGAATCCTGAGCGTTAGCGAGGGAATCAAAAGAGCACGAGGTGAAAAATCTTTGCACTCGAGTGCAACACGTAACTTTTCATTCCACCTCAGCGAGGAAATGACTAAATGCAAAAAAAAAACGTTTACAAAGTCTAAGTTTTTAACAAATTAAAAAAAGTTGTATGATATATTCGGCACCATAGAGGTAGCAGTAAATAGGTTTAATGTTTTTTTTGAAGTTATACTTCTTTAGGCGCGTTATGAAAAAATGATGAGAGTGAAATTTTACGATTCGCGCATGCGCGCGTACAGCGTCACACAAAATTCTCACGGGAGTAATTGTAAACAACGCCATCTCTGACGTACATGCTGACGTCAGAGATGGCGTTGTTTACAATTCAAATTGTGCTTATATACTTTTTTAATAATGCCAAAGAAGTATAACTTCTCACGCTCGTACATAAGTACACGCACCCATTTTTTTAATTCACAAACTTAGTGCACACGATGTTCTAAATTCAATTTACTTTATCCTCTAGAGAATAAAAACGGCTTTTCCACTCAGATATTGAAGATAAATTTACTTTATCCTCTAGAGAATAAAAACGGCTTTTCCACTCAGATATTGAAGATTAAAAATACTCATTCCGAGATGGTGGGATGAAAAAATAGTTTCCGTTCAATATCATTAAACTTCATATCTTCATAACCACGCGAACGAAGTCGCGGGCAACAGCTAGTATAATAATATATTTTCGCCCTTATTACGTCTGCGGTCGTTGTTTGTTTCACATTTTTAAATACATATTAATATGCTTTGCTATGAATTATATTAATATATATTATAGCTACGTTTGTGACAGGCTTTAGATTAAATGGTAAGTATTTTAATTTTGCATGGCGTGGCGGCGGAGGCGATCACTTTGGATGCAGTCGTCGCGCGGTGCACACGCACAAATCCAATTGCTCTAATTTTATGTTGAAAAATTGTGACTTGATATATCATTGTAATCCCTACTCTTTATCTTGAAGTTTAGTTACAATACTTTAAAGTAAACTACTTGAGTTATTTTGCGAGTATTATTTTCAGAACACCTGAAACGTACACGCCTGCACTGGAGAGACTAAGAGATAACGGATCAGCAGCGACACGTGGTGTCTCAGCAGCGACACGTGGTGTCTCAGCAGCGACACGTGGTGTCTCAGCAGCGACACGTGGTGTCTCAGCCGCGACACGTGGTGTCTCAGCCGCTCGAACATTCCGTCATATATAATATATTTCAAAGGATTCTCAGTTATGTTGGTCACATTGCCCGTCGGGCACCAGATAACCTTGAAAAGTTGATGATGTTGGGCAAGGTAGATAGATGGGAAAAGACCTCGCGGACGGTCACCTAACCGCTGGTCAGACCAAGTAACCGCCCTCACTGGACTCTCTGTTACGACCGCCCTGAGAGAATCAGAGAACCGAACGAAGTGGGAAAGCGTCATTTTTAAAGCTACCAGCCTTTCAGGGACACGACCTGCAGTGATGAAGAACGCGACTAAGAAGAAGATGACACTTAGGGATAACGTAACTTCCTATTGGTGAAAGAATTTTCGAAATCTGATGAATAGTTCCGTACATGACTCCCTACATACTAACAAATGACAATGACAGATCCTGCCCCACCCATTTACAGAAAATGTAAATTAATAAAAAAGCTTTTTACAAAAAAAGACAACCGCCTTCAAAAACTAAAAAGTGAAAAATAACTTTAGCACAGAACACACATGTCTTTAGTCTTGGAAGTCGGTGGTAATAAAAAACAACAAACAGAACAAAGCCACCACGGACGACACGGGAAACACCAGCTTTCAAATAAAAAAAGAATCATCAAAATCGGTTCACCCAGTCGAAAGTTCTGAGCTAACAAACATAAAAAAAATACAGACGAATTGATAACCTCCTCCTTTTTTGAAGTCGGTTGAAAATAATTGTAATTAAAGTCGTACCTAGTAAATTGTGTGATTAAAGAACCTTATTATAGTAAATTGTTTTTCCTTAGAACTTGCTTGCGTTCTTGGCTTATTTCCACGAGACAGGCTCGTGTGTGGAGTTCATTAGCAAAATGCTTTCTTTGTCTTAGATTTGTTAGTTGTAGACTTTAAAAAATTTGTAAAAAAACTTTTTTGTTGGCAAATAAACATTATTATTATTATAACTTGTGGATTACAAATCAATGCTAAAAGGAATTCAAATACAATTTCTTGACAACACGGTTGGCGCAGTGGTTGAGCGATTGACTGCTGCGCAGCGTGTTGCAGGTTCGAATCCCGCCCAGGGTAAACATTTGTATAATGAGCACTTGTGTTTACCTTGTGTCTGGTTGTTGTATATGTATTATGTATGTATTTAAATGTATTTGTGTATGTATATTAGCTGTCTGACACTCATTAGTACATGGTCTCCCTAGTTTGGGGTGTGTGAAATGTCCCCACATATTATTATTATTATTTAAACAGAAACGGCAAGTTCTGAAGTCATTAGGACTAATGTTTAGCTACCAGCAATGAATAAGCAGTAAGATGCTAGATGTTGCAAGCCTTTACATGACTTTTATTGAGTGGGGCAAAGTTCTATAGAGTTTCTGGCATTGTCCTTTTACCTCTTTATAATATTAATATAGATGTAGATGTACACATTTTTTATTTAATTGCTGGGTTTCCGTTAAGACTACCGCCTTACGGCTTCTGTTTCTACAACGTATTCAAATCATCGCATGCGCACGTCGTATGGCGAGAGCGGGGAACATCTTTCGTTCTAGGATTCAATAAAAACACAAAATTCCTTTACATTTTAGAAACAATATATTTAAATTCAATATTAAAAATAATAATTAATTAAAACTAGTGATGGACACACAATAATGTAACATTTGTGATAATTTAGATCCTGGTTCACCATTTCTGAATGAGGGACAGTAAGGGACTTACTACATTTATTCAGCTCAGTTCAGCTTTTGTCCATAGGAAATACCAATTCTGTACTGCGTCCGAAGTTGAACGGATGCGTACGCATTTTCATATTAAACAGGCGTTTTCTATAGACAAAAGCTAAATTTAGCTGAATAATGGCCAAGTACTCAAACTTTACTGTCACAGTCAATTTGACATCGAGTGACAGCACGTGAATTAAGGGCATCTTAAATTTGAGTAGCGTTTGACTATTTGGTCATAATTAATGTAGTTAATCCCTAAGATCCAGTTAACTGAACTGGTAAATGAGCTAGTCACTAAAATAAAGTTGAACATTAACACATTTTGAGACTTCGTTGTAAATATCGAAGGAAATATGTATAATATATCACAGTCAAAACTCTTAACCAGTCAAAAGTACTTTTGACTACAAAAATCAGTCAAAACTACTTTTTTATCTACTATATAAAAATAAGTCGGGTTTTCCTTCCTGACGCTATAACTCCAGAACGCACGAACCGATTTCCACGGTTTTGCATTTGTTGGAAAGGTCTCGGGCTCCGTGAGGTTTATAGCAAAGAAGGTGTAGGGTAGGGGTAGGTGTAGGGTAGGGGTAGGTGTAGGGTAGGTGTAGGGTAGGTGTAGGGTAGGTGTAGGGTAGGTGTAGGGTAGGTGTAGGGTAGGTGTAGGGTAGGTGTAGGGTAGGTGTAGGGTAGGTGTAGGGTAGGTGTAGGGTAGGTGTAGGGTAGGTGTAGGGTAGGTGTAGGGTAGGTGTAGGGTAGGTGTAGGGTAGGTGTAGGGTAGGTGTAGGGTAGGTGTAGGGTAGGTGTAGGGTAGGTGTAGGGTAGGTGTAGGGTAGGTGTAGGGTAGGTGTAGGGTAGGTGTAGGGTAGGTGTAGGGTAGGTGTAGGGTAGGTGTAGGGTAGGTGTAGGGTAGGTGTAGGGTAGGTGTAGGGTAGGTGTAGGGTAGGTGTAGGGTAGGTGTAGGGTAGGTGTAGGATAGGTGTAGGGTAGGTGTAGGGTAGGTGTAGGGTAGGTGTAGGATAGGTGTAGGGTAGGTGTAGGGTAGGTGTAGGTAAATAGGCAGGTAAGTAGGTAGATCGGGACAGGACAACGTCTGTCGGGTCAGCTAGTGGTTTATAAATTTATCCTTAATACTTTTTTTTTTTTTTTTTTTTTTATGAGGCAGGAGTGGGAAATCCTCATGGACGCCCAGACTGTTCCATGATGGAGCAGTCTGGGCAGTGCCGGACTCTTACCGGCTAAAACCACACTCCTGCCTAAGCGTGAGCCCCTGCTATTGACTTTGCAGGGATTTTAATCGGGCCGTGTTTTTTGCTTACAATTTTAGTTTTTGTTTCTGTTATTCGTAAGTTTAACAATTTTTTCGACATATTTTATAAATTTCTCATTTGTCTTTTTTCCTACTATTAAGCAATTCAAATTTTCTCTACAAATTTTAATGTCAAGGCTCACTTCCAGGTCGTGCCTGTGGGAGCCATATACCGGGCATTCCGTCAGGAGATGTAGAATCGTCTCCTGACTGTCGGGGTCACAGATACACGCTGGGTTCTCCTTGCACTTGAAGCGAGTCAAGTATTCGGAGAACCCACCGTGTCCCGTTAGGGCTTGGGTCAGCTCCTTTGTCATCCGTAGTTTCCGCACCGTCCTGTACGCCGCAATCGCGCATGGGAAATACGTCTTGGTGGTGGCCGCCGTTTCTCCAGTACAGTACCTCCGGTTCCATTCGCCCAGCGTCTCCAATCGGATCGCTCGCTTGACGAATGAAACCGGACATCTGTCGTAGTCGGGTGCACGCTTTGATCTCAGGGCAGCCTCCTTTGCGAGCGAGTCGGCTCTCTCGTTACCCTCCAGCCCCACATGTGCTTTGATCCAGAACAAGGATACGCTCTTGTTCTGGTAGTTAATGTGGCGGATGGCGTTTCTTGTTGCGACTGCTAGGGGGTGGAGGGCTTCGGGGTTCACGACTGTTTGGAGGGCTGCCATGGAGTCGCTGTAGATAGCGAACGCCGTCTCTGGTCTTATGAGGACCACTTTTGTGGCTTCGCAGAGGGCGAGGAGCTCAGCCTGGTAGACGGTACTATAAGACGGCAGAACAAGTTTGCGGGTCTTCGTCTCGGCCTCGCCAGTCCATATAGATAGCGCGGCTCCGACTTTACCCTCTATCTTGCTGCCGTCTGTGAAGATTCGCACCGCGTAATCGCGGTGAGAATTGTATTGCTCCTCGTCTACCAAACGTCGCAGTTCAATTCCCTTCTGCTCAGCCGGATGTGGTGCCTCTAGCGCTGATGCCACGCGCTCGATCTCCCTGTCTCCCAGCGCAGGATGGGACACCCCCTTCTTGGCCTCGTATAGTGAGGCCGCCTCTCGGATTCGGAGGTCGAGAGGGAGTATCCCAGTCAGCACCAGCGCTGCATTCAGGGAGACCGTGCGGTAGGCACGACACATCTTTTGGGCGAAGCTCCTCTGGACGGCGTTCAGCTTCTTTTGCACCCCGACTTTGTTCGCGGCCGGCGACCACGCACTCGCTGCGTACAGAACGATGGGCTCCACCGCAGCTGTATAAATAGAGCGGATTATTTCTGGGTGGAGACCCCAGCTGACCCTTGCGGCCCTCGACAGCTGCTTGTAAATCCCGACGGCTCGGGAGCAGACGTTTGCGACGTGGGTGTTAAACGTCAACCTGTGGTCGATGGTGAGACCGAGCAGTTTTATCTCATTTGACATGCCAATGTCCACTCCGCCCATCCTCAGACTTGGGGTGTCGTGTTTGAGCTTCCGCGTAATCAACATGGCTTTTGTTTTGTGCGGCGCAAATCTGAGCTTGTTCGCGACACCCCAAGTCCGAACATACTCGAGGGCGACATTGGCATCCCTTTGCACCTCGAGTGCCGTCTCCCCATCGAACACCAAGACGACGTCGTCAGCAAACGCCTGACACTGGACCCCTCTACTCTCCAGCCCCTTCAGTAGAGGATCCAGCACGAGGTTCCAAAGTATGGGACCACCGATCGACCCCTGGACGCATCCTTTCTCGGTCCTGGTCTCGTACTCCGCTCCCGCATATCGGACTTTCACCACTCTCTCGGACAAGTAGCTGTCCATAACCCGTCTCAAGTTCACAGGACACTTTTCCTCAGCCAGACGCACTCTGATAGCTGGCCACCATGCGCTATCGAAGGCTCCCTCAATGTCCAAGGACACAATCGTGACAAGCCTCTTCTCAGCGAGTTTGCCACGAATGTGCCCCATCAGTGCATAGAGGGAGTCCTCGGTGCTTTTCTGTGGCATGAAGCCGTACTGGCGAGTACTCATCCTGGGCAACAAGTAGAACTTGAGTCGGGCCACGAGCATCTTCTCGAACATCTTGCCGAGTACAGGCAAAAGACCAATCGGCCTGTATGATTTTGGAGTGGTGTAGTCTTCCTTTGCGGGTTTGCGGAGCACAACAACCGTTGCCTCTTTCCAGGACCGTGGAAAGTATCCATGCGCCAGGCACTTGTTCATCAAGCGCAGAACTAGGTCTGGGTCTTCGTTGATCGTGTGGCCCCATATGTCCGCCGTCAGACCGTCGGAACCGGGGGCTTTTTTGGGGTTGAACGAGGAAGCAGCTCGCTTCAGCTCATCGAGAGTGAAGGGAGGATCGCAAGGTTCAACTTGGTCCGTCCCGTTCACCTCTTCCGCTCGTCGCCGCACCCTTTTGTGCTCCTCGTTGTCCCCCTCCGTACGGTCTTCAGGGTAAAAAGTCTCTGCTAGGAACCTCGCTGAAGCCTCTGGGTCCAGTGTCCTTGCATCCCTCACCATCGGCAAGTCCTCCTCTCTCTTTTCCGTTCTTCGGATTACCCGGTATATACCCTCCCACATCCCTTCTCGGTCCTGCTTCTCGCAGAAACCCTTCCAGCTCTCGACCTGAGCTTTTACCACTGCAAGTTCATACTCTTCTTTCTGTTTCAGGTACTCCTCAACAACCTTTGGTCTCCGGACTGGCGCTGCACATCGGATCCTCCGCCTTTTTGTGACGACCTTCCTCTTCAGGTCGGCGAGTTCATCGGACCACCACGGCACGGTTACTTCCTCTACTCTTTTCTTTTTGGGTATCACGTGATCACATGTCTGCTGTACCGCTGTTGTGAGTTGCTGGACTACCTCGTCTACATTTTGTGCGCTGTCGATGTTATCGATCAGGTGTCTCGTGTCTGGCATAATTTGGCGCAGTTTCGCACGAAACTGGCCCCAATTAGCTTTTTTAGTGTTGTAGACTCTGGTAGTCCGGTTCACCGTGATACCCGCAGACTTTTCGAGGTGAATGTTGAACTCAATGCCGTTGTGATCCGAACCTGTCAGGTCGTCGACGACTCGCCAGCCGTCTGTCACCGTCAGCATATCCGATGTGCAGGCTGTGACGTCGACGCAGCTAGTGTAACGTCTGTCACCCCTAACTACGTCGAAGGTTGGAGTTTCCCCTGTGTTGAGGACTTGCAGTCCAAGCTGGTCGAGAGCTGCCAGCATTTCGTCGCCTCTGCTGTTTGTCTCGCTGCTGCCCCACCAGATACTCCAGGCGTTGGCGTCTCCTCCCACTATGAGCCTATGCGGGCCGGTCTCGCTTTCGACCTTTCTGAGCGTGTCCAGGTATGGCCCCAAAGGCTGATCTGGCTCAAAGTAGAACGAGACCAGCGTGAGCTTCCAGGCACCGGTTTGGATCCCCACCACGACGATGTTGTCCGTGGTGAGTTCTGGGTACTGTCTTACGGTAAGTTTTGGGTCAAAGACGGCTATTGCCGCTTTGACAATCCCTTCTCCTTGCCTGGTGCTCTGGAAGAATCTCACGCCTCTGGTCCCGTTCATCCTTTTTGCGCTTCCCACGTAGGGTTCCTGGATCAACGCTGCGGTCGCTTTGCGCTGCTCGGCCTCGATCATAAGCTCATGGGTTGCCAGTTTCTTCCTTTGGAGATTCGCCTGGAGTATCTTGTGTGGCATTTGGCTCTGTGGGACCACCTTAGCAGTAGGCGACGGACGCACGTGCCAGCCTATCCCACTTTACCCGAACAGGACACTCGGGGCTAAAGGCGTTGTGGTCGGACCTCTCCATCTTCGCCTTGACGCAGTTGTGGCATTTCGGGACACTAGCCTCTAGCCACTGGGCACACTCTGCACGGAGGTGTGGGCCCCCGCAATGACTGCATAGGTCGGCAGGTTCTTTACAGAGCCGCCGGCCATGCCCATAGCCCAGACACCTCGTGCACTGCACCAGTGGCGACTGGTCGTCGACGAAGACAGTCTGGAGGTCAATTCGCGCTTTTCCCTTTTCGAGCATCCTGTTCCATACTGCCGGAGACGTACTGACTACTACGTTGCTGGTCTGAGGGTTTCTAGCGTTCCTCCTGAATTTGACGCTCATTCGATCCTCCCCCTTGTCGAGGCCGTGAAAGACATCCCGGTTTTGATTCCGTAGCGCCCCCAGCACTTCCTCGTCGGAGTGAATGCGAAGGACGCCCCGGAATATCAGCATAGGGTCTTTGTTCTTCACTTCCTCGACAACGAGGCGGTCTCCTGCCTTCTCTAACTTATCCCGGACCCTGTTACGTTCTTCTGCCGACCTACAGCCCATAATAATTTTCCTGTCTTTGGCCTTTCTCACGCTCTCTATCTCCACTCCCCCTTCTTTTGCATTGACTGCTTTTCTTATTTTATTTAGGACCTCCTCGCCTGAGTCCCCTTCGTCCTTTGACGTCACCACTATGGAATGCAGTGCGGTCCTTCCTGGGGTCTGCCGTTTTGGTGGACCCGCTGCTACACTCGCATAAGTGGCCGTCTTTTCCAAAAGTTCCCCCTGTCTCTCCATCGCTCCCTGGAGCCTCTCCATTCTTTCGCTGCTCTCCTTCACCAGCGTGCTATGCTCTGCTAGTGAAGCGAGCAGCGAATTTATCACCCGGGTGCACTCTTGACTCTCCGGGGGGGCGGAGGCCTTGATGGGTTCCTTCGCCTTTAACTCAGCCCCCTTAGCTGGTGGTGCAGCAGCCGCCTCTTCCTTCACCAACTGGAACAGCCGTTCTACCGACTGGGTGATCCCAGCCTTCAGGTCTGACCTCAGGTTGCGGGAGTCGTTAAGATGAGACTTCGCCCGCAGGAGGCAGTTTCGGGCTTCAGTCACCCGGTCGATGGGTCTAGGAGGCTGCTGCTGGCTAGTTCCCGGCGATCCTCCCGCTGCTTCCGCGGAAGTTCTGCGCGCGACAACCTTGCCGTCTGAAGGGGGTGCTACTTTCCGCGTGGGCTTTGGGACGGTCGCCTCGGCCGGTGCTGCCTTCTTGGGTGAAGGTGCGGCTACTGAAGGGGGCTGGGTGTCCGCCACCTTTCCGTTTTCCCACTCTCCAATGCTTCGCCTCACACTAGAGGCCTGAGTTGAAGCACTGGGAGGGGGAGTTACCTTCTCTCCATTCGATGGAGAGACATGGGGACCAGTGGGGTTCTTTTTAGCCGGTGTTCGCGAGAGGAACATAGTTGGGGGGAGTAGGATAGGGTCTGACAACTAAAAACACGATTAAATTTGTATTGATTATTTATAATTATAAGCTAAATGATAATAATTAGTTCAATAAAACTTTGTCATATAAAATTGTATAAATAGAAGATTAATAATATTAAAATAGATCCCTGTAAAGGGGGGATCGATAGGTCCGTTAAGTGATTTATAAAATCAATAAAAACTGTATCACGTGTCAGATAAGATACCTGTAAAGGGGGAATCTGTAGGTCTGTTTGTCTTCAGAAGCCTTCGGTGGGCCTGAAGACAATTTAGTCTATTATTTGTCAGCAGAAGAATCCCTATACGCGTGAAAACGATGTATGTGCGTTTAGTACAATTGAGAGGTCGAGGAATATCTAATAAAGGTTAAAAAGAGATTTAAAAATTGTAGTGAAACGAAAAAGTTCACCTGGTCAGCCACTATAGGGTGGGTGGGCGGGCAATTTTTTGAAATTTAACAGCTGCGATCCGCACGTGCGAGGCGTCAAAAAACGCGTCTCGGCGCGAGCTGTCGAACGGTGAAATAAACTGGAATGAACGCAATACTAAAATTTTGAGTTTTCGCCTAAAAACTGTATTTTTTCAACTGAAAATTGGGCAAAGTGCAAATTTTCACTACACTGCGGCAGTCTGGTTCGCGGAACGCGGTGCAGAGCGCGGGTATGGCAGGTAGGTAACTATTGAAATACTATGATGGGCTGTTTTTGATGTAAAAATTTGGAATAAGTGGAGTTTTTCAAATAAAAAGTTAAATAAAACAAGGTTTGTATGGAATAACAAATTTCCACGCGTTTAGGTCAGTCAATATAGGTTTAAACGTCAGACGGAGCCTAGTCTAGCTTAAAAAAGCTGAAAACCGCTTCAAAATGCGTCACCGGGATGCAAAGTAATTACGATTTGATGTATTGTCGTCACCCCTTAGGTGTATTTTGCGTGAAATTTTCTAAGTGTCGGAAATGAAAATTGAATATTTTTTGAAGTTTCACAGATGCGATCCGCACGTGCGAGGCGTCAAAAAACGCGTCTCGGCGCGAGCTGTCGAACGGTGAAATAAACTGGAATGAACGCAATACTAAAATTTTGAGTTTTCGCCTAAAAACTGTATTTTTTCAACTGAAAATTGGGCAAAGTGCAAATTTTCACTACACTGCGGCAGTCTGGTTCGCGGAACGCGGTGCAGAGCGCGGGTATGGCAGGTAGGTAACTATTGAAATACTATGATGGGCTGTTTTTGATGTAAAAATTTGGAATAAGTGGAGTTTTTCAAATAAAAAGTTAAATAAAACAAGGTTTGTATGGAATAACAAATTTCCACGCGTTTAGGTCAGTCAATATAGGTTTAAACGTCAGACGGAGCCTAGTCTAGCTTAAAAAAGCTGAAAACCGCTTCAAAATGCGTCACCGGGATGCAAAGTAATTACGATTTGATGTATTGTCGTCACCCCTTAGGTGTATTTTGCGTGAAATTTTCTAAGTGTCGGAAATGAAAATTGAATATTTTTTGAAGTTTCACAGATGCGATCCGCACGTGCGAGGCGTCAAAAAACGCGTCTCGGCGCGAGCTGTCGAACGGTGAAATAAACTGGAATGGACGCAATACTAAAATTTTGAGTTTTCGCCTAAAAACTGTATTTTTTCAACTGAAAATTGGGCAAAGTGCAAATTTTCACTACACTGCGGCAGTCTGGTTCGCGGAACGCGGTGCAGAGCGCGGGTATGGCAGGTAGGTAACTATTGAAATACTATGATGGGCTGTTTTTGATGTAAAAATTTGGAATAAGTGGAGTTTTTCAAATAAAAAGTTAAATAAAACAAGGTTTGTATGGAATAACAAATTTCCACGCGTTTAGGTCAGTCAATATAGGTTTAAACGTCAGACGGAGCCTAGTCTAGCTTAAAAAAGCTGAAAACCGCTTCAAAATGCGTCACCGGGATGCAAAGTAATTACGATTTGATGTATTGTCGTCACCCCTTAGGTGTATTTTGCGTGAAATTTTCTAAGTGTCGGAAATGAAAATTGAATATTTTTTGAAGTTTCACAGATGCGATCCGCACGTGCGAGGCGTCAAAAAACGCGTCTCGGCGCGAGCTGTCGAACGGTGAAATAAACTGGAATGAACGCAATACTAAAATTTTGAGTTTTCGCCTAAAAACTGTATTTTTTCAACTGAAAATTGGGCAAAGTGCAAATTTTCACTACACTGCGGCAGTCTGGTTCGCGGAACGCGGTGCAGAGCGCGGGTATGGCAGGTAGGTAACTATTGAAATACTATGATGGGCTGTTTTTGATGTAAAAATTTGAAATAAGTGGAGTTTTTCAAATAAAAAGTTAAATAAAACAAGGTTTGTATGGAATAACAAATTTCCACGCGTTTAGGTCAGTCAATATAGGTTTAAACGTCAGACGGAGCCTAGTCTAGCTTAAAAAAGCTGAAAACCGCTTCAAAAGGCGTCACCGGGATGCAAAGTAATTACGATTTGATGTATTGTCGTCACCCCTTAGGTGTATTTTGCGTGAAATTTTCTAAGTGTCGGAAATGAAAATTGAATATTTTTTGAAGTTTCACAGATGCGATCCGCACGTGCGAGGCGTCAAAAAACGCGTCTCGGCGCGAGCTGTCGAACGGTGAAATAAACTGGAATGAACGCAATACTAAAATTTTGAGTTTTCGCCTAAAAACTGTATTTTTTCAACTGAAAATTGGGCAAAGTGCAAATTTTCACTACACTGCGGCAGTCTGGTTCGCGGAACGCGGTGCAGAGCGCGGGTATGGCAGGTAGGTAACTATTGAAATACTATGATGGGCTGTTTTTGATGTAAAAATTTGGAATAAGTGGAGTTTTTCAAATAAAAAGTTAAATAAAACAAGGTTTGTATGGAATAACAAATTTCCACGCGTTTAGGTCAGTCAATATAGGTTTAAACGTCAGACGGAGCCTAGTCTAGCTTAAAAAAGCTGAAAACCGCTTCAAAATGCGTCACCGGGATGCAAAGTAATTACGATTTGATGTATTGTCGTCACCCCTTAGGTGTATTTTGCGTGAAATTTTCTAAGTGTCGGAAATGAAAATTGAATATTTTTTGCGGTGGTGGTTGGGTGGGCGGGCAATTTTTTGAAATTTAACAGCTGCGATCCGCACGTGCGAGGCGTCAAAAAACGCGTCTCGGCGCGAGCTGTCGAACGGTGAAATAAACTGGAATGAACGCAATACTAAAATTTTGAGTTTTCGCCTAAAAACTGTATTTTTTCAACTGAAAATTGGGCAAAGTGCAAATTTTCACTACACTGCGGCAGTCTGGTTCGCGGAACGCGGTGCAGAGCGCGGGTATGGCAGGTAGGTAACTATTGAAATACTATGATGGGCTGTTTTTGATGTAAAAATTTGGAATAAGTGGAGTTTTTCAAATAAAAAGTTAAATAAAACAAGGTTTGTATGGAATAACAAATTTCCACGCGTTTAGGTCAGTCAATATAGGTTTAAACGTCAGACGGAGCCTAGTCTAGCTTAAAAAAGCTGAAAACCGCTTCAAAATGCGTCACCGGGATGCAAAGTAATTACGATTTGATGTATTGTCGTCACCCCTTAGGTGTATTTTGCGTGAAATTTTCTAAGTGTCGGAAATGAAAATTGAATATTTTTTGAAGTTTCACAGATGCGATCCGCACGTGCGAGGCGTCAAAAAACGCGTCTCGGCGCGAGCTGTCGAACGGTGAAATAAACTGGAATGAACGCAATACTAAAATTTTGAGTTTTCGCCTAAAAACTGTATTTTTTCAACTGAAAATTGGGCAAAGTGCAAATTTTCACTACACTGCGGCAGTCTGGTTCGCGGAACGCGGTGCAGAGCGCGGGTATGGCAGGTAGGTAACTATTGAAATACTATGATGGGCTGTTTTTGATGTAAAAATTTGGAATAAGTGGAGTTTTTCAAATAAAAAGTTAAATAAAACAAGGTTTGTATGGAATAACAAATTTCCACGCGTTTAGGTCAGTCAATATAGGTTTAAACGTCAGACGGAGCCTAGTCTAGCTTAAAAAAGCTGAAAACCGCTTCAAAATGCGTCACCGGGATGCAAAGTAATTACGATTTGATGTATTGTCGTCACCCCTTAGGTGTATTTTGCGTGAAATTTTCTAAGTGTCGGAAATGAAAATTGAATATTTTTTGAAGTTTCACAGATGCGATCCGCACGTGCGAGGCGTCAAAAAACGCGTCTCGGCGCGAGCTGTCGAACGGTGAAATAAACTGGAATGGACGCAATACTAAAATTTTGAGTTTTCGCCTAAAAACTGTATTTTTTCAACTGAAAATTGGGCAAAGTGCAAATTTTCACTACACTGCGGCAGTCTGGTTCGCGGAACGCGGTGCAGAGCGCGGGTATGGCAGGTAGGTAACTATTGAAATACTATGATGGGCTGTTTTTGATGTAAAAATTTGGAATAAGTGGAGTTTTTCAAATAAAAAGTTAAATAAAACAAGGTTTGTATGGAATAACAAATTTCCACGCGTTTAGGTCAGTCAATATAGGTTTAAACGTCAGACGGAGCCTAGTCTAGCTTAAAAAAGCTGAAAACCGCTTCAAAATGCGTCACCGGGATGCAAAGTAATTACGATTTGATGTATTGTCGTCACCCCTTAGGTGTATTTTGCGTGAAATTTTCTAAGTGTCGGAAATGAAAATTGAATATTTTTTGAAGTTTCACAGATGCGATCCGCACGTGCGAGGCGTCAAAAAACGCGTCTCGGCGCGAGCTGTCGAACGGTGAAATAAACTGGAATGAACGCAATACTAAAATTTTGAGTTTTCGCCTAAAAACTGTATTTTTTCAACTGAAAATTGGGCAAAGTGCAAATTTTCACTACACTGCGGCAGTCTGGTTCGCGGAACGCGGTGCAGAGCGCGGGTATGGCAGGTAGGTAACTATTGAAATACTATGATGGGCTGTTTTTGATGTAAAAATTTGGAATAAGTGGAGTTTTTCAAATAAAAAGTTAAATAAAACAAGGTTTGTATGGAATAACAAATTTCCACGCGTTTAGGTCAGTCAATATAGGTTTAAACGTCAGACGGAGCCTAGTCTAGCTTAAAAAAGCTGAAAACCGCTTCAAAAGGCGTCACCGGGATGCAAAGTAATTACGATTTGATGTATTGTCGTCACCCCTTAGGTGTATTTTGCGTGAAATTTTCTAAGTGTCGGAAATGAAAATTGAATATTTTTTGAAGTTTCACAGATGCGATCCGCACGTGCGAGGCGTCAAAAAACGCGTCTCGGCGCGAGCTGTCGAACGGTGAAATAAACTGGAATGAACGCAATACTAAAATTTTGAGTTTTCGCCTAAAAACTGTATTTTTTCAACTGAAAATTGGGCAAAGTGCAAATTTTCACTACACTGCGGCAGTCTGGTTCGCGGAACGCGGTGCAGAGCGCGGGTATGGCAGGTAGGTAACTATTGAAATACTATGATGGGCTGTTTTTGATGTAAAAATTTGGAATAAGTGGAGTTTTTCAAATAAAAAGTTAAATAAAACAAGGTTTGTATGGAATAACAAATTTCCACGCGTTTAGGTCAGTCAATATAGGTTTAAACGTCAGACGGAGCCTAGTCTAGCTTAAAAAAGCTGAAAACCGCTTCAAAATGCGTCACCGGGATGCAAAGTAATTACGATTTGATGTATTGTCGTCACCCCTTAGGTGTATTTTGCGTGAAATTTTCTAAGTGTCGGAAATGAAAATTGAATATTTTTTGAAGTTTCACAGATGCGATCCGCACGTGCGAGGCGTCAAAAAACGCGTCTCGGCGCGAGCTGTCGAACGGTGAAATAAACTGGAATGAACGCAATACTAAAATTTTGAGTTTTCGCCTAAAAACTGTATTTTTTCAACTGAAAATTGGGCAAAGTGCAAAGTAACTGAAAATTGGGCAAAGTGCAAAGTACACAAGTAATTGATCCTTAATACTTAGAAACCCATTAGGTTGGTTGGTGTTTTTTGTGTTGGTGTGTTTTTAAAACTTTTGTTTTGTTGTGATTCTTAGAAGTAGGGCGTTCCGTATTTTTGTTATTGTAACGCAAACGCGTTTTATCTTAATAAGGGTTTTGACTGAAGCCAGTCAAAAGTAGTTTTGACTGGTTAGGAGTTTTGACTATAACATATACATTAGTCAAATAAAACATTAATTGAATGAAAATAAGTTAAAAAATTCATTGTTTTAACCAAGTCCCTACTATCATTTTGGACCGCCACGTCAAAAAAAGCAAAAACGTGCCCTCGGCGCCTAGCTATGAATTAGTACTCTATGGTTCTCTATCATATGCGTTCAGGGTGCTGACTGCTGATAGGGCTGCCCCGATTCTGCAGCGCGTCAGGGATGTTCGCCGGGTCGCAAGTAGACTGTTTCTATTCGCAAAATGCGCGCGGTGTACATCCCTGGTGCGTAGGGTTCGGGCTAGCTCCAATAGTATCCTGATGTATGGTGTGTGTGAGTACCTGAACCATTGCTGTATGGTTCACTTACTGAGCAATCGAGGGGGGGGGGGGTTAATTATGTATAATGTGGTCTATTTAATTGTTTTGTGTCTTAGAAGTCTGTCATGTAGTCGTGACCGTGGCGTGCTGGGCACATTTTGGTTTGTTCTCTATATATGACTGTGGCGGTCCAAAGATTAAATAATAACTGAAATGACTTACAATCTTTACTGTTACAGATTCGATGTCCGCTATGTAAAAGTGCGTACATATAACATAACATGTTATAAAACGTTGTAATGTAACATATTTCAGTAATGTGGAGGCTGAATGTTATTTAACATGCTATTATTTACAACAATGTTATATAACTTATGCAATAGTGAACAGCACTGTGGATCGACAAACGACAAAGTCATATAACATTGTATTTCTAATGTGTACAGTATTGTTATATGTTGCAATGTTGCAAAACAATGTTACATAATATGGAGTTCATAAGTTATACAACATGTTACAGTAAGATATAGACGCTCAACCTTAAAAAAACCTTTTTCACTTTTTAACTTGTAAAGTTAGTTACACAATTAGCTGCCCACCTTTTGCATAGATGGTTGAGATTTTCTAGAAAACAAATCGATAGAGCTTTAAATTTGTTATATATTTGTCGTATCCGGTCAAAAGTACGAACATGTAACGACGAATCGCAAGCCGCCATTATCGAGAACACGTGATCAACCACCACCATTTTGGCGCGCTTCTACAGAGTCGTGATGTTTTCAGCCCACAGCGAGGAAGACATTCAGAATCCAGTGTCTGATCGCAACGGAGC
The DNA here is from genome assembly GCA_947361185.1 of Charanyca ferruginea. Classification (NCBI taxonomy): domain Eukaryota; kingdom Metazoa; phylum Arthropoda; class Insecta; order Lepidoptera; family Noctuidae; genus Charanyca; species Charanyca ferruginea. The sequence continues at coordinate 9,028,201 of OX376080.1, read as the reverse complement.
TAATACGTCCCGAAACTGTACTTTCGATTCGTTGTTGAAGTGAAGTGAATTACCTATGTCTATGTTAATTATAGTGTCTGAGTTTATTTTAAATTAATTGTGCTAAATTGTTTTAATAAACGCCGTGTATTGTACCCTATACCCAGTGTGTTTGCATTGCACGAAACCCAACTTCTGCCCACATGATGACTGAATCTAACGGACTAAATCCTGACTGATCCGACATATTTATTACCGTTTAAGCAAAGTAAATAAAACATAAAAGAATTATAAAATTCTATCGATTCGTATTCTAGAAAGTCTCAATCATTTATGCGAAGGTGGGTCAGCTAATTGGTGTAACTGACTGTACGCAGTTTTGTATAGAACAGCATGTTTTTTCACAAAACGGTTCATTTCATCTCTGTATTAGTAGTAGTATTGTTTAATAGTACATTATGGTACAAGTGTGTAATGTTGGTGATTACCGCTGAGGCGGCATTGAGACCCGAGCCGTTAGGTGAGGGTCTTAAGAGAGCCGAGGACGGTAATCATCAATACACACGTGTATCATACGACGTTTTTCAACACACTTGTGAAGAAAATAATACTAAAAAATCATTTTCAACAGTGAAAACGAGTTGTGAAGTTTTTTTCGCAATGGCGGGAAAAAATGATCAGTTTTCCTATGCGCGCGCATCAAACAATGGCGATCGGCCATAGACTAAAATAATGAGGTTTTTTGTCTTTTCGCGGATAGTGTTCTATCCACGTATAAAATGGGGAATTCAAAGTTTTCTATATTACAGAGAAAACAAAAGTGTAAGTTTTATTTATTAAAAACGTATAAGTGAAATTATCTATTTAAATACGAAGTTGCATGAAATGAGCAATTAATTTATTTGTAATATTGAACACGATCTTTTTTGTATCGAAACTTTTATAAGAACAAAGCAACTCAACCAATAAAATAAAAAAAAACCCTATAACTCACTTGTGAATAATAGCAATGAAAAAGTCACAGTATGATTACAGGTGTCATTATGTGCCTAATTGCCGTGAAATTACAACCATTTTATGAGCAAGTGTGTTGAAAACATTTTTATATACAGTTAACAGAAGGGATAAGCCGTCAGGCAGTGAGGTAACCGAAGCCACACAGTTATAAGCTACTTTTAGTACAGTCGAACAAGCTAATTGGTTTACAAACAAAAATATTCACCTTTCTACTACACTCACAATTTATTTAGGTTTTTTTTTTATATTTGGTGCGTAGGTACCAGGGTTACCTACGTGCTCGAGATAAGAAAATGGAATAAAATAAAATATTGTGAGTGTAGTGGAAAGGTGAATATTTTTGCCTGTAAACCAATTAGCTTGTTCGACTGTACCACCCTTGGTAAGGTGAAAGCGTCAGTGTAACCCGCGAAATTAAAATATTGTTACATATTTGGCAATTTTCAGTCCAGTATCTAGTTGTATGGTAATCCATACTAATATTATAAATGTGAAAGTAACTCTGCCTGTTACGCTTTCACGATGAAACGGCTGAACCGATTTTGATGAAATTTGGTAAGAAAATAGCCTTGACCCTGGGGAAGGACATAGGCTACTTTTTATTCAGCGACTTCGTCTGCATCCACTATAACCGACATTCACGCGGACGAAGTCGCGGGCAGAAGCTAGTAATCAATATATTTGCGGGAGTAACAAATATACATTTACAGAATTATTATAAGTTATTAATATCATCAACGTCATTTTCATTAAATAGGCACATTTAATTTAGATTTTGTATTATATTAATTGTCTAAATACATATTTGTTACTTCCGCAACAAATTTTTGTATTACCATACAACCTGATACTGAGCTGCAAATTGCAATAAACTGAAGAAAAGGACAATGCCAGAAACTCTATAGAACTTTGCCCCACTCAATAAAAGTCATGTGCAATACGTAGCATCTTACTGTTTATTTATTGCTGATTACTAAACATTAGTCTTAGTGACTGTAGAACTTGCGGTTTCCGTTCAAATCTAAAAACAATAATGACATTGATTATTGGTTACATTGTATTTTAGGTAAAATGAGTTTGTATTTTGTGGGTAGGTATTTCGTAATCCGCAAGTTCTAAAGAAAAACAATTTAGTTTAGAAAGGTTCTATATTCATTACAATTATTTTCATTAATTTACTTTTTCTGTACATGTGTTACTTTTTCTGTACATGGGTGGGGCAGGATCTGGCATTGTCATTTGAATTTCGCGGGGTAATGAATCATTTCATCATCATCTTTTTCTAGAAAATGATGATGAAATGATTTTGTTATGAATTCTTCATTAAAGGTCGCAACTCCAGCAGTGTCATCTCTCTGCATATCTCCCTCGGTAAATGTCGGTGAATTGACCTTGAGAGTGAACTACTACCCTGTTCACAATAAGATTAGACATAAACACAAACCTTTTTTACAGTCCCTTCAACCGATTTTGACTTCTATTCCGTAGGCTTAAGGATGACATTAGAAGCAAAAATGTGGTTACAATAACAACTGTTTACTGCAGTTGCCATTTGTCATACTACCAACGCAATATAAGTCAAAATCGGTTGAACGAACTGTAAAAAAAGTTTATGCAAATGTCTAATCTTATTGTGAACAGGGTATAGATCAATACTATGAAGAATTCATATAAAGAAATGATGATGATACTCTCAATCATGTATGCAAAGGTGGGTCAGCTAATTGATGTAACTGACTGTACAAGTACACATACCTATGTGGCTTCGATCTAACTATTAAGGGGCTATTAAACGACTTTTACATATTTTAAACTGACAATCACGTCAAAATGTGCAGTGTAAATGATTTGAAAAAAATATGGGTGCGTGTACTTATGTACGCGCGTGAGAAGTTATACTTCTTTGGCATTATTAAAAAATAGTTTTTAATTGCATGCAAATAATTAATTACAATAAAAGGACTGGAAAAGGATTGTCAACACAATAAACATCTGGTCGATTTGTACTAGCACTGGTGGTAGCTAACTGAAATGATGGTTCAAAAGTCCTTATTCGTGAATTTGAAGTTGACGGGATAGATAACATCTCAGTCACGGATGATTCGTTTACTTGTGAAAGCATTTTTTTTTTCAGCCTATAAGCACGACTACGTTCTGCTGCTGTTTTTTTAATTGGTTTTTTTACTGACAAGCCTTGCCGATTTAGTTCAGCTTCCTTGGCAGCTTTCTTTCGATAGTAATAGTTTCTACTCCTTTCCGCATCTGATTTAACCATCTAGAAAACTGGAATAGAAATTGAATAGTACCATTAATAGTCATCAAATCTAAACTAGAAGAATCTTAGATTGATGAATAAGATTTATTGTAGAGAATTAGATTTTAGAAATTAATAATAAATATTAAAAATTGAAAACTAATAACTTAATATATATATATATAATTATTAAAAATAAAATTTAGAGAATAATAAATATATACGACGTAATTTGTACTAAATATCATAAGATTCTAAATTTTAAATATTTATTATTGGTTATTAAATATTTTAAAAATAAATTTAATAATAAATTAGATACTTTAATTTAAATTTATTCATTTTAAAAATATTTATTATTTTCTCAATGTAATTTTCGCTTTTTATTTTAGTCAAAGAATTTTTAGTAACTTTCTGTATTTATTATAGAAATGTTTATAATTTTCAAAATTAAATATATATATATATATATTGTTAAATTATCAATTTTCTATTTTTTAAATTTAATTTTTTTGTTTTTTTTTTTTTTTTTTTTTTAATTTACTATTTTATATATATTCAATTATTAAATTTAGAGAATAAAAATTTAGAGAATAATAAATATGTATGACATAATTTGTAATAAATTTTATAAGATTCTTATTTTAAATATTTATTATTGATTATTTAATATTTTAAAAGTAAATAAATAAATTTAATAATAAATTTAAAAATTGAATTTAAGTTTACTTATTTTTTTAAAAATATTTATTATTTATTCAATTTAATATTTACTTTTTCTTTTTATCAAAAAATTTTCATTACATTTGATCATTTATTTTTATAAATATTTATTATTTATTCAATTTAATACTTAATAATAAATATTTTAATTTGATGTTTGATTTTAATTTTGATCACAAATTTTTTATTAAATGTTTTATTAAATTTATTTATTTATTTTGTAAATATTATATAACCAATAAAAATATTTAACATTAATAATTTAATAATATTTAGTATTAATTATATTAAATGATAATATTTTAATTTATATCAATAAATAATACATACGGATAGTTAACCTCAATTATATTGGAGCACTTCAAAAAGTATATAAGCACAATTTTTTTCACTAATATTGAGGAATAGTAAATAATATTAATTTAAATATTCAATTTAAATCACCACTGAATATAATTCATTAGCACATATTTAATTCGCACTTGTATGAAACTAAAACACGTGTTGAGAATGAAACTAGAAACATGTGGATAAATATTATAAATATGAAAACAGTGATCAGAGGCGACGAGCGTGCCAACATGCGCGACTAATAGAGGTTCTATTTCTATTTTGTTGGTAGCTTTTTTTCGAGACTTAATGAGCAGTTTAGTGGGCAACTTCTCCCGTGAGAATTTTGTGTGACGCTGTGCGCGCGCATCGTAAAATTTCACTCTCATCATTTTTTCATAACGCGCCTAAAGAAGTATAACTTCAAAAAATATATGTTAAACTAGAACATTCTCTTAATCATATAGAAAATGAATATTTTTGATTAAGTTCATATTAAATAGTTTAATTAACTCGTGAAGTTGTGTCTGACGCGGACAAAACATTGACAATCACACAAAATCTACCAGGTATAATTATCCGAAACAAGCACATTTTGACGTGATTGTCAGTTTAAAATCTGTAAAAGTCGTTTAATAGCCCCTTAAGCATTTATACAAAAACAATTGTACAATTTATAAATTGCAACATTTATTTAGCACCTTTCAGTAAACAAACAAATTGATTTAAAAGTAATGTCAATAGCAAATTACTGTACAAAAACGTTCTAAAATGTACAATTTTACTTATAACATGAGGTTCAATATTGCTTTGAATATGGAAAACCCTACAATATGTTGATTATTTAAATTTTAAAATATAATAGTGAAAAGGCAGTGCCGCAATGCAGGTTCCAAATATTTGCAGTGACGCAATTTAATTCACTAATGGCCAAATACTCAATGTTAAGATGCCGTTAAGTCTCGTGCTGTTTCTATAGCTTTATGTCAAAGTGTGTAAGAGATTTAACGGCATCTTAAACTTGAGTAGCTATTGAGTAGCTTTTGAGTACTTGACCATAAGAATGGATAAATTAAAACTTAGAGCGAGCGCGCACTGCGATGCGATAAAGTACAATAGGGTATTTTACCAAAAAAATCTAATTAGTCCGTCAGATAGATTTCCAAAAAATATTGGACACGTGTTTTTTCTTTTTTCACGTAAATAAAAAATGAAGACGACACAGGGCATCGAAAACTCGTGTGACGTCACTATGTCAGTACACTTTTACTGGCGAAGTGACGTCACAAACCCCCACTCATGATCTTTGATGCGTTTTATCTTTGTCAGTTTTTATTGATTTGATAAAACAAAAAATACATATCCAATATTTTTCGATAATCTAACTGACGACACAGTGCATCGAAAACTCGTGTGACGTCACTATGTCAGTACACTTTTACTGGCGAAGTGACGTCACAAACCCCCACTCATGATCTTTGATGCGTTTTATCTTCGTCAGTTTTTATTGATTTGACAAAACAAAAAATACATATCCAATATTTTTCGATAATCTAACTGACGGACTAATTAGATTTTTTTGGTATATAATACACTATTATTAAATCATTTTTAATAAATTTTTCATTGCGATTTTTAATCGCTTTTAATAAAACTTCCCTATAAATTCATATGCTATTGCGACAATAATCGTACGAAAAATCGCAGTGCACGCTCTAAGAGAGTAATTTTCAAAAGCCTTTCGAAATCTGGGTTTATCGGCGACTTATAATTATTTCCTGCTAAAAATTGACCTCTGGATGATATTTGGTCATATGGTAATTCAAACTTGCTTTCTGTACAAATGCTTGGCCACATACACTGCAAACTTTCCTCCGATCCCCAGTATGTATCCTCTCATGCAAATCCAGGGTTGTCTTCCTCAAAAACGATTTTCTACAAAATCTACAATGATAGTCCTTCACGGTCTTATGTTTGAACTTGTGTTTGTACATACCTTCGAAACTAAATGACTCGTAATCACAAAATTCGCACTTTATTTATTTATTTATTTATTTATTTATTTATTTAACAAGTACATTGTAAGCTTACAGCGAAAAACCAAAACGCTTAAATGCTAGAATTAATCACATGTTTAGTAATAATGAATACACATAAATTAGTTATGTCACAAGAAATAAAATTAGTTACAACCAAACAGTCACAATTGTCAAACAGATTAAATTTAATTAGAATTAAATTAAAATTAACCATTAGACGGTATCATACACAAATAAAAATCAATCATTTGTTGAGAAACATCAGCACACCCTTCTTAAAAATGTTCAAGGTGTCAACAAATATGTCGGCATCAGGACTGCTGTCAAGATAGTGGTTAATTAAAGCAATCGCTCTTGCTGTTGGACTGTTGTTGGCCTGACGTATGTGCCATGTCGGGGGGCATGCGAGAAGCTGATGTTGCCGCCGTCCTATGCCACGCATATATTGCTGCGGAACAAACAGATGGATATGCTCTAGCACCGACGGATTATCAATCTTATTGCCCAATAACAGATAGTAATGCAGAATATGCATTAGTTTACGCCTCAGCTGTAAAGTATCAAAGCCGACCATTCCCGATACAAATAGTGACGGATAGAGGATAGGATAATATCCGTAAGTACGCTTATATACATAACGGCAAAATTTCTTTTGAATTTTCTCAACCATATGTGTGTATAATTTTTCCTGAGGATCCCACACTATTGCATTGTACTCCAGTTTACTACGCACGTATGCATTGTACAGCAACTTTATAACTCTGGGATTATGAAATTGGGAAGAAGTTCTAATTATGAAGCCCAATGCTTTATTTGCGTCTTTGCACACATTCCTAATGTGTTCGTGGAAATTAAAACCGCTATCCAAAGTAAGCCCTAGGTCCCGTATTGTCGTTACACGCTCAAGTTGCTCATCGCCCAACCTGTAGGCCGTGGTAATTGGCGTACGAGACCTAGAAAATGTTATGGTCTTACACTTGGACACATTCAGTGGCAGCTTGTTTTTCTTACTCCAATCGAGAACGGCATCGATATCTCGCTGAAAAACGACACAATCCTCAGCTTTAGTTACTGGTAGGAACAGCTTTAGGTCATCTGCAAACATAAGGCATTTTGCCTCAAAGAGACTGCTTGGCAGATCATTAATCATGATCAAAAATTGTGGAGCTCCCAAGGTACTACCCTGACTGACGCCTGATCGTGTAAAATATTCAGATGACTGATAACCATTTAATTTTACAAACTGTCTTCGATCTCTCAGGTAATGAGCAAAAAAATTAAGAAGTTGAGGACTGAAACCGAGTGATGCAAACTTCGTCAAGAGAATATCATTGTCGACCAAATCAAACGCCTTCTTAAAATCGAAATACGCTGCATCAACCTGACAACCTGTAGTGATTTTGGTCTTTAAATAGTCAGCAAAATGTATATGGTTGGTCAAAGTAGAGCGTGCAGGACGGAACCCATGTTGAGAATTATCCAGTCGACTACTGATTTGCATGGTGATACAATTGTTTATAATCGACTCAAATACCTTCCCGAAGACTGACAACACTGCAATGGGCCTAAAGTCTGTGATGTCCATTGATGATCCACACTTTGGAACCGGTGTGACACTGATACCTCTCTCCTAGCATGTGGAAGTTATTGGCACTTATACCTCTCTCCTAGCATGTGGAAGTTATTGATATGCTTTCGTAACTGCACTTTAGTATTGAAAATTTTATTGCACGCTCTACATTTGAATCTGTCGTCAATATTATGTACTTCCAATTTATGTATGGTCCAAGGGGCAGGTGTCATGAATTCTTTCATACAAATTGGACATTTGTATTTAGGAATCTTATAATGTTTCGATTTCACGTGAAATTTCAGTGTGTTTAATTTTTCGTATGTCTTGTCGCATCTCACACATTGGTATATAGCGCCATTCTGTTTGTAATCTTCCTCGTTGCCCCGGATCTAAGGGGGGGCAAACCGGGGCACTTGCCCCGGGCGGCAGCTTCATGGGGGCGCCAAATCCTTGAGAAAAGAATTCGAAATATAGAACAAATAAAGCCTCTTTTCCTACAATCTCATAGGTTTGTAGCAAGTAATCGAATCTTAATATAATATGTTTGACAAACAAACTTTTCTATTTCCATACGCCCAGTTCGTTTTTAAACACATACCTAAGTGATTTATGAACGCATCTTAACAGATCTAGTAAATTTTTGAACGTGTGCGTAGTGTCCGTGTTCTTTCTGCCAGGGGAATCCCCGTCACATCGTCATCAGTGAAATCATATATTATCGTAGTGGAAATCAACAATTGTGAAGAATTACAGGTAAGAAATAATTACATAGCTATTAGAGTTATATTTTTTATGCGTGCTTTTTATTAGTTTACTTATTCCGACCTCTGAACATAACACTATTACATTGAAATTTGTAATTCAATAAATTCTACATTTTTGATGTAAGTTTTATGACTATAGATTATAGAAACCAGTTAGTGGGATATTTTAATTTACTGGGTTTTTTAGTATTGTAGTTATAAGTAAACTCTACAATACAATAAAATAAACTCTTCAGGAAGAGGTAACCAGAAGTACCTATAGTTAATAAACTTTGCAATCAAGCCCACGTTCAGTGAGCTTGTAATTCAGCTTTCATCAAACTATAGATACCTACATATTTATTTATATTTTTAGGTTGGAAAAACCAAGCGATGAGCGCACCAAGAAAAAAACTTTCTGGGGCTGAAAACAGAAAAAGGGCAAAAGATAAAATTGAAGATGCAATGAATTCGGCTTCTAAGATGAGAAAGTGGCTTCTCGATGCAGGCGGATCGTCGAATTCCACTCATACTTCTGATACAACGTCAGGAATTTCGAACTATTCTTGCATTTTGGACACTCAAGTTAATTCAACTGATCAGTCAAAACGTCAAAGCTCAGGTGATGGTGAACAGTCTTCACCGTCCGTATTATCTCAACGGGAACATGACACTCAGCTTGTCTCTAGTGACTTACTGCAATCAAGTAGCAAAGACAAAATTATAGATGTGATAGATCCAGGTACTTGGTCGGGCCACGAGAAATTAACAGATCAACAAAGGTCATTCTTGAGCAAACAAGCTATATTACTAAATAATGAACATCCAAACAACATAGAGTTTAAGTCCACTGAACGCAACGGTAGGCATTTAACACATAGCATGTGGTTCGGAACAATGGCGAATAATGAAAATATTAAAAGATCCTGGCTTGTTTATTCGAAAACAAAAAATGCACTCTACTGCACTCCCTGCAAGCTATTCGACAGCACTTCTACATCAGCCTTGTGTAAAGATGGTCTCAAAAATTGGAAAAAGACTTCAGAAAAATTAAATGAGCATGAAGTATCACAAACGCATAAAGAATGTTTTATTAAATGGAAAACCCGTCTGCAACAAATGAAATCAGGTCAGGGCATCGATCGCGACGTAGAGCGACTAATTCACTCGGAGAAGGAAAAATGGAGACATATTCTACATGTAATAATGGACGCTGTCATGTATCTTGCCACAAACTGTCTTTCTTTTAGAGGTTCTAAAGAAACACCGAGTGATCTCGCTGAAAATGGTCCTCAGCCTAATCTAGGGAATTTTCTTAATTTGATAAGTCTGCTCGCTAAATATGATCCTACTCTCAAGTATCAATTGGACCACTTAAAAAAAGGATATGTGTCCTATTTGTCAAAAACGATACAAAATGAAATCATCGATATAATGGCAAACAAAGTTCGAAATACAATTTTCAATGAGATCAAGGACGCCAACTATTTCACAATCATGTTTGACTGCACTCCAGATATATCTCACACAGAGCAAATGAGCCAGGTGATTCGATACACCAAAATAACAGAAACTGGTTGTGAAATAAAGGAAAGTTTTATTGATTTTATTGAAGTTGACGGGAAGACTGGAGAATATATCACACAGCGTATTCTAGAAAAACTAGAAGCCGATATGGTTTGGATGTGCAAAAATGTCGTGGACAATCTTACGACAACGAATCTAATATGGCCGGCATATACAAAGGAGTCCAATCCAGAGTTATGCAAATGAACGAGCTGGCAGAGTTTGTACCGTGTCTAGCGCACTCTTTAAATCTTGTTGGCGTGCATGCAGCTTCAACATGCCCACAAGCAGTTAGCCTATTTGGGCTTGTACAAAAACTTTATTGTTTCTTTGTCGGATCCACCACGCGGTGGAAAATAATGCAAAATTGTACAAAAACCAACTTAAAAGGAAGTAGTCAAACTAGATGGTCGGCTAAACATCAAGCTGTTACTGCTCTATTAAATAATTTACCGGAAGTTGTCAAAGCTCTGGAAGAAATTGAAGAATCCTCTCTAGCCGCAGAATCTAAGTACGAAGCTGGTCATTTGCTACATGCGGTAATGGATTTTAAATTTATCCTCAACTTGACAATTTGGGATAATATTCTTCGAGAGATTAATAGAGTGAACGTTGAAATACAAAAAGAGGATATTATCATTTCGCGTTCTGTGGCGCTAATGCAAGGCCTTGGTAAGATCTTGCAAGAAATGAGAGAAAAACCGATAGAATATTGGATCAAAGAAGCTACACCTGTATCAGAAAAGTTGGAAATTGAGCCGGTTCTTAAAAACAAACGAATTTCCAAAAAGAAAAAGCAACACGACGAAATCTGTGAAGACGAAACAAGAATGCTAGATCCTACTAGGTTATTTTCCAAAGACATAAAAGTAGTGTTTGACAAAATTTTAACAGAAATTGAGTTAAGAGTAGAGAGTGCAAAGAGTCTACATGAAAAATTCCTTCCTAAGTGGCCACGCCTTTTTAAATATGTCGACAGAAGATCTGCAAAAAAATGGAGCCGATCTAGCTTTAAAATATTCAAAAGACTTGAATGCAGTTGGTTTTTGCCAGGAACTTGCCGTATTTAAAGAGCTAGTACATGAAATTAATGAAAAATCAAGTGCCTTCGACCTGTTACTCCATCTGTACAAGCAAGAAGCGTTTCCCAATGTTAGTATAGCTTTAAGAATTTATTGCACATTACCAACAACATCTGCAAGCTGTGAGCGAAGCTTCAGCAAACTAAAAATAATTAAAACGTATCTACGTTCTACAATGAGTCAGGATCGTTTATCTGGCCTCGCGATCCTGGCCATTGAAAACAAAACTGCCTATGTAACGAACTTTGAGGAGATAATAGATTCTTTCGCAGAAAAGAAAGCACGCCGTGTAAAGTTGTAGTCTTTAGTTAATAGTATATATTAAGTTATTAGTATATATTTTTTTGTTTCTGTTTTATGTCTTGAAAGTTATTAGTTATTAGATAATAAAAAGTTTAAATTTATTAAAGGATTATTATTTTAACAAATGATCACAAAAATGCTACTCATTGGCTGTTTAGTTTTAACGGTTTTTCTTAAATACTGAAGGGAGGGGGTGTAAAAGGGGGGGGGGGAGGGCGCCAATATCAAGGTTTTGCCCCGGTTCGAAAAAATCGTAGATCCGGGGCTGCCTCGTTTAGGCGAAATTTCGGCGCCACAACTCGGCCTGCAGACAGAAAACACACTTGAGTTTCATTTATTTCTTCGGGGATTTTCTTTATTCTTCGTTCTTCGGGCTTCGGGATTCTTTCACTGTTTTGTCAAAGTTACGGGACGATTGGTCAATTTTTGTTGTATATTAACGTCCATGAGAGCAGTCTCGTGTAGCTGTCTGGTTAATACTTTCTCACAGAATGGACTTGAGGCCATTTGATCTCAAAAAGTTCCGAGCTCTCATCATTAACCGACGAAAGGAAGGAAGTTATCAAAGCGACAAGTTTATTTTTTTGTAAAGTAACATTCAGGCACCCACTGTACTGCCGCCATATAGTTCACCCAAATTTAGAAAAGAAAAAAAAAAGGAACATATTGGCTTGCTTAGGTCAATACACTCAATACATATTTTCATACCATTTTACCTCAAGAAGTTCCGAGCTCTCATGTAAAGCAAGCCTATTTTAACCGACGTAAGGGAGGAAGTTATCAAATCGATTTGTATAATTTGAAAAAATGTTTATGGCGCCGTTGTATCGCCGGGTGTTTTTCCAAAATTTGGGTGTTCTATGACATCCAAAATTTGAAAAAAAAGGAACATATATTATTGGCTTGTTTTGGTCAATACACAATAAAGGCCTATTCTCATATAGAGAAGTAACGAGCTTTGATCACCACGCTTACACTTCGAAATATCAGTAGCACAAGACCGTTGGCGGTCTTGTATACGTTCCGAATAGATTTTAGAATTGGAAACACGATTATCGATTAGTATCGATTTTGTACAAATCCCTATGTTTTTTAGGTGTGCATGCTTGTATATGTTGCACTTGTGTGTGTGTGTGTGTGTGTGTGTGTGTGTGTGTGTACGAGTGTGTGTGTGTGTGTGTACGAGTGTGTGTGTGTACGTGTGTGTGTGTGTGTGTGTGTGTGTGTGTGTACGTGTACGTCTGTTGTGTGTGTATGTCTTTAATTCTTCAAAACTACACAAGGATTGATAGATTTTGTCAACGATGCACCAGATGAGTCCGATTCAGTATTCACCATAATTTTAAGAAATTATTCCGGAACGTTTATGTTTTACACATAAACTTTTACAAATGTTATATTTATCTTAGACATAACGTTAAAATTTAGATGTTATGACATGTGGCCACATCAGTAGAATACAAAAAATAATTTAATGATAATAATAAAAAACAAACCCCCAAACAGACCGAACTGGCCATCCGACCGAAATTCGGTCACGGCGGTTATTCTAGACAAGTACGCAGAAGATATTATAGTTTCCAAGTGTATGTGCGAACACAGATGCACTCCCTCTTTCATCATTGCCATAGTCCCACGTTACGGTAATCCGACACGACCGGAGAGAGATCAGGCGCAGGACCAAAGTGTGTTACTACCCCAATCGATCGATCATCGATCGATGCCATCAGTCGACATCGATCGACGTTGATCGATTGGTGTGGTAGCTTTGGCAGATCGACGGCTACCGTTCCACTAACAAAAAAAATGTGTTTGTGTATGTATATCAGCTGTCTGACACCCATAGTACAGGGTCTTCCTAGTTTGGGGTGAGATGGCCGTGTGTGAAAATGTCCCCACATATTATTATTATTTATTACTAACTAATCAATCGAAAGCCGGTCGATAACATCGGTCGACGTTGATCGATCAACTTCGGCTATAGCAATTGATTATAAACAAGCAGCTCGATCGACGTCAACTTATGCATTCTACCATCGATCGATCGTCGATCGATTGGTCTGGTAGAAACTATCGATCAACGTCGACTAATCCATTCTACCATCGATCGATGCCGTCGATCGACGATCGATCGATTGGTCTGGTAAAACCCAAAGCCTTTACGTGCTCTTACGCGGGGGTGTTACACCACCAACTTCCAAACCCCGAGCTGTTATTGAGAAATTCGTACTGGGGAAACTCAATAACACTGCCCGAGTTGGGAATCGAACCCAAGAGTGAGACCACTGAGCAGCCAAGAACAGAATATCTATACTAGTAAAGGTCATCGCTCCTTATAACAGCACAGAACCGACAGAGCAAATAATTTGCCAAACAAGTTTGGGCTTTAAAATGTGTGAGTTAAAATATATTTTTTATTGACATGGTAAAAATGATGGCTCGCGGGCGGCATCAGAAATGTGGGGGATGCGTAGCGAAGGATGTGTGCAAAAATATCTAATGACATCGTTTTATTTTCATACAAAGTTAGCGCTTCCATAGGGTATTTTACTATATATGAGAAAAAAAACTATAAATATGTTATTGAGACAGTTTAGGCATAAAGAAGTCGGAAAATGTAAGTTTTAGTTCACAAAATAACAAAATATTTTTTTAAAATTAATTCAGCGTTTTCTGTTATTTTAATCTATTTTATAACACCATGAAACAGTAGCGGCCATGTTATTACGACGTACGGCTGTGTAAAAAAGGCTTTGTACTTTTATAATTTTCGTAACCAACGTAATTTTTTAATCTATTACAAAATATGCTTTTAATTATTTTTAAATTATATACAATTATCATATTTAATATGAGCGCATTTGATACAAAACGAACTGACGTCATTTCCGCTGGGCAAAATGGCGTCTAGTAAGAGGCGTTTTCGTAAAACTACGCGCGAAATTTGAAAATTTAAAATTTAGATGCTTTTTTTATGGCACTTATCGATTGAATAAAAATGTTGTGTTTTTTTCTGGTGGCATATAAGAGCACTACAGAATTTTATTGAGACACTTTTCAAAAATGGGTGTAATACCCTATTGGTTAGTTTCACACACATTCCCAACTACGCATCCTTGTACATCCTTGGTGGAAATGCAATCGAGGCCATTCTAGCCGGGCCGTTGCCGTTCAGTTGCCGGGCCGGAACGGTGCTGTCATAGTGAGTAATGATCATGTAACAGTAATATCCTACCTTTTTTCTTCTCTGCATCATTTTCTTCATCAACTTTCTCTGGCGCATTCTTCCGCTTTGTTCTCTTGCAAGTCTTACTCTTCAACGTCTTCCTGGTCTTGTATTTCTTCTTCTTCACGACTTCCACTTCTTTTATGTCGTCTTCTGCTGAAAATTAACTTGATTTTACCAAAATCGGAAGACCAAGTTTGCTTAGCTATGGCAAATCGAACCAAACCGTAATAATAATAATAATACCAGCCTGTAATTGTCCCACACCAGGGCACAGACCTCTTCTCATACAGAGAAGGCACGAGCAGTGATCACCACGTGCGCTCAAGGAGGATTGGAATGGTGATTTCAGACTTAAATTTTATTATTTTCCTTATTTTCCTTCACCAATGTCAGTGTCAAGATAAACTTAGAAAGTACATATACTTGAGCAGTTTCGAACTTAAAACCTCATGCATAGGAGGTGGGCAGGCTGGACCCATAATGTATGGGCTAATTCACGTAACTAAAGAAGTGCTGTTGCAGTACTGTTGCAGTACTGTTGCAGTACAGTTGCAGTTAAGTTTCGATCAAAACAACGCTTTTCGTATTCTCTACCGCTGTCAGACACGCCCGCGTCAAGTTCGCGTCACGCGAGCGCAATAACAGCATTCTACTGTTGCGCCTCTTTGGTGCGTGCTTCGGAACCCAACATGATCGGTATTCTACTATTCGTTTGACGTCTCAAAATGACGGTTAAAAAGCACTAAAATCTGTACTGGAGTATTATTTTAATATTATAATAACGTCATATTTATTGAAATGTAATCGATTATATTCAATTACTAGCGACCCGACCCGGCGCCGCCTGGGCCTATAACCTTCCTCGATAAATGGACTATCCAACACAAAAAGATTTTTTTTCAATTCGAGCCAGTAGATACTGAATTCCTGAGATTAGCGCGTTCAACCAAACAAACAAACAAACTCTTCAGCTTTATAATATTAGTATAGATTTAGTAAGTTAAATTTTTTCTCTAATGTAGCTACACCATAAGTAAGTTTGGTATAGTTTGGTTGTTGTACAGTAGACGTGCAGTTCACGCGCAGCTTACGCGCAGTTCAAAGATTACAAGAATACAGTTTATCACTCAAACTTGAACTTAACTGCACTACAACTTTATCGGCGCGTCATAAAATTACGTGATTTATCCTTCTATACATCATCTGCCTAGCCTTTTTCCATTGGGGTCGGCTTCCAGTCTAACCAGATGCAGCTGAATACCAGTGTTTTACATGGAGCGACTGCCTATCGGACCTCCACAACCCAGTAACTGGGTAACACGATACCCCTTGGTAACATTGGTTGACAGGTTCTCTGTCTCCTGACTACCCATAACGACTGTCAAAGATCTACAAATGACAGCCGGGACCAAAGGCTTTATGTGCTTTCCGAGGCACGGAGGGAAGTCAGTATAAAATGGATGGTAACCCATCCATAGACCGACCGCGGCAAGCATAGCTTAACCTTTGACTGATCGAACTGTCCGACTTTTACTGGCCACGAGCCTGTTTGTTTCTAATGTTAAAATAACAGCTTATTACTGAAAAAACTCAATAACATTCTGCCCAATCTGAGAATCAAACCCTAGGACCCTGAGACCAACGAGGCAGTCAAAGTAACACCACAATATATGTAGATATTAGTACTACCGTACAGTAGCGACACGCGCCACCTCGCTACGAAACACATTTCCTTACCTTTTCCCGCGTCGAACGTGCTCTAGGAACTGCTTTTTTTTAGTTCTCACGGCGCATAGACACGCACACACAAACACGTATTTGTACAGTCTGTTATTTTTGCAGTAGGGTAGGTATCTCGTCCGTATGGTGTCGGACGTAAAGAATGGCACCATCCCATATCTTTCCGTGGGTGTCGTAAGAGGCGACTAAGGGACTCACCAGAGAATGGGCAACAGCGTTCTCTGTGCCTTTGTAACAACCATTCTGCGATTGCCAACCCGCCTGCCAAGCGTGGCGATTATGGCAAAACCCCCCCTTTTGGGGGAGGCCTGTGTCCAGCAGTAGACGTCTTTCGGCTGAAGTGAGTGAGGGTAGGTATATCGTTTCGTTTGTACGGTGTGCCGTAGGTGTGTGCTATGACAATTTTATACATACCTTCTTCATCAGTTCTTAACTCCATTGATTTGTCACTATCCTCATTGTCATTGAAACTTTCAGGAAACTCGACTTTGTGATCTGCAAATAAAAGAAGAATGTTTAAATTTCTTAATCTATCTATAATCTACATCTATACAAATAAAAAAAATCTAAATGCCTGTTTGTAATGTCAAAATAATAGTTTTTAACTAAATGCATAATTATTATGAAAGTATATCCGGCACCTATAGCAAAATATGTTTTTTTTTTGCCTGTCTGTTTGTTGCAGGTAATCTCCAAAACGGCTAACCTGATTTTGACGGGACTTACATTGGCAGATAGCTGATGTTATAAGGAGTAACTTAGGCTATTCGGCAATTACAACTTTATTTATTTGTATGTGTGGATGAAGTGATAAAGACGATTAATCACTCACTTACCCTCAGGATCTGAGTCAGGAAATTCTTGCTTAACCACTATGTTAGTTGTAAAAGGTTCTGCAAAAAATAAAATAAGCTGTCTGAAAAGTGACAAAAAAAAATCCTGAATTCAAATATTTTCTTGAAAACCGGAACCAATGCTGCTAGTCTTTTGGACACTTGTCCCATAGACTAGATTAATTTGTTGATGGCCTTTTAAGGCCCCTTGTTAACGAGTCGGTTTCCACGAGTTCTAGGCGACACGGGTAGTGCAGTGGCTGAGCGATTGACTGCTGCGCAGCGTGTTTCGGGGTTGATTCGCGCCCGGGGTAAATATTTGTGTGATGAGCACTTGTGTTTGCCTTGTGTCTGGGTGTTGTTTATCTATATATGTATGTATTTAAATGTATTTGTGTATGTATATCAGCTCTCTGACACCGCGGTACAGGGTCTCCCTAGTTAGAGGTTTAGATGGCCCCACATATTTATTACATTTTTTAATAATACATATGTGTGTATGTG
Source organism: Charanyca ferruginea (assembly GCA_947361185.1). NCBI lineage: Eukaryota > Metazoa > Arthropoda > Insecta > Lepidoptera > Noctuidae > Charanyca > Charanyca ferruginea. The sequence continues at coordinate 9,010,286 of OX376080.1, read as the reverse complement.
AGTTTATCTGTTTGTTAACAGCCCACTATACAAGAGAAACTCCGAGTATGGGGGCAACAAATAAAATCTGGCAAAGTACGAGTCGGACTCGCGCAAGGGTTCCGTACCATTGTCTATACAACATTAAGCACTATATTACAACATTAACTTGTTGTATGGGAACCCCCACCCTTAAATATCTATATTATTTTGTTCTTAATATTTGTTGTTATAGGCGCAAGAGAAATACATCATCTGTAAAAATTCCAACTGTCCAGCTATCACGGTTCATGAGATACAGACTGGTGACGTTGGATTTTAGTAATAGGGTCCCATATTTACCCTTTGGGTATGGAACCCTAAAAAAGCAATATGTGAAGAAATCCACATACCAATAATACAATTTCTATTAAACATTTCCTGGAATCTCCTCTCACACTTCAGGACTTGTGTCTTAAAATCCACTGCATCTTGTAGCCTTATGACGCAAGCCTCACAGATTGTGTATGTTGCCATGCATAACTATTCTACTATTCGTTTGACGTCTCAAAATGACGGTTAAAAAGCACTAAAATCTGTACTGGAGTATTATTTTAATATTATAATAACGTCATATTTATTGAAATGTAATCGATTATATTCAATTACTAGCGACCCGACCCGGCGCCGCCTGGGCCTATAACCTTCCTCGATAAATGGACTATCCAACACAAAAAGATTTTTTTTCAATTCGAGCCAGTAGATACTGAATTCCTGAGATTAGCGCGTTCAACCAAACAAACAAACAAACTCTTCAGCTTTATAATATTAGTATAGATTTAGTAAGTTAAATTTTTTCTCTAATGTAGCTACACCATAAGTAAGTTTGGTATAGTTTGGTTGTTGTACAGTAGACGTGCAGTTCACGCGCAGCTTACGCGCAGTTCAAAGATTACAAGAATACAGTTTATCACTCAAACTTGAACTTAACTGCACTACAACTTTATCGGCGCGTCATAAAATTACGTGATTTATCCTTCTATACATCATCTGCCTAGCCTTTTTCCATTGGGGTCGGCTTCCAGTCTAACCAGATGCAGCTGAATACCAGTGTTTTACATGGAGCGACTGCCTATCGGACCTCCACAACCCAGTAACTGGGTAACACGATACCCCTTGGTAACATTGGTTGACAGGTTCTCTGTCTCCTGACTACCCATAACGACTGTCAAAGATCTACAAATGACAGCCGGGACCAAAGGCTTTATGTGCTTTCCGAGGCACGGAGGGAAGTCAGTATAAAATGGATGGTAACCCATCCATAGACCGACCGCGGCAAGCATAGCTTAACCTTTGACTGATCGAACTGTCCGACTTTTACTGGCCACGAGCCTGTTTGTTTCTAATGTTAAAATAACAGCTTATTACTGAAAAAACTCAATAACATTCTGCCCAATCTGAGAATCAAACCCTAGGACCCTGAGACCAACGAGGCAGTCAAAGTAACACCACAATATATGTAGATATTAGTACTACCGTACAGTAGCGACACGCGCCACCTCGCTACGAAACACATTTCCTTACCTTTTCCCGCGTCGAACGTGCTCTAGGAACTGCTTTTTTTTAGTTCTCACGGCGCATAGACACGCACACACAAACACGTATTTGTACAGTCTGTTATTTTTGCAGTAGGGTAGGTATCTCGTCCGTATGGTGTCGGACGTAAAGAATGGCACCATCCCATATCTTTCCGTGGGTGTCGTAAGAGGCGACTAAGGGACTCACCAGAGAATGGGCAACAGCGTTCTCTGTGCCTTTGTAACAACCATTCTGCGATTGCCAACCCGCCTGCCAAGCGTGGCGATTATGGCAAAACCCCCCCTTTTGGGGGAGGCCTGTGTCCAGCAGTAGACGTCTTTCGGCTGAAGTGAGTGAGGGTAGGTATATCGTTTCGTTTGTACGGTGTGCCGTAGGTGTGTGCTATGACAATTTTATACATACCTTCTTCATCAGTTCTTAACTCCATTGATTTGTCACTATCCTCATTGTCATTGAAACTTTCAGGAAACTCGACTTTGTGATCTGCAAATAAAAGAATGTTTAAATTTCTTAATCTATCTATAATCTACATCTATACAAATAAAAAAAATCTAAATGCCTGTTTGTAATGTCAAAATAATAGTTTTTAACTAAATGCATAATTATTATGAAAGTATATCCGGCACCTATAGCAAAATATGTTTTTTTTTTGCCTGTCTGTTTGTTGCAGGTAATCTCCAAAACGGCTAACCTGATTTTGACGGGACTTACATTGGCAGATAGCTGATGTTATAAGGAGTAACTTAGGCTATTCGGCAATTACAACTTTATTTATTTGTATGTGTGGATGAAGTGATAAAGACGATTAATCACTCACTTACCCTCAGGATCTGAGTCAGGAAATTCTTGCTTAACCACTATGTTAGTTGTAAAAGGTTCTGCAAAAAATAAAATAAGCTGTCTGAAAAGTGACAAAAAAAAATCCTGAATTCAAATATTTTCTTGAAAACCGGAACCAATGCTGCTAGTCTTTTGGACACTTGTCCCATAGACTAGATTAATTTGTTGATGGCCTTTTAAGGCCCCTTGTTAACGAGTCGGTTTCCACGAGTTCTAGGCGACACGGGTAGTGCAGTGGCTGAGCGATTGACTGCTGCGCAGCGTGTTTCGGGGTTGATTCGCGCCCGGGGTAAATATTTGTGTGATGAGCACTTGTGTTTGCCTTGTGTCTGGGTGTTGTTTATCTATATATGTATGTATTTAAATGTATTTGTGTATGTATATCAGCTCTCTGACACCGCGGTACAGGGTCTCCCTAGTTAGAGGTTTAGATGGCCCCACATATTTATTACATTTTTTAATAATACATATGTGTGTATGTGAGTTTATCTGTTTGTTAACAGCCCACTATACAAGAGAAACTCCGAGTATGGGGGCAACAAATAAAATCTGGCAAAGTACGAGTCGGACTCGCGCAAGGGTTCCGTACCATTGTCTATACAACATTAAGCACTATATTACAACATTAACTTGTTGTATGGGAACCCCCACCCTTAAATATCTATATTATTTTGTTCTTAATATTTGTTGTTATAGGCGCAAGAGAAATACATCATCTGTAAAAATTCCAACTGTCCAGCTATCACGGTTCATGAGATACAGACTGGTGACGTTGGATTTTAGTAATAGGGTCCCATATTTACCCTTTGGGTATGGAACCCTAAAAAAGCAATATGTGAAGAAATCCACATACCAATAATACAATTTCTATTAAACATTTCCTGGAATCTCCTCTCACACTTCAGGACTTGTGTCTTAAAATCCACTGCATCTTGTAGCCTTATGACGCAAGCCTCACAGATTGTGTATGTTGCCATGCATAACGAACCAGGGATGGGCGACATCTGTAATGTTCAATTTAAAGACATCATAATAATTACTCCTTAGTGTAATAATATTAAAAAGGGGTACAACTTTTTCTGTTCATGTATTAATTGAACTTCTTGGGAATTTGAAACTCCTATATAGCACAATTTGCTAGTTTGGACAGCAGGTCACCTTAGGGTTTTAATTTATAGTTTAATTAAGTACCAAAACTAAGAGAGAGAATTATTCACTTGATTTGTAAAGTATAAAAGAATCTACTTCTGGTAATGTGGACAACCAAATTGGGTTGGGTTTTGAAACGTGCCGACCCGCTGGGGGAAAAGTGAGTATATTAGGGGGTTCTAGAGGGTTTTCTGATATCCCTACAACAGTTTTTTTTTTGCCGGGGATAAAATATAAAAAAACAAAAAAAAAAAAAACTTGAGAGGTGTCAAGGGACACCCGGATGGAACGAAGTTCCTTTCGATTAATTAGTGAAGGAATTGTAATAAAATATTTTTTTTTTAAGTTATAATAATATTTTTTTTATTATTAACAATTAAAATGTAATTAAAAGACAATTTAATTAAACGTGCCCGTTTATGTATCGAGCGAAATGGACTCCATAATGAGCAGTTGCTTCGATACAGGGAAGTGTAAATTTTATACCTAATAGGTAAGTTTTTTAATTAAGCCAAAGTTGATTAAAACTGTGTTTATGAATAGCTCTAATTTATTTAAATAGGTTACCTATAGCACCTATAGGTACCTACGCCTGCCTGCCTTTCTTTTTCTATCAAAAGACTACCTACTCACTTACCTACTTACAACTACAAATAATTCGCTAATGATAAAAGTAAGTACCACTACCTACCTAGGTACCCACCTAAGCTCCCACTGGCTTAATTTAAACCAAAACATTTTAATCAAATCAAAAAAAATATTATTGTCGCTAGTAAAACCTAGAGAAAAGTACTCTGTGACCTAGAGCGATAAGGTGCAGTGGAAGTGGTTACCTACTGACGACCGCGACCGATAGAAAGCTCATGATTACCAAACCCAAACTTTCAATAGGTACCTACTAAACAAAACATAGAAGTATACAGTAACCAATGATATTCTAATAAACAGATATGTTATACACTCACAAAACCACCGAAAAAAGTGTTCCGCGCAGCAGCGGCAGCACACATACACACTTTTCATTCATTTTACAATTCACTACAAGTCAAAATGTTGAAAAGGGATGACTTGAAAAAACCAACAAGAAAAAAAGAGACGGTTAGTGTTGTCAATTGCGCGTGAATGTAAACAGACATTATCCTGGCCACCAATCACCGCGTCTTGGCATCATAGACTAACAAATTTAACGAGACAGATTGTACAAACCGCGAGTACATTTTATACACGCGGTTTGTACCTATAACAACTAATTAACAGGACTAAAGGTATAATAGAATATATATAATAATATATAGAGTAGAAAATATTTATTTTGTAATAAAATTCATTTCTTCGTTTACGAACAAATGCAATTCATTCTTGAAGCCAGATCTCATTGGATAACCTTAACGAAGAAAGAATAGTAAATATCTGTTGTCACATTGTTTAATTTCTAATTAAGTATATAAATGATTAAATGAAACAAAATGATTAAATATTACAAGCTTAGAAAAAAGGAAAACAGAACTGTGGGTAAACAATGACTTTACTGCCTACGATATCGCATCTGTACTTTTATTCTATGTCCGGAGTGAACGCGTCCTTGTCTTACTCACGTCAAAAAATGTATTTCCGTTTCTTTCTTTTTTCTAACCTCCAAATATAAGAATATTAGGAAAATTATTGAAATATATAAATAAATCGATGTATATTGCGTAGTTACATGTGGTATGAGATCCCTTGTGTTTTATTAAACTTTGTATCATAATTGGTACACTTTCTAAATACACAAAATAGCATTTTTTTATTTTTTTAGCTGCTTTAACAAAGCGTATCACTCGTCGCCATGCGTGACGCAGACTAAAGGCAATACGTCCCAATTAGGACGTTTTTGAATCTTCAAAATTGGGCGCTCATAACATATCTGTTTAATATATTATCATTGACAGTAACTACCTACCTACCTAACCTACGTATTCTATGGCTTAATTATCGACTTAAAATTTACACTCGTTTTCACAATCCACACAGTCTCACAGTGAAAGGTGGACTTATCTCGTAGGTCGTTATCATCGGAATTATCACGCAATGATAATTCCGATGTCATTGAGGTAGGTACCGCCACTATTTGAGCGAATAAACTTAGGTACTAAACATATCGCCGTAGGTACCTAGTTCAAAGAGTTCGCCGCGCCGCCTTTAAATACATAAACATATTCTACGAAAAGCGAATTCGGACTTTATTTTGTAAACGTAAACGGTTAAAAATTGAAATTTTACCAAACTAGGTATGATAAAATTATTCTGAGAAACGTATAGGCTGGTGCCCGACCGGACAATAGGAGCTATGTGCAACCGAATTTCACGGTTAATGTGTAAAAATAAGGATTTAATTCGCTCCAATATTTTCATAGAAAAGCCGCCATTCAACTAATAATGAACTCTATTTGACAGTTCCAACGATTAAATTTTTCTGTTCGAATTGTCTGCGTTTGTGAAGTACCTATAGCATGTCGTTACAACTTTTCGTAAGAATTTTTTCCGTCTAGCCCCCTTTCACAACGCGCGATAAGGAACTTCGTTCCAAAAAAACCTAACTTTTAGGTTAGAAACGTACATATTTAGACCAAAAATATGTATTACAATGATCCTAATTACGTGAAACTAAACGCAATGCCGCCATTTTGTCACCTTGACAGCTGTCACTGTCATGAGGCCTATCTCTAGGCCAATCCTCAGAAGTTTATTGTACTTTAATATTTGGAGCAGCAACAGCAATTAGGAAAAATTGGAGGAGTCGGCAAAATTGTCCAGATTGATGAATCTAAATTCGGGAAAAGGAAGTAGTCGAGATAAATATATATTAGATATATTACTAGCCCCAACTCTTTAGTATATGTTATGATTATTTTTTCATGCAGACAGGACTTGGTCTTAGAACCGACACAGAGCACCCCGACCCCACGTAGTCTTGTGGTCCCTACCCCTAGAGAGTTTTTTATAAAGGCGGGAGCCAGAAGCTCAAGGGAACTCAGGGGTGACCGAAGAGTTTCTGGCGGGAGCACACCCGGAGTCCGACTCAGTCCACCTTGACTGGATTATGTTATATACAATCCGATTGATAAAATAAATTTCTGACGTTGCCCTCCCCCTCCCCTCTGAACCCCCCAGAACCTCTACAATCTACATTTGCTATGACAATCAAATTGCATATAAAAAAAAAACATAAAAAAAATGTATACATTTCCGGCGGGGGGAGTGGGGAATGGGTACCCCCCCTTCCCCCCCTCCCCCTCCCCCGCTCCACAGAACCCTATCAGGGCGGCACGTTTCAAAACTTTAACCACCAAATTTAATGTATAGTGGACCAATATTCATCTAACTTGATCTATCACCAGAAAGTTGTGAGAAAACCGTCAGTAGTCGTAGTCAGTTAGTGGGACCTCATATTCATTCATTCAATTCCAGGGTTTAGTCACGACTTTGATTTAGATCCACTTTTTGCTTAAGATAAAAATGTAAACAACCTATTTTGTGTTGTAACAAAGCTGGCATTTCATCAGGTGAGAGCTTGGATTCCGTATTTAGTGCATTATACTCACGTCAATTTGGTAACATTCTTTCAACATATCGGCATAAACTTTGGATAAACCCGTCGATAAGTGGGGTTCAGCCAAATTTTTGAAACTTCCTTCACTGTGACAACATCGACATAAATCCTTCTCTAATTTCCAAGTTTCTGACGACATTTTCACTGTTCGATGACATTTAACTTTATATAAACTGTTTTTATTGTCAATTTAACACAAATAATGTTATTATTATTGTGCAGTATACGTCGCCATGTTGTTTCCTTGAGTTTGATTATTTTGTTATTGATTGATTGATGACAAATGACGTAAGTCGTCAATGTTGCCACATTCGGGGCGAGTTCCGTAGACTCAAAATAAATTAAGCACATTTTCAACATACATTATAGTTCATTCGTATAATATTTGGCCTTTTAGCACAGACACAATCGTTACTCAACACCAAACGCGCTGCAATCGTAATAAAATACTGTTTTCTGTTATTTTCACGCTTCCTACTACTCATTGATTATGTATGCGAAGATGCATGTAATCAATCATTACTTTTAAGAGAAAATTGTTTTTGAATTTCACTCAGCTCTTTCTCTTACGTGTGCCTTATTATTTGGTTAAAGAAATGTATTATATTTTTTTTTCATATTTAGAAAAACCGAAACAATTGTGGAAAAAAAACAGCTTAATACAAAAATTAAACATTTTATTTAACATCCAACCTCTTATCTACAATCAGTTTTTCATAATCCATATCACCATGGTGGACTCTTATGTGGTTTTTTAAACTACACTTCTGTACAAATGCTTGAGAACAAGCGCCGCAGGCAAATCGCCTATCATTCTTGTGTATCCTTAAATGTTCCATCAATGTTTTCCGTCGACCATATTTTTTATGACATATTTCACATTCGTAATTTTTCTCTCCCGAATGTACCACCATATGATTGGAAAGTCCATTGCTTGTTGTAAACTTCATGGCACAAACACTACAACCGTGTTTAGGCTCTCGTTTTATATTCAAGTGATCAGACCTCATATGGCAATACAGATTTTTAGGATTTTCAAACTTTTTGGAACATAATTTGCAATTTAAATTCATTTGAGCGCGGTTGTGTACTTCTTCCAAATGTTTCACGCGTTTCTGACTTGAATTGAAGGGTTTGTCGCAAATTGAACACATGAATGCGAGTTTTTTATGTTTGTATCTTATGTGGCTTTTTAATAATATTTTAGATCCACATATTTTTCCACATAAATCGCATTTTACAATACTTTTTGCCTTGTGTGACTGCGAGTGTGCTCTTAAACGGTCAGCAAGTAAGAAACATCGACCGCAAACATCACAGACGTGATCAGTACTATGCTCATTCATATGATTAGAAAGTGTTTTAAAAAAATAGAATTCTTCTTTACACTGGTAGCATCTATATTTTCCCTCGCTCAAATCGTAAGGTAAAATGCAATCCGCGGGTTTTATAGTGTCACTGTCAAAATTGAATTTGACATTATGGTCATCTGTCAAATGTGTTATTAAAAACTCTAGATTGTCTATTTTCTTTTTACAAATCCTGCAATTCATGTCGCTAACATCTGCTCTGATTCGGTCCCGAGGCCTGTAAATGCTTTTTATGATAAATTTAAAACTTATATTATCATGTAACTCGCTAACATGAGTTTTTAATTGATCGACGCCCGCGAATTGTTTGTTGCAATAGAAGCAATTAAAATAGCCCACTCTGGATTTAAAGGGCAAAATGGTGGAATGTTCTAAAATAAGGGCCACGTTCTGTCTAGGATTGATGTAGTTTATGGTATTTTTGTCGACTTCATCTCGACACTTCCTTGTAGATTTTCTTAAATTAACTGAAAAAAAGATATATTTTATTATACAATTTATCATAATTTAACACATTTCGTTATCTTTAGATAGTATAAAACAAAGTCGCTCCCAATTCAAGTCATCAGTCATTCGGTTCATCTTAGGCAAGGGTGTTCCACCTTAGGCCGCATCATCACTTAATTTTAGGTGAGTTGCGGCCAAGAAGCTTATAGATAAAAGTGGAGGCAACACTCTAAATACCTAAGTGAAACCAACTGTGGGCAGACGCTCTCTTTCAGAATGCATGCATAAGAACGAGACAGTGATATGTGTTTTCTTTATCTATGTATGCATTCAGAAAGAGAGCCTCTGCCCGTGTTGGTTTCACTTAGGTATTTAGAGTGTTGCCTCCACTTTTATCTATAAGCTTCTTGGTTGCGGCCAAACGCAAGCCTATTAGTTTATAAAAAAAAACATAACTTACTTGTCTTTGATTCTGTAACTTTCCTTTTTACTGTTTTTCTATTTGCAGTATCTGTAAAAAAGCAATTTTTAAATTTAATTGTTCAAGCTTAGGTTTGTTTGCAAGATCCCAGCCAATTATCGTCCCACAGCAGGGCAAAGGCCTCTTCTCATGAGAGCTACTGAGTAATTCCAATCAACATCAACATGCATCGGCCAAGCATGGCGGTAACGGCTGAACCCTTAGGGCCCCTGCCCCCAATGCCATGATGATGATGATCATGATGACGACTGAGAAATTCCTGAAATAGAAAAAGCCCAATAGTACTTTGCCCAACATGGGCATCGAGCCCAGAATCCCATGAGACTAAGGGCCCTGCGCCGACTGGCGGCACGGCACGCCACGGCATTTTTATGTGATGAGCCATAATACAAGGTGTATTTTCCGTCTAGCCCCCTTTCACAACGCGCGATAAGGAACTTCGTTCCAAAAAAACCTAACTTTTAGGTTAGAAACGTACATATTTAGACCAAAAATATGTATTACAATGATCCTAATTACGTGAAACTAAACGCAATGCCGCCATTTTGTCACCTTGACAGCTGTCACTGTCATGAGGCCTATCTCTAGGCCAATCCTCAGAAGTTTATTGTACTTTAATATTTGGAGCAGCAACAGCAATTAGGAAAAATTGGAGGAGTCGGCAAAATTGTCCAGATTGATGAATCTAAATTCGGGAAAAGGAAGTAGTCGAGATAAATATATATTAGATATATTACTAGCCCCAACTCTTTAGTATATGTTATGATTATTTTTTCATGCAGACAGGACTTGGTCTTAGAACCGACACAGAGCACCCCGACCCCACGTAGTCTTGTGGTCCCTACCCCTAGAGAGTTTTTTATAAAGGCGGGAGCCAGAAGCTCAAGGGAACTCAGGGGTGACCGAAGAGTTTCTGGCGGGAGCACACCCGGAGTCCGACTCAGTCCACCTTGACTGGATTATGTTATATACAATCCGATTGATAAAATAAATTTCTGACGTTGCCCTCCCCCTCCCCTCTGAACCCCCCAGAACCTCTACAATCTACATTTGCTATGACAATCAAATTGCATATAAAAAAAAAACATAAAAAAAATGTATACATTTCCGGCGGGGGGAGTGGGGAATGGGTACCCCCCCTTCCCCCCCTCCCCCTCCCCCGCTCCACAGAACCCTATCAGGGCGGCACGTTTCAAAACTTTAACCACCAAATTTAATGTATAGTGGACCAATATTCATCTAACTTGATCTATCACCAGAAAGTTGTGAGAAAACCGTCAGTAGTCGTAGTCAGTTAGTGGGACCTCATATTCATTCATTCAATTCCAGGGTTTAGTCACGACTTTGATTTAGATCCACTTTTTGCTTAAGATAAAAATGTAAACAACCTATTTTGTGTTGTAACAAAGCTGGCATTTCATCAGGTGAGAGCTTGGATTCCGTATTTAGTGCATTATACTCACGTCAATTTGGTAACATTCTTTCAACATATCGGCATAAACTTTGGATAAACCCGTCGATAAGTGGGGTTCAGCCAAATTTTTGAAACTTCCTTCACTGTGACAACATCGACATAAATCCTTCTCTAATTTCCAAGTTTCTGACGACATTTTCACTGTTCGATGACATTTAACTTTATATAAACTGTTTTTATTGTCAATTTAACACAAATAATGTTATTATTATTGTGCAGTATACGTCGCCATGTTGTTTCCTTGAGTTTGATTATTTTGTTATTGATTGATTGATGACAAATGACGTAAGTCGTCAATGTTGCCACATTCGGGGCGAGTTCCGTAGACTCAAAATAAATTAAGCACATTTTCAACATACATTATAGTTCATTCGTATAATATTTGGCCTTTTAGCACAGACACAATCGTTACTCAACACCAAACGCGCTGCAATCGTAATAAAATACTGTTTTCTGTTATTTTCACGCTTCCTACTACTCATTGATTATGTATGCGAAGATGCATGTAATCAATCATTACTTTTAAGAGAAAATTGTTTTTGAATTTCACTCAGCTCTTTCTCTTACGTGTGCCTTATTATTTGGTTAAAGAAATGTATTATATTTTTTTTTCATATTTAGAAAAACCGAAACAATTGTGGAAAAAAAACAGCTTAATACAAAAATTAAACATTTTATTTAACATCCAACCTCTTATCTACAATCAGTTTTTCATAATCCATATCACCATGGTGGACTCTTATGTGGTTTTTTAAACTACACTTCTGTACAAATGCTTGAGAACAAGCGCCGCAGGCAAATCGCCTATCATTCTTGTGTATCCTTAAATGTTCCATCAATGTTTTCCGTCGACCATATTTTTTATGACATATTTCACATTCGTAATTTTTCTCTCCCGAATGTACCACCATATGATTGGAAAGTCCATTGCTTGTTGTAAACTTCATGGCACAAACACTACAACCGTGTTTAGGCTCTCGTTTTATATTCAAGTGATCAGACCTCATATGGCAATACAGATTTTTAGGATTTTCAAACTTTTTGGAACATAATTTGCAATTTAAATTCATTTGAGCGCGGTTGTGTACTTCTTCCAAATGTTTCACGCGTTTCTGACTTGAATTGAAGGGTTTGTCGCAAATTGAACACATGAATGCGAGTTTTTTATGTTTGTATCTTATGTGGCTTTTTAATAATATTTTAGATCCACATATTTTTCCACATAAATCGCATTTTACAATACTTTTTGCCTTGTGTGACTGCGAGTGTGCTCTTAAACGGTCAGCAAGTAAGAAACATCGACCGCAAACATCACAGACGTGATCAGTACTATGCTCATTCATATGATTAGAAAGTGTTTTAAAAAAATAGAATTCTTCTTTACACTGGTAGCATCTATATTTTCCCTCGCTCAAATCGTAAGGTAAAATGCAATCCGCGGGTTTTATAGTGTCACTGTCAAAATTGAATTTGACATTATGGTCATCTGTCAAATGTGTTATTAAAAACTCTAGATTGTCTATTTTCTTTTTACAAATCCTGCAATTCATGTCGCTAACATCTGCTCTGATTCGGTCCCGAGGCCTGTAAATGCTTTTTATGATAAATTTAAAACTTATATTATCATGTAACTCGCTAACATGAGTTTTTAATTGATCGACGCCCGCGAATTGTTTGTTGCAATAGAAGCAATTAAAATAGCCCACTCTGGATTTAAAGGGCAAAATGGTGGAATGTTCTAAAATAAGGGCCACGTTCTGTCTAGGATTGATGTAGTTTATGGTATTTTTGTCGACTTCATCTCGACACTTCCTTGTAGATTTTCTTAAATTAACTGAAAAAAAGATATATTTTATTATACAATTTATCATAATTTAACACATTTCGTTATCTTTAGATAGTATAAAACAAAGTCGCTCCCAATTCAAGTCATCAGTCATTCGGTTCATCTTAGGCAAGGGTGTTCCACCTTAGGCCGCATCATCACTTAATTTTAGGTGAGTTGCGGCCAAGAAGCTTATAGATAAAAGTGGAGGCAACACTCTAAATACCTAAGTGAAACCAACTGTGGGCAGACGCTCTCTTTCAGAATGCATGCATAAGAACGAGACAGTGATATGTGTTTTCTTTATCTATGTATGCATTCAGAAAGAGAGCCTCTGCCCGTGTTGGTTTCACTTAGGTATTTAGAGTGTTGCCTCCACTTTTATCTATAAGCTTCTTGGTTGCGGCCAAACGCAAGCCTATTAGTTTATAAAAAAAAACATAACTTACTTGTCTTTGATTCTGTAACTTTCCTTTTTACTGTTTTTCTATTTGCAGTATCTGTAAAAAAGCAATTTTTAAATTTAATTGTTCAAGCTTAGGTTTGTTTGCAAGATCCCAGCCAATTATCGTCCCACAGCAGGGCAAAGGCCTCTTCTCATGAGAGCTACTGAGTAATTCCAATCAACATCAACATGCATCGGCCAAGCATGGCGGTAACGGCTGAACCCTTAGGGCCCCTGCCCCCAATGCCATGATGATGATGATCATGATGACGACTGAGAAATTCCTGAAATAGAAAAAGCCCAATAGTACTTTGCCCAACATGGGCATCGAGCCCAGAATCCCATGAGACTAAGGGCCCTGCGCCGACTGGCGGCACGGCACGCCACGGCATTTTTATGTGATGAGCCATAATACAAGGTGTATTATGGCTCGTCACATAAAATTTTCTTTTTTTTTATATAGTGCATTTAAATTTTAACTATAACATCGTGAGTTTAAGGTGTATTATGCTGCGTTACTTAAAAATCACTTGCCGTATTCATAGTGATGTCGTTAGTATAGTTACACTTTCAACAACGAGGTCCAGTTAGCTTGTGGAATTTTAACTCACCTTTAACGTCGCCATTCTTTAATTTAAATTTTTCTTTTTCCTTTAGAGGAGTATCTGTGAAAGAAGTTTTTATGTTATGGTTTGGTTTATTGGTTAAGTATCTAGTATGTTTTCTTTCTTTTTTGGATCTAGGTACCTTCGCAGTACCAATAACAGCTGTACGAATTTTCAACTCAATCGGATGAATGGTGCGCAAACGCTTAGAGGACAATCATACAAATACACATTTTTGGTAGAATCGAATCTTATGGGTTCGCGTCAGCGACATGCTTTTACCTTGTTACGGAAGTATAAATCTAATACGTAACAATATACAGCTTTAAATTGAATTCACTTATAATAGACATCTAGCGGCGGGTAGCATAACTAACTCATTCAACGGTTATTCCAACGTTATAAGTTTCACTTCTGCCGGAAGTCCCCATGACTAGATTATTATGGAGTGACTTACCGCAACCACTAATAATTTCATCATCAAACACATCAGTCTCGTTTTCAAATTCTCCTTCACGTTCGATTTTCATAACTATTTCCGTTTCTGTAATTAGACAAGTTATCTGTTATTAGAGCCATAATAATAGCCACAAAATATCACTTTTTAATCAGTAGACATACTTTTTAGGTCTGTCAACACGCAACTCCCCCTACAGATTTTGTATGACAGTAGTAAAATCTGGCGTCACTTTTATGCGAACTCAATTGACAACTTTTTAATGATTTCAAACCAACTAAAAATCGATCGATACAATTTATTGAAAGTTAATCAGGTTTTCAGGGTTAGTAAAGTGTTTTCTAGAGAAGTTTTGCCTTGGAATTTTTGTTTAATGGTACCAATTCTTAGCATTCTCGCTTTTCAAATTAATTCAATATTTTTTTTCAGACTAGTACTTTGCCCGCAACGTTACGGATCCGGAGATAATAAAATATAGACTAAACATACAATCATATTAGCACTCAGGGATAATGTACTAGGTTCCTATTGGACAAATATTTTTTTAAATTGGCTAAGTGTTTTTAGATTTTATTGATTACAAACAAATACGCAAGGCCTTAAATTGTTTCTCTTTATAATATTAGTTTAGAAAAGGATCATGGCAGAATTTGTACAAAAAAAAACTAAAGATGTTTAGAGAAGTTGGAATTCTAATTCTTGTACACTTGGGTACGTAAAGAGTATCTTCCGGCATTTACAATATTTTTAAAACCCCGCAATAAAAATGGATGTTAAAAGTGAATAGTTTAACGAAAAGCTCATTATTACAGAACGAAACGCCGTTTCGCAGGTCTTACACTGAAATTGCATCATTTTATGGGAAATAATGTCACAAATAATGTAATTTTTATTTCACAATATTTTAAGGGGGGTTTAAAAATATGATGAGTATATCAATCTACTCCTGGTCCTCCACATTGAAAAATATTTTATACCCTCTAAATTATTTTATTTATTCATACAAATAAATGTATGGATCTCGCCATGATTCTTTACTATAAATTCAGATAATTTACGGTGTGTTAACTTTCCATAAATAAATGTGCACCTTTTGACCACCACAGTAATGTATAAATGACAAACCAAAATGTTCTCAGCACGCCATTGTCACAACTACATGACAGACTTCTATACGTAATTCCATAGAGTATGTAACTTACCTTGACGCAGAGGGCATGTTTTGTTTTTTGTTGTGGCAGTCAAAAGGTTAAATATTAATAATAAAGCCAATGGCTTAATAACCAAGAAACTCAATCAACATTTAAGAAGGTTCCCATTAAGTGGTTACATCAAGGGCTTCAATCATAAGGCACTACTTAGGGCATTGTTGTGGCCCAACCACCAGTAGCTTGAAGCCTATTCCAGATACCGGTGATGGACTGCTACTTATTTATATTTTTAATCGTTTTTATTCTTTTACACACTGAAACACAGCCAGGTAACTCACCAAATTTGACTCTCTCATCTATTTCTGATTGCTTCTCCTTCAATAATGGTGTTCGATCTGCAAAGAATAGTGCAATAAAAATATTTTAAAATATTAAAAGTAAAAAAATATATAAATCTGACAGAAGATACGGTCCCCGTGAAGTGAGTTCTTTCTTTCTTTTAGAATAGCAATGGTGGTTGGCTTCAGCCGACTGTGGAGCGTGTTGGGCCCATTTCATTTGTCTGCCTCACCAAGACGCCATGGCGACGTCGCCGGCTACGTATCCAAGCAGTTAATATTGAAATGTATGGTACCTAACTCACTTGGCGACGGTTTGGCGACGTCGCCAAGTTGGAAGCGTGGCCACGAGCTACAGCTAGAGCCACAGCTCCCTACGTGGCTTCTGGATACTCTGGCGGCCTGGCGACGTTGCCACTATAATGTACACGAGTAAACTGAACCTCGCTCACTCAGTCGCCAGTCAGCCGCCATTTTGGACGCTCGATCGGAATATAGTAGTTGATATTGTTGTAAATAATGAGTAATGTGTAATGTGCAATACGTAATAATATATAATAATAATGATAAATAATAATAATAAAAAAAAACAGGATATTTTCGTAAATCTCCATATACTTAGTTTAAAAAAATACACTTTGGCTAAGTTCTATCTGATATAAAAGGATGAACCCATAGTTTTCTTTTTTCTTCTTTTCTTTTTCCATTTTTCTGCGAAGTAGATAATAACAAAGAAGTGCGATTTTTTCTACATCCATTCCTGATGACGTAAACGAACTGACTGTCGACTTGTCGAGACGCCATGGCCACTCGACTTGGCGACCTTCGGATGCCAGAAGTAGCCAGGCCTGCGCCGCTGGCGACGTCGCCATGGCGTCTCAATGAGGCAGAGCTCTTAGGGTCAATGTGGAACGTAATTTATGGTTGACCCCTAACTTACATCCCTAGGTGGTCCAGGTGTTAACCGTGGCTTTGACGCTAAATCACTTTTGCAGAAAATATAAGAGTCTGTCTCCAAATTACTGTTTTAATGTGTATAGTCACATCCTTACGAAAGAGTTTGTATGTAGTTGTAAGTATTCGTCTTCAATAGCCGGCCGGCAGACCCACACATCCATTGTGAGTCTTGGTTGCGCTATGTAAACTTTTAAAGGTTTTGAATTTTCGAGGGGCACGAAATGCTCTACATCTATATTCTTACCTACAAGTTGTAATCTTAATGCAGATTGACACTGCAACACTTTCTGCTTAAATTGCACTGCATTCCTGAGCCGTGTGATACAAACTTCACAAATAAGATCCTTATTCTCATCCCTTTGTGTCCACTGAAAAAGAAATTATTATCAATTAATCTTTGGACCTCACCTCAAAAAAGCGGCAACCTATTCCTCTTAATTTCCAGATTAAGCATGCAGGATGTCTCAATATTAATATTTTGTACGTACATATTTCACCCATAGGGAGTACAAAATAAAATTTACAATAAATAAAAAACTGAATTATAAAATAAATATTTAATTACTAAAGGCACTTTGATTCAAGTACATAATAGTCAGTCATAAACATTGATAGGTCAGTAAAATAAATTAATCATGAAATGTCACAAGAATTAAAATGTCAAGTAGTGTCATTCAAAGTCATGTAGATTATTATAACACACATTAATTTTATTTACGTATATAAGTATGTCATGTAGTTGCCACTGTGGCATGCTAAGCACATTTTGATTGCCATTGATTGACATTTTGGTTTGTCATGTATTGATGTATACATGACTGTAGCCAGTCATATTTTATTTATTTTAATTTTTTAATTTATTTTTTAACCTTTTGACCACCAGGTTGAATCGTTAATTAAAATGAAAACTGAAACCCATAAGTTACAGTAAAAGACATTGCATAATTTGCATAGTCCTACCACCAGTAGGAACATAAGCATGAATTTGGAGTTGATGGCTCACTGGAGCCACTCTCTTCTCATTATTGATCACTACTTACTCATTTGCTATACAAATTAATTACTGCAATTATTATCAAAGTTAAGTTACTTGTACATATCTATAGGGAATAATAACATAATATAGTGTTGATTTAAAGAAAACACAAAGCTTCCTTCAAAAAATGCTAAATTGCGTTCTATTTCTGAATGCAAACAAACGAATTACCAGTATGTACTGAGATGCATAGCAATGTACTCACGGATAAATCAAAGCATTCCTTTAGCATGTCCCCATACACCTCGGTGTTGCCCATCCACATATACTCTTTCCACATGCTCTTGAGGCACACCAGCTCTTGGCAGCAGCTACATAATTGATATGTTTCCATTGCCGAATGAACCTTAAATTCCCTGACTACGACTTGCAACGCCTAGCTTCATCACTGAACATTTAAAAAAAATATTCCTTTTTAGTTTTTACATATCAAATCAAGTTTTTATCATGTACAATACCGCCGAAACTGTTAGAAATAGAGAATGTGAGATAGATTCACATAAAAAACTTACATTTCAGCGTTTTCTTACTCAAGGTTTCTCATTGTTTATCTTAGTTACAGTTTAAATCAAATGAGATCAACCAATTTCTAACATAAATTGCCCATTATTATCACTACGTAGTACGTAATAGAAATACAGGAAACCAATCGATTGAACGAGGAAAAGTAAAGTATTTGTGATTTTAGATCTTAACAATAATTACAGGTTTACAGTCAGCAAAATATTTTTGTTTTTGTCAAAATTCACAACAATCCTTGTCACTCTTGTCAGTCATGTAAACGTCAAACGTCAAGTCAAACCACTGACAAATAAATATTGTCAGTGTACAGAGTTTAGTATTATATAAAGTGTAATAAAACCCATATTACACTTGGACTAAATTCAGTCGGTACTGAATTTAGTTACTACTTACTGAATGCGATTACACTTTACTGAATTCAGTAGCGACTGAATTAAGTCAACTTAATTTAGTCAAGTGTAATAAGAGTTTTATCCAGTCACTCCAAAGGAAAAAGTAAGCAAAACTTGCTTTACAAAGTATTTGTATACCTATAGCTGAGCAAGAGATGAGCCTTTAATGAAGGAATTAGTGACCCGCGAAATAAAAATATTTTTACATTATTTGCCATTTTTGGTGTGTTTAAAAATTTATTACAATTTGATGTATAACTGAATTAAAAATTACCTGTCACCCTGGGGACACGCATGTCTTTGCGCGTTTTTGTAGGTTGTTTCGCATTTTAGAAAGCACAAGTCTCATTTCGTAAATGTCTCAACGCGGGTCAAGGGTCTGAATAAAATGACGATATCTCAAGTTATGAATGGGAGCTGCATGAAAGCGATGTCGTTGGAATCATTATGAAATGAGCTAACAGATTATAAATTAATTTGTAAAGTTTTACCTTGTAATATTTTATTTATTTTAATTTCCTAGGTACGCAACATACGCGCTGAGACGTGGAGTTGCGGATAAAAGCCCGTGATACTCAATGGCGATACTCACGGAATAATAATTTTTATTATTCCGTGGCGATACTACTATTGTTTAAATTTCAAATCAAGATGAGCGATTTTTGTTGTAGATAAATAAATAAAATAGACAATTATTTCAATAAGTTTTATTTTATTTACTTAATATTATTATTTACATAATATTATTATTTACATAACAATAACACTATTTTCCATTAAGAAATGAAATTGTCTAAAAAATATAAGGACCCCTGACACAGTCAGGCGGGGTAGCGGCAGACAGAGGAGAAGATGGTGGGGACACCTTGAGGCACAACATCAGGAGACATGAAGGGAATGGGAGGAGAACTTTGCCCAGGAGTAGAACAGTAACGAAAAGGGGAAAAAAAAAAAAAAACAGAGCTCCCCATATTTTTTTTTACCCCACAAGCTTTACAAAACCATGCCTTATTTAGTCGACCCGAGCGCCGGACAGAAAATTAGGGTAACTTGCTATTTCCAGAAACACTAAGTCAAGTCAAGTCCATCTTAGACCGCATCATCGCTTCCCATCAGGTGAGATAGTGGTTAAACGCATGCCTATCAACTGATAAAAAAAAAAAAAGAGAAGCTTAAATTATTAACGTGTATTATAGTTTGGTCCATATACTTATCACTTATCACAGTCTTCCAGCTGCTAAAAGTGTTCAGTTTAGGAGAAATCGAACTACAAACGAAAGTAAGTACTTGGAAATAAGCCCAAAAAAGATCCTCTCAAACATTGCTCACAGGGCAAGTTCTGTTGAATTAATTTAAAATACAAATTAACATTCTCCAATTAGATGACATTTACTAACCGATAAGCACAATAAAAAGGTATGCTGCCATATTATAAAAACAATGAACAAATCAACAATTTAGTACAGTCCGCAAGGCGTAAGCTGAGGTTTGCATCTGTGTGAGTGATCGCCAAAAAACAAGATTATAAGCAGTATAAACCGGTTTAAGCCAAACAAGGGACACACCTACACTATCTATGTACTGCACTCACACAAATGCAAAGCTCAGCTTACACCTCGCGGACTGTACTAAGTTCATGCTAAAAAACGTATGGATACATCCAGTAGTGTCATATCTGAACATGAAGTATAAAACAAAATTAGAAAAGGAAAATGAAGCATTGCATTGGACGAAAATCCTGTGGACACAAAAAGATAAAGCTGCAAAATAAGGCATTAGAGACGCCACCATTTCCATCGCATCTGAAGAAGATCCACTAGATGACGCTACACCATCATTATTTATATGAATTTGTAAAAAATATGTCATCAACTGCCTAACCTTTTCTCAACTATATTGGGGTCCGTTTCCAGTCTAACCAGATGCAGCTGAATACCAGTGTTTTACATGAAGCGACTGCCTACCGAACCTCCACAACCCAGTTACCGGGTAACACGATACCTCTTAATAAGATTGGTTGTCAGACTTTCTGGCTTCTGACTACGACTATCGTCAATTTTGTAAAAATATGTAAAAGGAAAAGCAAATAACAATCAAGTAATGGAGTGGAACACAGGATACAAATTGTAGATAGACAGTATCAAAATCCGCTGTCAACGAAACGAACAAAGGTGTGGTATAAACAATATGATTACAATACAATAAATATAGATAATAAAAATAAATATATATTTACTAGCTGACACGGCAAACGTTGCTTTGCCATAATAAATAAAAAGAAAATAGCCTACGAACTATTCTGACCTACAAAATATACAAAAAAAAATCATTAACATCGGTCAAGCCGTTTCGGAGGAGTTCAATAACAAACACACTAGATTTCTCTATCTTTTATATTTATACAATTCTTGTGCGTATGTATATGACTGAACTCCTAAACGGCTGGACCAATTTTTATGAAATTTTTAGCGAGGGTTCCAATGGATTTGAGGATGGTTTAGATTCACAATTGGACCCGGTAGGTGGCGCTGCAGTCGAGTTGTAGGACATTTTAAGGGCATGACAACGTCTGCCGGGCCCGCTAGTTTTACATAAACCAAAAAAACTATGAATGGATTTGGACGAAGCAAGGGTTCATACATACAGTTTTCCTGCAACCCACACAGAAGGTTCTCACCGGCTTCTTACAGTTAGAACACGCCCGCCGCTTCCGTTGGTGAGCACCCATAGGAAGCTCATCCAAACGATGGGACACGTCTACCTGACTCAGTACGGGTGCAGGAGGGAAAGAAGGAGAACAGTGCTTTGAAAGAAGTGTCTTTATTAGACTAACGCGGAAATTTCTATGAGACAGAGTATGATTATGACGATGGATAATAAAAGAGTTTAAAACCGAAATATTCAGCAATCGCTTGAACAGTTTCTTATACCAGACCTTCATTCGTTTCCGCTCGACCGGATACATTGCAAGAAGCTGGTCTTTCTTATCCACCCCACCCATCATGATATTGTATTCAAATATCAGGATGGGTTTGGTGGATCCTCTGACAGTTTGTAGACCGTTGCCATGGTATGTAGAGATCATAGATACTTTGTTATGGTCTCTCCATACCATGACATCGACGTCGCCAGAGGTAAGACCAGCAATTTGACCCTTGACCATGTTTTCCTTGGTGAGACTGTGCAGGGCTTGAGGAACAAATTTGCGATCGGTTCGCAGTGTACCTGCACAGTCAAATCCCAAGGATTTGAGTCGTCGAGCGAGACACGGCGAATTATAGAAGCTGTCCATCCACAAGGTATACCCTTTATGTTCTAGGCCTTGAGTCAGTCGCAACACAATTGATGATATAGATTCCTCTATTGGATCTTCCACTTCCTGCGATGGAGATTTCTTCTTGTTAGTGTGAACCTCAAACCGCCACAAGTAACCGGTCTGAGCTTCACAAATTTCATAAGTTTTAAGTTTATTTTCAGCTTTATTTGATGTAAGCTGGCTCGATTCGAGCCAGCCTTTCCACATTAAAAGACTTTCGTCTAACGCAATGTTTGGCTTAAGAGTATACATAGACTGGAATTTCATGTTCAAATGTGACAATACTGGTTGTATTTTATATAACCTAGCTTCGGAGACATCCAGTTTTAGCTCACACATTCTATGGTTGTCAGCAAAATGCAAACATTTGTTTAACAAAGTAAATCGGTCTATAGACATGTGGGCGCTAAATCCAGGCGTATAAAATATGTCAAGACTAGCAGTCCAATATTCCTCTATACGAGATTTGACAACTATCCCCATCGCCAGAATTATGCCAAAATAGACATAAAGTTCATCGACCGTGGTGTCTATCCAGCGGTTGATGCGGCTTTTGGGACGGAGAAGGTTCTCAGCGTGCATTTGGGCTGCTACCTGTTGAGCATACTTATTGGTCTCTGACGCAATGTGCTCCATGAATTGACGATCCCATATTTCAATAAAAATGTCGTATGGGTCGTCACGTGGAGTAGTAGGACCAACATTGTTTTGGGAAAAGATTTCTCTCCTCGATTCAGGCTGAATTGGAGGGTCTGGAAAGTCTTTCCATTCAAAATCAGTCCCGCTTGTCGTTGGAGGGACACTGGAAGGCATCGGTACTGCGACATCTATGGATGCATCGCCAATATATTCTTCCAGATCCTGGTCCAAGGGAGTTTCCATTGTGGTCCGAAACACCCTCGGAATCGTCGGATAGGCCCTGTCCTCGTCATCGCTTTCGTCAGAGCCTGGATCGCTTCCTGTAACAAATATCAGATCGGTTCCAATCTAGAAATTCGCCATAGCCCCATAACATACTTAAAAGCTCTCCCACGCAGGCGCGTTATTATCGGTCGATAATACCGGATGCGTTTTTGCGATAATGCGTCCCGATTTCTCGCACACACCACAGGCCACGGCTGTGTTTTATCGTCCGATAATTATATTTCGTATTCGTGTTTTTGGCAGGTTTATCGCTAATGTCGAGCAGAGTTGCCATTTTTGTGATGGTCACACTATACGGTAGCTACTGATAGTGATAAAAATTCTTCGTCTGACGAAAAATCAATATCCATATTAGAGACTTTTAGAACATTCGGTAACCGTCAGTAAACCAAATTTCGTTAGATTAGTTCGTAACGCAACCGATATTCATCATCTGCCTAGCCTTTTCCCAACTACATTGGGGTCGGCTTCCAATCTAACCGGATGCAGCTGAATACCAGTGTTTTACATGGAGCGACTGCCTATCAGACCTCCACGATATCCCTTGCTAAGACTGGTTGTCAGACTTTCTGGCTTCTGACTACCCATAACGACTGCCAAAGATCTACAAATGACAGCCGGGACCAACGGGTTTACGTGCTTTTCGAGGCATGGAGGAAACTCGGTATGAAATGGATGGTCACCCATCCACAGACCGACCGCGGCTAGCTTAGCTTAACCCTAGACCGATCTGTACGGCTTTAACTTAGCCACGAGCTCCTCAACTTCCTTACGCAACCGAGATTATCGGCCGATAATAACGCGCCTGTGGGGTCCGTGTGGTGTCGGACGTAAAGAATAGCACCATCCCATATCTTCCCGTGATCGTAAGAGGCGACTAAGGAACTCACCAGAGAATGGGCAGCAGCGTTCTCTGTGCCTTTGTAACAACCACACTGCGATTGCCAACCCGCCTGCCAAGCGTGGCGATTATGGCAAAACCCCCCATTTTGGGAGCGGCCTATGTCCAACAGTGGACGTCTTTCGGCTGAAATGATGATGATGATGTAGGGGAGAGCCTTAGGGTGTTACTACACCAATCTATCGATCGTCGATCGATGCCATCAATCGACATCGATCGACGTTGATCGATTGGTGTGGTAGCTTTGGCTGATCGACGGATACCGTTCCACTAACTAATCGATCGATTGCCGGTCGATGGCATCGGTCGAGGTCGATCGATTAACCCCAGCTATAATCCATCAGTAATAATAATCAAGCAGCTCGATCGACGTCGACTAATAAATTCTACCATCGATCAATGCCGTCGATCGACGATTGATCGATTGGTCTGGTAGAAACTATCGATCGACGTCGACTAATCCATCCTACCATCGATCGATGCCGTCGATCGACGATCGATCGATTGGTCTGGTAACACCCTTAAATCAGCAGGTACTTACCATAATTGAGGTTCGACGAAGCTTTTGTGTCTTTCTGGCTCTGATGAGGACGAGGAGTCGAAGATGACGATGTTGACGGTAGTGC
Source organism: Charanyca ferruginea (assembly GCA_947361185.1). Lineage (NCBI taxonomy): Eukaryota > Metazoa > Arthropoda > Insecta > Lepidoptera > Noctuidae > Charanyca > Charanyca ferruginea. The sequence goes on along the minus strand of OX376080.1, from coordinate 8,985,884 downwards.
GACCTGTGACGATGGCGGCGGCTGTGTAACTTTAGAAGGTGGCGGTGGTGCGTTTGATGGTGGTGGTGGTCTAGATGGACATTTTGTACCAAAAGTTAAAACTGCCTTGGTACTAGCTATGGGTGCCCAATCACAGATATAGATAGATAACGCAAGAGCAACTACTTCGCGTGCCTAGTTTCGTGCCTAGCTTACGTACAAAAATCGTAAGTAAAAAAATAAAGTAAACGTTTCCTTCCATCGGTAAGTCATTTAGTGATTAATATTATGCGTAATTAATTTAAAAAACAATTATCTTTAATCTAATACCCTCAGTAATACCTGGTAATACCAAATTTGAGAAAAACAAAACATTGTGACGTCATAATAGGTAGTCAAAAAATGGCACGCTTGGTTTTCATACAGATACTTGCGTTATCTAGGGTCTATCTATATCTGTGGTGCCAATTCTGTTGTGCACGAGCTACAGTTTGACTTTTAATTCTATTCAGTAACATGACAGTAGAAGGGATACCAGAAATTGAGAAAAAAATAGTAGTAAGGTGGTGTAAGAATGATCGAAATTGAATGATCTTAAATAATGTAAAGTTACATACACTATTAAATATCTATACACACGCATCAGACCCATCTATATCTTTACTCTATTTAAATGACAAAAGTAAAAAAAAGTAATATAAAATGATTTTTATTGTTTCTATAAGAAGAAAAAGAAAGGAAATTACTTTTATTAACAATTATTAATTGTTCTTATATTCAACATCCCATCCTACATACGAACATTTAAAGTTTTATTTAAATTAAACCATTCTTATCATTCGTTCTTTACGCGAAATAGTTCACTATCCCAACACTATTAGTTTTAGTATGGTTTCATTATTATTCTTTGAACTGTCAAGTTACTAAATAGAATTAAAAATCGAAGTATAGTATAGATTTATTTTAAGCTATTCATACCTCTTTCTCTCCAATAAAACAAGAAAGAGACGGATATTAATAAGAGCTGTCAATTTAAGTTGATCTAAAATTTTCATACGATTATAGTTGTCATGTCAGAACGTGTTGATTAAAAACACGGCGAACTTCAAGAAAAAACTAATTCGTCATCTCTAACTTAATTCTTATTTGTCGCCGTCCTTTTCTTCAGCTGCCTGGCAGTAAGAGATGCCAATTGTCTAATTTTAGTTTAGTTTGTGAACAAGGAATTCGGTGCCATTACTGATTAATATCACAAGTAGTACTAGGCATCTAGTTAATGGAAACTTCTAGATTATAAAAAATACTTTGAATATCATAGATTAGAATGATTTATGATATGACATTAGAACTGACGGCTCCGCCTCCGTCAGAGAGACACGTAGTATTGTTAGTTTGTCTGATTAGAGTGAAAAATAGGGAATTTTACAAAAAAAAACGAATTAGTCTGTCAGTTAGTGGATATGTATTTTTTGTTTTATTAAATCAATAAAAACTGACGAAGATAAAACGCATCAAAGATCGAAGTGGGGGTTTGTGACGTCACTTCGCCAGTAGAAGTGTACTAGAACATAGTGATGTCACACGAGTTTTAGACGCACTGTATCGCCTTTATTTTTTGTTTACGTGAAAAAATAAAAAAACACATTCAATAATTTTTTGGAAATCTATCTGACGGACTAATTAGTTTTTTTTGGTAAAATACTCTATTATAAAGTACTAGCTTTTGCCCGCGACTTCGTTTGCGTGAATGTCGGTTATCGCGGATGCAGACGAAGTGATGGATTAAAAAGTAGCCTATGTCCTTTCCCATGACGGAAGCTGTCTTCATACCAAATTTCATTAAAATCGGTTCAGCCGTTTCACCGTGAAAGCGTAACAGACAGAGTTACTTTCACATTATTTTATAATATTAGTATGGATTCCTTCATTAAATCATAATAGTTAGTTCCTATAGTACTTACGGTTTCGTCCTGCGCATCCTCTTTGGACGCAGGGCTGTCTCCAGACCCTGTTCCTCCGGCCAGGCCGCAATATCGCCGGTGATAAGTCTAAAATTCAAAACGATTGATTTGTAATACTCAAAATGATTTTGACGAAGTTTTTATCCAAAACCGTCCGCAAATTCGTGGCCATACGCCCGAGTGACCAAATTCATGACAGCAACGCTTGCCCCACGCTGCCTACCAACAACTTGCTTATTTGATGAAAACATGACTTTTATGGATCATTAAAACTAGAAGAGCTGATGATTTTAATTATTATTATTGTCGAAATACATATTCTTTACTGTCACGACTACTGAGCTGAAAATTGCAAAAAACTTTTTTGAAAAAAGAGAACAGCCTTCGAAAACAAAAACTAAAAAGTGATAAATAACTTAAGCACAGAACACACATGAGTGTCGGAAGTAGGTTTAGTTAAGAAGAAGGCGGTTCTCTTTTTTCAAAAAAGTTTTTATTTTACACTTTTTAGTGCCTCCTTATCACCCAAAACCATTAAGGAACGGCAACACAGTAAAAACAGAGATTGAAAGTCCTCCAAAGATGGAAAGATGGAAGAAACGAAAACGTCTTCTCGGTTTTTGTTGGTTTTTTCAAAAAGCGTTGAATAAATTTCTGTTTGTTGTATACTAAAACCGCATCAAAATCGGTTCAGCCAACCGAGAGATAATCGCGGACAAACATACATACATGCATACAAACATACGGGTCGAACTGAGAACCTTTTTTTTGAAGTGGGTTAAAAAAACGTAAGAATATTTAAATTTCGCGGTTCACACATTGCTGACACTTACTAACGGCAAAGTAATAATAATAATGACTTACTGGTCATCGAGAGGTTCCACCTTCACGACCGTCGTCTCAACCTCAGGCTCGACTATCATAACCAGCGTCTCAACCTCATTTTCTGCCCTGGAAACATAAAAGCAATATTTCCTCTTGTGGTCTTGATTTAGGATCGGTTTCTTAACCTCGCCCCCTATTACAAGTCAAATAATGTATTTCAACAAGACCATTAAAAGGCACTTTTAAACGTTATTTAGATGAAAAATGTATTGAGTATTTATATTTTTTAATAATAATAATAAAGTTTATTGTTTATTGTTGTTCTAGATGGCAAGTTAAAAATAGGATAATGATTGTCTTACATCTATACTGCATTTATAATAGCATTAGAAAAAAGAGGCTCATAGAACCATGAATGTAAAATATTTTATTTCAAAGATAAGTTAAGACAATTTCAATTAAACATATTCTAACATAATTTTGATAATTAGACCTAAGATAGTACTGAATATGGACATATAATAATATAAACAGAATAAAAGTCTTTTAAAGATTAGGTCACATTTTAAACTTGGTAGAATTACAGTAAAACGAATAACGGTCTGGGTATTGTTCTGTTAGGTTTTTAGCATTGACACTGTAATTTTAAATTGGAATTAAATATACAACTAAATGAAAGCCACATAATTTTAGAAGATATAAATTATAAAATGGTTACAAATACGCGCGATAGCTACTGTAAAAATAGATTATAATAAATTCGGTGTCTTTCGTAACTTTAACATGTTCATTGTACTTTTGTTACAAAGTATGCATTAAAAAGAACCTTGTTTAACTTCTGTGTAATGCTATTGTAAATGGAGTATAGTTATACCCTGTCCATTGGGTTACTGGTTTTTTGACAGCTGCCTTATAATGTAATTATTCCCGATTACCTTATGTTAACTTTAAAATGTGTTATAAAATAAATATATAAACTGCCTAATCTTGTTGGATTATCTTATTTATGACCTCTTACAGACATTATAATACAGGTATGCGTATCAGTTTTTACAAAAAATATAAATATTGTTCACTAGTTGCAGCTGTCAAAAAACAATTAAACCAGTGGACAGAGTGCAGTGGGAGGATTACTGCTCTCCTAGATAGGCTACAGGGTAGCCTGTGTTTAGAAGACTAAACAGTTCCGAACCCCTGTCCCTGTCGTAGTGGGTGAATTACAAAAGCACGTGTAAATATTTTTTGTACAAACAATAAATAAAAACAAAGATCCTAGGAGTGTACGAGTAAGTGTGTGTGATGTGTGGTAGTGTTAGTATTTAGTGTGGTGTGTATCCATATTTCTGTTTGTATACAAGACTTGAACTTGGCTTGACACGCTGCCGTTTGTCTACATCTAGTTGCCTCTTCCTAAAGATAGTTTCGTACGGAGAAGAATTGGCCAAAAACTCCATAGTTACTCTTTAAAAAAATAATTTTTTGCAATAATTTACATTTATTAAGGGACTGTCTAAAATTTAGACAGTCAGAATAATTTTAATATCAGCAGCTTAACTCGTATTTAGACTCTTATTCATACATGTTCGTTACCGTCGCGTGTAAGTTTTATATTAGGTACCATACAACCGGGTACTGTCATGAAAATGGCCCTAAAACTATAATAATCACTTACTGGTAATCGAGAGGCTCCACCTTCACGACCACCGTCTCATCCTCATTTTCTGCCCTGAAAACATAAGAGCAATACTTTTACAATTTGCTTTTTTACTATTGTAGTCTTCGAGTTGTGATCGGTAATATATAAGTCAGGATTAAAGCCCCCTATTATAAGTCAGGATTAAATTCTTTGATTATACGATCTATAAATGAAACCAAACCAATAGTTTCAAGGACAACGCATACCTTAACACCCTGTTTGTATTTAAACAATTATCATCATTAAAATCATTAACATAACCCTCCAAGTCACAGTAATATGCCTACCTAATATTTGAATTTTACCGGCCACATATTGCTGTCTAAAGGCCAATAATTTTGGTAATAATAAAAAATGATTATTTTCTTCCACAAATAACACTTATTAACTACAACTTAATAAGTGTTATTTGTGTTATTTTCTAAATAACACTTATTAACTAGAACTTAATTAGTGTTATTTGTGGCCAGCAGTGGGCGTCTAAAAGTTGACATAATGGAACTAGAACTTAAAAACGGGAGAAAATAATTATTATAACCAATTAACAATGTTCATTTGTGGGAGACTGGTGCCTAAACTAAGCCGCGATAAGAGATAATCTCTGTAATTTACGTTAAGCATTATCTCTTATCGCTAGTGCTAGTGCTCAATTATAATCACTTACTGGTAATCGAGAGGCTCCTTCTTCACGTCCAGCGCCTCAAATTCATTTTCTGCCCTGGAAATATAAAAAAACCATACTTTTACAATTTGTGTAATTTCCTCTTGTTGTTTATTAGTGATCGGTTGCTTGTAACAAGTCGGCCCTTATTACAAGTCAAAGTCAAATGAATTATTTCAGTTAGACCATAAAAAGGCAACTTTGAACGTTATTTAGCGAAAAAGAGAGAACGTTATTTAGAAAAAGTATTGAGTATTTAAGGCTTGAACTTGGCTTGACACGCCACCGCGTGCCCATCCAAAAGATAGTTTCGTATAGAGAAGAATGGGCATGAAACTCCCTACTTACTCTGTCACAGGATAAGATTTTTCGTTCAGCCAATATGGGTACAAGACATGGTGACTTAAATATATATTTAGCAACATATCCCCACATATTACAAAAATTATAATATACTAGCTTCTGCCCGCGGCTTCGCCCGCGTTTAGAGAACTGTTATCCATTACCGGGACAAAAAGTATCCTATGTGTTAATCCAGGAAATGGTCTACCTATGTGCCAATTTTCATGCAAATCTGTTTAACGGTTTACGCGTGATTGAGTAACAAACATCCAAACATCTTCACAAACTTTCAGATTTATAATATTATAGTAGGATATTATATTATTATAGTAAGATTAGTTGGATTCCGCGAACACAAAGCCCTTCAGAAGAGGTAAGGGTCGTTTTTCGTAATGGTTCCGGCCGGTCGTTGTGATGGCGGAGACATGCTGTAACAATGAGCTATACAGTATTAACACTTACATATCCATGGCTATAGGTCTCTTGCAGCTTCGTTTAAACGCTTCCTCTCGTTTGACTGCATTCCGTTTCTCTTCCTCCTGCAGTATCTGAAGGACCGTAATCTCACTGACTCCGGTGGCCAGAGCCGTCCGATAGAGGAACCTCGACAGAAGAGTCAGGTCCAGGTTCCCATTCATCTTCTGTAACTCTTCATACTCTTGCTCCAAATAATGGTACACTTTTGCGATGAGTATTTTTGTTTGATCCTGAGGAATAACAGATTAAACTCAAATCGTGCAGTTACGTATGAATGACAAATAAGCCAACGGTAAAGCGGTCGGATTTTTTAAATAAAATACATGTTTCAGAGTTTTCTGCATATTCCTTAAGGGGGTGAAAAGGGTGAAATACTGTTCTATGGAAAGTCGACACCGTTGAAGAAAAAATATGTGCACCGGACCGACATACACCACTTACTTATTTAAATGAACTTGAGGGGGGTAAAATAAGGGATGTAATGTTGTATAGAAGATCGAAACAACTAAAGGTATTATTATTATTCTATTTTATATAACATAAAAGTAGCTCCTAGGGGTGAATTAAAGGATGAAATCTTGTACATATTTAAAAATCAAAAACGCTGAAGCTATTGCTGTCACAATTTCTATTTTTGTTATTTATTATATTATATTCCTATTAGCTGACCCGACAGACGTTGTCCTGTCTTCTACCTACTTAACCTGCCTAACAACCTTTCATACGTACCTACTCTACTTACCCTAGCTACCCTACCTACGCTAATTGCGCCAATCCTCCAAAAATTACGGAAACTAGTACGTCATCTATGTATATTTTTTGGTTTTTGTTGATTTTTAGAGTTCCGTACCTCAAAAGGAAAAAACGGAACCCTTATAGGATCACTTTGTTGTCCGTCTGTCTGTCTGTCAGTCTGTCAAGACCTTTTATCTCGGGAACGCGTGGAGGTATCGAGTTGAAATTAAAACCATATACTCAAGTCTACGGTCCCTTCATGCTGTAAAAAAATCAACCCTCTATGTTAACGTAAAAAAAAGATACGGCCGTTTATGTCGCAAAAAACGCATTTATAATATTAAGTAGATAAAAGTATGGATAGTATGTATGGATTAGTATAGAAGTAAGGATATGTACAGAATCCTCGGTGGGCGAGCCCGACTCGCACTTGTCCGGTTTTTTAAATGTTCCGCGGAGAATATGAAAGAAAAAAAACTAAGAAAGTCAGTTTTTTTCTTTCATATTCTCCTTCTCCTTACAATAACAAACACAACAAAAAAGAATTAGCGAAATTGGTCCAGCCGTTCACACGTGATGCCGTAACCAAGGAAAATAGGGATGCATTTTTATAATACAGATATGTAAAAAAACCTGACTGACTGACGTAACCAGCGCACAGTCGTAACTACTGGAACTGGGAACGTGAAATTTTCACACGTTTTCCTTTTATGATGTAAGCGAGCGCTGAGAAAGGAGTTTTTGGAAATAACCTCTAAGGGGATGAAAGGGGAAGAGTTGTTTGAAAAATCATATTTCTTGGATTATTTGACTTGAAACTTGGTACAAATGCGAACCTAAGTTATCTAAGTTCAAAGTTAATAATAATGATTGACGTTATTAGTTTTTTTTTATTACCACTCACAGGCAGTCATAGGGGGTGTTGAGCTTGTAGGGGAAGTACAAAATCTACATGGACGAATTCGCGGGCAAAGTGCATTAGTTGAAAATCATTGAACATACCTCTTTTATACCTTCTGCAGTGTGTGATACTTCCGTGTTGCAATTTGGACAAAATAGTCTGATTTCTTCATTCTCAATCGGGGATGACTCTAGACTCTGTAAAAAAGAAAATGTAAATCGTAATTATCAAACTTAATTCATGGCTCACACTCGCACGTGTAAAAGTTCCTCTGTCCTTTTTGAAGTGAAACTTGTATATAGACGGGGGTTTTATTATTTTTATTATAATTTTGTATTATTATTATTTTATCTGATTTTATGACATGTCGTAATTTAAATATTGAAATGATTTAGTCTAGCCACTGTGATATATTTTTTATTGTGTAATTATCCCATCTATTTATTTTGATTATAATTGAATTCTAACTTTTATAATTTATAATTTGTATGTGTTATGTGACAATGTTGTAATGAATTATTATTATTTATTGTATATGGAACCAGTTTTCTGAAATAAATTAATTATTATTCACATTCATTTATTTATTACGATTTTTCTGTCAAGAAAAAGCGTTATGGCCGCGTGGAGGGGGTAGACGCTTGTCTGTTGAAATTACACTTCTACTATGTGTCCCAACACACATTTTTTTTTGGTTCCTGTTCTGTCTCCTGCTTGATTTGGAGGGAAGTGGAAAATATGTTCTTCTTACTCCTCCGCTGTTTTTTTTTTCTGATTAATTTCGTTGCTCAGACAATTGAACCGTTTCTCTGGGTCTTGTCGAGCTTCATTGCTTCAGGTTTTTCTGGTAGTCACCGCTGTTGATTCTGGCTTACAACAGTTGCAGTAGCTTGGAAATAGTGTGGTGGGCTTGTCCCAAAAATACACACAATACACACTCGCACATATAAACACTCACATACATGTATATGACGCGATATAATTGTTGAGCCTCGCATACTTTTAGAAGCTTATTTTCATATTTTATACTTACATTTATTTTTTTGTACCTAATGTACGAATCCACATAATAGAAAAAGGTATAATACCTGATATCATTGTCAGATTATTATGTTTAGTTGATTAAAACTTTATTTTCTCATAAAAATGCATCAGTTAATTTGTAATTTTGTTTAAGTAATAAAACAGAATTACAAATGAACTGATGCATTTCAATTCAACAATTCATCAACAGTATTCTTTCACTACATTTAGTTTGGTGAAATTACATATATGTCTGACTTTGTATTAGTATTTTGTCATATCACTAGATACTTTTAGTAAGATGACATAATAAATAAGAATATTCGACATAATATACCAGGATTTCGTGATATCCCTAGGGATTTAGTGAAATCCCTGATATCCTCATTTCGATGCGACATATATAAATACACACACATAATTCGTATCCGTGTTTGCCATCGACATGCTAAGGAGAAGAAGTAACAATTAAAAATGCGTAAGAATTTCTTCAATAAAAAACAACTAACCGCGACTTCGTAAGTAGGTACCTATACGCTGTAAAACGCGGTGGAGTTTAAAATGTTTATTGTTATTGCCAGGGCCTCAAGTCTACTATTACAATAGTGTCAGAATGGTCTATCATTGATTTCATAATTGTTGATTTTGACAAGTTTGGTAATCTACTAATATAATGGCGTCATTATGACTTTGCAATGATCAACCAATGACACGCCATTGAAAGAAATGATATAGAATGGTAATCTAATCTCGTACAAAATGACAACTGAATGACTGACTTAGGCGGTAATCTGCTATTTTGACAGTTCCTTTGATCAGTAGCCTACCATTAGAACGTCATTGTGCAGTCATTGCTTTTAATTCGACCGACCAATGATCGACCATTATGAATTTAGCAGATTACGAATTTCTTGCAAAATGACAATGGGATCGTGTTGGAATGGCGAAATTATAAAAATAGTAGACTTGGCCCCGTGGCCTTTCCGCTAAACGGAAGGCATGCCACCGCTTAGGTACTAAGTACTTATTTATCGTACTGACTTACTTGTAGTAAACGTGTTTTCATCCTTCTTTCTTTTACTGTATTTTGAGATGATGATCCAGGCATGTTCTCGGTGTCGGTTCTTTTTTCTTTTACTGTATTTTGAGATGATGTTCCAGGCATGTGTTGTGGTGCAGATGTGTATCCATGTTCTTGCCCCTGAAATATTTATTTATATATATATTTTTATTTAGGTAAAAATAGGTAGGTAGGCTTATATGGTTAACAGTGTGGCACTATTTCCAGACTTCTTTAAGCGAATTACACGCAACACAGCGAAGATAATATGTATTTTTAGCAGGCCTGGGAGACGTCCTGCCGTTAAAATAAAAAAGTCCTACAACTCCACTGCAGCGCCACCTACCGGGTCCAATTGTAAATCTAAACCATTCTCGAATCCAGTGGAAGACACACAAAAAAGAACAATATTGGTACAGCCGTTTAGGAGGAGTTCACTTTCATACACACGCACAGAAGATTTTTATACATAGGTATAAGTACTTAATGTAAGGATTTAATATCTTAACCGACCTCACACAGCTAAGATACGACGAAGTGCATCATTCTAACGGACGCCGTCCCTTGTATTGGTTGTTCAGTTCTTGCAATGAATCGCATACCAAAGTTACTATGGCTAGACGTAGTTGACAGCTCATCTGACGAAGATTGGGACATTGGATTCGATATTCGTGTTGCATTAAGAAGTAAAAACCGTAAAGTCTGGATACAGGACCACATAAGAACCAGAAAACTACAAGGTGGGCCACCAAACTATAACGTAAACATTATATACTCTATGGTAAACACCTTTCATTATTGACATGTCTAGATAAAGAGTTTAAGCGTTTAAAGGTCAAAAAAAAAAGAATCAGCCAACTATTGGCTGATAGGCTCGTCCCGCCCGCTCAGTAGCGAAACTGTCATTGTATGGTAAACACGCATTCAGTGGCATACAAAATAACGAATTGCGCTATAATAGTGTGCAGGAATTACAAAGGACGATTGAAAACAACTAAAAAAGTTGTTTCGTTGTGTTAAATTATTATCAAAAAGCTTTTTACAAAAAAGACAACCGCCTTCAAAAAGTGAAAAATAACTTTAGCACAGAACACACATTGACTTTAGTTTCGAAATTCAGTGGTTTTGTTCTGTTTGTTGTTTTGTATTGCCACCGACTTCCTAAACTAAAGTCAATGTGTGTTCTGTGCTAAAGTTATTTTACACTTTTTAGTTTTTGAAGGCGGTTGTCTTTTTTGTAAAAATCTTTTTATTTTCCGCTTTTTAGTACCTCCTTCTCATTCAAATCTATTAAGAAGAGATTAAAGGTTAACTACTACAAAGATTGATGAAACTAAAACGTCGTCTATGTAAAATTTTTAGGTATTTGTTGATTTTTCAAAAAGTGCTGAATCAATTTGGATAAAATTTTAAAATACCCCTGAAGCATACCCTATCCATAAAAAAAAGAATTTTCAAAATCGGTTTACGTTTGCCGGAGAAATCGCGTAACAAATCGCGCACATACTTCATGCAATTTTAAGACTTATGATTATATGATGCCATTGTCAGAACTGAACAAAAAACAAACAAACAAAAAAAAAAAAAAAAGTACAGACGAATTGATAACCTCCTCCTTTTTGAAGTCGGTTGAAAATGGATGATAATTACGGACGTTCCAACATTCCGGAATCAAAAATCTGCTTCGGAAACGCGATGTATCTCTCAGAAAATAAGGAACTTATTGAAATACCTACTGATTCTGTATGACGAAAATAATAATTTTGTACTGAAACCTTCGTCACATATTGAGGATGATAAAGATAAAGAGAATGAACAGCAAAATAATTCACTATTCATGCCGGATATAAACAACTTTAAAGATATTAATGAAAAATCGAATTTACCTACAATATCAACGCCAATTGTCAAATGTATTTAATTATTTGGAAAGATTTGATGCAAGCATAGAAAAAGAGAAGAAAATGTATACAAATTAATTTCTATTATTTGTGAGCATGACATGATTTTTATGGAGAAGAACAAGCAAGAAACTCCACAGACCCTCTTTTAAATCATGTTTTTACAAAATACTGGTAACATTATTGTTGTTGCATGTAATTGTGAAAACAATGCAGGAGAGCAATACAAAACATAAAAAATAATCAAGATAAAAGCCAGTTAAGAGTTGACCCATCTCTACTGACATCGCTCGTTCACGAACATGACGCGTGGATCAACACCATTCAGCTCAACCATTTTGAAAGGAGCCGAATGATCCAACGGACGCACCACCATCAGCGAGATATTTAAGTCAGCACTTTGATTATATACATGGCTAGATTGAGCAATGCAAACAAACGACGCGGCGACGCGCAAAAAACGTCTCCAATTGCCGATTATGTGTGAGTACCGCTCATGTACTTATTGTAGACAAACTGTCAATGTGTGCGTGTTTAGGGATGCCTACTCCATATTATTGACTTACCTTTCTTCCATTATTAGAATACCTAAGATGAAGGTTAAGCAAAATAGGTTAAATAAAGAATTGTTTTGTGGATTCGTTTTACTTAAAAAATCTTTTTGTTTGTTGTTTTGTATTGCCACCGCTTCCGAAACTTTAGTCATGTGTGTTCTGTGCTAAAGTTATATTTATCACTTTTTAGATTTTGAAGGTGCTTGGTTCTCTTTTTAGTAAAAAGTTTTTATTTTTACTTTTTAGTGCCTCCTTATCACCTAAATCCATTAAGAAACGGCAACACAGTTAAAACAGAGACTGAAGAAACGAAAGGGTCTCCTACGAATATTTTTTGTTTTTTGTTGATTTTTTCAAAAAGCGCTATTACCCGTTGCCTAAATATTCATATAGACAACGGGTAATTTCCAGGGTTCATTAAACGATACCAGTATAAAAACGTATGTCTCAGTAGCCTTTCTGTTTATGTTTTCATCGGGACCAGATGTCATGAACCGATGTCAACAAGCCCGTCGTCTTTATGGGTCTTATTGTTCCAACATTTTTGCTGTCGGATAGCCATTTAATCTGCAATTAGTGCGCAGATAAGGTTATTATCAGATTGTTCTCTTTTGGATTTCAGTGTTTGAAAGGCATCTTCAGCAAGGCCCCCTACCATTTAGTCAAAGTTTTGGGATGTGAGAGGCATGTCTCAAATTTTCTCCTGACAAAGCTATAAGCAAGTGGTAACAAAAGATGCAGTGTCAAACAAAACTTCCGAAATTCCGGCGAGTACATAGCAGGCCGTTTACATTGACATTTTTTTTTTGACATTTGCGAGTATAAATTAGCGGCAAATAAATTTCCTTCCAGGACATTATATACATCTTCATTGATCAATCTGTTTTTTAAAGTATTGATTGATTTATTTATTTATTAGGGATAAAAAATACATTTGAAAGACGTGTTCTGCTTTTTTAGACGAATATTTTTTTTTCTTAATGAATTAATGATAGCCTTATGTTTGCTTTCTAGTATTATCTTACGACGTAATGTATGGCGTAACTTTACTTTGCGTGGAGTATCAAATATTGATTCCAAATCTGAAAAATTTTGTAAAGCGGCTGTTGAATCATCACGCGCCGGCTCCTTCGAGCATGAAGGTTTTGGTTCAATACTTTGATTGTGAATATTAATATTTGAAGCGGACGGGTCCTGTTAAAAATAAATAAATTGTATTAAAACGAATGATTATTATTGTCAAAACTGATTTTTTGTTGTAGTCGGCAAGAAGGCTAATTCACGTAATTTTATAACGCGCCGATGAAGTTGTAGTGCAGTTGCAGTTAAGTTCAAGTTTGAGTGATAAACGGTACCTATTCTTGTAATCTTTGAACTGCGCGAAGCTACGCGTGAACTGCACGTCAACAATAGCTACGGTACGACAACCAAACTCTCCGCTAGGAGTAATAGTGTTCTGTGACCAAACTCTACGAAAAACTTACTTATGGTGTAGCCACATAAAAGAAAAAATATTACTCACTAAATAATCGAATAGAATCGATTTTTCAGTGAATATGACGTTATTAAAATAATACCCCAGTACAGATTTTAGAGCTTTTTCTTACGTCAAACGAATAGTAGAATACCGATCATTTTGCGTTCCGAAGCACGCACCAAAGACGCGAACTTGACGTGAGCGTGTCTGACAGCGTTAGAGAATACGAAAAGCGTTGTTTTGATCGAAACTTAACTGGTACTGCACTACAACAGCATTTCTTTAGTTACGTGAATTAGCCCACAGGTTGTGCCAAGCCACTAAAACCTTACTTGATTTATATTGGTCGAGGATTCAGATTCCATTGCTGACAAAAACAAACACTGTAACAACATAATTGGAGAATAATATAATACGAAAATTACTGCTCAAGAAAAAAAAAATACTTTATTAATTTTTTTATCTAATCTGATATTGTAGGTACCTTGTTTGGTACCGATCCACTCTTTAGCCGTCGTAATCCTGTTCTTTTTGTAAAATATAAATCATCATCAGAGAAATGATCAGAACAAACGACTGAAGTCTTGTGAGGTTTCCATTGGTGTTCATTTCGTGTTCGCTGTATAATGGCCCTCCAGCAATTTGCTAGTACGGGATCCGTAGGAAATCTGAATCTCAAAATATTAGAATGAACTAACAAAATTACTACTTAGTGCAGGACGTCATAGATTTCATCTATTTTATGTAGGTATACTTAGGTAAATTATCATTTTCAGATCAAATTAACACAATCATTTTTTAAATAACAATTTTCTCCTTTCGAATTTCGGTCACAGTAGTCAATCTTAACGGAGATTAGTCAACTACGTAGGATATTATGTATTATAGTGCACAAGTGTATGCATGCATACTCCCCATTTGTAATTTGTCTCCCATAGTTTCGCCAAATCTCCCTAGTAATAAACTGGTAACACCGGCTAATCAGACTATCTTACAGAATGGAATTAAAAATTCATATTTTCTACAAAAAATAATGATTAAATAACAAACTTACCGATGAAAACTGATCTTGGTGTCATTATAAGGTTTTCCGACATAATTGCGACACAATTTGACAGCACAAACCGGCATAATTAATTATATTTCGTAAGCACGTTTACCCTAAGTGATTAAAATGACACTGACGTGACGTACGTAGGTGAGAAGCGAGTCTACCAAATATAGTAGAATTAGAGACTTTATTTGGTACAGCCAATGTGTCATCTAGACAAGTTTAGAATCAAAAGAGTGAGCATGACAATAAGTACTCTCAACTACCTACCATCCAAGTACATTTATGTCAAATTATGCCATGGTATTTACAATTACATTCATAAAATTAAAATAACGCTGCTAAATTATACAATTACTAAGGTTTCCATATTTGTCAGACGAAAGTGTGATTAAAAGAAAAAAAAAAAAAATTATAATAATGATACCTATGTCAATAAAAAGGGGTAGGAAACATCATCTTCTTCCAATTCGGAAATTCCCTACTAAATTAAATAAATGATAAAAATGCTTGGCTTCTAACATAATTAGCAATACAACTGCATTTATATCATTAATATATTATTCTTCTAACTTATATTATGCTTGTGCACGTAGTGTGCATTTAATGCATTTTATAAATTGTCTTTCATTCATTTTTAGAATATCAAGTGGTATTTTATTATAACAATTTACATAATACCCCTTATAAGAAGTATGTCCTTTTGACAATCTGAAACTTGGTATAGAAATAATTATATACCTTTATATATATTTAATGTAATGTAACACATGTGGTGCATATTTATTAAATTTGGTTATAAATATATTCGAAACAGATGTACGGCTTATATCAAAAAGCACCACTGCCAATTCAAAATCTTGATTGTTTCTTGTTCTTCTTAATTTCATTAAAGTAGGTAAGAAAAAATTGAAAATTTGTCCTCTTTGTTTATAATTTTATTTTTTTTATTTTTATATTCAGTAGGTAGGTCTTAACTCCATCGATCTATCTAACAGGTACCTTTAAACAAGCAATTCTCGTATATAATCTGAATCTCCGAAACGGCTCTAACAATTTTCATTATATTTAGTATGCAGGGGCTTTCGGGGGCGATGAAACGATCTAGATAGGTATGTAGTATCTCTAAGTAGTCTGTGGATATAACTAGGTTTCATTTCTAAAAAACCCAAACGGTCGCCCTTCAAAAACGATAAGTTATAAACAACTTTAGCACAAAATACACATGACTTTAGCTTTGTTCTATTTGTTGTTTTGTATTGCCGCCAACTTCCGAAACTAGTCATGTGGGTTCTGTGCTAAAGTTACTTATCACTTTTGAATTATTGAAGGTGGTTGTATATTTTGTAAAAAAAGCTGTTAATTTTTTGCGTTTTAATACCTCCTTATCCCATCCAAATCCATTAAGAAAAGGCAACACAGTTAAAACGCATGATTGAAAGTACAAGATTGGAGAAACTAAAACGTCATCTATGCATATATTTTTGTCTTTTATTTATTTTTTCAAAAAGTGCTGAATGTATTTCGAAAAAGTTATATGGGACCACCCGTGAGGCCATCCTTAAAAGAGGGAATTTTCAAAATCACTTTACATTTGCCGAAGAAATAGTGTAACAAAAAAACCTACCTACAACCTAATTGAGAACCTCCTTCTTTTTTGAAGTCAGTTGAAAATGAGCTTCCGTAAGCAGAGTATTCAAGACAAATTGGTACTTCTCATAAGATCCCAATCCTGTGAAAAATTTTATGGCTTTGTTATCTTCCCTGAATATTTGTACCTATTGTCCTATGCTTTGATGACCGATGGGACTCCTTGCTAGTACGAACACAGATGATATAAAACTTAATATGTTGATTGCAGCTCCACACAGAATTTTAATTGCATTGTTTTTTTTTTGTATGTACCTAAGCACTAACATTAGATGTGAAGTTATATGCTACTAACACTTTAAGGTCCATAGTGTTAGTAATGTCTGAATTAAAAAGTTTATTATTATTATTGTAAAAAGCTGTAAGTAAATTTTTTGAGTGCCCACTTCACAAGTGGACTCTGGTGGTTCATTATGAGAAATTGAAGATGATGGACTAATTTTACTCACTTCTTCTTCTAGAGCACACTTAATGTCATCTTCTGCAGAAAGTTCACTTGTAAAATAAGTTGTAATATTGCCGGCAGGCGCACTTGTTTCTACTATTGACTGTCGCCTTTCTTCTCCTATCTGATCTCTTAAATTTTCTGTTTTGCTCCAGATAAATAGTGAGGGTATAACTCCTTTTTTCAAAATTCTGCGCGTCAGTTTTAATCCTAGAAATATAAATTAAGTTGAAACCGTTGAAACCAATGACGTATTGTAAATAGAAACGTCATACGCGAACATTAGTGCACTTTAAAACGGCGCATAACTACATATCAGTAAGCACATACCTACAATTATTATACAGTGCGAATAAAAGGTTAGTCTATCTTTGTGTAATTTGTGCATCGTTACTATGTAGGTACCCACATGAAGGCATTTTTCCTTGAAATTGTCACAAAATTACGAGCGATACTGACGTATAACCGCGATACTGACGTAAGCCGCGACACTAGGTGGTACGTGACTAATGCCCATTTTCACCAACTACCCCTAAATTTCAATTAGGTACTTAAAATTTAGGGGTAGTTGGTGAAAACAGGCATAAGTGAATTAGTGAAACTCGGGCAATTGCCTTGCTTTATTATTGCCAATATTGAGCGCGGGTAACGCATCTAAGTGTTTATTATAACATTGGTTGAATCAAGGTAAGAACTCGACCATTTATGAAGAATGATGTAAGTACTTACTTGATTTATTGGTTTTAATCACTTGAATTTTACACTTACCTGAATAAAATCCTTCAGTAACATAATCTTCTGGTCTAAAATGATCTGAACACAGTCTTGAGTACTTAGCAGCCTTACGACGTACAGCTATTTCCCATTGCTCACGAAGCTTCGGGTCTTTAGGAAATAAATGAGACCCGATATTTCTGCATCCAAATGCACAACACTGATGCATAATAAATTTACTATTTTCTTAGTATGAAAAGAATAGAATTTTGATGCACAGACAAAAAGTATTTGGTTATTATGTCAGTGTCACTTTGTTTACGTTATAGTTCAGTGCCGCCTCTTACGGAAAAGTTTGGCAGTAATACCACAGATTAACTAATGTAATATTCCTTGCCTCATTTACATGCTCGTGCGAGAGTAAAGGGCGGTCACAAACGGCGAAAATACTAAAATATTTTATGTTAAGATAAAATATCGCTCACTGTACAGTTTGGCTGTAATACCTACTATCTCGTGATTGTATTCGCTTTTGAATTTGTATTTTTATTTGTTTTTTTTTTAATGATGCGGCGTTTCGTACTATTTAGTACTGATTCGTGTCAGTACAGCACGAATAGCGTTGTAGGTATTCGCTTTTGAATTTGTGTAATTGCTTTTTTGGCTTCACTCTCAGTGTTCCGCGCGGTCTATCTGCCTTTTGTTTAATAATCTGAGATTCATACAAACTAGTGAGCGATATTTTATCTTGGTCCCTCACGAGTGGCGCCGCCGTGGCGCTCGCCTCAGTAGTCGTTTTTGGACAAGTGGACCGTGGAATATTGTACTCTGTGACCGTGGACGCGAGTCAAAGGTACTCGTGGCGAATTCAAACGTCCTGTTTACACGCTCGCGTTGAAAGAATACTGAAAAAAAAAACCAATGGGTAATTCTATCATAAAACATTACTCAAGGTTCTGTTACATAGTTTTAAAGATTTTTCTTTATTTATTTAGGAACCTTTTATCTTTACGACATGTCAGTTCCATCGAACCCTTACCTAATTATACATCTTACAAGCTATTCATACATCTCTAGAAACTAAACTGTAACTTATTTTAGCTACGTCGGACCCAGGAGCTGCTAAAATACTATGAAATAAACCTTGTTTAGCTTGATCTAAGCCTACAAACGGCGAGAAGCGACAAACTATTTAGAAGATATATATTATGAGATTAATACATACAAACGCTATGTCGTAATGATCCAGTGGCGCCTCTCATGAAGGAGGTTGTGGGTTCGCATGAGCAAGTAGTGGTTTTAGTACTTTCTAAGGGGCGGGTTGTTTCAAACAGTCGGTTAACGTTACATACAATATATAATAATGTGCTCTGTGGTTACATACGGACGGTTAAAAAGTTACTATGACGTGAGATGTTTAACGTACGTTAAATGTAACGGGTTGTTTCAAGACATAAAAATCCGTCAGTTAAAGTTACATAATAGAGATTCCATAATATTTAGATGTTTGAAGTAGCTGTTTGACGTATGATTTTGTGAAACAACCCATGTTTTTAATTTGACGATAGTTAGCGCCATTTTTTACTATTACCGGTCAGTAATGGTTAGTTGAAGCAACCCGCCCTAAATTTATCTTGGACATGATTGACAACGGTGAAATAAAACATCGTGAGAAAACCTGGACTTATTTATACTTACAAATATACTTAAATAAAATTGAAGTGTCTGTTATTAATGTTTAAATAACAGCTTTTTACTTGATGCATTTGAATGTAATAACAAAAAGTCTATTTCTAACATTTTTGTCTGTCTGTCTGTCTGTTCCGGTTTATCCTAAACGGCTGGTCCGATGTCTCTCTGTTTGTGCCGGCTAATCTCCGAAACGACTGGCCCGATTTTGACGGGACTTTCACTGGCAGATAACTGTTGTTATCAGGAGTAACATACTTTGCTGTGTTGTGCTTTTTACTTTTATTTTAGAAAAAGAAATAGTGTCTCGTGAGAAAAAAAAAGAAAAAAGAAGATTATGTATGTACTTACTGTATTTTCCGTAATAAAATATCTAAATTCTTCATTGTATTTATTTCCTAAAACAGTCACTTTTTTATAACAAGTGGAATGATAACCAACAGAATCTAGCGATGCTTTAGTTAGCTCAACATCTTTGTACTTAAAATTCTTTTTTTTACGAAAAGCTAACTTCAATAAACAGTTTTTTAAAGTTTCATCGTTAAAATCAATTAAAAAGTCCTCCGATTCACACAAAAAACACTTTTTAGGCATTAAATCACATTGATTATCAATAAACAACAATACGTAGTAACCAAAATATCATTGGTAGTAACACGTGTTCTCAATTTCGATATAAATTTGCTAGTGTATCGCTAATATGCATGAATACATATAGCATGCGCACTCTCTTTCATCCGGTGGACGCGCCGCGCGCACCTGCATAGCTGTGTCCTTTTCTCTCGCACCGGGATATGCTCGGACCTCTTTATCGACATTTCATTCATTCCCATCAAAACAGTTCGCAAAACTCGACAACCGTCATTTAAACCAGATTTTTTGCAGACAACCCAGTCAGAACCATTTATACTCTCCGCAGACGCGAAACTTTGCGAATCTCTAGAGAATTTTGTCAGAATAGAGTCTGAATCATGACGGTAATTATAACGCAGGACATCTACATCATTATCAGATAAAAAATATCAGCATAAAAAAATATGTAAAAAAAAAACAAAAAGTGTTTACTTTACGCTTTACGTATCCGATTTTACTCCATACCTACTTCCATACTTATTAATCATACTTCATACTAATATATTAATTATACTATTACTAATAATATTATAAATGCGAAAGTAACTCAGCTTGTTACGCTTTCACGATGAAACGGCTGAACCGGTTTTGATGAAATGAAGATAGCTTGAACCCTGGGGAAGGACATAGGCTACTTTTTAATCCACGACTTCGTAAGCATCCGCTATAACCGACAACCCCGAATTATTTATTTTAAGACCGAAAATGTACCAACACTTATTGCGAATAAAATTAATTTGAATTTGAAGTCGCGAATTCTGCAAATGCATATTTGTTACTATCGCGAATATTTTTTTGATTACAAATACAATCTGATACTGAACCTGCAAAAAACGTAAGAAATATTGAAATCCGCGGGCTGCCTTGGCGCATTCCCCTTATGGGGCTATTAAACGACTTTTACAGATTTTAAACTGACAATCACGTCAAAATGTGTAGTGTAAATGATTTGAAAAAAATATATGTTAAACTAGAACATTCTCTTAATCACTTAGTAAGTGAATATTTTTAATTATATTCATATTATATAGTTTAATTAATACGTGAAGTTGTGTCTGACGCGGACAAAACATTGACAATCACACAAAATCTACCAGGTATCTTCTATCCGAAACATACACTTTCTTACAGACAATTTTATTATCTATCTTTTAGTATACGCCTTTTTTTTAATTTTGGAAGAATACTACTTTTATATAATGTTTTCGACTAAATTTTGAAAGTTTTGGACGCAGACTGCGTCCGTTCTGCATCAGTTTTGCGTTCAAAACTCTCAAAGTTTAGTCGAAAAAATTAAATAAAAGTAGTATTCTTTCAAAATTAAAAAAAGGCGTATACTAAAAGATAGATAATAAAATTGTCTGTAAGATGGTGTAAGTTTCGTTTAATTATACCTGGTAGATTTTGTGTGATTGTCAATGTTTTGTCCGCGTCAGACACAACTTCACGAGTTAATTAAACTATTTAATATGAACTTAATCAAATCAAAAATATTCAATTTCTATATGATTAAGAGAATGTTCTAGTTTAACATATATTTTTTTCAAATCATTTACACTGCACATTTTGACGTGATTGTCAGTTTAAAATCTGTAAAAGTCGTTTAATAGCCCCTTAAGGCGACCATTTACGCCGGCGACCTTGAGCGACCAAAAAATCGTATGCGCTGCGCTGCGTCCAAAATTAATTAAACTATTTAATATGAACTTAATCAAAAATATTCACATAGTAAATGATTAAGAGAATGTTCTAGTTTAACATATTTTTTTTTTTTTATCATTTACACTACACATTTTGACGTGATTGTCAGTTTAAAATCTGTAAAAGTCGCTTGCGCCTCTAACACACGATACATTAAAGGTCTATCCACACATATCAGGTCCGTGCCCGGGACGTGGACAGAACGTGCCATGTCATGTGCTTAAAAAAATATCGGTGTGAACATTTTATATGAACTCGTTCACACACGTCGATGTTTTCCTAGCACGTTGACGATATTTAAAAATAAATAAATGAATGACGAGTTTTTAATCAAGGCGGTACGCATAATTATACAGCGTGAAATTGAATACATGAGGAAATTTTCAGACCACGAATCTGAACAACTTTCATTATGGAGCCAACTAAAACAGCAAAAAGTAAACAGCTGTTCCATACATTTTGGCCGAGTACTTACTTACCTATTGCACTTCTGTAAGAAATAGCAGATTTTTTTTCACGCTGTTTGAGTTGGCCCCATAATGAAAGTTATTCAGGTTCGTGGTCTGAGTCACCCCTTAAAAATTTGCTAATGAATTCAATTTCAACCTATATAGCGTTTTGTACGGTTTAGCTTTTAAAATGGTGACTGAGCACATATAAAAGGTCGTGGCCTGTCAACGGTCTGGTCACATCCCTAACGGGACTCGGATGCACGGTCTTAGCACGGCCACGGCCCTGTCACTTCCGGGCACGGCCCTGATATGTGTGGATAGAACTTTATTCATGCAATGCACTATGATTCTATTGCATTACAATTACAAGTTTATGCCCGCGACTTTGTCCGCGTAGACTTTAAAGCCGATGTCCTAAATTATCTTACAGGAACACAAAAACAAGTTAAAATCCTATGTGTTAATGTGAGATCAATATTTATATCTGTACCAAATTTAAACTACTTTCGGGGTGAAAGAGTAACAAACATCCATCTATCCTCACTTTCGCATTTATAATAAAGAAGGTGAAGAAGAAGAAAACGTGTTGCACCAACCACTAGTAACATGGGCCAAGAGCAGATAAAAGAAGATTTGTAATATACATTATGAAACTAGTATAAACTGTAACTAGTTATGCTCTGTGATTGATTGCTATGGTCTTACGTTTAAAACCTATATAGATAAGTTAGAAACAATTCAAATTAGATTCTTCATAATAAAATTAAAGAACAATGTCATACTAAATTATTTCAAAATGTAAAATCTTACCTACCAGTTTAAAATACAAGTACCTATTTGCTAGCGGTAAATATCCATGGCTAGCAAGAGCCACGCTCAACACCCGCTCGATGGCCACCGGCAGCTACGTGGTACAGACAGCGTCATCAACTGCTTACCTCCTATCCGAAGAAGTTTGAATGCGTAGGGGGTAAGCACTCAGTTGATGACGCTGTCTGTACCTAGAATATTGAATTATTTTGGTGATAGAACACTTAAAAAACGCTTGCCGTATCTGCTAAATAGTCTGCCGGAGGATATACGACGCGAAGGTACTAAACGCATTTAAAAGCGTAAGCTTAAAAAATATTACCTGACAATTTGTTAGCTGCGAATTAGTTATTAATCATTGTTATGTATGGATTACTTTGTTATTGTTTCTTGTTATGTTTGTGGTTCGACTAATGTACGGAGACTCGATCCCACAGACAAACCGATCACGGTTTTGTGCGGCTGTTGTATGTAACCTTGAACAATTTAAATTAATTAATTAATTAAAAAATAAACTTACCACAATTAAAGAAACATTTATTTTAGACGATGGACCCTCGTTGCCACCATTTTCCGAATCTGTAGCGCTATTATGTACTACACCTTTCAAAATTATTTTCCTTTCCCTGTATTTTTGTGCATATTTTTGCTACCGCTTTCTTCGCTCATTTCTTTCTGTTTCAGACATATCTTTTATTGACATGCTTTTCCTTTCAGCCTTCTTTTGTTGGTGATACTCTCTGTCTTTGGCTCTTTGCATTTATTTTTGTTCAGGAGTCCTTGTACCTATCCAAGAACTTTCGTTTCCTTGCATTGGCTTTTTCACGTAGTTTCAAATGGGCTGCACTTATTGTTTCTACCTTTTTATCTTCTTCCATATTTCAAATATTTACGCGAGCGTAATGACAGTGATGTTGGCGCAGGCAGTGGTTTAGGTATTTGGTGCCGTACTCCTCTGCAGGTTTGATTCCTGCACGAAACAAGAATTTGTATGACCTACATATAGTTCCGGGTGCTAGAAGTTTGTGTATGAGAGCTCAACTATACAATTACCAAACATATAAACAATGACAACATGACTCCAGGAGTTATGTCAACAGTCAAGCGGATAACAATTATTTTAGCACACTAACAAGTAGGCTCAGACCAATAAAGTAGGTACTTTATTTTAATTTTGTTTTCCTATAGGTATTTTATTAACTTGGCCGTACTCCGACTGTTTTACAAATAAAATAACATAAAGGTTACGGCTTTGTGGTCAACGCAGCGAGAGCAGCAATACGTACGAGCAGTTTTCATCTAATATAATAACAATACCAGCCCATAATTGTCCGACTGCAGGGTAACAAAGGCCTCTCCTCGTAAAGAGAAGGCACTAGCATTGATCACAACTTCACAACGCTTGCTTAAGGCGGATTGGCGATTTCAGACTTATGTTGATTATCAGTTCAGGTTTCCTCACGATGTTTTCCTTCACCGATATCAGTGATATCGGTGAAGGAAAACATCAAAAGATAAACTTAGTACCCACATACCTACGTATGAAATAGGTAGGTAGGTAGGTAGGTAGGTTGACTGGTAGAAAATGCCTATGGCATTAAGTCCGCCTCTGTACATTGTGCTTGAAGTGTTAATAAATAAATAAAATAAGTTTAAAGTCACATTCGTTTTTCCGTTCAACGAGTGTTCCAACGGCTCCAAGCATAGATATGGTTCCAAGAGACTGTCGGCAATTTTCAAAGACATGAATCGGGCAGTCAACGCTGCACATCCGAAAGAGACGGTCGTTTTGTGTCGACAACTTTACGCAAAAAGTTCTCCAACGCTGTTGAAGTGTAATAACGGTTTATATCAGTGCGCGGATTGTCTGTAAGCATCTCCACGGTTAGGAGAAGATTACGGGAGAGGAAAATTGCTGCCCATAGAGCTGCTACTGGCTTAAAATTGACTCCACAGCATAGAAGAAACCGGTTGCAATTTTCCCGGACCATGTTGATTGAACAACAGAGCAATAGAGAGCTGTGCCTTCCTTGGATGAGACGAAATCCCCCTGCCTCCTGTACACTCTTCTACACCTATCGTGGCAAGAATACACAACAAAACAGTTTTTGAACTACTCGTGCTCTGAAGTACTGTGCTATTTATAAAATTTAAAGACTATGTTTAATAAGGTCATTAACATACTTTCAGTAAGTAGATACCAATAGAATATAATGGAATAGCATTTATTTGCAAAAATGGGTACTACATAAGTAGATAATAGCATAAGTATATAATAACTGGTTTTAACTTTTTGTTGACCGCCACAGTCATGCATACATGACAAACCAAAATGTGCCCAGCACGCCACGGTCACGACTACATGACAGGTATGACAGACAAATTACTGCTCTATGGTATTACTTTTAATTTTTGTGACGCCGAGTGAACCTAGTTGGTCGATTGAGTTAGCAAATGACTACCTACAAGTGACGTTTATGACGTATAAAAATCTATATGTCAATAACTTAGTGATTGGTGGTGTCTACGATGCACCCCACGTTTATTTTTTAGTCAGTTAAAACTCCCATATTCACACCATCTGTCCTCCTGACTCCATTATCAAACCCGCGAACCAAGTTGATATTATCATAATGTTGTATTGTCACAGGAATTTCATATACATTTCCAATGTAAGCTGATCTCGCCTTGTATAGAATTTCCTTACAATGAGAGGTCAGCTTAAACTGGAAATGTATAGCTTGATGTGTAGCCGTGTGTATGTGCAAAGTTTCATAAAATCGGTATAGTAGAAGTAATTAAAAAGGTTGTCGCAAAATATATAAACAAATATAGTACTTACCTAACAAATATACGGGGGCAAGCAAAAATTATAATCATAAGTCCATAGAGTTTAAAATAGCGTAATAATAATAAGTACCTGGGCGACCGAGCTTTGCTCAGCATTTTTTGTTTCGTGTTTTTTAAAAATGAAACCTAGCTAGATCGATTAATCGCCCCCTAAACCCCCTACATACTAAATTTCATTAAAATCGTTGGAACCGTTTCTGAGATTCAATATACAAGAATTGCTCGTTTAAAAAGGTATTAGATAATAATAAATTGTTTATTCCCTCCCACAAAGAGATTAAATTACCAAATAGAGCTCAAGATAAAACTTGCAGGGCGACATTATATCTTTGCACCCATTTTCCTACAATATTTGTGATTTTCATTATCATTTAATTAATAATACTAAAAACGGTTTGAACTAATTGCCGATGTGTTTGCGCTGACCCTAAGAATACCTCACTTTATCTAGGAAAATGGTCAAACACAGGTTTCATTACTATAAAATGAACTAGCACTTTGCCCACGACTTCGTCCGCGTTTATTTTCTCAAGGATCCCTATTTTTATTCTAAATATAGCTTATGTTGCTCAGGTCTCAGGGATAATGTAGGATTCGAATGGTGAATGAATTATTATTAAAAAATTAAAAAACCCCCAACGCAAAACATACAAGCAATTATTTAAAAAGTAAAAAATAATATCTTTTGTTGAGCCATCAAATGTTTGTTCGTTGAAATGGCGCTATGTCGCGGCGGGGTACCGCGTAAGTCAAATCTCATTGCAAATCCATGAGTTCGCTATTTTACCTATTTAGCTATTGCTGACTTAGCGGTACCCCGCCGCGACATTATAGCGCCATTTCAACGAACAAACATTTGATGGCTCAACAAAAGATATTATTTTTTACTTTTTAAATAATTGCTTTTATGTTTTGCGTTGGGGGTTTTTTAAATTTTTAATTTAATTTTTATTTGAAAGTTTTTAAATGTAATCTAGTCTGGTTTTGAGAAGTTGTAGATACGTCTAAAGTTGTATTTCGTCACATGGATCTCTTTTTTATAATAAAGATATCACCCTGAAAATGCGTTTGGTATATATAATTCGCCATTTTGTGGTGCCGGTCATCTTGGCCTTGAAATTTATCATAGTGTAAAGTATTCTACTAGTGAAGCCCTTTCATTTGATACCCATATTGATGGAGTTGTGAAAAAATATGTGTTTTGCTATTTTGTAGCGGCGGCCATCTTGGACCGATTTTCATAAAACATAGCTAAGAACACTCCCGACTAATTCACCTTTCAAATAAAAAAAACAAAAACAAAATCGGTTCATCCGTTCGGGAGCTACGATGCCACAGACAGACACACACACACACACACACACACAGACACGTCAAACTTATAACACCCCGTCGTTTTTACGTCGGGGGTTAAAAATCGGACCAGTAGTTAAATTGTTGCCAAGCAAATCTTTCCTCTTTCTTTCTCTTCTTCCAGTGGCAGACCAAACATTCGCTAAAAATTGCGTAGCCATTACGCACACAGGGAATGATGTCATTACAGGGCCGCACTAGGGCCGGTTGCCGATATTGAAACAACCTAGGAAGGTATAATATACCACAGTCATATAGTCTATATCAGGGGTGGGCGGTACTTACACCATCGGCGATCTACAATACTTAAATTGCACGATTAGCGATCCCCGCAAGTAGAAAAATAAATATATAATAATAATAATTAGTGGGGACCAAACATTCGCTAAAAATTGCGTAGCCATTACGCACACAGGGAATGTTGTCATTACAGGGCCGCACTAGGGCCGGTTGCCGATATTGAAACAACCTAGGAAGGTATAATATACCACAGTCATATAGTCTATATTAGGGGTGGGCGGTACTTACACCATCGGCGATCTACAATACTTAAAATGCACGAATAGCGATCCCCGCAAGTGGAAAAATAAATAATATAAAACATTAATTGTAAAAAAAAACAGAAACACGTCTTTCAAATTCGCGGAGAATATTTCCAACTTCTGTTTCGTATTTATTGTGATTTGATAACAAGGCGATTCGTATTTATTGTAATTTGACTTTCAAAGCTGCAATAATTTTCAAATCCTTATTTTTCAATTGCTTTTAAATGAAGAAGAAGAAGCTGCAATTTACTTTTAAATGAGTTTATTGTTTTAATCATGTCAATAATGGCTTTATCTTTCCCATGCAGCCATGTTAATAGTGGTCCAATGACTGGCCACGTCTGTAAGGAAAGCCAAATCACACAGCTAATTTTCATTTTTATGAATCTCAGTGTTACCTTTGAACCAAAAAATAAATAATTTCAGGCAGTCCTTCTTGAAAGCGGTCTAAGACCTCCCCTGAGTTCTTCCCTTCCTTAAGATAATTATGTATATTATTGCTATATTAATACTAACATATGGAGCCACAGGCAATTGAAAGAAAAAAAGCAAAAAAAGAAAAAAAAAAAAACAAAATGAAAAAACAAATTGAATAACATTTCAATGCCTCTCGAACTGATAGACATTTTCAAATACTGCACGCGTAGCATGACCACCGCTATGTCTACGGAAGAATAGACATACTGACAGGAAGAATAGACAAAATGCCGGTTGTAGAAAGATTTCTTTCGTTGCGAGTATGGCGATGAAGAGAAGAAATGTTTCTACTCTACAGTAGACAAAAGTCTACAATGCCGAGCATCACGCGTAGCATGACCACCGCTATGTCTACGGAAGAATAGACATACTGACAGGAAGAATAGACAAAATGCCGGTTGTAGAAAGATTTCTTTCGTTGCGAGTATGGCGATGAAGAGAAGAAATGTTTCTACTCTACAGTAGACAAAAGTCTACAATGCCGAGCATGACGACCATTTTTTTCTCTACTTTTGACATTTGGGTGTAGAAACATTTCTTCCAACAAGTGTCAAATAGTCTACATCACAATTGACCTAGACAAGTTTATTTCTATGTAGACAAGGATCTATATTGATTTTAAAACTCAATTTAATATTTTTTACCATCCAAATTTGTTGTTATTGAACAATCACCTTCATTTAATGGCCAATCTTGATAAGTACCTACGTGATATTGGCAAAATTGTGGCGACTCTTCCACAAAAGCCGACTTGAAGTTGATTTTGAAAACATGTTGGAGGACTACCGTCAGCATCTTCTCAGTTTTTTTGCAAAGAAGAATGCATTAAACCGGGGCTCTCGTTCTTCCCGAAAACGAGGTTTTGGAAAATTATGAAGTTAGTAAAGAGATTGCAGAATCTGTGCCGGGAGCTGATCCTGCAAGGATCAATCTCCTAGAAAATCTCAGGAACTGTTAAAGTAAGTTCAATCTGTTTGAAGATTAGGAACCCACTCCTTCCAACTGCTTCTAATACAAATAGGTCAGAAATATTACCTAGGTAGGTACCGTGAATCCAACAATGTCTAATCATTTGCTAGTTCTTTGATTGCTGAAGTGAGTAGCCGTTTAGTATAGGATAGATTTCTTACTGTAGGTACCTAGGTACTCACCAAATAAAAAAAAAAAGCATATTGCACATAATAGGGTTGTACTTATTTTTGAAACTGGACTTCCAAACTAAGTACTATACTAAACATGTATAACTTGTACTATGGAAGTCAAGGCGCTCTCTTATATTTAGAACAAGAATATAATAAAAGGCAAAGGAAGCATGCAAGGCCAGAGTGCTTGGCAAACAAGTAAAAAAGTAGTAAATATTCATATAAGAGACTATATAGTAGGTATATTGTATTTAATTTATTTGTCTGAAACCGGACAGATTAATAATTTGAAGTAATAAAAAGTCAATAGGTGTATAGTTTTATTTATTAATATAATTATTGTATGTACAACTAGGTAATTCATTTTTGGGCCTCATAATGTTTCACCATTCGGGAACTATGTCATCTGTAATAACAAAACACAAAATGAATTATTTATTATTGATTTTCAGGAGGTTAGGGCTAAACTTTGGAACCGGCTCATGACTTGAATGCTTATCATGGTACACCCTGAAGCACAGAGGCACAGAGGTAGCCCTTTACGGAGGCACATAGGTAGAGGTTCTACAAGTCGCAACTCATGGAAGAACTGACATTACTCGTTACATAAGAAATTTATTTTATGTAAATAAAAATTGTACCTTTGTAAATGGCTTTGTCTTATTTTCCTTTCAGTTAGTTTGTTTTAAATAAACTTATTGTCACAGATTAACTAATAGTTTCTTTGGAAATTGTAGTCCACCAACAACATCTCAATCTGTGGGTTGGTACTTCGCATGCTGCAAATAAATAAATAAATCAGTTTTAGTATGTATGTGAATGAGGTAAGAACACTGACGATAAGTAATAAAGAAAAAAAAAGCATGACCAAGGTACCTATCATATCATAGCAAGGAGATAAAAGTGAAAAATTTGCCTTTGTAAATCAAGAATTTTTATCAGACGATGCGACAATCTTCTTTTAATCCTCAAATGCGATTTTCAACTAATCGAGGACTACATTCTCAATTAATCACACACAATACACCAATGCACAATGCTAATTATTTAGTAATTTCATTCACTTACTTATATTTACTCGTACTTACTTTTTTTGCCGCGGTCCCAAGTCTGTTTATTTTCCAAAATCGAAACATTTGGACAATTACATTTTTAATATTGTTTTTAGACACATAGATCTATACATACAATATTTTCAATATTTTTTTTTTTTTTTTTTTTTTTTTTTTTTCTTCTGGCTTCGCACGGTTTGTGCATTTAGCCAATTTCAAGTAGTTATTTACATGGTGGGGAACAAAGGTAGGGAAACGGAAATAAAATTAATAATTACGGAATTTGGGAGTGTGTACGATAAAAATAAGATCAGTCACCTAGGTATTAATATTTATGAAATAGGGAAAAAAAAGTAGTGAAGGAAAATGGCAATGAGAACTATATAACTTACAACTTTATGTTATTTACAGTAATGAATGAGACTATACATTTATATACAGGAAAGCTATTAGTACAAAGTAATGAAAGTATTGAAGTAGGAAAAGGAATACGGAGGAACACAAGGTTACTAAGGAAGGAATAATGGTCATATAAGGGACAGGAGAACAAAATATGATTTAAATCACCTACGTCAGTGCCACATTCGCAAATGGGGTCGTCGATGATGTGAAGTTTGGCAAGATGGGCTGGAGAGCAAACGTGACCTAATCTCATCCGTATTAAAATAGAAGTCTCCATCTTACCAAACTTCGCCTTACCGAACCACGCTTTTTCTGAAACATCGGGTTGAATTAGAGAATAATTATGTCCTTTAAATTTGCTGCCAGCATCCCATGCTACCTTCCAGGTATCCCGGAGAAAAGTTTTCGGTAGGGTCATGAGATCATTATAAAAATTTAAATACGGTACTAAATCCCCACACTGCACCGCATCACCGGCAAGTGCATTGGCCACCTCATTGCCATTGATTCCAGCATGTGCAGGAATCCAAGCAAATTGCAAAATATTACCCTCGGAGATAGTTCTGAACGCCAATTCTCTTATCAAATAAACGACCTGACACTGTGACTTACATTCCAAAGGGGATTTACTGATGGCTAGAAGAGCACTTTGAGAATCAGAAAATATGATTGTTTTTTTAAGTTTAAAAATTCGGAGATATTCAATGGCTTTTAAAATGCCGAAACATTCCCCCGTAAAAACGGAAGTCTCCGGTGGTAATTTTACTTTTTGTACGATATTGTATTGGGAATGGTAAGTACTTATCCCAACACAACCCATCGGAGAACGCTTGGCAGCATCTGTAAATATATGGTGGTACTCTAAGTGTTCATCCAGGAAATCATTAAAAACTAAATAGCAATTGGGATCGGACTTACTTACACAGTCATACTTTATTTCTGGACTGAATTGTAAACTCTCATAACTACTGCTAAATAAGGGAAGTTTATTGGAACGGTGAGTCGGAGAAGAAAGAGAAAGGATTTTTTTATAGCTAACAACTAAACAAGGAGCACGTTTATGGGACCAGTAATCTGAGGATTCAATTTGCGCCAATAAAGAGATCAGTTTGGGAATGAGCGGATGACTTGAGAGCTGAAAAATCCGGAATAAATAATTGTCAGATAATAATTGTCTCCTAAGATATAACGGGGCTTCCCCGCATTCAACTTGGAGTGCATTAATGGGGCTAGATTTCATGGCACCAGAAATAATGCGTAATGCTTTAGACTGGATGCGATCCAATTTTTTAAAGGATATAATACTACCAGGCTCTAGAACAAACATTCCGTAGTCAAGAGTGCTTCTGATAATAGCATTATAAATTAATTTTAAAGAAAAAGGGTGAGCACCCCACCACACACCAGAAAGGCATCTTAACATGTTTAAGTGTTTTTCACATTTATTAACAACATAATCACAGTGAGGAGCGCTACTTAGTTTAGAGTCTAAGAATACACCCAAATATTTGAATTTATCCTTAACGGGAATAGGGGTTTCCTTGTACACAAGATTTATTAAGGGGGTATTTCTCTTCCGGGTGAATAAAACGGCTGTGCTTTTAGATGTAGATAAATCTAAACCGTTTAGATGTAACCACGATTCTAAAGTAGACAGAGCAGAATTGATAGCATAGCTAGCTTGTTCAACAGATTGATTTGAAGAATATAATAATAAATCATCAGCATATTGAAGAACCTGAACTTGGTTAGTTAAAGACGAGTCTAAATCAAAAGTGTAAATATTGTACAAAAGGGGACTGAGCACAGAACCCTGTGGGAGACCTCTCCACACAAGATGAGAGACCTCTTGATCTCCAATTAACATGATAACAGAACGTTCAGATAAGATTTTAATAATAAAATTCGACAGATTCAATGGAACTTGCAAGGCATTTAATTTATTTTGTAAAACTGATAATACAACGTTATCATAAGCTGCATTGACATCTAAGAAAACTGCAATGGTGGATTGGTTATTAGAAAAGGCTAACCGAATATCAGTTAATAAAATGCTTAAACAGTCAGCGGTACTTCTACCTTTTCTAAAACCATATTGTGATTCTGCTAATAGACCCTTACTTTCAACATACCATTCTAGACGATTTTTTATTAAGTGTTCTGCTAATTTCATCAGAATTGACGACAAAACTATGGGACGGTATGAAGAAGCATCAGATGGTGTTTTATTTGGTTTTAGGAATGGCAATACTAATTGACGTTTCCATTCGACAGGGATGTTTCCTGTGTACATAATAGAATTAATAAGTTCTAAATAATATCTCAATACGTCATCATTTACATGAGCAAAGAACGAATACGGAATGCCGTCAATGCCAGGGGCAGAATCTTTAGTTTTATAAATAATACCCTTTAATTCAGTAAGAGAGAATGGTAATTCTAACGGCGTGTGAGTGTTTTGGTCATTTAATACAGGTAACAAATTCAGGTTAATGGCCTCAGGGACCCATGGAGGAGCTAATTTATTTAAAAAGTCACAGGCCAAAGAGTCAGGAATAGTTGAGGGGTTGTTGTATATCGACCTAAATCTACGAATATTGCGCCAAACAATTGTGGGGTGAGTATTTGGTGAAATGGATGAACAAAAGTTACGCCAACCTTCAAATTTTTTCTTCTTATATAGTTTGCGAGTTTCTATAATTATGTTAGAAAGGATTTCAAAGTTAATGTCAGACATATCGAGGTTATAATTGTATTCAGCCTCTTTGCGTTTCTTAACTACTTCTGTGCACTCCGAGTCCCACCATGGAGGCGAGGGAATGGAATTAATATTGCTATTTTTTACAGGGAAAGCTTCATCTGCTGCTGCAATTAATAAGTGCGCTAAAGCTTCAGCACAACTATTTTCATTACTGTCAGAAATTACTGGCAAGGAACAAAGTTTTGTATTAACTATGTCTCGAAATTTGTCCCAGTCATTATTATTTTTATTAGGTAGTTTATGTTTTAAGTTTGATCTCCTTACTGACGCATTTGATTTGGAAAGAGGATAAGAAATTACTATTGGAAAATGGTCACTACCATAAGTGGAGGTCAGGGTATGCCAAGTTAATGAAGAAGCTAAGTTTGGAGAACAGATAGAAAGGTCTATTGCACTTTGGTTCTGGTTGGGATCTGAACGCCGTGTGGCAGATCCTGAGTTCAAGATGCATAAGTTATGTAAGTCTATTATATCTAGTAATTCATCCCCATAACAATTTGAAGTTGAACAACCCCATGATTGATGGTGACAGTTAAAGTCCCCCAATATTAAAAATGGCTTAGGAAGAAATGAACAGAGATTATTTATCTCTTGAAGTATAGAAGAAGAAGGGTGAGGTATGTAAATAGATACAAGACAAGTTTGATATACTTTTATTGCTACAATTGAAATTTCCTCACTATGAGGAGGTAAGGTAATGATAGAGAATGGGAAAGAATTCTTGATAAGTATAGCTACCCCGCCATACCCATCAGATCTATCCTCTCTAATGGTCATATAACCATTAATTTTGAAAATATGATAAGGTTTGAGCCAAGTCTCTGCTAAGGCAAAGACAAATGGGTCATGTTTGTTTAAAAGATATATAACATCACTCTTTTTGTTTACTAGACTGCGGCAGTTCCACTGGAGTATTTTTGATGTGCTGTCCATTATGAATGGATTGAGATATATTAAAAGAAGGTGCAGCGTTGGACGGTGAAATATTAAACTGAGAGAGAAGATTGTGTAATGCAGAAAGAAAGTCGTTTATTGAAAAATTTGTTTCTTTTTCTTCTTTATTGAGATTATTAGAGAAAGCACAACCATTCAATGGTTGAGGAATGTCAAAATCTTTAATAATGGCATTGTGTGCCTCTTTATTATAGCCTTGGACAGATTTGGGGGGAGAGCGAGGCTTAAGGAAGACAGTCTTTTTATAACTACTTGATACAGGCATTCTATTAGGTGAGAAGATTGATGGAGTATCAGAAAAGTTTTTGGAAGGAGAAGATAAAAGTGTATCAGCATATGATTTACTTACTGGGGGATGTACTTTTGATGCTTCCGCGTATGAAACTGAACTTTGTGCCATATAAGTTTTAATAGATTTTTGTCTAGAAAATTCTGGGCAAGACTTATAAGTTGCAAAATGACAACCAGAACAAAGGCAGCAAGATGCACTTTCTTGTTCTCTTTCGCAGCTGTCGCCAGTGTGGCCTTGACCACATTTATAGCAGCGAGGTTTGGACCTGCACTGAAGTTTAGTGTGACCAAAGCGGCAACAGTTAAAACATTGAACAGTAGGGAAAATATAAAGATCTACGGGTAAAGCATTGTAGCACATAAAAATTCTTTTAGGTAAAACCTGCCCATCAAAAGTAACAACTATGGATTGTGATGGTTTCCAGGTGGTTGAACCATCTACTAGGGATTTAAAGTTAAGGCGCCTTACTTTTAATATAGGACCACAACCAATTGGCACAGTTATATTTTCAATAACTTCCTCCGGAGACCATTCCGCAGGTACACCACGCACTAAACCCATTCTGGTGACATTAAAAGTTGGTATAAAGGCCTTATAATTGTAATTGTCAAGACATTTATGTGTGATAAAAGAATTAGCATCCAGATAACTAATAAACGATATTGACATTTTATTACGGCCAATTTTTTTTAGACTGCCATTTATTATATTTTGAAAGGCGTTTTGCTTAAGGAACTTACCGAAAGTGACTGGATGCAGTGTGGTTCCATCATCTGGAGATGTAACATTTTTTTGTACATGTATGACAAAAGGAGCGATATCAGACTTTTCGTAAAGTTTTCTTCCTATTTGTGTAGGGGGAATAAGTGGAGAGGGAGCAGGGATTGCGGGAATTACATTAGGAACAGAAATTATTGGTTCCGATTCAACATTTGTAGAGTCTGTGCAACCACAACCCGAAGACACAGATCCGTGGTGTTTTTTTGTACGACGACGCTTGTTACAATGTTTGCACACCTGTACGCGACTCCTTTTTAAATTTCGGGTCGTACACGACCCATCGGTGTCCATGCCCGATTCATTTGAGTTAATTGTAATAAACATGCCTGCCGGGGGGACGGAACCCCCCGGGTCAGGCGGTTCGTCCATTTTCCCACTAAATAATTAAATTGACTTACCAGGTACTGAAGTATATACAAACAAACTAAAAATAAATGACTACTAAAAATACTACTACTACTGATCTTATGATATTTACACAATTTTAAACAAATTTTCAATGAAGTTATAAATAGGACGCGTCCGACAAGTTCGAAGTTTCCCGCGCTTTTTTTCTCAATATTTTTTTAAATAGTTACTCTATTACTTTGCAAATCCGAATTGATTGATCCGACAGCCGTCACGGCGTCACCCGTCACAATAAAAATAACGTTTCGTTGTTGCTTTGAATAACATTACAATGTGGGTATGAGTAGTGTACATAATATTTATTTGTTACCTTTATTCTTAAGTTCTAACCTATGTGTACTTATTAATATACTGTTTGTTGTCTCTAAGTAAATAAATAATCGTTCAAAAGGTGATAAATCGTAACGATTGACACATTTTTGTCGACAACGAAACGCAATTTTATCGTAAAATTTTTAACGTCTAGCTACAACACAGCACCCCGCCGTTGCTATGGAAAGAAAAGATATGTCTTACTCTACGTAGAAACGCGAGTCTACCGATCGGCTCATGCTCGGTTATGTAGAGATGTCAAGTAGAATAGAAAGAACTATGTCTATTCTACGTAGAATAGAGATAGAATTGTCATGCTACGCCTGCTGGTATCTTAACCAGCAGGCGTAGCATGACAATTCTATCAAAAAACTGGTCGTCATGCTCGGCATTGTAGACTTTTGTCTACTGTAGAGTAGAAACATTTCTTCTCTTCATCGCCATACTCGCAACGAAAGAAATCTTTCTACAACCGGCATTTTGTCTATTCTTCCTGTCAGTATGTCTATTCTTCCGTAGACATAGCGGTGGTCATGCTACGCGTGCAGGTCAACGTCATTCGATGGTCGAGTGCTTTGTCGCAACCGTACAGGTTGGAGTGCGGGGTGAGACAGGGAGGGTTGACCTCGCCTAAGCTCTTCAACCTGTACGTGAACGCACTGATAGAGGAGCTTAGCAGCACCCGTGTCGGCTGCCATATTGACGGTGTTAATGTCAACAATATTAGCTACGCGGACGACATGGTGCTGCTGAGCGCCTCAGTGTGTGGTCTGTCCAGGTTGCTGGACTTGCTGGGCATATGTGAGCGTTATGCGCAGAGTCACGGTTTGCTCTATAACGCAAAGAAGAGTGAATGCATGGTCTTTCAGGCCAGGGGTCGGAGCGGTCCGGATTCTGTTCCAACTATTAGATTGAGCGGTGTGGAGTTGAAAAGGGTTCAACATTTCAAGAATCGACATATCGTGACCTGAGGAACGATGCGGACATCGATAGGGAGCGGAGAGCGTTGTCTGTGAGGGCGAATATGATCGCACGCAGGTTTGTTCGTTGCTCGGGGGACGTCAAAATAACTCAATTCAGAGCGTTTTGT
Source organism: Charanyca ferruginea (assembly GCA_947361185.1). Lineage (NCBI taxonomy): Eukaryota > Metazoa > Arthropoda > Insecta > Lepidoptera > Noctuidae > Charanyca > Charanyca ferruginea. The sequence goes on along the minus strand of OX376080.1, from coordinate 8,948,729 downwards.
ACGCCCCTGTAAACAGCTAGCCTGTGGGTGTCATACACCCAGAAGCAGTACAACGCTCTCCGTGTTTATAATGCGTTCAGGGAGTTGTTTGGGCTGACGATGCGAAAGCGGTGCACATCTCTGGGGCGCAGGCTCCGTATTTTTAGTCGGGTTAATTTAATTTAATGTTATTATTAGGTATTATTTTAATTTTATGATTTTAATTTGATTTTATGATTTTAATTTAATTTTATGATTGAATGATGATTTGAATTTGAATTTAATGATTTAATTTTAATGATAATAATAATTTTAAGTTATATTTATTTATTATTTCTTATTGTAATGAAATTTTATTTGAAATTGTAATTTATTTATTTATTTATAAGTGGTTGTAGGAATTGCTCCAGGACGTAAAGTTGTTCGGAAAGCACTAGGGTCAATCAATTGACTCTCAAAATGCTTCGAACAAAGTACACTCGCAGATCTAGGTTGCCAATCCTGGAGTTTCATGTTTTGTATCCTGGAGTTTCATGCATTCCGTAATCTTTCATCCTTTGGAAAGCTGGAAAAAAATATGAGCACACTTAATTATTACCTGCTGAATGAAATTTCTAAGTTATGTAAGTGGTGTGTGTGGTGGTGGATCTAGTATCTGGAACCAGGGCTTGGGGGGTATAAAGTATTGAAGTTGGTAGGGGTTGGGTCCCCGATTATATCACTACCATTCTCATTAAACGGAACTACGCAGTTTTCGAAAAAATAGAAAATAAGTTACTAACCTCAAATCACATTACACCACGTAAAAAGCGAAAACGGAACGTTAAAAAAGCTTTTTGACAAAAACTAAAAAATTATAAATAACTTTAGCACAGAATACACATGACTTTAGTTTCGGAAGTCGGTAGCAATACAAAACGACAAACAAAGCAAAGCCTTCGACGTTTTTCGCATTTATTAGTATCTCGTTATCATCCAAATCCATTAAGAAACGGCAACACAGTCAAAACAGAGATTGAAAGTACAAGATTGGAGAAACTTAAAACAACATCAATGTATATTTTTTTGCTTTCTGTCGGTTTTTTCCAAAAGTGCTGAATCAATTTCGAATCAAATCAAATCAAATCAAATTTATTCGTAAATGTAAGTTTCAATACATTAGCATTTAAGGTCTTATAATAAGATGGTAAGTTCGCTACATTTTGCTCGAGAGCACACAAATAATAACAAAAGTTAGTTGTGTCGAAAGATCAGACACAACATTTAAAATTAAATAATTCAATTACTTAGATACCAACATAATTATTCATTTATTCCTTACGATATTTATTATACAATTACCAATGTCAAAATATTAATAGTCAAAATGTAATATTGTAAAAAAAAAAAAACTAAAATAAAACAAAATCTAAATGTCAATGGTGTCCTCCATAAACTCAGCTGTGGAATAGTAACATTTATGAATTAAAAATTCTTTCAGTTTCCTTTTAAACATATTATTATCCTGATTCTTTATTCGTCGCGGAATTTTATTAAAAATAACTGGAGCCATTTGATAAATACTTTTACGAAGGAGGGCTATTTTACTGCGATCGACACAAAGAATGTTCGAATTCCTTTTCCTTAACCGTGGATCAGCTGGGGCTCTTACTCTGAAAAGCTGTGGGTTTATCTTAACAAACACTGCCACCTCAAAAATGTATAACGATGGCAATGTTAGAATCTTCAAGGATTCAAAATATGGCCTACAACTGTCCCTTGAGTGTAGATTGCAAATAGCGCGTACGCAATTTTTTTTGTGCGATAAACACGTAATTCTTGTCTGACGAGTTACCCCAAAAAACGACTCCGTATCTTAGAATTGATTCTACGTAGCTATGGCCATAAGCACGGCTTTGCGGTTTACAAATTTGGACAGCTTATAAAGAGCATTAGCAAAACTGTTCAGTTTTTTACACATTTCTTCAACCTGCGGTTTCCACGTAAGTTGGCTGTCTATCACTAACCCTAAAAACTTTGTCTTATCCTTTGTCTCAACTAAATGTCCATTGTGACTAATATTAACCGGTAGTTGTTGTCGTTGTCGCTGACCAAAATGCATTATATACGTCTTTTCTAAATTAATTTTTAAATTATTCGATTGCAACTTGCAACCAATCTATAGTTTGCTTATGCGTGTCATTAATTTCTTGTTCATAATTGTAAGACTCGTCTTTTTTATCATTATGGTACAATCATCGGCATATAATACTGTTGGGTGATTTATACTCTTTGGAAGATCATTTATGTACACAAGGAACAGTGGGGGACCCAATACGCTCCCCTGAGGTACACCGTACTTTACCGTTCTAGGTTTTGACCGATATTTATTTTCACGCTTGGTTTTAATATTTATATTTGTTATTTCTGTGTATTGTTGCCGGTTGTTTAAGTATGATGTGATTAGATCAAGACCATTACCGCGTATTCCACATCTTTCTAGTTTGTCGATAAGTATAGTATGATCAACATGATCGAAGGCTTTCGTCATGTCCATAAACAGTGCACAGATGGGTATTCTGCTATCTACACTTGACATAATTTCCTTTAGAAAATCGTAAATAGCAACATTAATTGACTTATTTTTTCTAAAACCTTTTTGTTCATCAACCAGTACATTCATACTTTCGAGAAAATTGTACATTCGGTGGTGTATTATTTTTTCTATGACTTTCGAGAATATCGGTATTAATGCTACTGGTCTATAATTTTTTAATTGAAGTCTTCTCCCCTTTCTTAAACAACGGCTTAAGGGGCTATTAAACGACTTTTACAGATTTTAAACACACACACAACACAACACAACTTCACGAGTTAATTAAACTATTTAATATGAACTTAATCAAAAATATTCACTTTCTTTAAGATTAAGAGAATGGTCTAGTTTAACATATATTTTTTTCAAATCATTTACACTGCATATTTTGACGTGATTGTCAGTTTAAAATCTGCAAAAGTCGTTTAATAGCCCCTTAATAATAGATATTTTAAGTTTATCTGGGAAGACTCCTTTTTCAAAACATAAGTTTATAATATGAGATAGAGGGTGACAAATAATATGAAGGACTTTTTTGATAATGTTTGTTGTTATGTTATCGTTTCCGGTACTTTTAGTAAAATTTATAAGGGACCATATGGGGACCATTTCTGAAGTCGACCCTTTTAAACAAAAAAATAGAATTTTCCAATTCGGTCCAGGCGTTTTCAAGTAATCGATGAACATAATTATATAAAAAAAATAAAATAACAAAAGATTCAAACGAATTGAGAACCTCTTCCTTTTTTGAAGTCGATTAAAAATGGGCGATTGACAACCAAATCTGTCAAAATATATTGTTTGTGTTGTAAAACAAATAACAATACAAACAATAGCGTGTAAAATTGATAAAACGGAACGTTAAAAAAATTAAATGACTTTTGTCTAGTGTGATGTGTCAGTGTCATCTGTTTTCGTTCATTAGTTGTTTTTCGAGTTGCGTGAATGTATTATTTGTAATAGGTGGTTAGGTTACAAAAAATCGTTTATCTCAGAAATGGTGCCGTTCCGTTTCATGGGATTGGCACCGGGGAGGTCGGGGGGACACCCCTTCCCCCCTCCCTTGCTGCACTCCGCCCAATTCCTGATTCCAGATACTAGATTTTAACCGAAAGCACTTTTACTTTGTTCAGAAACAGAACTTCAAAAATACGCGTACTGATATAAACATCGATATGTACTACGCGTTATAAACGATTGTCACTGCGTGCTGTACGTTTTGATTGTAGGTATACTCTTCGACTGTCACTCCCGTTCATATCGGTGAACCATGTCTTGTGTAGGTAGGTGTGGCGCGTTGTGGCAAGTAAAAAAATGAAAAAAAAATGTGTACTAAGTTCAGGTTTCTATGGATATATGCCACCCGTATTAAAGTTCTTTAAGTTAAGTAAGACTTTATTCGTATATTAGAAGACATGCCAATAAAATCATCGTTTATTTGTCCGCATGGGATCGTGTTGGAATGACGAAATTATAAAAATAACAGACTTGGCCCCCAGATTGTTTGTTGAATTAGAACAAACGATCCGATCTGCTAACATCGCTTAATTATTAAGAAAATAATTGTATGAGATACTCATTAGTGTGACAGATACTGAAAATTAGGCTGCAATGAGAACACCCACTTTGCAAAGCCGTTTAAAGTCACCCCTATAAGGAAAGCATTTACGACGAATATTGAGGGTTAACTTTGTACTCGTTTGCAAAATGTGAATTTCGAATAGAAGAAATGATCAGTCGCCCTTTGTGTTGAAAGTACGGTACTTCACATGGCGTATTTGAACAAAAAAGAATATTTTTGTTTAAAATTAGAAGAGGTACAAAGGAGTTGTTTCAAAATGAGCCTGGGCTCACTCTTTGTATGTACAACATAGGTACTTAAAAATAGGGAAAAACATTTTAAATAGTTCTCAATAGTGGAATTACCTTCAAATGGCTTTGTGAGCAGGTAAATACAAGAAATTGCACTTGAAATTGCAAAAACATTTCTCGACAAACTTGTACTTTTTTATCGTTATTTTTTTAGTTTTACGACCTGTGGTGCGTGTCGTGAACACATATTTTTCTTTGAACTGGGAAGGAAAAAAGTTTCCAAAAGTTTTTGTGAATATTTTTTCGGTTTTCCTCATCTATTTCGCGCTACATCCCCTAAACTAACTCCGAACGCCGAACTTAGCCCTGCCGAAAATTAGCCCTCCTGCCGAACTTAGCCCCCCTGACGAACTTACCCCCTGACGAACTTAGCCCCTGCCGAACTAAGCCCCCTGCCGAAATTAGCCCCCTGCCGAAAATAGCCCCCCTGACGAACTTACCCCATGACGAACTTACCCCCTGACGAACTTACCCCCTGACGAACTTATTCCCTGACGAACTTATCCTCCTGCCGAACTTAGCCCCCTGACGAACATAGCCCCTGACGAACTTAGCCCCTGACGAACTTAGACCCCTGACGAACTTAGCCCCCTGCCGAACTTAGCTCCCCTGCCGAATTTAGCCCCCTGCCGAACTTAGCCCCCCTGCCGAACTTACCCCCTGACGAACTTAGCCCCCTGACGAACTTACCCCCTGACGAACTTAGCCCCATGACGAACTTAGACCCCTGATGAACTTAGCCCCTGCCGAACTTAGCCCACCTGACGAACTTAGCCCCACTGCCGAATTTAGCCCCCTGACGAACTTACCCCCTGACGAACTTACCCCTGACGAACTTACCCCCTGACGAACTTACCCCTTGCCGAACTTACCCCCTGCCGAATTTAGCCTCTTGACGAACTTAGCCCCCTGCCGAACTTAGCCCCCTGACGAATTTAGCCCCTTGCCGAACTTACCCCCTGACGAACTAACCCCTGACGAACTTACCCCTGACGAACTTACCCCCTGACGAACTTACCCCTTGCCGAACTTACCCCCTGCCGAATTTAGCCTCTTGACGAACTTAGCCCCCTGCCGAACTTAGCCCCCTGACGAACTTACCCCTGACGAACTTACCCCTTGACGAACTTACCCCCTGCCGAATTTAGCCTCCTGACGAATTTAGCCCCTTGCCGAACTTAGCCCCCTGCCGAACTTAGCCCCCCTGCCGAAATTAGCCCCTGACGAACTTAGCCGTGACGAACTTAGCCCCCTGACGAACTTAGCCCCCTGCCGAACTTAGCTCTGCCGAACTTAGCCCCCTGACGAGCTTAGCCCCCTGACGAACTTAGCCTCCTGACGAACTTAGCCTCCTAACGAACTTAGCCCCCTGACGAACATTCCCCCCTGCCGTACTTTCATATATGACAAATCTGTCAAATCTGACAGCTGACCAATGTGACTGCTGACAAATCTGACAACTGACAAGTCTAACAAATCTGACAAGAAAGTACGTACCTTCAAATATTCTTCCTGTAGATGTTCTCCTTCCATTCAATTGACATCCACAAACTCCACATCAGGAATGTTTAGGGCCTCATTGACCATAATCACAGAACACACGGGAGGGCTCCCGTCTTCTTGTAAACTGTCAATCCCGTTTTGCAATAATTCTGAAACGAAACGAACGATTTTTTGATTAATTGGGCCACGACAGTTTTTAAATTCTAAATTGACAGATTCTAAATCGAGAAAGCGGCATAAAATATAATAAAAAAATCTCTAAGGACTCATGACTCTCTATAAAAAAAATGCATAATCTTTTTCAGTCTCTCCGTTTAAGTATTTACAAACGTAAATTAATTACTATAAAAATGTAACACAAAATGTAACAACACTATTTTAGCTCACTAATTAATAAACTTTAATGTACCTATAGTGAATAATATGGCAAAAACTACAAAAAAAGAAAGACCAACACAAATAAAACGGAGACTACCAAAAAAAGGAAAAACGCTAACAAAAAACCTTAAAGCTCAGTGAAAACCGTGAAAACGTAAAATCTCTACAAAATCACCAATCAAAAATGTAAATGAAACAATATAGAGCTAGAGAGACACCAGAGTAACTAAAAACAAAAAATAAAAAAACAGGTGGACTACCGAGTAAGTTAAGAAATTTCAAAGGGGTTAAAGTTATTATTATTATTATATATGAACAAGAAGTGATAATTTTAAATTCAATAAATTAATTTGTTAACCACTTAAAATAATTAAATATGTACAAAAATTAATAAATTAAAAAAATATCAATGATATTCTAATAATTATACTATATAATTATTATTTTATATATATATATATTATATTATTATTATTTTATATTATTTATTATATTATTAATATCATTGAAAAATATATATATTATGTACAATGGAGGGCTCACAGGGCATCAAAAAACTGGTATCGCTCACAACGGGACAAGTGCCCAAAAGGCTAGCAGCATTCCCACGTTGATTGGCAATGCTAATTCTTTTTCCAAAGAAAATGCCAGACCTCTGGTTTTGAAAAAAAAATTTAAAATGTAAATATTTCGAATATTATTTGTTTAATTTTAATAGTTTTTTTTTGCATTTTTTTTTCGGTACTACAATCTGCACAGTTACACGATAATTTTAGCCTAAAGCACAATATTTTTAACCTGTCATGGTAGTTGATAATTTGAATCTGGTAACCTAAAATTTTGACAATCAAAGAATCAAACAAAACGTCAAATTACCAATCAATTATCAAATGTCAGTCAAAATTGTGTGTGGTAGATAAGGTAGATAAGTGGAGAAGTACTCTCATACTCTGTGGTGGAGTTGTAGCTAGCTACGAGATGAGTTGTTGCGTGTGTTGAACTTAAATTTATTAATTAAAATATTATTATGGCGCCTCAGTTGACGCAAACTGAAAGAGAGCGCATCGTACAGTTGCGATTGGGTGGATGCCGGGTGTCAGATATTTGTCGGCAGACGGGCATAACGGTGAGTGATATTTTTGTAATTATATTTTTCTAACTATAATAAACAAAGGGTATTATCGAAAAAATGTATCAGTGGTGTTTTTGTATCTTGCTTTCTAAATAAGTAATCAGAACAGAAGAGATAGATAGGTAGGTATCTTCCTTGTGTTTTTTCATAATGAGTTACCGATATCTGTCGACTGTTGAACATAGGCCTCCCCCATAGAACGCCGCAACGAGCGGCAACCTACCGCTTACAACCACCGGTTACCCGCGACCTTGACGATGTCGTCGGTCCGTCTCGTGGAAGGTCTACCAATGTTGCGTCTTCCAGTTTGTGGTCGTCACTCATAAACCTTTCTTCCCCATCGGTTTTCGGTTCTTGGAGCGATCAGACCTGCCCATTGCCAGTTCAACTTTTGCCTATTGAGTAATAATGTGTAAATGAACTATAGCGATTTGTTTCGTTTCAGAAAAAAACTATTATCTTCTGGTTTAAGCGTTGGCAAAATAGCGGAAATGTTGTAGCCAACCACCGCCAAAACTACCCGAGATCTACAACGGCTGCAGATGATGCGGCTATAATCGCTGCACACTCTGCTGATCCGTTTTTGAGCACAAGAGTGACCTCAACCTCGTACAATGTGAGTCCATGTATACCTTGTTATCACCCTAACTTATTCATCACAAGATTATGCCCGCAATTTCGTCTGCGTGAATGTTGGATGCAGATGTAGTCGCAGATTAAAAACTACCCTTTGTCCTTTCCCATGGTCCAAGCTATCTTCATACGAATCTTCATACGAAAATTCATCAAAATCAGTTCAGCTGTTTCATTGTGAAAACGTAACAGACAGACTTAGTTTTGCATTTATAATATTAGTATGGAAGTATGGATTTTTTTAGTCATAGTTTAAGCTCGCCGTGTGGCCTATACCTAATAATTGACAACATTTCAAAACTAACACAACCTTAAAACAAAAATACCATTTCTTTATTTTCGTATCAGGATACGAAAATAAAGAAATGGTATTTTTGTTAGTCCAAATATATATTTTATATATTTTTGTATTTCTTCATTTCTGAGAAAAATAAGTAAAACCAAAAAGCTTGTGATGGCGTCACATATACGGTGGAATGAGGTAGTTTACCTTTGCCTAAGCATTTCAATGGTTTAAATATGAAAACATTAACGTGAAATAAGACACACGTCAATGTCAAATATATGAAGTCTAATAATAATGATGATAGTTTTTTGACGGGTCACAGTAAAGCAAAGAATAAAACGCTATTCCAACGTATGTATGACGTCATTATGTCTTTTTAGAATACACCTAATTTCAAAATTAAAATTATGAATGAAAAGTACATAATTTTGGAAAATGGAAAAATATGGGTGCCCTAGATTTGAATTTACTTTTATATATAACGTAAAAATACAAGTAGGTTAAAAATATGAAATGTTGTCAATTGCGCCAGCTGGATGTATTCCACTCAGTGAATGTTATTTATTACTATTACATAAATTTCTTTACCACCTACCTTAAGAAAGGTACAAGTTCTCAATTCAAAGGATTGTTTATTTTGAAGAATAATTTTAAACCATCCACATTAAACCATCATCATTTAGTTAAGTTGTCCTGTACAATTTGTCATAACAAAGAATTTTATGTAAGTATTATACTAGTGTAGATATATATTGACAAAATTTCCTTTGTTTTAGATTTCGATGGACACCGTCAGAAGGCGCCTGAAAGATGCCAGAAAGAAAGGCTGCCGCCCTGACCAGGTACTCATAAACCAGGCAACAGTAAGTTTTTGCCTAGAGTATTATAATTTTGACTGGGCAAACAATATCATCATTTTTGAAATGTATTATGGTGCTAATAGCACTGAGCGTTATGTGGACGTGAATACTTTTCCAAATCAGGCAAGCAGAAAATATCTCTCAATTGTTGGGGAAGGATGAACTCAATGAAACTGAGTGAACTAATAGAGGTGGGGGCGCATGACTGGGGATCATCATCATATCAACCTTTAGATGCCCACTGCTGGGCATAGGTCTCCCCCAAGGGGGGTTCAGCTGTAATCGCCATGCATGTGCGATGTATGTTGGCGATCACAGTAGGTGTTATGGTACTCAAAAGGACGCTGCAGCCCATCTTTTGGTCAATATCCCTTTGTCGCCTTCTACGACACCCACGGGTACAAAGACTGGGGATCAGTCACAGATATAGACAGAGGCGTAACAAGGGTGGGGCAAGTAGGGCACGTGCCCCGGGCGCCTTTCGAAGGGGGGCGCAAAAATAGCCAATTATTAAATTAAAAAATCTAAATACAGTACAATAAACCATTAAGTATGTTATTTTCACTTTATTACTTCATAACAAACAATCACGTTTACGATTCCCGCGCTTCGCGAATAAGCGCAGAGTGAACTGGGAACGCACCACTCCCTATGACTCTATGAGTGGTGTTCCTCCGGACACACTACATCAAAAAGTGATACCTTCAAATCTTCAACAACATTCATAGAAAAGTTGAAATTATTAACGGGCATGTGTCCGGAACGCAACCTATGAGGAATTACAATTTGCTTACGATTTAGCTTCACATTGGCACTCCATGGTATGTGAGGAGGCTCACTTTGTATTGTCCTGTACCATATCCCATTATCGCGAGAAACAATGTCAAAAAAAACTTTTTTGAAAAAAGAGAAACGCCTTCAAAACAAAACTAAAAAGTGATAAATAACTTTAGCACAGAACAAAGCCACCGACTTCCGAAACTAAAGTCATGTTTTCTGTGCTAAAGTTATTTATCACTTTTTAGTTATGTTTTGAAGGCGGTTCTCTTTTTTCAAAAAAGATTTTATTTTCCACTTTTTAGTGCCTCCTTGTCACCCAAATCCACTAAGTAAGGAGATAGAAAGTCCTTCAAAGATGGAACGATGGAAGAAATGAAAACGTTTTCTCGGTATTTGTTGATTTTTTCAAGAAGCGCTGAATAAATTTCTGTTTGTTGATACTAAAACCTTTTCCAGAATGTAACAAACACTTTTATAAAAACCGCATCAAAATCAGTTCAGCCAAACGGGAGATAATCGCGGACAAACATACATACAAACATACGGGTGGAACTGAGAACCTCCTTTTTTTTTGAAGTCGGTTAAATACTCCTTCCACTGAGATGCAATTAATTTTTTGTATTTGATTAGAACTTCTGAGTATTCTGGTTTTAGATGTTACAACTCTGTGTTACGGCTGCGACGGTTAAAAAATAAATGAAAATAATTTGGAGATTTCTATAGTTGCGATGTTGCGACGGAGGCCAGTTATACGAAGAATTATTGGATATTCAAATGCTAATATTTACAAGAAAAACCGTCAACCTGAAGAAATCAGAAGAACTACTTGAATTAAATTGAGAAGCGGGGATGAAATCGTATTCCAAATCTGCGCATTTCTTTTCAAATTCTGCTTGTTTACAATTGCAGTATCCATCGCAAGTTGTGAGCGATCTTTTAGTACGGTCGTACTTATATTGTGCTTTTAGAAAGATCAAGAAAGATTAGGCGACCTAGATTTGCTGAGTGTAGAGCGAGAAGAGACAGATAAAACAAATTTCGAAAACATTATCTATATGTTTGCGTTCAAGAAGACCAGGAAGGTGCAGTTGTAAATGCAGTTGTCCTATTTACGGATTTACATTATAAAAAAGATAATAAATGTCTGTTTTGTATGTAATATGATTAATGATTACTGTATCTGTTTTAAGATTTAAATAAATACATAGGGGCGCAACTAATGATGCGTGCCCTAGGCGCCACTATCGGTTGCTACGCCCCTGGATATAGATAGACCCTAAATAACGCAAATATCATGATCTGTATGAAAACCAAGCGTGCCATTTTTTGACTTCCTATTATGAAGTCACAATGTTTTGTTTTTCTTAAATTTGGTATTACCAGGTATTACTGAGGGTATTAGATTAAAAATAATTGTTTTTTAAATGCATAATATTAATCACAAAATGACTTACCGATGGAAGGAAACATTTACTTTATTTTTTTACTTACTATGTTTGTACGTAAGCTAGGCACGAGAAGTAGTTGCTCTTGCGTTATCTAGGTCTATCTATATCAGGTGGGATCAGTACATCGAAATTGTATAAAACGTGATGATCCTCACCGTGCACCTGCACTATCCAGGGGGCACTATTTACTTGCGTCAAGACAACTGGCATGTGCCTACAATTGAATGCCTAGCTTAAAACCTTCTTACTTTTAACCAACTTCAAAAAAAGAAACAGGTTCTCAATTTGACACGGATTGTAGTCCGATTTCGAAGATTCTTTTTTTTAATTAACCAACTTCAAAAAGCAGGAAGTTATTGATAGTGTAAACTTGGTACATTTATAGGTATTGTAACTTAACACTTAGAATAATTTTTAGCCCATTTTTGTATTCCTGTAGGGCAATTTAGGACTATGGCGTAATTCTAAAGTCTATACAGACAAGCAGCGGTCTGTAGCTAGGCTTAAATTTTTCGGTAAGCACTGTAATTTGTATCATTAGTAAATTTGTTTCCTATTCAAGAAATTCTTATACAATGTTAATAGTTACTGAATAAGATAAATTAAATACAAATATTTATTTTCTAACTAACAAATATACAAACTACTTTACTACCAGTTTTGGTTTTGTTTGTCATGTTCTTTTTTTTTAGCCCATTTTCAAAATTTCTCGTGTCCCACATCTTTGTCCTTCATATATATATTTTTTTGTATGATTAATTTAATTAAACAATGTATTGTATTGATTTCTTTATTTATTAAACTGTTAGAAATACAACTGTTTGCCTTATATTACGTACATACATTTCATAAAATTAAGTAAAATACAAACAGTTAAAACTGAAATGTTAGAAAAGTAAGGTGACCCATTTATATTTGTGTAAAATTTCAAAAATCAAAATTGTTGTCTTCAATCAACCCAAGAAACCAATGCTGTTTTTTTTTTTAAATTATATTTGAAACTATTGTATAATTTTGGTTTATTTAATAAGAAAACCAAGCATTGTTACGTATGGCATTTGTAAACATATTTGTAAGTGGAAAAAGAAAGGCGTTATGCCCCAATTACATGTCCCAGAATAAAAACATATGCTCATTATTTTACGCCCTCGGTAACAAAAAAAATACCGCCTCGTGAAATAATAAACCAAGCCCTGCGCGTCAGCGTCACTCAACGTCCAACTAGTTAGCGGATTGTAATCTAATAACATAGCCCTTTGAACAGAGCGGACGTAAAATCAGCCAGGTGATTGAAATTTAGTTCATTTTTTTCCCACTGCGGCGCTAGAAGTCACCAAAACAAATATGGCGTCAAATAGCTCGCACAGATAGCACTGTGTTGATATTTTTTTGATTAAATTTACTTTAAAGTGCTTTATTCGTAATAAAATGGCGTGACAGCATGGATTTACCTATTATTACGCCGCCGCCGGCTACTTTTAAAGAAAAATTCGAGGCGAAACTGGCTGAATACGAACAACAAAATCAAGGTAAGTTGATTGTTATTGTTTAGTTTATTTGTGAGAATTAGGGCTTTGTAGCTTAGTGTTCTTGTTGACGTGAACACAATAACAAATTATTCTGTTGTTACTGTTTCAGGATCCCAAAGAAAACCATGGACTACCGAAAGAATTTTAGAGGTTATAAACAATGTTCGAAAGGCTAGGGTGTCCATGATTTCTAAGCAAGCCAGGACATCTATGGATTATTACTGGATATCAAAGTACGATACTATGGTCATAGCTAACGAAGATGTTTTAATATTTAAAAGGAAATCTCCTGATGACCCGACGGTGCGTATAATACCTAGAAACGAATATTTTGGCACATTGGAAGACATCCATAAAGCATGCGGTCATGGTGGACGAGACAAAATGTTACATGCTATCAAGTCAAGATATTATATACCAAGAAAAGCAATAGAAATATTTCTTGCTCTTTGTCCTACATGTGAAACGAAAAAGGCCTTAACCAAAAAAGGTATAGTAACAAAGCCAATTGTATCTCAGGATTTCGATATTCGAGGGCAGGTAGATTTGATGGACTTTCAGTCTTGTCCCGATGGCGAGTACAAGTGGTTATTGAATTACCAAGACAATGCTACAAAATTCGTTAGCCTTCGGCCGCTTAAAACTAAAAGAGCACAGGAGGTAGCAATGGAGTTAATGAAAATATTTATGATTTTTGGAGCACCTTACATCTTGCAATCTGATAACGGACGTGAATTCACGGCAAAGATTATCAAAGAATTAACTTCAATGTGGCCTGAGTGTAAAATAGTTCATGGGAGCCCTAGGCGTCCTCAGACACAGGGCAGTGTAGAAAGAAGCAACCAGGATGTCGAAAATATGTTGAGGACGTGGATGAATGACAACAACTCGACAAATTGGTCTGTAGGATGCCATCATGTTCAATATAAAAAAAATGCTTCATTTCATCGCATAATTGGAAGATCTCCATACAAAGCTTTATTTGGCTGTAATCCCAAAGCTGGATTAAATGATTCGGTTATACCTATTTCAATTCTTAGTAATGTTGAAACAGAAGAACAATTACAAAACCTCTCGCAGCAAGAATTTAGTAGCAAAAACAATCTAGTGGATTCAGCTAGAAAGCCTGTAAATTCAGAGATTGAAATTGGCGAACATATAAGTAGAAATATTGAAGTTCCTGATCAAATTGAATCTGATCCAAATATTGAATTGGAGCCCTGTTGTTCAAAAAATTTAAGGGATGAATCTGCGACTAATAAAAATAATTTACAAGTTCAAGAACAACCAGATGACAACAAAGACCATACTGAAACTGAGGAGTTAGAGAACCAAGAGCCAAACTTCACTTGTGTTGTATGTCATAATGATTGTACTGGGACACATAAGTGCAGGTTATGTGAAAATACCGTGTATGCTATTTGTGGATTATCTGATGAGGAACATGAAGACTATGGTTCAAAGGTTCTTTGTTTCTTATGCAAAAGTGAACAAGATATACAATCTCAACGAAATGAAGCTCTTAAAGGAACAAAACGAGCTGCCGAGAAAATGGTAAATAATACGGCAAAAAAACTACCACCACTGAGTATTGGTGAAACGGTGATTATTAGCGTTCCCAAAGTAGACCGTGGTCCTTTGGACATGTCGCAGTCATCTGGTTGAATCTGCTATTTAATTGAATGACTAGCGCGTTGTTGAATGACGACATTTAATTTAACGACGAAAGGACAACTCGTCAAGTTGTTTAATGTAACGTTCAACGTCTTGACTGAACGTCATTTAGCATAGTCGTTGAATGGGATATAGCCGACTTTTTAATGTTTGGTTAGGGTGACCATAAGTTCGCAACTTAAAAGGTAACTTACTTTAGATAACAAAAATGAGGACATGCCATGACACACCTTATTATGATTTTATATTGTATTTTAAGCCTTTAGATAGGCAATACTGACTATTTTTACCAACTAATTCAAGGAATTCAAAGAATCAAAGACTAGAACAGCCATTTAGTATTTTATTTTTAAACCTCTAAATCTCCGAAAGTATACTGTTTTCGACAATTTATCATAGAATATTTTCGTTTCGAAATATTTTTTTCTGTCGATTGCCGTAAGTTTCATCATTGACCGCCAAAATTTTAGGTCGTCCATAGTGGGGTACCATGTAGGGTGACCATAAAGATTAGGTATGCCTATCAGGTAGGATGCTCATGAGAATTTTGTGAGAATTAAAAAATTACTGATTTATAAACTGCTAAGTTTAAAATAATAAAAGATTGACGCATGATATATCCTGTTTGACGAAAATGTTGATAAACTGGGGGTGAGTTTTAACCCTATACCTACTATGTTTTAAAATACCAGCCTATAATTGTCTTACTGTATGGCATAGGCCTCTTCTTTCTTCTTCCAAAGCTTTACTAAATACATATAACATATTTTGCTTAGTATATAAGGTAAAAAACATAGAAAAATTGATCATATTATTTCAAAAGTAATTTATTAAAATATGCGAGTCTCTGAGACTCCAAAAACTTGTTAACTTAAGTCTTTGTCACCTAGTGAAATGAGGGTTTAGACAAAAAAAAAACGAAATATTGAAAACCACAGGAACAGTCTTATTTATTCAAATATTACTGGAAAAAAAACATTACAAGTATAAGAACAACTTGTAGTACCAATAATAGCAGTCATATCTCTAATGCTTCACATGGCGTATTTGTACAAATATTCGCGTTATTTGGATAATACAAAATTTACCCTATAATTAATAATAATAATAAAATAATAAATAAATAAATATCTTGGGACAACTCACACACGGTCATCTGGTCCCAAGCTAAGCAGAGCTTGTGTTATGGTAACCAGACAACTGATATACATAATAATATGATAATAATAATAATATGTGGGGACATTCTCACACACGGCCATCTGACCCCAAACTAGGGAGACCCTGTACTATAGGTGTCAGACAGCTGATATACATACACAAATACATATATTTTTTTTGTAAATACATGCATATATAGATAAACAACACCCAGACACAAGGCAAACACAAGTGCTCATCACACAAATGTTTACCCTGGGCGGGAATCGAACCCGCAACTCGCTGCGCAGCAGTCGATCGCTCAGCCACTGCGCCAACCGTGTCGTATTATTAAAATAAAGTCAATTTTGGATTATCCAAATAAAGCGAATATTTGGACAAATACGCCATGTGAAGTGCCGCCATTATATTATTATCTAGATAGCAACAATGCACTTTCTATTTTAGAATATAAAATTGCACGACAATTTTGCAGGCATTTATGTTTAAAGTACAAAAATATAATAACCAAAATTTGTGTTATCTTAATTTAAACTTTATAAAAATCAACTTTTAAAAGCTTTAGAATCTTACATATAAGATGCTAAGAAACTTTGGTAGACATTTATGTTTTTAATTATTAGTAAAGTTATATCGGACGGATCATCAAAGTCAAAGTCAAGTCAAAGCATTTATTTCAATTAAACCATTTACAGGCACTTTTGAATTGTCAAGGAGTCGGTCAGTTAGTCAGAGAGTTGAAGCTAGTTGCTCGTTCCAAAACGTAGGTAGGTCTCTATGGAGAAGAACGAGCAAGAAACTCCACGGACACTCTTTTAAATCAAGTTTTTACAAAGTTTGGTTACATTCTTGTTGCTTCTATATGTGAAAACGATGAAGGTAATCTAACAATACAAAACACAAAAAAGAAGCAAGATAAAGTGGCATCTAATCCATGGCAGATAAGAGCTGACCAATCTCCACTGACAGCGCCCGTTCACGAACATGACGCGTGAATCAGCACCATTTAGCTCAACCATTTTGAAGGGAGCCTAATGATCCAACACACGCGCCACCATCAGCGAGACATTTGAGCGAGCATGACAATACTCCCAACCGCCATGTTAATTTTTGTCAAACATAAAGGTATTAATATACATGGCTCCATGGTATTCACATTTACAAAATTGAAATAATGCTGCTAAATTATACAAAACTAAGGTTTCCAATGTATATTATTTTATCATATGAAGTGTGATAAGTTAATAATTTAAAAATATCTATATATAATAATAACGATACTCGTTACTCATGTCAATAGAAAAAGGGGTAGGAAACATCCTTTTCTTCCAATTTGGAAATTCCCTAAACTGACTGTGGAGCAGGACCAGCATTCAGCCAAGCATCTTTATCATTGATGTAATCTTCTAACTTATAATATGCTTGTCTACATAGTGTGCGTTTAATGCATCTCTTCCATACTTCAGTATTATGACCTACCAAACAACATAAGAATCATCAAAATCTGTTCATAATTTGACGAAGTAATCGCATAACAACAACCTATAGAAAAAAAAGAAAACCACCTTCAAAAATTAAAAAGTGATATATAACTTTAGCACAGAACACACATTACTTTACTTTCGGAAGTCGGTGGCGGTGGCTTTGTGTTTGTTATTTTGTATTGCCACCGACTTCCGAGAGTAAAGTAATGTGTGTTCTGTGCTAAAGTTATTTATCACTTTTTAGTTTTTAAAGGTGGTTTTCTTTTTTTTGAAAAAACTTTTTATTTTTCGTTTTTTAGTGTTGCCTTAACATTCAAATTCATTAAGAAACGGCGAAACACTTAAAAGAGATTGTAAGTCCTCCAAAGACTGAAGAAACTAAAACATCATCTTGGGATTTTGTTGATTTTCTCAAAAAGGGCTGGATCAATTTTGGTAAAATTTATATGGGACCATTTAGGAAGAAACCCCTTTCGAACATATATATGTTGTTCTGTCTGTAAGATGGTGTAAGTTTCGTTTAATTATACCTGGTAGATTTTGTGTGATTGTCAATGTTTTGTCCGCGTCAGACACAACTTCACGTATTAATTAAACTATGTATATAATATGAATATAATTAAAAATATTCAAAAAATCTGTAAAAGTCGTTTAATAGCCCCTTAAGGGGCTATTTTTTCGACTAAACTTTGAGAGTTTTGGACGCAAAACTGATGCAAAACGGACGCAGTCTGCGTCCAAAACTTTCAAAATTTAGTCGAAAAAATTAAATAAAAGTAGTATTCTTTCAAAATTAAAAAAAAGGCGTATACTAAAAGATAGATAATAAAATTGTCTGTAAGATAGTGTAAGTTTCGGATAATTATACCTGGTAGATTTCGTGTGATTGTCAATGTTTTGTCCGCGTCGACACAACTTCACGAGTTAATTAAACTATTTAATATGAACTTAATCAAAAATATTCACTTTCTATATGATTAAGAGAATGTTCTAGTTTAACATATATTTTTTTCAAATCATTTACACTACACATTTTGACGTGATTGTCAGTTTAAAATCTGTAAAAGTCGTTTAATAGCCCCTTAAGAGTAAGAATTTGCTCTAAACGAACATCACATCATTCTCTCGAAATCTTGGATTTGTTGTCGTCGATTATCGATTTCTGGGTAGTAAAGAAGTTATTTAAATCATCGTAACGTTTAGAAGCTTTCTTACCATTTGTTTTGGTATGAAAGAAGCCTTCCTACAATCCAAGGAGTTTTATATGTATATGTATTTATCGTCTCGCATTGTGGGTTACAAGCCCGGCTTAAGGGCTTGTATGGAAGGCACGCCAGTGACGAGAGGTATGAAATACAGAGAGGAAAATTCTTCAAGGGCTATAGAAAACGGAGTAAGCTTCGATCAAACGGGTGTTGTGTCTGGTCTACAGGGAGGCGATTCTCAATTCTTTCGAGATATCTCTAATTCGAGATAATGTCTAATTTGAAATGTCTACTGAAAATGTCACAAAATTTATATAATCGTATTCTCAGAATCAATAGAGATAAATGTCGCAGGCTTTTTGGATCTCTATCACGAAACGTAACGTAATTTTTTTGCATCTTTTGTCTGTCATTGTTTTTGTTGTTCACTCAATATATTTATTGCATGCACATGTGCACTTACAGAAATGAACAATGTGAACCCGGGTCGGGCACAGCAAACGTAAAAGTAGGAGAGAATAAAAGGGCTTTTGTTTAACTATTTAGTTGATTCTAACTGGTTATTTATTATGAAATTATGCAATTATTAATAATTAGGCAATGATTTTATTATTAATTATTATGTTATTATTATTTGAATATACTTAATTACATTATGTACCTAATTAAAAATTTTCAATTTTTATATTTATTATTATAATTACATTTACGTTTATTAGAAACTCTTTTTATTTATTTATGAATGTATATTTTTATTTTGTTGTGTTTTAAATATATCGGGTATTTATTACATATTTTAATTGACATGGCTAGTGTACATGTTGAGTGCATTTTTAGCTTAGAGCTTGGTAGGTTTAACCTATTTTTTTGGCGTAATTAGACTGTATGTTTTCTCTTGTTGTGTAGAAATGTGTCAACAGTTGGCAGGAATAATGGGAATTCCACGGAATTTGCGTGAGCAAGCAGCAACAACAACTAGAGAACTCGATAGACTTCACGCGCGACATTCATGTCGACTGACATTTACCACTCGTTGCAAGTCGAGCGCTAGGGATAGACATTTCTCTAATGTGACATTTCGAGAATACGAAAAATCGATTTCAATCGACATCCGCCATTTTATGTCGACATATCTCTAATTCGACATCATGTCTATTGCGTGAGAATCGCCCCCCTGTGCTACTGCCTAATGATTGTAGTCGAGATTTTGTATGTATGCTAATGTCGCGGAGAACTTTGCTTGCGCGATCTATGACCTAGACTAGGATACGTCAGTAGTATGAATCATTTGCGATAGATGTCGCTACAACCTTAAATCAATGAAAAATCAAATCAATTTTAATTACATTCCTAGTACACACTAGAAAACCACTACAAAATTTGACATTTCTATTTAAGAAAGGTTTTCTGATTTAGTGGGAGTTTTTTGAGAAATGCTCATAATTATTAAAGGTTGATGAGGCCGCATCATCACTTAATATCAAGTGAGTTGCAGTCAATCGCAAGCCTATTAGAATAAAACAAAAAATAGACTGCGTTTAGCTTTACGCCTAGTTTAGAAAGCAATGAAAAACGTTTTATATTAACAATTTACATTTATTTTTTACAGAGTCGTGACTCCTCCCAGATTGAGAATAAAATCAAAGTATTTTGTCCGAAATGCAACGTGCAAGTATCGCACACTGCAGAAGGGATACAAAAGGTACTTACGTTGAACTATTTTCAACTAATTATAGATTTTATTCATTTATTTCAGGATTACCAACGACATAGTTTTGGTTTTTAAATGCAACATTTCATCCCTTATTTCACCTCATTAGAACTACTTTTTAGGGTTCCGTACAAAAATAAACAGAACCCTTATGGTTTCACTCGTGCGTCTATCTGTCCGTCCGTCTGTCACAGCCCATTTGCTCCGAAACTACTGGACCAAAACAGGTGAAATTAGGTAGGATGATGTAATCCTATGACCTAAACATAGATGTGCAAAGTATAATTATAATAATATCTTTATAATCTTCGTAACGAGACTCGATACATAGTTAGCTCGGCAAGATCGAAGGATTGCTGATTGCTTTTTTAACCTTTCGAATGTCTTATGTTACACAGTAAGCAGCGGAGGTTTGACCTTCAACACTTTCGCCCGACAGTCGTTGAGTTAAAGCATACACACATAGCGAAATCTACATCATCTCTACAGCCTAAAAACCTCTACCACTAAATATAGGATTCCCCCAAGGCCAGTTCAGCAGCCCAATTGTCATGTTTCGAACTTTAACAATCCGACCGCTTTCCATCAGGTGGGCCGTTGGCTTATTTGTCATCCATACCAAACTGATTTAAGTTTAACCTGTTATTCTTCAGGATCAAACAAAAACAGTCATCGCAAAAGTGCACCATTTCTTCGAGCAAGAGTATAAAGAGTTAGAGAAAATAAATGGGAATCTGGACCTGACTCCTCTGCCGAGGTTCCGCCATCGGACGGCTCTGGCTACCGGAGTCAGTGAGACGACGGTCCTTCAGATACTGCAGGAGGAAGAGGAGCGAGAGAAAGCGTCTAAACGAAAGAGACCTTGCAAGAGACCTATACCCAATCACAAGTAAGTGTTAACACTGTATAGTTATTGTCACAACATGTCTCAGCAGTCCCCCCCCATCCAACCTCGAGATTCCAAAAACTTTATGTGCACTATGACTCTATCCAAAATTCATAGTTTTCGGTCAAAAGGTTAAAATTACTTTTGAACAGACTTCATAAATAACCGGACAAGTGCGAGGTGGACTCGCTCACCGAGGGTTCCGTACAAATTTGTAGGTACATATCCATCCTAATTCCTAACTAATATTATAAATGCGAAAGTAACTCTGTCTGTCTGTCTGTCTTTTCTTCACGCCTAAACTACTGAACCGATTTGTGTGAAATTTGGTACAGGGTAAGTGTGAACCCCAACAAAGGACATAGGCTACTTTTTATTCGACTTCGTCTGCGTCCGCGATAACCGACATATACGCGGACGAAGTCGCGGGCAAAAGCTAGTACTTAATATTATAAATGAGAGAGTAACTCTGTCTGTTACGCTTCCACGATGAAAAGACTGAACCGACTTGATGAAATTTGGTATGAAAATAGCTTGGGGAACCCTGGGAAAGCACACATGGTAATTTTTAATCCGGGACTTCGTCTGCATCAATCAGCGATAACCGACATTCACAGGTACCACGGTCATCGCGGACAAAAGCTTGTTATAAATAAAGAATTGTAGCGCGTAGTATAGCTGGTAGCCGGTCGCCACGAGCTCGAACTCCTAAGCCCTGCCAACCGAGTCGTCGCTCGGCGCGTATCAGCGCGCGAGTTGGCGCCGCACTACCCTAGTGCGGCACCACCTACCAGTCAGTATGCCGCGAATCACCGATAGACGTACGCGTGCGCGCTCTGGCCAAGAGACGACCCGGTCATCACTTTTAGTTTTATCCCGTTAAACCATTAACTGAAGTTTTTCTCTACAAACATTGTTTTACCCCTGTTAATTTACTCACGATTAAATACAATCATAGACCGATATTACCTATCTTTCATTCCTCTTTACCCTATAAATGGCAGCCTAACGTGGGACTGAACCGTGAGTGAATCAGTGAACATTTTGAAGTGCAAAACTTTTACGTGTTACATAAGTAATTAATACTATCTAACGTAATAGTGTGTCGGGTAGTGTGTTATCATTATCACGTCTTTACCTACCGTTAAGCCGTTTCGTGGAAAAGCGCGCGAACGGCGATCGCAAGTTCCTAAACCTCGTGCGCCGGGGAGCCTTGGCTCCGCCCACTTCGTCAAGTATATTCGTCGCCACGCTCGTGCGACGCTCGATACGGCGGTTAGAATTTCACGCTTCGGGCGTTGGCGCATGGTCGTAATTTGTGCACTAGGTTTCGTCACAGGCAAAATAGTATATACCTGAACCTAGATTACGGACCAGGTTTGTGCCGGTATGAATGAACTATGAACTTGTGACGTGCGTTATAAAAGTGTGATGTGATTATTAACACTATTGCGGGGATGTAAACATTATTGTGGTGTAAATAAACTTCCGTAACTTACTTGGAATCAGTTAGTGAAGGTGACTATAAAATGACTGTTTGATCGCGTAACTGAAAAGTTCTAGTACTCAGGTTATGCCTAAAACCTATGTGCGATCTATTCTAAGTGTGTCTATAACCGTTTTTAATCGTGACGCGATCGGTGATGTCGAGTTATTGTTAAAGTGTTGTGGGACTACGAACAGTCTTAGTGCTCAGGTAGAACGTAGACTACCTAAAGTACCTAAGTTTGTTTTTTGTTCGTTTGTGGACTGTTTCACAACCCGTGTGCGTAAATTACTTTTATTTTACGAACTGTGATTAAGCTGTAACCGTTGTACTATTGTGGAACTGCGAACAGTCTTAGTGCTTAGGTAATATCTAGACTACCTATAGTACCTAAGTTAGTGTTTCGTTCGTTTGGTGGACTATTTCGCAATGGTGTTAACGAGATCACGTGCTGCTAGCCCGACTTCGGCTGGCGCCTTGTCCGAGGACATGGTGCCGCCTGCGCCCGTAGCGCCCGCGCCGGAGATGGCTCCGCGCGGCGCTGTCGCCGACACCGCGGCCGCTCAAGTGGCTGCGGTGGATCCTCAGTTGGCTGCTGCCGCTGCGGCGGCTCCGGTCACGATGTCGACCGAGCAGCTTCTGTTGCTGATAAACAGGCTAAGTCGCAGCGAACCTGTAAGTACACCAGTTTATTCTGGCCACGGTGGCCACTTTGCCAAGTGTACGGCACGTTTTGACGGTGAAAAGTCAAGCAATGTTTTGGCGTTCATCGATGCTGTAGAGACGTATAAGGAGTGTGTTGGCGTCGATGACCACAACGCTCTCCGTGGTTTACCGATGTTGTTGACAGGGCTTGCCGCTACGTGGTGGCAAGGAGTAAAAGACACCACCGTCTCCTGGCAAGTTGCTGTAGAGTCATTAAAGCAAACATTTGGACCACGATTGCCGCCGCATAAATTATATAGAAAAATATTTGAACGGGAGCAACGAGTAGACGAATCCACGGATTTATTTGTGTGCCATATTCGGGCCTTAATCGCTCAGTTACCACCATTCCTACTTCCAGAGGTGGTTCAGGTGGACATGGCATATGGGTTGCTCAACCACCGCATTCGAGAAAAGCTTCCGCGCACTGCTTTTAATACTTTTGCGGAAATGTTGACGCAGGCGCGCCGCGTCGAAGATCTTCTTGAGGAATCACGCCCGCACGTCGCTACTGATAGGAAACCTCCGACGTCCTCGACGGCACCGACTCTGCGGGAAACGGCTGTGCCTTCTACAAGTAAGATAAGGCCCCATTGCAATTACTGTAAGCAGTACGGCCATGTTAAAGAGTCTTGTCAGCGACTGGCAAAGCAGAAGAAAACCAAGGACGGTACCATAGAGAGAGAGTCGGCTCCGTTAACTTCTTCGGTTACATGTTTCGGGTGTGGAGCACCCGGCGTGATTCGTTCGAATTGCTCGACGTGCAAAGAGAAGAAATCTAATACGCCTTCCATTCCGTTTCAGTCAGTGTCCGCGTGTGGTGTTCAATCATTAGATCCGCGTAGTAGGCCAAAGCTAAACATAAAAATATACGGTGAAAGTGGTAGTGCTCTTTTAGATACCGGTGCTAAACTATCGATAGCTAGTGTTAGTTTAAAAAATGTTTTAGTTAAAAATGGTCAACAATTTGTAAAAACCTATTCTGAAATTAAGCTTGCTGATGGCTCTATCAATTGTTTAAATGTTGAAACTGCAATGGTTGATGTTCACTTTTGTAATAGAGTTGTACCCACCCATTTTATTGTGTTACCTGGTGCTGTGGAGTCGTTGCTCGGCATAGATTTTATTAGGGATGCTGGCATGGTACTTGACTTCCATAAGAATTCTTGGTGTTTGGAAGGCTCACAGATATTTTATCCTATTTTGTATGAGGAAGGACGTTCTGAAACCGTGTGTGCTTCCTTTTGTCTCCGCGATGACGAGGGTACCTTACTGCAACCAGCTGAACGCAGTAAATTGGCCAACCTGCTAGAGTCCAATAAGGATATATTTGAACCAGGGGGAGGACCAACTTCTTTTGCTGTGCATCGAATAGACACCGGGAACAGTGCTCCAATTTCAGTGCCGCCTTATAGAGTGACACCGGCAAAGAAAGAGAGCATAAGAAAAGAGATCGATAGAATGCTAGAAGAAGAGGTCATAGAGGAAGCAGAATCACCGTGGGCATCCCCAGTCGTGCTGGTGCCTAAGAAGAATGGAGAAGTACGTTTCTGCGTAGACTACAGGGCCTTGAATAAGGTAACCAAAACAGATAAGTATCCCTTACCTGTTATTGATGAGTTGCTGCAGTCCACCAAGGCTAATAGTGTGATGTCAACTATAGATCTGAAGGCTGGGTACTGGCAAATTGAAGTAGCTCCGGAAGACAGGGACAAAACTACTTTTATTTCACCCTTTGGAATGTTTCGTTTCCGACGTATGCCGTTTGGCTTAAAGAATTCCCCGTCGACATTCCAACGCCTTATTGACAGATTTCGAGCTGGTTTGAAGAACATCACTGTGGTGGCGTATCTGGACGATATCTTGCTGATCTCCGAGGATCTAGAATCCCATGTGAGGGATTTGCAGCAGGTCTTCGAACGCCTCCGCCTGTTCAATCTGAAAGCAAACAGAAGTAAGTGTGTTTTCGCTAGGGATAGAGTAACTTACCTGGGACACGTCATTTCGGCACGTGGCATTGAGCCTGATCCCATGAAGGTTGAAGTGGTGGTAAACATGAAGCCGCCGACGAACCTGAAAGAGCTGAGGACCTTCTTGCAAACTTGTTCTTGGTTCCGTAAATTTATCCCGCAGTTTTCAGAGGTAGCGCGTCCTTTGACGAACCTCACAAAGAAAGATCGACGTTGGCAATGGGGGGAGAGTGAGCAAAGAGCTTTTGAAGAGCTTAAGCTACGGCTTTCAACTAGCCCTATACTTCGCCAGCCAGACTTTGAAAAACCCTTTGTACTGCGTACAGACGCAAGTGCTTATGCGCTTGGAGCAGTGTTAATGCAAGGTGATAATCCTACCGAAGAAAGGCCTATTGAATACGCGAGTAGGTTGCTGACATCCGCCGAGCGTAATTACCACACGACAGAGCGCGAAGCTCTAGCGGTTGTCTGGGCTCTGGACAAATTCAGAGGATACATCGAAGGAGCGCTGATACGTGTGGCTACCGATCACCAGCCATTGAAATGGCTCTTGTCGCTGAAGACACCCAGTGGTCGTTTGGCCCGTTGGGCAATGAAAATTCAGTGTTACAACTTGGATATCGAGTATACACCTGGAAGAGTCAACTTAGTCGCTGATACTCTCAGTCGACCAGTGAACGCCGATGTTGAAGACCCGAGCTCTTCAAGTTCTTGCAGCATTTGTCCGGTGATCGTTGACTTACCTCAGAGGAAACCAGAGGATATTCGTGATGCTCAACTTAAAGATCCCGAGATAAACAAAATCATAAAGGATTTTGAGGGCTCCAATAATTCAGACTTAGCCATGCGCTGGACCGATAGAGGTTATTATCTTTCTCAAGGCGTGTTGTACCGCTGTGATCCGGATTGTGATTCTGAAGAACCTCAACTAGTGGTTCCAGAATCATTATGGGCCGAGCTCATGAAGGAGCTTCACGATGCGCCCACAGCTGGACACTTGGGCTTGGAGCGGACCTTAAGAAAGATCAAAGAAAAATACTTTTTCAGAAATATGAGAACTTACGTGGCACAGTACTTAAAATCCTGCGATCTGTGTCAGAAGTATAAAGCCACAAATCTTAAACCTGCCGGTTTACTCCAGACCCCAGTACCACAGCAGCGTTTCGAAGTTCTTGCAATGGACCTATTTGGTCCACTACCGGAAGGTAATAAGGGGGAGAAATGGATTCTTCTGGTGGAGGACACCGCTAGCCGATGGGTGGAATTGTTTGCGTTGTGTGATGCGACTGCCGAGTCGTGTGCAAGAACACTTATCGAAGAAGTTTTCATGCGTTATGGTTTTCCCCGTCGAATAATTTCTGACAACGGAACGCAGTTCGTGTCCGCAGTGATGCAGAAGGCCATGCACGTCCTTGGGATTCAGCAATCTCTGACCCCAGTCTATCACCCTGAGGCCAACCCCGCTGAACGGAAAAATCGGGAGATGAAGAAAATGTTGGCGATCCTGTTGGATCCGGAACATCGTCGTTGGCCAGAGGTATTGCCAGCTGTACGGTTTGCCTTAAATACAGCTTATAATCAAGGCACTGGCCATTCCGCCGCCTACTTGACTTTCGCACGCGAGTTCCGGTCCCCAGTGGACGTGGCCCACGATCTACGGGCTATCGTTGATCAGGAAAATTACGTTCCGCAAATATCGCCGTATTTGCGCGATTTCGTACACCGATTGCAGGAGGTTAAATGGCGAGTTGAACGTCAACAAGACATTCGTAAAGAAGCCGCCGACAAACATCGTCGTCCTGGACCCTGCTATCAGAAGGGTGACCTCGTCCTTGTAGAGAGTCATCGCCTTAGTCAGGCAGCAAAAGGATTCACCAGTAAGTTCGCTCCGCGTCGCGAAGGTCCTTATAGTATCGGTAAAGTAGTTTCTCCGACTACTTATGAAGTGGTTGATAAGGATAAAGTACCTCGAGGCAGGTATCATGCCAGTCTCCTAACGCCTTATGTAGGTAATTCCGACGTAGTCGTTCACAACAGGAAGAAGGGCCGTCCTCGTAAGGTATTGGGTTCCAAGCCAGCTCCAGAGACTTCTGCTGACTTGGAGGGGGAGATTGTAGCGCGTAGTATAGCTGGTAGCCGGTCGCCACGAGCTCGAACTCCTAAGCCCTGCCAACCGAGTCGTCGCTCGGCGCGTATCAGCGCGCGAGTTGGCGCCGCACTACCCTAGTGCGGCACCACCTACCAGTCAGTATGCCGCGAATCACCGATAGACGTACGCGTGCGCGCTCTGGCCAAGAGACGACCCGGTCATCACTTTTAGTTTTATCCCGTTAAACCATTAACTGAAGTTTTTCTCTACAAACATTGTTTTACCCCTGTTAATTTACTCACGATTAAATACAATCATAGACCGATATTACCTATCTTTCATTCCTCTTTACCCTATAGAATATATTTTTTATGATTTCATTACAAATGTATAGTTTTCGGACTTTTCCCTGTATTTATAGTATTAGACGATATTACTTGCCAAATTGCATAGTTCTAGGTCAAAGGAAAGTACCCTATAATTTTTGATTCCCTTGACTGTGATGAAATGTACGTTTTTTGCGACATAAACGGCCGTATCTTTTTTTCACGCTAACTTAGAAGTTTGATTTTTTCACAGCTTCAATGGACCGTGGACCTAAGTATATAGTTTTAATTTGAACTCGATGTCTCTACGCGTTCCCGAGATAAAGGGTCGTGCCAGACAGACTGACAACTAAGTGATCCTATTAGGGTTCCGTTTTTTCCTTTTGTGGTACGGACGAGCAGAGATGCGGCGAAGCGTTACCGCTATATGGTTGAAGTTCCACGGTCTCGAACCAAACGCTTTGACTCCACATTTATTGTGCGAACTGCCAGACTGTGGAATTCCCTGCCCGCCTCTCTGTTCCCTGATAAGTATAATCTGGGTATCTTTAAGGCACGAGTGAACCGGTTCATCTTAGGCAAGCGTGTTCCAACTTAGGCCGCATTATCACTTACGATCAGGTGAATTGCGGTCAAACGCAAGCCTATTTAATAGTAAAAAAAGAAAAAAACAACTATTCTCGCTTTTTTAAGGCGGTTGTCTTTTTTTTATTTTTTTTTA
This sequence comes from Charanyca ferruginea, assembly GCA_947361185.1. Lineage (NCBI taxonomy): Eukaryota > Metazoa > Arthropoda > Insecta > Lepidoptera > Noctuidae > Charanyca > Charanyca ferruginea. The sequence continues at coordinate 8,920,336 of OX376080.1, read as the reverse complement.
CTTCATTACCTATGCTTTTTAATGTTTACTTCTACTTCTTTTTTTGAAGTCTGTAGAAAAATAATATTAACCTTTTGACCGCCACGTCATACCTTAAACCAACACTTTAATAATAAAATATAGCGTAGCAGGCTCAGGCTAACGTAGCTTTCTATTAGCGAAAGAACTTTCAGAATTGGACCAGGAGTTTCGGAGATAAGCACGTACAATCAAAAAACAAACAAAATTGTCAGCAATACAGGATGCAACGGTAAACACTGTTATCCTTGCAACCACTGGTTAATTTTTATTTATAAAACGTAAAATCAATATAAAATAGCTACCTATTTATTTTTAAAGAAAATGATTTTATGACCATTTATTTCACCCTATGCGCGAGGCAGAACAGGAGCTCGTGGCTAATAAAGCCGTACACATCGATCGTTCAAAGGTTAAGCTACGCTAGTCGCGGTCGGTCTGTGGATGGGTGACCATCCCTTTTATACCGAGTTCCCTCCGTGCCTCGGAAAGCACGTAAAGCCGTTGGTCCCGCCTGCCATTCGTAGATCTTTGGCAGTCGTTACGGGTAGTCAGAAGCCAGAAAGTCTGACAATCAGTCTTACCAAGGGGTATCGTGTTACCCAGTAATTGGGTTGTGGAGGTCCGATAGGCAGTCGCTCCATGTAAAACACTGGTATTCAGCTGCATCCGATTAGACTGGAAGCCGACCCCAATATAGTTGGGAAAGGCTAGGCAGATGGTGATGCGCGAGGCAGTCAGTATATCCAACCACTTAGTGGACTTACCCTTATGTGTCACCTACTTTACACCTGTTATTTGAACACTCCATCTAGAATTCATATTTTTAGGGTTTCGTACACAAAAGGTAATAAAAAAAATAAGTTTAAAAACGAAAACCCGACTACAACAAAAAGTGATCTAAAAAGTACGAAACAAGAAAATATTTCACACAGAAATCAAGACATAAGTACAAAATGGTCAAGGTAAGCCGTGGTTGCATGCCTGTATCCCATAAGAGTGCGATGGACATGAATTATAATGGCATGCAACCACGGCTTACCTTGACCATTTTGTACTTATGTCTTGATTTCTGTGTGAAATATTTTCTTGTTTCGTACTTTTTAGATCACTTTTTGTTGTAGTCGGGTTTTAGTTTTTAAACTTATTTTTTTTATTTAAACCATTTTGGAGTCACAGCTAAGTATTATATATTTAAAAGGTACTAGTGAACCCCTTTCTAATGATACTAAACACGGTATGCGTATCATAATTTATTTGGTAATCTTTCCTTTTTTTAAATAATTTGTGACAAGTCACAACTAAATATTATATATTTGAATAGTACTAGTGAACCCCTTTCCAATGATACCAAACACGATATGCTTGTCTTCATTTTTTTTTTTAATCCTGGTTTTTTTGTCCTCCGGAGGGCGCCACATTGGATTCGGTGATACGTCATTTATAGCCTATAACCAGCGGACAATCAAGACTCTTCTAACGATACCTTATTTGTTCCGTTCTGATAAGTGGTTTAGGAGCTATGAGCGAACAGATGAACATACATACATACATACATAGCCTGTCAAAATCATAACCCTCCTTTGGCTTTGCCGTAGTCGGGTAAAAACGGGATGTATTTCTGTTGCTGCTATAACAACAAATACTAAAAACAGAATAAAATATTTTTTAAGGGGGCCTCCCATACAATAGACGTGATTTTTGCCTTTTTTGTGCTCGATGTCTAATGTTGTATACAGTAGCGTTCCTAGGGGCCCAATTTAGGGCAAGCCCGACAGATTTAAAAATAAAAAACCGATAAATTTTCAAATCCTATATTGAAGTATTTTCTTTTTGTGCTTTTTTTTTCGTTTTGTTTTTAATAGTTTTCCGTTATAATGTTTTTAATTAAAATAAATTTTCGGTTTTAATGGAAGGCACGCTACTGGTTGTATAGATAATGGTACGGAACCCTTCGTGCGTGAGTCCGACTCGCACTTGGCTAGTTTTTTAAATCATCATCTTCCTGCCCTGCTCCTATGTTACTCGTGGTCAGCGCAACATGTTTTCTTCTTCCATTCCGTTCTGTCTACCATCATGATTTCACTGACTCCATTTTCATTCATATCATTCATCACACAATCTATCTATCTTCTCTTTGGCCTTCCTCGCCCTCTCCATCCATCCACATTAATATTCATAACTCTTTTGGTCGCATGCGTTTCATATTCCTTCTCTTCACGTGCCCATACCAAGACAAACGAATCCCTCTCAACTTTTCTGTCATTGGCGCCATTTTCAAACTTCCTATAATACAGGGTTTCTTAAACTTTTTATACTCACTGACCACTTTCACAATTTAAACAATTCCACGCAAAATATTTTAGGAAAAGAAAACAAGCCTTTTTTAGAGTTCGTTCCTTGGCCGAGAAATGTAAAGTTTACTACACAATTTCGTAATCAAATGTTGTGAGTTAACTGACCTACTGCGGGCCCCTGATACACAGGCTACGGAACCCTAACGCCACTTTAAGAAACTCTGCTCTAATACATACATTTCTCACCATATTCTTAAATAACAACACAAAAGGATCATGGCAGAATTTGTAAAAAAAAAATAAAGATGTTTAGAGAAGTTAAAATTCTAATTCTTATATTAATAATTCTTAAATGGGTAAGTACCTAAAGACTTATCTTCAGGCATTTACAATATTTTTAAAACCCCGCAAAAAAAAAGTGAATAGTTTAACAAAAAACTCATTATTTCAGAACGAAACGGCGCTGACAGTAACAGTGACACTGACAGTCGCCGTTTCTTACACTAAAATTGCATCGTTTTATGGGAAATAATATCACAAATATTTTTTTTACCACACACTTGTCACAACACTTATCTGCCAATTTGATAGATCCATTAACATCGCTTGTAATTTTCTTTTTTTTATAAACACAAAACGGGCATCGAGATGAAACGAAAAAGTGTTATTTTCATTTCCTAATATTTTAATTATGCGGGGGTTTAAAAATATGGTAAGTATATCAATCTACTCCTGGTAATGTATTCTTCACATTGGAAAATATTTTAAACCCTCTAAATTATTTTTTTTTTCATACAAATCAATGTATGGATCTCGCCATGATTCTTTAAAAGATTATAATATTTTTCCTTGATGGCAACACTACCAAATTCATGGTAGAATCCTCCAGAATAAACTTAGTCAAAAATGTGTAATATTAGTAAGTATAGATATATCATTTACAACTTTTAAGATTAATATGGTATTTTTTAATTTTGTTTTAGGTTAAGCGAAGACGATAGTGACGACGCTAACAAGCAAGGAAATACTGTGCAAAAGTAAGTTGAATCTGTTTTTCGATCACCTCAAAACCTCATTTCCCTAGTTATGTTTCCATAACGCCAGATAACGCGGCAGTCAAAGTCATTGAGCCGACTTGATTGTGCCGAAACGTCCCGAAAATTAAACGATAGAGGTCGCTCATCATTCAAAACTGTCGCTAATACTGCTTCGGTCGACTTTATAGTACTAAAAATCTTACCCAACGGAATAAGAAAGAAATACGTATATTTAAGAATAATTGTGGTATAATTTTTAAAGTTTCTAAAATACACTTTTAAACGATGAAATTACTGTTGTTTATGTATTTTATGCATTTATTTTCGAGATCACTTATGTTTTTAATTTCCAGGGCAGAAAATAAGGTTGAGACGATACTCGTGAAGGTGGAGCCTCCCGATTACGAGTAAGTGATTATTAAAATTACTTTGCCGTAGTGAGCAATGTGTGACCCGGAAAATTTAAAACTTCTTACGTTTTTTTTTTTAAATGTAGGCTTTGTCTAAACTAATATTATAAACAGGAAAGATTTGTTTGTTTGTTTGTTAAGATTTAACTCAAAAACTAACGGTCCGATTTCAAAAATTCTTACACCATTCAAAAGCTACATTATCTCTGAGTAACTCAGGCTAAATTTATCAATTGAAAATATTAGGGATCGTTGAGTAAATTCACGCGGGCGAAGTCGTAGGCAAATATAGTAATAAAAAACTTAGACGCGACTCTAACGAATATGTATTTAGACTATTGTAATCACAGATTGTAATAATTAAACTTAAAAACATTTATTTCAAACTAGCTGACCCGACAGACGTTGTCCTGTCCCTATCTACCTACTTACCTGCCTATTTACCTACCCTACACCTTCCCTACACCTACCCTACACCTACCCTCTACACCTACCCTACACCTACCCTCTACACCTACCCTACTCCTACCCTACACCTTCCCTACTCCTACCCTACACCTACGCTACAAAAGTGAAAAGTCTTTTATTTTTATTCAGACAATTTTTTAAATTTTTCTCTCCGTAAGAACCATACTCGTACTTCAAGGAATATTATAAAAAAGCAATTAGCGAAATCGGTCCAGCCGCTCTCGAGATTTGCGCTTACACATTTAGCGATTCATTTTGAATCTTTTGTATGGGAATATAGAATTTTTTTTTTTTTTTTGTCAGACAATTTTTTAAATTTTTCTCTCCGTAAGAACCATCCTCGTACTTCAAGGAGTATTATAAAAAAGAATTAGCGAAATCGGTCCAGCCGCTCTCAAGATTTGAGCTTAGGAACACATTTAGCGATTCATTGAAATTGAAATTGAAATTGAAATTGAAATTGAAATTGAAATTGAAATTGTTTATTTGCCAGAATATAGGTATACAATGAGGTGGTAAAATTAATCTAAACTCACTATATTCGACTTATCAGTCGTGCAAATATTTTAAATAGGTTAGGTATAACAGTTACAACAATGTCAAATACATAATATCATAATCATAATTTACATTCTCAATTTGCTGTACATATTAAATTATTACTTAACGTTAGGAAATTTATCAGATTTTTGGATTATCACAGTCAAGACAGTCAATCAATTTAATAGCTCTTACGCAATGTCAATTATATAATAAAAACGAATAAATAAATAAGTACTAGCACATTTACATAGTTACATAGATCATGTCGCCTTAAAATTTAAATAGTCATCTATTGAATAAAAACATCTGTCACAAAGCCAATTAAACAAATTTCTATTAAATTCTAGGTTATTCATTTTTCTTATTTTTTCGGGTAGTTTATTATAAATTTTTACCGCCATGGCGTAGCAGTTTTTTTCACATAGTTTTAATCTGCTTCATTTTTATATATAAGAAGATAAACCATTTACAGGCACTTTTGAATTTTCAAAGAGTCAGTCATAAAGTTGAAGCTCGATCCAAACAGCAGGTTTCGATGGAGAAGAACGAGCAAAAATCTGCATGAACACTCTTTTATAATCAATTATTGTAAGGAGAAGAAGAATATGAAAGAAATAAACTAAGAAAGTTGCGCGAAACATTAAAAAAAAAAAACAAAAAAAAAATGTGAGCCGTCACGGGACGCCTGGCAGATGTGAAACATCGACATTATTTTAAAAACATTATATGCAATGAAATTTATGTAAATTTTAATCTACCAAGAGAGTAGATTTTACATTAACTGGCGCTCAAAACACACCAAATATACGCGTGACACAGATAAATGCATACTTTAATTATAAAAATATAATTAACTTACTGATGACTTGATACTGTGTCATAGTGTGATTTTGCTTTCTTTGCAGGAGGCTGATCACTTTCACTCTCTAAATTATCACGGTCAGACATTTTATTATCAGAAAAATAATTTGTTTTCAAGTACAACACAGGTTATGTGTACTGTAGTAAACAACACTGTATACACTACGCAGTATACACTATAGCAGTGGTTCCTTACCTTTTCTTCGATCTTGTCACCCTATGACTTAGCTAGGGAAATTGATTTACACCCCCCCCCCCCCCCCCTCATGTTACCAATGAATATAGTACTTACATATAAAAATAAACAGTTAATAATATACACAGCTAGGGCATGAAATGCACTGGCGAGCTAAATTCGGTGTTATTGGTCTAATCTTTGTCATACATATATGTATATTACCAGCTTATTACCCCCACAGAATATCAGTTTTACCCACGCAAGGGTAATTACCCCCAGGTTAGGAACCGTGGCACTATAGGTATCCGAGCTGAGTGTAGCGAGGGAGATGGCTTAACGCCGGATCGAGTGGGAGAGAATCGCACAGTCGATTGCGCATGGCGACGCGTCGCCACACCGTACACACTACTGCATATAGACTGTATATATATACCATCATATAGCGTGGCGACGCGTCGCCACGGCATGCGTCGCCACGCCAGAAATCGGTTTTACGTGCGACTATAGATGTTTCACATCAAAAATACATAGATGACGTATTAATTTTCATCACCAAAAATCTATACTTACATAGGTAGATGACGTATGTTTCTTAATTTTTTGGAGGATTGGCGCAATTAGTGTAGTAGTAGTAGTAGGGTAGGTACTATCGCGGACTTTCCCGCCTGCTCAGTTAAAAAAAAAACCCTTGGCGCCTGCAAAATCAACGGGGCGGGGTAGAGAGCGCTTCCATCTTTTGAGTGCAAGCAAAAATGAACTTAGTGGTGATCAGGCGGCTGTGTCCACGATAGTACATAGGCAGGTAAGTAGGTAGATAGGGACAGGACAACGTCTGTCGGGTCAGCTAGTACATTAAACATTTAAGTTACATCATTCATGTTAAATCAACGGGTACAATGTGAGAACAATGTAATAAGTTGTACACGTTAAAGATCTAGAAAAAAACATAATTAACAATTCAAACCACAAGGAAACTGAACCGACACTATATTTTCTTTCTTTCTTTTCTTAAAAAATAAAACGTTGCCCCACACTAGGAATTTCTCCTGTAGCGTGGGTGCGTTTACAAACATATATAAACTCATACATACAAATATTATATACTGTTAGAGACCTCTTTTAACATACAAGACTTGTTACATTGTTCTCACATTGTACCCTTAGATTCAACATGAATGATGTGTTCATGGAGTTTCTTGCTCGTTCTTCTCCATAGAAACCTACTGTTTGGAACGAGCAACTTTCTGACTGATTGACTCTGACAATTCAAAAGTACCTGTAAATGGTTTAATTGAAATAAATGAGTTTGAGTTAACATAAAAACCTTTTTAAGTCCAGGTCCGTTTTAACATGGTGTTTGGGGGAAGTTATATGTGTTGAGGATATCAACAATAAAATTATACTAACGTTTTATACATATCTGGAACTTTCTTCAATATAAATAAAATAATAATCGCGTATGGTCTAGGGGCGAGAGCGCCATAAAAAAATCTAGTCTAGTGTATCATGGCGTCGGCCGCGGCTCGCTACGCGGTGTGGCCCCCCTTCTGCCCCCTACCCCTACCATCTATAGCCGCACGTAAAACCGATTTTTGGCGTGGCGACGCATGCCGTGGCGACGCGTCGCCACGCTATATGATGGTATATATACAGTCTATATGCAGTAGTGTGTACGGTGTGGCGACGCGTCGCCATGCGCAATCGACTGTGCGATTCTCTCCCACTCGATCCGGCGTTAAGCCAACTCTCTCGCTACACTGAGCTCGGATACCTATAGTGTATACTCCGTAGTGTATAGTGTTGTTTACTACAGTACACATAACCTGTGTTGTACTTGAAAACAAGTTATTTTTCTGATAATAAAATGTCTGACCGTGATAATTTAGAGAGTGAAAGTGATCAGCCTCCTGCAAAGAAAGCAAAATCACACTATGACACAGTATCAAGTCATCAGTAAGTTAATTATATTTTTATAATTAAAGTATGCATTTATCTGTGCATTGAGCGCCAGTGTGTTTTGAGCGCCAGTTAATGTAAAATCTACTCTCTTGGTAGATTAAAATTCACATAAATTTCATTGCATATAATGTTTTTAAATTAATTATTAATTTTAATTTCATTCTTATTGAAATTAATGCATTAAAACAATTGCTTAGAGAATAAATTTATTAAGACTGACAGAATTGTATTTCAAAATCAGCTGATGGCGTGCAGCGCACGAATGTGTTTCTTATTTGTTGTTATTAATATGAACATTAAAAAAAAAATATTTTTTCTAATCATAGTGGAATTTATAGTGAAACATTCATTATTGATATTTATAATTTACCATCTTTAGTAATATATTGAAATAACTAGCTAAGATTCTTGAGTTTACTAATATATTGAAGCTAATTTAAATTTTTCTGTATATTTTAATAACATATTTTTTATAAATATTTCAGAACCCAACAATCATCACAGGGGTCACAAAATATTATTATTGAAACTGGACATCACCAAGATTTAAACACAAGACATACTATTAATGTTATGTAAGATTTTATTAATCTAATAGTACCAGAATATACTAATTTTTATTTAAGCTTCTTTTAACACTTATATATTTTTTTTAGAGTAAATAATAATAAAAAAGAACGTCAAAAACGATACAGGGAGCAGAACAGAGACAAATTGAAGCAGCGTGAAGCGGAAAGAAGAGAACGCATACAATATTCACAAAGTATTGCCGGACCATCTACCTCTTCAAACACGAATAGAATAGAACTGAATAATGGAGAAATAATTACTGCTCAAAGTTCATCTGGTTCGGAAAAAATACAACCTTCATCCATTCAAAGAAATGATCAAGGTAATGAACTAAATACTCTCCAAAAGAAAAGAGAACGTCAACAAAGATACAGGGAGCAGAACAGAGATACATTGAAACAACGTGAAGCGGAAAGAAGAAGGCGTCTACAAAATGCAGATGTGATTACAGAATTATCTACTTCTCCAATTTACAGAAATAATTAACGATCCAATAATAGATGAAATAAGTACAAATTCTCGAAATGTAGCTGGTTTAGACGAAATGTGATTACAGAATTATCTACTTCTCCAATTTACAGAAATAATTAACGATCCAATAATAGATGAAATAAGTACAAATTCTCGAAATGTAGCTGGTTTAGAAGAAATGTGATTACAGAATTATCTACTTCTCCAATTTACAGAAATAATTAACGATCCAATAATAGATGAAATAAGTACAAATTCTCGAAATGTAGCTGGTTTAGAAGAAATGTGATTTTAGAATTATCTACTTCTCCAATTTACAGAAATAATTAACGATCCAATAATAGATGAAATAAGTACAAATTCTCGAAATGTAGCTGGTTTAGAAGAAATACAGCATGTAGTAGTTGAAGTATCTCAGCAAATTGGACGAAGTCGATCAAGTGCAAATACTACGGAAATTTCGAATAACTACAGTCAATTTAGATATAATGAATTTGGACATGCTTGCTCAATCTGCGATCGACTTTGGTTTGAAAAAGATTTAAAGAAACCATCTGCATCTGGAAATATTATTAACACAATAACTAACGGGCAAAATGTGGATGCACTCAAAATTTGCTCTACTTGTAAATCAGCATTAGATAAAAATAGCATTCCTAATTTTTCTGTTTATAATGGATTTCACTATCCAAAAATACCACAACATTTACCAAAAATGGATTTCATCACTGAAAGGCTTATTTCTCCTCGAATTCCTTTTATGCATATAAGAAGATTAAGGCACGTTCAAGGACAATTCGGCATATACGGACAAATTATCAATGTTCCTGTTTCTGTTGATACAATGGTACGATTACTTCCATGAGATGTCAATGATGAACATTGCATTTATGTACATATTAAAAAAAAAATGATTCATAAAAGTAGTTTTGTTCATGGCCTAATTAGCATCGGATCAATTAGACAATGGTTGGATTATTTGATTCATACACCTTTATATCTGCATTATAAAATAACAGTTGATAAATCATTTTATAATCAAGAAACACCACTGATTACACAACAGAACATTGACGAATTTAGTGAAAACATCGATATTGAAGAAAGCCTAACTGCTCAACAACAAACTTTGGTATGGAATGAAGAAAAATATTTAAGATTAGCGCCAGGGCAACACAATGTCCCACAAAGTTTATTATTCGATGAGCATGCTGAAGAGCTATCATTTCCGAGTATTTATATGGGACACTTTAGAAAATTTTGGGATACACTCAAAGCTACACCTTTTATGATGGCATCTAGTGAACTGCGAAGGATCGGCGAGGAGTGAATCCCTATCATTTGTTATATATGGCTGTAAAAATAATGAGACTGCGAGTTCGTGACTGTTTAACGATCGCGTTTAGACATTGGTATACCAATATAACTAAGGAATAATCCCGAATTCAGTTTGGTATTGGTCGGCAAGAAAAAAAGATTTATTCGCAATGATTCGGCAGCTAGGGAAGCCAACTGCATTCATGACACTAAGCGCAAATGAAATAGGGTGGCCGGATTTATTAATATCTTATATATAAAATTCTCGTGTCACAATGTTCGTTCCCGTACTTCTCCGAAACGGCTTGACCGATTTTTGTGTGCATATTGGGTAGGTCTGAGAATCGGACAACATCTATTTTTCATCCTCCTTTTTCCCCCCCTTTTCGTCCCCCATCCAAATGTTAAGGGTAGGTGTAGGTAAATAGGCAGGTAAGTAGGTAGATCGGGACAGGACACCGTCTGTCGGGTCAGCTAGTTGTTACATAAATTAGCTGAAGAAAAAGAAGATATGCAAAATTTTATCGCATCGGAACTAAGTTTTATCCAAAAAAGTTCATTAATTAACTACGATGCTGTAACATGTGCTATTTATTTTAAGAAGTTAGTTAATGTAATAATGTCAATTTTACAATCAAAGAAGTTCAGTCCTTTTGGTAAGTTTAGAGTTATTAACTACTTTTTGAGGATTGAATTTCAACATCGAGGAAGTCCACATGCGCATATTCTTTTATGGCTGGATAATGCTCCCACAGATATTCTTGGAGAAGAGCAAAAACAAGCAATATGATTAACAGTTTAGTATCAGTATCAACGTCGGAAGCATCGGGAAACATAAAATTACTTACGCATAAGCATACCTTCACGTGCTACAAAAAAATTGGCTCTAATTCTGTGCAAAAGTTGTAAATCTACAATGATTTTAATACCGATGGAAAAAACGAATCCACTTTACAAAGAACACTTGAAAAGATATAATGAAATTAGAATTAACTTCGAAAGTAATGACTATGACAGTATTGATGATTATTATGAAAGTAATAATATCAGATCAGATGAAGAATACAAAGATATACTAAGATCTGGTATTAGTAGACCAAGAATATTCTATAAACGACATCCGTCCGTAAAACGGCACAATACTTTCAATCCATTTGTTGTTAATGTCTTAAAGTCAAATATGGATTTTCAGATAATTACTGAAGAATATTCTTGCGCGGCATATGTAGTCGAATATGTAAATAAAACCAACAGAGGCATTAGCAATTTACAACGCAAAATAATAGAAGTTATGAATGAAAATCCAGAATTCGATATTGTTGAAATAACTCGTAAAATGAGCGTTGACATGCTGAATACTATTGAGATGAGTACCTAGTCAAGAAGCTGCTTGGTATCTTTTAAGGTAACCAATGTCTAAATCATCAGTAGCGGTTCAGTATATTAACACTTGTTGGCCTATTGAACGACAGCGGATAAGAAAAACACAAAAACAAATTGATGAACTTGATGACGACGAGATATTTGGAAGGAAGATTGGCATGACAAGTATCAAAAACGGCCAGAAGAATTGGAAGGAATTTCTTTAGCCCAATTTGTTTCAAACTATACTAAAAACAGAAAGGGAGAGTACATCAGAAAGAAGCAGCCTCAAGTTATTCGTTATAGAAATTATGACATGACTCAGGATTACAACGAGTACAGAAGAGAAATGGTGACCTTACATATACCATTTAGAAATGAAGACTCAGAAACGTGCAGATATGAAATTCACAACTATATATGATGAACACGAAAACGAAATTTTAGAAAAAAAGAAAAGAATTTGAGTCAAATATTGATATTCAAAAGACAATTGATATATGCCGACAAAATTATGTCATGAAGGTGAGCTAATAGATGACGAATCAGAAGCTCGAGACATTGCTACAAGATTTCCAGAGCCAAACCCCTTTGAAGAATTGTACAGAAATCCGAATGCTGCGGTTAATGAAGATTTACGTATAGCTACGCTTAAAAACTTGGGAGCAATAGCCAAAAGAAGAGAAAATATAATGAGTAATGATCGTTTTTGCGAACTCATGAGAAGCGCTAATGAAAAAACAGAAAGATTTGCTGCTACACGTCATTTATCACAATTTATCTGCAGAGAGATCACCTTTATAATTATTTTTTACTGGGCCAGCTGGATGTGGAAAAACCTTTGTAATAAAATTGATAATGGAAGTATATAACAGATTTTCTGATAATGATGGGTTCTGCAATTCATACATTACGTGTGCTTCGACTGGCGAAATAGCTCACTGAGAAGAAAAAGAGCGAGTCGCTCTTTCACTCGAAAGAGCTATATCACTCTTCAAGCTCACTAGCTCTTCTATAGCTCAACGCTCAGACGCCGACTGTTAGCTCATTTGACTCACGCCGCACACGCGTCGATGAGACGGTTCGGCTCTCAAGAGTCAATAGCTCTTTGGAAGTTTGAGCTCTGTTACGGTTCTTTAGCTCTTATACACGCGAATTACTATGGAATTATCGTTGTAGAATATCTTGTTTCTTTGCTGTGGCTGTGTTAGAAAGAACGGTCGCATTATTGTGTTTGCATGTTATCATAATTGATTTTTGTGATATTTAAATTATGTGATATGTATGTACTTAAATATCTCGGTTAATTTGACGAAACAACATAAAAATACTAACTCAGTAGGTTTTACCGTTTGTTTTTATTACTGCTTACCACAGAATAGGTACCTAAATAATATTACGAAACAAGCAAAATTAAAATAATAGGGGGAATTATAAAACGAGCGATTAAAAAAAAGCTTTGCGACTGATGATGACATACTGTATTAATAACTTGAGCGGTATGAATTTGAGTAAGCGAAAAATTAACTAGACTATTGATATTAATAATAAAATCCAGAACAAGCTTACAAAAAGTGGATTGTGATAAATCCATTTCATATATTAAAATTTTATCCGAGCGACTACATTACTAAGTGAGCGACTGGAAATACAGAGAGGGCAACTTCAATATTAAGATAGAATCGATTTCCTGTGGCCCACCGTGCCACAGGCCATACCCCTGGTGGTATGGTGGGTCGTTTGGGTTAGGTTAGGTTAGAACTGTGACCATCAAAGCGCGAAGGCGAGCGAGCGCAGCGAGCGGTGCCGCGGCAGCGGCCGCCGAGCGCCAGATCCCCTCTATTGTATTGAAGTTTGTATTGAACATTCAACTCTCGTGAATGTCTTATCGCTAAATTGCTCATTAGTGTATTTTTCAAAGTGGTTTTTGTATTCGAAACACTTCATTTAAGATAAAATGCCGCTCAGTATAAAAAATACATTTGCCAAATATTGAAAAAAATGCAGGACGTAACGTTGACACTCAAACAAATATTAAGTCGCTCAAATATTATGAAGCTGCTCATTTTGTATTTTAAGTAACTCAAATTAATGTTTGTAAGATACTATTCTGTTGATTTTTCGTCACTTACAGTCCGTCGCTCACTTAGTAATTATATAACCCAAATTAATTAATTTTGACACTTAAAATTGTAATTTACAGTCACTCGTTTTATTGCTACCCAAATAATAGTACGTAACAGGCAAAATTAAACAATGCAGTTCCTTTTGAAAACGTGCCAAAGTATTTTCAACTTTAACTCAATGAAAATAAAGAAGTTAATAATGAATTAATGACGTATGGCGTATGATACGTTTTCAATGACGTATTGCGCCTGGAAAGCTAATAATTGTTGAAGGGCAAAAAATGCGATCCGAACGAACTCATTCGAAGTATTCCGAGGCGAGCCGAAGGGCCGTTCGGTCGGTGACTTCGTACGTCTGCCGGCCGAGAGCTACTGAGCGACTGAGCTATTCAGTGAGCGAGTGAGTGAGCCAGGGCGACGTTAAACGAAAAGAGCAAGCTCTTTTCTATCACTAGCTACCCAAGTCTACTTCGACTGGTAAAGCTGCAGTAGCTATTAACGGAACTACTGTTCATACTGCATTGAAAATATCATTGTCAAAACTAATTCCGTTGTCAATAGAAACAGCACAACAATATCGATGCTTATTTTTATTAAATATGTCAAAGTTTTAATAATTGACGAAATCAGTATGATTGGTGCCGAGCTCTTGAACCAAATAGACGCAAGACTAAAGCAAATAACCGGAAATTTTGATGAAAATTTTGGTGGTCTAGATATTATTTTTATTGGAGATTTGCGACAATTACCTCCAGTCCGTGCAACTCCAATCTATAAGCAGTCTAAACAACGGATGATTGGACCCTTACTTTGGCGAGGATTAAAATTCTACGAATTAACTCAAATAATGCGTCAAGATAACGAAATGTTTGCTTCTATTCTCACAAAAATTGGCAGTGGTATTATTTTAAATGATGATGAATTAGCCGTTATCGAGTCTAGATTTTTTACGAAGGAAGAAGCCTTGCGCCTGTGTCCAAGTGGTGTACGATTATTTCATGATAATGCATCGTTAACGCATATGACGTACTAGCTTTACAAACTGAAAATAAAATAGATTCAATTGCAATGGACATTATTTCTGGTTGTACTAATCATGAGCAATAAGCAAACATGAGACTAAAATTACACAAGTTGTCAGTGATTGATACTGGAGGTTTGCCATACGAAATCATTTTTGTTATTGGAAAACCTTATATTATTACAACTAACATAGACGTGGTAGACGGTTTAGCTAACGGAGCCGAAGCTGGTTCATATAGAACAAAATGATGAAAATCAAGTAACTCGCATATGGCTCGTTTTTCCAGATAAAAACACTGGTATGGTGGCTAGAAGAAAAGCCGCTGCCTTTCTTGCGGAACATAATATCGATAGACGTGCAGTACCTATCGTACGTCGAACTTCAAGTATACCACTCAATAATAATAAAACCATTGTGGGAAAAAGAAATCATTTTCCATTGATATCAGGATGTGCTATAACTATTCATAAGTCTCAAGGAGGTACATATAACGAGGTGGTCTATGAGTATAGTAAAAGTCATTCTATTTCATTACTTTACGTAGCTTTAACACGAGTAACAAGTCTAGAAGGGTTGTTTATATGTAACAGTCAGGATAATAGGGTATTTTACTCTATACGAGAAAAAATCTATAAATATGTTATTGAGACAGTTTAGGCATTAAGCAGTCGGAAAATGTAAGTTTTAGTTCATAAAATAACAAAACAAATTTTTAAATTCAATTCATAGTTTTCAGTATTTTTAATCTGTTATAAAACACCGTGAAATAGTAGCGGCCATGTTATTACGCCATACGGCTGTGTAAACAAAAAATTGTCAACTGTCAGTCAACCGATTGGCTTTGTACTTTTATTATTTTCGTAACCAACGCATTTTTTTCATTATTACACCTATTACAAAATATGCTTTTAATTATTTTTAAATTATATACAATTATCATATTTAATATGAGCTCATTTGATACAAAACGAACTGACGTCATTTATGCTGAGCAATATGGCGTTCAGTAAGAGGCGTTTTCGTCAAACTACGCGCGAAATTTGAAAATTGTAAATTTAGATGCATTTTTATGGCACTTATCGATTGAATAAAAATTGTGTTTTTTTTGGTGGCATATTAGCACTACAGAATTTCATTGAGACACTTTTCAAAAATGGGTGTAATACCCTATTTAACATTTTATCATGGAAGAAGAGTAGATCCAGCAGTTTCAAGTTTACAGCAAGAATTTAAAAGATTATCTCTAAACAAACTTACTACATTGCAAGGACTGATCACTGAATTTATAAACTCCAGAAATAAATTAACCATTTATACTTTAAACTGCCAAAGTCTCAGAAAACGTACTACTGATTTACAAGATTCTATTTGTAAGGAGTAACTTTTTATTGCTAACTGAAACATTGCTTCCTGCAGATGAATCAGTTGACTTACCTAATTTTCATTGTATAGCTAAATTTAAGAGACAAAATGTTAGAGCCGCTGGTGTTTTCATTTATGAAAACAACGATACTTCACATATTACTCACACACATTCAACATGGATTTAGTAATTCAAAATTCTACAGAAGTTCATGTCTCCCAAACATCTATTGGCGATATGTGTGCTTCACACGTTAAACTAGAAGATGGAAGTGAATTGATGATGATTGTTGTGTACATTTCTCCTAATAAAAAAATAAATGACATCATTTCATTTTTACACGAGAGATTATTTCCGTTAAGTCACAGAAGTTCAATAACTTTCAAAACCAATAAAGACAAACTACTATTGATTTTAGCTGGGGATTTCAATGTAAATTTTGCAAAAGATGAATCAACGCCATTAATTACGTTTCTCCAAGAAGAATTTCAACTGCAAATTAATAACAATCCACGAGAACCTACCACCAGATACGGAACAACAATAGATGCTGTATTTATTAGATATCTTGATAATGTTATGTCCAATACTTTTGGAACACACTTCAGTTACCATCGACAAATTGTCACAGTAATACCGTCCTCAGAGGCAACATCGAATATAACTATTACCGAAGTCACTGATTAAACGAATTAAGTAGTCACGATTTGAAATAAATTCGTAAATTTTTGTATTTAATGAAAATAAATGTTTATTCAATAAATAGTCATCGTTATCTGGAAAAAAATCGTTATGTTTTATTTTATCATTATGACATATTTAGTTCCTATCACAATGTGTTCTTTTCTGCATATTACTTTTACAAAATAATGTCGATGTTTCACATCTGCCAGGCGTCCCGTGACGGCTCACACTCTTTTTTTGTTTTATATTCGAAAAGGCTTGATTGTGATGGCCAAAAGGTTAAAACAGTAACAGTTATCAACGCGAGTGTTCGCTTCATCGGCTACTATCGAACTGGATTATATCTGGACTATCATTACCTACTACAACGTACATATTCTAATTATTTTTATTTTTATTTCAGTAACTACCCCGAAATTTTCCTAGGAGCTGTCGATGTGAAGAAAGAACCCAGAGACGATGAACTGTCCGAGTAAGTAACCTTTTTTAATGTCATTGCCACCGTGACCGAAAGTCGGCCATTATTATTTATAATGTCAACCTTTAGACGCCCACCGCTGGCCATAGGTCTCCCCAAAGGAAGGGGCGTTTCAGCCGTAATCGGCATGCTTGGCCGATGCATGTTGGCGATCGCAGTAGGTGTTATGGTACTCAGAAGGACGCTGCTACCCATCCTCTGGTCAATATCCCTCTGTCGCCTTCTACGACACCCACGGGTAGAAATGGGTCCGGATAATTAATAAAATAATATTCTTTATTTTTTCAGGATGAAAGCTCTAACTGATCAAATTGCGGGGATAGTAAAGACAGAACCATTTGAAAATACTGCGGATAAGTAAGTGATTAATCTCACGTATAACATACTAGTTTTTCCTTCGCTATAGAAACCTACTGTTTGGAATGAGCAACTGGCGGCTTCTTTCTGACTGACTGACTCTGACAATTCGAAAGTGTAAATGGTTTATCTATATAATAAAAATATGAATCGTTGTTCATTAGTCTCGCTAAAACTCGAGAACGGCTGAGCCGATTTGGCTAATTTTGGTCTTGAAATATTTGTGAAAGTCCAGGGAAGGTGTATACGGTGAGAAAATTGGAGCAGGTAGGGTAGGGTAGGTAGGGTTGGTTAGGTAGCATTGGGTAGTATAGTATATGTGTTTACATATGCTATATTGACATCTTTTATGCATGAAATCATTTTTCTCAATTGCTGTTTCTATTTTGTAATACTTGTTTTCATAGATTCATGGAATCTTTTATTACTTTATTTATAATCTAAAGGTACTTACATTATTTTCCATCGAGCATAAAGACTGTGTCTGGTAATTAAATATATTATAGTTTCTTTTTATAAATCTGGAAAATAAATAATGTTTTGTTGTGACATGTTTGTCAATGACAGTTGTCAACCTTGACAATTGTCAGTAATTCTTTTAATTAGTTTTTGACATGGTAACTTAAAACCTTCAAACTGTTAAATTGATAGTCGAATATATGTGTGCATTGCTGTATTTTATACTAAACAGCTGGACACCTTAAAAATCCTTTACGCACTAATCGAATAAAAATAACGTGCAGACTACAATAATTGAGTCTGGCCGGTACTATAATACCCCGCTATATGACGATACGGGCGTTCCAGAAATAAAATTCATACTTGGAAAATAATATGAATTTCGGAAGAGCCGACAGGAAAGAAACCTGTCAAATGGGTCAGTCTATAGATCTCGCTGTCCATTAAGTAACACGCTGAATTACTTAAAAGTCTACCGGTCCACAACCAAAAGTCGGTAACAGTCCTGAGTCGTGCCATCGAGCTGTCGCGTGCCTGCTGCTCCCAGGGCGGGTCCTACTGTTAGGATTCCCCGGGGACTTCCGTCCCAAAGCTAGGAGCCGACCGCGGCAGTCTTATCTTCGGCCGATCCTGTTTCCCGGCCAGGCTGTGGAGCCTGGAAAGCTTTGCCACTACTTAGAGCGTCTAGGTTAGTGTTTTTTATATCTCTGTTTTTATACTCATCGCATTCTTGTGAGAGCTATTAAATTTTAACGTGCAAGTCTACTTAGCCTTTTATTTCATAAAAGCAGTAGAATTGTTACAGTAGGTAGCAGCTGAAATAAATGCTTAATAATAATAATAAATCTTTTTTCTTTAATCAAGTAACAAGAGAGACGGATAAGACGGGGTGAAGGAGATAGCGGGACGAACTGGGCGGATTTCGCTAAAACTGGTGGGATGGAGCCCAGGATCGAAGACGGAAGGCATGAAGGGGAGGCCTTTGCCTAGGAGGGGGACAGAAACAGCTAAAAATAACAGTAACAAGGACTCATCGTGTTAGTAAACTTCTTCTTCTTTTCGAATCGATGGTTTTCCTTTATGGTAGAGTACTAAAGTAGGTACTATGTTACTTTATTTTACCTAAATTACAATTTATTTCATCCCATGGGAGATAGCACTGCAGTGATTCATGTATATGCAATCGAGACTGCTCGCGATAATGCTTCAAACTTTCTGACTCTGTGTCTGTAGTAATTATTTTCGTTACGATGTCCTCCCCACCACCATATACTTTTCTATAGGTCTCAAAATTCTCATCTATAATATTTAATACTAGCTGATGCCCGCGGCTTCGCCCGCTTGACAAATTACATACTAAAACCTTCCTCTTGAATCACTCTATCTATTAAAACCCGCATCAAAATCCGTTGCGTAGTTTTAAAGATCTAAGCATACATAGGGACAGACAGACGCGGGGACTTTGTTTTATAATATGTAGTGATTATAATAAATATATAAAAGCGAAAGGTCACTCACTCACTCACTCATCACTAAATATCGAAAACCGCTTGACTTATAAAGATGAAATTTGGCAGAGAGGTAGTTTATAGTTAGTATACGTCCGCTAAGAAAGGATTTTACGACAGGGCCGGATTAAGGAGGTCTAATGGCTCTCGCAAGTAAACACCGGGAACGAAGTTGCGGGCAGTAGCTAGTTCTGTCTGTATGTTAGTTTACTGACAGTGGCACTAAATATCTAATTTTCTCTTTAATTGCAGTCCAAATAAGACACCGGCAACGAAAAAACGTAAAGAAAGGAAGAAGAAACAACGAACTAGTGACGTCAAATCTACACAGTAAGTACATTTTGTCAATTAAGAATATTATTGCCAAACTTTTCCGCTAGAGGCGCCACTGAACTATAACGTAAACAAAGTTACACTGACATGATGATACTTTTTGTCTGGGCATGAAAATTCATATTTTTTATATTGAGAAAATAGTATATGCATCAGTGTTGTCCATTTGGATGCAAAAATGTCGGGGTTAATTTTTTTCTTAAAGACCAGAAGCTTCGTAAGCATTGGGAAATAGCTGTACGTTGTAAAAACTTCAAGGCTACTAAGCACTCAAGACTGTGTTCAGATCATTTTAGAGCAGAAGATTATGTTATTGAAGAATTTGAGACAAGTGGGTGTAAAATTCAATGATATCTTGTTACTGATTAAAAAAAAACGTAAGGATATCGATTGACTGTTGACATGACTCTTGGAGTCATATTGCGATTGTTTAAATATTGTGTCTACTAATTGGACAGTTGAGCTCATAAGGATACGTATGTATGTTTATATTTTTTGTGCAGGCAACATTCTCAAAACGAATCCTCGAATATGAAAACCTGGTACAGCATTCCACTGAAGGAAGAATAAGATGGGTAAGTACATTACTAGGGCACAAGTTGTAATGTCTCACTTTTCTTGCTTTAACCTTTTCAAAAGAGTTCAAAAAAAGACGGCGACACGTATACAAGGTGTAACGTTAAACACGCAAAACCTCAGACACCCCAAATGATTTTTACTTCAATTAACCTAATTCTGAAAGACAAAAAATTATAAAAAAAAATTTAAAGGTTTTATGTGCTGTTTTAGTTTTACCAAGACTCGTATTTGCATTGAAATAAGAACTATTAATATCACGCGTATGAGAAAATTTAAATTGGACGACAACCATTTGTGTTTGTTTACCTATATTGGCAGGTTTGCGCACGTGATGGCTTGACTTATTAATAAATAGACAGGGCAATATGTATAATGAAGATTTTTTTGAAAAATGTGACCTGTATTATAAAGTGGTTCAATTGATTCTGCTCGTTATTCTAATCAAACTATTTTCAGGTTTTGCGTATTTGACGTTACACCTTGTATATATTTTTTTAATGTTTAAAGTCAAAGTCAAAGTCAAAGTCAAATCATTTATTTCAATTAGACCATTAAAAGGCACTTTTGAACGTCATATTGTAAAATTTGAATCTAGTTAGTACAGTAGAACCTCGATTATCCGAACGCTGACTTAGTTTATCTGAACGCTCAATTAGGACCGGCGCCCATTGTCGGCATCGGCATGCCAAAGCATTTTTAGGCGACGAATAAAAATATACCGCGATATGTTTAGGCATGCCGTGTATTGAAAATTCAACTTGTATCTTTGTACATTTAAGTTTTATTTTTGTTCGTTGCCTAAAATTACCATGCCGACAATGGGCGCCGCGCCTTATACGAACTTTGGCGCGAATTTGTTGCTCGCTACCGCTGCGCATAGGTAGGTAGCGAGCGTGCTATATTTCAATGTTAATATGTATGTAAAATATTAATAAACTGTACTGTATTTATTGTGGAAAAAGCTTTTTCAAAAAAAGAAAACCGCCTTCAAAAACTAAAAAGTGATAAATAACTTTAGCACAGAACACACATTACTTTAGTTTCGGAAGTCGGTGGCGGTGGCTTTGTGTTTATTGTTTTGTATTGCCACCGACTTCCGAAAGTAAAGTAATGTGTGTTCTGTGCTAAAGTTATTTATCACTTTTTAGTTTTTGAAGGCGGTTTTCTTTTTTTTCAAAAAGCTTTTTATTTTTCGCTTTTTAGTGTTGCCTTAACATCCAAATCCATTAAGAAACGGCGACACACTTAAAAGAGATTGTAAGTCCTCCAAAGATTGAAGAAACTAAAACGTCGTCTAAGTATTTTTTTTGGGAATTTGTTGATTTTCTCAAAAAGTGCCAAAATTTTACCAAAATTGATACCGCCCGGTATCAATTTTGGTAAAATTTATATGGGACCATTTCGGAATAAACCCCTTTCGAACAAAAAACAATTTTGCAAATCAGAAACGAATGACAGAGTTATGCCCGAACATACATAAAAAAAATATATAAACATTCGAATTGATAACCTCCTCCTTTTTGAAGTCGCTTAAAAAAGGTGTTGTTTTTGTTTGAGGTGTTGATATTGTCCCAAAAAACCCACATTTGATCGGAATAATGACGGAAAGCAATCCGATTAGTTCAGATAGTCAAGGTACTACTGTATATAGGTAGTAAGCTAGGAAGTAGGGTTAACAATGTCAATTCTCATTTGAATGAATTTGTTTGTTTCAGAAGCAGTGTTTTTGGGGAAACATAACTTAGAGAAATTAGAAGGTTTTAAAAATAGTTAATTTTAAGTTGGTGAAGTGTTTAGAGTATTGATGTGATTATGATTATTATAATGTGACTAATCAAAATGCTTCAATGTATTACAAGATTATTTGTAAAACATTAATAACCTCGCATAGCTGTGCCTGCGACTTCGCTCACGTCGACTTGTACAACTTAATGAAAGAAGTAATGGTACCGGATTTGGTTTCCGCCATTGTATGTTTAAGAAAAGAAATATTAATTACTATGTCATCACAATCCCTCAGATGATTTTAGTTGGTTTATGGTCGCAAGCGTGCCTGTTGAAGTGTGATAGTGGGGTCTTCTATGAGGAATTTGGATGTTAACCCGCAGTCTGGATTTGTGAGTGTCACCTGAGTCTTAAACATCTTATGAAAGGACTAGCAATGCCTTTAGAAAATTTGGTTTGTTTTCGTGAGAAAATTGTTTTTTTTTTTACTTTGCCAACAGCTTCTGTATACATTAGATCCTTTAGATGTGCCTACCTAGCCCCATGGGAAGTAAAATGCAGTGAATTCATAATATAGTTTAACAATATTCTGTAAATCTTAGGCATAGGTAATATATAGAAAACAAAAAGAAAAGGATGTACGGTCACCAAAGGAGATAAGTATCCATGTCGCCGGAAACAGTTGAAGTTTACTTAGAAACCGATAGGTTTTTATGAATAAAATAAAATACAATTTATAGAGAATAAACAGTTCAATGATTTGATAAAATTTCATTTGAAAGCCCCCATTGGTTTCTAAGAAATCTTCAACTATTCCCGACGACATGGATACTTATCTCTTTTGCGTACTGTACACTTATACTCGATTTATTATAAATAAGCATTAGAAATAAGTGGCTCGTAGAAGCAGGAATGCAAAACATTTTCTTTCAAAGATAAGTTAAAACAATTTTAATTATAATTGTTTTAACATAACTGATTTATAGATCTAAGATAGTACTAAAATATGGACGAATAATAACATAATAGAATAGAAGTGTTTTGAAGATTATGTAACATTTTCGATTTGGTCGAATTATAGTGAAACTAATAACGTACCCGTTGATATATATTTTCCCGTTTTTTTTTTAATTAATTTACTTTTAATGCGCCGCTAGGCCATACCAATCACGACTGACATCTGATTATTATAATTAAGTAATGAATAAGTTAGGTTTTAAGTTACCGCTGTAAAATAGATGGTACACTAGATCTGAGTTTCGTTTTCTATTATCTTAGTAAAAATTATGTATCCATGTCTATTGTGGCATAAGGGTAGATGACACCACCGATCAAATGCCAAACGTTTAACAGCTGTCAAAACGAGATTCCACCTCATAGCCCATTGGTTTTGTATGACAATTTGTACCTATGATGTCACTTAGTAATTTACCAACTCAATTGACTATTTATTGTTTTCAAAGCCACTAACAATCCAATGTTATAGTCAACTAGCGACCCGCCATAGCTTCGCACGCATGCAATGTAGGTAGCTTTTTTTATAGGTCAAAGTATACGTATAAACTTCAGATTATGAAACAAAAGGCAGTATTCGTTTTTTAATTTGTATTTGCTTTTGTGGCTTCACTCGCAGTGCTCCGCACGGTCTATCTGCATTTTGTTTGATAATCTGAGGTATAAACCTTCCTTTTAAAACGCTATCTACTGATAAGATCTAAGCTTACCTACAGACAGCGGGAACGACTTTGTTTTATTTATACTATGTAAAGAAAGATTGAAGATTAAATCGCTTGTTTCGCGCTCTCGCTTGCACGCTCAGGCTCAGGCTGAACGTGACACTTTTTCGAGCGTGCAGCCGACAGGTATCCAGACTTAAATCAAGTGTTTTTAATGAAGTTCTGTCTTGAATTTTAATTAATGGTGTCATTCACTCAATTTCAATTAGCACACAGGCTACATACAGATAGGTACTTGAGTTTGCATTTTAAAATAATGCCTATTTGTCAAGTTTTCATTCTACTTTTGAAAGTAGAACTTGATAATTGATTGATTGTTTAAATTTGATTTACTCAGTACATTATACTATTTATATCGAATACATTTTATTGTGTTTCTAACTTTCTAGTTTTATTATACCTGTGGTAATGATCATTCATAGGTTAACTGGTTTTCGAGATTTCGTATATATACCTAATGGATACCTATGCTTTGACCGGATTAAGTTCCTCCCGCCCGACGACGTGAGTATTTACAAAATCACTTCCTATAAATACTGCGAAAAGCGAAAATAATTTTAATTAAATGTTAGCACAATCTTTCAAAGTGGCTGTTTAATATATTTTTTTAATCATATCGGTCTGTTTTCTATCGCAAAACATGGAAGGCAAAGGAAGTCCTTTATCAAAAGTGGGACAGAAAAGGCTTACAAAAAAAATCTGTTTAAATACTAATGACTAAAAAGCCTCAACAGCTATGTCTTTAAAAATCGAATTACTAAAAAACCTCAGCAGTCTTTGAAGTCCCAAAACAATTGCATCATACACAGTATGCGACCACCAGTCAGAGGGGGGCTGGGGAGCAGTAACGGACAGGTATAGAAAGCCCACTCGCAGACTTTGTGTAGGTCGCAAATGTTTTATTGATCAGATAAATAACGCCATCCTCAAACTTACAATGTGTGTAGAAAAGCTGAGGAACTAAAAGCTCAACTCACACAATCATCATTTCAGCCGAAAGACGTCCACTGCTGGGCATAGGCCTCCCCCAAGGGGGGTTTTGCCAAAATCGCCACGCTTGGCTGGCGGGTTGGCGATCGCAGTATGGTTGTTACAAATGCACAGAGAACGCTGCTGCCCATTCTCTGGTACTGACTGGTACGTCCCTTAGTCGCCTCTTACGACACCCACGGGAAGATAGGATGGTGCTATTCTTTACGTCCGACACCATACGGACAATAACTTGAGGAAATTCTCACACTTCACCACGTCGAAAAGGACTCTACGCGGATAGGCGAATTCATTTCATGAAGAATATTATCACAAAAATGAAACGAAAACTACAGACATGTGCATAAAAGGAACATTTTGTCACGTACGACAAAATTGAATTAATGAGAATGATAATATATTATGACAAATCATAACTCGCTGTAGTTAATAAAATTGAAATAATTATAATATAGGTACGATTTTATTCTAACCTATACAAAAATTTTAAATTAATAAGAGGTACACATGCTATCATGTGTAAAATAAAATCTCTCTAATAACATAGGTATTTATATTTAAAATATCTTAGGGCGGGTTGCTTTAACTATTCATAAATGACTAGTAATAAATAACTAATAGTCAAAAATGGCGCTTACTATCGTCAATTCAAAAAAATGGGTTGTTTCCATAGACATAGAACACTAGACTACTGCTCAGCGCATAGACATAGTACACTAGACTACTGCTCAGCGTGTCGCTGAAAGGGACAGAAAGTCACAACTAAGAACACTACGGTGCAGTGTATTTTCACCATTTTGCAGGATTAGGTAGGTAACGACTTTGTTTAGGCACATGAGCCAAAAACGCGGCACGCGATGAGGGACAAAAAATATTAAGCTCTGTCTCTTTTATCTTTACAAGCATCTTGTATACACTCGGCGTCACAAAAATCGCACCTCTTTAAGAATTCCCTTCAAAGTCATTTTAACCCTATTAATCAATGGTATACATATGACTATATGGTATAATTGGAAAGGCAATTTATTTAAATTTCAGAATAAATCAATGGATTTGGTTTTTTGTTTACCAGGGAATAAAAAAAAGCAAGCTAATGCAAATGATTAAAAAGTTAAATTTTATTTTATCAGCAAAAATTACAACAAAGTCCTTAAAACTAACTTAAAACCTAGTGTTACCCCCCCTAGCCCTGATGACTGCTTCCATGCGTTCTCTCATGGACCTTATTAATGTGACAACAGTCTCTTGTGGAATGTTGTCCCATTCTGCAACGACGGCATCTTGAAGGTCTTGGAGAGTGGTAGGGGCAGGATTTCGTGCCCGTACTCGCCGTTTCAGTTCATCCCAAAGGTGCTCAATAGGGTTCAGGTCTGGACTTCGCGCCGGCCAGCGCATAACAGGGATGCCAACTTCTTGCAGGTAGTCTCTTACAATTAAAGCGGTGTGACAACGGGCGTTATCGTGCATTAACGTGAACCCACTGCCAACAAAACCCGCATAAGGGACAACCTGCTCCTCTAAGATCTCTGTTATGTACCGAGCAGCAGTCAGCGACCCTTGCCCGCGAGCACTTCCAATCCGAGAAACACACACAAGGTTCGTTTTACCGTCGATTGACATGCCGCCCCAGAACATGCACGAGCCACCCCCGTATTCCACTGTCTCTTGAATACAGGCTTGTGCGAATCGTTCCCCTTGCCTCCTATACACTCTTCGACGCCTGTCGTTGCAGAAAAGACACACCCTCGTCTCATCCGAGAAGAGCACAGCCCTCCATTGGTCTATTGTCCAATCCACATGGTCACGGGCAAATTGCAACCGGTCTCTCCTATGCTGTGCAGTCAATTTGGGCCCTGTAGCAGCCCTATGAGCTGCAATTTTCTTCTCCCGCATTCTTCTTCTAATCGTGGAGACGCTTACAGAAGTTCTGCGAGCTGATCGCAGTTGTTGTTGCAGCTCAACAGCATTGGAGAACCGATTACGTAAAGACGTCGAAACAATGAAGCGATCGTCTCTTTCGGATGTGCACCGTTGTCTTCCAGATCCACGTCTTCGGATAGAGCCACCAGTCTCTTGGAGACGTTGGAACACTCGTCGAACGGCAAAACGACTCAAGTTCAGTTGCCGAGCAACATCACATTGCCGCATCCCTGATTGCAGTAGTGCAATGACTTGAGCGGCTTCATCTGCAGTGGTATCCATCTTCTGGGGTATTTTTCTTGCTGTAGCTGTTCACGTGTGTTCACTTCAAAGGTTGAATAGCGAATGACCCACATTTATTTTTTTTTTTTTTTTTTTTTTTTTTTTTTTTTCGGATTGGCATCTCGCAGGTCAACCTAGGAGGTTGTCGGCTGCTTAACCGGACTTTCCTGTGGTGCCTTAAAAATTATTATTTTTAGGGCCTCCAGCCAGGGCATAAAAGCTTACAAACTAAGCGACTACACGCTAAGGGCACCCCCTGTGGGGTACGAGCCTCGGCTTAGGGCGTCGCTGGGAGAGGACAGCAAAGGGACAGGCTGGATCGGATTTCCATTATTTAGGGACGAATTTAAAACTACAGGCTCAGCGGCGCGGGCTGGCACGAGCAAGGGTCGGGGAGGGGACGTACGGGGTCGTCGCGGCGGGCCTCGGCGGCGAGGACGGAATGACGGCGGTCTGTGTCTGTGTTTCTTAACTGTACTGGTGGCCTTATTGCTCTCCTGGAGGAGAGTAATAGCATCGTCAGGGTCGGTCAGAGTATGTCTCGGTCGTCGAGTCTTACTAATACGGGAGGGAGTGTACCGGGCGGCCGATACGATTAACGGGTTAGAGTGCTTCTCAGCAGTGTCGAAGAAGCGCTTGGCGGAGCGTTTCATGAACTGCTGGATGGTAGGTATTTTTAGATCGAGATGGAGGTTCTCGTTGCGAAGGTAAAAAGGGGCTCCTGTGATTCTTCGCAAGAAACGGTTTTGGAGGGTCTGCATCCTATGGAGACGGTATGGTTTCGCGTGTGCGAATACAGCACAGGCGTACGTCATGATGGGACGAATGCACGCCGTGTAAATGCGCAATTTGCACTTGAGTGACAATTTGCTGCGTGCATTCAACATGAAGTAGAGCCTACCGAGAGCGAAAGCGGCGCGCGAACGCACCGTCTTTATGTGCTCTCCGAAAGTAAGATGGTGGTCCAGAATCACACCTAGGTATTTGGCTTGCTTCTCCCAAGGAATAGGCTTACCGAACATGGTTATCGGACTGGGCAGAGAGGGGGACGAACGCGGTTTGGAAAAGAGTACTGCCTGACTCTTGATGGGGTTTACCTCGATTCTCCATTTCCGGAAATAAGCGCCTAAGGCTTTTGCCGCGGATTGGAGGGTACGAGCTATGCAGTCTGGGTTACGACCCGAGTAATAGATGGCCGTGTCGTCAGCGAATAGAGCCAACTGAGCCTTTTTATCTTTGGGGATGTCGCTGGTGAACAGCGTGAAAATGAGGGGGGATACTACGGAGCCCTGAGGGACGCCAGCGCGTATCGGGTGGGGTGAAGAGAGCGCACCCTCGATGCGATAGCGAAAGGTGCGATTCGACAAAAAGTCACGCAAGATGAGCACGAGACGATCTGGCACTCCGAGTTGGTAAAGCTTGTATAGTAAGCCGTTGTGCCAGACTTTGTCGAATGCTTTCGCTATGTCAAAGAAGAGTGCACCCGTCATCAAGCCACGCTGAAAACCAGCGCTTATGTGCTCGACGATGCGGTGGACTTGTTGGACGCAGCTGTGTTCGGTTCGAAAGCCAAACTGCTCGTCGGGAATGAGACTCTTTGCTTCGGCAAAGTCTTTGAGTCGCTTATAAATAAGCCTCTCGTAGATTTTGCCTAGAACATTGAGTAGACTAATGGGACGGTAACTGGTGGGATCAGACTTGGGTTTGCCTGGTTTCGGAATGCCGATAACGGTGGCCTCTTTCCATGCCTGAGGAAAAATGTTGTTGCTTAGAGCGCCATTGAAGATGGCGGTCATTAGCATTATGAGATGGGCGGGGAGGAGTTTGAACACCTTATTGGTGATACCGTCAGAGCCGGGGGCTTTCCGGGGTTTGAGCCTCTTGATAATATCGTGCACTTCGTCGGGAGTGACAGGAGGCAGAGGATAATCAGGGTCTTCAACGGGTGGGAGAGAGGCTCTACGTTCGACTTCGGCGTCGACCTCAGAAAGGTGAGCTTCGTCTACTGGTTGAGAGCTGGGGGTGCATTGAGACTCTAGGCTGTCGGCTAGACATTCAGCCTTTTCATCGTTGTCGAAGGCGACGCTACTGTCGGAACGAATGAGAGGGGGCATGGAGGCCTCGTTAGAAGAACGGAGCTTCCTCTGGAGTTCCCAGAAGGCTAGGTGGGTGGGCTCGAGTTCGCTAAGTGTCTTGTCCCAGCGGCTGGAGCGCAGCTCCTCGATGCGTTTCTTTACAGCACGCTGTAAAGAGCGCATGTGAGCCTTGTTCGCATCGCAGGGGAAGGCACTGTACGCACGGACGGCCGCGTTCTTCTCGGTCAACAGATCACGCACATCGTCAGGCAGTTTCCAGCGATGATCGCTCATCGCCGGAACCTCCCTTGAACAATCGTTCAAGACGGATTGTACATGATTTGTGAACGAGTCGATCGCGCCCGTCGTGTCCGCGACTGTCACCAAGTGGTCGGGGATAGCGTCCAAGTGAGGCGACGTGGTGGATTGTAGGCTTTCGCTTACTTTCCTCCAGTCGGTAATAATTTGGGTCGGAGGGGACCCACATTTAACCCGGGTCGCCCGTTTTATACCCTTATAAGGAGGTGCAATTAGTGGCCGTTGTAATGCGTATTTTGACAACATTTTTTTTAACGTTACGTGCTAATGAGATCTGTTGTGTTTAGGAATTCTAACTGTTGTTAATTTAAAGGTCGTTAAACATACTTTTAATTGATACCAATATTAATTGGGTTTAATGTATTCGTTACTGGCGGGACATGTTTTAAACTTATTTTCGAAAAGGTGCGATTTTTGTGACGCCGAGTGTATATTCTTTTTCTTGTGTAAGCGAGATAGAAGATGATCAGCAGTCTATAGTGCCTTCTCTGGCTACGGCTCAGCGTGTCGCTGAAAGGGACAGAAAAGCACAACTAAGCACACTACGGTGCAGTGTATTTTCACCATTTTGCAGGATTAGGTAACGACTTTGTTTAGGCACATGAGCCAAAAACGCGGCACGCGATGAGAGACAAAAATATTAAGCTCTGTCTCTTTTCTTTACAAGCATCTTGTATATATTTTTCTTTTTCTTGTGTAAGCGAGATAGAAGATGATCAGCAGAATCACGGGAATTATGGATAAAAATAACTAAAAGAAATAACTGGGTACCAAACACAAGCTCTAGAATATGCAGCCAACACTTTCATCAAACTTCTCTTTGGAAAGTAGGAAATAAAACATATTTACAACCTGGAGCTATTCCTGTTGAGGTAAGGAAGAAGTGTGATTATTTATATAGGTACATATTATTATCTGCTCATCAAAATCATCCATTGTTAATATTTTTATTTTAAGGCCTTAGAATCAGCAAGCACTGTTGCGTCTACGTCCACGGTACTAATGGAGACTGAAGAAAATCTTCCTGCGACTGTTCAACATGCTATCGATCAAAGAGTATAATAAACTATCTATCGATGCAGATGAACTACTGACCGTAAGTACATAAAGTCGATTTAAGTAAAAAAAAAAACCGGCCAAGTGCGAGTTGAACTCGCGTGGAGAAGGTTCCGTACAATGCCAAAGTTTCAATTGATAGAATTCTTATAGATTTTCCTGTACTCACAAGCAATGAACTATACTACGTTTGGTCAATGTTCGTCTTCTTTCATGAATAATATCAAAACTCTTTGTTTATATTATTGACATTCTATTTGATATTTTGAATAGCCGCAACTTTTAACACATTCACTTATAAAAAACCAGTAAATGTAAATATTATCGAATAAAATAAAATCCGTTCTAAATAAAATACAAAATTACTTGATTGGAATCAAATTACAAGGGCAATCAGTCATTATGGCAAACAGAAAAGTTGGGTTTTTGGGGTTCCTAATTTGCATTAAAAGCTTAAAAACTTTTACCAAAATAATATTAGGTAATCATAGAAGCCTTTTAATTAAAGCAATTGCAATGTATTACTTTGAAACACGCATTCACTACGCAACCAAACAACATTTTGCACCACAGCAAAGAATAAGAAATGTGCATACAAAATTAGTGCTGTTTCAAGGGCAATTAAACCAATAGCCTATGGAGTAACTTGTTTGTCCCCGCCTGCAATACCAATATTCTACAGATTTTAATGCTTGTTTTGTCTTTTCAGTTGTGTTTCTGCAGTCGGAATTTTTGTTTTTAAATAATTTATTTTATTAAAATGTTTTTAATTTTCGTAATGTTTTTTTTGCATTTCTCATTAACAATTTTATTATAAAAAAATTGAAGACATATGTATGGCGCCAATAATCCACCATTTCAATTTTTCAAAACCTTTGTGTATCCAGTGAAACGCGCGCCAGTGAGACAGTTCAAAAACATGACACAAAAGCAGTCGGGTAAAAAATATGTTTCACTTAGCAATGTAGTTCTTTATTGAAACGGTGATAAGAATATATTTTTCACTTCTGTTGCTCAAAAAGTCCGTCATTATAGCGTACCAGAGCCAGGATTAAATAGGATAAAAGGTAATGGCGCGAAATCATTAGAAATCTTTTTCAAAATTTGAATTGGCGAACGTAATTTATTTTATTTTCTCGCAATCGTAGTGAACATTCGGGGTAAAATCACCTTGAAGCGGGTAACCCTAAAGATTTAGGTACCTTGATTTTTTGTACCTTACAGCGACATGACAGCGACACGTTGCGCGTTGGTCTAGTGCGTAGACAGAGTAAGCACTATAGACGGCTGGTTATCTTCTATCTCGCTTACACAAGAAGAAGATAAATATATACGAGATGCTTGTAAAGAAAAGAGACAGAGCCTAATATTTTTTGTCCCTCATCGCGTGTCGTGTTTTTGGCTCATGTGCCCAACAAAGTTTGACACTTTTGTGCCTTCTTCGAAAGACGTTGCGACGAAATATTAAATTATTTAGAAAAATAATAACTGTTTTGTGATTTATTGTTGAGGACACTTGAGAATTGACGTTACATATTCCTGAAAAATGGTACGGTGCAGTGTTCTTGGCTGCAAAAGCAATAGTGAGAGGAAAATTGCCGGATTGTCTTTTCATTCGTAAGTAGCTAAATATTTTAATTTATTTGATGGAACACAATGGACATTTTCAAATAATAATTATGGTTTATAAACTGTTAAAAATACATTTGTATCTGTTTCAAGATGAAATAAGTGTTGAATTATGTTTTTATTACTTATTGTTTTTTACTTAACCTCCAAGCTCAGTGTTGCCAACTTTTTACTCGGATACTATCCCATTTTAGAGGGTAATATCCCCTAAAATGGGTACGCCATAAAAATATATTGCAATAAATTACGTTCATTAAACATTCCAGGTGAATGATTTAATAGAGTTAAGTAGAGTGTATAGCGCTGGCAGTAAAAGCAAAGACACAAGAATTATGAAACATACCATTCAAATCACAAATAATCACAGTTATTTACATGATTATTTCTGTGTGTTCCAATTTTCGCCATGAGTTACCACACCATCTTTACCTTTTTATATCTGTATATTATAGTATAAAATATTATATTTATAGTAGGTATTAAAATGTTGCAAAACTTTCAGATTTCCCGTCATTCAAGAATCACGAGAATTATGGATAAAAATAACTAAAAGAAATAATTGGGTACCAAGCAAAAGCTCTAGAATATGCAGCCAACACTTTCATCAAACTTCTCTTAAGAAAGTAGGAAATAAAACATATTTACTACCTGAAGCTATTCCTGTTGAGGTAAGGAAGAAGTGTGATTATTTATATACATACTACACTACTATACATACTAATATCTGCTCATCAAAATCATAATCCATTGTTAATATTTTGGTATTATTTTATTTTAAGGCCTTAGATTCAGCAAGCACTGTTGCGTCTCCGTCCACTGCACTAATGGAGACTGAAGAAAATGTTCCTGCGACCGTTCAACATGCTATCGATGCAGATCAACTACTGACCGTAAGTAAATAAAGTCGATTCAAGTGTAAAGAAACTGATAAAGATGTCTTATAATAAATTATTTTCATGTTTCATAAATTATCTACCGCTTGCCTTGTATTCATAAATAATATAAGGAAGAGTAGTAGAGAGTATACGAGCCTTATACGGGATTCCGTCCGATGAAACATGTAAACCAATATTTAAAAAGCTTGGTTTGCTACCGTTACTATCGTTATATATATATGAGGTATGTATGTTTGTAAAGAAACACAAAGAATTGTTTAAAACAGCAGTAGAGGTATGTTCACGAAGTCAGCGTGGTGAAAAATAATTGAAGACAGTATGGCGCCAATAATCCGGCATTTCGATTTTTCAAGAGTTTTGTGGATCCAGTGACACTCGCACCATCAAGACAGGTCAAAAACATGACCCTCAAAAATATGTTTTACTTAGCAATGTAGTTCTTTATTGAAATCGGGTGATAATTTTTTTTTCACTTCTCTTGTTCAAAAAGTCCGTCATTCTAGCGTACCAGAGCGGGGATAAAAGGTAATGGCGCGAAGTCTTTAGATTTTTTTCAAAAATTGTATTGGTGAACGTAATTTTTTTTCTTGCAATCGTAGTGAACATTCGGGGTAAAATCACCTTGAAGCGGGTAACCCTAAAGATTTAGGTACCTTGATTTTCTGTCCCTTACAGCGACACGCTGAGCGCTGGTCTAGTGTTCTATTCTATGTCTATGGTCTAGTGATTCTATGTCTATGCTATTACCATAACCGACCAGTCAACGTAATTTTGTGTTGTCAAACAGCTACTTCAAACATCAAAATATAGGTAACTTTAACCACAAAGTACCTAATGTTGCGGCGCGCCCATTTAACTGACAGATTTTGATGTCATGAAACAACCCGTAACATCTCACGTCATAGTAACTTTTTAACCGTCCGTATGTAACGTTAACCGACTATTTGAAACAACCCGCCCTTAGAATTCAACGACAGCTTCGCCATCTATGATGATATAAGGTAACTAATTGGTTTTCGAATAGCCATAACAGATGTCGCATTTTGAGAAAAGGTCCTTAAATCTGTCACAGTCACTACGGGACACGGTATCGAACCAAGAAGCTTATAGATAAAAGTGGAGGCAACACTCTAAATAACTAAGTGAAGCCAACTGTGGGCAGACGCTCTCTTTCTGAATGCATACATAAGATAAAGAAAACACCTATCACTGTCTCGTTCTTATGTATGCATTCAGAAAGAGAGCATCAGCCCACAGTTAGTTTCAAATTTTTGTTCTAAGTGTTCGCTCCATTTATACCTATATCTTCATGTATCGAACAGAAAGTATCGATACTGTACTCATGAGTAGTATTGAAAAAAAGTATCGTACTCGTAAAAGTATCGAAACAAAAGTATCGATACTTCAAAGTATCAATACTTTTTTAGAGCCTAAACTACTTTTCCGTGCAAAACTACACGTCAGTTTAGTTTCAATAGAACCAATACATGAGAAAATGGTATAAACATTCCGATATCATATTATTATTTTTTTTTTATTACAGGATGAGTTTTGCGATAGCTGTCATCCGAATCACGCCACATTTATATCCATCAATCATAAATCTAGCTTAAAAAACGTGGCGTAAAAAATCATTTACTCATAACTTTTAATAATAATCAAATAAAGGTATCAAGATCGATTACACTAATTTGAGCAATAGATTATTTAACATCAAATTAAATGACCACCACAAAATTATCACTCAGTCCTAGTTAGGTACAGTTTGACATTCTATCTATCGCAGCAGAACTTATCCATCCTACCCTCTAATAAAGTTAAGACTATAGTAATATTTAAGTACCTAATTTAGGTTAGATTTACGTATTCGGTATTCCCTGAGGTTTTTATGATTTTAAAACAAATCTTTCATTTAACTTCCTTGGGAGTGCCAAGGAAGTCTTGATAAAATACTGCCAAAGTTCACTTTTACTTGGCGGCATTTTAGATTTCTCTTGAATAACAATTATAGTCAAGTACAATATTAACAATAAACCCCACGCAATATTACAGTGGAAAACATCACATGGCGTGGTTGTGCAAATGTTCGCCTTATTTGGATAATACAAAGTCGACTTAATTGCGATAACAATAGAGTATATTTTGTATTATTCAAATAAGGCGAATATTTGCACAAAACACGCCATGTGAAGGGCGAATAATATGAGCATGAGCCGTAAAGTCAAGTTTTAAGTGTATCAAGTGTATGTAGGTAATTGTCTATTGGCCGCAATGGGCAATGCTGGCTGGCAATGGCCTGCTTTACAGGTATCGTATCGAAACAGTTTAAGGAAATGTCCTAAAACTGTTTCGATACGATACCTGTAAAAAAGTACTCGAATGAGTAAAAGTATCGAATGTAAAGTATCGAGTACAAAAATATCGGTATCGAAAGGTGATGTACTCGATACTACAAAGTATCGATACTTTTTTCGTCACTCACAGTCTGTGAGTAGTGCCACTACTCACTTCGTTGAATTGCTGCCCCTGGCTCGCGCTTAGCTCTCGGTAGCATAGACTAATATATATACTCGGTAGCCGCAAATTGAGATTTGAGATTTCGACCAACAGACGAGTCACATAAAAGTAATTCGGCTGCAAGAATAGTGGGTGATATTTAGAGCGTATGTCGGACATTTTCTGTTGCTGGAATATTACGTGTCTGTGCCAATCAAAAAGGTAAATAAACAATGAAACCGATAACAACAAAACAACTCTTTATATGTCGAAAACTGAAATTTATCAAATATTATTATTATAGTATCTGTTAAAAAATTGTTGATAATGTATACTTTTGTATCAAACGTAACTAAACAATAAATATTATAAACGGCGCTTCGGAATATTTTAGGTTAAGGTGAAAGCGCCAGGGTAGCCCGCAAACTTTAAATATTCTTACGTTTTTTTACGTACGAATATTTAAATATTTAAACGTTAGGTTGCATTTGAATAAAAATATGCAATAACAAAAAATGCAATATGTATTAACAGAATTATAATAATTAAAATCATCAACATAACTCTCTAAGTTATTAAACCTCGTAAATGTGTTTATTTAATGAAAATATGACGTTTACGGACTTTTCTAACTTGAAGAAAATTGTGTCGATGCTTAAAATTATTATTGATAGGTCTATCAATATTATCTAAGTTGTGTCTATTATTTTAATTATTATAATTTGTTACCGCGATTTTTTATTATAACACCCCGATAATGAGCCGCAAATTACAATAAATGTAATATTTGAATTTTGCGGGCTGCCCTGGGGTATCCCCCTTAACATGGTTCGGTCGTTAATTCGTTTTAAATAGAAATCATAGAACTGATAGAAGTGAAACGTTTTTGGCGCGTAACTTTATCTTATGTCATCGCTTTGAGCCGTCACTCTTGCTCTCTCTCTCTCTTTCTCTGTTCTCGTCCAAATCGCTGCGTCTGCCCTTACACATATATGCAGAATATTAATGTGTATTAATTAGTCCCACCGCGAAGGGAATCGGAAAACTGAGAACCGCACAAAGCGGAGACGCTAAGGAACGCTATGCGTAAGGTTGATAAGGGTATGCTTATTTCCGTCACGGAACCTTGCAAAGCGCCAAAGAAGTTTTAGTTCAAACATATGTAAATAAACTTAAAAAAATTAAAACATTAGTCTAAAAAAGTACAGTACATTGTCACGACAAATAATATAATATTTCACCATTTTCAGGAGATTTAGTATCTTCATTTGAACTTCAATTGCTCTGGGATTCAGGACTACTTTGGAAAAATGACTTCTCAGCAAACAGGTCATGATGCATGTCAAGAGTCTTATTCACGAGAGAATACTGAATTGATACATACGTCACCTCCGTTGGTGCCTGGGACTTCTGTTCCATCACAATATAGAAAACAGCTACATCCTATTCAAGCTGAGAAGTATAATGAGAAGCGAGCTGCTGCAGCAAGATACATGCGAGAATATCGTGCTCGCCAAAAAAAACGCGAACACGACGAAAGCGAAAGACAACTTGCAAAGACAGGCGACATTAAACAACGTTCGGATACAGCTGCTGTTAAAGAAGTTAGAACGATGACAACTATTGAGGTTCTTGAATCAATACGACATCGAAGAGCCATTGCAGCCAAAAATTCGAGAGATTATCGAGCTCGAAAAAGGGCTGCGATAAATACAACAACAACAGACAGCAACAGCAGTACAACAACGACAACAGTTCCAGTGGTACCAAGGGAGACAGATCAACATATGGATATAATTGCTAATAATTATCCACCAGGGAATGCAGAACTGACACATACAACAGCTCCGTTGGTGAGTGCGACTTCTGTTACCATACAAAACAGAACTGCTGGAAGTTAGGAGAGAGGGATGATCAGAAGTGAGCTGCTACAGATCGACAATGAGCTGCGATCGATACACCAATAACAGTTCAATTAGCTCCAAATGAGACTGCAACTGTTTTAGCGGAACCAAATGAGGAAAAACAAGAAAAAAATACGCAATGGCCTCCAATTCATATAGTCACTTACGAAGCTTTTTCTACACACGCTGCAGCTAATGCAGCAAAAGAGTTTGAATAAAAAAACAATTTAGAGCTGTATGCAATACATTTGCGATAGGTTGGTTTATGTTATGAGAACGATCTAAAACGTGTTCCTCCCAACTCTATGACTATTGTAGTCCACACAATCATGGATTTCGAAATAGTACAAGTTAAGCACTTTAAATGTTTTGTTGGGAAAGGAAAAATGCCACATTTTCCACGTTAAACGGTTTCAAGCATCCCTTAAGGCGCGATAATTTATTGGAGCTTGTTCTAGTAGTGACTAGAACAAGCGTTCAGTGGGACGCTTGATATCACCTCGTTTGCCATTTCTGCAATTATCCTTTCGCCCGCCACGTCAAAAAGGCAAAACCGTGCCCTCGGCGCCAAATTACGAATTAGATATAACAAGCTTTTATTCAAATGATCACCATTATTTCTAAAAATTACAGGCAATCTTTATAGGAACTAAGAACTTGGCTTGGCAATTTGAGTTTTTGGCGTGAATCGATAAAGTGACAATCGATTCGACTCTGTTCACTCAAAACTTTATTTGAAATCAAGTAAAAAAAATAGCTGAAAGCTTTGGAAGGTGCTTCTTCGTTTAAATGTTTAATCGTACCTACTACTAACTTGGTGCCGAAAAACTGAATAATGGTTGACAAAAACAACTTTTTTCTTTCAACTCTTTCGATAATTTTATCGAATCACAATCATCAGTAATTAGTTACAGACATACAGATCAGCAGGTCTTATATTATAATGTACTCTGTGAGCAGGTCGTTTGAACTTTTTGCTGCGTTTACTTGTTTGTTGTGTTTTTATTTTGGATTTTCATTAACCCTCGCTTGTTTATTGGACTTATTGTGTGTGCTCGCCTACCTACTGACCTCTCGCTACTCGACTTGCAAGCAATTCATCATGCGATGCATAAACTGTGGTGTAGCCACGCAAAGACTGCGGCGGCATATCACCTCTTCATTGCCGGCTCTTCCACTCACTATTTTAGCACGATGGATAACAACTGAGGTAAGTCATCTACAGCTAGAAACATTCTAGAATAGAGGAAACAACGAACACATGTGATTTGCATGTTGTCTTCCCGTGGTTCTCAAAATACTAACATAATGAACTCAGTGGCAATGGATCAGAAAGACTTTTCCCATGTTCTAATTGTCAGGACTACAACAGACTGGTTGCCTTAGATGTCGTAATATTTAAATGTAATAGTTAATTCAAATAATGGGTAACCTACCAAGTTTGTTCTAGATTCTAAGGGATGCGAACATTTGTCATCCTTGTTCTGAACTGCTGAATTCAGAATCAACAAGTAGTGACATTCGTTTATTTGGCCATACAATGTTGTGCATGATTTGTGGCTGTTCTGTGAGAAGTACACAACACCATCCAGTCGAAAGAAACAATGCCATGTTGCAGCATTTACCTAAAAACACATCCAGCTTTCTATCACTTGTATGTAAAATGATGTTTAGACACAGTGTGTTCTTTTATATTAACATGCCCATCTGGTAGCTTGGATCATCTTCCTCTTCACATATTCAGTTTCTCGGCCTGCAAATAGTCAGGGCTGTCTCTGATCTCTCTCTCTCTCTGGCTTTGTTATTGGGCTAACATCTCAATCAATCTGAATATTTTGAGAGTGAAGGAAGTGAGAGTACAATATTGTGTAGGGTTTGCGCAAACACAATAACAACAAGTTGTAAACACTTATCGGCTGATTTCTATCAGATTGACTGCCATGGCCATTTGAGTCAAAGAACAGGAACAATATGTCCTCTTATATTGTTTTAATGCATTCTTTATTTTTGTTTGTTCATTTAATCTCTTCGCTTGCTTCTAAATGTAGTTAGATACTCAGCTCTCCTTAGATATTTAGTATAATGGTGACACCATAAATAACCTTAATTAACTTTTTTTTAGGCTATGAACTATTTATGTCATTCCTGTTGGATGAGACATCGAAGGCACTTGAATGAAGATCAAAATCAGGTAAATCTGCCTGGACCTGGACATGAAATTGTGATATTGTCGGAATCCTACTAGGTACTATTATAAATGTAAATGTTTGTGAAGATGAATGGATGGATGTTAGTTTTTCTTTAATGCTTAAATGTAGATATTAATCTAGCAAGATCTGCGCAGATGAAGTCTAAGTCAGATGCTAGTTTTGTATAAATTTATGCTAAGCACAAATTTTTATTATTTATTTAAGAAATTCTCTTAGAATGTTATTTTTTACTGAATAAAAAGAAATAAAGTCAATGACCTCTCCAACTGTGTTTTAGCTTTACTCCTTGTCTTGAAAGCAAAAATTTTAATTAAATATTTAAAAAACCCCCAACGCAAAACATAAAAGCGATTGTTTAAAAAGTAAAAAATAATATCTTTTGTTGAGCTATCAAATGTTTGTTCGTTGAAATGGCGCTATAATGTCGCGGCGGGGTACCGCTAAGTTAAAATAGCAAACTCATGGTAACTAGATTGACAACGAGATTTGCAACAAATTTTTTATCGTATCGAAGCAAGTTGGTCGGAAATGCTGGTAAATTAAGAGATAGTCAATGAAATGAAGGGTCTGCCTTACGCGGTACCCCGCCGCGACATTATAGCGCCATTTCAACGAACAAACATTTGATGGCTCAACAAAAGATATTATTTTTTACTTTTTAAACAATCGCTTTTATGTTTTGCGTTGGGGGTTTTTTTAATTTTTAATCAAATTTTTATTTTAAATTTTTTAAACGTAATTTAGTTTGGTTTTGTGTAAGGGCCTTAGAAGGCGAGCTACTTTTAGCATCGGCGATCGACGATTATGCGACTGTATCGAAGTAATAATTAGGTCTTAAAATTGTATGCAAATGGATAGGGAACCGCTTTTTGGCCCTTCATCATCATCATGCCAACCTTTAGAAGCCACCTGCTGGGCATAGGTCTCCCCCAGGGGGGTACAGCCGTAATCGCCATGCTTGGCCGATGCATGTTCGCGACGGCAGGTCTTTGGCCCTTAGAGTTTATAAAAATAATTTTCAAGTGTTTAGTTTTCATTTCGTTAGTTAATTAATATTCCTCATTCCCTTTCAATACATATAGTAAACATTATTCTACTAGTCAAGCCCTTTTATTTGATACCCATAATGAAGGAGTTGTGTAAAAATATGTGATTAGCCATTTTGTAGCGGCGGCCATCTTGAACCGATTTACATCAAACATAGCAAAGAACACTCCCGACTAATTCACCGTTCAAACAAAAAAAAACAAAATCAAAATCGGTTCATCCGTTCGGGAGCTACGATGCCACAGACAGACACACACACACACACAGACACGTCAAACTTATAACACCCCGTCGTTTTTACGTCGGGGGTTAATAAAAACAGTTTTATAATAACGATTTACATTTTCTTTTTAACAGAGTGGTGACTTGTCCCCAAATGAGAATGAAATTAGAGTATTTTGTCCGAAATGCAACACGGAAGTATCGCACACTGCAGAAGGAATACAAAAGGTATGCAAAATTATTTTCAACTAATTGTGAATTATAGTTATTTATGTAACAACAAGAGATATACCAAAAATAATTTTCAAATACCAGCCTATACTGAGTATTATACCTATTTTTGAAAAGTGTCTCAATGAAATTCTGTATTGCTAATTTACCACTAAAACAAACAAATGGATTTTTACTAAAACCATAAATAAAAATGGCAGGATTTTTACAAAACAATAAAGATTTTAGAGAAGTTGAAATTCGAATTCTTATACTCTTGGGTACCTAAAGTGTACCTTCAGGCATTTACAATATTTTTATAGCCCCGCAATAAAAATAAACGTTAAAAGGGAATAGTTTAACGTAAAGCTCCTTATTTCAGAACGAAACGGCGACTGTCAGTAACAATGACACTGACAGCCGTGGTTTCGCAGGTCTTTGCAGTATGCTGGCACTTCACATGGCGTGCTTGTGCAAATATATCGGCCTTTTTTTTTGGATAATACAAAATATACCCTAACTCAATTGAAATACAGTTCATTTTGTATTGTTCAAATAAGGCGAATACTTGCATAAATACGTCATGTGAAGTGCCAGCATTACAATGACATTCCGTCATTTTCTGGGACATAATGTCATAACATAACACAAATAATGATTAATCAATGTACTTTTTAGGGTTCCGTACCCAAAGGGAAAAAAGGGGACCCTAAGACTCACTGTCTATCTGGCTGTCTGTCTGTCACCAGGCTGTACCTCATAAACTGTAATAGCTAGATAGTTGAAATTTTCACAGATGATGTATTTCTGTTGCCACTATAACAACAAATACTAATAACATAATAAAATAGATATTTAAGGGGGCTCCCATACATCAAACGTGATTTTATGCAGTTTTATAGCTCCATGTCTAATGTTGTATAGATAATGGTACGGAACCCTTCGTGCGCGAGTCCGACTCTCGCTGGGTCAGTTTTTTCAACTGCGCAAACAAACAACGATTCACCGAATTACATCATTGTCTGTCAGTTTGATAGATCCGTTATGTCACTTTATTGTTTTACTTTTTAAAATCCAAAATGGGCAATGAGAATAGATGAAACGGAAAACTGTAATATTTTAATGTTTCGAAATATTGTGTGCGTTACGATTGATCCGCCAGGTTATCCAAACAGAAAAAAAAATTGTCGGAATTTGTTTTAAAAATATAGAAAATATTTGAAACCCTCTAAATGACTCTTTTTTTTTTCGTACAAATGAATGTATTATAAATATAAATCGTACCTACCATTATTCTTTACATTTTCAAATTTCGCGCGTCGCTAGGCGGCATGCATGACTGGACGAGTGGACGCCATATATTAAATTCTCTGTGGTCATACATTCAAGATGTCTGTTGATGTCAGTTGGCTGTGTAAACAAATGCGCTTTTGTATGTTAATTGAATTGTCTAAAATATAAAATGAGTTATTATTCTACGTATCGTTGGTGTGGTGTTCCTTTATGCAAGAATACTAGTGTAAAAACACCGAACAAATTGTGGCTTCAGGTGCCAAATAATAAAAATATGAGAAAAGCTTGGTTCAAAGTTGCGAAAAGGGATCCCGAACTATTATCTGCAAAAACTCGTTTGTACTTTTGTGAAGATCACTTTGATGTAAGTACCTATATGCATTACTTATCTAAAATATATTTCACATCACAATAGGTTGCATGATAAAGTACAGACTCATGAAATAAAGTTCATGTTATTTGGAGGTTAAAGAAGTTAGTACAATAAATTGCAAATTGATATCTTACATTTCAGTTGGAACGCGACATGGAAAACTATGTACAGTATAAAATAATGGGTTCTGTAAAAAGAATTCGATTGAAACCGCATTGCATACCCTCCAGATTCGATTTTGATAGAAAACATAAGTCTGCTTTAAATGAATCTCATCTTGCTGATGCTAAAAGATGTAAAGATTCTGTCCAAGATCATATAGAAATGGATAATGTCAAAGCATCATCATATTGCATTGAAGGTAATTTTACATCTATAGGTATCATGTAAACATTAAGTCTAGGTAGCTTAATAAAGTTAGAAGTAAATTAAATTTATAACAACAGCTTTGTACAAAATCAATTATATTTATGGGTAGTCGGAAGCCAGAAAGTCTGCCAACCAGTCTTACCAAGGGGTATTGTGTTA
This sequence comes from Charanyca ferruginea, assembly GCA_947361185.1. Lineage (NCBI taxonomy): Eukaryota > Metazoa > Arthropoda > Insecta > Lepidoptera > Noctuidae > Charanyca > Charanyca ferruginea. The sequence goes on along the minus strand of OX376080.1, from coordinate 8,877,024 downwards.
CTCAGTAACTGGAGGTCTGATAGGCAGTCGCTCCATGTAAAACACTGGTATTCAGCTGCATCCGGTTAGACTGGAAGCCGACCCCAATATAGCTGGGAAAAGGACAAGCAGATAATGAGCCTTGTACCAAATCACCAAGGCCTAATGTTTGTTACCTTCGTTTAATACTTCTCGCTTATGTAAATTTAATATTTTTAATATTATTCACTTAGATTATTGATAAGTCTCTGCTCGCTCCAACTAGATACCATATTACTTAAAAACAACATCTCTGTGAATGGGACAACTCAATATTGTGGTGTGTATAAAACAAATTGATAAAATACTCTGTATGTCCACCTGACACGTTGGGTGCAACGAGGTAGGCTCGTGTAAAATACTAAGCCACACACACACAAACACACACATTGCATTTTGGCTTAGCATTTGTAGTCCCATTTGACAAGTATGTCGGCGGTATCTAGTCGGAGCGCGCGGAGACACATCAATAATCGAAGATTATTCACTTACAGATTCACAGACAGTACTGAATGCTCCTTCTATGGAAAATAAATGTGAAACACCTGTTCAAATCATCCAACCACAAGTAGTTCCGAGCCAGAAAAAAAAAGCAATTCAGGCTTGTCAAAAGGTACAATACAAAGGGGAACAGGTACAAACTGGTGTCAAAATTAAAGATGTTATATCTTCACCAATAACGTTAATTGTATCTACTGCTACATCACTCTTAAAATCAACTTTCGAAAATGCCACCAAACCAACTACTTCTCAATCAACTGCATCTCGAAAATTATGTTTCATTGAAGAAAACTGTGATTGTGATACATCATGTGCGCCATCTTTAGTAGGGTCAACAGTTGATCAAGATTATTCTCCATTTAAGGCAAGTGTTTCTAAGGGTACTTTCAAATTAGTCGCGCGACAGCAGCGTTCATTTAATGGATTTACAATGCAGCGCTGCTGTCGCGCGACTAATTTGAAGGCGTCCTAAGACAACTTCAGACACTAGCTTACAAGCTGAAAATAAAAAGTTTGAAAATATAAATCTGCAAAGTACTACCAAAATAAACAATAAGCCAAAACTATTTTTTGGTGTTTCTAACAGTCTATATTTTCTCATTGATTTAATAAAAAAAGCAGACAAATTTCTCTGAGCTGAATATTTTATTATGTTTAATGAAAATCAAATTAAACAGAAAATTTACTCAATTAGCTGATTTTGACTTGTCACAGTGACTCAAGCCAGCAATATATTTTTCAATAACACCCAATCGGTTTTGAAATTGGATTATTAAATTTCCTGATTTAGAGAAGGCCTGCTCGCTTGGAACACTAGCCGCAGGAATATTTAATATATCTAAAGCCATTTTGGATAATTGAGGACAATCGTCTTCCCGGCCTAGCGATCGAAAGGTTGTGGGTTTGATTCAAGTAAACAAGTATTTTTCTGAATTAAAGAAAAGAAAAAAGTTTGTTTCTGAGTAAAGAAAGGGTATTATAAATCGATGGTATGTGTTTGTTATTTTATTTAAAGTGTTTAATTCGCATTTTCATTCAGTAAATCGTCAGTTTCGAAAATAAAACGAAAGAAACCCCTAAAGAGATGGTTACTTTCAAACGGGTTGTGTTTAATGGATTAAAATGGACACGAATTATATTTCGATCTACTTTCTATTAGAGAAATAAATATGGATGACGATATAAAGTCAATCCTGTTTATCTGTGGCCTGAATAATACTCGACCAACTCATGTTCATGACTCAGTCCAGCTCAGAGAACTTAAATGGCTCAAAGGACTCTGGCTCGTGAGACTAACGAGTCCTATCTCGTATATCTACTCAAGTTTCGAAATGAAGACTAAAAAACTTGAGTCTTTTACAACACTGCTTAGAATACATGTGGAGAGCGTGATTCGAAGACCAAGAGAATTCAACTTGTTATAACAGTGCTGCATTCAATTATATATTCAAATTTAATTGTCATGTTGAATTTATGTTTAAGGACAGCATGTACATTAATTAATTTACAAGATTGTCTAATTAAATTAATTGTAAACAATAATATATTATGGTTTTATTACTTTAGTGGTATCTATTTGTAGACATGGTCATGCTACATAAGATAACCGCCCAAAAAATAACTTTAAATTCGCAAGTCGGCGGCTTTGGTTTTGCTTGTTGTTTTGTATTGCCGTCGATTAAAAACTTAAATCAATTAAAAATAATCATTGAAATCGGACTAAACAGAAAAAAGTTTTTTATGTTTGCATAAAAAAAAAAAATTATACGTGGCTAATTTAGAACCTCCTTTTTTTAAGTCGGTTGAAAAGTATATAGACTCGCCCATCAGTTGACTGACTCTTTTGTTTACACAGCCGTACCGACCGTAGCCGACTTATTAACATGGCGGCTACAATTTCATGGTGTTATAAAACACCATGACAAAAACACAGATTAAAAAAACTAAAAACTGCATTGAATTTAAAAAAAAATGTTATTTTATGAACTAAAACTAACATTTTCCGACTGCTTTTTACCTAAACTGTCTCAATATTTATAGATTTTTTCTCATATATAGTAAAATACCCTATTGTCGTGTTTCTAACTTACAAAATAACGATATTGCCGACGTATGACGTTGCTGTTTGACTGTTGGCATGACTCCTGGAGTCATGTTCAGCTTTTGTTTATGCTAATTAGACAGATGAGCTCATAGGCAGCGGTAACCGCTTTACATCAGGTAAACCGTTTACTTGTTTGCCATCCATACCTAACTGCAAGATTTAAGTCTAACCGGTTATTCCTCAGGATCAAAGAAAAAAGCTCATTGCAAATGTGTACCATTACTTCGAGCAAGAGTATGAAGAGTTACAAAAGATAAATGGGAATCTGGACCTGACTCCTCTGTCGAGGTTCCGCAAACGCACGGCTCTGGCTACCGGAGTCAGCGAGACGATGGTCCTTCGGATACTGAGGGAGGAAGAGAAATGGAATGCAGTCAAACGAAGAAAAGCACCTAAACGAGGCAGACCTTGCAAGAGACCGATACCTACGGAAATGTAAGTGTTAACACTGTATAGTTCCTTGTCACTGCATGTCTCCGCCACGACATCGGCCCAGTAGGAATCACTCCGACACAACCGTTGGCTGCTAGCGTACCGCCTGCGAGCCGTATCTTCACATCATATAAGTTAAGACTGTATGTAAAATTATGCCTAATTAGCTATGTCGGAGACATTATACTATTATAACGTGTGATGACCTTAAACCAATATTTTGATAATAAAATATAGCCTTTAGCACTCAGTGTAACGTAGTTTTCTATTAGCGAAAGAATTTGGTAGATGACACCATTACCTAATATTTTTTTAGGAAAGTTCTGGCCTGAAAAACTTATACTTTTCAGTTTACTGCAAAACTAGAATTTTAGTTGCTTTAAAATCAATTATTAGTGAATCAATTGAACTAGAAGTGACGTCATAAGTATGTATGTTAAGTATGCTATACAAAATCTATCCGAATCGCGTTTTGACAGCTCATAAAAAGTATGTGAATTGCCAAAAAAGATACAAAATGGTGGTGTCAACCATCCTATTTTCAGAATAATTGAACTACGTGTTTCGGAGATAAGCGGCGTTTGACGATAACCCGAAAAACAAGATGAAACTTACTCAGTCATATACTTATATACTTTTAGTCGAGTTTCTGCCACACTCAGAGACGTCACTTAATAGTAATGAATCATTAACTTTAATCAACCACCATAACTTGGAATGTTGTCAGTCAAAAATATTGTAGTTGACACGTGCCAAGTTAAAAAAATAAAAAAAAAAGAAAGAAAAAAAAGAAAACGAAAAAAAAAGAAAAGAAAAAAAAGAAAAGAAATTATAAAATATGTAGGTCTTTAGGTTAAGGTATTTATCTATGGGTCTATGCAGCCTGAAATAAATGAATTATTATTATTATTATTTTGGCCAATTAAAGAAGTGACGTCTCTGAGTGCGGCAGTTTGACTACCCACGGTTTGAGTGACAACGGTGTTTACCCAATACCCTTACATCCTCTATAATATAGGTATTAGGTATAGATAAGTAATATACAACTTAAAGGATTAATATGGTATTTTATTCTTGTTTCAGATCTAGTGAAGACAATAGTTCAGAAGATACTGACGATGCTGATGAGCAAGGAAATACCGTGCAAAGGCAAGTTGAATCTATTTTTTGGTTACTTCAAAACCTCTTAGCTCTTTATATTTCCATATGTAAGCACCAGATGTAAATAACAGGCAAGGCTCAACCAAACCTGCATGAAACCTGCTGGATAACCTACATGGCTCAACTGTTTTTTTATTATTCGCAATTTTAGATATTCTTGGTGTTTCTACGCCTGCCCCCGCATTAACAGAAGCTTTGCTACGCCCCCTTGCCTTCTAGTTAAAGGACAATGCCAGAAACTCTATAGAACTTTGCCCCACTCAATAAAAGTCATGTGCAATAATATGTAGCATCTTACTGTTTTTTATTGCTGATAACTACACATTAGTCTTAGTGACTGTAGAACTTGCGGTTTCCGTTTAAATCTAAAAACGATAATGACATTGATTATATGTTAAATTGTATTTTACGTAAAATGAGTTTGTATTTTGTGGGTTTCGTAATCCGCAAGTTCTAAAGAAAAACTATTTAGTATAGAAAGGTTCTATATTCATTACAATTATTTTCATTAATTTACTTTTTCTGTACATGGGTGGGGCAGGATCTGGCATTGTCATTTGGCTGTTGACAGTTGTATTTTTATATCATCAAATCTTGTACTCATATTTGAAGCATAAAATATCTTATTTCTAATAATTATTGTAAAACTTTATTTTTTAAAGAGTAAGTATGGAATTTCATGCCCTTTCTTCTCTATACGAAACTACCTTTTGGAAGGGGCCACCAAAGGGCTAATTCACATAATTTTATGACGCGCCGATGAAGTTGTAATGCAGTTGCAGTTAAGTTCAAGTTTGAGTGACAAACGGTATTCTTGTAATCTTTGAACTGCGCATAAGCTGCGCGTGAACTGCACGTCAACTGTACGATAACCAAACTCTACTAAACTTACTGGTGTAGCCACATAAGAGAAAAAATATTACTCACTAAACTAATACTAGATATAAGCTGTGTGTAATACTAACAAAATATGGAACACTGTTGTCCGAAATAAATGAATTTATCTATTTATTACTATTAAATATTGAATAGAATCGATTCCATTTCAATGAACATGACGTTATTATAATATTCAAATAATACCCCGGAATGTCATTTTGAGACGTAGAATACCGATCATCTTGCTTTCCGAAAGACGCGCAACAGTAGAATGCCGTTATTGCGCTCGCGTGACGCGAACTTGACGCTACAAGAAGAAATTAAACAAACTTAATTTTATATATTGAACTACTTAATGGAATTAAATATATACTAATTTAAATACTATTAAATCGTGTACAATTAAAAAAAAAGGGCATCAAAAAATCTCGTCCACATCGCTGTCAACGGGACACGTCAACACTTGCCCAACATTAACAAATTGTAAAATTATTCCTTTTTATGTTTCCAGTGCAGAAAATGAGGTTGAGATGATGGTTGTCAAAGTGGAACCTCCCGATTACCAGTAAGTGATAATTTTATTATTATTATTTTGGCGTCACTCCGCAATGTGTGGTCCGCAAAATCCAAACATTGTTATTTTTTTTGCAATATTCTGCAGTATTTGGTTATAAAAAACTTTGATGCGACAGTAACGTATATGTATTTTGTATGATAATATGCTGCTGGGACCGTCACTTATTATGTGCCAAATCAATTGACTTAGTACTTACAGATTTCAAAGCCTAACTAAAAATTCAGTTTAAAATTGATCGTGTTTTCAAAAACATTCCTTTTTTTTAATGCCTTTCAGTACCTATTTTGTTATGTTCTAACTAGCTGACCCGACAGACGTTGTCATCTACTTATTTACCTATCTACTTATTTACCTACTCTATACCTACACCAACCCTACCCTACACTAAACCTACAAAAAAAAAATGAAAACGAAATCTATCCTATGTCCTTCTCCTAGTTCTAAGCTACCTCCCCACCAATTTTCAGCCAAATCGGTTCAGCCGTTCTTGAGTTATAAATAGTGTAACTAATGACTTTCTTTTATATTATATAGAGTTGCTTGCGTTTGGCCACAACTCACTTGATCTTAAGTGATGAAACAGCCTAAGATGGAGCACGCTTGCCTAAAATAAATCGAGATTCATTTACACAAAAAGTAACGTAAATAAATGATTTTTGAATATGGAGTTACTATTTATCGCTTAAAACTATTCTATTATAACTAAACTATCGTTATACCTGCGTACGTATTCTAATAACTAATAACTTATATGTTTCTTTCAGTTACGAACCTGAAATTTTCCTAGGACCTGTTGATGTGAAGGAAGAACCCAAAGACAGCGAACTGACCGAGTAAGTAACCTTTTTTGCTGATGAAACGCCACTTCACCTACTGGGGGAATGCGGAGCACTAATGCACAAGCGCAACAATCATCTGGGCGAATACCTGTTAAGCCCGGATGAATTAATGGAGATCGCCACAAAGCAGATCCTGCAGTTCATCACAGCTGCAAGATTTGGTGGCGATCTCTAACCAACACAAGCGGCGATCACAATAGACCAGCTCTGGTCGCAGTGATACCACAGCCGCACAAAGATAATAAAAAAAAGTAACCTTTTTTAATGTCATTGAATGACGAAGACAAACAAGCCGGTGGTCCACCTGATGGTCACAGCCACAGATATAGATAGACCTTGGTATCGCAAGTATCACGATCTGTATGAAAACCAAGCGTGCCATTTTTTGGACGTCACAATGTAATACGAATGTTTTGTTTTTCTTTATTATTTCCTTATTACCAGGTATTTTTGAGGGTATTAGATTAAAGATAATTGTTTTTTAAATTAATTACGCATAATATTAATCACAAAATGACTTACCGATGGAAGGAAACGTTTGCTTTATTTTTTTACTTACGATTTTTTATCGTAAGTTAGGTACGAAAATAGGCACGCGAAGTAGTTGCTCTTGCGTTATCTAGATCTATCTATATCTGTGGTCACAGCCGCCTATACACCGTGGCATTTTAAACGTCTTACAACAGCAGCCCACTTCATGTATCTGTTACGGCTAAAACCCGAAGTGTGGGTACAGCTAGTTTTAACGGGCCAGAACTAGGTAAAAAGAAAAAAAAAAAAAAAGGTAAAATGTCTATGGCGTTAAGGGCGCGTATTCGATTTAGCGCAACTCAAAATCTAAACGATTGCTAGAACATTGACACACACTAGTACAATACAATGGTCTGTTTGTGTGCATCAGAAAAAAAAAAAATATGCACGAAATAAGCACGAATCATTGAAATTGATCGGCAAACCAAAGCGCGCGATGTTTTACAGTGCTTTTTAAAATAATTGTCTAAAATAAATGAGCTCGTATAACGGACTGAAAAATATTCTGTATATTAAGCATAACTTTTACTTTCATAAAATAAATTTAACAGTTATGTTTTTATTCAAATACTGGTGAAAAAAAATTGACAAAGTGAACCGATTTTCTTCTTTTTCAACATTGTTTTTTAATATATAATAGTAATATTTTCGTAATTTTCGCTCTGTAGCTGTCTTTATGACTGTATATACTGTTGGAAAAACGCATAAAACAAAATATTTTGGCATATTGTAATGGTTGTATTGGTACGGAAAATTAACTCTGACGTCTATTTTCGTAAAACGATATAAAATAATTGTCTTCGCTTTAAAAAACCATAATTAAAAACTATACTTTTACTCTGTAGCTGTCTAAATCAAGACTTAATCTTTTTAAAACTGTAAATTGTCTTTAAATAATCTGCTCATATAATTACGATATTGCTCTGGGCAAAACGCAAAAACATGAAGTTTTCGTCACGAATCAAATACGCGCTCTTAAGTCCGCTTCTGTACTTTGTGCTTGAAGTGTTAATAAATAAATAAACTAGGTGTAGCCGGTAACAGTTGGCACCTAGATGTATCCTACTTATCTTCGGTTAGAACTAGGTTTAGCCTTCATCATAGCGGCTAGAACTAGGTGCAGCCGCACACCGGTGGTTAAACTTAGGTGTATCCTATTTATCATCGACTAGAACTAGGTTTTCAGTGCAGTAGCATTTTGGTTTTGTTTTGAGATTCTTATATGGTATACACTTAGGGCCCTTTTCCTGTCATGTGTTTTCGTCGGCACGCGGATCTGGTCCGCATGCAGGCTGATCATTTCATACATGTTTTTCCTATCATGCGCGCGGATCGCGGATTAGCTGCGGGCGAAAAGCCCGCCAACGTGCGTGTCAACCGCATGCGGGCGGCGTTCTTCTGCCTTCAGTGTTGTTTTTACTGTGACGCGGGTCGCACGCGTGGTTATAGTACGCACGAGTTTAGTCACTGGCGACACGCACGACACTGCAGCGGCAAACTAAATCTTTGTCCTGCGTGTGACTAGGAGCGTGCTATCACCCGCATGCTGATTAGATCAGCGTGCGGGTGATAATAGGGTATTTTACTCTAAACGAGAAAAAATCTATAAATATGTTATTGAGACAGTTTAGGCATTAAGCAGTCGGAACATGTAAGTTTTAGTTCATAAAATAACAAAACAAATTTTTAAATTCAATTCAAAGTTTTCAGTATTTTTAATCTGTTATAAAACACCGTGAAATACCATGTTATTTTATTACGCCGTATGGCTGTGTAAACAAAAAATTGACAACTATCAGTCAACCGATTGGCATAATATAAATTTTGTACTTTTATTATTTTCGTCACCAACGTAATTTTTTCATTATTACACCTATTACAAAATATGCTTTTAATTATTTTTAAATGATATACAATTATCATATTTAATATGAGCTCATTTGATACAAAACGAACTGACATAATTTACGCTGAGCAATAGGACGTCCAGTAAAAGGCGTTTTCGTTAAACAACGCGCGAAATATGAAATTTGAAAATTTTAATGCATTTATATGGCACTTATCGATTGAATAAAAATTTTGTGTTTTTTTTTGGTGGCATATTAGCACTACAGAATTTCATTGAGACACTTCAAAAATGGGTCTAATACCCTATCCGCATAACAGGAAAAGGGCCCTGAAGGTATAGATACCTGCTAGCTTGGTAACAAGGTGCTAGCTAAAGGTACATAAAAACATTGGTAACTTTGAAGTCGGAGTCCTGTTTTTTATATATAGGGAAAAGGGAGTTCACCTGTGTTTGCGCACACACTTGTGCACTATAATATCTCTTGCGCACTTTGCTGGTGACCGAAATTCGGTCAGGGTTGTAATAGGTGCGTAAAATAATATTATTTTTTCTTTATTTTCAGGATGCAAGCTCAAACTGATCCAATTTCAGCAGAAGTAAAGACGGAACCATGCGATGATACTGCGGATAAGTAAGTTATTAATCCCACTCTTTAGTATGATATACTTGCTTTTTTCCGCGACTTCGTTGAAACGGCTGAACCGATTTTGATGAAATTTGCCATGAAAATAGCTGAGGACATAAGCTACTTTTTAATTCGCGATAACCGACTTTCACGCGGACAAAGTCGCGGGCGAAAGCTAATACTTTATAATATTATAAATGCAAAAGTAACTCTGTCTGTTGCGGTTTCACGATGAAACTGCTACACCGATTTTGATGAAATTTGGTATGAAAATGGCTTGAACCTTGGAAAAGGACATTGGTGCCGATTCCCTTGTTCACAAACTAAATTAAAGTTAGGCATTTGGCATCTCTTACTACCAGACAGCTGAAGAAAAGGACAGCGACAGATAAGAACTAAGTTAGAGATGTCAAATTAGTTTTTCCCTTGAACTTCGCAGTGTTTTTAATCAATACGTTCTGAAATGACAACTATAATTGCATGAACACTTTAGATCAACTTAAATTGACAGCTCTTATTAATATCTGTCTCTTTCTTGTTTTATTGGAGAGAAAGAGATATAAATAGCTTAAAATAAGTTTAGTTTGTGCACAACAGAATTGGCACCAATGTCATGTCCAAGGTAAACTTAGAAAGTACATATGAAATGGGTGAGTAAAATAATATACTTTTTATTTTATTTTTAGGATGCAAGTTCAATCTGTTTCAATTTCGATGGAAGTAAAGACAGAACCATGTGACGACATTACGGATAAGTAAGTCATAAATCTCACTCTTTAATATCTAAAACATACCAGTTTTTCCCTGCCACTTCGTACTTTGAGGCCTACAATCATGGACTGAATTTAAGATCATAATTTTCGTCACTATGTCGAAAATATAGGCCAAAAAATTCTCATTCTGTATATTACTTTAGTGGCAGTGGCACTAAATACCTCATATTCTTTAATTGCAGTACAAATAATACACTGGCAACAAATAAACGGAAAACAACGAGCAAGAAACAAGCATCGACCGAAGAAACAAGAACAGACGGAAGGAAGAAACAACGTACTAACGTCTCATCTACACTGTAAGTACATTTTGTCAACAAGGTGGTCAGTTTCTTAGATATAAAGGTGTTAAGAAAAGACATATGAAGAGATGCAATATTGATCCTTCTCGCTGGGAGTATTTAGCAAAAGAGATAGACGGGACTGGAGGCGTTTGGTGCAACAAAATATTTGCAAATATAAGGACCAAAGGAAACGCGATCTCGATGCCAAGAGAGATAACATTAAGAACAAGCCACCTTTCAATACACAATATCACTACAACTTTAAAAGCGAATACAATCATGAGATTGTAGGTATTCGTTTTTGAATTTGTATTTTCTTTTTTGGCTTCACTCTCAGTGTTTCGCGCGGTCTACTGCCTTTTGTTTCATAATCTGAGCCTATTGTCTAAATACATATTCGTGACTACTGAGTTTATGTTTTTTATTACTATACAACCAGATCCTGAGCATGCAAAAAACATAAGAATATTTGACTATCGCGGGCCTCCCTAATGCTTTCTACTTAAGACGAATTTTGTATGTTTATAATTTTTGTGCAGGCAACATTCACAAGGCGAATCTTCGATTATGGAAACCTCGAGTAGCGTTCCTCTAGATAAAGAATTAGATGAGTAAGTATATTATAATGTCTCACTTTTCGGTCGCAGATAAAAAACGAATTTTAGAGATAGTTGGACCTTTTTTTTTTGGCATTTGTGAAAGATAATTTTAGATGAAGTTCACGGGTTCAAGCAACGGAACAGAGGTCGTGGCGGGTATTTTTTGTAAAGTTTAATTTAAACATTTATTTAAAACATTTTTCGTAAGAAATCTAAAAAAAACCAGCTTTGACCATCAATATTTCTAATGGGACGAACATTTACAGTACGATTCAAACTTAATGGCGGCTCTGAACATGAGGCGGGTGGCTGCGCAGTAACAGTTTTACGTGTCAGCGGGAGTGAAGGGCGGGGTACTGCGCAATCAGTAACGCACTTCAAAGCCGTCATTAAGTTTGAATCGAACTGTAACTTTTGACTTAATAATGTGTCTCTTTACACCTGTTATTAGTGTATATGGTACAATTAAGGATTTGGTCAAATCACGGCAGATGTTACAATAACAACTCATTGGGTCATTTTCCTGAAGAAAGTTAGTGAAACTAAACTAGATTATTTGGTTATTTCACGATTTCACTAAACCAGATTAGGGATTGGATCAAATCCCTAATTATACCATTTTTCAGTGACATATAGACAGAATATGCAGAATCGTCTCGGGGACGAGCAAGGCGATTTCGCACATTTCACCATTTCACTAAACCAGATTAGAGATCTAATCCCTAATTATACCGTTTCCCAGTGACATACAGACAGAATGTGCAGAACATCTTGGTTATGATCATGGCGATTCCGCACATTCTGTCTCACTTATTATAGTCTATGTATTGCAATGTCACGACTTGTTCTTTCAGCGACTACCTCTACATACAATTAAGCAAAAGTCTTAAACTGAACACAAAGACGGTATAAAAATTATCCTATGAGTTAAGCTAGATCAATATCTATGAGTGTAGGTACCAAATTTTTACGCTAAACTAAGACCATTCCTGCGGTAGCTGTGCGGTGCGACAGGGGTGTGATGACGTGACGCGAGAGCTCACTGATACTATGTAGTACTATTAAGTATTCTGTGCTGATACGTCAACTTGTGACAACTGTCACGTCTACCGCACCGCGCAGATACCTCAGGAATGGTCTCAATTAAGCGGGCGGGGTATACTATTTCGTTCAACCGTTTTAACGTGATAGCAACATTCACACTAACTTAAGCGTATAATAGTAGGATGTGTATGATGTATTACAATGTCAAAAAAAAAACCTACCCTACCTACCTTTAAAATGAATACCTACTTGTTTGTTTCAGAAGCAGTCTGTTAGGAGAAACAGAAGTTTTAGTGGAGAAATTTGAAGTTGATGAAGAAGGATTTAGTTAATTTTAAGTTTGACAAGTGTATACAGTATTGTTGTGGTCAAAATAAGATTTTTCCGCCATTGTTGATAATATGCAGTTACTTCACTGTTATACACGGGTAGTTAACCTTTTGACCACCTCAGTTATAGATGACAAATTAAAACGTGCCCAGCATGACACAGTCACAACTAGTGACTAGATGACAGAAATGACAGACGAATTACTACTCTATGGAATTACGTATAGAAACGTAATGTCATAGTAATAATCACAGATGTAGATAGACCCTTGATAACGCAAGTATCACGATCTGTATGAAAACCAAGCGTGCCATTTTTTGACTAACTATTACAATTTCACAAAGTTTTGTTTTTCTTAAATTTGGTATTACCAGGTATTACTGAGGGTATTAGATAAAAAATAATTGTTTTTTAAATTTATTTCGCATAATATTAATCACAAAATGACTTACCTATGGAAGGAAACGTTTACTTTATTTTTTTACCCGACTGCGCCAGAAGGAGGGTTATGTTTTTCGGGTGTATGTATTTACTTACGATTATTGTACGTAAGCTAGGCACGCGAAGTAGTTGCTCTTGCGTTATCTAGGTCTGTCTATATCTGTGGTAATAATTCATAGCTTGGCGCTGAGGGCACGTTTTTGCTTTTTTGACATGGCGGTCAAAAGGTTAATAACTTCACAGAACACAGGCTGCAATTATTACTAACATCATAAACGACTATTGTTTTACCAAAACTGGAAACTAAAACAAATTGCTGATTCATGCATGTTGTCGAATAAATGTATGGATGAATAGGTGATACACTGGCTCTGCATTTCGTTTTTAAGAGCGCTCATCCCCATCGGCCGAACTTCAACGCGATCGTGATTGTTTTTTTTTTGTTTCAACCAATGCAAAGCTCTAAAACAAAAGTGAGTGAGAACGCGATAACATCGCAGAAAAATTGGCGCGCGGAGATTTCACAAAACTTGTTCCAGGAAATACGTGTTTTTGAAAAAGCCCTACAAGTTTTTGGTAAAAATGTTTGTAATTTAGAATCTCCATTACATGTGCAAGGTTTCTATGTAGCCGTTTTTTATACTTTTTCAATGTAAGAGTGCTTTATGAACGGCCAAAGTTCAGATAAAATTGTGCAAAAATGCTAATTTTCGGACGTGTGTGAAAAACAACTTTTTTTAGAAAAAAGTTTAGTAAAAACTTGTTTCTCAAAAAAGTTGTTTTTTCGTTACATAGCAACCTAGATATTAACCACAAGATACCCGTGTGTTAAAAATATTTGGAGGAAAATTTCTTATAACGCCGTAATCACGTACGAGCCTTTGTATAGAAAATATGACTGGATGGGCGCTCGTAATGATTTTAGAAGATTTGTTTCTTTATTTTTGTATTTACTTGAGTAAATGTTGTATGCCGTCTCTATTGTGGGATAGGGTAGATGACATTATTGATCAATTGACATACGTTTAAGAGCTGTCAAAACGCGATTCCCCCATAGTTTTTTTTTTTTTTTGGTATTACTCAAAATACGCGCTGAGACGTGGAGTTGCGGACACCAGCCCGTCATATTAATACTACGAATACCTATGTACAATTCCAAGAAAAAAAGCATCAACAAGCTTGTCCGCATCGCTGTCAACGGGACACGTGCTCAACAGGCTGGCTGCATAGTCTTGTCACGCCAATGCTATTTATTTAGTTGACTATTGTTAACAAAGCAACTAAAGACCTAATTGTATATTAAATTGAAAATGAATCAGGTAATGCTATAATCTACCCATTTACAATTCACACACAGGCTACATACATATACTTAAGTTTGCATTTGAAAATAATGCCTATTTGTAAAGCTTTCGTCTAGTTTTTAAAGTAGAACGAAAACTACTTGATAATAGGTAATATTACGCGAAACTCGGCGCAGAGGGCGCCACTAGCACATTCCGTAAATCATAACCTCGTATTCTTGTTATATTATGTTATTAATTGTAATAACTAGATATTTTGCGAAAATATATCAAAGTTTTCATTAATCTTACTTACCTAACTGTACTTTAACCATATTATGGCGTCCTACGACCATTTGAAAGTGGATTCTAGGTTATGCTCAGAATAAAATAATATTTGGTTGTCTTACATGATAAATGTGAACGTTATTCTGTAAATGCGACTATCTCACCTGAATACTTAACCTGAACATATTTTAGAGTGATTTTTAGCTGCTTCCCAAAGTTTTCGAACATTTTCTTCTTTTGGAAATGAATAATTGCCTTCATTTCTTCATCGAAATAAACAGCACTGATACATTATTGTGTAATATAACACACTTCACAATTTTGAACTCAAGACAGAATTTCACGCTTTGGACGACTCATCGATAAACTGTTTACGGACTATGCTAGTGCTGCACTCTGGTGCCAGAACATTGCAGTAATATCCCCTATTGATGATTGATTGTTTAAATTTGACTTACTCGTTCATTATAATATGTAACACAAATACATTTTATTGTGTTTCTAACTTTCTCGTTTTATTATACTCGCGGTAATGATCATTCATAGGTCATTTAGTGGATATGGTTTGGCTGGGCTAAGTTCCTCTTGTTCACTGTGAACATTCATTATAACATGGCTAATTGTTATAGACTACTACAAATACCTACTATGAAACTCGGCGAAGATGGCTGTTCCTTTTTATCTGTCGTGAAGCATGGAAGGCACGGAAGGATGCCATTGCCCTAGAGTCTGACAGAACAGGCTCGTTTAAAAAAAAATAGTTCCTACCTAATGACTTAAAACTTAACTAGACTTGTCATGTTGCTGCCATATCTCTGAATTAAAAAAAAAAAGCAGAACAAAAATTAAAACAAGAAGGAACCTTATTTAAGAGTCCTATTATTTTCAATACCTACTTATGTTAGTTTACCAGAAAATAAATAGAAAAAAACCTATATGTTTAAGTTTTCAATCGACCCTAATGGATGCCTGAATGCGTCAAGTTGGTTACCTTGCTTTAGTTATTTGATTGCGGTTTACAAGCAAATAATCTTAAATGCTGTCATCTAAGATAGCGCAGTTGCTGTGTACAGAGATACTGTGAAATACATAGATAATACGTGAAATAGCAGTTTTTGGACGATTACCTAGTAGGGTAAGTTCGCCTGTTCGCGTCCATCGCCCAATTCGCGTCCATTTTACGGAACTCCCTTTAAAAATTCTCGAAAATAAGTAAACTAACACACCAATCAAATGAAAAATAATTACCGCTAATAGCTCAATGTATAAGAGGCACGCACGCATAGACAAAAGGTCCGTGCGCCAAACCAATCCCGTTTAGACAAAATAATTAGTCTCGGCTGTTCAACAGGGAGCACTACGCGCGGGATATTTAGATAAAAAATAGTGTGCAGCGGCGCGTTCGATGGTAAGTTTTATATTGTTTTATGTGAATTTTAGGATACATAGCTGTTTGTATAATGAAAAAAGGAATAATATAAATTATGAATTTGCTTATGTTTTTAAAATGAGGTGGACGCGAATTACTACATCGAATTTACAAAACTTCCACTTTGCGTCCGCGATGGACGCAAACTATACCTACAGGGGATAATAATAAACCAAATTGCGTCCACTATTTTCGTTTGCTTGTAAAAATAATTGAAAATGTGTTGTTTATTATTATTGTACATTTTTAGGGTTCCGTATAAAAAAACGGAACCCTTATAGGATCACTCTTGCGTCTGTCTGTCCGTCCGTCTGTCACAGTCACAGCCAATTTGTGAATCTACTGGACCAAATCAGGTGAAATTTGGTAGGATGGTGTAATCCTATGACCCAAACACAGATGTGCAAAGTAAATGTTTTTTTTTTAAATAGGGGTCATTTTCGTGGGACAAATTAGGAAATAAAAGAAAAGTTTTGCAAAACTTACTGTGTTATATATCAAATGAAAGGGGTCTCATAGAAAGAAAGGGGCCTCGTTATGAGGATCTCAAATATAATTTTGTTATTATTGTAAAATAAATAGTTTTGATTTTATTCATGAAAAAAGACGAAAATTTACCATTCCCCCCCTTATCTCCGAAACTACAGAGCCAAACATTTTAAAAATAAATACAAAATATAGTTCATGCTTGTAGATTACAGCAAAACGCAATGATATTCTAATAAACAGATATGTTATGTATACACTCACAAAACCACCGAAAAAAGTGTTCCGCGCAGCAGCGGCAGCACACATACACACTTTTCATTCATTTTACAATATTCACTACAAGTCAAAATGTTAAAAAGGAATGACTTGAAAAAACCAACAAGAAAAAAAGAGACAGTTAGTGTTGTCAATTGCGCGTGAATGTAAACAGACATTATCCTGGCCACCAATCACTGCGTCTTGGCATCATAGACTAACAAAAACGAGACAGAAGGTACAAACTGCGAGTACATTTTATACACGCGGTTTGTACCTATAACAACTAATTAACAGGACTAAAGGTATAATAGAATATATATAATAATATATAGAGTAGAAAATATTTATTTTGTAATAAAATTCATTTCTTTGTTTACGAACAAATGCGATTCATTCTTGAAGCCAGATCTCATTGGATAACGAAGAAAGGATAATAAATATCTGTTGTGATATTAATTTCTAATTAAGTATACAAATGATTAAATAAACCTTGTAAAGGTTAGAAAAAAGAAAAACAGAACTGTGGGTAAACAATGACTTTACTGCCTACGATATCGCATCTGTACTTTTATTCTATGTCCGGAGTGAACGCGTCCTTGTCTTACGCACGTAAAAATGTATTTCCATTTCTTTCTTTTTTCTAACCTCCAAATATGAGAATATTAGGAAAATAATGGAAATATATAAATAAATCGATATATATTGCGTAGTTACATGTGGTATGAGATCCCTTGTGCTTTTTAAAATTTGGTATCATAATTGGTACACTTTCTAAATACACAAATTAGGTTTTTTTTTTTTAGCTGCTTTAACAAAGCGTATCACTCGTCGCCATACGTGACGCAGACTAAAGGCAATACGTCCCAATTAGGACGTTTTTGAATCTTCAAAATTGGGCGCTGATAACATATCTGTTTAATATAATATCATTGGCAAAACGTATAAGAATTCTATCAATTGGCATTGTACGGAATTTGGCCGGTTTTTTTATTAAGACTACGTGTTTATAATTCAATTTTTAAATGAAACGAGTAATTTCTTTCATTCTTATTTTTTTTTCTATTTAAGATGAGTTCTTCGGAGACAAGAAAGAAAAAGGAAAAGAGAACATACACAGAAGACAATTTATGTCATTAGCATACAGGAATAGCATATCGATAGCAGCTCAATCAATGTTGAGAAAAATTATTTTTATTTTTTTAAAGTGATTTTTTAATGATATTAATGTTGATTTTTAATATTTATATTCTAAATAAAGAAATTGTTATTAAAACAATCTTTCTTTACAAATTCTTAAAAATATCACCCCTGTATTCCTTTTCTAAGCTGGTGGACGCTAAATGGTCCACTGGTGGACGCAATTTGGATTTTGTGGACGCAAAGTGGGTAAAACGCCTAATTCTGAAGTTTATCTATTTAAAATAAAAACACAAGATGTTTCGAACAAACCTGAAACTTAATCTTAAAATAGACTAATATTATGAACACATTACATAATTTTTTCATAGAAATTAGTGCTGGGACATTTTTATTTTCGCCGTCAAACTTGCCAACTGCACTAAATGGACGCGAACAGGCGAAATGACCCTATGAATGCTTCGAGCATTCTTTTTTTGTTTGATTAGTTAACGAACAACGCCACCTCTGACTTCACAGATAACTTTGTTGGACTCTTTGATTTATTTACATGTCTAGACAGAGAGTTCGAGCGTCTTCTAAACAACGCCAAAAACAAGAATTGGGTACTTGACACCACCAATCAATTGACATACTTTTTATGAGTTGTCAAAACGAGATTCCTCCATAGATTTTGTATGACAATAGCGGCCTGTGACGTCACTTATTTAGCAAGTCAATTGACTAACTATTAATTGATTTCAAATCAAATTAAAATCGAATTTTACAGTGAATTGAAAATTTATCGGGTTTTCCAGGCTAAAATAAAGTGATAAGTTTGGAATTATTGGTTAATGGTGTCAACAACCCAATTGCCAACTGTTGGCTCATATGCTCGGCCCGCCGCTCAATCAGCTCAATGGCGAATGCGATACTGTCAATGTCATCATTGTACGGTAAACACGTGTTCAGTAACTTATAAAAATGACGATTTGCGCTTTAAAAGTGTGCAGAAATTACAGAGGCCGATTGAAAACAACTAAAAAAGTTACCTATCATCAGTAAGTAAACTTTAAATAACCAATTTATATAGAAACAATTAAATTAATAAAATAATAAAGTGTAATTTGACCCAAAGATGTAACGCCATTTGACGTCACCGCCATTACAGGGTTGCCTGTTAATTGTATGCATAATTTCCCACTAATTAAAAAAAAATGTTTAATCATGATCCAGTGTCGAGATTTCTAGCCAGCATTTAACTGTAGCACGTGCCGGATAATATTTATGTATAATTATAAAAGATTACTAGCTGATGCCTGCGACTTCGTCCGCGTGAATTTCGGTTAGGTATTTGTGGGGTTTTAATTTTTTTGAACGGAACCCTAATTCTTTTACTAAAATAAAAGTAATTACAACCAGACAGAGTAAAGAATCATGGCAGGATTTGTACTAAAAAAATAAAGTTGTTTAGAGAAGTTGAAATTCTAATTCTTATACTCTTGGTTAAGTACTTAAAAAGTATCTTCAGGCATTTACGATATTTTTAAAACCCCGCGAATAAAGTGAATATTTCAACGAAAAGCTCATTATTTCAGAGCGAAACGATGACTGACAGTAACAGTGACACTGACAGTCGCCGTTTCGCAGTTCTAACACTGAAATTGTATCGTTCTACGGGAAACAATGTCATAAATAATGATTATTTTTTTCCACACACTTGTCACATCACTTGTCTCCCAATTTGATAGATCCGTTAACGTCGCTTGTAACTTTCTTTTTTTTATAAACAAGAAATGGGCATCGAGATGAAACGAAAAAGTGTTATTTTCATTTCGTATTATTTTAATTATGCGGGGGTTTAAAAATATAGTAAGTATATCAATCTACTCCTGGTAATGTATTCTTCACATTGAACAATATTTTTCATCCCTTCTATTCGAAAAGTGTCGTTTTCGCCTCTGTAGGCGGGAGTAAAGTAGCTCTTTTCTCCACTAGACTTTTTAGCGGGCAGTAATGAGATTTGAATTAGGAACATGAATCGTTCATTTAAATCGAACGCAAATTGTATAAATTACTGGCTGTAATAAGTGTTGGCTGTCCCCGACCCTTGCTCGTGCCAGCCCGCGCCGCTGAGCCTGTAGTTTTAAATTCGTTCCTAAATAATGGAAATCCGATCCAGCCTGTCCATTTGCTGTCCTCTCCCAGCGACGCCCTAAGCCGAGGCTCGTACCCCACAGGGGGTGCCCTTAGCGTGTAGTCGCCTAGTCGCTTAGTTTGTAAGCTATTTTGCCCTGGCTGGAGGCCCTAAAAATAATAATTTTTAAAGCACCACAGGAAAGTCCGGTTAAGCAACCGACAACCTCCTAGGTTGACCTGCGAGATGCCAATCCGAAAAAAAAAAAAAAAAAAAGGAGGCGTGCGCGGTAACTAAAAAAAAAACAAAAGTGCGCGATTTACTTCCCTGTTCTTGCAATCGGTACGGCTCTATTATAATTTTGCAAAAAAATTAGTCCTACATCGAGTTCTGAAAGTGATAGTGTATTAACTCCTAAAACAAAAAAAATAGAAGCTAATAACGTCATACAAAACTTAATACCTACGAAAACCGGGGAGAAACATTTTCTCATAGAAGCAGATGAAAAGTCGCTCAGGATTCTATTTTAGAATCCCTCGCTATGCTCGGTATTCTATTCTAGAATCCTTCGCTTCACTCTGGATTCAAAATAGCGCCTACGCCGTCAAAATATTATTTTGCTCCCTTGTCATACAATCTAGTATTAATCACTCTAATTTTTTTTTTCATACAAATGAATGTATGGATCTCGCCATGATTCTTTGATTTATTTGTATGTTTTTTTTATTTAATCCAAGGAGGCGGACATTGTTTATTTAATTTAATTATTAGTCTTATATCATATGGCTGTCAATTTCGGGGGTCCTTGGGTAACGAAAGTAGTAGGTAGGTATTCCACGTAGGTATAATAAATAATAATAATAATAGTGTGTATTTATTTGTACATACATTTTACACGCAGTAAACTATTAAACACTAACTATGAAGCCGGCGTGTAAACTTCTAATTAATATTTTTTTTACAGAATACCTAAAAATCCTATTTTAAGAAGTAGGTGGATAGACATAATAAGAAAAAGCCGCGGAGAGGATCTCTGGCAACCAGCTAAAACAACAGTTGTTTGCTCTGATCATTTCCGTGATAAAGACTACAGGCCTTTAGTCAACAGCCAAACACGTCCAAGGTTAAAAAAAGGAGCAATCCCGCGCAAGGTAATTTTATAACTAATAATAATTATAAAACATTTTTAACAACAATTTTTATAAAACAAAAGGCTGCGCGGAACGTTGAGAGTGAAGCCAAAAAAGCAAATACAAATTCAAAAGCGAATACTTACCCATAATGATTGTATTTTGGCTTCACTCTCAATGTTCCGCGCGGTCTATCTGCCTTTTGTTTCTTAATCTGAGGCACGAGCATTGATCGCCACGTTTGCATATTTAATTATTAATTATTATTAATGATTAATTATTATTAATTATTAATTATTGTTATCTTTGATCAATAATAGTACTAGATTCCCGGTAAGCGCTTCAAAAACGGCCCGAAAAATAAGAGCACAAATAATTTTGTGGTCTTATTTCAAATTAGTATGGTCCAATCATAGCCAACGTTAAGACGTCAAAATGCCGCAGTGCGCGTTCAAAAATTGTGTAAATAATCACCGTAACACCAAGATTTTGGAAGGAATATCTTTTTTTCGGTAAGTTTATATCAATATGTATTTATCATAAAATAAAAACTGAATTAAATAGTAAATATAAGTCATTTAGCAAATATTATGATTGTTTGGCCAATATTTGCTACAACGCGCCAACTATTGTAACAAACATCGGTTATTCTGGAAAAGGGAACGCATGGAGTAGTATTGTTATATTATGATTTTTTTTAATGAAATGTATGTTTTGATTTTTATTTGTAGATTTCCTAGCGACCCATTTCGCTGTGCAGAATGGGTATCTATTGTCGCGAAAGAAAGAGGAGAAGAATTATACAAGCCTTATAAAAATTCGACTTTATGTTCGATTCATTTTGATAGATTGGACATAAGTGGAAACTCGCAAAGGCGCAGATTACTAAAAACAGCGGTTCCCAAATTGCAGGTAATTATCATAAATCATTAAAATAGTTGGTGTAAGATAAAAAGGTTTTCATAAAATAGTAAGTTGATTATGTTTTTTTGTAGATTCACGTACCAATAGAGGTGCAATCAGCGACATGTTCAGAATTGACAAATGATTACACGAATATTAAAATGACTTTTTATTTTCAAGCGACATTTAAAATTTATTGCCTAAAGGCAATTACCATAGGCATTATTATTATTAGGCATTATTTACCTTTCTCCGACGACAGGATTTAAACAAAAATATATTGGACAGTTCGACTCCACTCATTTCTTGTCCAAGCGACGAGCATCGGTCGTCAAAATATTATTGCTTTTTTGACACTTTATAATTTTGACCTTATATCATGCGTGTAAGGTTGAATTTCTTTTGATGTATGTTGACCAGCTAGTTTCGATCGTAAAAATTTATTGTTTTTTTGCATAGCTTTGTGAACATAACTTTAAGAAGTTGTATTTAAGGTTGGATTAGGTAAATACAATTGGTGCCAGTTTTGAAGTGAACTTTTGCATGGGATTGTGTATCCAGTACTATTATTGATCGAAGATTGTTATTGACTGTGGCCGGCTTATTTCGGACAGATTTCGACAAGTTGTCCATGTATAATAAAAACAACTCTATTGAGTTAGCAGCCGCGGCCAAACACACATAAATAACAAAGGATAGGCTTATTAAATATTTAATTATTATTAAATATTTAATAATTAAATTACTAAGTATTGTCTTTGGCATGATTACTGTAAAGAATCATGGCGAGATCTATACATTCATTTGTATGAAATAATAATAATTTAGAGGGTTTAAAATATTTTCCAATGTGAAGAATACAATACCAGGAGTAGATTGATATACTTACCATATTTTTAAATCCCCCGCATATTTAAAATATTACGAAATGAAAATAAACCTTTTTGTTTCATCTCGATGCCCATTTTGTGTTTATAAAAAAAAGAAAGTTACAAGCGACGTTAACGGATCTATGAAATTGGCAGACAAGTGATGTGACAGACAAGTGTGTGGAAAAAAATAATCATTGTTTATGACATTGTTTCCCGTAGAACGATACAATTTCAGTGTTAGAACTGCGAACGGCGACTGTCAGTGTCACTGTTACTGTCAGTCGCCGTTTCGTTCTGAAATAATGAGCTTTTCGTTGAAATATTCACTTTTTTGCGGGGTTTTAAAAATATTGTAAATGCCTGAAGATACTTTTTAAGTACTTAACAAAGAGTATAGGAATTAGAATTTCAACTTTTCTAAACATCTTTATATTTTTTTGTACAAATCCTGCCATGATTCTTTCACTTATTTATCGCGCACCATCACTATAGACTGTTTTTATCGCGTACTAATCACTGTTTGTTTGTTTGTTAGCACATCGCTATTTGTCCCTTACAATTATTATAAGTTACTAGCTACCCGGCCCGGCTTCGCATGGGCCTATAGCCTTCCTCGATAAATGGACTATCCAACACAAAAATAATTTTTCAATTCGAACCAGTAGATCCTGAGATTAGCGCGTTCAACCAAACAAACAAACAAACTCTTCAGCTTTATAATATTAGTGTAGATTCCTCACTATGTTTTTCTTTCACCGATGTCAAGGTTATCAAAAGAAAACTTAAAAAATTGGTTGTCTGTAAAGTCGGTTTACGGACGATAGTTACGTAAAACTATTATAGTTATAGTTAACTAAAACGTCATAAATAAACATAATGGCACAGTATTACAATATTCCCTACAGTAGCGCAACGAATGTACAGACGCCAGCACATCAAGCTACTACAATCTGTCACATTTCTTTAATCGATTTTTAACTTTATGGTTAAAGAATAAGGTTCAAGATTGATTGTGAAAATGTGACAGTTTCGGGTAGGTTGACCTGCTGGCGTCTGTACTTGCGCGCGCAGATCAACGGAGGGGAACACTCGCTAGGGGGGCGGCGCGGGCTCGTACCGCAAACACGCTTAGTTTGCAGTACCGAGCGCGAAGGGCAGACGCGGCCGCGGGCGTGTTTTTTGTGTAATAATTTATACTTACATATTCTATAATGGTGCGCGCAAATTGTTCTGTGTACGGATGTAAATCGACATCGACATCGAAATCCCAGAAGGACTTAAAGTTTCATAGATTTCCCCGCGACGAGAGGTAGGTGTTTTCATTTGTGTACCATAGCCTTATGGAATATTCCAGACGCTCCGCAGCTAAGACAAAACTGACTTGTGCACACAATTTTGGCCACTTTTCCTTATATTTTTAAGTCTGGTGAGCTGGCAGGTACGTAAAAGTTGTCACTGATTGCGTACCTATGGGGTAGTATAGTAGCCCTTGAAGTAATTAAATCTTTTAAAATGTAATTGATCATGGAATTAAACCAATTTAAACCAAGACCTGATGGGTGAATGGGTGACTTTGGTTCCTTGGAGCATGGGACGGATGCTTGTGTGGGATGCTACCTGTGTAGACACGCTGGCACCGTCCCATCTTCCACGAACTACTGTAAAAGCGGGTGCAGCGACAGAAAATGCCGAAGTTTTAAAACGTAATAAATGGTGTCCCCTTGTTTAGCAGACAGAAATTTCATAGAATTTCGTTTCCCAGAAAATGTTTAACATAATATTTGGGTCTCGAATTTTTATTTCGACTATTATTGTTTCAAAGACTATTTACTTCAATGAAAAATATTTCACAGAAACACAATTCAATGAATTTTTAATCACATTTTTTTGTTTAACAGACTTATCAAAAAGTAGAATTCTTTTTTATGGAATTATTATTTTTATTTTTCCATGGAATTTATTTCAACGAAAATGTATAGATATAAATAGACAAAAACAAAAATGTTATCAACGTCAATATGTTGTGCTACCAAAGTTAATGACAGAAACGAATCGCTGCGAAACCCACTTCACGTAGTCTTGTCTGCCCTACACCTAGAGTGTAATTTAAATCTGCGTAGGCGTGGAGGGGCGAGGCGGCCCGCGAGCTGAGGAGCAGGTGGTTTTAACGCCTTGGTGAGCGTGAATACCATCTGCGACGATAAGCTCGCGTGGGACCGCCGGAGCCCCGCAACGCCGGAGCCGTGACAGAAACTATGCCTGCTGCATGTTGCATGCTCGCTTGCATGATGCATGCTTGCTTGCATGATGCATGCTTTCTTGCACGCTGCATGCTTGCTTGCACGCTGCATGCTTGCTTGCACGCTACATGTTTGCTTGCACGCTGCATGCTTGCTTGCATACTGCATACTTGCTTGTACGCTGCGTGCTTGCTTGCATGCTGCATGGTTGCTTGCACGCACGCGCAGTAAGTTTGGTTAGAACTGAGAGTCCCATTCTTGGGAATAAATTTTATATTAAATAAAAAATATAAGGATAAAGAATATTTGATTTGTTATTCTATGATATGATAAGTCTAACAATAAAGTTTATGTGAACCAAAAATCAATGATTTGAAAATCTTGAAAGTAAGTATTCTGCGTATTGATTATTCTATGAAACGATATTATTAGAAAAAAAATATTTGAAACGAAATTCTATAAAACTATTAGCTATGAAACAACGTACAACCGTAATAAATATAAGGCTCTCGGCAGCGAAACTCTAGGTTCATGAGGCTCCAGCGCGCGCAAATTATTTGCCGAAATTGCGAAACGTCTGGTTGAAATAACTCATGAACGAAGAGCCGGCGACTTCCTCGCACAACGTATCAGTATTGCGATACAGCGAGGAAATGCCGCCAGCATCCTCGGTACGATGCTGCAAAGGCCTGTTTTAGATTTAACTTAATCTTAATTTTAGTTAAGTTATTGTTTAAGTATGTACCTACTTGTTTTTATTTTCTTTGTGAATAATTATAATTGTATAGGTGTATATGTGTTTGTTTATTGAATTTATAGGCGCGTGATATGGATAGAAGCTTGTCAAAGACCGGACTTGAAAAGTAAAACAGTTGAACAATTATATAACATGTACGTATGTGGTTTACACTTTGAAAAATGGATGTATGTGAAAACAAAATTAAAAAGCACTGCTTTTCCCGTATCAAACTTACCGTCTGCTTCACTACATCATATGAGTACACAAACTGAGACTACAAAAATAGAGATTATAAAAGATTTGACAAACAGAGGTGTTCAACAACAAATCGGCATTGCTTCAGTAGGCGTATCAGTTGTGGCATCCACCAGTGCACAAACATCATCGACGGACGTCACCTATGAACAGTTCTTACAAGGATGTGACAAGTTCTTAGCACCTAATGTAAGTAAAATTGTCAAAGCACAAGTCAATTCAAAACCTCATTCTAGGAATAACAGATATTCTGAAAAATTTAAAATACTTATTTTGTTTAAATTAAGTATATTTATTACTCAAGTCCACGTGCGTATAAGTTTTTTTCAATTACTAAACTTTATGCTTGCCCTCTAAACGTACTTTGGTGACCTTGGCCGTATCTGTGAGTACCAAAATTAGTGACTGTATCAGGGGAGTTATATCTCAGGCTATCAAACACTTCAAACCTTATGAAAGGGAATGTACAGACGCCAGCACATCAAGCCATACCTAACTGTCAAATTTTCCCAATTAAATATGAACCTTATAATTTTGTAATAAAGTTGAAAAGATTGTAGTAGCTTGATGTGCAGGCCTCTGTACTTTTTGTATTGACGAAATGAGCTTAAAATGTTCACTTTTTTACGACACACGCAGAGATAAAATAATAGGTCTTCACGAAATTGATGACATTCAAAGTCCATATGCAGCTGGCTATGCTTTTACAATTATGCTCAAAGGCAAACAAGTAGTTGGCTACGCTTAACACGACTAGTAAAATCGACGAACAATTGGAGGAATGGATAATTAATAAATACGATTAAAGAATTGTTTGCATTGGGATTTAAAATAAGGGCTATTGTGTCCGATGAAGGTTCAGATTTCTAAATCAAGGGGGATATCAAAAGAAAAACCTTATATTGAAATAGATGGGATTTTTTTTATTATAATATATCTTTGATGTTCCTCGTCTCATAAAATGCGTTAGGAATAATTTGATTAAATATAATTATGATTTTAACGGTAAAACTGGTAGTTGGGACGATATCTATAAATGTTACCAATTAGACAAACAAAAAGATTATCGGTGTGCTCCTCCAAACAATTTCGAAAAACAAAAAGTGCGGTTTGCGATTGAAGTTCTTAGCGAATATTCCCGATCGGTAACACCCCGTCGTCAACACTGTTGACGATCGGGAAAAAAAGTTCCGATCGTTCAGTGTTGACGAACGGGACCGTTTTTCGATTATTTCAATTATTCCCTTTCAGTAACACCCCCGTCGTTCACACTGTTGTCGATGGGGTAAAATAAAGTTTCCCGACCGGCCGGCCCGGTTTGTCCGATCGTCAACAGTGTGAACGAAATAAACTTTTTTTTCCCAATTGTCAACAATGTGAACGACAGGGGTGTTACTGAAAGGGAAGAATTGAAATAATCGAATAATGGTCCCGTTCGTCAACACTGTGAACGATCGAAACTTTTTTTTCCCGATCGTCAACAGTGTTGACGACGGGGTGTAACCAATCGGGAATATTCGGTTCTTAGCAACTCTCTTAAGGCGCTACCCCGACCAAAAGTGCGTTTTTCTTCGTTACTAAGGGGCTATTAACTCATTAATTAAGAGAAACAAACTACATCTAAAAGCATATTATTAATGTTCAATATCCTATCATCACATTCCACGTTCTTTCTTTTTTGTGTACCCTACGTATATACACCTAAATTTCCCTGTAAAAAAATGACTAAAATAATTGAAAACATGTATCTTTTGCTAAAGTTGACGTGCTATTAATTTGAGGAAATTACATTAATAGATAGGTAACTTAAAAATCTTTATAAATCACGTTTTATTTTATTTCAAAAGATCGTCTTTCTGTTTTTATAACAAAAAAAACCCAAAAAAAAAATACTAAGTACTGTAGAATTTAAATCACAGCCATGTTCATTTTTTCGTCATTCTTTTTTTATCAGATTGTTCATCCGAATGCGAATAAATTACATTATATAGTTAAAGGACAATGCCAGAAACTCTATACAACTTTGACCCACTCAATAAAAGTCATGTGCAATATGTAGCATCTTACTGTTTATTTATTGCTGATAACTAAACATTAGTCTTAGTGACTGTAGAACTTGCGGTTTCCGTTTAAATCTAAAAACAATAATGACATTGATTATAGGTTAAATTGTATTTTAGGTAAAATGAGTTTGTATTTTGTGGGTAGGTATTTCGTAATCCGCAAGTTCTAAAGAAAAACAATTTAGTATAGAAAGGTTCTATATTCATTACAATTATTTTCATTAATTTACTTTTCTGTACATGGGTTACTTTTTCTGTACATGGGTGGGGCAGGATCTGGCATTGTCATTTTATAATAGACAATTAAGAACATCCAAAAATAAAGTGTCACGTCAATATATAGGAGTGCAACATTATGTAAAAATATATTTATGAATAAATAATTACATTAGATTTAATAATCACAATTGTTTTATTTCCCATATGGTGACAACCCTAGCATATTTGCATGTGACGGCTGGCGGAGGCATCGCGCAACATCAAAGGCGTGCACTACTGTAGGAAATATTATAATACTGTGTTAATGGCTAACATTTATAACATAAGCAAATAATGGCTTCCGTCGAGGTGGGCGGAGCTATTGTAGACGCTTGGGCCGATCGTGCCTCTCTATCGCTTGTTCCGCGCTCTCGCTTGCACGCTCAGGCTCAGGCGGAACGTGACACTTTTTCTTGCGTGCAGACGGTGTTCATCGATTTATAAGACGCTATCACGTCAAAAAACTTAAAAAGTACCTACATAAATTCTTATTTATGTACTTTTTATTTTTTTTGACTATTTAATTTAAAAAGTCATATTGGTATTTACGAGCCCGGCTACGTACTCAAAACCTCGTGCACAGAAACTCGTGCATGAGAGGCGCCAACGAGACCACATTACTAAACTTCTGCGACCGTCTGTCCTTTCGTCCATGTTGTATCTTTCGAACCATATTACGTAAAAATACCTATCGTGTGTCAATTTATTTCGCACTTGGCCCATTTTTTAAGTAACTTCTTTACGCACGCTTGACTTAAGGAGTAAGCTGGTGAATGCGTGACGAAAGCGTTAGGAAAAGTGTGATCGGGCGAGGCTAACGGAAATTGAGAGGGAGATATAAGTTAGTGAAGATAGAAAGAGGGAGAGTTACGTTTCGTATATTACTGTAGGGCAAGAGAGAGAGGTGCGAGCACACATTTTCTTTCTCTGTTTCTCTCATAGCCAGTTGCAAACGGATAAATACATACATATAGATGGAGCTAAAGAAGATTTACTGCAGTCGTGTGGTCTAAAGCCTACTCGTATTATTTTTGTTTTTCTTTTTATATTTTACAGGCATTGTTCTTAGCGTCATTAGAAACAGATGGTGATGAAAGTGACGGCTTACATGAAGAAACAGGAAAACTAACAAATGATTTAGATGATGCGGTAAGTTTTAAATTTTAACAAAAATAATTATGAATAAAATAAGAAATTGTTCAAGGTTTTCTTCCTTCGTGTGTTTTTGGATTTAACTCTTTTTATGGAGCCGCTAAAAAGAATTAGCTGTTTGGTACATTTTCACGAGTTATGCGAAC
This sequence comes from Charanyca ferruginea, assembly GCA_947361185.1. Taxonomy (NCBI): domain Eukaryota; kingdom Metazoa; phylum Arthropoda; class Insecta; order Lepidoptera; family Noctuidae; genus Charanyca; species Charanyca ferruginea. Next base: position 8,847,279 of record OX376080.1, on the reverse strand, counting down.
CTAATTGTAGGGCAGCTGATTTTGTTTTCGATTCCATAGTAAAAATTGTTCATACTTAATGATGATTTTTTTTCAATCCAAATATATTTTACATGGTAATTCATATGCACACATTGTGAAAAAATTCATAATTAAATAAATTTAAAACAAATTATAGATCATAGCATAGCACTTTGCCCGCAACTGCGACCGCGTCAATTTTCTCAAGGATCCCTAATTTTTGATCATGCAATATAGCCTATGTTACTCAGGGATAATATAGAAAACTAATGGTAAAAGAATTTGTGAATTCGGACCTACTTAGTTTTTTATTTTTTTCTTTACAAACATACAAAAATTCAAATATTTCCTCTTTATTATAGTGTAGATGTAGATTACCTCAAAATATAAAAATATTTTTCCCCCTTTTTATGGGAATAAGGGCTGGTCACATTCAGTACGTCCCCATGGATCTGATCTGATGATGATTTGCATGTGTTTTTGCGATATTTGTTTTCAGTAGGTACATTTTGTACTAGGACGGCTACAAAGTTACACACTGCTGCGATAATAACGACGAAATAGAAGTACGAGGAATCGGGACGGGACGCATTATCGCAAAAACGCAATGCGATATTATCGGCGGTAATACCTGTGTGGGGGAGCCTTAATACAGTTGCAGCTACGCTTACTAGTGTGCGTAACACCTATGCTAACACGCACACATAAGCGTTCAACCTCGGATACAAGAAGCTTATAGGTAAAAGTGGAGGCAACACTCTGAACACCAAGTGAAACCAACTGTGGGTAGACGCTCTCTTTCTGAATGCATACATAAGATAAAGAAAACACATATCACTGTCTCGTTCTTATGTATACATTCAGAAAGAGAGCATCTGCCCACAGGTGGTTTCACTTACGTATTTAGAGTGTTGACCCCACTTTTATCTATAAGCTTCTTGCTCGGATATCGACTATGGAGGCGTGGCATGTCACGTCATGTTGTCTGTATTTGGTCAAACTGAGTGTACATTAAGCACGCGCGACGCGACGTTCAGTCAGCATTGTTTAGTCGTTTGTTTACATCGAAACGTGTTATGTCATTTAGATTTTTACAATATGCCGAATTGTGCCGTTCTTATTTGTAAAAATAGAGCAGTAACAACAAACATTAAGACAAGTGGTGTGTCCTACCACCGGTAAGTAAAATATCACTGCATTAATTATAATATTTTAGGATTTTACAAATTTGATTGATACCTATCAATGATATTTTATTATAACATTGATGCCTAAGAAATATATTTGACGTCTAAGTGATGCATTAGTGGTCTGCAGCGTTGACATATCGATATCGATATTAATTATTATTGTTAGTTGTTCCTACGAAATTAACCCCACCTATCATTATTATTAACATTTGCATAATTATATAAAATAATATTTTATTTTGGTAATACTTATTTCCTTAAGGCGACGATATACTACTTTTACAGATTTTAAACTGACAATCACGTCAAAATGTGCAGTGTAAATGATTTGAAAAAAATATATGTTAAACTAGAACATTCTCTTAATCATATAGAAAGTGAATATTTTTGATGAAGTTCATATTAAATAGTTTAATTAACTCGTGAAGTTGTGTCTGACGCGGACAAAACATTGACAATCACACAAAATCTACCAGGTATAATTATCCGAAACTTACACTATCTTACAGACAATTTTATTATCTATCTTTTAGTATACGCCTTTTTTTTTAATTTTGAAAGAATACTACTTTTATTTAATTTTTTTAGACTAAATTTTGAAAGTTTTGGACGCAGATTGCGTCCGTTCTGCATCTGTTTTGCGTACAAAACTCTCAAAGTTTAGTCGAAAAAAATCAATAAAAGTAGTATTCTTTCAAAATTAAAAAAAAGACGTATACTAAAAGATAGATAATAAAATTGTCTGTAAGATGGTGTAAGTTTCGTTTAATTATACCTGGTAGATTTTGTGTGATTGTCAATGTTTTGTCCGCGTCAGACACAACTTCACGTATTAATTAAACTATATAATATGAATATAATTAAAAATATTCACTTACTAAGTGATTAAGAGAATGTTCTAGTTTAACATATATTTTTTTCAAATTATTTACACTGCACATTGTGACGTGATTGTCAGTTTAAAATCTGTAAAAGTCGGTTAATAGCCCCTTAACAGGCTAATTTAAAAGATTCCCTTCGTCTGTCCAGAAGACAAATATTGGCCGCTTGTCATTGTTTAACACTATTGTCTTTCGTAATTGACAGTTGAGCTCATATGGTTTTATTATTATTTTAATAATCCATGTTAAGAAATTATATTTGTGAACCTGTTTTTATAAGAACTAAGTAGGTAATATATTTTATTTCAGTTTCCCAAAAGATCCAGTAATTAAAAATAATTGGATAGATGCAACAGGCAGGGAAAATAATTGGTTTCCCACAAGACTAAGTGTAATTTGTTCGTCCCATTTCCAAGAGGATTGTTTTAAGCCATCTGCGAAAAGACGCCTGCTTTTTGAGTGGGCTGTACCTACACTTAAATTAAGATACATATTTGAAATCGTAAGTTGACTATGAGTACCTATTATTAGTACAGCCATATGCAAAAGTATTGAGCAAACCCATTGTCTTATACATTCTCCTAAACTATTCATCTGCGGCATGTTTACTTGAAATAAAAACAATAGATAAAGATTCCAAGGTTTATTTTTGGTAGGTGTTTTTGTACCTACCTTTTATAATTTTTTTTAAAGTATCAAGTAAACACGTGACGTATTTCCGTGCGTCATAGGACAGAGTTGTCATAAAAATCGAAATAAAAATAGAGTAATATTTATAAAGGCGCGTGACCTTGTCGCCGCACATGTGACTCGTAGACCACAAGTACGATAGTACTAATACTTATACTATGCCACAAGTGCGCATGGAACGTTTGTTTCGCTCATCGTCACCAGTCTTGTTTCGGACGCAGAAACTCAAAGATGGTGTTTTGCAGCATAATTATTCAACTGTGGAAATTCTTCCACGAAGTGTAACTTTGTAAATAAAGGGATAACATTTCATAAGTAAGTTACATAATTTTTGAAATAATGTTGTTATTTTATTATATTTACTTAAATAAAATTATTCACCACCATGAATTATCTGCGATAATCATCCATTTATTTTGTTTCGATAATGTATTATGTTTGGCTAACCTAGTTTAAACGAAATAGAAATTAAATGTAATTTTTTGTTGAATATTTATTTAGTTTTTACATCTAGATACTATAACTGTTCTCTCTTTTTAAATAATTTCTATTAAAGTCATTTATCAGCGATTATCTGTTTATTAGCACTTTTAAACCACTTCTTCGATATTTATGCAGTTTTCATCACCGTTTAAAAAAATATTGAGGTAGGTTTATTATTTTTTATGTTAGTATAATTATATAATATTTTGTAAGGATAGTAGACAATATTTGATCTGTGACAAGCCGGGGTACTGCTATTATTAATAAATAAAACACAAAGTCAGTTGAAAACTAAGAAATATATAAATAAATTCATACTTATTTATTTGTCGTTTGTATATATTGTATTAATATTATTTATGTATCTGTTTATTTAATAAAATGTTATTATTTTAGGTTTCCAAAAGATCCTGATATTAAAGATAAATGGATATCTGCTACTGGAAAAAGAAATTGGTTCCCAACAAATTACAGCAGAATTTGTTCTGTTCATTTCGAAAATGAACAATTCAACTTGTCAAGTAAAAGGCGGTCTTTGAGTAAATTAGCTTTACCTGCAGTCGATATATGGAGACGAATTACGGTAAGATTCAAAATGTATTAGATACTTGTCTTGGCTTCCTATGTCTTACTATGTTTTGCCAAGACAAGTTCATAACTGGGTTATATAATAATTATGACTTTTAGGAGTGTTATAAAAAATCGTTTAATAGGGACTTTCGTTTTATTTTACAATAACTGAAACAAGGCTTACTACCTAGTCATTATTAAATTAAATAAAATGTATTTTATTTGTTAAAAACTTTTATTCTTACCCTTAACATTTTATTGTATTCCCTCCCCTTTTATTAAAATCGTCTTAAATTAACGAGACACTTTGAATTAATTAGTTATCTATTGTTGCGAGACTCTGGGCACTGTTTAATAAAGCTGACAATTCGACATATAGGTCAAAAAAAATCGAAATTGTAGCATTGTCGCGCTTAGACTGTTTAATAAAAGTGACAAATTATATGTCAAAAAACGACAGGTAAAATCTTGACATATTAGTAATTTAAAAACACGTTTAATAAAACTCGGCATACCTTTGTCGTTAAACCACAGTCAAATTGTATCTGATAATAAATTATCGGTGACAACTGACAATCAACAATGCTCAATGTTATCGACACGAGCGTTGCCCTGCACTACTCCTAAGTAAGAGCGAGCGCGCAGTCATTCTTTACTTTTCGCACACGTTTATTATTTGGTCCGAGTCCCGAGTGGCCACGGCTCTTGAGATTTTGCAGCGACATACCTAATTTGAAAGTTTATTTTTTGTTGCATCTATGTAAGAGATTATGTCATAATATTATATGTAGACGTAATTGTGTATTTATTGTTTGTGTATGCAATGATAGCGAACCGGCGACACGCGTCGCGGTATTACTTACAGCACGCGTAACATGACCACCGCTATGTCTATGGAAGAATAGACATAGTGACAGCAAGAATAGACAAGTCGGTACAGTTTGTCTATTCTTCCTGTCAGTATGTCTATTCTTCCGTAGACATAGCGTAATCATGCTACGCGTGCAGGACACGAGATAACATTTCTCGACATCAGAGCCATTTGGTCTGATATCCATTTTTGCAATTTTACAGGAGAGCAAAAATAAACATTTAAAATATTTTTTTGTTTTGTAATTTTGAAGATTTGGGAGTACAAGGCCGTCACTATTTATGCTTGGTTATTTGAGAATAGACGTTGCCGGTTTTTATGCCGGTTTTCCTAATAAATCCGGAAGGAACCTTATTTTTATATCCGAGGGTAGGTACATCAGACCCATTTTTTAAGGACGATCTACAGTGAAAAATATCCATATAAACTAAATACCATATGCCTCTAAGAATCTTATGTAAATGGATCTATTATGTTGAAATCAGTCCGTATGGCTCGTAATATTCACTATTTAGGTTCATAAATATACTGAATGATGTTTACATCCGACCATATTGTTCAACAAAAAAAATTACGCGCATAAAAATAATACATTATTTATGTTAACATCAGACTTTATGGTTCGGGGCAGTGATCTTTTTAATTACGAATTTTGTTACGTATGTCTAAATCGGACTTTATATTCTCTAAAAAAAAAATGATTAATAGGACTTATCTAATCATAATACTATTTGACTCGCATATACCTGAAAATACTTTTAATATCGTCGAAAATAAAGCCTTAATTCGCCCCAGATCAGACTCTTTGGCTCTAAGTTTATTTGATTGGTATACAGTCTATTGTTAAATAGGTCCTATTAGCCTCTTAAATCTAATAATTCCACTGGAGTAGGAAGGGGATATAAATGAAATTATTATTTTACTATATCAGTTTGATTGATGATCGGAATCAATCAATCAATCTCAATCAGTTTTTCTAATAAAAGAGAGCTCTCGAGCAACAAAAAATCAAAGAGAAAATAACTAAATTGTACAACTAGTTAGCTGTAAAAAAAGAATAACTACATAATAAGTACCCGCTATTCTAGTGTTGACACAACAGGTTTGAGACACAGTAAAGATATCTGAGATCACAACTACACCAAATAACAAAAACCAAAACAGTTGAAAAATATTCTTAGAACGATTTAAAATGATAATAATATCGAAACAAATCTCACTCTTCATTATTCTCTGGAAAATCACATGCTTCTTCTTGGTGTGGTAGGTTTTTATAAATATAATAATAGTCATGGAACTGTTCAGGTATCCAAACAGCTAATGTTTGCAGATCATAGATAGGTGCTCGTCCGGACTGCTGGATATTAATGCCGGGATTCTTCAGGGGTCGGTGCTCTCGGCAACATTGTTCCTGCTGCATATTAATGATCTGCTAAAACCCGGTACCTTTGGGTATGCAGACGACAGCACTGTCGCTGAGAGATACGTGTCCGACGCACGAGCTGGTGGGTCGCAGATCCAGTCTCTCCGGGAAGCAATGGTTGAGCGCTTGAACTTGGCCTTACAGGCTGTCTCTGAATGGGGCGATGCCAATCTGGTCAAGTTCAATGCTGCTAAGACCCAATCGTATCTCTGTTCCGCTTAAATGGAGCCAATTCCACCCAGCTCCATCTTTCCGAGGTGTAACCGTGCCGATAACTGACCGACTTGAGCTTCTTGGTGTTACGTTAACATCTACCCTCAATTTTGGCCCTTTCATAGAGGCAAAGGCTCAAGTGGCTGCCAAAAAGTTGGGAATCCTAGCAAAGGTGAGACTTTACGCCGGAACAGCTGCTTAAACTTTATCAAGCGCAAGTTCGATCGTGTATGGAGTACTGCTCTCATCTTTGGGACGGATCTGCCAGATACCAGCTTGATGCCCTAGAGACAATTGAAAAACGAGCCAAGAGGATCATTGGCAATGATAGGCTCGTCGATTCAAAGCTCCAAAGTCTTGAGCATCGACGCCGAGTTACTGGCCTGCCGGTTTTCTATCGGTTGCATTTTGGGGAGTGTGCGACAGAATTGCATAATTTAATATCGCCGAGCCCGTTTCATCATCGGACCACAAGACGTACGGCGATACGCCACCGGTACATGGTGGACATCCCGCCCACACGCACAAAACGTTTTGGGAACACATTAATTGTGCGTACTGCTAAGGAGTGGAATTCCCTGCCTGAGTCTGTGTTACCTGATAGCTGCAACCTGGGAGTCTTTGAGTCAAGAGTGAATAAGTTCCTTCTAGGCAAGCGTGCTCCATCTTAGACCGCATCATCGTTTCCCATCAGGTGAGATAGTGGTCAAACGTATGCCTATCAATTGATAAAAAAAACAACATACAGTCGAATTGAGAACCTCCTTCTTTTTTGAAGTCGGTTGAAAAATGTTTCTCTTTATCCCTTTTTTGCTCATATCCAATTCGGAATCCGAAGAAGATAGACTGGGAATATAATCATTATCTACTACACTGTCTTCGCTATCGAAATCACCGAGTCTTGCTGGTGACAATGAGCCTAAAAAAAAGCGGATACGTACCTAATTTTTTTGTTGAATTATTAAAAGTAAGAACAAAATTTGTAGTTACAGTTACATTTATAAAGTATATTAAACTAGTTTAATGTCACTTATCGCGGTTGCTTACGAAGTCGAAGTCAGATAAAAAGTCTATGTCCTTTCATGGGGTTCAAGCTTCTTCCATATCTACTTTTAATAGTAGGTAATGATAGTATTTTCTTACCTTGGACAGCGTCATCTCTGTTTTTCAATTTATGTAATATTTTTCGGGTGCGATTATGCATTGTTCACACATAAAATAATTGTCTAAAAACCAATCGAAACGAGAGATCCTACAAGTCGCCGCAGTATTTTACAAATGCGAAAACAATCCCGACGCATACGAACAGCGCGCGAAAGGAGAGGTGACGTCGCATGTTTATGATTTATCTCTGTCCCACGCAGTCATAATTATAGTGCTATCTCTTTTTCAGTGAATCTTGTCACTTATGCTCCGAGCCATAAAGACTGTTGTTAGTTAATGACTTTATGAACTTGAATAATATCCGAGCTACAAGGTATGTTGTTAATACGAGACCTACAAATTACATTTATTTTTTGACTTATCTTTACATGATACTGCAAAAATAATATTCCGGTAATTTTACTCACGACCATAGAATTTCAAATGAAGATCAGACTCATTGGTTCTAATGTATGGTGGATATCCGACTATTTTTACGTAAACGAAATTGTTATTAAAGGGAGATACAAATATGCTGCCTAAACAAAAAGAAAGAGATTTTTTTTTTAATAAAGATTCAGTTAGAATACGATTTTTGCAAAAATGGGACATCCGACCTTATGGTTCTGATGTCGAGATTTATTTACTTACATTGCTCTAAACTAGTTAGATTTCTGTGGGGGACTGTAAACTATTTGACAGTTGACGCCAAATAAACAATGTAATTATATAAACTGTTCGTTCATTCAACGACTACCACTATCCGAATGTGAAATGAGAAACCTATATTGAAATACGATAAATATTGGACAGTTTTCCTATAAAGTGGATTTCATTACTAACGACCTCGGTTATAGCGACGTCAGACTTACGTCCTTTGAATTTAAAGCATATTATATTTAGTAGGAAATCCATTCTGCAATACCAACTTCGGATACCTATATAGCGTCAATTTCGGGTATAGCGACTTGTTGTTATGAACCAAAAGCAAAAAGATTAATTCATAAAACTATTAAGCTTTCTTATCCTTTGTTTACATTTACAGATGACCCTGGGCCTCAAGTCTGCTATTACAATAGTGTCAGAATGGTCTATCATTGATTTTCATAATGACGCCACTTTATTAGTAGATTACCAAACTTGTCAAAATCAACTATCATGAAATCAATGATAGACCATTCTGACACTATTGTAATAGCAGACTTGAGGCCCTGATATATATGCTTGCTTTGTTTGTAGGTAGGTCTTGGTTTGCACGTGTACCTACAAAGTTAACTTATGAATCAGTTACATAGTAATCTTCGGTGAGTGAACAGCAGTGGCGGCGTAAGGGGGGGGGGGGGCGGAGGGGGCGGTCCGCCCCGGGTGCCAAGCACCAAGGGGTGACAACGAAAACTTACTTGAACAGCCAAAGCATGCACACAAAATCTCGCTCTATTAAGACATATCAATAAATAAGTACATAAGCTTGTCAACTTCCTTACTAATATCATATTTTGAAACGCATCGAAACCATATTATTTTCATATCTTTTTTCGAATATTTATTGAGAGCGAGTGTTCTCATTTGGGAGCGTTACTTCAAGGTTTAATGTTTTTCAGAACTGTAGAAAAAGTTTACACGTTCTTTTCATCATCCACACATCGGTGGAAAATATAAATGTAGTGGTGTCCGTTATATGATTTATCAGAGACAAGATGGAGTGCTCATCACGACGCTTTTAAACCTCTATTAACACCCCAAAGAAAATGTCGAAACAAGAGAAGCAGCATCAATTCTGTGACTTCAGTTTTCTATGCTATCTTTCCTTTTGGTGTGAAATCCTAGAAGTTAATCAGATAGAAAAGTATATACAAACATCTCGGCAATCGTTGGAAAAGCGTGTGATAAAAATTAAAGCCCTTAAAAAATGTTCTTCGAAGTCAACGCAATCAAATAGTGGAAAGGGCTATTTGCTACGCAACAATATTAAAGAGGATTTAGACATTCGGATTGAAGGAAAAAGAGGAAAGAGGAGATTTCGAACGCATATGCCTGGAGAAATGGCCCGAGATGCTGAACTTGCATTACCAAAGGAGTTGCAGAAAGCAATGTTAGAATGTCACGACAGATTTTACGAAGAACTAGACCATCATTACAGGGCAATGGATTTTATTCTGGTAACGTTTAATGTAATTCAGCATAAAATGTTGGTAACATCACCAGAAGAAGATTTTCGTGGAATCGTGGTATGGTTCTAATTCTGTTAAAAAAATACATCATGTTGGAGATTTTACAATTGAGGCGCCATTTGGAAACCGCCAACATTTCTGCCCAAGAAGCGGTTCATTGGAGTTTCTCAGATTCAATGCAAAATGACGGCAGAACAGTCACCTCTAAACCAGAGATCTCGGTGGAAGTTCAAAAGTTCTATGGACAGCTGTACAAATCTCAAGCGGTGAGACCTGTTTCCCATGGTACCGAAGATCCAAGGGCCCAATTGACGAGGATATCCCGGACGTTGACCAAAGCGATATTAGTGCGGCTCTGGAACAGCTTAAAAACAGCAAAGCTCCGGACATTACGACTGAGCTTTTAAAAGCAGGTGGGGCTACAATGACCGTTCAAGTAAAAAACCAAAAGACGAAAGCAATCCAGCTGCGCAGAGAGATGAAACAAGATGATGTTATATCTCCGAAACTTTTCACTAACGCGCTGGAGGACGTCTTCAAAACATTGGACTGGACTGGGCGGGGCATTAACATAAACGGTAAGTAGATCACATATCTCCGGTTTGCCGACGACATCGTTATTATGGCAGATCCTCAAGACGAGGGGGCCTCAGCATGAACTTGGACAAAACGAAGGTTATGTTCAATCAACACGTCGTGCCAAGGCTGATCGCCGTTGATGGCAATTTGCTCGAAGTAGTCCAGGAATACGTCTACCTTGGACAGACGTTCCAACTTCGAGAAGTCGATAGGAGGGTGCATTTGGGGTGGGCAGCATTTGGTAAGCTTCGTCGAGTCTTCTCGTCGCCTATACCGCAGAGTCTGAAGACGAAATTCTTTGACCAGTGCGTCCTGCCTGTTATGACTTATGCTGCCGAGACGTGGACACTTATAGCGGGGCTAGTTCACAAGTTCAGAGTTGCTCAGCAGGCAATGAACCGAGCAATGCTTGGAGTTTCTCTAAGGCCTAAGCGATAGCTAGAATTCCCAACGAGGACATCCGGAGGAGAACTAAAGTCACCGACACCGACACCGCAGAATCAGTAAGCTGAAGTGGCGCGACGGCTGATGGAGCAGACTTGTTCTAGAGTAGAGTAGAGAGTACCGCGAATCGGTAGACGCAGCGTGGGACGCCCTCCAGCCCAATGGGCCGATGACCTGAAGAAGGTGGTGGTGGCTGGATGCGGAAGGCAGAGGACCGGGAAAACTGGCGCGCCTTGGAGGAGGCTTATGTCCAACAGTGGACCTAAACTACACTGAAGTGATGATGATGAATGTAAACTTGGGGCTATTTTGAGTCTGTTTCAAGGTTTGCGCTACGTCTTAAATTTTTATAACAATTTGGTTAGATACTTCATGTGAAACAAGCTTTTGAAAGTTTAAATTAATAAAATCATACTGACTTGGTCTACAATGAGCCAGCCAAGCGCGACTAACCAATCTTTCGATTTTATCAATTAATAGAGACAGGAAATTCAATTTTATTATATGGTCTCGTATGCATTTTTAGTATAATTTGGTGTTTTATTTTGAGTACCTAGGGGTGCTCTATACACATCCGCCCGGGGTGCCAATCTACCCTACGCCGCCACTGGTGAACAGTGTTTCGTAAACTTGTGAATAGGTATGGCTTCTAGACGTACATTTAGTGTTAAAGAAAAAGTGGACATAATTTCGAGACTGAGAAATGGTGAAAACAATGTTGATCTGTGTAAGGAATTTGGAGTTTCACATTCTACAATATCAACGATGTGGAAAAACCGCGCCAGAATTATGGACTGTTTTGAATCAAAATCTTTGAAAATAAAGAAAATTCGAAAACCAACTCATCAAGATATTGAAAATGCACTTCGTGTAAAATGTACTCTCACACAAATGCAAAATGTACTCATAAGCGGTCCCCTTATGCAAGAAAAAGCTAACCATTTTGCGAGACAGCTTGGGAAAACGAACTTTAAGTGTTCAGAAAGCTGGATTTACAGATTTAGACAACGTAATGATATAATAGTGGTTGGTATAACATACATAGTTCGATAAATTAATAAATATAAATATACAGTAGATTTCGGGTATAACGACGATTAAGGGACCAATATAATTGCGTCGTTATATCTGGAAGTCGTTACAGGCAAAGTTAAAGAACAAAGTTGCTATAGAAATTCTTGTTGTTTCTTCACCTTCATTTTGTAACTGATCCATAAATTTAACTCGGAAATGTACTCGCTTGTCTACCTACCTAGCTAATAGGTATGTATTTATAAACAAAAAAGCTTTTTACAAAAATTAAATTTAAAATTTAAAAAACCCCGAACGCAAAACATAAAAGCAATTATTTAAAAAGTAAAAAATAATATCTTTTGTTGAGCCATCAATCATCATCGCGGCGGGGTACCGCGTAAGTCAAATCTCATTGCAAATCCATGAGTTCGCTATTTTACCTATTTAGCTATTGCTGACTTAGCGGTACCCCGCCGTGACATTATAGCGCCATTTCAACGAACAAATATTTGATGGCTCAACAAAAGATATTATTTTTTACTTTTTAAATAATTGCTTTTATGTTTTGCGTTGGGGGTTTTTAAAATTTTAAATTTAATTTTTATTTGAAAGTTTTTAAATGTAATTTAGTCTGGTTTTGAGAAGTTGTAGATACGTCTAAAGTTGTATTTCGTCACATGGATCTTTTTTGATATTAAAGATATCACCCTGAGAATGCGTTTGGTATATTGGTATATATAATTCGCCATTTTGTGGTGCCGGTCATCTTGGCTTTGAAATTTATCATAGTGTAAAGTATTCTACTAGTGAAGCCCTTTCATTTGATACCCATATTGATGGAGTTGTGAAAAAATATGTGATTAGCTATTTTGTAGCGGCGGCCATCTTGGACCGATTTTCATCAAACATAGCTAAGAACACTCCCGACTAATTTATTTATTTATTTATTTATTGATAAGGCACTCCAACGACTTACTCACTAAAACTTATACAAACAAAAGTCACTTATAGTTTCAGATATATAGTGAATTCGTCACTTACAGAAGTGCACAGCACTATCTAGGAAAATTGAAATTAAGTTTACAAATATGGATATCGTGTTATAAGTTATAAACGGGTCAAAAGTACAAAAAAAAAAGTTAAAACGAGCCATGTTCAAAATACATCTGGGAACTTAGAAATTTAGAATATTTAATTGAATATCAAAAAATAGATCAGATAATAATTTAAAATAAAAGGAAATGGATGTGTATACAAATATATTAGTGGGACTTGTCTCAGAGAGTTAATGAGACTCCGAACTGGTTAAAAGTCTCGCACGGAAAATGCGGAAGGAGTTGGAGAAGATGTCGATGCTATTGGTTCGTGTAGCAATTTTGTTGTAGTTTCCCATTAGACGGTTCATGGGTGCGGTGCTACCAAGGTTAGTGCGACTTGCAGTTGTGGCAAAGGTTAAGGTCTCGCGACTAGATCGTATTGTTACGTGTCGGGGTACAGCTATACTTAATTCCGCCAGAAGATCGGGAACATTTAGTAAACCGTTGATGATTTTATATAGGAGGATTTGGTCAGTTACGTCTCTCCGGTGTTCGAGAGAACATATTTTGAATTTACTGAGCCTTTGACTATAAGAAGAATCTCGTGGACAGTCAGAACTTCTAAAACTAAGATATCTGGTGAAGCTTCTCTGGATTCGTTCAATTCTGTTTACGTGAACACGGTAGGTAGGGTTCCAAACTGGAGATGCATACTCCAGTACACTTCTCACGAGTGTATTGAAGAGTACCTTTAGGGTAGAGATGGATTGAAAATCTCGACATATTCTTTTTAAAAAACCAGACATTTTTGCAGCTTTGGCAGTGATATGGTCAATGTGGTTGACGAATGTGAGTTTAGAGTCGAGTTGGACTCCCAGATCACGAATCGTGTCCACGGTTTGTAGTGTTACCCCATTTAACGAATAAGACGTGGGCAAAGGTTTCCGTTTTTTGGTAAAAGTTATGTGGTGGCACTTTTTCACATTGAGGGCCATGCGGTTTCTTAAGCACCAGTTGTGAACTGCGTCGAGGTCTGTCTGGAGTAAATGAACGTCGACTGATGAGTTAATCACTTTATAGATCTTTAGATCATCAGCGAAAATAGAGCAATTGCTGTGTTTCACTGATAGAACTATGTCATTGACGAACATTAGAAAGAGTATTGGACCCAGATGCGAACCTTGGGGGACTCCAGATGTAGATACATATACTTGTGACTCATAGCCCTTTACAACCACTCTTTGTTTTCTGTCCGTAAGATAAGATTTAAACCAAAGAAGCAACTGTCCAAATATGCCGAATCCTTCTAGCTTCATTAAGAGGATTTTATGATCCACCTTGTCGAATGCACTGGTAAAATCAGTGTAAATTGAATCTACCTGGGCACGAGAATCCATCACTTTACTCACTTCATTGACGTAGTGGGCCAAGTTAGTAGTCGTAGATTTACGAACACAGAAACCATGTTGTTGGGGTACTAACTGGGGATCAATAAGCGACGTAAGTAAAGGACATAGCAGGGATTCAAAGAGTTTAGCGAAAACTGATAGGAGTGAAATAGGACGGTAGTTCTGCACGTCATTAGAATCTCCTTTCTTAAAGATCGGTACAACATTTGCCATTTTCCAGTCCGTCGGAAACTGTGATGTCGCTAACGAGCGGTTGAATATTAATTTAAGCGGTAAAGATAGACTTGTAGCACACTTCTTTACAAATACTGGCGGCAGACCATCTGGCCCCGGTCCTTTGCAGATGTTAAGTTTTTTTAGTGCTTTCAGGACATCTCGTTCCGTAAATACTACCCTACCCAGTGCATGCTGATGATGCATGGGTCTTGTTTGAGCGACAGCAGGTGAGTCGGTTGAGGGAGTAAAGTTGGAGGAGAAATGTTTAGCAAAAAGGTTGCACATTTCATCACCCGTAGATACTGTTTCATTTCCTAGACACATCTCCGAGGGAATGTCGTTACATTTGGAGTTTTTCGCTTTGACGAAGGACCAAAAGAGTTTCGGATTGTGTCTAATGCTCTCCTCAGTGAAGCTAACAAAGTTTTTGTAACAAGTGTTCATCATTGTTTTAGATCTTCCCTCCAATAGTCTATATTCAAAGTGGTCCCTTGGATTTTTATATTTTTTATGACGTGTTCGAAGTTTCTCTTTTTCATTTAGGAGTCTAATAAGAGGTTTAGAGAACCAGGGGGGATACTTATCGCTAAATTTTTTTGACTTTGGAACGTGCTCGTCCACTACGTGAAAAAGGTTTTTATATAGGTGTGTCACCATAGCATCAACATCGTGCAAATCTGAGAAAATGTGGGTCCAGTCAATTTTGTCAATCTTGGCATTGATTACAGTATAATTGCCTTTTCTAAAGTTGTATCTTACAGGAATCTTACTCTTTAATATTGCTGGGGACATGTTTTTAATTAGTATTTCGAGAGGTGGATGGTAGATATCTACTGTTGATAAGGGGTTATTGCATACACTAACAATTCCTCCATAAAAGTTACAAAATATTAAATCTAGCGTTTTGTGATAACAATTTTTGACAGAATTTATTTGTTCCATGTTACATAATGACATAAAGTCTATCAGTGTATAGCCCAATGCATTCGCATAGTCATAAGCTGTGTTACTGGAAGTGTGGGAATGTGTTCTGTCTATTTCCCAGTTAATGAAACTCAGATTAAAGTCACCGGCTATCAGGGTTTCGTCCCCAGTGGTATCGATAACAGAAGAGACTCTGTCGAGGAACGAGTCCAGTGTACGATGTTGAACTGGAGGGGGAAGATAAACCGCGCAGATATTAAAGTTATGGATTTTTTTCCCCTTGACCGTCCTGAGTCTGACCCATAGGTTTTCAATGTCAGTTTCCCATTGCGACATCCGGGCCGAGTCTATTGACTTTAAAACAGCAATCAATACACCTCCTCCTCTTTTGCCGCTATTCACGGTTGATACTCTGTCTCTACGATAAATGTTATACCTGGAGTCAAATATTTCGCCGTCACTTACACTGTCGTCTAACCAAGTCTCTGTGCCGATAATAACATCATAATTGCACAATCGTGTGGATAATTCAATCATGTTCAATTTGGTTTTCATACCCCTAAAGTTTTGGTAGTAGACGTTGAATTGTTTTTGTTTTGTACACGGTATTGTGGCATGGTTTTTTTTTTTTTTTGTAATGGTTTCAGAGTAGTGCAACAGCGTCCAAGCTTCTTATATGTTTGGCTTGCTCTCCATCAGCCTTTCTTATTAGAATTTTACCGTCACGAACCCAAACGTATTTGTATCCCTTTGCAGTAGCCGCCTTCCTAGTAGCCGCATGGATTTGCTTGTTAAGGGGTGACAAATGTTCAGACACATATATTGGTCTGACGGGACCGCCATACCCTAGGTGTTGCGAATTCAGTTTTTCAGTAGGGTGTACCTTGTTGAAGTTCATGACCGAGGTTAATATAGCGTCCCGCGTTTGCGTGGTGCGCAGCTTAACAACAACCGCTCTAGGGTTACTATTTACGGGGTCCAATTTCCGCACTCGCACAGCCGACAGTATATCCTCTTCCCTGATTACACTAGCAACCGCGTTTCCCATCTGCATAACCGTTTTCACCAAATTTTCCGCTTTGTTCTCTGGTACGCCGTTTATTTCAATATTTTGCTGTCGCGAGTATTGCTCGATTATATTGACTCGCACAGCTAAGTCCGAAACCAAGCGCTTAAGGGATTCATTTTCTTGACTCAGACTTATGTTGCTTTCTGTACATATTTTAAGTTCTGATTGTATGCGGTCGTAGTCATCACTCATAAACTGGACAGATTCTTTCAGTTCCCGGAATAAATCTTTCATCTCGCTGAACTCAGCTGCCATACATTCTTTTATAGTTGATGAGATCTCTGTTGATATAATCGCGCGTATCTCTTGACGGATGGTGTCGACAAGTTCGGTTGATTTCGGTTGGTGATGTTCAATCTCAGGAGAGCTATTAAGACGTGGACGCTTGGGCCGGACACAAACATTTGCGACTTCAGGCGAGTTGGTCGAAGAATGTAGCATATCTGGCTCCGACTGGACATGACTAAGGTTTGTTAAGTCTTTTTCTTTAGGTGGAGTGCGCTGAGTACGAGGCATGATGCGTTAGAAAAGTAAACAAAACTCGTGCAAAAAAAAAAAAAAAAAAAAAAAAAAAAAAAAAAAAAAAAAAAAAAAAGTAAACCAAAAAAAAAAATTTAAAAATATAAACAAAACAGTACGGTGTGACTCGGATTCGAACTTCCAAACACCGGTTTGTACCTGTCGCGGCAATGCGACACGCTACGCAGACACTGATTGCTGTGACGAATTTAGCTAGTATAATGTTTCGCAGGAAGCTTCGTCCGTCGGCACCAAACTCATTAGGAGTCCAAAGGTCAGTCTTTTGTTTCTCGAAACGGTCCGGTTTAGGAATTCGAATTTTAACAGTTTTGCTTTGCACTTTTTGTCAATTTACCACTTCAAAACATTTAGCACTCGGTGTTTTTTATAACACAATCATGAGTATAGTGTTCACTAATTGTTTTGATATAACTTTATAGCAGGAAAAGTAACTTTTTACCACTTTTACTTAATTATGTAAACAGAGCTGCAGCTAATTCACCTTTCAAATAAAAAAAACAAAAACAAAATAGGTTTATCCGTTCGGGAGCTACGATGCCACAGACAGACACACACACACACACACAGACACGTCAAACTTATAACACCCCGTCGTTTTTACGTCGGGGGTTAAAAAAGACAACCGCCTTCAAAAACTAAAAAGTGAAAAATAACTTTAGGGGACCACACGGGAAGCACTATCTTTCAAATAAAAAAAGAATCATCAAAATCGGTTCACCCAGTCCAAAGAAATCAGGTAACAAACATAAAAAAAAAAAAAATATACAGACGAATTGATAACTTCCTCCTTTTATTTGAAATCGGTTGAAAAGGTAAAGGTCACCGCAGTTGCTGACCATCTGCGTGAATGTAAACAAAAAAGCTTTTTACAAAAAAGACAACCGCCTTCAAAAAGTGAAAAATAACTTTAGCACAGAACACACATTGACTTTAGTTTCGAAATTCAGTGGCTTCGTTCTGTTTGTTGTTTTGTATTGCCACCGACTTCCGAAACTAAAGTCAATGTGTGTTCTGTGCTAAAGTTATTTTTCACTTTTTGAAGTCGGTTGTCTTTTTTGTAAAAAGCTGTTATTTTCCGCTTTTTAGTACCTCCTTCTCATCCAAATCTATTAAGAAGAGATTGCAAGTTAACTACTACAAAGATTGATGAAACTAAAACGTCGTCTATGTACAATTTTTGGGTATTTGTTGATTTTTCAAAAAGTGCTGAATCAATTTCGATAAAATTTACATGGGACCACCCTGAAGCATACCCTATCCATAAAAAAAAGAATTTTCAAAATCGGTTTACGTTTGCCGGAGAAATCGCGTAACAAATCGCGCACATTCTTAATGCAAATTTAAGACTTATACGGTTTTCTCATGGATGCCATTGTCAGAACTGTACCAAATTAATGGGACCACACGGGAAGCATTGGCTTTCAAATGAATCATCAAAATAGGTTCAACAAGTCCCAAGAAATCAGGTAACAAACATAAAAAAAAAAAATATATACCTATATATATAACCTCCTCCTTTTTTGAAGTCGGTTGAAAAATAAGAAAGTTCTTTGTCTTTGGCGGTCGGCTCCGGTCGCAATATCTGCATGGGATTTCTTGGGATATGTTACAAATGTTTCATTAAAAACAGTCGCTGCACCCGAACTCCGAGCCGGAGATCGCCAGCGACGTCAAGGCGCTGCTGGCCTTTCTTGGGGAGCTCGGGTGAAGCGAATGATGTACGTACTTCCCACCTGTACCTACGCAAAATACGCGCTGAGACGTGGAGTTGTGGACACCAGCCCGTCATCGTCGGTCCGGCTCACAGAAATCTAAAAAACAGGAGAAGTGGCAAGGGGGCGTGTCTATGTCGGCGCCAAAGGCCCGAAGCGTACTTATATTGTGCAAATGGCGGACGTCTCGGCTAGTGTGCTTTTAACCGCGATTGTGAGTTTGTGACAAAAGTTAAGAATGCCGGGTTGTTCCGTGGTTTCTTGTAAAAAACGAAGCGAAAATAAAAACTTTGTTAATCATGGAATC
This sequence comes from Charanyca ferruginea, assembly GCA_947361185.1. Classification (NCBI taxonomy): domain Eukaryota; kingdom Metazoa; phylum Arthropoda; class Insecta; order Lepidoptera; family Noctuidae; genus Charanyca; species Charanyca ferruginea. Next base: position 8,828,393 of record OX376080.1, on the reverse strand, counting down.
ACTTTCCACAAGTAAGTACCACTATTTTACTATATTTGTTTTTAAAATCAGGAAAAACAAAACATCGTAAAATGTTTCTTGATTTTACTACGTAATGTTTGTTTTCAAATACAGCAGCGACTGTACTATATTTGCAACAAATACATTGCTCCTCAGCCACTACCTAAGTATGTCGCTAAGTGACTGGACAAGCAATGTATAAATTACCAAACGATACTTTATTATGCGGATGTGTCGCGTAGTACGGCCGCTGTATCTTGCCATGAATTAGTGATGTGCTCTAGTGTAGATCTACTAACGAAGGCTATCGACAACCATGTCGATTGGCGAATAGGGTATTTTACTCTATACGAGAAAAAATCTAAAAATATGTTATTGATACAGTTTAGGCATAAAGCAGTCGGAAAATGTAAGTTTTAGTTCATAAAATAACAAAACAAATTTTTAAACTCAATTCGAAGTTTTCAGTATTTTTAATCTGTTATAAAACACCGTGAAATAGTAGCGACCAATGTAAAAATGCAAATGTCGGAAAATGTAAGTTTTAATTCATAAAATAACAAAACAAATTTTTAAACTCAATTCAAAGTTTTCAGTATTTTTAATCTGTTATAAAACACCGTGAAATAGTAGCGGCCATGTTATAGCGCCATACGGCTGTGTAAACAAAAAATTGTAAACTGTCAGTCAACCGATTGGCTTTGTACTTTTATTATTTTCGTAACCAACGTAATTTTTTCATTTTTACACCTATGACAAAATATGCTTTTAATTATTTTTAAAAGATATACAATTTTCATATGTAATATGAGCTCATTTGATACAAAACGAACTGACGTCATTTACGCTGAGCAATATGGCGTCCAGTAAGAGGAGTTTTCGTCAAACAACGCGCGAAAGAAAATTTAAAATTTAGATGCATTTTTATGGCACATAGCGATTGAATAAAAATTTTGTGTTTTTTTGGTGGCATATTAGCACTACAGAATTTCATTGAGACACTTTTTAAAAATGAGTGTAATACCGTATGGCTTAAATTCAATTATAATTACTTTATTCCTTGATTTGTCAACCGTTTTAACCCGGCTGAAAGACCTATGTAAAATTGTTATGTATATATTTTTTTGTAAATTTATGTAATTTTTTTATTTATGTAAATTTGCTATGTTATTATTTAATTCCTTTAAATAAACTCTTCAAAGCTTCAAATGCTTTATACATCGCTGCAATGCTGCATCGTGCGGACAGCAACTTTTGCTTAAAACAAGTCAACATAATCTTCATTAAGCATGACCGTGTGTCTGTTTTATATTTAACAATTATACTATGGGTTTCTTTTATAACAAAAGCCTGCTTAGTACATGGCAAGGTTTAGAAGTAGCTTATGATTTATATGTAAATGATAAATAAGTTGTTATCGTACCTTTTCAGGTTCCCAAAGGATGCAAATTTAAAAGAGGCATGGATTGATGCCACAGGAAGGCCACCTAACTGGTTTCCTACAAAAAATAGCACCGTATGCTCTATTCACTTTGAGGAAGAACTGTTCCAGCCTCTAAAGAAAAGACGCAGGCTTTTTAAATGGGCAATTCCAAAATTAAAACTAAATCATATTTTTACAGAAGTGGGTTAACTTTTTTTTTCGGAAACCTATTCTCATGTTTTACGGCAATTCTAAAATTAGTCATCAATTTTTTCAGGATTTTGTACAGCGAAGATGTTCTCATCAACAGTGTAATGTAAGTACACATCATCTTCTATTTCAACTATCATTTTGACAATTAAATATAAAGAATTCTGACTATGTTTTATTTTAAAGCAAACATCAGAAAAATTGGTACCTATTTAAATAAAATATTGTTGAACATTGTGCGTTTTGAACGTTTAGCCACTTTGTTGTGCATGCTTTAATAAAAACTTTAAAATATGAAACATGTTGTTGCACTAATTGCCGAGAAATATAATAATAATAATAATAAACCCGCAGGGCAGCTTGTGGCGAGCTGTTGGGCAGTAGCGACCCCACGGACCTGATCTCCCGGTAGAAGTGTTGTTCCTCATCTCTGGCTTGCCTTTCAATAAGGGCAGGCCACAGATGAGGAACGGAGCTCCCACCTCTATCTTGCCTTAATTGGCCGGTTAGAATGGAAACTCGCGAGAGCATTCGTGCTCGGGGTAAGGAAGTATTCCAGTAAGACGCTGGTAGGGATCTTGAGCGTACTTCCGGGATTGTCCTGATAACCGTGGAATACCTCTCCACTCCTCTAGCACCTAAAGATATGTTGCTCCCTTGTCGCTACGTCACTTCGTGCTAGCGACTGCTTCAGGGGGCCCATTTAGTGAGTGTGCAAGTCACTCCCTGCTATTTTATCCATGTATACAAACATTGATTCGGCAGGGGCCATAGTCACTTCATAGTTTCAGGTAACCAAGTCACTTTAGCAACCTATACCCATAGTCCAGTACTGTTAGTTTCTATGTTCTGTAATAGTCCTGCACCAACCGGGGGTTGTCCTTGGGTGCACTTGCATAGTGCCTACAGGGATAATCGTCGGTTGGTGTCTTATTTCTTATTTCATATAAAGCTACCTAAGGGGCCTCTGCGAGTTGGCTTCGGCTCCTCGTACGCCTTACAAAGGCCCGGGACCTCTGAGTCCCGAGATACATAAAGTATATAAAATATAAGAATAATAATATATGTGGGGACATTTTCACACACGGCCATCTGACCCCAAACTAGGGAGACCCTGTACTATGGGTGTCAGACAGCTGATATACCTACATACACAAATACATTTTTTTTTGTAAATACATACATATACAACATGATTTTTTAGTCACGTTCCAAATTTCTCAGGGTGATAGTACCCATGAAATTGAATAACTTTCTCCAAAAAACATGGGTCGAAATATTAAAAAAAAAATCGGACTTCCCATACAAAATCAATAGTCAGCTGATCGATTTTGTATGGGAAGTCCGATTTTTTTTTTAATATTTCGACCCATGTTTTTTGGAGAAAGTTATTCAATTTCATGGGTACTATCACCCTGAGAAATTTGGAACGTGACTAAAAAATCATCTTGTATAGATAAACAACACCCAGACCCAGACACAAGTGCTCATCACACAAATGTTTACCCTGGGCGGGAATCGAACCCGCAACACGCTGCGCAGCAGTCGATCGCTCAGCCACTGCGCCAACCGTGTCGTCGTTATATGAAGAAGGAAATAATTTTATAAAGTATAAAGACAAAGGTGGGCTTATGTACCCATCTCCTGATGTCGTCATTATTTGTAGGAGAATGGAAATCATCTTAAAAACAACATGTCTCAACAGTGAAAAAATGACAGTTAAAAGTAAAAATGTCAAACGGGAACTGATAACAAAAGCTTTGCCACATTTTTAACCGACTTCAAAAAGGAGGAGGTTATCAATTTGAATGATTTTTTTTATGTACTATGTTCGGGCACATCTCTGTCATATAATAGACGGATTTGCAAAATTCTTTTTTGTTTGAAAGGGGTTTATTCCGAAATGGTCCCATATACAGTTTACCAAAATTGATGCAGCCATTCTTGAGAAAATCAACAAATTCCCAAAAATAAAATACTTAGACGACGTTGTAGTTTCTGCAATCTTTGGAAGACTTACAATCTCTTTTATTTAAGTGTATGTTAAGGCAACACTAAAAAGCGAAAAATAAAAAGCTTTATCAAAAAAAAAGAAAACCGCCTTCAAAAACTAAAAAGTGATAAATAACTTTAGCACAGAACACACATTATTTTAGTTTCGAAAGTCGGTGGCAATACAAAACAACAAACACAAAGCCACCGTCACCGACTTCCGAAAGTAAAGTAATGTGTGTTCTGTGCTAAAGTTATGTAAGTATCACTTTTTAGTTTTTGAACAACACTGCTGGCGCGGGCGCTTCAGCTACACCTTACTTGTTGACATATCCTGGTGAATCATCATCTCAACAGCAGCAAATCAGTTTCACTATGTACGCCTCTAAAATAATTGCGATGATAAAAAAATTACGAAGTCAATTTTCAAAATGTCTTTGAGGATTTAATCGATGAAATTGAGACGCAAGATTTCTTATCTCCTTTTGGCGAAACGAGAGATAGGTCTCTGCTAGGTGTGAGATGGAACAACAAGGTGTTTTTTAGTCAGTAAGAGTCCGACAGACCCCTTTGCCCAGTGGACAACCACGGGCCGACGGAGACTAATCAATAATCTAAGAGCAAAGGCAGTGGCGGCCCTAGGGCGGTGCGAGCGGTGCGGTCGCACCGGGTGCCGTTATTTAGGGGCGCCGAAATCAATAGAAATGGCGCCAACTAGTCAGAGACTCGATTGTGACCAACCATCGATCAGGCGCGTATTATATCACTGGCGCTAGGTAACTAGGTTACTGATGGGGAAAATGTGACATTTGAGAGTCTGAATTTCATTATTAAAAGAATGTTATCAATCATCAGAGCCATTTAAAGTTCTTCGACTTATTAAACAAAAAGAATAGCGGTATTTTTTCCGGAATGTGTGGACAGCGTTTCGGATCTTGCTGACTGTACCTGTAAGTGTCGCTAAAGCAGAAAGAAGTTTCAGTCAATTAAAACTTCTAAAACTTACTTTCGCTCTACTGTGTCAAGAAAGATTATGGAGTTTTGTTTATAGAAAACGCTATTGCTAAGAAGTTAAATTATTTCGCCTGAAATAAACAATCTGTGAGGTATTACTAGCCGCCAACGGTGTCCTGATGTGTGGGGATGTCCCCGAGTCCGCCGCCCCTGGACCCATTTAGGTGCAATGTCCGGTCTACCGGGTGCAGCGGGTGAGAGGTTGTGATTTCCCTCTCCCTTTCCGCATGGTGGCCGATGATCAAGCCAGTGCACAAACCGCCTCGTAGAGTCGTAGGATATCGTGCGACTCCCTGCTGACTCTGTCGACCATCGGTCGCTGCGGCTTTCGCAAAACAGCGATGCCGACATCTTAGGCGCGCCCAACAACTTAGGCGCCATCCGCCGACGAGGGGCCGAAACCCACCGGCTATCTAGCACCTATTCCTTCGAGCCCCCTCGACCACAATGTGTGATCCGAGCGGCGTTGCACGTTGGGAGCTATGAAACACCACGACTTCTTACTTGTTGAAGGCCAGCTACAGGCCTCTATGCACAAGTGGCTGACGAGGCAGGTCGCTCGTCTAACGGCACTATGGGTTGGTACGCGGACGGCGAGTCTGCAGGGTACCCCGACTTCCTAAGCAGGATGAGGCGACCAGATTTCCACAAAGTAAGAAACGCCACGCTCAAGGTACGCAGTGTAAAGTCCTCTTAGTTGGAGCTCTAGCTCTGTCAGAGCATGGGCTAACCTTAGTTCTTCGGTAAATTTCCTCGTTCCGGATTCTATCGCGCAAAGAAACTCCGAGCATAGCTCTCTCCATGGCTCGCTGCGTAACCCTGAGCTACTCTAGGAGGCCAGCAGTTAAGGACCACGTTTCACTGCCGTATGTCATCACTGGCGACACACATTCGTTATAAACCCTCGTCTTTAGGCACTGTAGAATCTTGGACGAAAAGATATCTCGTAGTATCCCGTACGCTGCCCAGAGTTGGATTCGGGCGACCGCTTTATTGAAGTTGAACTGTTTGTCCAAGGTAATCATTGTATTCGATAACTTCAAGAGAATCGTTCCCAACAATTAACGGTACAGATGGAACATAGACATTCGACATAATAATCGTCTTGTCCATATTCATTTTAAGACCTACCTGTTGAGAAACGTTACTGAGGTCGCTGAGCATAGTGTTAATATCCTCCATCAACTCGGCCATGATGACTATATCATCGGCGAAATGAAGATGAGTGATGTATTCGCCATAAATGTTGATGCCACATCCATCCCAGTCCAAGAGCTTGAAACCGTCCTCCAGTGCGTTTGTGAATAGTTTCGAAGAAATAACGTCTGCCTGTCTCACGCCTCTTTGCAACTAGATTGGTTTCATGCTCTCGTCCTGTAATCGGATAGACATAGTGGCGTTTCTATACAAACATTGGAGTGTTTTTAAACATTGCGATATATCTATAAACAATACTGAGACTGTAACACCGCCCAGGTTTCGATTGAATTGAAAGCTTTTTCATAGTCCACAAACGCTAGACATAATGGTCGATTATACTCCTCAGTCTCTTCTGTATAATCTGGCGGAGCGTATGGATGTGGTCTATGGTGCTGAAACCTTTTCGAAAACCGGCTTGTTCGGGATGCTGGAAGTCATCAAACTTGCGTCCGAGACGATTCGTAATGACCCTCAGGAACAACGTGTACACATGGCTCAGGAGTGAGATGGGTCTATAATTCTTCAACAAGATATTATCACCTATTTTGAAGAAGAGCACTCATGTGCCATGCTTCTGGCGTAGTACCTTCGAGTATGGCGGAGATAAACAACTTTTGGAGGACTAAAAGTACTGGTTTTTCACCCGCTCGCAGAAGTTCTGTCGCAATTCCATCATCGCCTGGCGCCTTGTTGTTCTTAAGCTGTTGGAGGGCCATTCTAATCTCTTATAGGCTGATGTCTGGGAGATCCTAAGTGGTCAGTCTACCCAGGTGGTGAAATAAGGGATGAAAGTTTGTATGAGAAATCAATAATTTTTATTAATAATGGAAACATGAAAATTGGTAAGGTAGTGTCGCCGAAGATGGCCCGGCTCCTAGGATAGCCCACATTTAAAAAAATACAGTTATGATTATTCGAAACATTTGAAATTTCGTGGGGGTATGCTATTAGTACTATAGACAATAGTGCAAGTGTGTTTCATTACCGGCGCGTCGCCATTTTGGAGACTGATGGCAGTTTGCTTGTTCATGTCAAGACGATACACTTTTTATTACCTGCATTATCTAAATCCTTTTGAAAATTAACGAATTTAAAACAAATCTCTTTGCTCTAAAATGTGAAAATTCATATTTAATCTATTTATAAGCGAATTACAGGTGAGTGTTATTATTTCATTTCCTTTTTTTGTATTTTTACGAGATTATACTCAACCCGGGTGTAATTTCCTATCATGGCCCATAGTATAACTCCCTTAATGAATGACATCAAAAAAATAAATTTTAGAAAAAAAATCTGATTTATTTTTATTTTTGATAAGTTACTTTCAATATTGATCTCGAAGTTAAATTTTATTTTATTTAGTGGTTTGTTTTTATTTTATAGTTGATTTTCATTTTGATAGATTTAAGATAGCCCACATTTAAATTTTTGGTTGATTTTTTTTCCTTTTATGAATAATGTTATGGGAAGTATGTGTTTTTATTTCGATGTTTTATGTTAAAAGTGTTTAAGAGTTTATAATGCATATACTTTCATTAATATTTTTCGGGCCATCTTCAGCGACCAGCTTCCCAAGATAGCCCAATAACAAGTTTCTAAAAAGTGTTTACATTTGTGTTAAAATGCCAAAAACTGTACTACTTTTTTAGATATCTTGTTTCTCAAATAAATATATTACAACTTCCATTATCTTTTTTCTTTACTTTACTTATCTGCAAGATTTTACGAGGTTTTGAAATTAAGCGGGCCTTCATTGGCGCCTGTACCTTATTTGGTTATTCGGTTAGGCATTTAAAAAAGTGTGTATCAGTTTTTTGGAAACTTCACATCTGAGGGGGTTAAATAGGGGATTAAAGTTTAAATGGAAAATGCGTTATTTTTATAGTCAGTAACTTGACAATTTTAGCTTTTCAAAAATACATGTTTCCGTGTTATTTGGAAATATTCAAATGACACGGAAACACGTATTTTTGACCCTACCCTAAAGGGTAAAATAGTAGGTATGTTGCATGGAAAATCGAAACCACTGGAACTAAAAATGAGAAATTTTGCACATAGCTTCTTTTTATGAGACTATAGGCGAATAGTAGGAAAGCATATTTAGAATCTCAACCACATAAGGGATGAAGGAGGAAGTTGTACTTCTTAAAAAAAATTAAAACAGGCACCAACGCCAACTATTTGCCAGGGAAAACCTAACCTAATCATAAAGAAGGTTTTTGTTTAGGTTAACTAGGTCTGGAAGGCGGCCTAGGAGTGTTGCATTTGTAGGGGGAAAATACGAAATCTATGCGGGCGAAGTGCTAGTCATGGATAAACAGCAACTGTATAGAAAAACGCAATTTTAAATTGGGGGGGGGGGGGGGGGGCATTTTTAGATCTCGCACCACCTAAAAATTTTGCTAGGACCGCCACTGAGCAAAGGACAATGCCAGAAACTCTATAGAACTTTGCCTCACTCAATACTCAAAAGTCATCATGTAGCATCTTACTGTTTATTTATTGCTGATAACTAAACATTAGTCTGAGTGACTGTAGTATTTGCGGTTTCCGTTTAAATCTAGAAACAATAATGACATTGATTATAGGTTAAATTGTATTTTAGGTAAAATGAGTTTGTATTTGGTAGGTAGGTATTTCGTAATCCGCAAGTTCTAAAGAAAAGCAATTTAGCATAGAAAGGTTATATATTCATTACAATTATTTTCATTAATTTACTTTTCTGTACATGGGTTACTTTTTCTGTACATGGGTGGGGCAGGATCTGGCATTGTCATTTGTTGCTTTTAGGGTACCGAAAACAAAAAACGGAATCACTCGTGCGTCTGTCTGTCCGTCCGTCTGTTAAAACCCATTTTACTCCGAATCTACCCAAATGAGGTGAAATTTGGTACGATAGTGTAATCCTAAGACCCAAACGCAGATGTGCGAAGTAAATAAATATTTTTATAAGGGTCATTTTCGGGGGACAAATTAGAAAATAAAAATAAAGTTTTACAAACCTTACTGTGTCATATATCAAATGAAAGGGCTCGTTATGAGGATCTCAAATATATTTTTGTTATTATTGTCTAATCAATAGTTTTGCTTTTATTCATGAAACAAAACGAAAATTGACCATTCCCCCCCTGATATCCGAAACTACTAAGCCTAAAATATTGAAAAAAAAATACAAAATTTAGTTCATTACTTGTAGATTACAGGAAAACCTATAAGAATTCCATCAATTGTCATTGTACGGAACCCTCTACACGCGAGTTCAACTCGCACTTGGCCGGTCTTTTTTTGTACAGAGGCCAGCACATCAAGCTACTACAATCTGTCAAAGGACATGTTTAGTCTATGTACACCACTTCAAAAAATATACATACATTGTCGAGTCAGATTGTATTAATCGAATGCAGGTACCTAGTTTAGGAATTTATTAATCTCAGACAACAAAACAGAAGATGTTGATTTAAAAATAGTGGAACAATATCGGAACATGATAAATTTATGCTTAGGTGAAATTAAGGGATGACTTAATTTGTTTGGTTTTGGCCGGCGACTTCCGATTTTAGAGTATTTTTTTTTAATTTTTTGTTTAAGAAAGCGTTTGTCTTTTTTATATTTAAAATGTTGTTACCGCAGATTATCAAACAAAAGACAGAAAGATCGTGCGGAACACTGCGAGTGAAGCCACAAAAGCAAATACAAATTCTATAACGAATAGAAAATATGTGGGAATATTCCCACATATTTTCTATTTTCCATTGTTCTAAGGACCTTAAGTCTTTAATCTGTAACGGTTCTCTTGTAGCTTTATTACTGAAAAATAATGCAACTTTAAATTGTTCTATGAAAATGATATTCTATAACGTTATTTTTAGTTTACGGTTTTAGTACGTTACAAATATTGAAACGTTACGTGAAAACATTAAGTGTAACGGAACGAAATTAATTTCGTTTTCAAGTCCCTGATACCAAGCAAAATGCGCGATAAATAGAACACTAATCGTAATAAATGTTGTTGTAAATCGCTATTCCTGTATCCTATGCTTATTTCCTAATTTAGGGGGTAAATATTTCAATATAAACCAGCAACACCGAAGGATTTTTGTTAAGGTTTTGTGTTCTAAGATGTCACTGACAATAATTACGTAAAATAATTTCCAAATTATCAATATTAACCTATGAAAAGATACTCCACCTTCTTTCTTTTGTTTTTGGGAACAGTTCCTACAATGTTTAAAAACACAAGCCGGCATTATTCTCAAAAATATTGAAATGACGTGTGATGTACTAACGATGCGGCGCTTCGTGCTGTACTAACTCAAGACTGTATTCGTTTTTTTTAATTGTATTTGCTTTGGTGACTTCACTCTCAGTGTTCTGCGCTGTCTATCTGCCTATTGTTTTATAATCTGAGCATTCGCCATTATTTCTATAATTTTAGACTTCTCTCTATCTAACGTTATTAAAACCGACTTTTCATCACGGCCGCCATTTTCCCGGTTGGCAACCTCCTTAATGGTAACTCCATTGTGTGCAAAGAAAGTATGTAAGTATACTTAATTTAAACTTTGCTCTGCTTCATTAGCTTGGCGCAGTTCTAATGGCGCACCTCTATCGTACACCGCAAGATAAAGCAACTGTTAACTAACACTGTTATGATCACTAGGATATCACTTTGTTACAACAGGGATTTAATAGTTAATATGTATACTTTCGGCAAAAGAATTGAATTATAAACGAGCTCAACTGTCTAATTAGGGGACACTATAGTGAAACAATGACAAACGACCCATATTTTGCTTCTGAACATTAAAAGGGATAAACAGAAAACCGAGAAAATAAACAAAAGCACCGCAATTCCGAAACAGTTTGAATTTTCGCTTAAGTGATTTACAATAATATCGGCTTATCACTTATTTAAAAAAGCATATAGGTACCTACTGGTGCTAATGCAAAAAAACTTGAGAGGTGTCAAGGGACACCCGGATGGAACGAAGTTCCTTTCGATTAATTAGTGAAGGAATTGTAATAAAATTTTATTTTTTTTAAGTTATAATAATATTTTTTTTATTATTAACAAATATAATGTAATTAAAAGACAATTTAATTAAACGTGCCCGTTTATGTATCGAGCGAAATGGACTCCATATTGAGCAGTTGCTTCGATACAGGGAAGTGTAAATTTTATACCTAATAGGTAAGTTTTTTAATTAAGCCAAAGTTGATTAAAACTGTGTTTGTGAATAGCTCTAATTTATTTAAATAGGTTACCTATAGCACCTATAGGTACCTACGCCTGCCTGCCTTTCTTTTTCTAGCAAAAGAGTACCTACTCACTTACCTACTTACAACTACAAATAATTCGCCAATGATAAAAGTAAGTACCACTACCTACCTAGGTACCCACCTAAGCTCCCACTGGCTTAATTTAAACCAAAACATTTTAATCAAATAAAAAAAAATATTATTGTCGCTAGTAAAACCTAGAGAAAAGTACTCTGTGACCTAGAGCGATAAGGTGCAGTGGTTACCTCAATGATATTATATGAAACAGATATGTTATGAGCGCCCAATTTTGAAGATTCAAAAACGTCCTAATTAGGACGTATTGCCTTTAGTCTGCGTCACGCATGGCGACGAGTGATACGCTTTGTTAAAGCAGCTAAGAAAATAAAAAAATGCTATTTTGTGTATTTAGAAAGTGTACCAATTATGATACCAAATTTAATAAAGCACAAGGGATCTGATACCACATGTAACTACGCAATATACATCGATTTATTTATCTAATTCAATTATTTTCTTAATATTCTTTTATTTGGAGGTTATAAAAAAGAAAGAAATGGAAATACATTTTTTCACGTGAGTAAGACAAGGACGCGTTCACTCCGGACATAGAATAAAAGTACAGATGCGATATCGTAGGCAGTAAAGTCATTGTTTACCCACAGTTCTGTTTTTCTTTTTTCTAACCTTGTAATATTTAATCATTTTGTTTTATTTAATCATTTTTATACTTAATTAGAAATTAAACAATGTGACAACAGATATTTATTATCCTTTCTTCGTTAAGGTTATCCAATGAAATCTGACTTCAAGAATGGATCGCATTTGTTCGTAAACTAGAAATGAATTTTATTACAAAATAAATATTTTCTACTCCATACATTATTATATATATTCAAATATACCTTCAGTCCTGTTTATTAGTTGTTGTAGGTACAAATCGCGTGTATAAATGTACTCGCGGTGTGTACCGTCTGTCTCGTTAAATTTGTTATTCTATGATGCCAAGACGCGATGATTGGTGGCCAGGATAATGTTTGTTAACATTCACGCGCAATTGACAATACTAACTGTCTCTTTTTTTCTTATTGGTTTTTTCAAGCCATCCCTTTTCAACATTTTGACTTGTAGTGAATTGTAAAATGAATGAAAAGTGTGTATGTGTGCAGCCGCTGCTGCGCGGAACACTATTTTCGTTTGTTTTGTGAGTATACAACATATCTGTTTATTAGAATATCATTGGGTTACCTACTGACGACCGCGACCGATAGAAAGCTCATGATTACCAAACCCAAACTTTCAATAGGTACCTACTAAACAAAACATAGAAGTAGGTACAGTAACTACCTACCTACCTAACCTACGTATTCTATGGCTTAATTATCGACTTAAAATTTACACTCGTTTTCACAATCCACACAGTCTCACAGTGAAAGGTGGATTTATCTCGTAGGTCGTTATCATCGGAATTATCACGCAATGATAATTCCGATGTCATTGAGGTAGGTACCGCCACTATTTGAGCGAATAAACTTAAGTACTAAACATATCGCCGTAGGTACCTAGTTCAAAGAGTTCGCCGCGCCGCCTTTAAATACATAAACATATTCTACGAAAAGCGAATTCGGACTTTATTTTGTAAACGTAAACGGTTAAAAATTGAAATTTTACCAAACTAGGTATGATAAAATTATTCTGAGAAACGTATAGGCTGGTGCCCGACCGGACAATAGGAGCTATGTGCAACCGAATTTCACGGTTAATGTGTAAAAATAAGGTTTTAATTCGCTCCAATATTTTCATAGAAAAGCCGCCATTCAACTAATAATGAACTCTATTTGACAGTTTCAACGATTCAATTTTTCTGTTCGAATTGTCTGCGTTTGTGAAGTAATAAAAATAGCAAAAATAAGGTTTTAATTCGCTCCAATATTTTCATAGAAAAGCCGCCATTCAACTAATAATGAACTCTATTTGACAGTTCCAACGATTCAATTTAGCTTATTATAGCATGTCGTGACAACTTTTCGTAAGAATTTTTTCCGTCTAGCCCCCTTTCACAACGCGCGATAAGGAACTTCGTTCCAATAGAAAAAAACTGTAGAATCCGGGAAAAATACCGTACGTACGTAAAAATAGCAACCGTGCGAACCCGGGGCGGGTCATTAGTTAAAAGTCAAAGTCAAATCATTTATTTCAATTAGACCATTAAAAGGCACTTATAAACGTCATATAAAAAAAAAATATAAAGTTTATTCTAATTGCCCATTCCAAAAGGTAGTTTCGCATGGAGAAGAATGGGCAAGAAACTCCATACTTACTATACTTTTAAAAATAAATGTGTACAACATTTTGCATTTACAGTTAACTATACGTGAACACGATAGACCTTGCATAAAAACACTAACTATATTGAAGTATGTAAGTACAAAGTATTGCAAGATAAAGAATAACAGCTAAGTTGTAAAGTAAAGCTGACTTAAGTTAAGTTGTAAGTTGTGTTATAAAGTAAAGTTGACTTTGTGTTCGTTCGGGCTCCGATACTGTAATTTTTTTCGCTTTATGGGAGATGCGTTACCCGCGCTCAATATTGGCAATATTAAACCAAGGTAATTACCAGAGTTTCACTTAGTCACGTACCACCCAGTGTCGCGGCTATACGTCAGTGTCGTGGCTATACGTCAGTATCGTTCGTAATTTTGTGACAATTTCAAGGAAAAATGCCTTCATGTGTGTTTCTACGATGCAGAAACTACACATTAACCGTGAAAGATAGGAAAAACGTTTCATTTCATGCGTAAGTACCGTATTTCTTTTAAATTTAACGAAATATGAATTTTGTTTGGCTGTTGTTGCAACATGGTGCACAGAGCGAGATGGTTGTGTTTACATGTAAGAGTGAAAGAGAGCAAGCTAACCCGGCCATTTTACCGCGCGGTTTCTACGACTTGGGGAAGATGGGGCAGATTAGCAGCAGTAATTATAACAAAAACTTTTGTATGACAATTTTTTTAATATGAAAATATTGTTTGATGTTAAGAGGATTGTGAAGCAGTAAATTTTTATACAAAAAGCGATAACGTTTTACCCCCCGTAACAATTTTCATATTTTTTGGATATGTTGTAGATACAATGAAAAAGTAGGTCTGACTCTGTACGTTTTTATTTCAAAGAAATGTGGCGTACGATATAAGTCATTAGCAACTAAATATCTAAATTTTTAGGGGCCCGTACCTCAAAAGGAAAAAACGGAACCCTGATAGGATCACTTTGTTGTCCGTCTGTCTGTCTGTCTATCTGACTGACTATCAAGACCCTTTATCTTGGGAACGCGTAGAGTATCGAGTTGAAATTAAAACCATATAGGTACTTAGGTGCACGGTCCTAAAGCTGTGAAAAAAAACTTTTAAGTTGACATGAAAAAAAGGTACGGCCGTTTATGTCGCAAAAAACGTACATTTGGACACTCTCAAGGGAATCAAAATTTATAGGGTACTTTCAGTTGACCTAGAACTATGTTTGGCAAGTAATATCGTCCACTGTAAATACAGGGAAACGTCTGAAAACATTCATTTGTAATTAAATTATAAAAAATGTATTCTTTATTTATAACGAGCTCTTGCCTGCGATTTGGTCCGCGTGAATGTCGGTTACAGATACAGAGTTACTTTCTCAATTATAATATTAGTATGGATGAATATGTCCCTAAAAATTTGTACGGAACCCTCGGTGAGCGAGTCCGACTCACACCTGTCTGTTTTTTTTACTTAAAACTTCCTCAAACGTTTTTTTTTTTTTTTTAAACTTTACTGATGTACTTAAAAAGAACAACGCACAGACTTAGATTAAGATGTGCTGAATCTAATGAGACCAAAGTTGTTAGGTACATAATGTAAAAAACAGAAAATAAAACAATTACAATCGTCCCGTCATTATTCCCACCCAACGTGCCTGTATGGGACAGTCATGGCGGGATGCAATCATCTGCAGAATGCTGTTGGTGCTACCGCGCAGTCTTTGAAATAATAATATTGTATTTGTATTGTTCACGAGGCCCAGGCAGAGCGAGCGGTATGAAACAGACAGTATTTTTAAAATACCTACTCGCGCAGCGTATCGTCACCTCACAATCATCTTAAAAATGACATGATCATTGATAAGATATTTTACTGTAGGTACATTAGTTTCAACGTTTTATGAATATTAGGTACCTACTTATCATGTTTTAGATTGCCTAAAGACGGACTGATGAGAGAAAAGTGGTTGAACATAATTAGGACTCAGAGGCGTGAAGACGATTGGATTCCAAATAATTATTGCACGGTGTGTTCGGAACATTTTCTGGCAAGTGATATATATATGACGAACAAAAATACTAGAAGACTGAAAAAAACAGCAGTTCCTGTAATTAAGGTAAAACAATAATAGATAACCTTATTGAAGTAAAAACTAAATCTTACATTGGAGTAGCTAGTTTTCAATGAAAAAGTATGCAGAACTGACTGTCAACCTTCGTAGTTCAGAGACACTATACCCTGTTCACAATAAGATTAGACATTTACAAAAACCTTTTTTACAGTCCGTTCAACCGATTTTGACTCATATTGCGTTGGTAGCATGACAAATGGAAACTGCAGTAAACAGTTGTTATTGTAACCACTTTTTGCCTCTAATGTCATCCTTAAACCTACGGAATAGAAGTCAAAATCGGTTGAAGGGACTGTAAAAAAGGTTTGTGTTTATGTCTAATCTTATTGTGAACAGGGTATAGAAGAAGAAGAAGTTTTAAATATTATGCTGTTTTAAATTTAATTTTAGAAAGACGAGCCGAATATTATATTCCTCCAAATACATTTTCATGTAAAATATTGCATTTTTACGTAGATTATGGTGCTGGTTCGGCAAGATCATGCGAAATAGTCATCCATATAAATATGTATTCATACTAGTTAGTATGAACGAAAGCTGGAAAATCCCTATGGCATATTTCCTTGTGAACGGATTGTCAACCGAAACTTGAGTGAATGCTACGTTAATATATGGGAGTTAATATTGTTGCTATCACTTTTGATGGTTGTGCGACTAATATACGATATAAACGCAGCCAATTTATTAGGTTGTGGACTAAAAAATCCAGCCTGTCTGAAAACAACTTTTAGGCGTACTGATTGTGATTTGGATCAATTTGAATGTAGCAATCATGCTTGACGCTTGCATTATGGTAAAATTGGTACCCTATTCATTTGAAGCCTTATTTTTGACGAGTATGGAATGGAGATTTGTTGGCAGTTGCTTTTTAATTTAGTCAAATCTCCAAAAAAACGTAGAACTAAAATTACTCCTAGAGTACTTTCGAAATAAGGTAATGAAAGTTGAATTAGAAATACAAATTATGAGTATGAGTGTTGCAAATGTTCGTAGGTTATGAAATGATATTGTGACATCTTCACTTATTGTAGACACTGAAGGTACGATCGATTTTATTACCATTCTTAACAACTTATTCGACTTATTAAATTCAAAGTCATCTGATTTTTATGGCTTGAAATGATCTCGACAAAAACGCAGATGAAGTTATGGCTTATCTTGAGAAAGCCAAACAATACAAATGGTTTAACTATATTTATTAAGTACCGACGTGATCTTCGTCAGCGAATCACTATGAAAGTAATAAAAAAAAAACCGATGAGTCCAAGAACAAGACAGGTATTTTGGGTTTTCTCGTATGCATAGAAAGCTTAAAATACTTATACTCCTCTGTTCAAATTACAACGATTGCAACTTACAGGTTATCGCAAGATCATATTAACATTTTGTTTGGTGGTATCAGGCGACATGGTGGTTATAATAACAACCCTAACGCTATTCAAATTTAAGGAATTTTCAAAAAATCCTTCAACTACTTTAAATGAAGTCCTCGTTTTTGAGAAATTGTATACCATTAGAAGACATTCCTATATTAACATGTTCGTCTGCAGTTGAGAACATTAATTCTACAGTACCTAAGCGGAAGATTTTTCAATGTGGAAAGCGACTTACACGATAATAATTTTGAAGATAGAAATCAAAGTGTTAATAAAACTGATCACATCATAGACGGAAATGTTGAAGTGCTTTCGACAATCCTGAACCGCGAAAGCGTCAATCAGATCATTGGTTATACTTCAGAATGGTTTTACAGGAAACTATTCATAGTACTTTAAATTTTAATGTAAGACACAGTCAATTTTTCAATAACACGTACCGTACCGTCCGTATCGTGCCGTATATAGATACGGCACGATACGGACGATTAGTCGTATTAACAATCACATCAAAAAAAAAAGGATCACATAATACTTCCCGATCCCAATAATATCGAAATGATTAAAAACCGAATTTTAAAATCGTTTATTAACCATGACGTATTTGTATCATTGCAAGATTTATTAATGAACGCTTACATTCCGCACATAAAAGTAATCCGGAAAGTAAAATTATTATTATTATTATTTATAAGAGACTAAAAGGAATACTTGAATTAAATTTGTGTGAAGGTGTATTAAATTATGCATTTTCAATAGGTATGTAGTGGGTTTTTTAAGTTGGTTGTTTTTTTTTTGTAAAACAGTTTTTTAGTTAAATTATACACGTGTTAATAACGTTAATATATAAATAAATAATGCGACAGTTACACTAATTTAACTTTTTATATTTTGAAAATAAAAGATTTTATATTCACATTCCGTCTTGTTTTATTTTAATTAGGTATTTACTACAGTTCCGAAATATTAAAATAATACATATTCAATCAAAAACTTCGTACTGTGTTAAACACGACTATAATTGAGGGTCCAGTTTGCCCCCAAATTCCTCTGATACTTACGTCACGCGTGCTCCCGCCATTGAGCATTCAGACGTAACTAAATATGTATGTTTATCTTTTTCTAACAGGTGTACGTCGTATGCTGTCCTTTTCTTCGCACTGTATAATAAAATTGTATGTGCCTATTGGTATCTATACTGAATCTGATATAATAAAGCTGAAGAGTTTGTTTGTTTGAACCAATAATATTATAATATAATATGTCACAGTACTCACAGTCAAAACTATTTTTGACCGGTTTAAATTTATCCTTAATACTTAGAAACCTATTAGGTTGGTAGGTTTTTTTTTTGCCCTTTTAAAACTTTTGTTTTGCAGTGATTCTTATAATTAGGGCGTTCCGTAATTTTGTTTTTGTAACGCAAACGCGTTTGATCTTATTAAGGGTTTTGACTGAAGCCAGTCAAAAGTAGTTTTGACTGGTTAAGAGTTTTGACTGTAATGTAACATCTATACTAATATTATAAAGCTGAAGAGTTTGTTGGTTTGTTTGGTTGAACGCGCTAATCTCTGGACTCATCACAGAAAATGGCCCCTATTTCAGTAAGCGATACAAGCAAGCGATTGCAATAGGTACAGCATTTTAAAACACTTTGCGGTCCAATGTATTCGATACTCCGTATCTGAACGTCCGTTTGCATCATCATGAGCACAACAATAATCCACACATTAAAACACATGTCAAAAAGACAAAAAAGAAATAAGTTGAACTCACGGATATCGAGGGATATGGCATGGAGGCGTGGCACATGTCGCCTCCATCTGGCCTAACTGAGTATAAGTACGGTCGCGCGACGTCAGTCAGCACTCAGAAATCCGATCCAGCCTGTCCCTTTGCTGTCCTCTCCCAGCGACGCCCTAAGCCGAGGCTCGTACCCCACAGGGGGTGCCCTTAGCGTGTAGTCGCTTATTTTGTAAGCTTTTATGCCCTGGCTGGAGGCCCTAAAAATAATAATTTTTAAGGCACCACAGGAAAGTCCGGTTAAGCAGCCGACAACCCCCTAGGTTGACCTGCGAGATGCCAATCCGAAAAAAAAAAAAAAAAAAAAAAAAAAAAAAAAAAAAAAAAATCAGTCAGCACTTGAAATCCGATCCAGCCTGTCCCTTTGCTGTCCTCTCCCAGCGACGCCCTAAGCCGAGGCTCGTACCCCACAGGGGGTGCCCTTAGCTTGTAGTTGCTTAGTTTGTAAGCTATTTTGCCCTGGCTGGAGGCCCTAAAAATAATATTTTTTAAGGCACCACAGGAAAGTCCGGTTAAGCAGCCAACAACCTCCTAGGTTGACCTGCGAGATGCCAATCCGAAAAAAAAAAAAAAAAAAAAAACAGTCTGCACTGTTTACACCACAGAAAAGTCCGGTTAAGCAGCCGACAAACTCCTAGGTTGACCTGCGAGATGCCAATACGAAAAAAAAAAAATCAGTCAGCACTGTTTACACCACAGGAAAGTCCGGTTAAGCAGCCGACAACCTCCTAGGTTGACCTGCGAGATGCCAATCCGAAAAAAAAAATCAGCACTGTTTAGTCGTGTTTGCAAAATGCCGAATTGTTCTGTTCTTATCTGTAAAAATAGAGCATTAAAAACAAACCTTAAGACAAGTGGAGTGTCCTACCACCGGTAAGTAAAAGATCACTGCATTCATGATAATATTTTAGGATTGTACAAATTTTATTGTTGTGAAATATATTTCACGTATAAGTGGTGTGCAGCATTGACATATCGATATCGATATTAATTGTTAGCTGTTGTTCCTACGAAATTAACCGTATCATTATTATTAACATTTGCATAATAATAATATAAAATAATGTTTTTATTTTGGAAATACATATTTCCTTATTATGCTAATTGAAGAGATTAGTAGTTTAGTTTTATTTTACTAATCCATGTTGTTTGAAAAAAAATTAAATAAGTTGTATATGTGAACCTATTTAACAAGAACTAATAGATATTATTTCAGTTTCCCAAAAGGTCCTGAAATTAAAAATAACTGGATAGATGCAACAGGCAGGGACAATAATAGGTTTCCCACAAACCTAAGTGTAATTTGTTCGTCCCATTTCCAAGACGATTGTTTTAAGCCATCTACGAAAAGTCGTCTGCTTTTTGAGTGGGCTGTGCCTACATTAAAATTAAGATACTTACATATTAAATAAACTGTAATAAACACTGTAATAGGGTATTACGACCATTTTTGAAAAGTGTCTCAATCAAATTCTGTAGTGCTAATATGCCACCAAAAAAAACACAAAATTTTTATTCAATCGATAAGTGCCATAAAAATGCTTCAAAATTTTTAAATATCCAAATTTCGCGCGTAGTTTGACGAAAACGCCTCTTACTGGACGCCATATTGCTCAGCGTAAATTACGTCAGTTCGTTTTGTATCAAATGAGCTCATATTAAATATGATAATTGTACCTATATCATTTAAAAATAATTAAAAGCATATTTTGTAATAAGTGCAATAATGAAAAAGTTACGTTGATTACGAAAATAATAAAAGTACAAAGCCTATATCACGCCAATCGGTTGACTGACAGTTGACAATTTTTTGTTTACACAGCCGTACGGCGTATTAACATGGCCGCTACTATTTCACGGTGTTTTATAACAGATTAAAAATACTGAAAACTTTGAATTGAATTAAAAAATTTGTTTTGTTATTTTATGAACTAAAACTTACATTTTCCGACTGCTTTATGCCTAAACTGCCTCAATAACATATTTATAGATTTTTTCTCGTATAGAGTAAAATACCCTATTGTTTATAGTCTCAATAAAATGGGAAGTCTAAACCCTGACGATATACCGCTCGGCTCTCCTGATTTTTGGTGTTTATAATACCTACTACTTCGAAAACTGAAAAAGCATGTTCATAAATCCTTATTTATATTAATGAGAGAACCTAGACATTACTGATTTCAGATTTTAAGTGCGTCAGTTATATCAATTAGCTGACCCACCTTTGCATTTAATGGTTGAGATTTTTTTAAAACCGAATCGATAGAATTTTATAATTAGTTTTATTTTTCTATGATTCGAGAAAAGTAAATAAAATATAAAATAAATTCTAAAAAAAAAAATAAAAAAAAAAAAAATCTATCGATTCGTATACTAGAAAATCTCAACCATTTATGAAAAGGTGGTTCAGCTAATTGCTACAACTGACGTACATGTGAGTGTGGTAATCTTGAAATGGCATAAGTACGGTCGAACAAGCTAATTGGTTTACAGGCAAAAATATTCATCTTTGTACTATACTAACAATTTATTAATTTTATCTTTAATACGTACCAGGTATACCTACGTGCTCGAGATAAGAAAATGGCATAAAATTAAATATAGTGAGTGTAGTAGAAAGATGAATATTTTTGCCTGTAAACAAATTAGCTTGTTGGACTGTACAAGATTTCCATCGTCGTGTATTTCCATCGTTAATTTTCTAAAGTAAAAAAAAACTTAAAAAAAAAAACAACCGCCTTCAAAAACTAAAGAAGTTATTTATCACTTTTTAGTTTTTGAAGGCGGTTGTTTTTTTTTAAGTTTTTATTTTCCACTTTTTAGTATTGCCTTAACATCCAAATCCATTAAGACACGGCGACACAGTTAAATCAGAGATTGAAAGTCCTCCAAAGATTGAAGAAACTAAGACAACATCTATGTAATTTTATGAGATATTGTTGATTTTCTCGCAAAGCGCTGAACCAATTTCGATGAAATTTATATGGGACCATTTCAGAATGAACCCCTTTCGAACAAAAAAAGAATTTTGCAAATCCGTCTATATATGACGGAGTAATGCCCGAACATACATTAACAAAAAAAATACGAACATACGAATTGATAACCTCCTCCTTTTTGAAGTCGGTTAAAAAATAGTATTATTAATTGATAAATATTTACAGCCTATCAGACACCAATATGAGTCGATTACTTTAACCCAAATTAGAATTCCCTGTACTATAGAATCTTACGTTTTAAGCTGTTTGTTTAATTATGATATTTTTGTTACTCTTTATTGCAAATGCAATTGCATTTTTCCGTTGTTCTGTTGTTGTGATTGATTGTACGTACGTAAGGAACTGAGTTCACTGCGTTTTTTTTCTTGTTTTTTTTTTTTTTTTTTCAATGTCTCCTGGTAGTATCAGTTTTAGCGACTTTCTAGCGACTTTTGATATGGAGTCTAGCGACTCGGGTTTTTAGGAGTTGGCAACACTGCTGGGCCTCAAGTCTGCTATTACAATAGTGTCAGAATGGTCTCTCATTGATTTCATAATTGTTGATTTTGACAAGTTTGGTAATCTACTAGTATAATGGCGTCATTATGACTTTCCAATGGTCAACCACTGACACGCCATTGAAAGAAATGATATAGAATGGTAATCTCGTACAAAATGACAACACAATGACTGACTTAGACGGTAATCTGCAAAAATTTTGGCAGTTCCTTTGATCAGTGACTTACCATTAGAACGTCATTGTGCAGTCAATGATCGACCATTATGAAATTAGCAGATTACGAACTTTTAGCAAAATTACAATGGAATCGTGTTGGAATGATGAAATTATAAAAATAGCAGACTTGGCCCCCTGATCGCATATAGATTATCTGATTATTATAGATCAGTCGCCCGGCGCACTTCATCGACGATGAACCTAATGACATTTTTTTGGCAGATCGGTGCTTATTGTATTTTCGTGATTTTAATAATTGTTTATATAGTAAAAGTTTGTAGGATGTTAGTAATTTAGTATTTAATAGGTACCTATATTATAAAGACTATTCTTGTGATTGAACAGTATTTATAACGTATCGTCTTTCTATCAGTGACATTTATAAATAAAAATGGGAAGAAATATGAAACCTAAACTAAAGAAAGTACAACGTTTGGAGTACCTGAGGGTGAGGGCTCAGAAAATGAGAGAGAGTAAAAAGTAGGTATATTGTTATGTACAATAAATTATTAGTTTCTGTTTTATTTACCAGTTATGGACATCGAATATAAATAATGAGTTGCGCTCGCGAGCTACCTACTTCTTTTATGGTTTTTTTCTGTTGTTAGATCCTAAATTCCCAACCAACCCACTTTTAGGGCCGGCGCTCACTGCCGGCATGGCAGTACGGCACGGAATGGCACGGCGTGCTTCGGCAGCTCGAAGGACGCTTTGGCATGTCGCGTCACGTCGTGGCGTCCCGCAGCAAGCTCAGCCACTTCTTTCTCCCTTGCCCCCCGCACCCCACTCAGACTGCGCGCATTTGCCAAAGACACCGCCGCACCTATTTCATACCTTATTTCAATTAGTTTAGCTGTCATAATCCTATGACCTAAGTGACTTGTGAGACGCGGCGGCCTGCCACGGCACGTTGCGGCATGCCACAGCACGTCGTGGCGTGCCGCAGGGCGCCGCGGTATGCCACAACGTGCCGCGGTATGGTTGTATCGAAATAAAGCAATATTAGTTCTAAACTCGATGAAATAAGATTCAAAATAACTTGATTAGTAATAGAATCCTTTGCCATGACACGCCGTGCCGTGCCGGCAGTGAGCGCCGGCCCTTAGGGTCCCCTACCCAAAGGGTGCCAACGGGACTCTATTATCTACTAAGTCTTCGCTGTCCGTCCGTCCGCCCGTCCGTCCGTCCGCCCGTCCGTCTGTCCGTCTGTCAGACCTGCACTTGACCGGTTTTTGTCAATGGACTCATTTTGCAGGAAATCAGTATCAATAGCTGATAATAACAAAGAATCGATGTCGCCATCTACGCTCATAAATTTGGATAATCAGCTACAACCTATCCTCGCCTCGCAAAGTAATAATGGGTAAGCATTCTATTTGCTAGAACAAAATCTCTGTTTTTATTTTAGTAAGTTACCTACTTCGAAAAAGGCTAAAATGTACTTATAATTGATTTTAGGTTAGAAATATGTCAAAAATTCATCAATAATATGTCAAGTACTATTACCGCGTGTGACAGACTAAGAGCACAAAACGGAATGGAGTCGCAATTGAATTGCCAAAAAAGGTGAGTTTAGTCGAAATTATGTTTTGATTTTTATTGAGGTATGAATTATTGTGTGATTTAATATATTTCGTTTTCTTTCCAACTTGAGTTGATTTTTTTTGCCATTTTAATATGCCGTAGTTATAAAAAAAAATCTGCATGAAATTGATTATGCTAGCTCCACTTGAATGTTGATGAACGTTTTTATTCCAGAAATAAAAGGAAGCAACATGTCGATAACGAAGATAAGGAAGAACAACCACTGCCATACGAAATCGAACTTGAAGAAAATGTGCGTTCTCTTATTTTATTTACTATGTACGATGAACTTTCCAGTATAGCTATAGAGGCGTAAATAGCGTTTTTCCAAGCCGAAACCACCGACATCAGTGGCCACAGAGTCAAAAAAGGAGGAGGTTATCAATTCGTCTGTATTTTTTTTTTTTTTTTGTTTGTTACCTGATAACTTTGTTCTGGGTGAACCTATTTTAAAGATTCTTTTTTTATTTGAATGCTAGTGCTTCCCGTGTGGTCCCATTTTAATTTGGTCCAGTTCTGATGATGGCATCAATGAGAAAACCATATAAGTCTTAAATTTGCATTAAGTATTTGCGCGATTTGTTACGCGATTTCTCCGGCAAACGTAAACCGATTTTGAAAATTCTTTTTTTTTATGGATAGGGTATACTTCGGGGGTGGTCTCATATAAATTTTAGCAAAATTGATCCAGCACTTTTGGAAAAACCAACAAATACCCAAAAAGGAGTTGTTTCAAAATGTATGGAGCCTGGGCCCAGTCTTTGTACACTATACTTATTAGTAAGGAAACACATTTTAAATAGTTCTCAACTATCCAATTCCTTTAAAATGGCTTTGTGAGCAGGTAAAACATAAGAAATTGCACTTGGAGTTGCAACACACAACAAACAAACAGTCATGGCGGTAAGCTGTCATTTTAATTGATTAATGACGTTTGACATTTATAATTCTGATTTTCTGCGTCGATTTGTGGATACCCAGGTAAACAGATGGGAAAGAAACGGTGTAAAATTCAAAAAACCAAAGCGAGGTTATTAAAAAACACTCTAGAAACTAGAAACAAAACGAGACGAAAGTGACTGAAGTGGCACTGTTGTGACACTGACAGCTGTCAGTTCCCTTTCTATGATCAATGGTCGATCTATGGTTTATAGAGTAGCTAAATCTGCGTGACGCCATGTTGATAATCCATACAAATAATTAACAAAAATATCAATTTACGACCACAACAGTATGCATTTAAATGAATTATCTGTATTTTTCCCGGATTCTACGGAATTTTCTCTTTTTTTTGAAGTGGTGTACATAGACTGGGCCCATTATGAAACATGTCCTTTACAAAGGCGACGTTTTAGTTTCTTTAATCTTTGGAGTAGGTAGTCAACTTTCAATCTCTGTTTTAACCGTGTTGCCGTTTCTTAATAGATTATGATGAGAAGGAGGTACTAAAAAGCAGAAAATAATGCTGTGCGGGACAGTGAAAATACATAGTGTAATAGTGTTACATAGGCAATAGACACTGATAGGAATGTACATAAACAGTGCTAACTATGCGGGACAGTAAAAATACAGTTTATAGGTGAGTTATATAGTCTATAGTGTTATAGTGGTACATAGGTAATGATAGGAATGTATATAAACATTAACAACGCTCAATTAATAGTTTAGAGTTTATAGTTCGATAGTTTTTTAACATTTTGTGTTGTGTACATAGTAGACTTAACGTTAGAGTATATAAGTTTATTATGTAATGTTTAGTGATAGTTTTATATTTTTCTTTTGTAAATCTCGGTACATAGAATAGGATTACATATAGTTTTACATATGTTTATATAGAAATAATTAGAGAAAAACGCAAATATTGTCACGCGGTCCTCGTTACGGTCAAGTTTCGCGATACTATAGATAATTTGTATTAATAATTCCCGCTAATTTGTTTTAATTTGATTGGATTTTAGTCTTTCCCGCGTTTTTTGAAATATTGTAATTAAATTTGATTGGTGAATTACCTGTAAAAAATATGTATAAATTCAGGAACATTTCGGTTCAATATAACATTCGACAGCAAGCTATCTAGAGGGAAACTCTCCTCCTAATAAATCGAAGAAAGAAGCTCATCAGTGTTTTACTTCTCACCAACCCAGCAGTATAGTGTACATACCTGTACAAATGCAAACAGAACAAAGCCACCGACTTTCGAAACTAAAGTCAATGTGTGTTCTGTGCTAAAGTTATTTTTCACTTTTCAGTTTTTGAAGGCGGTTGTCTTTTTTGTAAAAAGCTTTTTTTAATAAATTGGTTAAAATATCGAGTCACGAATCAATGTTCCAATGCGGCCTTACAACCATCAAATTAGAATCCGAAAAAGTTTCTGACCTGACATCTATGTATGTTGTGTAAAACAAAGTTTAAAGTAGGTACAGAACTCAACACAAAGGTTGAATAAAATGGCCGTGGCCGGGATGATGGCAGCTGGTTGTGGTAACGCTAACGCAAAACAGCTTTCGGCAGCTGTCGACTTACCATCCTTGTCGGAATACAGGTACAAAATCTTACAGGATGAAGTATGTGATGAATGGGAAGTGACGGCATGGGAAGAGATGAGGAAAGCGGGGGAACGGGACAAAGAAGCGGCAGTCAAAGAAGGAAAGGTTACTAAAGATGGCATACCAATAATAGATGTAATCTTAGATGGTTGTTGGGATAAACGTTCATACAGAACTAATTATGCTGCACTAGCTGGCGCTTCGACAATTATAGGTAGACGATTTCGTCAAGTTCTTTTCATGGCAGTCAAAAATAAATACTGTTGTATTTGTGCTAGAGCGGAAAAACGAAATGAAGAAATTAAACAACATGAGTGTTTTAAAAATTATAGTGAATCTTCAACAGCTATGGAGTCCACTATTATAGCCGAAGGATTTAACCAGTCCATAGAAATGCATGGCGTAATCTATGGAAGATATATAGCTGATGGAGACAGTAGCACTTATACAAAATTACTTGACACTCGACCATATCCCGCCATCACGGTCGAAAAGATCGGTTGCAAAAATCACATATTAAGAAATGTTTGTAACAAATTACAAAATTAAAAAATGGATACAAAATATGCAATAACAGAAAGGAATATATTAACTACAAATAAGATTTTAAAGATACGAAAGTACATATGTAACGCCATAAAATATCATGGCTTACAAAATCAGCAGCAATCAAACAACATAAAAAATTTGCACCAAGATATTTACGAATGCCATTTATCATGCATTTGAGCACCATGATTCTTGTATTAAAAATATTTGTAGTGAAAATTCAAATGGAGAATCAAAACATATTTGTAACACACGTCTCTGGCATCAGATAAAAAATTTAATCTGCAATGTTGCATCACACTCAAGGAGCTTAATTGAAAATGTAGACAGCAACATTGTAGAGAATTTTAATGGAGTAGTTGCCAAATTAGTTGGCGGCAAAAGAGTTAACTACGCTCTTAAACGGTCTTATCAGGCAAGATGTGCAGGCGCAGGTGTATCATTTAACTCCGGGAAAATATTGACTACTGTTCACAAAACTATTCACAAAACGAGTCCTTTAGCAAAAATCAAGAAATATGAAGAACAAGTAGAAAATACAAGAACGTACAACCAAACGTTAAACAGAAAAAAAATCGTAAATTGGTTTCTACGAAAATAGATTTTAATTATGGCGAAAATGCCGACAGACGTTTTTGAAAAATTTAGAAAAATCCAATGAAGAACGCAAAGAGATACAGGAGACGACAATACTACAGAGTGAAAGTGAAATTTCGGAAAGGTGGTAAAAAGGATAAAAACTAATGGTTGTGCTAATACGGTGAAAAACATGTTGTATAAAGCAAATATCGACCATGTGGCATCTATAAGCCACGGGATGAAATATAAAAAAGCTGCTATTGAGCAATTGTCTAATTTAGTACAGGTAAATATACAACAATGCGGTATTTTCATTGACGATAAGTACCCGTTTTTAGGGGCAACGCCAGATGGAATTGCTGATAACATGCTTGTTGAAATCAAATGTCCCATTGCGCCTTACAAAATAGGAATTGACGCTGCGATTCAAGAGGGCAAAATGCACTTTTGGCGTTGTGATAAAAAAACAGGAGAAGTCAGTGTGAATAAAAAATCTGATTGGTTCATACAAGTGCAAGGCCAAATGCACATTTGTAAATTTAACAAATGTTTATTAGCAGTTTGGTATGGGGATAATAAAATCAAGACCGAATTAGTTTTAAAATACGACAATTATTGGCATACAATAATGGAGCCCAAATTGTTGGCATTCTACTTTGACTGCCTTTTGTCTGAACTTGTTGACCCACGTTATACAAGAAATAGACCAATTCGAGATCCTGAGTACGTAATTGCAAAGAAGAGACCAAATAAGAAAAATTTAGAAAAATAAAGATGACAAAACAGTTACTGTAATCGAAGATGAGAGAATTCAGGAAGAAGAAAATATTGAAGTTCTGGAACAGGAAAACTCTACCGAATATATCTTGTAACGAGTAATTTTTACTCGCTACATAGTGCCGACCTCTCTCGTCACTTTTTCGAAGTTTTCGGTAATGCCGAGGACCCACTTTAGACATTTGATAGATTGGCTAGGATTTAGTAGAGTAATCGATAAAACCATAGACCATCAGTTTGACAGTTGGATTTTATTTCCCCGGCTGTCAGATTATTTTGACGTTTCCGGTTTGGGATAAGTAGCATTCACTTTCCGACCGAATTCACTAAGATCATGCACGAATAAAATTCTCTTCCGTTCGAATCATTAGATTGGAATATTTCAAGGGTCCACCTCTGGTTGGAACCACTTTGTTGTGATGTCAGCAGCCGTGCTCGAGTAATATTTTTGAAACCCACCTATATCGCCATCGCGTTTTGGTTGTGCTCATAGCACGAGCGATTGGCATGCATTGTTTTCGTTAAGAACGCCCCAAAGGCGTTCTTATTTCTACTTTGGATTTTTCATCTTAAAATTTAACTTCATCATGGATGAGCTGACGCGTTTCCCCTCGAGTCTCCAATCAACCCCTCAGGTTTAACCCAGTAATGCCCGATTTTTTTTGTTTTACTTTTTTACTATTTTTTTTTTACATCATACACACAAACTTGCCATAATGTTTTATTACCCTTTATTCTACAATACAGGGTAATAAAACATTATGGCAAGTTTTAGGTTCATATGTATATTCAAAGTTAGAAAAAAACAATGTGTCCACATGGACACGCTAAGCATTTGTAGTAGCAAATAGACAAACTTATATATAAATAGTTGAGAGTGCAAAATAGCCGACAATTGAAGAAAATAAAGTTATTTCATGTGATACAAAGTAAAACAAGGCACACATAACCCCACATCACATTTCATGTACCTACTCCGTTGTCCCAGCAGAAGATTTATTTTTACAATATGGACCAAATCTACGCTTTTTTTCTGTCTGCTGCACATAGTGGCTATTGGTCGTATCTTGAAGCATTAGCCAACGGTGAATGAGAAGGACTTGGTCTTTCTGGGCCTTTAGAAACTGTCCGGTATCTATTGATGTATGCTAGAACAATTTCTCTCCTAAACTCAAGTGGCGGAATTTTCCTTCCTTCCTATTTTTTCAATTACCATGTATTGTGGACTCATGCATCTAGCATCCATGTCATTAGGCTCCAGTACCATTTCTTACCCCTGATATCTATTCTATACATAATCACATTTTCATCCATGCGGTCGACACGCATAGTCCCCGTTGCTCCGAAACCCTGCTGTCTAAAGTAATTCAATATATTGAGATTTGATCGAAATCAAGTAATCTGAAAGAGAATAAGTGTAATGTCAAAAAGCTACGGTAGGTGTCCATATGGACACATCACATTCAACATACAGAAATATATCCAATACCAAAAGCAACCTATACTTTATCGTAACTATATTATAAATCATTTATATAAGCATAACAAAACACAACTAACCACGAAAAATACAAAAATATTCCGATGAAAATGCACTTACCGCCTTTGCTTATCCAATTTTTTACAAATTTTGAACAATAACCTATTTCAATTCAGAATATTTCCAAAATACCCTCAAATAGGGAGAAATAAATAGCAGTCATTGAAACCATTGACTATAAACAATGCAATAAGTAAAAGTTTTTTTTATCATGCAGTGAAATATTGTCACCATAATAATTTTAAAAACATGCGAATTACGTGTCCAAATGGACACGCTAGGCATTACTGGGTTAATTTAAATAGATTTATCGAAGCCTGTGGTATGTCTCTTTAGCTTTCTTTTCGTAGATTCAACTTAAAATCGTGCAATACTGACAGTTCTAGCATAAACTTTAGATATAGAATTTAATAGTTATAAAACTACATTCCCTTCTAATGAAAGGAACTTTCTAGTGTTGTATTCACCATGCCTGCGGTGTAAGAAATAAAGGAGCTATTGTTTAAGAAATTGCAGCTTAATTTCAGTACCTCCGACCTTAGATCAAAAGAACATATCTCTTCCATCCCACTATCCAGGATTCCTTTGTTTTTAAATTACCTAGTGAGCTCTGGCGCCCGAACCTTAATTTCCTTAGTTACTTTTGTTTAATTTTGAGCTCCCTAACTTCTCAACTTTAGAATCACACACATAGTTTGATAATTGGTTAGTTGGTTAGTTAAGTAAATATAGATTCATTAATTTTTTTATTACAATCTACGAAACTGACTTAGTTTTCAGTGCTTTTTAATTAAAATACTAAATATAAAATGTAACCCATAACTTTGTTAATAAGATTGGCATCTCAATACGTTGTACACTAAAACCATACTTGGGGTACCTAAATAAAACCAGTGAAAGAATCATCAAAATCGGTTCAGTAGTTTTTCGGTGTAGAAAATTGCGAACATATATTATTAGGGTAAAAGTGGGATAGACGCCCTTGGAGGATAGACGCCGCACCTTAAAAAAAGAGAATTTAAAACCAAGTTCACGCTCTAGTACCAAGTTCCTCGGACAGATCTCGCCCCGCACACCTCAGTCCGCGCACGCGCTTCGACAGGACTGCACGTGTCGCCGCTTGAGTTAAAAAAACGTTGCAAAATTTTATCGCGCTTGCATGATTTTTGTGACAGTGACATTTTGACGTGTTCAGAACTTTCGTTTTCGAAGGTAAGTCATAGGTGTGTATTGTTATTTAAATAGTATGTATCATTTATATTTATGGTGTGTTTATAAAATTACGAAATTATTTAAGTATTTTTATTTATTTGCTGGGGCGTCTATCCCTACTAAAAAGGATAGAGGCCCCACTATTGACTGAGTATAGACGCCCTTAGAGGCATCTATCCTCTATGACTTATTCACAGGTACTTAGGCTATAGGTAAGATTTTTTTAAATAACGTACTTATCTAGTTAATATACAACTTAGTAGGAAAATTGACTTTCCAGTTTATTTATGAGCTGTTTATACCTTTACATGTCGTACTTCACTGTACTTGTAAAAAATAATGCAGCGTATCACCTAATTTCATTTTTTATTTTAGACAAAATGCCGCGAAAATATAAAAGGAAAATAGGCGCACCCGTTCGTGCTGCTTGGTCTGAAGAAGCCCTTTGCAAAGCTTTTGGGGAAATGGATAAAGGCCAAGTCGGTGTAAATGAAATATCTCGTCGTTATGGTATTCCATCTCGAACTTTGAGGAGGCGATATGCTAAAAAAAACTGTGAAAAACTTACTTTGGGTAAGTAATAGAGGAATTAATTGCCCTAATCAAATTCAATTTAGGCACTGTCTTCTTAGTTTGTTTTTTCATCTTGTCCTTTTTGAATCCTCAGTTTTTTTTCCTGTACCTCATACCTATTAATTTCTTCTTTTTCAGGAAAACATCCCACACTGGACTTTGACAACGAGAAACGTCTCGTAGCGCACATACAAAAATTAGAGAAGGCAGGATTTCCCACAACGCGACAGGATGTAAGAAGACTCTCTTTTGAATTTGCCGAGAAACTGGGTTTGGAAAATTCTTTTAACAAAGAGGCACGTATGGCTGGTCAGCACTGGCTCAAATCATTTCTTGAACGACACCCAGAACTCAGTATTCGCCAGGCAGAAGGTTTGTCTATTGCAAGGGCTCAAGGATTAAATCGAGATGAAGTAAGTTAAGTTTTATTATTCCTAAATTTAGTTCAGTAAAGTTTTAAATAATTTTTAATAGACGTTGTTAAGTTGCTAAGTTTACCCAAAGAATGATTGAAAGCAAATAAACATTTTATTTAA
Organism: Charanyca ferruginea; assembly: GCA_947361185.1. Taxonomy (NCBI): domain Eukaryota; kingdom Metazoa; phylum Arthropoda; class Insecta; order Lepidoptera; family Noctuidae; genus Charanyca; species Charanyca ferruginea. The sequence goes on along the minus strand of OX376080.1, from coordinate 8,796,057 downwards.
TTTTCTACGAATTTTTTTTATTACGGAGGCATCTATCCCATTGTAGGGCATCTATACTCATGTCGAAATTTTGCCAGACAAACTACCCCATACAGTAGGCGTATATCCTCAAACAATAAGTTTTTTTTAAAGCCAAATATCTACAAATCTACGGTATGCATTGATTAATGATATGAGTAGATAGTAAGTATAAGGACTATAGTTGTTACAAATAGTTAACTCACTCGAATAGTGCTTTAAAAAAAAAAGTTATAGTCAGCTTACAAAAAGTGGGGCATCTATCCCACTTTTACCCTATACATACAAAAAGACGAGTTTTTTTAATGTAGGTTAAATATAAAAAAAGACATTAATATATTAAGTAAGTATTTAAATAAAAAGATATAGTCTAATAGTTATAGGTTTTCCTTTTTTATTTTTTCGTGTAAATATTGTACATTTAGCTTGGTTAAGCCTTTATCACAGAGAACAAAAAAAAATCTTAGTATATGTACAACGTTTTAATTATAAGAACACAATTAGACGAAAAGAAATAAACATTTCTAATACGCCTGCCTTCATTACCTAATTAATTTTTAATACATGGTATTATTATTATTATAAATTAAAAAAATTGGTTGACAATTAAATATTTGTATTGTTTGTCTATTCCCTATCCTGTGTGCTAATATTTAAAAAATTCAAAGAAGTTTTCCCGATGACACCGCACGGTCGACCGCGTACACTGCATTCGCCGCTCCCCGCGCGGTAGGCTAAGACCATGAAGATATAGGTATAAATGGAGCCAACACTTAGAACAAAAGTTTGAAACCAACTGTGGGCTGATGCTCTCTTTCTGAATGCATACATAAGAACGAGACAGTGATATGTGTTTTCTTTATCTTATGTATGCATTCAGAAAGAGAGCGTCTGCCCACAGCTGGCTTCACTTAGGTATTTAGAGTGTTGCCTCCACTTTTATGTGTAGGCTTCTTGGCTAAGACACGCGCATCGAGCTACGATTTATTTTCGAGGTAGCGCCTTAACAACGCAACAATACAGAACGTCGCACATAGGAGTATTTTCATGTAAAATCCGGTCAAAAGTCGAAATATCGAAGTTAAATAAAAACCTATTATAGCCATACATCTTTGCAGCTTAATAACCGGTCCATCGAATAAGAAACACATTTGTAACTCAAGTAGTCACCTGTCCCCGTACGAGCAGTCGGAACCCAGTCGTTGTTTAAACTGCAATTCTTTGTTCTCAGCGTTTGTTTTTTCACTGATTTGGAGTCTGAACTGTACTTTGGAGTAACAAATTGTGGATAAAAAACATTTTAAATGTGGAAGTACAAGGTTCATTGATTATTTTTACATAACAATTAGTTAATTAATGTTTTATTTAAGTGTTTAAAAAAAATCCGAAAGATTAACCGAAAATTTAAAAAAAAATTGCATAAAATATTTCTTGAATCGTCTTTTTGTTTATTTGTCAAGGATTGTCAAGACTTTATTTTACGATTGATATGATGTCTAGGACATGTATTAGTAATTACAATAAAAATTTGCCGCGCCAACGCGCGTCATTTTTATTTTAGGTTATCTAAAGATGTTAACGTAAAATAAGGTTATATTTAACTTTATGTTGTTTTATTTTTCTATATTTCAGATAATGTAGTTCAGTAATCTGTTAATTTTACCAGAAGAGACCATTAATTTTACCAGAGACATCATGGTTGACATATAGGACAGAAAATTGAAGAAAACTTAGAGTTTTTGGTAACTTATTTAGTTGAATTAACTCAACGACTGTCGGGCGAAAGTGTTGAAGGCAATGATATTATATTAAACAGATATGTTATGAGCGCCCAATTTTGAAGATTCAAAAACGTCCTAATTAGGACGTATTGCCTTTAGTCTGCGTCACGCATGGCGACGAATGGTACGCTTTGTTAAAGCAGCTAAAAAAATAAAAAAATGCTATTTTGTGTATTTAGAAAGTGTACCAATTATGATACCCAATTTAATAAAGCACAAGGGATCTCATACCACTTGTAACTACGCAATATACATGGATTTGTTTATATATTTCAATTATTTTCCTAATATTCTTATATTTGGAGGTTAGAAAAAAGAAAGAAATGGAAGTACATTGTTTCACGTGAGTAAGACAAGGACGCGTTCACTCCGGACATAGAATAAAAGTACAGATGCGATATCGTAGGCAGTAAAGTCATTGTTTACCCACAGTTCTGTTTTTCTTTTTTCTAACCTTGTAATATTTAATCATTTTGTTTTATTCAATCATTTATATACCTAATTAGAAATTAAACAATATGACAACAGATATTTATTATCCTTTCTTCGTTAAGGTTATCCAATGAGATCTGGCTTCAAGAATGGATCGCATTTGTTCGTAAACAAAGAAATTAATTTTATTACAAAATAAATATTTTCTACTCTGTATATTATTTAATTATATATTCTATTAACATTTAGTCCTGTTTATTAGTTGTTATAGGTACAAACCGCGTGTATAAATGTACTCGCGGTTTGTACCTTCTGTCTCGTTAAATTTTGCTAGTCTGTGATGCCAAGACGCAGTGATTGGTGGCCAGGATAATGCCCGTTTACATTCACGCGCAATTGACAACACTAACTGTCTCTTTTTTTCTTGTTGGTTTTTTCAAGCCATCCCTTTTCAACATTTTGACTTGTAGTGAATTGTAAAATGAACGAAAAGTGTAAATGTGTGCAGCCGCTGCTGCGCGGAACACTTTTTTCGTTTGTTTTGTGAGTGTATAACATATCTGTTTATTAGAATATCATTGGTTGAAGGTCAAACCTCCGCTGCTTATATCGGACTGTGTAACATAATTAAGGTGCTCCCACATTGCCGTTAGAAAATGTTTAATAACGTTAGTAAACATTTGTTAGCAAACATTTAATCACAAATAAATTTTCATGTTAGAAAATGTTTAGTAATGTTAGTAAACATTTTATAACAAAACAAATTATAACAAAATAAAACATGTGTTATCTTTTGTTTGTAAACATTTTATAAGGGTGATGGCGGGATAGGCGGTGCGGTGCGGTGGGGGTTAGAGTACGCAGGTCGCTGCGCGTGGTGTCTCGCTTGCAGTGTGACCATTTGCGGCAGATTTCTGCCATTTTGGCAGATTTCGCTCCTAAATTTTGTCTGTGGCAGATCATGCTGACGATTTACAAAACTGGCAGATTTCGGCAGATTTAAAGAATTCAAGAAAATTCACAATACCTAATATGAATTTTCAATGAATTCATCTTTTTTTAAAGTAATTAGATCAGGTTTTATATATAATTAGATTACAAATGATTTTATCGAACTGGCAGCTTCTGTTTCATGGCTAAATTACACTGGAATTTCCCGCTTGTTCTGTTTTTAAACAAGTGCGCCATATGATTATGAACTGTAATCAAACTGAAATAGTGTTCACATTTTTATCCTCTTTATTGATTTGGTTTCCAATCAACTTTTGATTCTACTTCATTCTCTTTTCATGTGTATCATTTTCGGTTCTGTGTAACGAATAATTAATTATGAAGAGAAAATACGTTCTTATCGACCTTAGTGGGAGCAAAAACCCTTGCTTTCTTCCTGGTCGAGTCGAGGGCTTAGGATGACCAGGACGTTGCATTTTGTAAAGCTTGCAAAATTATGGACGCGAATGGGGCTAGAAAATATCCAAATATTTCAAATTTCGCGAAAGCGTCTGCATGTTTGCCGATATTATAATAATAATAATATGTGGGGACATTTTCACACACGGCCATCTTGACCCCAAACTAGGGAGACTCTGTACTATGGGTGTCATAAAGCTGATATACATACACAAATACATTTTTTTTTTTGTAAATACATACATATATAGATAAACGACACCCAGACACAATGCAAACACAAGTGCTCATCACACAAATGTTTACCCTGGGCGGGAATCGAACCCGCAACACGCTGCGCAGCAGTCGATCGCTCAGCCACTGCGCCAACCGTGTCGTCAACGCTTCGTACGAAAGAATCTTCTCTTAGGTGAATTTAAACAAATCAGAAATAAGGAATAGCTTCCTAAACCAACATGTGTCAGCTTTAAGAGGGGATTAAGGAACACGGAGGCTGTGTCTCCTTTAAACCAACTAAAAACATATTCAAAAAGACATCATCAAAATCAAAATAACACCGAAAATGACGAAAATTTGGTGGCAAAGGCGGATACGTAGAGGAAGTAGTGTATAGGTATAATAATGCATAAGAAAATTGTTAAATATTTTTGTTGATTAAAGAAATTTCATTGAATTCGTGGTGTAGTTTTGTTCCGTTTCCATGAGGGCATATTTTTAGCATTTTTGGCACCAAGTGTGGCAGATTTTGGCAGATTTATGGCCCAGTCCGTGGCAGATTCGCCATTTATAAGATGGTCACACTGCTCGCTTGTCAGTCCCTTTGTGTCAGCGTGCATCGCTGTGCGTGTGTATTAGTGGTTGCGCGTGCGCCAAGCAATAAAATATGTCCGGTAATTGGAATAACGATGATGTTTACAAACTGATTGAAATGTTTCAAGCAAGAGAAGTACTATGGAACACGATGTCAGAGAGCTACAAAGACCGAAATAAAAAACACGATGCTTGGATGGAAATTGCCAGTGAATTTAATATGGATAAAAAAGTAATTGAAAAAAAGATTCGATCACTCGTAGGTCAATTTAACCGAGAATGTAAATCTAATAAATCTGGTGCAGGAGCTAATGAGTCAAGTAAATGGTTTGCATTTAAAAAACTCATGTTCCTTAAAGGCAAAAATATTCCAAGTTTAACTGTCGATGGAGGGTTGCAGGTGAGTTTTATTTTAACGTCTTTTAATAATATTTAGATGCCCAGTCCAAAAACCCTTCATTTGAAAAATATTCTGCGAATTCTTTTCTTATTTCTTTCCCATCATCTGTCAGGGATTCACATGCTTCAAGTGGTGTTAATTGCTGCTGTTCTAATCTCCATTGTCCATCGATACGTGTACCAGTTACTATGTCATCTCCATCATAGTATTGAGATGGAGCGTAAATCATGCTCGATTCAGTTTTTCTTATAAAATTATGCAGTAGCACGCATGTCATAATTAAAGTAGTAGTTTTTTCTGGATCTAATAATATTGTAGTTCGTAAAACTCTAAATCTGGCTGACAAAATCCCAAATGCGTTCTCTATTGTTCTCCTCGCACGACTCAGTCTATAACTGAAGATTCTTTCCTTAGAATTGCTATCCTGTGGTCCTGGAAAAGGTTTTAATAAGTGTTTTTCTAAAGGGAACGCATCATCTGTTACGAACACATAAGGAACAGGTTTGTTTCTGCCTGGTAGTGAGCTGTCACTGGGTATTTTCAAACTATTGTCGTTAATTTTATTTCGAAATTTTGTGTTTGCGAAAACTCCGCCATCACTTATGCGTCCTTGGCAGCCAATATTCACGTACAGAAAGTTGTATTCTGCGTCCACTATCGCTAAAAGTACAACGCTGTAAAATCCTTTATAGTTGTAATATTCACTGCCGCTATCAATTGGCTTTTGTATGGCTACGTGCTTTCCATCGATACTTCCTAAGCAATTTGGGAAATTCCATTTTTCTTCAAATGAATTTGCCACGTGTAGCCACTCTTGAGGTGTTGTTGGTATCTGGAACAAAAATAGAAGATTAAGAAATAGGCGCGAAAAATAAATTTATAACTCGTTATTCTAACAAATTTTATTGGACATTTTTATTAAGTATGAAATATTAATAGAATACACTATAAAAAAATATGATTTCAGTTAAGGGTTGTTAAGTAATAGAAAAAGAAAATCGCGGTTATAGATTTTTTTACAATTTTAGCTAATTTGACGCGCCTATAACTTGAAATTATCGTTTAATTCTATTCTTTCAGGGTAACGAAGAAAACAGAATTGCTTCAGAAAACACTCTTAGTTTGAACGAAACAGGAAATACTGTCACTGATGAAACTACGGGCACGCCTTTCGCCACCCCAAAACCATTTCGGAAAAGAAGACGGCCTGAAGTAGAACAAGATCCAACACAACAAGAAGCTGTAAATATTTTACAAAGAATGTACGAATCTAGAAAAAGCAGGGATGAAAATGACGCATTTGGAGAGTATGTCTCGATGAAACTGAAACAAATAAAAAACAGTCATGCTAAGAATACTGCTCAACATCACATTAACAATATTTTGTACAATGCGACAATGGGACAATATGATTTTCCAACAACCTTTACAGACCCAACTGCTAGTAGTTCCTGGGGATACAACTCTGAACCAAATCTATCCACTTTTTCGGAAAATAATGCTGACTGTAGCTCGAGAGGATACTACACCGCACCGAGTCCCTCGGCTTCATTTGAAACCAGTTCTTCGGATAACTCCAGGACACATACTCGTACCAGCGCAAGAACACAGAGTCCGTCTAATTTATCGGAATCAAGCCAAGATTCGACCCAATCATTAAACGATTTGTTGGAATCAATCAAAAATTAAAAAATACATGTTTGGTTTGTTAATTATTAAAAAAATTATTAGTAAGGTAAGGTAGGTACCTACCTAAAGTATGATTAGATTAGATCATATTAAAAGTAAATAAAAAAATAATTAAAAATGTTGTTTGACTTACCTGTATGTATTCCTTTAAAACCTCATTGAGAGCCTCGCACACTTCTGGTACGATAATAGATATCACTTGGTCTGACAACTTGAACACATTTCCAAGACTTTTATAACTGCTACCAGTTGCCAAAAATCTTAACGTTACCGCAAGTCTTTCCGTCACACTTACAGATTTTCTAAATGTAGTGTCTCGTTTGCCTATTTTTGCCCCAATTAAATTTTGTAGATATTCAAATTCGGAACTGTTCATTCTTATAAAATCTTTTAAGCAACCGTCAATACCCAAATCCTTGAGATAGTCTGTGGCACTATATTTTCCTCTAGCTTTTAGCGTTTGGCGCATCCAATAAGAGCGCTTTTTCTTCTTTTTTAAACAAAAAATAAAAGCTATTCCAATGAGCAAATCTTCTTCCATTTTCGTGTAGACGTCCTCGGCCCTCAGAAGGCGAAACCAAACTGCGAGCCAATACTAGATGTTATAAAATGTTTAAACATTTTCCATCAATGTAGGAGCACTTATAACATGTAACAGTTTCTAACAAAGTGCAACAATTGTTAACATTTGTTAGTAAATGTTTTGGTGTTATAAAATGTTTACAAACATTTTATAACGGCAATGTGGGAGCACCAAAAGGTTAACCCAATACCCAATGATAAAGAAGTATTTTGGATCGTACTTTTGTAATGTCTTTTTATTATCATTAAAGAATATATTATATCGCATTACCATGTTTTATTAATAATGAACAAACAATTTAATTATAGATAATCATTTATCTTAGTTTTTGGTATTTTTAAGGTAGGACATTAAGATTTCAAGGTAGGGCATTGCTCCACAATGCCCCCCCCCCCCCCCCCCCAGCTACGGCCCTGTATCTTCCTTTATAAGGAATATCATATAATTAGGCTATATTTAATTATAAAAAAAAATAGGGAACCGTAGAAAGAATCACGCTGGCGAAAAAGCGGGCAAAAGCTAAAATGGATCCATTTTTTTTCATATGAAACCGATGATCGGTATACTAGGTATCTGAAGAAGTATGATAAATAATTTGTCACTGTTAACCATGTAAGCCTACCCCACCTACTTTACTAAAAGAATACAATATAATACTTATTTCAGGGGCATAAACACGGCAACACGAACACCGACGCCGAGAACACGCCTGGAACATCATCTCAAAATACAGTAGAAGAAAGAAGCAAGAAAACAGGTTTTCAAGTAAGTCAGTATGATAAATAGTACCCATAGATAACCGCCAGATAACGCTACAATAAAAGTCGTCGACGCCCTGCTACCAATGTATTGCATATTTTAAAACGATACAAAAAAGATGTACATAACGCTAATTTAATTCGCTATCAATAACAAAACAAACGTACCGCGGTAAGGGGGCGTCCTTGACGCGGTTTTTGGTATTATGAACCTCGACCGAAGCAGATTAACGACAGTTTTGTCAAGTGTGACGTGTGATCTCTTGTCGGATCACTGTCTTTTATTGCAGCTTTACTGGCGGCTACCTTTTAGGGGTATTCCTCGAAGCGCACCCAATGAAGCGCACCTAAAGTAGTCTTCGAAACGCACCCATCAGGTACATTTAGAAAAAAAATGTAAATCTATTCCTCAAAACGCACCCACGATGAAACATAGATGAAGAGCATGAATGATTCGTAATGAATGACATCGATAGAAGACGTTTTAAAATTCAACTGTTTATTAAAACTACCAGGAGAGCAGAAATGAACTGGAAATGAACAAAAATAGGTGCGCTTCGAGGAATACCCCACCTTTTACCGTGACCTTAGTATTATAGAGGAAGTTTTGAAGTGGATTATGTAACACTCCCGTCAACTCCCGTGCCTCGGAACGCACGTAAAGCCGGATTACCGTCCCATCGGATTGGACTATGCGAATTAGGAAGTGCACCTGTGTTTGTCCACACATTTTGGCACTGAAAATCTCTTGCGTACTTGGCTAATCTCGATGAGATTGGTTGCCGTAATTCATTCGGGATATTGCTTTTGTTAATCTTTGATATAACTCGGGACTATGAGGTCCCGGACCTTTGGGAGGCATGCAAGGGGCCGAAACTAACTGGCAGAGACCAATTTGACACTTACTCCTAAATTGGATGTGAAAACATCAACCGACGATTATCTCTGAATGCTCTAATAAAGTACAGCCAACCCAGTTCGTGGAATGAACTGCTGAACTGAATGAATAAAATGCCAAACCTTGGCATTTTAGTCGTCTTACAAAGCTGGTTCACTCAATGTATCCGACATATAATACCTCCTAGACGCGATTAAAAAATTGACAACATTAATTAAGATAATAATTACGTGGACCGTTATCCAATGAGTTGCTTTAAACGCTATCCTTTAAGTTGTGCGGATCATGACATCCCCGCCGTCTCCCCAAAGGTCACTCTCATAGTCTACCATCTCTCTCAGTCTGAGATCACTGGTAAGAGACATTCAAACATCTGAAGTAGAAGTACGCGCGCGCAGCGCGCTACCGTTTTAACAAACGTTGTTCGCGATCGCTACTAAGTGCAAGGAGTGAATAGGTAGGTACCTACCTAATTCGCAATGAAAAATAAAAATTATCAATACTCGAATATCGAGTACCTACAAATTATTTATTTATTTATTTATTAACACTTTAAGCACAATGTACAGAGGCGGACTTAATGCTGCGGCTGTAGTCTGTACCAAGGGCGTCGCCAGGGGGGGGCAGGTAGGGGCAGCTGCCCCCCCCCTAGAGAACCAAGAAAATGTTTTTTTAACAGACTTCAAAAAAAAGATGGAGGTTTTTGATTAAGAGCTGAGACTGTACAATTAATAAAATACTCGCACTACCAGTGTAAAGCTTCGTGTGTGCTCTTAACTGTATTTAAAATCATACTCTTCCCATCCAAAATATAAGGAGAAACTGACAAACTGACTGATGTATCAGCGCACAGCCGAAACTACTGGAACTGGGAATGTGAAATTTTGCACATGCGTTCTTTTTAACATTGAGGCGAGCACTATTAAGACGGGATTTCGGGATACAACCCCTAAGGGTGTATAATTGGAAATGCATATTATAATTCTTGTAAATGCAAATATAATTGTAAACATTATTTTTTTGAAAGAGTATGTTTGGAGTTTCTTGCCCATTCTTCTCCATACGAAACTACCATTTGAAATGGGCAACTAAGTAGATTCAAATTTTACAATATGACGTTCAAAAGTGCCTAATGGCTTAATTGAAATAAATGATTTGACTTTGACTTTGAATGTATGAAACTCGGTCATTTTTGTACTTCGAGACATGAAACTTGATATAGAGGTTTTTGGTTGAAAATAAAAAATCTCTTATATCAGCTTTTTTTGAAATTTCAGTGAAAAAAGTATGAATGCGTATATAGGAAATCCGTTATTTTTAACAACCGATGATTTTTTTTTCAAATTGAAACATGTAACTGCCCTTTTAAATTTGCAAAAATGGTGAAGTATTTTGCAAATTCAACACCAAAGCAGAATCGTACGAATAATCTTATTTTTAAACCGACTTCAAAAAAGGAGGAGGGGTTCTTTTTTTTATGTTTGTTACCTGATTTCTTGGGACTGGGTGAACCGATTTTGATGATTCTTTTATTTTTTATTTGAAAGCTAGTGCTTCCCGTGTGGTCCCATTTTAATTTGGTCCAGTTCTGACAATGGCATCCATGAGAAAACCGTATAAGTCTTAAATTTGCATTAAGTAAGTGCGCGATTTGTTACGCGATATCTCCGGCAAAAGTAAACCGATTTTGAAAATTATTTTTTTTATGGATAGGGTATGCTTCAGGGGTGGTTCCATATAAATTTTATCGACATTGATTCAGCACTTTTTGAAAAATCAACAAATACCCAAAAGTTTTACATAGACGACGTTTTAGTTTCATCAATCTTTGTAGTAGTTAACTTTCAATCTCTTCTTAATAGATTTGGATGAGAAGGAGGTACTCAAAAGCATAATAATCATAATCATAATCATAATCATTTATTCATTTGCGAATATGGGTACAAAAGAAAGGTCTTATACAAACAACAGAGTCCATTAGCCATATTCTACCATAAGGCATGCAAATTTACAAATATACAGGTAGGTATCTACGAAACTAGAATTTAACAATAAAATACATTATTTAAAAATTATAATGGAGTAACATTAAATAAGTTTATCCTGTAAATATTCAGTGACTGAGTAATGTGCTTTTTTTAATAACAATGTTTTTATATCGTTTTTAAATATATTTATATCACTTATCTCCAGAAGCGAATTTGGTAAATGGTTATATATGCGTGGAGCCATACATAATATACTTTTATTTAATAACACTGTTTTATTGCTTGGTAAACATATTTTGAATTTGTGTCTTTTGCTATTTAACTTGTTAAAGTAGTTTGTATTTTTTCTAACGAACATTATAACCTCTAATATATATATACATGGTAATGTAAGAATATTTAATTCTAAAAATGATGGTCTGCAGCTGTCAGTTAGTTTTATACTAGTTATGGCTCGTATACATTTCTTCTGGGCTTTAAATACCGCTTCTTTATTTGTAGAAGTACCCCAAAAAATAACACAATACTTTAGTATAGGTGCAACATAGCCGTTGTAGGCTGTAAGGACTGTAGAAGTGCTGACCGTTTGTTTAAGTTTGAATAATGCATAAGAAAAGGTATTTAATTTAGTGCATAATGTATGGATATGTTCTTTAAAATTTAAATTGTAATCTATCTTTACACCCAGAAATTTCGTAACATCAACTTCTTGGATCTTATTATTTCGGTAATTAATGTTCATATTTGCTATTTTACTTACTCTACTTCTGAATGTCATGAAATTGGTTTTGTCGAGATTAATGTGTAGGTTATTTGATGTTAACCAGTTTATAATGCTATCTAGAGTCATATTTATCTCGGATTCCATATGTGATTTATTATCCCCTGTGAACAGTACTGTACTATCATCAGCAAATAGAACTGTGTTGTATTTTGTCGCTTTTGGAAGGTCATTGATGTATATTATAAAAAGAAGCGGACCCAATACACTTCCTTGTGGAACGCCAGATGTAACCTGTCTACATGAGGATGAATAATTTATCATTTTTTTAACATTGGGACATATCCTGGATATTTGTGTTATTTGCGTTCTTTTACTTAGGTAAGATTTAATCAGGTCGTAAATGTTACCTCTGACACCATAAGCGTATAATTTATTTAAAAGTATTTTGTGGTCCACATAATCGAAAGCCTTTGTGAGGTCCATAAACAGTGCACACGTTTGTTTACCTCTATCCATGTGAGTTATTATGTTGTGGAGAAAATTATATACTGCTATATTAATTGATTTATTTTTACGAAAGCCAATCTGGTTGTTACAAAGTAAATTATTTCTCTCAAAGTAACTATAAATACTGTCATGGATCACTTTCTCGAATATTTTCGATATTACTGGTACAAGCGCTATTGGGCGATAGCAGCTCATGTCATTTTTATTATTTTTTTTAAATAGAGGTTTTATTATAGTTAATTTTAACTTTTCTGGGAAGACTCCATTTGCTATACTTAAATTTATTATATGGCTAAGTATATATGATAACTTAATCGAAACGTGTTTTAAAACTTTTGTTGAAATATGGTCATATCCGGTACTATTTGTGTTCTTTAGGTCTCTAATTATTTTGTATATGTCTTCCGGTATGGTTGGACGCATAAATAACGACTTTGGTTCAAATGGGATTCGGCATCTTGATTGGTTTGGTGTGGAAGTTTCAGTTTTATCGGTGAAGAAATTATTAAAACAGTTTGCAATCTGTTCAGGATCACTTATTATATTACTATCTACAGTTATCTGTTGTATTTGGTCCTTTGGTATATTTAGTTTATTGGTATTTATAATCTTCCAAGTAGCTTGCGATTTATTTCGGGCAGTTTTAATGTAATTATCATTGCGAGACTTTTGTGTTAACTTAATGATCTGATTTAATCGTGAGGATAAGGTTAAGAATTTAGTTTTATTATTTTCTGAAGGGTTTTTCCTGTAGTCCCATAATAGTTGCCGTTTAAGCGGAAAATAAAAAGCTTTTTACAAAAAAGACAACCGCCTTCAAAAAGTAAAAAATAACTTTAGCACAGAACACACATTGACTTTAGTTTCGGAAGTCGGTGGCAATACAAAACAACAAACAGAACAAAGCCACTGAATTTCGAAACTAAAGTCAATGTGTGTTCTGTGCTAAAGTTATTTTTCACTTTTTGAAGGCGGTTGTCTTTTTTGTAAAAAGCTTTTTTAAGAGAACTGTGAGGTGCAGATATGCGTCGTAGTAGGTATTTCCAAAAATTCTATGTTTCATATCGCTAGCTTTGCTTCCCTCCGGGTAAGGGTCTTCACCCACGTCAGACAATAATTGGTGACCGATGTTTTGTCGGAGAGAAATGGAACATATGAACTCCAATATACCAACGCAGATGTCCCACAAAAAGTCGATCTCACGAAACTATAAAATAATCGACCGATCCGATAATCGGTCCTACAACAAGTCTGACGTGGGCGGGCAGCCTAAACAATACAAATACAATATGTCCCTCTCCCTGCCCCCCGACTCGTATCGTGCGATAGAGAGAGTTGCAAGTCTAGAAGGCAATTGTTCGGAAGCTTCTGGAAGGAGGGCGGAGACTGCAGCGGCACGGCGGGGCGCGGGGGACGAGGCGCCCGCGCCGGCCGCGTTGGACCAGACTGCCGACGACGATGACGACGAACGTCACGATTCCGTATAGTACGCGCGCCTTGTCTTTGAATTTGTAAACCCTTTTAAGTATTTATCAATATAATATTTAAAATCAACCAGTCGCCTCATTGAAGAGCTTACCATCTACGCAAACATACAGTCCCCTACAGCAATTAAACCTACATTTCCTTTTTGAAATATGGTTTTGAACGATAACGATTTTCCTCTCCTTAACCTTCACGAAATGAGACAATTTTGGTCTCATTCGATTCAGTATACCTTAATCTAGGTCTGTATGTTTGTTTTTTAAGTAAATCAGTATAGATAGATTAATTTCAAAAAAACTTTTTTGAAAAAAGAGAACAGCCTTCAAAAAAAAAACTAAAAAGTGATAAATAAATTTAGCACAGAACATACGAAGGCGGTTTTTTCTTTTTCAAAAAAGTTTTTATTTTCCACTGTTTAGTGCCTCGTTATTACTCAAATCCAATAAAGAACGGCAACACAGTTAAAACAGAGATTAAAAGTCCTCCAAAGATGGAAAGATGGAAGAAACAAAAACGTCTTCTCGGTTTTTGTTGATTTTTTTCAAAAAGCGCTGAATAAATTTCTATTTGTTGTATACTTAAACCTTCTCCAGATGTAACAAACACTTTTCTGAAAACCGCATCAAAATCGGTTTAGCGAAACGAGAGATAATCGCGGACAAACATACATACATACAAACATACGGGTGGAACTGATAACCTCCTTTTTTTTTGAAGTCGGTTAAAAAATAAAATGTTTGAAGTTTTTAAGTCAAGAATGTAGATAATTGGACGATAAATATGTACAGCTATAGCGCGTAACATTTCTTTAAAATAAAAATTTACAGACCTAGTGTTTCATTATATCTACAACATTTCCAAATTCATCATTTCATGAGAATTAGCATTCCTCATGTCAATACGGATTATACATGTTCAATAAAGTAATTTCATATAAAATATTCTATTTTTCTATTTTTTTCAAAAAAATGTGAAAATTGGACTAAGTTTACGGGGGTAAACCGTTATCGTTTTTTGTATAATCAGCCTCACGCAAAACATTTAATTGACGTTAATTATTTTTTTACTTACCCCTCAAAGAGGTATTAGCGGCCTAGCGGGGTATTACGTTTGTGGGAAGTACATTTACGCAGACGAAGTCGCGGGAGAAGTGCTAGTTCTCTATATTTCAACTTGCCCCCCCCTAGGCCAACGGCTGGCGACGCCCTTGGTCTGTACGCAAAAAGTGGTGACAATTTAAGCGAAGCAAGGAGATTATACGCAGCGCCTAACAATCTGGGCCTCAAGTCTGCTATTACAATAGTGTCAGAATGGTCTATCATTGATATTCATAATGACGCCATTATATAATTAGTAGATTACCAAATTTCTAAATCAACAATTATGAAATCAATGATAGACCATTCTGACACTATTGTAATAGCAGACTTGAGTCCCTGGACACGTTACGCAAACGAGGTGTGATCGAGCCGCAAGTGCCAGGACTGCAAGTCATTCTAGCAGTATCACAACGACTGATTGACTTCGGCGAGTTCCGCAACCCATCGCAAGGTCGGGGCCGCCAACGAAAATCTGGATGTACTAAAGGTTGCATTGTGTCAAATTTATCGTCCAACGAAAACCAATTGACGAGTTATTTAAATCGACCATATGTTTCTAACTTAAACTGTACCTCTTCTTTATTAATCTGCACTTACTATTAGGTACCTTCAATGATATTCTATTAATATCATTGGGTACCTTCTTATCTTAGGGCGGGTTGTTTCAAACAGTCGGTTAACGTTACATACGGACGGTTAAAAAGTTACTATGACTGATGATGTTTAACGTACGTTAATGGAACGGGTTGTTTCATGACATAAAAATCCGTCAGTTAGAGTTATTCAAAAAGAGATGCCATAATATTTATATGTTTGAAGTAGCTGTTTGATAACACAAACTTACGATGACTGGTCGGATATGGCAATAGTAAATTTTTGACGTATGATTTTGTGAAACAAACAACCCATTTTTTTGATTTGACGATAGTTAGCGCCATTTTTGACTATTACCGGTCAGTAATGGTTAGTTGAAGCAACCCGCCCTTATAGGGTAAATACGCCAAACGTCGGCCACCCCCCAATCTTCGGCCGTCTGCACATTTTTAACTTCCATTCATTTACAAGGTAATTGAGTTGCAATTTTGCCACTCGAATTGCATCCTTAGTTCATATTCTATACGTACGAACCGTTACTATTCGATTTCGTCACTCGTTCTTTGCACACTGAGCGTCCGTAGGTAGCGATGCCGACGTTGAAGTGTCAAATTCGTAGTAAAAGTAGCTTACTTGCTGTGAATACCCACGCTTCGGGGATTGGTATTACAACGATAAGACATTCTTTTTTATTGTTTTAAGCTTTGTTATCAATAATAAGTTAGTTTTATTATATTTTGAGATGGTTTTTTTAATGTTTTGAGTATTGGTTTAAGGGAAAAATAGGGGGCCGCCATTAGAATACCAGATTCGGTTTAAAACCAGATTCTCGGCCGGGGCCGACTTAAAGTAAATGTAGTCTGTTTTATAAACTGCAATACTATCGATTCCTTTGACATAATAGGAGAATTTGCAAAGCTTATCTGGTAAATAAATCTATTTTACGTTTAATCGCCAAATACCGGCCGGAAAACAGAGGCCGACTTTAGAAATAAATATTAAAGACCTTAATGTCGGCCAGCCTCGAATTCGAGCGCCACTATACAGGCTGATTACTTTTGTATTTTTTCACTGATTGTGCGGGTACTCATTTTTAATATATTAATCAAACTTATTTTCTCAAAATATAATATGTATTGTTATAATTTATAAATAAACTTATAAAGAGGTTAAGTTTTGGTGTAGAGTTGATATTAGTTATAAAATTGAGTTAAATTAATTACAAAGTATTACAATATTGAAAACATGTTTATGATAGCTAAATATGGTTTGGGATACAAATATTAATTGCTTTTTGGAACTTGCTACCTATTAAACCCATGTTTACTAGCTTAAAAAATCTTTAAATGATTTTTATTAACCTGCTTGGGACAAAAAGATGCCTATAGATAGTAAGCTCGTTTTTACTTAATACTTTTAATTTAAAGTACTACAATGACAGAGCAGGGACATGCAGGGCCTTCACGAAAAGAAGGAAAGTTATGCGGTTACAATCACACTAAAATAAAATAAGCTCTTGAGGCAATGAGAAATGGAATAAATCATATTATTAATACATTTTTCATTGTCATATTTTAAAACACCCTATACCCGGCCGACATTTGGGGAAAACGCGACCGACAATGGGCCGTAAACGGCCGACTTTAGGGTTTTTTCGTTTTCGATGCATTTATACCTTAATACTTTTTGCTTTTAGTAGAAAAGACAATCCTATGCCTAAAAACATAAAATAGATTTATCAACCTATCTAAAACCGCATCACAAGGTATCCTTCGTTGCAAACTGACGGAGCCAGAGCGATCCAAAGTTAGAAAATCGGTAAGGGGGCCGACGTTTAGCGTATTTACCCTACAACTAAGTTGAAGTTGAAAAATGTTTCTGACGGTCCTAAGCCTGTAAACGTGTGAAAGAAGAATTTGAATAAAGTGGCTTTTGAATACTATAAACTGCTACATACCGAGAACATTAAGGAAACAAATTTTGCGCTAGGGTGAATGAACTCTGATAAAGTCGCCGCGCCATTCCGCGCCGCCCTTGGATGGAACGCAATGAACAGACCGCGCTCGCAAGTTGAAAAATATTAATTTAATTAATAAGAATGACGTGACGCGTTACGTAGTTTGTACATTCTGGTCACACAGGATGACAGGATGTTTCAAAGGCGCGTGGTGCGTGGTGCGTGGCGCTGGCGCGCTACTCGCAGTGAACGGAAATAAAACATTGTTCACTGGCTACTCGTCATTCTTATTGAACAAAATTTGTAATAATTCAAATGTTCATAAATATCATGTTTGTTAATAAATTATAATAGTAGTCATTGGATACATAAAATGGGCTGCTATTGTAAGACGACTAAAATGCCACGATGTATAAACAATACTATTATAATTGTGATATGGGTATGAGTGGCTAAAGTGGACTGGTTATCTGTTTACTGGTTATTATTATTGACGACACGGTTGGCTCAGTGGCTGAGCGATCGACTGCTGCGCAGCGTGTTGCGGGTTCGATTCCGGCCAGGATAAACATTTCTGTGATGAGCACTTATGTTTGCCTTGTGTCTGGGTGTTGTTTATCTATACCTATATGTACTTACAAAAAAAATGTATTTGTGTATTGTATATCAGCTGTCTGACACCCATAGTACAGGGTCTCCCTAGTTTGGGGTCAGATAGCCGTGTGTGAAAATGTCCCCACATATTATTATTATTCTCGTTTATTCATTTTGTTAACATATTAAATTACATTTTTAAATATTAGTAAAAAAATAAATAAAAACATTTAAAAATATAAAAAAATAGTAGCCCACCGGTATCGGGAACAGGGTCCAAGCTACCGGTGGTCAGGGCTCCTGAGAGAGGAATCTCCTGACTATACGCGCCGTGTCCAGGAGTACCGCTTTCTGTATCAAGCCCTTGATCCAGCTGCCCAACGAGAGCCTCCTTAGGTGTTGGTCGAGGCTCTTGGAAATGAGTCCATTGGCCGTAACGACTATCGGCACAATGACTGCTGTATTCACATCCCACATGTCGACAACCTCGCGAGCCAAGTCAAGATACTTAATTTGTTTATATTTCTCGGTTTTCACGAGGTTCTCGTCATGCGGAACCGCTATATCAACAATCATTGCGCGACGCTCTAATCGATCTATCACCACTATGTCAGGTTTATTGGCAACAATAGTCCTGTCAGTGATGATAGATCGATCCCAATACAACGTGATATGGCCATTTTCGAAAACTGGGTCGGGCACATACCTGTAGTACGGTACCTCCGACTCCACAAGCCTGTACTTTAGAGCAAGTTGCTGGTGGATAATCCTAGCTACAAGGTTGTGTCTATGCAAGTAGTCTCCGTTAGCTAGACGAGAGCACCCAGAGATAATGTGTCGGATTGATTCTCCCGGTCGGTGGCATGCCCGACAAATGTCAACCGTGCCGTCCTTCACAATATACCTCCGGTAGTTGTTCGTCATCATAACTTCGTCCATAATCGCACAGACAAAACCTTCGGTTTCCCCAAACAGGTCACCGAAACGCAGCCAGGATACGGACGCCAAGAAATCTACATCAGGCCCATGTAGGGCCCGGTAGAAGCGCCCGTGAAGCTCCTTGCTCTGCCATACCTCCTTGCGGTCATTAGTATCGAGTACTACAGGTTTGCGCCAGTTCTCGTTCGCTAAGGAGAGCGGGGTGAGGCCCTTGTCCACTGAGACCACATCTCGATGCATACCCACGTCGGTTTTAAGGAAGTACTCCCTGAGACTGCATACCTCACGATTGTGCAGGGACTTAGCATTAAGAAAGCCTCGGCCTCCGCACTTTCGTGGGATATACAGTCTCATTACCGATGACCGTGGGTGATGCATCCGATTTGCGGTCAGCAATGTACGGACCCTCCTATCCAGGGCGTCAAGTTCCGTCTGAGTCCACTTGAGTATGCCGAAAGAGTACATCAAAACCGGCATGACCCATCCGTTGAAGGCGCGCACCTTGTTTCCGCCTGATAAAAGACTATTTAACACTTTATTCAGGCGGCCAAAGAAGCGCTCCTTCAACGATTGTTTCATGTCGGCAGCATTGATGCCTAACGCTTCCGACATACCCAAGTACTTGTAGGTTTCGGTTGAGGAGAGGGATCTAAGGCGTATGGAATCCGAGAGTTGGGTTCCCACGGATTCCATAATCTCCCCTCGCTTCACATGCATGACTGCACATTTGTCCACACCAAATTCCATCCTGATGGCGCTACTGAAAGCTTCTGTTACTTTCAGTAGCTCCATCAGTCGCAAATTGTTGGGGGCAAAGAGTTTCAGATCATCCATGTAAAGGAGGTGAGATATGACCTGACCTCCTCTTCTCAACCGATACCCCAAACCCGAACCCTCCAGCAACGTGCTTAGAGGGTTCAAGGCTAAACAGAACCATAGTGGACTCAGACTATCACCCTGAAATATACCTCGCTCGATCCTTATCGGTTCGCTATTCTCCCGGATCTGCCGACATCCTGGACAGCGAAGGACCGTCCTCCATTGCCCCATACATGACATCAGGAAGGTGCGCAGAGTTGTATCTACCTTATACAACTCCAACACCCTCATGAGCCATGTATGTGGCACAGAATCATAGGCCTTCTTATAGTCTATCCAACATGTCGACAGATCCCTTCGGGAACGACGAATCTGCTGGTTAATGGCCATATCAATGAGGAGTAGCTCCTTAGTACCACGAGACCCATTCCTGCATCCATTTTGAGAGGCAGACATGATTGAATTTTTGTCAATGTGTTCGTTAATTTTCACTCTCAAAATGGATGTAAGAACTTTATAGACCGTTGGCAGACAAGTAATCGGCCTATAATTTTTGGGTTCCGTAGTACTACCAGATTTATGGAGCAGGTGGGTTATTCCAGTAGTTAGGAATTGGGGCAACGATCCTGACTCTAAGGCTGACTGGAACTGAGATGCTAAGCGAACGTGCGATCTTTGAAACCATTTTATCCAAAAATTTTGCAGCCCGTCCGGCCCTGGAGATTTCCAGTTAGGCAACGGACGGACTGCACGAGCTACATCTTGGGGGCTTATGGTAATTGCCCCCATTTCTAGTATTGGTTCACACGCTCGCTCAACTTCCCGAGTCCAGTCGCCCTCAGTGTGGCTGACAGGCACCGACCAGATGCTGCGCCAAAACGAACACATGGCAGCATCATCTGGCCGGTGCGCATCAGCCACGCCTTGGTCCGGTTGCTCCCAAGTCCTATACACCCACCGCTCATCACTCTGGAATATGCGATTCTGAGTGTACCGCTCCACTCGTCGCTTGTACCGTCGAATACGGTTTGCCCATGCACAGATCTTCTGCTTCAGGAAGTCGATACGCTCTGTGATGCAGGACAAATAATCTCGAGGATTGATATCAGTCCCCGAGAATGCCCGCCTCACAAAGCGCATCACTCTAGGGCGCGTGTTGCCCTCCCTGAAGCAGATAAGCTTGCCGATGAGTGCTCTAGCCTCACCAATACGACGCTCAATCCTGTACTGCCATGCTGGTACAGCTGGTTTTGGTCGTGCAGCTCCGTCACTGTTGGAAAATTTGACATGAGCTACACGACATGCTGCTACAGCCGCGCAGTACAAGATCGAGTGGGTATCAGCGAGGTCTTTGCTGCTGTCAAAATAATTTGACAGCTGCGAATCTAAAGCACACACCAGCGCCCTATTTTTCTTGTGCATGGGTAAACGAGGTAGTCGCGGTTTTAATTCAGGCGGTGTGGAGCGATACTCCCGGAACGCATCCTCCAAAGCACTCCTCAATTGAACATTGCACTGGGTACTCACGGATATAACCTCGCCATCATCCTCTTCACCACCGTCGTCAGGTCGCGGTGAAGCACTGGGTAAATCTTGCGATTGTACCGCGACCGCAACCAGTGGCAAAGCAGACGTGACATGGCTACTCCGTGATTCTAGGCGTAGTCGATCAAGTATAACGTCATCCAGCATATGGTTACGCTGGATGACCCGCACCTGATCCGACAGTCGCTGTGCCGACACGTTGACAGCTGGCTCAAGCACCTGAAACAGAGAGAGCATCCGACCACGGTACGCAGTCAAGTTACTTCCCCCCTCTGTAGCCCCATAGTATGAGCGCATGACACTTTCATTAATTGACTGCGTCCATCTCATGCGCTGCACACTTCCACCGGGAGCGGGGACCCTATCAGAGACCGGTGGGTCTCGAAGTCCCAAGCTGTCCGGCGGCCGGCGTCGTCCCCGCCGACGCACAGGTGGTGGCGTCGTCGGCGGAGAGAAATACTCGTCGCTCGAGCTCGACGCAACTGCCGAGGCCGGTGTCACAGCACTCACTATAGGGCTGGGTTCCGGCGGCGGCGAGGCGGAGCTGAGCGACGGGTCCGGAGATGGTGGGCGTGCTCGGCGTGCTGCTGATCTTAAAATCATGTTGTCATCGTCGTTTCTGATCCATTATTATAAGTATAGGTATTTTTCTTCATTTTAAATTAATTTCTCGGTGCGTAAGTAGTACATTAGGTATTATATTTCCGTTCACTGATTATATTATATATCGAAATTATTTTCAGTTTTTGAGGTTTTCATTGACTTATGTCACTTTTGGTTGAATCTGTTTAAAACTGTATATATCATAAATTATTTTTCAAAAAGGTTGATTATATGGATGTAATATTAAATTGTGTAGCGAAATTAATAGGAAATATCAAAAAACTATTGAATTTGTAGAAATAAATTAAGGAAGTAAGGAGACGACGTATGATGACACTAAGGGTTGCCAGCTTATTCTTCTTATTATTATTATTATTATACCCGGCCGACTTCCTGAACAATAATGGCGCTACTGCGTAGATTCTCCAACCCTCTGACGTATGCGAAAACGCGTCCCAGCGCTCCACACGTTCCACAAAAGAACCGGCTTAGTGCGAGTCGTATTCGTACCAGGGTTTTGTACCACTGTGCAATATTTAACACTAGGTAGGTACATCAAAAATAACCCAAGAACAAACTTAGCAATTGTAGTTCAAAAACATGTTCTCCCATACACTAAAACTGCAATTATAAGTTTGTACGCGCAATATAAAAAGATTTACCACGTTATGTTTATGTTTAGACCATTCTTGTAGGTTTTCCTAAATCTATAAGGGCCCTTTTCCTGTCATGCGGATTCTCGCAAGCGCGCGGATCTGGTCCGCATGCGGGTATGCCGACAGGAAAAACATGTATGAAATGATAGGATGCGGGCAGCTTGCATGCGGACGAGATCCGTGTGCGGACGATTACGCATGACAGGAAAAGGGCCCTTAATAATTATTTCCTGTATTTTACTTTCGCCGAAAAGCGCCAAGAGAAATGGTAAATTTTCATCTATTTTAACTAGAGAAATATAAATATTTTTAAAGTAAAAAAAAAAATATTAGACTCTTACAACAAGCCCTTTCATTTTGATATGACACACGGTACAGATTGCAAAACTTTTATTTTAATTTTATTTGCCCCACTATAAAAAATTGGGAGATTATCACGGTCATTTTAGGTAGAAGAAATGACACCTATATGTTCAAAATACATTAATTGACGACACGGTTGGCTCAGTGGCTGAGCGATTGACTGCTGCGCAGCGTGTTGCGGGTTAAGCCCGGGGTAAATATTTGTGTTTACGAACGGTTACTTCTCTATCATAGTAACAGAAACTATGGGCATTATTATTTTCATTATATAAAAAAAACACGAAACTTTCAAATTATCGACTTTTTCGTGAAAAGTGAGAACTCAAAGTAACGTTTCAATGCATATGTGTGTGTAAGCCTTATCGACGCTCGGCATCACATGCGAACGGTAGCCATTGAAAAAACCATTCATCGATCAGACAGCATGATCCATAAGCCATGCCCACTCCACTCTCACCATCCCACAGAAAAATCTTATATCTATGCCATGCACCATCCGCTAGCCGCCCCGCCCGCGCGCGCGCCCTTTCTTTCAACAGTTTCAACTTTACTTCCAGTATTGTCCTGCGTTTCGCTGTATTAGGTCACACACGCGCAACCTAATTACTTACGTAACAGAAATGAGTCGGCAATACGTGTACTCGAACGTGGAGTATGTAGCAATGGTGCATTTTTATGGGATGGCGAGATTTAACCTGGAAAAGGCTAGACGTTTGTACGCTCAGCCGGAACACCTGAAGTCACTGCGCGCACGTGGTATCGCTAACCCTCAAGTTCCCTTCACCTCCACCATCCTGGCTGCAACCCAGCGCCTCCTAGAACGTGGACAGTTTCAAGCAGGGCCGCGGTAGGCAGTCATACTCGACGGGATTGGAGGAAGACGTCGTCCGACGTCGACATCCACGTAGGAGTACCACAATGGCGGCCAGGCGATTCAATGTAAGCCAATAATTATTATGTATGGAAAACATTGAATGCGAATGGATTACATCCATACCATTTTCGTCGAGTGCACGCTATTTACGCAGGTAATGGGCCCAGAAGAATCGCATTGCCAATGGTTGCTTGAACGCATAAATACATTTACAAAAATGTATTTATGTTTGTATGTCAGCTGTCTGACACCCAGTGGCCTAGCGTGTCTTGTCGGGGCCCCGTATAAAAAATTTGCTTGGAGGCCATTATATGGGGGTAAAGAACCAAAAAAAAAAAACCTCTTCCCTTTTCTGTTTACTTTTTCTTTTCTCAGCGCCGCTGGGATAATCTCTTTTCCTTTCACAATGTAATGCACATTTATCTACATAAAGCGCGTAAATAAACACTGCACTGCACTCCGTGGTTTAACATCCAATGTAAAGTACAACAACGTACACGTACATCGCGATATCGATGAAGGATTCCCCGCTGAGTTGAAGATGAAGTAAGTACAACGGGGAAGTCCCGCAGCCCGCCATAACGATGTAGAGTGTTGCCAACTTTTGAACGCACGCTTAAGGCGGGAAAAAAAGTAATTACTTTATAGAATTTTGTCATTTGTAAAATAAAATAAATTAGAAAGTTTTTATTTTTTTTCCTTACACACTTTGGGGGCCCCCGTGGCCCGGGGGCCCCGTATAATTGATACGGCAGATACGGCGGTAGCTACGCCCCTGCTGACACCCATAGTACAGGGTCTCCCAGTCTCCCTAGTTTGGGGTCAGACAGATGGCCATGACATGCGTGAAATGTCCCCACATAAATATTATTATTCATTTACGTTACGCGTACGTGTTTGGGTCACAGCTGATGTGTATAACATTTCCAACTTAATCGATCCAGTAGATTCGGAGAAAATTGGCTGTGACACAGACTGGTTCCATTTATCATTTCGACGCACGGAGCCCTAAAAACACCGTTTATTGGACGGGAATCCCTTTAACTTTTAACTTTATTTTTATTACCTTTAATATTAATTTTATTCCGTTTCTAGTATTTGTTGTTATAGCGGCAACAGAAATACATCATCTGTGAAAATAAAATAAATAAACAAACAGCGCTGGCGTCACAGTCTCACAGATTAAACTAATAGTTCCGGCGTCCGATCAGCTGTTTACAAATCGAGTTCAAGTTCAAGGCCAGGTTGACACTACTCGGCGGCGCCGCCGGCAATAGAACATGAATTTTACAACAAAAGCAATATGTCAATACAAAATGAACTGTATTGTAAAGTGAAAAGATACATATTTGTGTTATCGAATATCAGAAATGTTCGTTGTACCGGTACGTCTTCAGCTGGTTACGTATAGCTGTCTCGCTCTCTCGTCGCGTCGCGTCCGCCTTGTCTGGCCTCACCAATCTCTCTCACAACACGCACGACTTTGTCCGCTATCTGCTAAAAACCTAAAAAAGGGGTACTTACTGCACGTGGAAATAATATATTTATATAAGCAAACCCGACTTTAGTGTTTCGTTCGTCCCGTTAACTCGTCAACAAGACTCCAGTCAAACTCAAAAGAACTATTAGTTATTTGTGCCCAGACGCCCAGTACCTAAACCTACCCACTTCCAGCCAGTCTTCCCGTGCGTCCGCGCCGGCAACACGTGCGTCGATAATAATAATTGTTGTTAGTTTTTTTGTGATTGTTGTTTACAATGTCCTCACAATACTCATACCGCGAGTATTATGAAATGCTGCGATGTTACTTCGTAACCGGTGAACGTGCACCAGACGCCCAGAGAATGTACGAAAAAGAATGTATTCCTCGTCTTCGTAAGCAGGGCTTCGTAAGTGCAGTGACGCCTAGCCATGTCACGATATTTGCAACGACTCAAAGATTGTTAGACCATGGTCAATTCACAACTCCGCGACACGCGTGCGGTCGTGCCGCTAGGAAACTGACACAAAAGGATGAAAGAGATATCGTGGATTTTTATGCACAGAACCCTAACGCGACTTCACTGGATGCGGCACGAAAGTTCAGCGTTAGTGAAAGTGCTGCGTGCAAGCTGCTTAACCCCAATAGGTATAAGGTAGGTGAGTCATGTCAATAGTTACTTCCTTCCATCATTGCGGTATTTTAGGGTTTCATACGACCGAATGAAAAATGAATAACTCGTGTGTTCCGGCGCATAATGTAAAATGAATTTTGACTATCGGTGTGATTTTTATTTCACCCCTAAAAATGACCTTGGTAAATCTTTCTATACATATAGAAAAATTAGGAAATTTAAAAAATACTGTACCTACTAACCTGTTTGTCATATTTCTATGGTACCAATACCAACTATGTGACGTACCTATCAAATGAAAGGGTTTCTACTATACATATAAATATATTTGTAACATTTTAAAGATATTTAAGAAAATTGACGAAAACGGAACATCTGCGAAACAGCTGAGCTAAAATGTTTGAAAAAGAAATGCTGAAAATAGTAACGTGATAAATCTTTAAATATTTTGCATACAAACTTACATTCGCAGTTTTAGTGTATAGGAGAACACATTTTTCAACTAGGTAGGTATTTGAATATTTTGTGTTTAGTGTTAAGTATGGTACGGTGGTACGGAACCCTTCATGTATTGCATTTTCTTATACTTCTTAGCAAGACTCATCTGTTAATTAGAGAAAACTTTCTTTCCCTTTCCAGCTCGAACAACACATACCTGCTACTTCTTTTTTCCACTTAAGAGTTCCGCAAAATTTGCATTCTTCATCTCATCGCTTTTATTTAAACTTGTGACTTTCATAATCAAGAGTCTCGTCACACTCTTTCACGTGACCTCACTTATAAATGTTTGACGTCCCTGTACTGCCCTTTCAGCAACAGCACGTCTGCGAGATTCAGTCGCTTCAAAGGTTTCAGTTGCTCGTTGTGCTTAAACCCTTTGTTGTTCAACAAACTTGCATTTAAAATGTCGAATAAGTTGTTCATAATTTGCAAGAACTTGACGGTAGGAGCGACATTTCTGAATTCGGGCAAATTCAGTTTGTCTGAACACAATCCTAAAGCAGTAGCGACACTTTTTCGTTTCGGAAGTTTAAATGTCTCTCCGTCAGTTTGTTTGCAAAATGAAGCACACGTACATTTGCGTAGCTATTTCAATTATAGGTCCAAATTACTTCATGTAAAAGCCAAAGTTCATTTACATTAAATACTGAAAGCGAGAAATGTATAATTTTGATAAGAATAAGCTAAATATTCTAAAATGTGCATTGTAAAAAAAGTATTCAATTTAAATGTATTTATGACTCATAATTTGGGATATATTAGCTTTCGCATGAAAGGTAGATATATTATGCTGTCGCGGAGTTTTATTTAGAACTTTTAAAGACAAACAATCCTTCGGTACATTATCTTCGGTCATTAACTCCAACTGTATAGGCAGCGCACGCCAAGATAGCTCTCATAGGGCAGATACTTTTCCTACTTACTTGATACTTATAGTTTTATTATGGCCAAATTAAACAAAATCGTTATAAATCGTAGCCCATGTGTTATTCTGACACAGGATGACAGGACACGATTACTTCTAGCGGAGCTTGTCCGTCAGTAAGTACTTATTTGGCTGTTAAAGTGAGTACAAATCTGAAACTAAAGACTTTGACTCTACGTGAAAAAAGCGAAGTTAAGGCCTACGTAGACCGGGACGGCAAGGGATTTAATTTTTTGCTAATATTGTCCATTAGCAAAAAATGTTAATCCCTTGTAAAAAATACGTAGCAGCTCAATATGGATTACCAGCAAGCACTTTGTCTACAATAATAAAGAATGAAGCCGAAATATTGCAAAGATATGAATCAAGCAGCAATTTGTCTAGCAAAAGATGGCGTCTAGCTGAGTTTCCTGATTTAAAGGAATGCTTACTCACCTGTTTCAAACAGTATCGGGACAAAAACATAAGTGTACCTATCTGGGCCCATTTTACGCGAAAAGGCAGAAGAATTTTCATCACTGGGACACAGTTCTTTTCGTGCCAGCAACGGTTGGTTGGTGAATTTTAAGAAGCGTCATGAACTTGTGTTTAGTAAAATTTGTGGCGAAAGTGCAAGTGTCATAACGAGATATGTGATGAATGGAAATCGAAAAATATATTTAGAAATCGCGCCTTTGTAAGTCGAAATTTCAGTAGTTATATCATAATAATAAACAGTACTTACAGCTCGAACTTCTTGTTAAGTCGAAAACTCGTTAATTCGACTTTTTTTTTTGCATTTCCCTTGACATTAGAGTTAAAGAGATTCCACTACCATGTTTTGAACGCATCTCAACTAACTTTTTTTACGAAATTACGACGTTCCATTTAAAACAGTTTAAAAAGTTGACTTTATTCAATCTGTGTCTGCGTTGAATTGATTGAGTATCTCTAACAGTAGCCAATAGCTAGCTGTCGTGTCGACGGATATCTTAGATATTTTTTGAATAGCCGCTATTTGGCTAGTTATTAGAATAGCTACCCATCTCTATCTCTCGTATCTCTCATATCTCTCGAATATTTATGGGCAGGCTTCAGTAGTCACTTTAGTAGCCAATTATTGAATAATCCCTTTGGTTACATTGGCAACGTCTGGTTGGTGGCATCTACCCAATTATTATGAAATGAATTATGCCGCGCATATTAAACCGTTCCAAACAGTGAACGGAAATAAAACATGGAAGCATTCCTAGCTTCAGAAAATGACCCAATGCAGATTGCGCTGCAGGGGGCGGGGCTTACCCATTGCGCCGCGCACGCGTGTTTAGTTCGTCTGTAGTTGACAACCGCGGCGGTCGACTAAATTACTTATATTTCGGTTTTTCCTTTCTAAAACATTTGAAAATGCCTTCTTGTGCAGTAAAGTGGTGTATTAATCAATCACATATACATAAAAAGGATGTTGGAATTAGTTTTCACGTGTAAGTACATCGCAATTAATTATTTTTCGATTATAAAAGAATTTTGACAGGAAGTCTATGGGGATGATGTTATGCCAAACAAACAATTTAATTTTTTCCCTTTTTTTACAATTTAAGATACATTTTAAAACATATTCTTGTTATGAGGATGGCACTATGCAAAATATACTTAGTTATTGTAGACACATACAAGTTTCTTTTAAGGCGGTACCCTGAGCAAATAACCTTGAGCATTCGTTCCCTTTGCGCCGCGCAAGAGATACAGTAGCAAAATAAGCTCAGATTTTAGAATTAAATCTTTATAAAATCACATTTTGGGATTTTGAAAAAAAAAAATTCTACCAAAATGTTCATTAATAAATTGCCTATCCATTAGTGTTAGTAAAAAATCGAATTAATGGTTACTTGCCGAGGAGATGCATGTTTTCAATAATTATTTCTCATTTCTGTGGTTTCGTTGTGAGGAGATTAGTTAAATACTATACTTCGTAAACAAAAATCAGATCTACCATTTTGAAAGAAAGAAAGAAAGAAAAAGCATTTATTAGCCCGCACAGGACGAAACACACAAATAACAACAAGGTTTAATATTATTACAAAATAAAAAATAAGAAACGAATCGGTCCTGTACGATGCCAAAAGGCCCCTATCTCAGCATGAATAAGTCCAGAATGTGTAAAAATTTAATCAATTTTTTGTTTGTTGATATTTCTTTTGGATATAGAGTAGTAAGGTCCGAAAAACTGAACAAAAAATGGCTAGCACTGCGTTTTGCACAGGACGCGCCTTAAGTTAATAACATGAATAAAATAGATGTATGTACATAGTGTATTAAAAAAATATTTTATGCTCCTCTGTTTAGTGAAACAGAGGAGCATAAAATATTTTTTTAATACAATAAGTACATACATCTATTTTCTTCATGTTATTAACTTATAGTGTGAGTAAGTAGTGACTTACTCACACTATTTTAGATTTCCACAAGAACCGATTCGAAGAGAATTATGGACGAAAGCTGTTTGTTTGGAAAGACAGCAAAGTGAATGGACACCGAGTAAAAAGACAAGGATATGCTCGCTTCATTTTAGAAATGACGATTTTTATGTGTCAAAGAAAGGATACACGAAGCTTAAATCAAACGCTATTCCAATTTGTACGGTAAGATTGATTATTGGTTTAAGGTGATTATAAATAGTACTTATTTGTAAAAATATTACACCTCGTGTTTTAAACATTTTATGCAACAAACCTACATACTTTTGATTTCAGATGGTTTCTTGTATAAAGCCAGTTCAGTCTACTTCGTTAGAAACGTTGCAGACTAATTTAACACCCGAAACAGTTCATGCCAAGGAATTGCTAACAATGAAAGAAAATTTTATTGAAGTACCCAATCCTGAAACTTCCTCCAAATCACGAAAACGTCACTTGGTAGGTTAACATAATTAATAGGCATTTAAGAATTTGAACTCCTCTTGAATCTTTTCCTAAATTTTAATTTTAAATTATAAAAATTTGGTTGTTCAATCGGTATTTCTATCTTAATAATAATAATCTTTATTGTCGCAAATATACAGTTCACAAGGTGACTTATAATTAGACACAAGTAAATGTATTGTGCTTTGGGTACTGGTACTGTCTCCCAAACTAAGCGAATGCTTGTATCTTGGGTGGCAGTGTTCAGTCGTGTATTAATGTGACTATAAATTACAATTTTTGTACAATACGGTCAACGTAACTTGGCGCGTCTGAAGCTGCTAGCTGTTTGGCTGCGCAATGGAACTTTTAGGAACGAAATTGTCTACTGCGCAGCTAATCGGCTAACTTCAGTCAGACGCGCCAAGTTACATTGACCGTACTGTACGTGCAAGTGAAATCTTGTAGGTAGCCTGTCCAAGTTGCGAATGTGAGTTCGGTGTACCTACCAGTTGATTCTTTAGCAGACGATCGCGAGAGACTGATACAGCCAACACCGACTGATTCAAAAGTTCTTGATACAAGAGGCTATACCCCTTTAAACATTCTGTCTTCTGATATTGACTTGACTCTAAATACCCCAAGAACGGATAGGCTTAAAAACTTGAGTCAGAGAAAGACATTACTTTCTGAGAAAAGATTATCTAAAATAAGAAACTTAAAGCGACAAAATAAAAGACTAATAAAAAAATGCATATCACTGAAAGATGTAACCACAGCTCTAAAGAAGAATAAGTTTGTAAATACTAATGCTGAAACCTCACTTTCTGAAACGGGCGATATTTTTACAATGTTAAAAAAAGCGGAATGGTAAGGGAAAGAGAACTGTAATAAAATTTACACAAGCGGTTAATGAATTTGCCCTGACCCTTAACTATTACTCACCGTATGGTTATAAGTACGTCCGTAGACAATTTCAATTATGTTTGCCTCATCCCTCAACATTGTCTAAATGGTATCAGGGGATTGATGCAAACCATGGCTTTACTGAGGAAACTTTTAGAGCACTACGCTCCAAATTTGCCCAAAGTCAAAAAACCTGCTTGCTTGCCTTATGAAAAAATATTAAATGGAAAAGACTTCGATGGTCTTGTGATATTTGGACCCACCAAATGTCGCAAGACCATCGATGTCTTTTCCATTGAATATTTTTTGTTGCCTTATTGCCATTTCATCAACCATAAGGCAAGCAAGCCTTTTTTTACTTTGGGCTTTGGAGCGTAGTGCTCTAAAAGTTTTCCCTCCCTTCTATCTTTGTTTTTTGTTTTATAAAATATAAAATACTAGCTTTCGCCCGCGGCTTCGCCCGCATGGTTTGTTGATAAAAAAAGTAGCCTAAATCATTTCCCAAGCTTCAGACTATCTATATAAAATTTTATCACAAACGGCCGCTCAGCAGATTAGCCGCGAAACATACATTCAAACGGATAAGCAAACAGACAGACAGACAGATATTACTTTCGTTTTATAATGTCGGGTAAAGAGTAGTGTGCATACTATAGTTTTCGGAAAGGGGTTACTCTTAATATAGCGGTTTCACTTCTCGTACGGTAGCAGCATAAAATAAAAACTGAAAGTATTAGATTATAGTACCTACATAGATCATTATATTCATTATTATCGATATGATTTGAACTGGAGATACTAAGTAAAAGAACCGATTCGATGGTAAACTTGTCCTTGTATTGCGAAGGACGGGCAAAATCCTGGCATTCAGACAATTTTATCTGCTCCAAAAGCAGTCATATGAAAGCACGTATTGCATTTTCTTATACTTTTTAGCAAGACTCATCTGTTAATTAAAGAAAACTTTCTTTCCCTTTCCAGCTCGAACAACACATACCTGCTACTTTTTTTTTCACTTAAGAGTTCCGCAAAATTTGCATTCTTCATCTCATCGCTTTTATTTAAACTTGTGACTTTCATAATCAAGAGTCTCGTCACACTCTTCCACGTGACCTCACTTATAAATGTTTGACGTCCCTGTACTGCCCTTTCAGCAACAGCACGTCTGCGAGATTCAGTCGCTTCAAAGGTTTCAGTTGCTCATTGTGCTCAACCCCTTTGTTGTTCAACAAACCGTGTGTGTTACCCCAGCAAAATAATGTCGAAAATAGTAATTTAAATGTTACAGGCAATTAGTTGTCCAGCTTCTGTAATTGTTGCGCACATTTTTAAATTTGTTGCACATATAGATTTTGAGTTATTCCACAAAAACATTTCCTGCTGGGGTAACGTTACCGCAGCCAGACATTTTCTTTTATAATGGGAATATTGAAATAAATATTAGCCATATAATTAGTAGTCTAGACGAGGTAAATGTTGCAACTTATTTTGTATTTGTTCTTCCTTCGACTGCGATGTTATTCAAGATTTTGCTGGAGTAACGTTTGTGGTTTTGCTGGATCTCTGAAACGGATAAGCAGATTCTTATCATCTTTTTTACATGATTTTTTAAGAATTAGTTTGAATTAGTTTGGTAATAAAAAAACAAAATTAATGCACCATTCAAAGGTTATTTAATTAAATATAAAAACACTTCAATAGGTCCTAACACTTTGAATAAGAGCTCGAAAGACTTACTTTAAACGTGGTTTTGAGCTTGTATCTGTCTTCAAATGTGTGTGAAGTTTCATTAGTATCCTGTTAGTAATAAACAAATTATGATGAAATTCAGTTCTCCACTTTGACGATCATAATGCGCGCTTAGTTATTTGGCCTCCGATAACCCTGTATGTGAATATATAAACTAAATGATATATCAATAATTAGTTACTTAGTTCAGTTATATTCCTGTAAAAGTTCAGCGCAGTACATACAATAATTAACGAGATAATAAAATAAAAGCCATTAGAAAGCGCAACACCGTGATAACCCGACCATATTAAGGTGGTTACAAAAAAGCGACCGCGCAGTACATTAAGCTACCTTCTTAAATATGCAGAATAGGTTTACAAGTTTAGTACGGATGTGTACACAAGTGTTTTGAATTTGTGTTATTAAATTTTATTTACAGGTAAAATAATCATTTCAATAAAACTTTCAAAATATTGATAAAACTTTAAAACAATCACAGGTAGCAATACTGTTCTTATGGCATTTTCCATTACTTTTTAAATTTTACTTTACACTTTGTCTTTAGTAATACAAATCTTCACTTTTAAAATATAAATTAAGATTTAAAACCATCGCAGAAAATAACAGTTAGAGAATAAATGTTTTAAGTTCACATTATGCCTACTAATACTTACATATATCGTTTAAAAATCACAAACTGATGGTAATATAATATAACATCACAATGTAAGTAGTAAAGTGCTTACAGTAAGCCCCACTGTTTTATAGTCTAATTTCAAATATCACAATAGTTTTTCCTAGCTAAATACGGATAGGTGTATTCTAAAAATGACTTAAATTATTTTAAAATCACGTCGAATATTGAATAGTGTACGCGTCTGTACCGAACTTGTAAGGTGTATTATACTAAACATTTTAGAAGGTAGCATAATGTACTGCGCGGTCGCTTTTTTGTAACCACCTTAATATAGTCGGGTTATCACGGTGTTGCGCTTTCTAATGGCTTTTATTTTATTATCTCGTTAATTATTGTACGTACTACGCTGAAATTTTACAGGAATATAACTGAACTAAGTAACTAATTATTGATATATCATTTAGTTTATATATTCACATACAGGGTTATCGGAGGCCAAATAACTAAGCGCGCATTATGACCGTCAAAGTGGAGAACTGAATTTCATCATAATTGGTTTATTACTAACAGGATACTAATGAAACTTCACATACATTTGAAGACAGATACAAGCTACAAAACCACGTTTAAAGTAAGTCTTTCGAGCTCTTATTCAAAGTGTTAGGACCTATTGAAGTGTTTTTATATTTAATTAAATAACCTTTGAATGGTGCATTAATTTTGTTTTTTTATTACCTAACTAATTCAAACTAATTCTTAAGAAATCATGTAAAAAAGATGATAAGAATCTGCTTATCCGTTTCAGAGATCCAGCAAAACCACAAACGTTACTCCAGCAAAATCTTGAATAACATCGCAGTCGAAGAAAGAACAAATACAAAATAAGTTGCAACATTTACCTCGTCTAGACTACTAATTATATGGCTAATATTTATTTCAATATTCCCATTATAAAAGAAAATGTCTGGCTGCGGTAACGTTACCCCAGCAGGAAATGTTTTTGTGGAATAACTCAAAATCTATATGTGCAACAAATTTAAAAATGTGCGCAACAATTACAGAAGCTGGACAACTAATTGCCTGTAACATTTAAATTACTATTTTCGACATTATTTTGCTGGGGTAACGCACACCAACAAACCTGCATTTAAAATGTCGAATAAGTTGTTCATAATTTGCAAGAACGTGACGGTAGGAGCGACATTTCTGAATTCGGGCAAATTCAGTTTGTCAGAACACAATTCTAAAGCAGTAGCGACACTGTTTCGTTTCGGAAGTTTAAATGTCTCTCCGTCAGTTTGTTTGCAAAATGAAGCACACGTACATTTGCGTAGCTATTTCAATTATAGGTCCAAATTACTTCATGTAAAAGCCAAAGTTCATTTACATTAAATACTGAAAGCGAGAAATGTATAATTTTGATAAGAATTAGCTAAATATTCTAAAATGTGCATTGTAAAAAAAGTATTCAATTTAAATGTATTTATGACTCATAATTTGGGATATATTAGCTTTCACATGAAAGGTAGATATATGCTGTCGCGGAGTTTTATTTAGAACTTTTAAAGACAAACAATCCTTCGGTACATTATCTTCGGTCATTAACTCCAACGGTATAGGCAGCGCACGCCAAGATAGCTCTCACAGGGCAGATACTTTTCCGACTTACTTGATACATATAGTTTTATTATGGCCAAATTAAACAAAATCTTTATAAATCGTAGCCCATGTGTTATTCTGATGTATAAGCTATATTACTGTAAAGTTTCGTTAAAATCCGTTAAGTCGTTTTAGCGTGAAAGAGGAACAAACATCCAATCCATCCACCCATCCTCACAAACTTTCGCATTTATAATATTAGTAAGATTACCAGCCTGTAATTGTCCCACTGCAGGGCAAAAGCCTCTTCTCATACAGAGAAGGCACGAGCGTTGATCACCACGTGCGCTCAAGTTGGATTGGCGATTTCAGACTGACATGTTAATATTAAGTCCAGGTTTCGTCACGATGTTTTCCTTCACCGATGTCAATGATGTCCAAGATACATTTAGAAAGTACATAAATGAATATTCAAAAAGACACACTGGCACTTGCCCGGTTTCGAACTCACAACCTCATGAATGAGACGCGGGCGTCTTAACCATTGGGCTATTAGGACTCCCTTTTTATTGTTTTAGTTGTACATAATTTTATTGTTTTATTGTTAAGAATATTAATATACTTAATAATACATTAAAAATATACCACACATTTTTTTATTAACCTACCATGTAATTTAATTTTAGCAAACACTGATCTAGTTTTTAAATTGCAAAAACCGTATCAATATTCGAATTTCGCAGGCTACCCTGGCGCTTTTACCTTAAGATTAATTATTTGCGTTGCAGTTTATTACATAAAACATCCCGGGCGACTAGCTGTGGGCGCAGTGACAACGTAGAAATGTCGTAAGCGGTCTATACGTTAGAAGGTTAATTAGACCCAAATTTTCATGTAATAAGGTCGATTTTACACTATGCATGCTGCCTGGTAATAGATTTTCTGCGAATCAGCGACAAGATTCCATTGTGTCATTTTGTTTGGAATATTGTGTCAAGATGCGCGCATAGTTTCCTTGAAGTAATGCTTCATGTTTTATTTCCGTTCACTGGTTCCAAAACCAAAAACTGTAATTTACTAATGCGAATAGAGAACAGTGAGGTAGAGAAACGAAAACCAGCAAGCACGGAAATCGTTCACCCGCGCGCGCGGTTTTAGAACGACTCCATCGCGATCGCGTCGCGCGCGTACTCGCGTCAGATCTCTCGCAGTTTTCATCAAGAGAGGTTGTTATTGATCGAAATTAATTGTTTTCTCTTTTCTTCACGTAAAATGTCAAGTGATTCAGAAGTAGAAGATTTATTGTTTTTGTACGCGTTGTCAGTTGCGCAGAGAAATGGAGTACGTACTATTTGATATGGTTTTAGTTATATCTTTTGTACATACTATGTTCGATATTACTTATTGAATTAGGTATTTTAAAAGTTTCCTTCAATAATGAACTAGTCGCTTTTTGGCGCTTAATAAGCCCGGCGGCGAACTTTAATGGTTAAAAAACACAACGTGGATCGGCAGTCGGCACAACCCACAGCGCGTTATGTTCATAAATGTTGTTATGGCGGGCTGGCAACGCTGCGCGATGTCTGGACTGGGTGATTTGAATTGAGACCTGCCTGCCCGCCCGCTTCACCCGGCGGACGCGTCGTCGTCGTCGGCGGCGTTTCTCCCTCAACCCGTCTGCCCCCCACCGCCGCCGCCGTCGCCATGCGCCAGTAGAGTTATAGGTAGGTAGGTCTAGGTAGGTGCGGGCTGGCAACGCCGCGCGTATTTTGCTTCGTTCGAGTTTCGATTCGATCCATTGTACTGTGCTGCGCCGCAGGCAGGCAACGGTGTAGTCAAAGAGTACAGAACAGAGACGGTGTGTTTGCGAACATTGC
This sequence comes from Charanyca ferruginea, assembly GCA_947361185.1. Classification (NCBI taxonomy): domain Eukaryota; kingdom Metazoa; phylum Arthropoda; class Insecta; order Lepidoptera; family Noctuidae; genus Charanyca; species Charanyca ferruginea. Next base: position 8,759,364 of record OX376080.1, on the reverse strand, counting down.
CTGCCACTGAATGAATTCCTAGGTTGGTTTACCACAATCATTGCAAGTCAAAATACTTTGTTAGCGGCATGTCAGCGGCAGAAAATCATTGAACTACGTACCTAGGTAATAATAACTCAATGCAGATAATGAACTAATGCAGATAATGAACTTCTTTTGTTGTGTTTTCTAGGATATTATTTCGTTAAGGGCAATGATATTCTAATAAAAAAAAATTATTAGATTATCATTGGTTAAGGGGCTATTAAACGACTTTTACAGATTTTAAACTGACAATTACGTCTAAACGTGCAGTGCAAATGATTTGAAAAAAATATATGTTAAACTAGAACATTCTCTTAATCATATAGAAAGTGAATATTTTTGATTAAGTTCATATTAAATAGGTAGTTTAATTAACTCGTGAAGTTGTGTCTGACGCGGACAAAACATTGACAATCACACAAAATCTACCAGGTATAATTAAACGAAACTTACACTATCTTACAGACAATTTTATTATCTATCTTTTAGTATACGCCTTTTTTTTAATTTTGAAACAATACTAGTTTTATTAAATTTTTTCGACTAAACTTTGAGAGTTTTGGACGCAAAACTGATGCAGAACGGACGCAGTCTGCGTCCAAAACTCTCAAAATTTAGTCGAAAAAATTTAATAAAACTAGTATTGTTTCAAAATTAAAAAAAAGGCGTACCAGTATTCTAGGTACTATTATTTATCTTTAAAATCATAAAAAACAACCAATCGTAAAATAACCTCTTTTTATTATTTTCAAATATCACATCGACTACCTACTATCTTTGCAGGACATAATATTAAGTACTTACATTACATGCTCCTTATCTGCTAGGTACACACGGCTACACATCAAGCTATACATTTCCAGTTAATGCTGATCTCGCATTGTATAGGATTTCCGTATAATGCGAGGTCAGCTTATACTGGAAATGTATAGCTTGATGTGTAGTCGTGTGTACCTTATACCTAAGTATCATGTCGCTGTCGCTAAGTGACTAGACAAGCAATGTAAAATCACAAAACGATACCTATTTTATTTATACAGATACGTCGCGTAGTATAGTATCTCTTAAAACCGCTCTATTTTGCGTAGAGTTAGTGAAGTGCTTGTATGCTGGTCTACTAGCGTAAGCTATTGACAACACTCGATAGACCAATTACTACCTATTTAAATATTATTTTATCCTTCAATTTGTCAACGTATGAACCACGAACCGTACGAATACGTAACCAGCGGCAGCGGTCGTATATTTTAGGTTACTAAACGGTGTTTTTGGACTTTTTCTTATTTTTTATGGTTTTGGTAGTTTATTTCCTTTAAGTGCCAAAACCACCTACGCAACCGGGCGTAATAGATGCCTATTACGGTCGATTGCGTAGGTACCTAGTAGCTTTTGGCTTCAGATATTCTATTTTTATTTGCGACTTTTGCTAAAAATAATTCAATGTACCTATTCTTCTTCTTCTTTCTTTTTCTTGTATGTTTTTTTACAATTTATTTGTTTTTTTTTACAAAAACAGTCTTTTGTTACCTGAATAGTACATGGTGAACTTTAGAAGTAGCTTAGGATATAATAACATGTAAATCTATACTAATATTATAAAGCTGAAGAGTTTGTTTGTTTGGTTGATTACGCTAATCTCAGAATCTACTGGTTCGAATTGAAAAAGTATTTTTGTGTTGGATAGTCCATTTACCGAGGAAGGCTATAGGCCCATGCGAAGCCGGGTCGGGTCGCTAGTGATAAATAAGTGATTACCGTACCTTTTCAGCTTCCCAAAAGATGGAAATTTAAAAGAGCAATGGATTGATGCTACAGGAAGGCCATCTAGCTGGTTCCCTAAATCATGTAGCACCATATGCTCAATTTACTTTGAGGCGAATTTGTTCCAGTCAGTAAAGAAACGTCGCAGGCTTTTTAAATGGGCAGTTCCAAAGTTAAGACTTCGCCCTGTTTTCCTAAAAGTATGTTAAATTTTATGACTGAAAGGTATTTTCATGTTTAAGGGCATCCATAAAATGAGTTATACTACTTTTCAGGATACTATACAGCCTATAACGCCGGGCTGTTCTGAACAAAAGTGTAATGTGAGTAAACATCATCTTCTATTTGAACTATCACTTTGACAATAAAATTAGATATTAAAACTTAGCTTAAAAATAATTCTGGTCATCTACTTATTTTTTATATTTTATAATATATTCTGGACATATTGTTTTTCATTTATTTTATTTTCAAGACTTTACATTTTTTTGGTACAGTAATAAATTAAAGAATCGATAAGTTTTCTATTTAGTCAATCACTAGCGTCTATGTAAAATAAATGGTTTAGGTACGACACAACGATAGGATAGTACAGCTACCTACTAATATTTATACTGTGACAGTAGCGTCCGATGTTTGTGTGAGTTAGCTGTACGGCCAAGCCAACGGCCATCGATCACTAATAAATTATTAGTGATCGATGTGTACGGCGTATAGAAATAATAATAATAATAACTTTATTATCTGGCAATTGTGGCCCATAGATAAAACACACAAAATAATCTTAAACAATAACAAACTAATACATATTAAAACCTTATCAACTATAATTAAATATAAGGTGCTATAAAAATATCTGCCACGGCTGCAATGGGAGACAGTATTGTGTTTATAGATTACAATAGTAAAGATAAATTATTGATCATTTGTCATATTTTTTTTCATACAAAAAATTGTACGTATAAATTTGAATTGATTTATTCGCATAAAACCATCACGCAGACTTGCTGTTGCCGCACCGCACCGAATAGGTACAATTCAATCGTTTCGCAAAACGCCGGCGCCGTTCATACACTGTTGCCATTCTTATCATTTATCAAACGATGCCGCTGCGCACCGGCACTCGTCGGGACGTCGCGTCGTCAAAGAGCAGCCCCGCGCGGCCCCACCCTGACCCGCACTACCCCGTTCGTCGCACGCGCCAGCCGAGGCCGACCGCCCGGCCGCTCGCCAGTCGCCCCACGCCCGCCGCCTCCGCTAGGAGTAATAGTGTTCTGTGCCCCGCCCGCTCGGAAGTTCGTTTTAATTAGCGGTTAGCGACGGGATAATCGCTCGCGCTTCCTTTAAAAATGCCTCCCAGACGACGGTATTCCAATCAAGAATATCTTGACATGGTGTTGTGCTACCGCGAGTGTAACTCCATAACTGCGCATGCAGTAAACTTATACCAGCAGAGGTTTGGTGTGCGAGTGAGTCATCATACCATTCAGGATGCCGTGTACAGATTTCGTGAACACGGCCGCTTTGACCCGCCTCCGGTTGACGCAGGCAGGCCTCCATTAAATAAAGTGAAGAGACGAGTACGTAAGCGTGCCTACATTGGTGTGCAACGCAAAGGCGGACTCGTGCAACAGGTTTGTAGATAAGTAGATAGGGAGTGTGTAAATAACTGTAAATACGATGCAATTATTGTAAATAAGATGATTAACTTTTAAACACGCCAAGTTACTGTAATTTATCGTTATTTGATACCTAAGTATTAATCTAAGCACCTACTGTTTAAAAATAATAAGAAAAAAATTGCGATTTTTCACTTAAAACAGGCTTTGGACTGACAAGTTAGTGTAAACTAACTTGTCAGTCCAAAGCCTGTTTTAAGTGTGATGGGAAGTTTATCATCTTATTTACCTACGTCAGTTTTTTGGAAGAATGCGGTAGCTGGTAAGTAATTGCACTTTTAAAACACTTTTTTCCCTGCGTATTATTGTGTACCTAGTAGGTTAGATAGTGACGAACTAATCAGCTGATTTCAGTTTTCATTCACAGAACAGATAGAAAGAGATAGCAGTTGTTTTCATTGACGAAGCGACACATCGCGCGTAATTTGTGAAACACGTTATGCAGAGTAGAGTCAATGTTTATTAAACTACTTTATTTTCTCAAATTAAATTAACTATTCTGGGGTACGAAAGTTCTTCACTATTGTAATCTTTAAACACAATACTACCTCCCATTAACCTTTTCACCGCCACGGTCACAAAACGCGATGCCTCGTCCAGCGCCAAGCTATACATGTATAACGAAATATATAGTAAAAAGTAGTGGTGAGGGTATCGTCCTATCGATAAATTAAATTTTTACGCGTTAGGTATAATTTTATTCATAAATTTACGAATATAAATAAAAACAGATTCAATATTTCTATACCTACTTGCATTATTTCACAGTACTGTTAGTAAAAAATAACAGTATAAATTGTAAGTATCAAAGAAATAAATTAATGATTCAATTAAAGCTATAAGAAATATGGTACATCTCTATTTGTTTCATGGCGTCATCCGTTGACTTCATATCAAGCTCTTGGCGCTCAGAGCACGGTAAATTCAATTCTGATTAGGGATGTCGCCTATGATCTTTATTTCTTTCACCTATCTTTTTTGTTTTTTTTTACCTAAATACTTCAGCCAACGTTTATTACCGTATCTAAACGGAATTTTGTGTATTAGTGTTTTCTACGTGTTTTCTGGAAATGGAAAGTTGGTAATTATGTAGGTATTTAACTATTTAAAAAACAGTGGTGAGTTGTCCAACAGTGATCCATAAAAAAGTTAAACATTAAAAGCTCAGCTGTTTATAAACAAAAAGAGTTGTTTTATACAGTACCTAGTTATTTTACTTGTAAACGAAACGAAAGATGTTTTTAATATATAACTTATATAACGCAGCAAAACTATGCCCGGAAAAAAGAATGACCTTATTTTTAATTATTCCGAATCAGATTCCATACCTTGCAAACTTTTAAAAGCTCACCAGAGTCTAATTCTTTATTCATTCTGCATTTGTTTATTTATTTGGTCAATATTATTGTTGTCACAAGCAATACAAGGAAAGAAAGATGCGTGCGCCGTCATCCGTTTAGTGCTGCACTATATTTAAATGACCTTGACACCCATACGCTTATGACGACACAGGACAACTTCTATAGAAGTTCGTGGCGCTCGGGGCACTGACAACTAACTGATTTGTAGAGATGGGAATATAATTATCGACAAGGATTGGTTAACAAAAATAACAACTATTTAATTTCGGATCAGCACCAATCTGAAGGTCGAAATTGGTCAATTTTCTTTATGTTATAAAGTCGTTAACTAAATCCATGTTTTACTGACCTTGAATTGTTTTCGATATTAGTATTTATAAAAATTTCTACAGGCGAAAAGAAACTGTGATAAATTTGGAGTCACATCACTGGCCGACTTGATATGAAGTCCTTGGCGTGCAGCGCATATACTTTATTTTTGGAGTTTTTGTTTTTGCTGATTTTAAGACAAATCAGGGATTCTTTCGTGTTTAAAAATACAAAAACGGGGCTTTAGACAGTGCTTCATTAAATAATAACAAAAACAAAGTCTATAAATAAAGTAAATAGATTTTTTAAGACTGAAAAAATGAAGAGCTTCTAATGAAGTCGTGGCGCTGGTGGCACGAAAATCCGGAACTTCTATTGAAGTCCGTGGCGGTGAAAAGGTTAAAGCCGTGGCAGATATTTTTATAGCACCCTATATATCCTATTTCACACGTAACGTTGGTAGGTAATAAGCGCGTGTGCGTGGTTTTACTGAACCGCATGACATGTGTAATAGTTGGCGAGCGGTAGTTATCACGGAATAGATCCGTATTTCATCTGCCTAGGGTTTCATATCTTGTACGCCTTTAATCATTGAGAACCATAGCATATTTAGGCATATTGTAAAAACATGTATCAATAAACTATTACTATAATTAGATAAATAAAGTTGGTAACATTACCAACACACACATACCACAACATTTTATTGGCGATGGCGCGCCACAATTATGATTCAACTATCATAAGTCGACCGATCCATTCGCACACCGCGGTTTAGTCACAGTGCGCTTCGGACCGCTTCGGAGAACAGACGGCATTAAAAATGCCTTCTTGTGCAATTATAACTTGCAAGACCAAAAGTCAGACTTCAAGTATAGAGCGAGGAGGTATATCTTTCCATCGGTAAGTGGAAAATATCATTTAATTACAATATTATTTGTAAAAAACATAAAAATGTAATGATGACTATGAAATTCCAAACATAGTCAACATTATTGCATTATATTACAAAAAAACATACATTGCCCTATGTGTACTTGCTTAATCTTCGCAATGACCGAGTCCGCTTGCAATGTACTGCATACATTGCGTCCTCTACACTTCAACCATGGAGATTACGTGGTTTGCCGTGATTGGCCGGCCTTGTCTATCGATAGTGAGGTGACCATGTGTATTAAATAAAATCATCGATAGAATTTTCGACTACATTTACCTTTGACAAAGATTATTTTTGAAATATCGTACAATATTTAATTAATGATGGTATATTTTTAGTAAGACATATTGAAAACTTTGAATTGAATTTAAAAATTGGTTTTGTTATTTTATGAACTAAAACTTACATTTTCCGACTGCTTCATGCCTAAACTGTCTCAATAACATATTTATAGATATTTTCTCGTATAGAGTAAAATACCCTATTATTTAAGCATTCAGTTTTTACAATGCAATAGATCTACATCTTCAGCAGCACCAAAAATAATTAGAAATGCTGAATTACTTTATGAACCGAACAGAACCGTATAGTGTGCGTTTTATAAGACTTAAATTTTGTCTCATTTAAGTAGTTGAAAAATGTGGGGAGGTGTTTTATCGTAACATTTTAAACAGAAGCCCATGAAAGATTTATCTACTTTGCCAGCCTGAAACTTCGTTGATTGGTTGGTGATTATTTGTATGTAATTAATAGACGTAAAATAAAATGTTTTTTTTTTTGTTTTTTATTCCTTGTTTCATTTTTCCACATACATTCATCAGATTCCATTAACAAAATACACAACGGTTATCGATAAAAAAATATCGGCTTTATCAAGCACTAGCGTAAATGTCAAATTTTATTCCTTTTTTGCGTGTTTGAGTGTCCAGTGCCCACGGGAACTTGGGCTAGTGGTGCAAACGAATAGCTGGTCTGAGATTTATGTGTGTGTGATTTGCCAAAATATTTGTAGACATAGGATTGCGTATGTGTAGAAATTAAAATAGTGGGAGTCATACGGCAACACTGGTTTTAAAACAAAATTGAAGCGAGGGCCTTTCCAACTTTATTTATCTGTTCCGTGACTTCAACCATGGAGATTTCGTGGTTTTCCATGATTGGCCGGCCTTGTCTATTGATAGTGAGGTGACCATGTGGGTAAATAAAATCATCGATAGATTTTTCGACTATATTTACGTTTAACAAAGATTATTTTTCAAATATCATATACCTATTTAATTAATGATAGTATATTATTTTTTAGTTAGACGTATTTTTCGAATAGTAACCGCACTATAACAATAGGAAAATAAATTCAATTCAAATGATATAAAGGGACATGTAGACGAGTATTTATTAAGTATATATTGTATTGTATTTAGTATTACAATTTGACATGTAATAAATTATACATTTTAGGTTTCCTAAAGAACCTAACGTCAGGGAACAATGGATAGACGTGACAGGTAGAGAAAACTGGATGCCCACAAAGACGAGTACTATTTGCTCTAAACATTTTGTTGAACCTGATTTTATCATTAAAAAATCAGGCTATAGGTACTTGAAACCAGGGGCGATTCCAAGAGCACAAATTGTTCAGATTTGTTCAAGTTCTTTGGTAAGTTTGTCGCATGTCTTGTCTTAAATTTTGTCTCATTTAGTTGAACAATGTGGGGAGGTATTTTATTGTAAAATTTTAAGCAAAACCCCATAAAAGATTTATCTACTTTAGCTAGCCTGAAACTTGGTTGATTGGTTGGTGATTATTTGTTATTATTAAACGTTAAATAAAATGATTTCTTGGTAATGTGCGAAATATAAATGCGGTAAGAAATTATTATAAGAAATAATTTAGTGGTTTTAATAATTTAGTGTTTTTTTTTGTATGCCATCGAAACTAGTCGGACGAACCCGACAACATAGTGAGTTAATCCGTTGTTCTCAATCTATAATGTATACAAGTTGTTGAAAGCTATAATTCAAAAAGATCAAAGTCAGCATCATTGTCATTATTAATACAAGAATAAAATAATAATAATGTCAACATTATTTGACATTCTTCTTGAATTCATAATTTTCATTCAGAGTCAAGAGATAAGAGGTTGAAGGCAACTCAAAACTTTAAGGAAAAGTTTTGAGTTGAGCTACACGATACTGGCAAATGCTTGCACTGTCTGGAACACTTAACCTATTGACCGCCACGTCGTGCCCTCGGCGCCAAGCTACTCTATGTTTCTGTACGTAATTCCATAGAGTAGTATTTCGTTTGTCATGTAGTCGTGACCGTGGCGTGCTGGGCACATTTTGGTTTGTCATCTAGTTTGGTCTGTCATAAAGTTGATTTGTCCAATCTGTGTTTTATCGTGGTCACCCTAAAACTACAACCAACGTCGAAATTATTACAATTGAACGAGTTATCAATTTGCCTTCGGCATTATACATAACTGTGAGCGTTTATAAACTGACAACGCCGTATGTAAACGGCGGAATTATACGATTTGCCTGCGACATATACATGATTGTGGCGGTCAAAAGGTTAAACCTGCGCGGTGCTTTCCTCAACAGCTCATCTCAGACAATATCGTACATATACAGACAGCATCTTCAACTGCTAACCCCCACACATTATTTCTGCAGGCAGGGGGTAAGCAGTTGATGATGCTGTCTGTACCAGAACATATGTAATGTATGGACAAGGGACTGACCTCTGAGCTTGTTTCGTGTGTTTCTTCCAAGGCTAGTCAGGTAGAAAACACGGACCTCGTCTGCTGACAAAAAAAAAATTGACGTGTAAAAATGTTATTTATAAACAAAATAAATATCATTTGTTAGTATGTATGTTATAAAAAGTTAAAAATCTTAAAAATAATTTACCCTATTCCTAAACAATGTTAATAATAAATAAACATATTAACAATAAACCATTTTTAAATAAATAGAAAATAAATAAATAATTATAATAATATGTAGGGAAAATACACACACGATCATCTGACCCCAAACTAGGGAGACCCTGTACTGTGGGTGTCAGACAGCTGATAAACAAACAAAACCTTTGGCTTAGTCCTTTCTTGTTTACACATAGTGAATTAAAATTTAACATAGTTTGCCCCCAGTAGTTTTCATTATATGAACATTTTTTAATTATTTTTTTTTATGTTTGACCACGCATAACTTTTTTCAATGTAGTCCGATTTCGATGATTCTTTTTTTAATAATAATAATAATAATAATATGTGGGGACTTTTTCACACACGGCCATCTGACCCCAAACTAGGGAGACCCTGTACTATGGGTGTCAGACAGCTGATATACATACACAAATATTTTTTTTTTGTAAATACATACATATATAGATAATTGATAGTGTATACCTCAAAATATTCCACCCCTAAGGGTAGAAAATTAAGGGAAGACTGAATTTATTGGTGTCACCGTTTCGTAATTAATTTCTATGATCATTCGTAATTAATTTGTAGGCACTAAAAAGCGAAAAAAAAGTTTATAATAAAAAAGACAACCGCCTTTAAAAAGTAAAAAATAACTTTTAATTCGCAAGTCGGTGGCAATACAACAACAAAAAGCAAAACCAAAGCCGCCGACTTGCGAACTGAAAGTTATTTTTTACTTTTTGAAGGCGGTTGTCTTTTTTATTAAAAACTTTTTTCCAACTACTTATAGTGAGGTCGGCTGCCAATCTATACTCTGTTCACAATAAGATTAGACATATACACAAACCTTTTTTACAGTCCGTTCAACCGATTTTGACTTATATTGCGTTGATGGCATGACAAATGGCAGCTGCAAAAAACAGTTGTTATTGTAACCACTGTTTTGCCTCTAATGTCATCCTTAAGCCTACGGAATAGAAGTCAAAATCGGTTGAAGGGACTGTAGAAAAGGTTTGTGTAAATGTCTAATCTTATTGTGAATGGAGTATAACTGGGTTCAGCTGCATAAGTACCAATGTTTTACATGGAACGACTGCTTGTCTGACCTCTACAACCCAGTTACTTTGTAACACGATACCTCTTGATAAGTCCGGTTATCAGACTTTCTGGTTTTTGACTACCCATTATGACTGCTCACCTACAAATGCCTAAGGCATTAAGTCTACCTTTGCACCTTTGTGCATGAAATATAGGTAAATAAATCCATACTAATAATAATTAGTAATAATAGTAATAGTAATATTATAGGTAAATGCGAAAGTAACTCTGTCTGTTACGGTTTTACGATGTAACGGCTGAACCGATTTTGATGAAATTTGGTACGAAGATAGCTTGAATCGTTGGGTAGGACATAGACTTTAATCCACGGCTTCGTCTACATCCACGATAACCGACATTTATGCGGACAAATCGCGGGCAAAAGTTAGTAAATAAAGAAATGATAGCTGGGACCACCGGCTTTACGTGCATCTCGGTATGAAATGGATGGTTACCCATCCACGGCCGGACCGCGGCAAACGAAGACCTAAGATACTATAAAACTACTTGACTGCGTAGGTACACAGTGCCGTTAAAATCTATCAGTAATTCGTCGCCTATATTAGGTAACTGTATTAGTGACCATTTTAGTTGTGTTTGACCTGTGTGCACGTTAAATTAAAATAAATTGGTAAAACGTTTTATACTATTAGAACCCATCAAAATGCCTTCATGTGCGGTGAAGTGGTGTGGGAAACATTCCAAAACATCGAATTACAAAAAGGATGGCATAACTTTTCATCGGTAAGTAAACAGTACGAAATTTATTTTTGATAGAATCAGATTATGAGTGGCCGCATGGTCTAGATAAAATGGTGGCTGAGTAAAGGAGTCACACGGCTGTATCGCGCGTTCATATCTTTTGGAAAAGTCTCGTTCTTTCATTAGACAGTTATAATATGTCTATCTCTATCTTTCCCTTTGTAGGTTTATCGTAAAAATCAGTGCTGTTACCTTTTAAGCTGAAGTCGATGTCGAAAACAGTAAAATTTAAATGAATTATTCAATTTAAATATTTTATAAAATACATACCTATATTTTTTTATCTGTGTTTGACCAGTATGATTTAATTTTAGCTTTCCGAAGAAACCGGAACTAAAAGAAAAGTGGATACATAAGGTTGATAGGGAAAATTGGTTTCCAACAAAATACAGCGCTGTATGTTCAAAGCACTTTACCCCTGATTGTTTTGAATATTTAAAACAACGCCGCCGTTTAATTAAATCAGCGATACCAACGATGTTTTTGCCAATTTTGGTATGATTTTTTTTTTGCTATAATGTTGGGATTTTGGGAATAGTCAAATTGTAAATTTAAGAAACATTCATTTCTTACAGGTTTCACCAAATACTATGATTGATTCTAACACTAATGTATCTGGGCCAACACATCACAATATCGGCCTCGTAAGTTACTTAATTTGTTTTGATGATATCCGTGAGTTCAATTTAATGTAACTGCGCTTATTACACCTGACATTTTTCAATTACAGAATGTATCATCAAATACAGATGTGCATGCTGAAGTTAATAGAATAATTGAAGACCAGACTCCTTTGCCGACTCCATTTGATGACAGTAGTATTCTTAAGTCTTCCCATGTTTACGAAATTCCCGTAAGCTTAATTTTTACATTCACCTTTACTATTCCTGAAAAGTTCAATTGTTTGAATTTTTCACTACAAAATGGCATATTATTAATATTGCATTATGAAATCTCAATTAAAATTACCTATGTAAGTAAATAATATTGGTATTATTTACTTAATTGAACATTGTTCGTCAATTGTATTGTTAGTATTATAATCCATTTTATCAATATCGACTATTATTCATTAATTAAGTAGACCAATCCTAATGATTGTGGCATACCTACGCGATGACCTTGAGCTGACCAACTGCAGCCGCGCATACTTACCTACTCGTCCTCCGGCCCCGCGCTGGAATCAAGAAGCTTATCTAAAGATAAAAGTGGAGGCAACACATGTCACTGTCTCGTTCTTATGTACCTATGCATTCAGAGCGTCTGCCCACAGTCGTCTTCACTTCAGTATTTTGAGTGTTGCCTCCACTTTTTACCCGACTACGGCAAAGCCAAAGGAGGGTTATGATTTTGACAGGCTATGTATGTATATAAGTATGTATGTATGTTCATCTGTTCGCTCATAGCTCCTAAACTACTTATCAGAACTGAACAACTGAGGTATCGTTAGAAGCGTCTTGATCGTCCGCTGGTTATAGGCTATATGACGTGTCACCGAATCCAATGTAGCGCCCTCTGGCGGACAAAAAAACCAAGATAAAAAAAAAATATGAAGACAAGCATACCGTCTTTGGTATCATTGGAAAGGGGTTCACTAGTACCTTTCAAATATATAATATTTAGTTGTGACTTATCACAAATTATTTAAAAAAGGAAAGATAAAAAAAAAAAATAAGATACGCATACCGTGTTTGGTATCATTGGAAAGGGGTTCACTAGTACCTTTTAAATATGTAATACTTAGCTGTGCCTTGTCACAAATGATTAAAAAGAAAACTACTACTGGTATTTAAACTCCAAAATGGTTTAAATAAAAAAATAAAGTTTAAAAACTAAAACCCGACCACAACAAAAAGTGATGTAAAAAGTACGAAACAAGAAAATATTTCACACAGAAATCAAGACATAGGTACAAAATGGTCAAGGTAAAGCCGTGGTTGCATGCCTGTGTGCCATATGGGTTCGATGAATATGAATTATAATGGGAATTATGTGGTCGGGTTTTAGTTTTTAAACTTTATTTTTTTATCTATAAGCTTCTTGGCTGGAATGAGTCGTGTGCTTAGAATATTAGCATTTACCTATGCTCTTTAGTAGTAATTAGTAATCATTATATTTTATTTGACAAAGGTCGATCAATTCGTACGACATAGGTATATATGTACGTCCGGGGTATTAGAATAATTATAAAGTAAAATCACGAAACAAGAAAATATTTCATACCTACTGAAACATCGATTACTAATAAAAGAACTAGATACACAATCAGCGACAAAAAGTGGCCTCACCAAATGAGCACCCAATTGAACATTTGGGTGCGGTTTTAATCTAGTCGCTTTGTAACGCTCCGACGGTTAACATGCCTCAGTGCTCGTTTAAAAATTGTAAAAATCACACATCTAGGACGCTAAAAAAGGATGGAATTTCATATTTTCGGTAAGTATTAATATTACCAATATATTATTGTTATTATTGTATTGTAAATACTGATATTTAGTCGAGAAATAATGGTTAAACATTTTTACAATTAAGTCGTAAGAGTTATAAAGCATCTCAATTGTAAAGACTCATAGTAAACGTATTAATCATAAGCGCATTCATGCCCTCTTAAATTGGTCGGTTAATGTACGTTGATCCTGTTCCATTTGTTGGAGACGCTGTTGTTCCTATTTTCTTTTTATTAATGAAGTATGATTATTTGTTTTGTTCAATGAGACTTATTTTCTGTTTCTATAAATATTATAGTCATATTTTACAGATTTTATCACACCTTTTAATTGTGATGTGATTTAAATTTTGTTTACTTAGTGCATGCAATAAAATTAATAAATTTTAATCAATTATTTTATTTAAAAAAAAGCGTGGGGTGCTTTTTAAGATATTATCAAAATGATAGTCACTCTACTCATATCTGTCAATAAAATATTTATAACTATTGACACCATGCACCCCACGCTTTTTTTTAAATAAAATAATTTATTAAAATTTATTTTCTATTTTTTAGTTTGGTTTTCTATAAAAAGCGTGTTTTTAGTTTTTTTAAACTATTATTTATTTTTTACTTTTTAGTTTGGTTATTTCTATATGATCTATAAATATTATGTACATTTATTCTACCAGGGGCGCTTGTGCAGTACCTTCCTAGTATATAATAGCTGTTTTTTCGGCAACAAATTTTGAACGACTTGTTTTTTTTTTTTTGTTTTTTTGTTTTTTTTAATAATTTTATCAAATTAGTGTATTGTCATCGGTCCTCGATAAATGTACAAAGTTTGAACGAAATCTGGCCGTTTAAAGTGGGTCAAAATCGCGCCCAAAGAAGTCGGTTACAAACAAACATACAAACATACAGGTGAAACTAATAAAAAGCTTGTAAAAATGTGAAAACAATTATGTGTTTTTAGCTTTCCTCGAGATCCAGTGAGATGTGGAGAATGGGTATCAGTTATAGCCCGTCACAGATCCGAAGAATTCTTCAAGCCGACCCAAGGGAGCGTTGTATGTTCGAAGCATTTTTTAGAAAGTGATGAATATGTGACTAACAAGGGCATCAGACGGCTACACAAAACAGCGGTACCTCAAATAGTAAGTGAAATTTTATTATATTGAGTGCACTTATTTATGCACAATAATTATACAACATAAATAATAATTATTGATTGTTTTGTTTATAGGAAGCAAATGATCATGATGTAGAAGAGTCTTCCTTTGACAAAAAACCGATTGATGGTTGCTCGCAAGCACAAGTAAGTAGTAGCAAATGTAACATTATTTTTATTTCTTAATAGTATGTTGATTATTGATAAAAATAAAATATAGCCTATGTTACTCAAGGATAAAGTACGTAGCCCATTATGCTGCGTCCGGCAATACCTACGACGCAGCTCTGTGTCCCGGCTACATCATACCACGAAGGTTGAGGAGATCATGGAGTATGTCCGATCGAAGACCAGCTGGACCCTGGTCGAGAAGTTGATATTGCGCCACAATAGTAACTTCAAGTCGTTCGTGGTGCGAGTTCCGACTCAGTATATTGAGACCTTCTTCAAGGCAGACTTTTGGCCGGAGGTTGTCGTATTTCGGCAATTTCGCGGAAGGGTACGCGACACCACGCAGCGCAACACGACGCCGTCACTTCGTTCAATAATATTTTTTGTGGCTTTTTATAAGTATGTATGATAGTCTGTAAGGTATATATGTTATACGTCTTTGATACCCGAAATAAATGATTTATTATTATTTAATTATTTTTCTTAATAGGGAAAGAATTTTTAAAATCGGACCAGTAGGTTTTGAGTTTAGTTGTTACAAACATACAAAATACAAATCTTTCCTCTTTATAATATTAGTGTAGATATCATACTTTATTATTGTTGTTTTATTTCAGATAGTTATGAACCAAGAGTTGCTGAAGTTCTTAAAATTTCATTTCGTAAAATGCATTGGTTCAATTTTGGATATACCAAAAAAAGTCATGGAAAAGAAACTTCTTGGTTGCGAAAGGCTTATAAAAGTAAAAAACTACAAAGTATCTTAACTTACGAAAACAAAATAAGAGACTAAAGAAAAAATACAATAATTTATTTTTTAAATAAGTACCCATAAGTTTATTCAAATAAAAAAAATGGCCATTTGTAGTACAGCATAAATAAAATAAAAAACAGTTCGACTCCACACTCATTTCTTGTCCTAGCGGCGAGTCTCGGACGTAAAATTTAATAGCTTTTTTTGACACTTTATAATTCTGACTTTAAATCATGCGTATAAGGTTGAATTTGTTTTGATGTATGTTACCAACGAGCTTAGGTCGTAAAAATTTATTGCTTTTTGTACATAACTTTGTAAATGCAACTTTAACCATTGTAGTTAAGGTTGAATTTACATTATTGGATATTTATTTCAATTAGAATTACCTAAACACAATCGGTGACAGTTTAAAGTGAACTTTTAGATATCTTTACTGTGGTATGGGCTTGCTTAGAAGCTTAGTTCTTAGTGATCGATGGACTGAAATCAAGACTGAATCATCGGTTTACGCTTTTTATATTACTTAGGTACGTTATAAAAAAAAACACTTGCACAATTAAACCGATTTCTTAAAATATTTTGATAGACTATCTAATCTACTAGATAGGGGACTATCTAACCCTGCAGTAGTCGCGCACCTAAAAGTAACGGGAGTGGTCGCACGGGCTACATACGTAGTCCATTTTCAAATTGAAATAAATAAACTCATAAGCATAAACGGTTTACTAGACATATGTAAATATAATCAGTACAGTTTTCTTAACTAAATAAGATTAACATAACCTAATCACAACCTCTGTGTTACAAAAAATCAACAAAAATAAAAAACCTCTCTAAATTGGCACACAAATCACAGGATTCGCTCTAATTGAGATCAGAATAAAAAAAACTACTAGGAACTAATTTCTAACTTCTGTTGTCTGCATAGGACAGACACATAATCTTCGAACGATGCCCACATACGAACTTGTTACACGCAGTGCACATCTTTCTGGTGCGTTTACTGCGCGATCTTCCAAAGTCAGCAACAGCGCACAACATTACTCGATGTCGCTGCCGAGGGAGTTGGTTGGGTTTCTGAGAATCATAGAGGAATCCTCTATTCAGAGGAATCGTTTTTGACCACAATGTATTGTCAACTCCGGTATGTGTCAATGCGCGCGCGTTGCTGAGGCGGTTCATTATCTTCAGCCATGCCTCAATCTGTGTAGCTCGTCGATTATCCATTTTTATGCTAAAAAATAAAAAGTCACATATGTTAAATCAATCCGAAACTAATATTAAATAACGAATTTGAGTTAATTATCATAAAATTAATAAAAACACAAAAGTTTGACATGATAAAAATACTTACGTAATTGGTCGCGCGGGCTACAAATGTAGTCTATGCACTTCGCTGAAGTCCTGTGACACAACCGCGCGTGACTGCCGCTTGTGCTACACTTAGAGTGTCTCTCGTACATTCGTTCGAAAGTACCTGGGGGCTCAAAAACCTAACGCTTACCGATTCTGAGAAATTCTCGATTTTGTATGAGTGGGCTACATATGTAGCCCACGCGACTACTCCAGGGCTAAATAGGGGATGAAAGTTTATACGGGAAATTCGTCATTTTTGAAGTTAGAAGCATGACAAATAATGTTGTTTACGGTAAAACTCAAAAAAGTACCTACGGTAAATACGCTAAACGTCGGCCCTCTTACCGATTTTCTAACTTTGGATCGCTCTGGCTCCGTCAGTTTGCAACGAAGGATACCTTGTGATGCGGTTTTAGATAGGTTGATAAATCTATTTTATGTTTTTAGGCATAGGATTGTCTTTTCTACTAAAAGCAAAAAGTATTAAGGTTTAAATTCATCGAAATCGAAAAAACCCTAAAGTCGGCCATTTACGGCCCATTGTTGGTCGCGTTTTTCCCAAATGTCGGCCGGGTATAGGGTGTTTTAAAATATGATAATGAAAAATGTATTAATAATATGATTTTTTCCATTACTTATTGTCTCAAGAGCTTATTTAATTTTAGTGTGATTGTAACTGCATAATTTTCCTTCTTTCCGTGAAGGCCCTGCATGTCCCTGTTCTGTCATTGTAGGACTTTAAATTAAAAGTATTAAGTAAAAACGAGCTTACTATCTAAAGGCAGCTTTTTGTCCCAAGCAGGCTAATAAAAATAATTTAAAGATTTTTTAAGCTAGTAAACATGGGTTTAATAGGTAGCAAGTTCCAAAAAGCAATTTATTTGTATCCCAAACCTTTAGCTATCATAAACATGTTTTCAATATTGTAATACTTTGTAATTAATTTAACTCAATTTTATAATTAATATCAACTCTACACCAAAACTTAACCTTTTCATAAGTTTATTTATAAATTATAACAGCTGCTAGCCTTCTGGGCACTTGTCCCATTGTGAGCGATGCGGACGAGTTTTTTGATGCCCTGTGAGCCGTCCATTGTACATAATATATATATATATTTTTTTAATTTACTTTAAGCTTTGTACATATTTAATTCTTTTCATAACGGGCGGTTTAATTGAAATAAATGATTTGAGTATGCTAAATGTAAGTTTACAAATTATATCTACATAATGAAATACCATGTAATGAATTAAATTAATAAATTAAAGGCCTATTCAGACCTAAGCGGTATTCGCTACCGTCTGCGGCAGAAAAAACTCAGTGGGTATGCGGTAATATTACTGTTCACACCAAAACGGATTTCGCTATCCTCGTGGGTAGAATAACGCGCGGTAGTCGAGTTTCGCTCAGAGAGGTAAGACATTTTCGCCAGTTTGTCATTTCTGACTCGCCAAAGAATATACACGTCAGTCACGTTGTAATTTCTGCAGAGCATCAGCATCTGGTAACTGTTGTCATGTTAACGCCGCTTGCGGAGTGAGGGGCGGGATGCATGCCGCTGGTCCACCTCTACCCACAGCGGCAGCGAATATCGCTCAGGTTTGAATAGGCCTTAATTATAACAATACATATTATATTTTGAGAAAATAAGTTTGATAAATATATTAAAAATGACTACCCGCACAATCATTGAAAAAATACAAAAGTAATCAGCCTGTATACTGGCGCTCGATTGCGATCTTTAATATTTCTAAAGTCGGCCTCTGTTTTGTGAACCTTATTTCTCGGGATTCAATTAATATCACCCCGGCCGGTATTTGGCGGTTAGACGTAAAATAGGTTTATTTACCAGATAAGCTTTGCAAATTCTCCTATTATGCCAAACGAATTGATAGTATTGCAGTTTATAAAACAGACTACATTTACTTTAAGTCGGCCCCGGCCGAGAATCCTGTTTTAAACCGAAACTATTCTAATGGCGGCCCTCTATTTTTCCCTTAAACCAATACGCAAAACTTTTTAAAAACCATCTCAATATATAATAAAACTAACTTATTATTGATAACAAAGCTTAAAACAATAAAAAAGAATGTCTTATCGTTGTAATACCAATCCCCGAAGCGTGGGTATTCACAGCAAGTAAGCTACTTTTACTACGAATTTGACACTTCAACGTCGGCATCACTACGGACGCTCAGTGTGCAAAGAACGAGTGACGAAATCGAATAGTAACGGTTCGTACGTAAGAATATGAACTAAGGATGCAATTCGAGTGGCAAAATTGCCACTTAATTACTTTGTAAATGTGAATGCAAGTTAAAGATGTGCAGACGGCCGAAGATTGGGGGGTGGCTGACGTTTGGCGTATTTACCCTACATGTTTTAGTGTTGTATGGATATTCCAACTCTAAGGGGGAATTTATACGAGAAATCCGTTAATATTAAAGTTGGCAACAAGACTTATTGGTATGTACCTATTTACCTTCCCGGTTAAACATATATACCTACAAATTACTACCTTTTGCCCGCGACTTCGTCCGCATGAATATCGGTTATCGCGGATGCAGATGAAGGCGCGGATTAAAAAGTAGTTAGCATAATAAGTATGTCCTTTGTCCTTCCCCAGGGTTTAAGCTTTTTTTAAACCAAATTTCATCAAAATCGGTTCAGCCGTTTCAGCGTGAAATCGTAACAGGCAGAGTTACTTTCGCATTTATAATATTAGTATGGATTACAAATAGGTACAGTTCCAGTGTTATTTGGATATTCCGTATGGGAGTAAAATACTGTTGTATGGAATATCAAAACTATTAAAGTGAAATTTTGCACATGGCTTCCTTTTTCAGTAGAGGTGAGCAGTGAAAAGATATTTGGAAACTGAACCCCTTAAGATATGAATAGGGGGGAGGTGTACTAAAATCTTATTTCTTCTTGGGTTAATGGTACGAATTGCCAACGAAATACTAAGTAAATGTAATAAAAGGAGTTTTGAACTACCCATTTAAGCCAACGCAACACTCCTAGGCCCCCTTAAGATTTCGTACTTACCCTAGGAAATACGAAAACGACACTAGCAATACAAATATTCAAGACTCTTTGTTTTATTCATTAAGAACATTGTTGTAGTTAAGTAAATGTAAAAGATTTATATTTTCCAAAAAATGCGTAGGTACTAGAAAAAAAACTATTTTTTTAACAAAATAGCCGAATTTCTTTAAGCCGGACTAATAAATGCTGTTTCAAGAATCAGAAGATGCTCGGAAAGAGTGGCTAAGTGCAAACCGAGCAGTGCGCGTCACAACTCTTGCATCAGACACATTTACCCAGAGGGCAGAGGAACATAGAGTGCGGTTACTGACTGACTGAAAGGACCATCCTGTCTCACGTCAGTTGGAGACGTCGAAAGAGCACTCACTAATTTATATTATTTATTGAATAAATTCTTACAAAATGTTAATTTTTACTTAATATTAAAAATTAAGGTCAATGACCTATCCAACTGTGTTTAGCTTTACTGCTAGTCTAGAAAGCCATGAAATAGTTGATAATAACGATTTCAATTTTCTTTTTTTACAGAGTCGTGACCCCTCCCCGATTGAGACTGAAATCAAAGTATTTTGTCCGAAATGCAACACGGAAGTATCGCACACTACAGAAGGAATACAACAGGTACGTTCAGTTATTTTAAAGTAATTATGGATTGTATTTATTGATTTGAGTATTGCCAACAAGAGATAATACTAAAATTAATAAAACAATAATGGTGCCGATTCACTTGTTCACAAACTAAATTAAAATTAGGCATTTGGCATCTCTTACTACCAGGCAGCTGAAGAAAAGGACGGCGACAGACAGGGACTAAGTTAGAGATGTCAAATTAGTTTTTCCCTTGAACTTCGCAGTGCTGTCAATCAATACGTTCTGAAATTACAACTATAATTGCATTAACACTTTCTTGTTTTATTGGAGAGAAAGAGATATAAATAGCTTAAATGCACAACAGAATTGGCACCAGCCTATAATTGTCCCACTGCAGGGCAAAGGCTTCTTCTCATAAAGAGAAGGCACGAGTATTGGTTACTGTGCTACGCTATTTACTTACTAGATTTGTAATTTCAGACGTATGTTCATTTCAATTACAGGTTTCCTCACGATATTTTCCTCAAGTCAGTACCTTATATCTATACTAATATTATAAAGCTGAGTATGTTTGTTTGTTTGGTTGAACGCGCTAATCTCAGGATCTACTGGTTCGAATTGAAAAAATCTTTTTGTGTTGGATAGTCCATTTATCGAGGAAGGCTATAGGCCCATGCGAAGCGGGGCCGGGTCGCTAGTCTAAGATAAACTTAGAAAGCATCTAATTATGAATTGAGAAAGTCAAATAAATAAACAGATAAAAATGAACAAACGCCATGCTAATGCTATCATACTGTTACTAGCACTTTGCCATCGACATCGACCCTTTTCATTTCATCTCTTATTTTTATTTGATTCTTATCAAAATTATTATTAAAAAAGATCTTCTTTTTTCTTTCTATTATTAAAGAAAATATTAAGTTTACATATCTAACTTCAACGGTTTCGATTTTCCATGCAACAGAATTTCACCCTTTTCACCCCCTTAAGGAATATCCAAAAAACACTGAAACATATTGTGTTAATATGTTTAACCGTAAACCCAATATCAATTGCCATGGTTCTTATTTGAAAAATCCGACCGCTTTACTTCAGGTTGACCGTCATCTTGTTGGCCGTCCATACCTAACTTTAAACCTGTTTTTCTTCAGGATCAAACAAAAATACTCATCGCAAAAGTGTACCATTACTTTGAACAAGAATATGAAGAGTTAAAGAAGATGAATGGGAATCTAGACCTGACTCCACTGTCGAGGTTCAGCCAACGG
The DNA here is from genome assembly GCA_947361185.1 of Charanyca ferruginea. Lineage (NCBI taxonomy): Eukaryota > Metazoa > Arthropoda > Insecta > Lepidoptera > Noctuidae > Charanyca > Charanyca ferruginea. The sequence goes on along the minus strand of OX376080.1, from coordinate 8,737,710 downwards.
ACGGCTCTGGCTACCGGAGTCAGTGAGACGACGGTCCTTCAGATACTGAAGGAGGAACTGGAACGGAATGCAGGCAGACGAGAGGAAACGTCTAAACGAAGCAGAGCTTGCAAGAGACCAATACCCACGTATAAGTAAGTGTTGACACCACGGAACAGATACATAGAGGTAGACACTGTACAGCTCATTGTCACAGCATGTGCCTTCACATCTGCCTGTGATTTGTAAAACAGACATTTTACAGCTAACTCAGACACCAGCTCCTCGCATTGCTAATACCTAATAATAACTCTAAATGAGAAAAAATCTATAAATATGTTATTGAGACAGCATAGGCATAAAGCAGTCAGAAAATGTAAGTTTTAGCTCATAAAATAACAAAATACATTTTTAAATTCAATTCAGTTTTTCAGGTTTTTTAATCTGTTTTAACACCGTGAAATAGTAGCGGCCATGTTGCTATGCCGTACGGCTGTGTAAACAATAAATTGTCAATTGTCAGTCAACAGATTGGTGTTTAAAGGCTTTGTACTTTTACTATTTCCGTAACCAACGTATTTTTTTAATTATTACAACTATTACAAAATATGCTTTAATTATTTTTGAATTATTTATACAATTATTATGAGCGCATTTGATACAAAACGAACTGATGTCATTTCTGCTGAGCAATATGGCGTTCAGTAAGAGGCGTTTTCGTCAAACTACGCGCGAAATTTGAAATTTTAAAATTATAATGATTTTTTATGGCACTTTTCGATTGAAAAATATTTTGAGTTTTTTTTGGTGGCATATTAGCACTACAGAATTTTATTGAGACACTTTTCAAAAATGGGTGTAATGCCCTATTAAACAAATTAATTATTATGTAAACCTAGAATTAAGCTTGTCAGTTTAAGGAGAAATAAAGAATTTTATTATATTGTATTTATTTATTTATACTTCAAGCACAATGGTACAAAGTCGGACTTAATGTCTTAGGCATTTCCAACAGTCATTATAGGTATTATATTATGGTATGCAATAGGACAGTACGGCTTAATAGTACATTATGGTACTAGTGTGTAATGTTGGTGATTACCGCTGAGGCGTCATTGAGACCCGAGCCGTTAGGTGAGGGTCTTAAGAGAGCCGAGGATGGTTATGATCAATACACACGTGTATCATACGACGTTTTTCAACACACTTGTGAAGAAAATTATACAAAAAAAATATTTTCAACAGTGAAAACGAGTTGTGAAAAATTTTTCGCAATGGCGGGAAAATAGTTTTCCTTTGCGCGCGCATCAAATAATGGCGATCGGCCACAGACTAAAAGAATGACGTTTCTTTTTTCTTGTCTTTTCGCGGATAGCGTTCTAGCCACGTACAAAATAGGGAATTCAAAGTTTTCTTTATTACAGAGAAAACAAAAGTTATATTTGAGTGAAAGTTTTATTTATTAAAAACGTACAAGTTAAAATTATCAATTTAAATACGAAGTTGCATGAAATGAGCAAGCAATTGGTACATTAATTTATTTGTACTATTGAACACGATCTTTTTTGTATCGAAACTTTTTTAAGAACAAAGCAACTCAACCAATAAAATAAAAAAAAATCTCTATAACTCACTTGTGAATAATAGCAATGAAAAAGTCACAGTTTGATTACAGGTGTCAATATGTGCCTAATTGCGGTGAAATTAGAGCCATTTTATGAGCAAGTGTGTTGAAAATATTATTACTATTATTGTTATACATATTACATTACAAAACCATAATAAAACCGTTACCACGTTGAATGGCAATTCTAATTCTTTGGCTCAAGAATAGACCAGCCGCTTGGCGATATCCCGAAAAACAAGATAAAACTAGGTAACTCGGTCATATATTTTATATTTAAGTCGACCACCCAAGATTTGATTGACAACGGTGTTTAGCCATAAATCCTTTAAAATATTAGTTAGTAAAAGATTTGTCATATTTTGCCATTTTTAGGTTTATAATGTGGTATTTTATTTTTGTTTCAGCTCAAGCGAAAACAGTAGTTCGGACGACAGTGATCATGCTGACGACACTGACGAGCAAGCAAATTCCGTTCAAACGTAAGTTAAATGTGTTTTTTATCACCTCAAAACCAGAATGGGCAAGAAACTCCATACTTACTCTTTTAAAAAAAAATGTGTACAATATTTTGCATTTACAGTTTATAGTTAAGTATCTTATAAAAGGCAAAAGTGATTGACTGATGTATCAACGCACAGGCCAGACCCTTACGGCTAGAAAATTGAAATTTCGTACATATATTTCTCATATGACGAAGGCATCCACTAAGGAAGGATTTTTCTAAATAGGGTATTACACCCATTTTTGAAAAGTGTCTGAATGAAATTCTGTAGTGCTAATATGCCACCAAAAAAAATACAACATTTTTATTCAATCGATAAGTGCCATAAAATGCATCTAAATTTTAAATTTTCAAATTTCGCTCGTAGTTTGACGAAAACGCCTCTTACTGGACGCCATATTGCTCAGCGTAAATGACGTCAGTTCGTTTTGTATCAAATGAGCTCATATTAAATATGATAATTGTATATAATTTAAAAATAATTAAAAGCTTATTTTGTAATAGGTGTAATAATGAAAAAATTACGTTGGTTGCGAAAATAATAATAGTACAAAGCCTATATTACGCCAATCGGTTGACAGACAGTTGACAACTTTTTGTTTACACAGCCGTACGGCGTAATAACATGGCCGCTACTATTTCACTGTGTTATACAACAGATTAAAAATACTGAAAACTTTGAATTGAATTGAAAAATTTGTTTTGTTATTTTATGAACTAAAACTTACATTTTCCGACTACTTTATGCCTAAACTGTCTCAATAACATATTGATAGATTTTTTCGTATAGAGTAAAATACCCTATTCAACCCCCAAGGGGGTGAAATAGGGGATAAAAGTTTGTATGAAACTTTTTATATTTTTTTAATATATTTGCATTACCTACCTACCTAGGTAAGTAGGGTAGGTAGGTATAGGTAGGGTAGGGTAGGTAGGTAGGTAGATAGGGACAGGACAACGTCTGTAGGGTCAGCTAGTATAACTATATACGTGAATACGATATACCTTGCATAAAAAAACACTATATTGAAGTACAAAGGTTTACAAGATAAAGAATGACAGCTAAGTTGTATACATAGATACATAGTGTTCACATTATTATTATTTACAAATATTGAAAAAGTAGACAACCACTCCTTACATTTCAACAAACTATGAAATAGTGTGTGACCAGAGCAAGAATTAAATATAATGTATATGTTACAGTTAAATCTTTTAACCAGTCAAAACTACTTTTGACTGGCTTCAGTCAAAACCCTTATTAAGATAAAACGCGTTTGCGTTACAATAACAAAAATACAGAACTATCACTACAAAACAAAAGTTTTAAAAGTGTCACAAAAGAAAAACCTATCAACCTAATGGGTTTCTAAGTATTTAGGATAAATATAAACCGTTCAAAAGTAGTTTTGACTGATTTTTGTAGTCAAAAGTAATTTTGACTGGTTAAGAGTTTTGAATGTGACATGTATATTAAGTATAAATTAGTTTGATTTTGTCTAGACTGTAGATTGTCCTATGGAGCCCGAACCAGCATGTTTCCAAGCATTCTTATATCAAAATACATGCAAATTGTAAAAGTATTGTTCTTTGTTTCCAGAGCAGAAAATGAAGTTGAGACGCTGGTCGTGAAGGTGGAGGCTCCAGATTACCAGTAAGTGATTATTATTATTACTTTACCATTACTCAGCAATGTGTGGTCCGCAAAATTCAAATATTCTTACGTTTTTTGCAATTTTCAGCTCAATATTGGTGGTTGTATGGTAATAAAAGACTTAGACGCGACAGCAACAACGGTAGATAGAAGCCAGAAAGTCTGACAACCAGTCAATCGATCGATGGTAGAATGGATTAGTCGACGTCGATCGATAGTTTCTATCAGACCAACCGGTCGATCGACGATAGAATTTTTTAGTCGACGTCTATCGAGCTGCTTGATTATTATTACTGATGGATTATAGCTGAGGGTAATCGATCAACGTCTACCGATGCCATCGACCGGCAATCGATCGATTAGTTTTAGTGGAACGGTATCCGTCAATCAGCCAAAGCTACCACACCAATCGATCGACGATCGATCGATTGGTTTAGTAACACCCTTAGGTAGGTACCAAGGAGTACCGTGTTACCCAGTAACTGGGTTGCAGGGGTTAGATAGGCAATCGTTTTAAGTAAAATTCAGCTGGTACCCTGTTAGCCTGGAAGCCGATCCCAACTTAATTGGTCAAATCTATACTTTTAATATTATAAACTCAGATTATGAAACAATAGGCAGATAGACCGCGCGGAACACTGAGAATGAAACCAAAAAAGCAAATACAAATTCAAAATTGAATACCTGCAATCTGGTGATTGTATTCGCTTTTGAATTTGTATTTGTATTTTTATTTGTTTTTGTTAACGATGCAGCGTTTTGCGCTATTTGCGTTCAGCGCTGGCTCGTGTCAGTACAGCACGAAGCGCGTTGTAGGTATTCAATTTGGAATTTGTATTTGCTTTTTTGGCTTCACTGTCAGTGTTTCGCGCGGTCTATCTGCCTTTTGTTTCATAATCTGAGATTATAAATGTGAAAGTAACTCTGTCTGTTACGCTTTCACGATGAAACGGCTGTACCGATTTTGATGAAGTTTGGTATGAAAGCAGCTTAAACCCTGGGGAGGGACATGTCTAGTTTTTAATCCGCGACTTCATCTGCATCCGCCCGACCGTTACGCGAACGAAGTCGCGGGCAAAAGGTAGTGCTAAATAAATGAATTTTGAAAATGGAATCACTTTTTGCCCTACATATGACCCAAATTGACAATCTATAATCGATAAAAATGGATTACGATTCGTAATCCATTTTTTATTTCATACATTTGATTAGTTTTCTATTAGCGTAATAACCCCACTACTAATGTTACAAACGTTTCGAAAGAGAAACGATACGAAACGTTTGTAACATTAGTAGTGGGGTTATATCTAGACTATCATTACCTAGCTATCTTTTCTAATAACTTTTATTACTATTTCAGTGACGAACCCGAAATTTTCATAGCACCGGGCGATGTAAAAGAAGAACCCAAAGACGGTGAACTGACCGAGTAAGTAACCTTTTTTATGTTTTTAAATGTCAAACAAGCATCGGCTTGTCGCAGCCTATCGGGTAAAACCAGGGCCTCAAGTCTGCTATTACAATAGTGTCAGAATGGTCTATCATTGATTTCATAATAATAATTGTTGATTTTGACAAGTTTGGTAATCTACTAGTAAAATGGCGTCATTATGACTTTCCAATGGTCAACCACTGACACGCCATTGAAAGAAATTATATAGAATGGTAATCTCGTGCAAAATGACAAATGAATGACTGACTTAGGCGGTAATCTGTAAAAATTTTGACAGTTCCTTTGATCAGTGACCTACCATTAGAACGTCATTGTACTCATTGTGCAGTCATAATGAGCGATCGACCAATATGAATTTAGCAGATTACGAACTTTTAGCAAAATGACAATGGGATCGGGTTGGAATGACGAAATTATAAAAATAGCAGACTTGGCCCCTACACTGCGGAGATTGCCTGGAGGACACGGCGCAGCACACGCTGGCTGAGTGCCCAGCTTGGGCAGAGCAGCGCCGTGAACTCTCCGCAGCAGTAGGTGACCTCTCGCTCCCGAATATCGTTCTTTCGATGGTCCGGAGCGAGAGTGCGTGGGAGGATGTCGCCTCTTTTTGCGAGCATGTCATGCACGCAAAAGAGGCGGCAGAGAGGGTGAGGGAAGCAACTGCCTCGCTTCCCTCCAGGAGAAGACGCACTGGGCGCCGGAGGGCGCTTAATGACCTCCGGCCTCCATGAGTTGCCGGCCTGCGGGTGGTCGACTTAGGGGCAGTCCACCACCCGACCAGATGCAGGCCCGTGTAGGCGGCGCGCCGTGTTCCGCGCGCGCCACACTAGAGGATTCGGCGGCGCTCAGACCGCCGAGGTCGACGAGATCCGCCATGTAAGCGGATCATAGCCTGGCGGGGGCGCGGTGCATGCGCGAGCGAATCCCGTACCCCCGCCCATAGGTCAGTCGAGGAACACCGTGGTGGTTTTAGCCGGTAGGAGTCCGGCACACCCTCCCCATCTTCCCCAGACGGGGGACAGTCCATGAGGATTTCCCCACGTTAAAAAAAAAAAGACTTGGCCCCTAGGATAGTTGCCCCAGGGGTATAGTTGGCTCAATTGTACTCGTACTTGCTCAATCCTACCCTAGTTTCGTGGATGAACCACGTGTTATTTTATTTATCTATCGAAAGACTCTATACCACTTCCACTTTGCTAACCGTGTTGCATGTCTTGTGCCATTGCATGGGAAGGGGCGATCAGAGTTTTTGCGGGATAAATTAATATACCATTTAAGGTATATGGGATAGGCCATATAAATTACAGATGCCCCGCCGAGGAAGAGGATATTTATCCCGCAAAAATTAAAGGTCCGCAAAACTGCCAATACTCTGGAAATATAAAAGATAATGTCTTTCACCCGAAGGCTGGTCTATTCTTGGGTCAAAGAATCAGCATTGCCATACAACGTGGCAATGCTGCCAGCCTGTTGGGCACGTGCCCCGCTGACAGCAATGTGGACGAGTTTTTTGATGCCCTTTGAGCTCCCTGCCTCGTTCACAAATTGGAAGATAATAAACCAAAGTACCAACCAACCCAAATCACATTTTATTTATATATCGTGAGACTTTACCAATACCACTTTGCTAACCGTGTTAATTAGTTCATTTATTAATCCGCTCCGCTGCTAGTTAACCTGTACTTCATTTAATATCATTAAAAAAATACCGGCCCAATAGCGATACTTATTGGCTCACATTCTTGAAATAGCTTAAAGATTGACTGCCGTGCGTGACCAAAATTCGGTCCGAATTATTATAGTTACCTCGTAAAATAAAATTATTTTTTTATTTTCAGGACGCAAGCTGAAACTGATCCAATTTCGACGGAAATAAAGACAGAACCATGTGATGATACTGCAGATGAGTAAGTCATTAACCTCACTCTCTAATAAGTATAATTTACTAGTTTTTGGCCGCGATTTCATCCACGTGATTGTTTTTAAGGATACTCACCTAAGGCTTATGTTTAAAAAATAAAATAATCACCAATAATAGTAAATAAAATAAAACCAAAAATAGTAAATGGTCACCAAAATGGTGTTTCCTAAAGTATTGTAGAAATGTATGAGTTTGACTGTAAAAAGGGTTTTGATTCTGGCACTCGGCGGCCGCCCTACGGGGGTCAAAAAGATTTTGTTTATTTTGCACACTAAGATTTGGTGACCATTTAGTACATTTGGTATAATTTAGTATATATTTTTGAGTATTTTTTGGTGATCATTATATTTATACACCTCACCTAATATTTAACAGACTTCAAAAAAGGATTTTCAATTCGACTGTTTTTTTTTTTATCTATTAATAGGCGTTTGACCACTATCTCACCTGGGCCTCAAGTCTGCTATTACAATAGTGTCAGAATGGTCTATCATTGATTTCATAATTGTTGATTTTGACAAGTTTGGTAATCTACTAGTATAATGGTGTCATTATGACTTTCCAATGGTCAACCACCGACACGCTATTAAAAAAAATGATATAGAATGGTAATCTTGTACAAAATGACAACTGAATGACTGACTTAGGCGGTAATCTGCTAAAATTTTGACAGTTCCTTTGATCAGTGACCTATCATTAGAACGTCATTGTGCAGTCAATGATCGACCATTATGAATTTAGCAGATTACGAACTTTTAGCAAAATGACAATGGGATCGTGTTGGAATGACGAAATTATAAAAATAGCAGACTTGGCCCCCAGATGAGAAGCGATGATGCGGTCTAAGAAGCACGCTTGCCTAGAAGTAACCTATTCACTCTTGACTTAAATACTATGTTATTTACGCAATTTCTCTGGCAATTGTAGATCGATTTGAAAAAAACTTTTTTTAATGGATGGGCTATGCTTGGGGGGGCTCATATTATTTTCATGAAAATATCCCACCTTGAAGAGTGGAAAATTAGGGGATTACTTAATTTTGTTAGTGTTACAGTTTCTTAATGGGTTTGTATGATAATAATTACTTTTTAAGGACAATAAATTATTGTTAAATTATTATTAATTACTAGCTGACCCGGCAAACGGTGTTTTGCCATATTATGAATAAAAAAGTAGCCTACGACTCATTCTCAGACCTACCAAATACAGGGTGAAATTGAATTCATTAGCAAAGGAGGACTTATAAGGAGTGACTCAGACCACGAACCTGAACAACTTTCATTATGGAGCCAACTCAAACAGCACGAAAAAAAAAAACAGCTGTTCCATACATTTTGGCCGAGTACCTATTGCACTTCTGTATGGAACAGCTGATTTTTTTCGCGCTGTTTGAGTTGGCCCCGTAATGAAAGTTGTTCAGGTTCGTGGTCTGAGTCACTCCTTAAAAATTTGCTAATGAATTCAATTTCATCCTGTAGGTATACCTACACAAAAAATATCATAAAAATTGGTCACGCCATTTCGGAGGAGTTCGATAACGCTCTTTCTTCTTCATAGAGACCTAAGAGACCTACTGTTTGGAACGAGCAACCACATAGTTTCACCTTTCTGATTGACAGACGGCTTGAGTAATGGAAAGTGCCCGTAAATGGTTTCTTTTTTAAAGAACTAACTTCCGTCTGTTATTAGATAAAGCAATCCACACATCCCACACAAGTACACGTATCTATAACATCACACACATACCACATAACTACATTACACACTCACACTCCATAAACACTACACACCATAATATACACTAAACCAAACACTCTTATAAAAGTGTTTTTCATATTTATTATTTTATTTTCATTTCCATTTTATTTTTTGTATGTGCTCTAGTGTAATTCTTATTGCATAAACCTCGAATCATATAATTGGGAGACGACACTGGCTCCTGTAACACAGGTACTAAACCTAGCGCAGGAGTCAGGGCCTCACTACTTTGTTAAAAATATTTATGTCAATAAAGAATTTATTATTATTATTATTAAAAAGAGATTGGCAGTTCCATACGTTTTGACCGTGCAGGTTGCACTTTTGTATGCAACAGCCATAAAGGTATCTAGTAGGAGCGCGCGGAGACCTATCAATAATCTAACAACTTATTTTTTTTGAATAACCGATGAAAACTTTGAACCTGAAAAATGTCTGTACATTTTTGTGTTAAAGTTCTCATTCTGTATGTGGGTAATAGTTTACTGACAGTGGCACTATATCTTATTCTCTCTTTAATTGCAGTACAAGTAGTACACTGGCAACGAATAAACGGAAAACAACGAGCAAGAAAAAAGCATCGACCGAAGAAACAAGAACGGACGGAAGGAAGAAACAACGAACTAGTGACGTCTCATCTACACAGTAAGTAAATTTTGTCTAATGAGGAGGTACTTTAAAAATAAATGATAGTACATACTTACTTCGTGGATAGTACCCACCACAGATTATGAAACAAAAGCACAGAATACTTAATAGTACTACATACAGAAGGGACACTCCCTTCCCCGCGCTATATCAGATACCGCACCCTCACCCCGCACTTGGAGGGGCTAACCGCCGACTCTTTAGCCAGGGCGCTCAAAATCGTAAGAACTGCAGCGCTGTAGGTACTGCTGACACAAACACACAATTTTGCGATTTATTCCAAGTTTTCGTCGTTTTATAATAATACAATTAAATCTTCCGTAATAATAACATACCAACATTACCAGCTATTAATATTGCTCTCTCTCTTTATTGTCTTAGTTATGTACTTATGTCCCTTTCTTTCACGTTCTATTCATTCTTGGAATTGAAAAGTAGTACCCTACGCACTAACCTTGTCGCGTCGCCCCATTGTAATTATTATTATTGTAATATTTTAATTAATTCTTAATTTTTATTTTTAATACTTTTGAACTTAACATGTATGGACATGGACTGGTTCCGAAATAAATGAAAAAAAAAAAAAAAATTGCGCTGCCGCGTATTGGTACGGGGCAAAGTCAAAGTCAAAGTCAAAGCATTTATTTCAATTAAACCATTTGCAGGCACTTTTGAATAGTCAAAATAAAATTGAAGCTAGTTGCTCGTTCCAAAACGTAGGGTAGGTCTCTATGGAGAAGAACGAGCAAGAAACTCCACGGACACTCTTTTCAATCAAGCTTTTACAAAATCCAGGCTACATTATTCTTGTTGCTTCTATATGTGAAAACAATGTAAGTGAAGAGAAATCCAAAACATTCTAATTAAAAATAAATTAATATAAAAGCCATGGCAGTTAAGAGATGACCAATCTCAACTGACAGCGCCCGTTCTCGAACATGACGCGCGGATCAGCACCACTTAGCTCAACCATTTTGAAGGGAACCGAATGATCCAACCCGCACGCCACCATCAGTGAGACATTTGAGCGAGCATGACAATGCTCTCAACTGCCATGCTCATTTATGTCAAACACATTGAATAAATAAATGGATCCATAGTTCTCACATTTACATATTAATTGAAATAATGCTATTAATTTATACAAAGCTAAAATTTCCAATGTATGTAAGTATGTCATTCGACAGATAAAATATAATAAGTAAATATAATAATAACGGTACACGTTATTCATGTCAATAATAAGGGGTGAGCAACATAATTTTCTTGCAATTAAGAAATTCCCTAAAGAGGCTGTGGAGCAGGACCAGCATTATGCCAAGCATTTTTATCATTGATATAATCTTCCAACTTATAATATGCTTGCCTACATAGTGTGCGTTTAATGCATGTTTTAAATTGCCTTTCATTTAATTGCAAAATATCGAGCGGTATTTTATTATAACATTTTACACAATACCCCATAAAAGAAGTATGTACTTTTGACAATCTGAAACTTGGTTGATATAATTTGTTCCTATTTCTAGTATTAAAGTTATGTCTGTCACTTATTTTACTAAACAGATGAAGATTTTTACGAACATGCATGATGTTTTCGTATATATATTGACAAGGTACCGTCATGATATTAATTTGTTTAAACAATTATCTTAGAGACTCGCGTCTGCTGAGATTATAGATGGCTCTGACAGCCCTCTTTTGCAGAATAAAGATAGAATCTATATCTGCAGCCCGTCCCCAAAGCAAAATACCGTAAGACATGATACTATGAAAGTAACTAAAATATACTAGTCTAGCGGTATCCACGTCTGTCAATTGCCCGATTTTTCTGACAGCGTAAGCGGCCGAACTTAGCCGCCCTGCAAGAGATGTTAAGTGAGGACCCCACTGCAGCTTTGAGTCAAGCGTAATCCCTAGGAAAACTGTCTTTTCGACGAATTCAAGTACGTCCTTATTTAATAAAACGTTACATTCACTACTTTTAACATTCGGTAAAGCGAATCTTATGCACTTGGTTTTCTTCTCATTTAACACTAAGTTATTTGCAGTAAACCAATTATGAACTTTAATCATGGCGTCATTTACGTCGTCATAGTGCTGTGCCCGTCTATTTACTTTAAAAATCAATGAAGTATCATCAGCAAATAACACCATTTGAGGTTGATTTCTCAGTAAATGCGGTAAATCATTAATATAAACTAGAAATAGGAACGGACCCAATATTGAGCCCTGTGGTACACCCATTTTTACTTTCAAGCCCGATGAATTTACACCGTTTATTTGAACTTGCTGCAGCCTATCATCTAAATACGATTTTACTAATCTGAGCGCTAGTTTACCGAGTCCGTAATGCTCAAGCTTCAAAAGCAGTGTTTCGTGATTTACGCAATCAAATGCTTTGGAGAGGTCACAGAAAATGCCAATGGCATCCTGTGACTCCTCCCATGCGTTAAAGATATGCTTAATCAAAGTAATACCGGCATCAGTAGTGCAACGCCCTCTGGTGAACCCATACTGTTGATCATGTAGGATGTTATTGCAATTAAAATGACTGAGCATTTGATTAAGCATTACTTTTTCAAACACTTTGCTGAATACTGGCAAAACCGAAACGGGTCTATAATTATTCGTGTCCTTGCATTCGCCGGATTTGAAAAGTGGTATAACTTTACTGTACTTCATTAAATCTGGGAAAACTCCTTGGTCTATACACAAATTAAATATGTAAGCTAAATAGGGTGCTACTGTCTCAATAATCGATTTACAAACATTAGTAGACATTCCCCACAAATCCTCAGTAACTTTGATCTTTAGTTGTTTAAAAGTTTTTATAACAACCTCAGGGTTTATATGTTTAAATTTGAATTCCGAAGGGCAGGCTAAAACATTCGTTTTTAATAAATCAAAAGCAAGTGAGGGCGAGGAAGCTAAATTTTCAGTAGTTTTAATTGGAATATCGGTAAAGAATTTCGCAAATTCCTGAGCAACATCGATATTAGTACTTATCAGACCACAGGGTGTCTCCAGAGTGTTTTTTTTGTCTCTATTGGTTTCATCATTGATAATTTTCCAAACAGTCTTAATTTTATTTTCTGCTGATTTTACTTTGTTGCTTATGTATAAAGCTTTAGCTGTCTTGCAAGTATTTTTAAAAGTTTTAGAGTAAGTAGCAACATACTTATTAAAAGTTTCAGTGTTTATATAAGGCTTAAGGCCATACAGCTCAAAAAGTCTTTCCCTACTTTTCCTGATACCTTTAGTTGCCCAGTCACTGAATAAAAACTTAGGGCTAATAGTTCTAGGTATTTTCTTAAAAATATTATTAAACTCTGTTTGCACAACTAAAAAAAATTCTTCATACAAAACATTACCATCACTCATATTAAGGCCTTGAATGTTTAACTTACTCATTAAAGTGCTATTAAATTTAATTAAATTGCCAGATGTTACTGGTCTTGACAGTACCTGCACTTTTTGTATTGGAGCGTTGAATTCAAAAGTAACGGTTTGCCCGCTGTGATCAGACGGGAGATAATTCACTATAGCCTTTTCTAAATAGTCGCAGCAACAAAAAACATTATCAATACATGTAGCAGTAGTCGTAGTTACTCGTGTTGGTTCTAAAAACACATTTGACAAATTAAATGATTTAAAAAGACTTATTAATCTACTGCTATTTGAATTGTTTTCTAAAATATTAACGTTAAAGTCACCGCAAATGATTACTGATTTATTGCCATTTGTAAGTTTAGTCAAAACATCTTCCATTATTGACTCAAAAATTGAGTAGTTTTGATAATTAGGGGGTCTGTAAACGCACACTATTACATGCCTATCTAGCTCAACACAGGACAGTTCAATAGTATGTTCAACCGATAGTTCCACTATGTCTTTACGAGACTTAAATTTGATATTATTTTTTATTAAGATTAGTGAACCACCACGCATCATAGTTATCCGGTTGAAACAACTGCCAATAGTATAATTATCATAATTAATTAACATTTCATAATCCTTCAGCCAGTGTTCGGTGAAACAAATGTCGAGCTTTGTCTTTTCTAAAAACAGCTCAATTTCTAATTGCTTAGAAGAAAAACCTTGAATATTTTGGTGAAATAATTTCATGGAATGTTGCTTTGACCCTTTTTTACAATTTACTAAGTGATTGCTAGAAGATACCTTGTTTTTGATAAATTTAACTATATTGGTACTGGTAACTTCTGTTGTCTTACTGACTAGTTTAAACTATTATTTGTGCTTACCACCTTATTAGTATTATTACTAACTACTGTGGAGTCAATTACAGATGACTTCGACATATTACTTATGTCTGAGTTAATATTAAAAGCTAATAGCCATGCTATCTGACGCCTAAATCTAATGGGCAGATACACTGTATCTCTAGTCGATTTTAATTTTTCAACAAAACTGTTGGTGTCTAAAAACATAAGCTTGTCACTATAGTGACTAACTAGGAAATGCATATGTTTATTAAGAATATGTATCTTAATATTTTCCCTATGTGACAGGTGCTCAAAGTATGGAAATGCGCATATTATTATTTTATGACAATTAACGTTTAAAAGTTCAGTGACACTGTTAGTTATATCATTAATACAAATATTTGAGCTATTACCTACACATACAGTAATAATTGTATTAGAGTTGTATTCTTTTTTAATTACAGAAGATATTATTTCTTTGTATGAATTCCCAGGGGTGCAATAGTTTAATACAGAATGACTCAGATTGTTATTTACTAATTTACCTAACCCTCTCCCTAAACTGTCCGAAAACATAATAGGATAGTAACAAACATTATTCAAAACATTATTGCAAGTGAGTAAACTACTGTCCGCCTGTGGAACAGTAGATGAAGCTTGTACAATATCAGTTGTTACATTTGTTTTGAGCATACACTCACTGGTACATTCAGATTGGGACAGGTCTTCTGGTACCTCCGATTGGAGAACCTCAAAGATTGGTTCCTTCTGGAAAGTACATTGAGAGGTGCTGAGAGGCAGCGAGTCCACTCTGCCTGCATTGGAGTTACACATATCTACTAACTCATTTGTGGCAAGGATATGTTCTTTTATTTGATTTTGAGAATGCACATACTTCCTATATAAAGAATGTAGTGACTCTTCAAGTACCTGAATTTCTGACTGTAACCGTTGAGTGTCAACCTTATAAATGTTTGCACTATCTTCTAACTTTGTTTGAAAATTGTCTAATTTATTTATTAGAAACACACGTTCTCGCCTTAGTTTTATGTTATTGCAATAGTGTTTCTGTTGTTTCCTAAATTTATTACATTTTTTAATAATTTTGTTCAACTTAACAAATTTTTTCATTTTATTGTGACTGATTTTATAATTACTAGTATTTTGTTTCAGTAAAGAATCTTCAGTAAGGTCAATTGTTATTAACGAATTTGGGTTACTATTACTCTTCAACAATTCATTATATAAATGGTTAGTTTCAATAACCCGAGTACATTCTTTTTCCTTCTCTAATTTTGCATACCGCACATTTGCATGAATTAATTCTTCTTCTAGATCCCTAACTTTACTCAAGGCCTCCTCATATAGGTTGCTACAGCTGTTGAAACCGTCTGTGACCACCCGCAGTTTATCCCGTTCCTCAACAACATCCAGGTATTGCTGATGAAGGTCTACAAGCTCCCGCTTCAATTTGGTGTTTTTGTCAACAATCTTTTTAACTTCCTCTTCACCTTCCTCTCTCTCCAGTAATAATTGTTGACATTGGATGTCAGACGCCTTTAGTTCTTGTAGGGCCGTTCTCAATTTGAGCTCCAAATCCTGAGCAGTAGCCTTACGGGTCATCACAGGCATGGTTTCAGGATTAGTACTGAAATTAGAATTGAAGAAACGGTGAGAACTAATCAAATAAACAAAAAAGGAATGGTAGAAATGAAAGAAAAAGATGGGAAATTTAGTACTTGAGGAGAAGAAATGAGGTAGGCTGTAATCACATTAATTGCAAAGCTTAACTAATTCAAAATTGTCTTGTGATTTTATTTATCCCTCTATGTGGGTAGGATCCTAAGATTGAAGTTGTAATTTTATATCAAGACTACAATGCAAATTATGAAAAATACACGTTATTGTTTGTTGTAATGTATTCTACTAAACTATAAGATTAACTCTATTTCGAAATAAGTTATGTCTTTTGTATGAGAACAAAGTGACAAGGCCCTATTGCAAAGTACCACCAAATCTCCCAGAATAAATGATGCTGGGACTCAACAAGAGCGTTTTATACAATAAGTGACGCTTGTTTGTGTGCTAATATCTGGCTACGATGGAATAAAAGTAAAACAATACTCCCCGTTTAAATCCGTAGGTTGACATCAGCTGACCGGTATAGGTTACCGGTAACGGTGAATAACCAAAACACTGTGTTTACTTTGTTACTTTGCAGGAAAAACAATTATCCTGAATTTTTATGCACTTATTTGCTTAAACATATACTGATACACCTTATTAAATACTTAAATAATAATTAAAACTAATTTTTAAATACGGATTAAAATTTTGACATGTCACTCGGGCAGTGTTGCCAGTGGGCAGTGTTGCCAACAAGACCAATGGAGAATATGCCAAAATGGTGTGTAAAATATGCCAAAAATATGCCAATTGCTTTATAAAAATGCTAAAAATTATGCTAACATTTTTTAATGTCTAATAAAACGTAAAATTTAAAATGTTTATATTTTTTTATTATTATATTCAAAGAAAATAATTTATTAAAAGTATATAAACTCGGTAATAGAGCTAAAATATACTCGCTGTCTCAATTATAGAGGCAATTTATGATATAAAATCGAAATAAGTAATCCCAGATATAGAGGTTTGTATTGTCCCACAAACAGAGGTAATTCAGGGCTAAAGTGTCGTGTCACAATCGGTGCCAGCTAGGGTTCCCAACTATATTGTTAAAAACAGTATTATACTGTTTTTAATATCACCACACAGTTGCACGATGCAGCGCAGGCCTCCCTCGTTTCAGAAAGTACTGTACGAACAAAATAAAGCACTGTTCATTTTATTAAAATACTGTTGATTTTCTTTCTCCAACCTGAAGAGTTGTTAACCCTAGTTCCAGCTATGGAGGTTTCACACTTATACAGGTCCCACTTAACCAAGTTTTACTGTATATCCTATTTTTATCTCACTTCCTTCATACAAGGAGGGAGTGAAAAAATGCTGCTTGTCTATTAGTATATTGAATGATGTGTGTGGTGTGGGTAGGTGTGGGTGGGGAATCCCCACAATACGGTAGAGAGTATTTGACGTCAAGATTTAAAATTAAAAATAAATTAACTAATTTAAAAAAAATATTTAGTTTAATTAAAAATTAAATCCCTTTGCTATATTGTTGGCACCAGGAGAGCCAACAATATAGCAAAGAGATTTAATTTAAATGGAAATAATTACGCACGCATTTACGTAATTTTCATGGTTATACTTAAATTTTATAATTATTTTATATGCTAAAAAAATATGCTATATGCTAAACAACAAATAAATTTGCTAAACCACATGAAAATATGCTAAATTTAGCATAAAATATGCTAAATTGGCATCACTGCCAGTGGGCGATCGTGAATTCCATATTTTGTAATTAGGTAGGTACCTTAATTTACCATTATTGATGAATAAATAAACCGCTTTACATAATAAATATTATAATATTACTTTTATGTCATTACAAATCCGAGTATTCAAAATCAAATATCATTTATTTTATTTCTTTAAGAAATAAATAATTGAACGCTCGGACAAGATCACTTCATAATAGTGTCCGACCGAAGCTTCGGCTTCGGCTTCGGCCACCTTCGGCCAAAAAAGCACCTTCGGCCAAATCTTCGGCTTCGGCCAAAAATTTGCCGAAGGTTTGGCCGAAGCCGAAGGTTTGCTAGTTGTCAAAATTTGAAATTTACTGAACGATGCTAGAGCGAGACGGAGAGTGTGCAGAGCAGCAGAGTTTCGCCGCGCCGCCGCACCGGACCAAACGAATCGCAGTTAGTAAACTAAACGAGTCAAAACAAGTTTGAGAGCGCGTCTTAAAATTCTAATAAGTGTTTTGTTTTTAAATATTTCATATTTGATTTGTTATTACAAATTATTTTATTTATTACTGTGAGTAGTACCTTTTGTGATACGTTCATTATTGTGAGGCACTCTAAGAACAAAAAAACCGTAAGTATTGTCTGGTTTAAAATATTTTATGTTATCTAACGTTAGGTAGGAAACTAAATGGAAACAATGTTGGTATGTTTTATAAAGCAATTTTTAGATAAAAAGTCTCTAAAGCTCTCACAATATGTATCTAGTATATTCTGAGATCAAAGTAACTATCGTATTTCTCAAGGTCAATGACACCTTCGGCTTCGGCTTCGGCTTCGGCCGAAGGTTTTGGTGAATACCGATTAATCGGCTTCGGCTTCGGCTTCGGCCAGAATTGCACCTTCGGTCGGACACTACTTCATAATAATGCTCGAAACGTTCGGGTAGTTCCGTCGTCGTTCGGTTCACCCGACGCAAAGCGCTGCACTTTTCGCGCCATTTTGTACGCCACGACATCCAACTGATTCAACCCTACTAAAATTCACGCACACATTTGCACGTGTACAGACGTCATTTGGTTTTGTAGTAGTAATAGGTAATTATTTTGCAAGTTTTGTATGAAGTGTCCGAGGTGTGACAAAAGGCAGACAGACCGCTGCGATACACTGAGAGTGAAGCCACCTACCTAAGCAAATGGGTGAATTGCCCAAGCAAACAAAATACACGGCAATCCTGAGAACGGTAGTGCAATGTGCTGGTTTATGATTTTGTGAGGTACTTCTCTACCTTGGCAAAAAAAAAATTGAGTAATGGCCTCTATTACATAAAAAAAATAATTACAAAGTGTCATTTTATCATCGCGGTGACCTGTCCTGAACCCAATTCCGCTCATAATATATCTTCCCCTGCAATCACATTTATTATTTGGATTTAAATCGACTATAGTATTATTAAATTAAAATATAGTCTATCAACAAAAACTAAAATTGTTTGTTTATCTTAATTCTCATACATTTGACAAACAGTCAACTTTTGTCCTGAATAAAGTTATCATTTTAGTGGACAGTAAGTTTTAGTAGAATAGCTCCGTCAACATTGCGTTGTTGTGCCCCCCCCCCCCCCTGCCTTTCCCAACTTCGTATCATCAGTCCGCCTCAGCTCGTCGGAGCGCACGCACCGGTCACAACGTCATTGTGGATTCCCGCCAAAAAGTAAGTTTATCATTCCAGTGGTATGGGGACAAAAATGGTTTCATTTCGGTGGCCGTTATAACCAGTGACAGGAATAGGTAGTGCTTATTAGCCTAAAGTTTGAAGAACAGAGACAAGAAACGGAGACTTCCTTACTACTATATTTTTTCCCGGACATCTGCCCGGACAACACTTAAATACATTAAAAAATTATGTTATTTGGAATAAGTTCGTGTTGTTTACCTTAAGTTTGCGACTAGACATAACCACAGAATACTTAATAGTACTACGTACAGAAGGGACACTCCCTTCCCCGCGCTATATCAGATACCGCACCCTCGACCCCGCACCGGAGGGGCTAACCGCCGACTCTTTAGCCAGGGCGCTCAAAATCGTAAGAACTGCAGCGCTGTAGGTACTGCTAACACAAACACACAATTTTGCGATTTATTTTGTTTTAAGTTTTATTTATTAGTTTTAATCTCGATGATTCATTTATTTTCCAAGTTTTCGTCGTTTTATAATAATACAATTAAAACTTCCGTAATAATAAGTATAATAACATACCAACATTACCAGCTATTAATATTGCTCTCTCTCTTTATTGTCTTAGTTATGTACTTATGTCCCTTTCTTTCACGTTCTATTCATTCTTGGAATTGAAAAGTAGTACCTACCCTACGCACTAACTTTGTCGCGTCGCCCCATTGTGTTGCCGCGTAATGGTACGGGGCGATCGTGAATTTCATATTTTGTAATTAGGTACCTTAATTTACCATTATTGATGAATAAATAAACCTCTTTACATAATAAATACTATAATATTTGTTCACGCCGCGAACCGGTCCGCGGGGACGAAAGGGGCCTGACAGGGGCGCGCGGGAGAGGCGCGCGCGCGGCTCGCACCCGCGCCCACTACACACCATAGACTAATATATATACTACTGAGCTACACACCGCTACCGCGCTCCACAGTGAGACCATGTCATTCATCTTATTTACATAACTATGCAGAAACGCTATTAAAGTATACGTTGTTAGTACGAAGTAGTTTCAATAATTCGATAATTAAGAAGAACCCGACCAACATCACAAGAGCTGCTCGTTAATATCAGCTCCGACATCTGGCGACCGTAAGACCGAACCTCGAGGAAGAATTTGGATATTTAAATAAAGTGCACGGTGACGCCATTTTTCTGGAATCTTCGAAATCTTTCTGGAATTCTGGGTGAACTAATTGCTGGTGCCGCGCTGCATGGCATGCATAATACGCTAGAAGAAGGACGTACCCAGGGGAGTTTGGCTTATTATTCCTTTCTATCCGCCTATTTCCTTTTCTAGGTATCAATTTGTGTGAATAGTGTGTGATTTTCGTCGTGCGCCGGCTATTGTCCATGCTTGCTTATTACTACACGCGCCTTTACGTGCATTTTATATCCTTTATTTTACAAGCGTTGGTCAGTGGTTTTATTTCTCACAACGAAAAGTGTTTCCCATTCTTCATTTGCGAAAATTGCATAGCAAGCTAATTGCATTTCTTCTTAGAATAAATACCATCTTAAATTAAATGGTAAATTCACTAGATTATAGCAAATTAGGACTTTAAAATCATTCAAGTACCTAACTTCAAGTTTCTTACATATTCTGAGTAAACATTTCAGTGATCGGTTGCCGCGTGGCGCGCACGCGTTAGACCCAGAGCTGTGCTGTGTGCTGGCGAGCTCAGCGTGGTTGGCGTGCCCGGTGACTATTCAGACTTGGTGTAGCGTGTGTCATCCTTAAGTATACGTGTTGGACGGACCATCGAGCCTCTTTATATACGGGTTTGATTGCACAAGTTATTTTATCTAACTTCTTTATTTGTCCTAACATTTTTACTTTTCTTTAAAATGCCTGAGTCTAAAGCAGAGCAGGGTTCTGAGAGGAGAGAAGAGAAACGCGTAGATATGAAAGAGTTAATAAAACAGAGAGGTACATTTAAAATGCGTTTAACAAAATTTAAAGATCATATTGCGATTTTAAATCAAATTAGCTCAAGTGAGATTACAAAACAACAAATTAAAGAATTAGGATTACGTTTATGTAGAATTCAAGCTCTTTTATCAGAGTTTGATGCAATACAAACGCAAATAGAAATGCTATCAACAAAGATAGACGAACAAATCGATGAAAGAGATACCGTAGAATCTCAATTTTATTCTCTCATCTCAGCAGCCCAAGAAATTATTGATTCTCATTCTAGTAGTGAAGAGTTTAAAAGCGTAGGTGCAAAAACAATTTGTTCAAGTCATGACAGTTGTAATAAATTAAATAACATTCAATTACCAACAATAAAACTTCCATCATTTGATGGCAACTACCTCAAATGGTTGGAGTTTAGAGACACCTTCGCTTCTATTATCCATTCGAATGAGTCCATACCTGATATTAATAAGTTCCATTACTTACGCTCCTCATTAGAGGGCACTGCTGTTGTCGTAATAAAGTCTATAGAGTTTACCTCTCAGAATTACAAGGTCGCTTGGGACCTACTATGTGAACGTTACGATAACAAAAAGATCTTGATTAATAACCATTTAAAAGCGCTATTTAATATAGATAGCTTAACAAGGGAATCTCATAAAGCCCTTCGCTTTATTATTGATCACATAAATAAAAACTTAAGATCCCTTAATTTATTGGGCTTGCCAACTAATTATTGGGATATTTTAATCATTTATTTGGTTACCATTAAATTAGATTCCACTACTTTAAGAAAGTGGGAAGAATATAGAAACAAGTTAGCGGATTTACCTACTTTATCAGAATTTTGTCAATTTTTACGTGACCGCGCAGACATACTTGAAACGATGCAAGTTACTAAAAACGATAGATCTGATTCTAATAACAAATCCAATAATCCTAAAACAACAAAGGCCTGCGCTACTTCAGCTGGCCGCAAACCTTTTAAAGAACCTGCTTGTCCGGTATGTCATGAAGTTCATCGGATAACAGAGTGCATTAAATTTCAAGAAATGAGTTTAGATAGTAGATTGAGTGAAGCCTTAAAGTTACACCTTTGCTCAAATTGTTTACGTAGGGGTCACAATGCTGAGAAGTGTCGCCTCGGCACCTGTCAAATCTGTAAACAAAAACATAATACACTATTACATAAAAACTCAGAAACAAATAATGCGTTAGTTACACAGTCTGAGAATACCAATACCTCTAGTGTGCCGTCAATCGCTAGTGCTGTATCCTCTTGCTCTGTCTTTATGAGTAAACAAGTTCTTCTCTGTACTGCTTTAGTAAAACTAACTAATAGTAAAAATAATAAGACTTACCTTGCCCGGGCTCTCCTGGATGCCGGTAGTCAATCCTGCTTCATATCTGAAAACCTTAAAAATAAATTAGGGTTAACGTCTATTAACTCACGACCTACGTGCATTAGTGGGGTTAATAACATGCGATTTTATATAAAAGATTGTTGTGAACTTATCTTAGATTCCTTAACAAGTTCTTACAGCACGAATATTAAGTGTTTAGTTATACCTGAAATTATAGGTAACTTACCTAATAGTGATATAAATCCTTTTGAATTAAATATACCTGGGAATATTCAGCTGGCTGATCCCGAATTTCATTGTTCATCTCCTATTGATCTGCTACTTGGTGCTGATATTTTCTTTGATATCATTACTGCAAGGAAAATAAGATTAGGTGATAATAAACCTATACTCCAGAGTTCTAAATTAGGTTGGTTAGTCGCTGGGCCAATATGTAGTTTAGATTATAATGAACAAAATAATTTACATTGTAATTTTACTAAAGAAATAAATAAAAACCTTATTAAATTCTGGGAACTTGAAGAACTTCCTTCTTCAAGTGCCTCTTACTCTGAAACGATCACGTTTGTGAAAAACATTTCATAGAAAATACTTCACGTTTAGAAAACGGGAGGTTTAATGTTAAAATTCCATTTTGTGAATCACCAGAAACATCACTGGGTGATTCCTATAAAATGGCTTTAAAACGTTTTCAAAGTCTCGAGAAGAAGTTTATTAAAAATCCTACACTTAAAAAACAATATTGTGAGTTTATTGACGAATACGAAAAATTGGGACACTTAAGTAAAGTTGATAAACCAGTATTTGGGTATTTTATGCCACATCACGCTATATTTCGTGAAAATAGCGAAACAACCAAGGTCAGAGTAGTTTTTGATTGTGGTGCAAAATCTACGTCCGGTAAATCACTAAACGACATCCAGTTTATAGGTCCTGTAATTCAGGACGAATTAATAAATATTTTAATTAGATTCCGTCAACACAAATTTGTTTTGTCTGGGGACATAACAAAAATGTACCGGCAAATTATAATCGATCCCTCGCAGCGCCACCTACAATTAATAGTTTGGCGTGATGATATAGATAAGCCATTAAAAATATTACAGTTAAATACCGTTACGTATGGGACGGCGTCTGCTCCATTCCTGAGTACGCGATGCTTGCTACAGTTAGCAAAAGAATGCGATGATAAAATCATATCTGAAATTATACAACATGATTTTTATTATGATGACCTTTTGAGCGGCGCTGATACGGAAGATGAACTTTCCCATATCTATCATTCAGTTAAAAAGGTACTAGCATCTGCTTGTTTTCCTATTCATAAATTTCGAACTAACTGTCCACAAATATTTGAAGCCGACTGTACCTTGTCACAGTCATTGGACTTGAATAAACAATCAAGTGTTTTAGGATTGTGGTGGTTTCCTGACAATGACCATTTACAGTTCTCAGTTAATTTAGATAACACAGTTAAAGACGTCACAAAACGTTCTATTTTATCTAACACATGTAAAATCTTTGATCCTTTAGGCATGCTAAGTGCGTGTACTATACAACTTAAAATCTTATTACAAAAACTTTGGGTTTTAAAATTAAGTTGGGACGAGTTGGTTCCACAGAATATTAAAAAAACGTGGGAAAAGTTTGTTTCCAATGCCCATATTTTAGCTAACATTAGGGTACCTAGACATGTTTTATGTACTTCTCCATTGTTAATAGAACTTCATTGTTTCGTAGATGCGTCTCAAGAGGCTTACGGGGCTTGTGTTTATTTACGATCTGTAGACCGTCATAATAATGTTCAAGTTATCTTGTTATGTGCAAAGACACGCGTCGCGCCGCTGAATCCAACTACGATCCCGCGCCTCGAGTTGTGCGGAGCGTTGCTGGGCGCGCGACTAGCTGCTAAGGTGGGTCATTCCCTTCGTTGCACTATTGACCGTAAAGTCTTTTGGGCCGACTCGACCGTCGTTCTGGGTTGGATTCGAACACAACCTAAATTACTCAAGGCATTTGTTTGCAACAGAGTCAACGAGATTCATGAGTTGACAACTAGGGAATCTTGGAGACATGTGCCTACCACTTTAAATCCCGCTGATCTTGCTTCTCGTGGAGTCGATCCAGGTCAACTTCAGGGTTCAACTATATGGTGGAATGGCCCAGAATTCCTGTTGCAAAATGAAACAAACTGGCCCCATAATATAAATTCCATAAATTCTTCAAATTTACCTGAAATAAAAACGCCTACTAGTGATTGTATAACTATGACTAATGTTACACAGTCACCATTAATTAAGTTTAATAATTATTCTAAAATAAATAGATTAAAAAGAATGATTGCTTATGTCTTACGTTTTGTGAATAATTGCAGAAATCCAAAAAATAAAATAATAGGTAATTTAAAACTAGAAGAAATAGAAAATTCATTTAATTACTTGATAAAACTTGCTCAAAGTCAAACTTACCTTTCAGAAATATCCTTACTTAAACAAAATAAAAACCTTAATTCTAAATCTTACCTGTTACAGTTGTCACCTTTCCTTGACGGCAATGGAGTGCTCAGAGTAGGTGGTCGTCTACAGAATGCTGCTTACAAATTTGATAAAAAGCACCCGATCCTCCTGGACGGTAAGCACTATTTCACTCGGCTCCTCATGGAAGACGAACACCTACGTCTGCTGCATGCCGGCCCTCAACTGCTCCTTAGTTCATTTCGTGAACAATTCTGGCCTGTAGGAGGCAGAACTCTGGCTCGCAGCATTGTGGGAAAGTGCGTTGTTTGCACACGACTGCGAGGAAAAACTATGGAGCCGCTGATGGGGAATTTACCGGTAGATAGGGTCACACCTTGCTATCCGTTTCAAGTATGTGGCGTGGATTTCGCTGGACCTTTCCTTATTTCTAGTAAGAAAGGAAAGGGTAACCGAATAACTAAATGTTATCTTAACGTTATAGTTTGTTTTTCTACTAAAAGTATTCATTTAGAAATCGTTAGTGACCTTAGCACTAATGCGTTTATTCTTAGCTTACGTCGTTTTATTGCTAGAAGAGGTAGACCTCATACGATTTATTGCGACAACGGCACAAATTTCGTTGGGGCAAATAACGAGTTGGGTAGGTTACTACTGGCTAGTATAAATTCTATATATAACTACACCAACTCTGAAGGCATCAAATTTGTTTTCAATCCTCCATATTCCCCTACTTTTGGTGGAATTTGGGAGGCGGGCGTTAAGTCTGCCAAATACCACCTCAAGCGGATTATGGGCAACGCTAGCCTCACGTACGAGGAATTGGACACATTATTTACACAAATTGAAGCCATCCTCAATTCCCGTCCCCTTTCCCCTCTATCATCCGATCCCACTGATTGTACCCCTCTAACTCCCGGCCACTTCCTTGTGGGGCGGTCCCTAACATCACTGCCATCTCCACCTATCACGCTAAAGGCTCCCGACCGGTACAAGAGGATTGAGCAGCTGAGGCAGCATTTTTGGCAGCGCTGGCACAAAGAGTACCTAGCTGAATTGCAGCAGCGGACAAAATGGCGCTTGAAAGATAGACCTTTAAAAATCGGAGATTTGGTGATACTAAAGGAGGATAACGTGCCACCCCTGAAATGGAGACTCGGGCGAGTCCTACAACTTTTCCCTGGGACGGATAGAATCTGCAGAGTTGCCGACTTCCACACGGCGAGAGGCATTGTTCGACGTGCAATAAACAGAGCCTGCCTTCTCCCACTTTCGGAAGAGCTTGAAAGCAGCAGCTTTCAAGGGGGGGAGGATGTTCACGCCGCGAACCGGTCCGCGGGGACGAAAGGGGCCTGACAGGGGCGCGCGGGAGAGGCGCGCGCGCGGCTCGCACCCGCGCCCACTACACACCATAGACTAATATATATACTACTGAGCTACACACCGCTACCGCGCTCCACAGTGAGACCATGTCATTCATCTTATTTACATAACTATGCAGAAACGCTATTAAAGTATACGTTGTTAGTACGAAGTAGTTTCAATAATTCGATAATTAAGAAGAACCCGACCAACATCACAAGAGCTGCTCGTTAATATCAGCTCCGACAATATTACTTTTATTTAATTACAAATCCGAGTATTCAAAATCAAATATCATTTATTTTATTTCTTTATGAAATAAATAATTGAACGCTCGGACAAGATCACTTCATAATAATGCTTGAAACCTTCGGGTAGTTCCGTCGTCGTTCGGTTCGCCCGACGCAAAGCGCACGACACCCAACTGATTCAACCCTACTAAAATTCACGCACACATTTGCACGTGTACAGACGTCATTTGGTTTTGTAGTAGTAATAGGTAATTATTTTGCAAGTTTTGTATGAAGTGTCCGAGGTGTGACATAACATAACACAGACGTTACAACTATCAAATTTTCCGAAAGTTTTCTTTTTGGAGAACATTTTGTAAATGACTTGTTGATCTTAAAACTATGAAACGCAGTCTTTGTTTAAAGAGCCGTACACGTTTCGAAGTAAATATCTGCTTTCTAGCTCGCTCTTGGCCACGTTTGTTGAGATTTCTAAAGTTCAAGTGTGTAATTGAAAAAAAAACTGATAATTGTTTTTAAAATAATAAAACGGTAATTTTTATCATTTTAGCATTCTCTATACGTATTTTGGATGGAGATAGAGTATTTATCATTTCAAAAACAAAAGGTATTTGTCTTTTACCTTACTAAAATATATTTCAAAATGTGCATAATGTTGGGTCACATTGTTTAGTAACACACTTAAACTTTAAAATCTTTAAAAACACCATTTAATCTTTATTGCACCGAAAGTACAATGGGCGGAATTTTACAGCAGCGCATTTCGTTATCTATTGTTAAACTCGGCGTGGTCGCATACCCGTGCGGCGTGGGAACGCTCTACATACCTTCCCCCACCGCCGCGTGACGGCGCGCCACTCAGGTTATTCTCACTCCTGTACTTCGGCATGATTGAGTAACAAACATCCATACAAACTTTCACATGATAAAAAGGACCGTTTTATTATTTTAATAAAAACAATTGTCAGTTTTTTTTTCAATTATACACTTGAACTTTAGAAATCTCAAGAAACATGGCCAAGAGCGAGCTAGAAAACAGATATTTACTTCGAAACGTGTACGGCTCTTTAAACAAAGACTGCGTTTTATAGTTTTAAGATCAACAAGTCATTTACAAAATGTTCTCCAAAAAGAAAACTTTCAGAATATTTGATAGTTGTAACGACTGTGTTATGTTATGTCTAGTCGCAAACTTTAGGTAAACAACACGAACTTATTCCAAATAACATAATTTTTTAATGTATTTATGTGTTGTCCGGGCAGATGTCCGAGAAAAAATATAGTACTAAGGAAGTCTCCGTTTCTTGTCTCTGTTCTTCAAACTTTAGGCTAATAAGCACTACCTATTCCTATCACTGGTTATAACTCGTGCTAGATTAATTTAATTTATTTCAAAAATGTGTTTTAAATTCGCCGTAAGTACTGTTTTGTTTGATTAGTGTTGACATTTTGATAATGATTTTAATTCGGAGTTAAATGTAAAACTAACCTCTTTTTATCATCTCGGTGTTATCATTTTAGTGGATTCGGTGGACTGTAATACCGATAACTGTGTACGGACATTAAATGTATCTCCGAAATGATAAATCCACAAGATTTAGAGATTCTTGTGTCAAATATTAAATCATTTCAGTTGTGTGATATACTTTTACCTAGAGTTTTGGTTCGATATTTCGGATGTATTTGATGTGTAGGTATTTTTGTATAAAATATCTAGTCAGTAAATTTATAATAAGTATACTTCTAGATACACATTATTTCGGCTCAACGATAATTTGTGATGGATGAGTCAGTCAGTCACCTCTTCATAATATTATTCTCCTTAAATTGTACCTGTACATTATTATACCTACTAAATGTCAATTCTATAATTATTTCGAGGTTTTCTTCATAAGTCACTTAGCTTTATACTATATCTATCTCTATATCTTTATACTAGCGACCCGCCCCGGCTCCGCACGGGTGCAATGCTGATACTAAATATACTACAGAATGTCTTTATATACAACGTTCACAACTTTTTGTCATTAGACAATACAAACATGCTTTCTTTAGAAGTTGCTCTTGAAAGAGCGACATATAATTGGCCAACCGCCGCAACCGCTATGTTCCTGCATTTTAAATCTGTAATATCTTCGAAAATCGATAAATTACATGCTGTAAAGGGCCATATTGATCTACATTAAATGCACAATGTATTGAAGGTACTTAATTGGATATGGTTTAATGCTGTATTGCTTTAAATCGCTTCGTAAATAAGCCATTATTTCTCGTAAAAAGTAAAGAATAAAAAATGGTTTTTGTAGGTTATCCCTAAGAGGTAGACATATACCATTGCGGATTTTTTTGTAGACTTTTTTAAGGTGTACAATACTGTTGTACATTATTTTAATCTATCTCGTGTCGTCGTCCAGCCAGCGTTTGCACAAAAATATGTGTTTATTTACGACATCACATTAGAAACCTCTAAAATTATCAGTGTTTCTCTGCTATATTATGCATGTTATATACATATAAACTTTCCTCTTGAATCACTCTATCTATTGAAAACCCGCATCAAAATCCGTTGCGTAGTTTTAATTATCTAAGCATACATAGGGACAGACAGACAAGAAAGCGACTTTGTTTTATACTATGTAGTGAAGTGAGTGATGATGTAAAATAACTGAAGGCACATCTTGTATGTGCGTGTGCGTAAGGTTGTTGTGCTATACTACTTACTAAGAAAATCATGATGATTTTGCTAATTTTACGTTTTTATAGTGATTTTACTGTTGAAATTCTGTATTTTTCTTTGGTTCAATTGATATTAAAAAAAAATATTTCAAAACACGTAAACCTGCAAAATCAAGAAATTTCCTATACGGCCTCCTAAGAAATATGTGATGAGTAAATGCGTCGAGAGACAGCTCTCTCACGTGTTTGCGTACAAGCGAGAGACCTTGTGTGTGTGTGCTCGTGGTATATCTGAAAGTATGGTATTTTATAGAAACTATGTTTAGGGTATGAATGTTTGTCTGTGGATGTGAGAAAGAAGGAAATTGAAAATAATGTATTTTGATTTTAGGATACCGCGACCTAAGCAACAGACTAGAGAAGAAAGGTTAGAAAAAAGAAGGTTGTATGAAAGAAGAAGAAAAGAGAGAATTAAGAGCAATGAAGTCACACGCGAAGAGTTTCTTAGAAAAGACAGAGAGAGGTATGCCAGAAAAAAAGTAGCAGGGTTAATTGTTTCAAGGCATCAAATGTCCTCAAGCAAGTTAAAAATCGTAAGAAAAAACAAGATAAGTGCCGCCGCTTATTACCATAGAAAAAAAATAGAGCAGCTGCAGCTCCTATAGTGGCTCGTGCTGACCTTGAGACAATTGGGAATCTCGTTGAAGATGAGCCATACCAATTTTTACCAAATCAATGTGATGAGGATATTAATAACTTTGGACTAAGAACTTACCGTCACAGTTCACCTTCTTCTACTGCAAGAGGTTCCTGTCGCAATACTTTACGGCGCAGCTTGCGATTGAACAGCAACAATAGCATTAGTACGAATACGAACGAACTTTAATGTACTACAGAAGCTTCAAGCTCTCATGTCTCGACAAGGCAATCCATCTTCGTTTCTAAGACCTACTCGTCACAACGTTTTACGACGCTGCTTGCGGATGCACAGCGATAGTTCTATCAGTTCCGATATTCAACATCATGTTGATGAGAACGTCATCAACATAATGTACAAGCAAGCGGCGCACAACGAATAACATATCTATCAAATCTAAGTAGTATCGAGTCATATTATGCCCCAACAGCCCTGTTTCAGAATCATCAATTACATCTTTAGAATTCAAGCGTGGACTTAAAGACAAACTTCGAAAATATCAAAGAACTAAATCTAAACTAATAACATAATTACAAAACTAATTATTACAGGTCTCTAGGGAAAAGGAAATGTTCAAAAAAAGGTATTTCAGACTACAAAGCAATTACAGAAATTTTAAATAGTGAACCCAAAAAGTAGAAAAAAGAGCAGTAAAAGTCATAAAACCTGATAAGAAAAAAATCGAATTCGAACGAGGGTTGTGAAATTTTTAGAAGACGACGGAAATTCAACACTTTGTCCTGGAAAAAATGATACCGTATCAAGACATGGATTAAAAAAACAAAAGTGACTATTAACAGATACTCTTAAAAATGTACACTTGAAATATTTAGAATCGCTATTCAACATTTTCAACATCAACATCAACAGTCAGAAAGACTTATATTATAGCCTAAAAAAAGTTTGTATAATTATATAATTAGGTATAACCCGATTACTTAAAGAAAGGGAATGGAAACTGGCAGCCAACATCCTATTTATCTCTCCCTCAATCACGAGTGAGCGCGAGGCAACAAAATGTATACCAATTAGAACGGACGCCATTTTCATTCCCTTTTCGTTCTACAACCAAACTGTTCGTTACTTACTGATTTGTTGCAGTAATTTACGATAACGTAATCTCAATTCCAATTGTTTTTGTTATGTTACATACTTAAATCTAAAAAGATTAAAAGTGCTTAGCTCGTTTGATATACGTAGATATTATTGTAATGTTTCTTATTATACCTTTGTGTTGTCAAAATATAAGAGGTGTTTTGGAAAATTTAGAAGTTTTACTTATATATGTCGCAGGCAATTTGTATGATTCCGCCGTTTACATACGGCGTCGTCATTTAATAAACGCTCGCAGTTATGTATAATGCCGAAGGCAAAATCTATATTGCCGTGTCAATATATAAAATGCCGAAACATTTCATTGACAATTTAAACGCCGTATACATAATGCCGCGGCAAATTGAAGAATTTAGTTCTGATGATGATCAAAAACGCTAGGGTGTCAATCGAATCTGGTTCTCGTGCAAGCGAACATGCAGCAGGCATGGTTTCTGTCACGGCTACGGCGTTGCGGGGCTCCGGCGGTACCACGCGAGCTTATCGTCGCAGATGGTATTCACGCTCACCACCGCTGCTTCGGCTTACTGGCCGGCTTCGCCGGCCAGCCTCAGCCGCGGCGGCGGGCGTTAAAACCACCTGCTCCTCAACTCGCTGGCCGCCTCGCCCCTCCGCGCCTACGCGAATTTAAATTACACTCTAGGGGTAGGGCAGACAAGACTACGTGGAGTCGGTTTCACAGCAATTCGTTTCTGTCATTAACTTTTGTAACTACGAACTACTTCTCTTCGAACTACATATATATGTTAGACTTTAGCACATAATTTTATTAAATTAATCTTGCTTGAAATCTTCATTAGTTACCTGATTATCGAAATAAAGTTGATTTGTCCAATCTGTGTTTTATCGTGGTCACCCTAAAACTACAACCAACGTCGAAATTATTACAATTGAACGAGTTATCAATTTGCCTTCGGCATTATACATAACTGCGAGCGTTTATAAACTGACAACGCCGTATGTAAACGGCGGAATTATACGATTTGCCTGCGACATATATACACCTGTAAGAACACCATTCTCGTCTCGTTAACAATTTAACTAAATTATAGGTACCTAACATTTTTCTCTAAGATAATAGTTAGATATTATGTTTACTGAATGGCATTACAAATAAAGCCGTCATAACACTAAGAAACATTTTGGCTTCACTCTCAGTGTTCCGCGCGGTCTATCTGCGTTTTGTTTCATAATCTGAGGTACCCACATTCGGGTAGGAATCCCTTTAACTGTGATGGACCCAAAAACCCAGTTGTCAAATGTTTATAATTTTTGTGCAGGCAACATTCACAAGGCGAATCCTCGACTATGCAAACCTCGAGTAGCGTTCGTCCAAAGAAAGGAGTAGATGAGTAAGTACATAACTGGTGCAGAAATGTCTCACTTTTTAATAAAAAACATAGCAATGCAAGAAACCCCCCTCCCCCTTGACATAATAGTTAAACAATGACGACAAGAGGAGTCATGTCGTCATTTGTCTCAAGACCACGTCATCCTACGAGCTCAACTGTCTTTTTAATAAGAAAACATAGCAATGCAAGAAACCCCCCTCCCCCTTGACACAATAGTTAAACAATGACGACAAGAGGAGTCATGTCGTCATTTGTCTCAAGACCACGCCATCCTACGAGCTCAACTGTCTTTTTAATAAAAAACATAGCAATGCAAGAAACCCCCCTCCCCCTTGACACAATAGTTGAACAATGACGACAAGAGGAGTCATGTCGTCATTGTTTAACTATTGTGTCAAGGGGGAGGGGGGTTTCTTGCATTGCTATGTTTTTTATTAAAAAGACAGTTGAGCTCGTAGGATGACGTGGTCTTGAGGCAAAATGTATATTTTTATTTCTTCTTCAGAATAATAAGGTGCTATTTTTTATTGATTTTACGTTCTTTAAATGAAAACAAACACCACTGGCTTTAAGGATGACAGTGTTTACCCTAACACACTGTAGGTATAGTAAAATAGGAACTGAAGTAGGATGTAACAATAGTGCCGGTTCTCTTGTTCACAAACTAAACTAAAATTAGACAATTGGCATCTCTTATTACCAAGCAGCAGAAGAAAAGGACGGCGACAGATAATAACCAAGTTAGAGATGTCAAATAAGTATTTTCCTTGAACTTCGCCGTGTTTTTAATTAATTTAATACGTTCTGACATGACAACTAATTTTATGAATGTTTTAGATAACTTAAATTGACAAGACTTAGTAATATCTGTCTCTTTCTTGTTTTATTAGAGAGAAAGAGATGTTTATTTTTTAAACTACTATCTCGTTAAAATTAATATTTGTTTGTTTCAGAAGCAGAATGTTGGGAGACGCAGGAGCTTTTGTGGAGAAATTTGAAATTGGTGAAGAAGGATTTAGTTAATTTTAAGTTTTTCAAGTGTTTATGGTACTAACATGATCAAAATAAGTTTTTTTTTCCCGCCATTTTGATTGTTATAATATGCAGTTACTTATTTGCTTACTTACTTACCTAAATGTTATACAGGGTGAATTGTAAAACACTAATAACCTCGCATAGCTGAGCCCGCGGCTTCACTCGTGTGGACTTAAGTACAACTTCTGGAAAGAAGTGATATGAGTGGGATTTGATTTCCGCACTCAGTTCTTAAAGTGAGCCATTTAAGAAAAGAAGTACCTATTCAATGTTAGTCTTGACAATCCTTGAAGGATGTAAGCGTGACTCCTGAAAATTGTGATAATGCCTTTTTCTTTGTGGCTGTAAAAGCCCGCAGTCTGGATTTGTGAATGTCACCCGAGTCTAAAACATCTTACCGATGCCTTTAGAAAATATGGTTAATTTTCGTAAACAAGTGTGTATTTTTCCATTTTCATCTCAAATTATCGAAAGGCAACTTCAATACTGTAGGTACTAATACATTTATGTTACATTTATGTTCGCATATCTCGACTCTCTCTGCTGATTTATTTGCGTGTTTTAAGATGTGGTAGAACAAAGATTGTTTATAATGTTAGTAATATAGTCCCGCGAGGTTATTAGTGTTTAGAAAATAATCCTGTGTACTGTGTTTCAAGTCTCTTAGGCTTAATTCATATTGGCGTAGAGTCAAAGTAACATAAATTGGACGCTCCGGACGCAAATATGTCTAGTTACTAAAGGACATGTTTCATAATGGGCCCAGTCTATGTACACCACTTCAAAAAAAAGAGAAAAATCCGTAGAATCCGGGAAAAATACAGATAATTCATTTAAATGAATACTGTTGTGGTAGTAAATTGATATTTAACTATTCTTTTTATGCATTGTCAACATGGCGTCACTCAGATTTAGCTTCTCTATAAACCATAGATCGACCATTGATCACAGAAAGAGAACTGTCAGATGTAAGTGTCACAACAGTGTCACTTTCGTTTATATGTTCTGTGCTTTCGTCTTCTTTTGTTTCTAGTTTCTGGAGTTATTTTTAACAACCTCCCTTTCGTTTCTTTTAATTTAACACCGTTTCTTTCCAATCCGTTTACCTGGCTATCCACAAATCGACGCAGAAAATCAGAATTATAAATGTCAAACGTCATTAATCAATCAAAATTACAGCTAACCGCCATGACTGTTTTATTGTTGTGTGTTGCAATTGCAAGTGCAATTTATTGTGTTTTACCTGCTCACAAAGCCATTTTAAAGTAATTGGACAGTTGAGAACTATTTAAAATGTGTTTTCCTATTTTTAAGTATGGTGTACAAGGACTGGGCCCAGGCTCCATACATTTTGAAACAACTCCTTTAGATAGACTTCAGTGGCGCCGATTCCCTTGTTCACAAACTAAACTAAAATTATAAAATTGTCATCTCTTACTACCAGGCAGCTGAAGAAAAGGACGGCGACAGATAAGGACTAAGTTAGACACGTCAAATTAGTGTTTTCTTGAACTTTGCCGTGTTTTTAATCAATACGTTCTGGCATGACAGCTGTCATTGTATCAACATTTTATATCAAATTAAAATTGTCAGCTCTAGCTCTTCGTTTCTCCCTTTCTTGTTTTATTGAAGAGAAAGAGATATAGGTAAATAGCTTCAGTAATTCGGTTATTCATTTTTATATTTAAGTCAACTACGTCAACGGTATGAGTGATAACCACGGAGTAAGTATAACAGGTGACAACGGTGTTTACCCTGACACCTGCAGTGCTATTCTGTTAGTACAATCTTCTTCGGTGGCCACCTGGGTGAAGTGAGCTGTCATCCGATTGTAGTGTTTTGTATATCCCTAGCGTCGGGACGGATGACAGCTCACTTCACCTAGGTGTTCACCGAGGGAGATTGTAACCGAATAGACATACTGCAGTGCTATTCTGTTACATATCCCTCGGTGAACACCCAGGTGAAGTGAGCTGTCATCCGTCCCGATGCTAGGGATTGACAAAGCACTACAATCTTAATCGATATCTATTTTACTTTTTCTGCTATTTTCAACGACTAACGAATTATTAGGTATGTTTAATTTATTTCAAAGCTATTAATTAAGTATATAAACATGCTACCTCTTTTAATAATAATAACAATAAAACATAATCTGACATGATTATGTTTTATTGTTAAAAAGCTGAATAACGACCGACCATATAAATAGTCACAAGTCAATGGTGGATACCTACAATTTTATGCAGAGATATATAGGTAGGATCAGATACACGTCAGTGGCGCATTTTTTTTTTTGTTATTGTGAACCCATTTTCTTTTCAAACAAATTTCTAATTTTTCTCTAAATCTAAACACAATCAATGAATAGGTATCTAGCGCGATGATGATGATGGTGGTCGGTGGATGAAAGGATAAAAATTGAACTCCACACAAATTTTATCAAACATAACCTATTATGTAGTTAGGTATTTCGAGCTATGTCATCAATTTATAATTTATATAAAAAGACGTTCATATTATGGTACCTTGTATTTTAATATAGGTAGGTTACCTACTTACAAAATGGTAGAGAATGATACAATAATACCTACTAACCTACATCATCAATCTAACAATTATTATCATACGAGGTAGGTATGACAACCAACGCAAATGTTCGTCATAGTACTCATGACATGACTGTGACTGAAAGTTGACAGATCTCACTTCACTTGGCTTAAATAATAAATTAGGTATTTAACCTCAAAATCACTTGAGAAGAGGACGCGCAGCGTTGTTGCCTAGCAACAACGCGTACCTAGAGCAGTGCTGCAAACCGCAAAAAAAAAACGTGAAGACTATATGCCAAAATTAAAAAAAAAATGTTTTGTGTTTTATTAAGAATCGCAAATAGAAAAGATCTTGACAAGATATATCATACACAGGTGTTTTATTTTATTTGCTATCTTGAAATAGCGCGTTTACCAATATTGAAAACATTTTATTCATCCACTTCGGAGAGTTGAAAATCTTAAAAAACTGTAGCGTTGGTAACACAGACCCTGCGACATCTAGTGATTTTTTCACATGACAATACCTAACACCTTTCACATGAGAATCACGTGATATCACCATGGTTACGGTGACTAGTTGTTTACTCTTGAGCGCTGAATTTGAATACCAAGTTGCCAACATACGAATGCGAATGATAATATTTTTTTCATAACAAATATTTTGTCAGTGTCAAGGAAAATAACTGTTTTTATTTTGAAATTCAAAAAGCAATAAAATGTCGCTAAGTTTTTTTATAAATCCGTTATCCGCTGATGATCTTAGTGCAATCGGTGAACACCTACAGCCTACAGATGATCCGCTGACCTGCCAAAACGTTTGCCGAGAAGGAGACACCCCCTTACCTATTATTTGATCTACATTATGTAGCTTCTCACCTAATTTCTACCAATCGATGTTTCAAGTGAAGTGTGAACTAAGTGATGATAGTGAGTGTGTCGACGGCTTGGATGGAGAAATCTAATATTAAATAGAACCTTAAAAAAATACGATGTAATTATACGAATACGATGTATTTACGGTGTAATTATAAACATAAATAATATTCCTCATATTCATAATACAGTAAGGTGAGATAAGATTCTCACTTCACTTTGGCCGGGAACGGGTGAAATTGAGTGAATTAAACAAGTGAATTTCTGAATTGACAGCTTACAAATAGAACAATGAAGTGACTTGACAATAATAAATGCCAATGGTGACAATATTATGATTGAAATTGTACATTCTATTATTATTTTTATAAGTTTCGTTTATATTTTATTCTGGTGTTAAGCTGTATATTTATAGGTACCCTAATTTGTCTAAAAATAAATAAAATATTTATATAAAATATATGTGATTCAAATTACTATGGAGCTTCTCAAATTAAAATGGGGAGAGTTACCTACTTCCAATTCAGCAAGGCAGCACAGTATTACCATAGGCACAGTAAAATAAAAATATACAGTTCTTTACTTTTATCGGATGCTAGCGACCCGGCCCAGCTTCGCATGGGCCTATAGCCTTCCTCGATAAATGGACTATCCAACACAAAAATAATTTTTCAATTCAAACCAGTAGATCCTGAGATTAGTGCGTTCAACCAAACAAACAAATATTTTATTTGTACAAATTGAATTTTTATTTATCCGGCAACAAAGTTCTGCTCTTTGATGATGGTCAGTGGCCAACTTCTGGGTGATGTTAGCTGATAAGGTAGATAAAGTAAACATACAATACAATTTTTGCTGTTTGATATGATTTACTCCCACACTCATCCAAATATTTTATCTTTCATTAATCGTATCACACAAACTGTAGACTATAAACTTTAAAATACATTATAATCATTGTGGCACCAACAGCCGATGCAGTACTTTCACTGATGCAGCAGGGTTTTATTATTACATAACAACAAGTGTGTAGTGTGTAGGTACGCATGTTTTCCAATAGCCGTTAATACAGGGTCCGCTTTTGCCTATAACTTCCTCTGCAATAATTTTCTTTTGGATCTCAAAGATTTTGATAATAAAATATAGCACTTAGTGATAAAGTGGCTTTTTATTGATTTAAGAATTTTTGAAATAAGATGAGTTTTAAGAAATTGACCTCTTTACAATATTAGTTTAAATAGATACCTTAATATAACATAGGAACAATAACACAGAAAATTAATAATTTTACATGACTAGACATAGCAGATTGTTATTAATTATTCAATCCAAACATTCATTTATTTTTTTCTAAAATAAGTAGTTTACAAAGTCCTTGGTCACTTTAGTCACAGAATTTATTGTATTATAATTTTTAAGTCCTGTTTTGCATCAAAAGATGCTGACCGCAAGATGTCCAGTGAAAAGTGTATGGCCACAGGTATGTCTCAGCATAGGCAGCGTGTAGATGAATTCCAGTTGTGCAAATGATTTGCCCTCATCAAGAACCCTGAAAGCGCAAGTAAGGGTGCTCATGTTAGTTGCAGTGCAGATCAACTACCGCATGCGACTCCCTATTGACCGAAGATACGGTGTGGAAAGTAGGATAGGCGGAAAGTTCCACACATTGCAGCGGTTTACAAGCTTATTGGTGCAATCGTAGGGTGGCAGAATGAAATATGTAGGTAGTGAGGTTTATGCCACGAAGTGCATGCATTGCATTCCAACCCACAGGAAAACAGAAATTATTACTCAACAGCTTAGTGCATACAATAATAAATTATGAACTCATCACAAATCGGGCCACACACGCTTGTGTACACTTAACGTAACAGTAGCCCCATAGCACAGAATACTTAATAGTACTACGTACCCATAGCAACTATTATTAAATCCATAACGACATTTAATTACAATGACCGCACATGAAACTAATAATGTTGAGATGTGTTCAAAAATCCATATAAGTAGTTTTGTTTGACTAAACACAGATTGTCACTTTTCATTTGTTTATTTGCCACAATAATCTATATTTAACGTCCTTGATATTTCAGTCAAAGAATATTGTTACTCTTGTCATGAATGATAACTTTTTATCTTCTGTAAAATTAAAAATCAATACAAACTTACAAAGAGCCAAAGCCCAGAGATAAAATAAAAGCAACAGATTTCCACAGATAATCAAAGAGTATATAAAAAATCACGACGTTTACAGGTAATGCGCCTTATTCACCATCCTTCTTGCTGTACGTCCCGCCAAGGTCATACGTCAAAAGAACCGTGAAAAAAACAATTAATAATAATTATTGACGTGCATACAGCAAGCTTATTCACGGTTAAATAAAAATTTAATTTGTACAAATAAAATATTTGTTTGTTTGGTTGAACGCGCTAATCTCAGGATCTACTGGTTTGAATTGAAAAATTATTTTTGTGTTGGATAGTCCATTTATCGAGGAAGGCTATAGGCCCATGCGAAGCTGGGCCGGGTCGCTAGCATCCGATAAAAGTAAAGAACTGTATATTTTTATTTTACTGTGCCTATGGTAATACTGTGCTGCCTTGCTGAATTGGAAGTAGGTAACTCTCCCCATTTTAATTTGAGAAGCTCCATAGTAATTTGAATCACATATATTTTATATAAATATTTTATTTATTTTTAGACAAATTAGGGTACCTATAAATATACAGCTTAACACCAGAATAAAATATAAACGAAACTTATAAAAATAATAATAGAATGTACAATTTCAATCATAATATTGTCACCATTGGCATTTATTATTGTCAAGTCACTTCATTGTTCTATTTGTAAGCTGTCAATTCAGAAATTCACTTGTTTAATTCACTCAATTTCACCCGTTCCCGGCCAAAGTGAAGTGAGAATCTTATCTCACCTTACTGTATTATGAATATGAGGAATATTATTTATGTTTATAATTACACCGTAAATACATCGTATTCGTATAATTACATCGTATTTTTTTAAGGTTCTATTTAATATTAGATTTCTCCATCCAAGCCGTCGACACACTCACTATCATCACTTAGTTCACACTTCACTTGAAACATCGATTGGTAGAAATTAGGTGAGAAGCTACATAATGTAGATCAAATAATAGGTAAGGGGGTGTCTCCTTCTCGGCAAACGTTTTGGCAGGTCAGCGCATCATCTGTAGGCTGTAGGTGTTCACCGATTGCACTAAGATCATCAGCGGATAACGGATTTATAAAAAAACTTAGCGACATTTTATTGCTTTTTGAATTTCAAAATAAAAACAGTTATTTTCCTTGACACTGACAAAATATTTGTTATGAAAAAAATATTATCATTCGCATTCGTATGTTGGCAACTTGGTATTCAAATTCAGCGCTCAAGAGTAAACAACTAGTCACCGTAACCATGGTGATATCACGTGATTCTCATGTGAAAGGTGTTAGGTATTGTCATGTGAAAAAATCACTAGATGTCGCAGGGTCTGTGTTACCAACGCTACAGTTTTTTAAGATTTTCAACTCTCCGAAGTGGATGAATAAAATGTTTTCAATATTGGTAAACGCGCTATTTCAAGATAGCAAATAAAATAAAACACCTGTGTATGATATATCTTGTCAAGATCTTTTCTATTTGCGATTCTTAATAAAACACAAAACATTTTTTTTTTAATTTTGGCATATAGTCTTCACGTTTTTTTTTTGCGGTTTGCAGCACTGCTCTAGGTACGCGTTGTTGCTAGGCAACAACGCTGCGCGTCCTCTTCTCAAGTGATTTTGAGGTTAAATACCTAATTTATTATTTAAGCCAAGTGAAGTGAAATCTGTCAACTTTCAGTCACAGTCATGTCATGAGTACTATGACGAACATTTGCGTTGGTTGTCATACCTACCTCGTATGATAATAATTGTTAGATTGATGATGTAGGTTAGTAGGTATTATTGTATCATTCTCTACCATTTTGTAAGTAGGTAACCTACCTATATTAAAATACAAGGTACCATAATATGAACGTCTTTTTATATAAATTATAAATTGATGACATAGCTCGAAATACCTAACTACATAATAGGTTATGTTTGATAAAATTTGTGTGGAGTTCAATTTTTATCCTTTCATCCACCGACCACCATCATCATCATCGCGCTAGATACCTATTCATTGATTGTGTTTAGATTTAGAGAAAAATTAGAAATTTGTTTGAAAAGAAAATGGGTTCACAATAACAAAAAAAAAAATGCGCCACTGACGTGTATCTGATCCTACCTATATATCTCTGCATAAAATTGTAGGTATCCACCATTGACTTGTGACTATTTATATGGTCGGTCGTTATTCAGCTTTTTAACAATAAAACATAATCATGTCAGATTATGTTTTATTGTTATTATTATTAAAAGAGGTAGCATGTTAGCATACTTAATTAATAGCTTTGAAATAAATTAAACATACCTAATAATTCGTTAGTCGTTGAAAATAGCAGAAAAAGTAAAATAGATATCGATTAAGATTGTAGTGCTTTGTCAATCCCTAGCATCGGGACGGATGACAGCTCACTTCACCTGGGTGTTCACCGAGGGATATGTAACAGAATAGACATACTGTATATGTTTTATAAATATGCTTATCGCGCAATGTGAATTAAGCCTTACTAGGTGTATGTTTGGACAAAAATATTCGATATTCTGATTTAATTATTTCATGTAGGTTTCTATTATAAACCAAGACTTTTTGTTAGTAAGTATTAAAAGTATGATTTAATACAAATTGGACTTAATTTCAATAAAGGTGGGGTAAATTTTGTATTATCCAAATGAGGCGAATATTTGTACAAATACGCCATGTGAAGTGCCAGCTTGTGAAAGTACGGTAGGTGTGGATATTTCTGGTAGGTAGTAAAAAGGTTAAAAACTCGAATTAGTAGTCTTCTTCTGTTTTTGATCGCTTAGCCTTTTTCCTATTATGTTGGGGTGGTTTCCAGTGTGTTTGGATGCAGCTGTGGTTTACATGAAGTGTCAGCTTAGCTGACCCCCCCCCCACAATCGTGTTCCATGTATCGTGTTACCAGGTAACACGATACCCCTTCGTAAAACTGGTTGTCAGACTGTCTAGCTTCTAACTACTCGTAACGACTTTCAATGATCTACTTTTTGATGACTTATTTTCTTTGTTTTTTGGAACGAAGTTCCTTATCGCGCGTTGTGAAAGGGTGCTAGACGGAAAAAATTCTTACGATAAGTTGTCACGACACTTTTGTATATTTGATTTAAGAGCCATCTATTAACGTTATTGGCGCAACTGTGCTCTTCGAGATCGAATTACGAACGGCCAATAGATGGCGCAGAAATAATTTATTGGTCTTTCTATCTAAATAACTACGCATTGTACTAACATGTTAGAAAATATTAATCTTTAAAATTACTTACTTACAATGTAAGCAGCCATAATAACTTTTCATTCCTCGCTTTTTTTTTGCCCTGGCTTAAAGCCACTTAAATTCACTTTAACGCATCACATTAATTAGTGAAGGAATTGTAATAAAATTTTATTACAATTCCTTCACTAATTAATCGAAAGGAACTTCGTTCCATCCGGGTGTCCCTTGACACCTCTCAAGTTTTTATTACTTAAATTTATTTTGTTGTAATGTAATTACGCCGCTTGGACATAGTTGTAAACCAAACACGACTGACTTCTGATTATTATTATTATTAAAACTTAAGTTATTAATAAGTTAGGTTATAAGTTTTGCTGTGAATAGGTGGTAGGTACACTGGTTCTGCATTTCGTTTTTAATTAATTTAGAAGATTTGTGTCTTTATTTTTGTATTCACTTGAGTAAATGATGTATGCTGTGTCTATTGTGGGATATTATTAAAGCATCAGTAATAGGGGATATTACTGCAATGTTCTGGCATAGTTCAGCACTAGCATAGTCCGTAAACAGTTTGTCGACGAGTCGTTCAAAGCGTGAAATTCTGCCTTTAATTGAGTACAAAATTGGGAAGTGTGTTATATTATATCACTGCTGTGTATTTCGATGAAGAAATGAAGGGAATTATTCATTTCCAAAAGAAGAAAATGTTAAAAATTACTCTAAAATATGTTCAGGTTAAGTATTCAGGTGAGATAGTCGCAATTACAGAATAACGTTCACATTTATCATGTAAGACAACCAAAAATTATTTTATTCTAAGTATAACCTAGAATCCACTTTCAAATGGTCGTAGGACGCCATAATATGGTTAAAGTACAGTTAGGTAAGTAAGATTAATTAAAGCTTTGATATATTTTTACAAAATA
This sequence comes from Charanyca ferruginea, assembly GCA_947361185.1. NCBI lineage: Eukaryota > Metazoa > Arthropoda > Insecta > Lepidoptera > Noctuidae > Charanyca > Charanyca ferruginea. The sequence goes on along the minus strand of OX376080.1, from coordinate 8,694,834 downwards.
CCTAGTTATTACAAATAATAACATAATAATAATATAACAAGAATACGAGGTTATGATTTACGGAATGTGCTAGTGGCGCCCTCTGCGCCGAGTTTCGCGTAATGTTCCCTATTAATAAGTTAGGTTTTAAGTTTTGCTGTGAATAGGTGGTACACAAGTTCTGCTTTTCGTGTTTAATTAATTTAGAAGAATAGTTTCTTTATTTTTGTATTCACTTGAGTAAATAATGTATGCTATGTGTATTGTGAGATAGGGTAGATGACAGCCCTGATCAATTGGCAGGCATTTAAGAGCTGTCAAAACACAACACTACAAAATCTATGGTGGGAATCCCCCATAGAACAAAATGTATGGGGGAATCCCCTATAGATTTTATAAGTATGGCAATTTGTACTTATAAAGTCACTTGTAGTCAGAAATTCACCAACCCAATTGTCTTTTTATTGTTTTGAAAGCAGCTAGAACTGTAATTTTATAGAAATCTGATTATTAATCGGGTTTTCCGGTCGAAAATCAAGTATTTCGAGAATTTCAGTCTTGGAATTGTCATCTACCTCAGACTACATACAGATACGAGTACTTGAGTTTGCATTTTAAAATAATGTTATGTGTAAAGTTTTCCGTCACTTTTCAAAGTAGAACGAAAACTATTTGATAATTAATTGATTGTTTCAATTTGATTTAACTATCTACTCGTTCATGATAATATGTAAAACAAATAAATTGTATTGTGTTTATGATTTTCTCGTTTTATTAAACCTGCGGTAATAGGTACCTAATCATTCATAAGTTAAATTATTTTCGATATTTCGTATAAAAGTGGATATGGTTTGGCCGGGTTAAGGCTCTTCACGAGCGGCATGTTGCCAACGGCACAGGCAGAGCTGGGCAAAAAACATGCTTTGCTTTAATTAAAATACAAATTACAAAATACTATCTCGCACGTATTTGAAATACGAATTACAAAATATTTTTAAGTCGTGTATTTGAAATATAAAATACAAAATACAGTATTTTAACTATTTGTATTTAGTATACAAAATACAAATTACAAAACACATTATTATAGGCATTTATATAGCGGTTCCTCAGATTATGAAACGAAAGGCAGATAGAACGCGCAGAACACTGAGCGTGAAGCCAAAAAAGCAAATACAAATTCTGAAGCGAATACCTACAACGCGCTTCGTGCTGTCTGACACGACTCAGTAAGTATAGCACGAATCGCTGCATCGTTAAAAAATACAAATTCAAAAGGATAAGTAATTCAAGAGGAAGGTTTATTTATACGTAGGATAGTTGATCTACACCTCACTCGTGCGAAGGAAAGGAGTATACTTAAATGTAGTTTTCTCTTTAATGAAATTCAATGTACCTTCATGAAATAAAAACAATTATTTTATTTATAAACACTAACCGCTTACGTTGGATTAATCCGACAAATATTTGTGTGTCCATTACGCCAGTGTCGTAAGTATATTTACAACCAAATACCATAGCTCGTTAAGTCGGTTTTTTTATTTAATTACCCTGTATTCTATCAAGAAGATGTTTATATTAGGTAAATAGGTAATTAAGTACCTAATCATTTACAATTTAATAAACTTTGTCTCCTAATTAGATGGCCTAAAAATAATGTTGAAGATGATTACTAATATTATTCACTGGGCCGGGCGCTGTGGGCACGACAACTTTGACCGACCAATGATCGACCATTATGAATTTAGCAGATTACGAATTTTTAGCAAAATGACAATGGGATCGTGTTAGAATGACGAAATTATAAAAATAGCAGACTTGGCCCCCTGATATGAAGTCGGGCGGTTAAAAGGTTAAGGGATCATAAACTAACTACAACATCTATACTAATATTATAAAGTTGCACAGTTTGTTTGTTTGTTTGGTTGAACGCGCTAATCTCAGGATCTACTGGTTCGAATTGAAAAATTATTTTTGTGTTGGATAGTCCATTTATCGAGGAAGGCTATAAGACCATGCGAAGCCGGGCCGGGTTGCTAGTGTAAAATACTTAAGGTTATAATGCCCGGCAAGTACGCTGGCAAGATATTTTGTGGTGAAAGAAAATCGCGCACGCACAATTTCATACATTTTTACATGCGCGAACTTCCCCCACTACGAAATATCTTACCAACTTACGTGCTGCTTAGTAACTGTAACAAAACTCATAGTAGTAATGTTGCAGACCACTGCATTATCCGCATATAAAACTATATAAAGATCAGTGGTTACCACTAGATGAGCATTACCAAGATTGACAAATATTTTTAAATAAATTAAATAAGTTAGAGAGGTACTAAGATACTGCTAGTTAGCGCTTAAAATATAATGATAAAGTAGCCACAGTCCTGACAGTTAGAGAGACGGATAAATACTGATAATGAATGTGAGTTTAAGTGAGAAAATCTAGAAAACAAATATTGACGCCTACCATTATTTCATAGCAATATGAGTAGGTATAAATTTATTTGCTCGTAAGTTTAGAGAATTTAACGTGATTATGAGAAGATTATTTACATTTAAATTGTATTGTAATGTAACTTTAAATAAAGATTTCAAGCAAAATCGTTGGCTGTACATTAGATGCGTCAGGGTGTTACCAGACCAATCGATGAGATTGTCGATCGACGATCGATCGATGGTAGAATGGATTAGTCGACGTCGATCGAGGTGCTTGATTATTATTTGTGATTGATTATCGATCGATTAGTTAGTCGAACGGTATCCGTCGATCAGCCAAAGCTACCACACCAATCGATCAACGTTGATCGATGGCATCGATCGATGATCGATCGATTGGTGTAGTAACACCCTAAAACTTATTGATGACAGTTGGCAATTTTGATGTCGTTGTGTCTTGTCTGTTCAGTTATTTCGTTATATCTGTTTCTCTTTGAGTTTTGGGATACACATAATAATTTGAGCTTGAGACTGAGTAAAAGCCGTACAGCTACAGATCAATCGGTCAAAGGTTAAGCTACGCTTGCCGCGGTCGATCTGTGGATGGGTTGTCATCCATTTCATAACGAGTTCCCTCCGTGCCTCGGAAAGCACGTAAAGTCGTTGGTCCCGCCTGTCATTCGTAGATTTTTAGCAGTCGTTAAGGGTAGTCAGAAGTCAGAAAGTCTGACAACCAGTCTTACCAAGGGGTATCGTGTTACCCCAACATATTTGGGAAAAGGTTAATAATAATAATTTTCACACACGGCCATCTGACCCCAAACTAGGGAGACCCTGTACTATGGGTGTCAGACAGCTGATATACATACACAAATACATTTTTTTTTGTAAATACATACATATATAGATAAACAACACCCAGACACAAGGCAAATACATATATAGATAAACAACACCCAGACACAAGGCAAATACAAGTGCTCATCACACAAATGTTTACCCTGGGCGGGAATCGAACCCGCAACACGCTGCGCAGCAGTCGATCGCTCAGCCACTGCGCCAACCGTGTCGTCCGGTTCTAGGCAGATGATAACGCATCGCATTGCGTTAGGTGTCACCTAAAATATCTTCATCATCATCATCATTTCAGCCGAAACACGTCCACTGATGGACTTAGGCCTCCCCCAAAATGGGGGGTTTTGCCATAATCGCCACGCTTGGCAGGCGGGTTGGCGATCGCAGTATGGTTGTTACAAAGGCACAGAGAACGCTGCTGCCCATTCTCTGGTGAGTCCCTTAGTCGCCTCTTACGACACCCACGGGAAGATAAGGGATGGTGCTATTCTTTACGTCCGACACCACACGGACAAATAAGGGTTACCTACTTAAACATAACGGATCGATGGTGAAAACGGGCATTAGGTTATTAAGTACCTACTATAGTTTGGTTCACATACTTATCACAGACAGAATTTCAACTAAAAAGAAGAAGTGTTGAATCGAACTAGGTACCCAAGCACTTGAAAATGAACGCACAAAAGATCCTTTCAAACTTTGAATTACAGGGTATATTCCGTTGCATTTATTTAATAAATTAACATCCTACAATTTGACTATAATAGATTAACTAGGTAATTGAAAAACATAATAGAAAGGCATGTTCCAGAAATCAAGAAACAAAAGAAACAATTTAATTTTCTCTACAAAACGTACCGCGACAAGTAGGTACCTATACCCTGTACACAATAAGATTAGACATAAACACAAACCTTTTTTACAGTCCCTTCAACCGATTTTGACTTCTATTCCGTAGACTTAAAGATGACATTAGAGGCAAAAAAGTGGTTACAATAACAACTGTTTACTGCAGTTGCTATTTGTCATGCTACCAACGCAATATGAGTCAAAATCGGTTAAACGGACTGTAAAAAAGGTTTTTGTAAATCTCTAATCTTATTGTGAACAGGGTCATAGTTACCTACGAAAGTGCTAACACAGTATGGATACGACCATGATCACATAAAATGAAAAAAAAAAAAAATACAAATTGTAGATGAAACAAAACATTGAAATAGACGAGGTCCTTTAAAAATACCTTTTTTGGTAAGTCTAACCGACTTACCAAAAAAGGTATTTTTACGTATTTACGTATTTTTATTTTGATGTATTTCTTTGTGATTTTTGTAAACAAAAATCACAAAGAAATACATCACCAAAAAGCACACAATGTCGTATTGAATAAGTACCCTTTTTATGAAAGTCGGTTAAAAACACAAATTACAAACAAAATACGTCACGAAGATCATCATCATTATCATCAGCCGGAAGACGTCCACTGTTGAACAAAGGCCTCCCCCATACGTCACGAAGATATAAAATTGAAATCCACGGAAGTCCTCTTCATGTTAGTCGAGCATCCTAGCAAAACCCGCCAAACCAAAATGGCGGTCGGTTTTTTTCATTCAACCTGCATAATGCTCGAGGGTTGCGTATTTTTAATCTTAATATTACGCAAATTTCTTTCGGTAATGTTATAATTAAATGGTTAGTAACAAAACTATGATAATGATAACTAATACCGCTTGATACCTACCATTTGTACCTATAAATAATTATTATTCGTAAACACGAAAAAAAATCGCGCATGGCGTGCAAAATGGCTAACGATATTTGTTGGAAAAACTATTTTTGTCTAAAATCTTTATCAAATACAAAATGTATGCATTAAAACTGTTTATTACTTACCCTTCCAGTTGGGAATTCACTTACAAATAACTACACGACACAACTTAATTTATCCAACGTGTTTGAATCACTACTTCGCGGTTTGAATATACCGCGTTACGCGTACCGCCACTCCTTTCCCTCGCAATTTCGCAAACAGAACTCACCGATGTTTTTTTTTTTTTTTTCGGAGTGGCATCTCGCATGTTAACCAAGGAGATTGTCTGCTGGCTAACCGAACTTTTCCTGTGGTGCCCTCGGATTGTAAAATAATGTTGTGACAATGTGGTGCAGTTTATCTAAAATGTTAATTACAAATAAAGTTGTCATTTATTGATTAAAAACACGGCGAAGTTCAAGGAAAAAATTAATTTGGCATAATATTATCTTAGTTCTTATCTCTGTCGCCGTCCTTTTCTTCACCTACCTGGTAGTGAGAGATGCAAAGAGTATAGTAAATTATAAAAAGATCCTCAATTCAGATGTTTAGACCGAGGACCTACTTTTACATTGATACCCATGTGTAACTTTGTTTTTTTTTTTATAATTTGACTACTTTCAGAATGTTTGTTGTTTCCTTTTAAAACCTGGGGGTCTACTCTTATTTAACGAAAAACGAAGTTTCGATCGAAATTTCGCGTGTCTCCTACCACGGTTCCATTCGTTCCGAAATTTCGTTCCGAACGAAAATTGTTTGACGTTTAGAGTCTCTAAACCTACTCTAATTCATAAGTATTCCGACCGAAAATTTCATTTTGACAGATGATTGTTCGGAATTTTAACCTCAAATTGACGAAACCAAAAGTGTTACCTTTTGATTTTCGTTAGCGTACATTTGGTAAGAAAATTGCTTGAAATGGCTACAAGAGTGCTTTTGATCCAAACTGCTCTTCATGCAGAACGCTTAGAGCGTAAAAGAAACCGGCGCCGCCTGGACAATCAATTTAGTATTAGGTACCTACTTAGTTGAATTCCTGACTTAGAGTTTGTAGGAAATATACCTATAGCCATTTTAAACTAAAAAGATGTAAATGGTTATTATTAAGAGTAGCTGATACAGTGTTAGTAAAAATAAGTATAATGCATTTAAATGTTATTATACTATGTTATTTAAGTACTTACAAAGTTCTAAATCCAAAACAAAACTTGTAGATTGTACCTAATATGTGTATCGCGATTGCGAAGTATGTAAAAAAGCACTTGGAAACATGATTTAATAACACAGCTCGAATATCTATGAACACAACACTTGAGAAACAAACTTAAGAAAAGTTTTAAAATAATTCAAACAAAATCTCAAGTTGACATGTTATGATTAGATTGCGCGTGAAGGGTAATATACGGATATTTTTGGTTGTCATACGTTACTGCCCATCGTTGCCATCAATTATTACTCTTCAAATTAGTCGGATATCAATGACCGTGAAAGGGTATTGTAGAGTATCTCGGTGAATTTCGTAGAAACTATAAATCGTATCTGTATATTTATATTTTCTGCATGAATATAACAAAGAAATATTTAATAAACCACATTTTAAATATAAAATGCTAAAATAAAGAACATCTTATTTCTATTTCATCTTCCATTCATTCACGAAAATTGTCTGTGAATCCGAACTTCATATGCGTGTCCGAAAATAAAATAGAGTAGGGTCAGTAACGAAATTTCGTTTATATTTCGTTCGTTTGCGAAGTTTCGTTTCGAAGAAAGAGAGTAGACCCCCTGGGGGTCTACTCTTATTCAACGAAAGACGAAGTTTCGATCGAAATTTCGCGTGTTTCCTACCACGGTTCCATTCGTTCCGAAATTTCGTTCCGAACGAAAATTGTTTTACGTTTAGAGTCTCTAAACCTACTCTAATTCATAAGTATTCCGACCGAAAATTTCATTTTGACAGATGATTGTTCGGAATTTTAACCTCAAATTGACGAAACCAAAAGTGTTAGGTACCTTTTGATTTTCGTTAGCGCACATTTGGTAAGAAAATTGCTTGAAATGGCTACAAGAGTGCTTTTGATCCAAGCTGCTCTTCGTGCAGAACGCTTAGAGCGTAAAAGAAACCGGCGCCGCCTGGACAATCAATTTAGTATTAGGTACTTAGTTGAATTCCTGACTTAGAGTTTGTAGGAAATATATAGACATTTTAAACTAAAAAGATGTAAATGGTTATTATTAAGAGTAGCCGATACAGTGTTAGTAAAAATAAGTATAATGCATTTAAATGTTATTATACTATGTTATTTAAGTACTTACAAAGTTCTAAATCCAAAACAAAACTTGTAGATTGTACCGCGATTGCGAAGTATGTAAAAAAGCACTTGGAAACATGATTTAATAACACAGCTCGAATATCTATGAACACAACACTTGAGAAACAAACTTAAGAAAAGTTTTAAAATAATTTAAACAAAAATCTCAAGTTGACATGTTATGATTAGATTGCGCGTGAAGTGTGAATATACGGATATTTTTGGTTGTCATACGTTACTGCCCATCGTTGCCATCAATTATTACTCTTCAAAGTAGTCGGATAACAATGACCGTGAAAGGGTATTGTAGAGTATCTCGGTGAATTTCGTAGAAACTATAAATCGTATCTGTATATTTATATTTTCTGCATGAATATAACAAAGAAATATTTAATAAACTACATTTTAAATATAAAATGCAAAAATAAAGAACATCTTATTTCTATTTCATCTTCCATTCATTCACGAAAATTGTCTATGAATCCGAACTTCATATGCGTGTCCGAAAATAAAATAGAGTAGGGTCAGTAACGAAATTTCGTTTATATTTCGTTCGTTTGCGAAGTTTCGTTTCGAAGAAAGAGAGTAGACCCCCTGAGGTGGCTAATCTCTAAAACTGTTTGAACTATGAATGTTAAGACGACTTTAGAGGATTTAATTAATGACGATGACGGTGATCAATCATTCTCAATAGAACCATTGGCTATTGAGAATGATCGACCATCGTCAAAGTCAAATCGATCTAACACAGAGTACATTTTATAATAGGAGGGATCTAATGAGAATGTTATGTATCAATGTTTTCTCAGTACCTACATAGATCAGATATTACATTTTTGGTTCTTATGAGAAATTGTTATTTGATACAATTTAATTTTATACTTTCATGATGATCATGACCACAGGTATAATAAAACGAGAAAGTTATAAACACAAAAAAGTTTATTTGTGTTACTTAAATATTATCTTGAACGAGAATGTCAAATTGAAACAATCAATCAATAATCAGGTAGTTTACGTTCTACTTTCATAAGTAGAACGAAAACTTTACAAATAGGTATCATTTTGAAATGCAAACTCAAGTATATGTAAGTAGTCTGTGTGCGAATTGTAATTGGGTAGACTCCATTATAGAGCAGACAAGAGCCAACTAGCGTAATCAATCATTTTATTTCTTTTACTCCAAATCCTGATCAAATTAAAAAATCTAAAACTGTACCTAACTGGTTAATTACCTGTGGTATTTCTGGAGTAAGTTTTCATTATTTTAACTAAAAGTGGTCACTTTAGTGGCACAAATGGTAAGCAACGATTCTCACAATTAAAACACAGAACTTCTCTAAAAATTAAATTAAAAATTTAAAAAAACCCCCAACGCAAAACATAAAAGCGATTATGTAAAAAGTAAAAAATAATACTTTTGTTGAGCCATCAAATGTTTGTTCGTTGAAATGGCGCTATAATGTCGCGGCGGGGTACCCCTCTTTTTCGTCAGGGGTTAAAAAAACACTTTATTTTAGACCTGAAAACCTGTTTAATTTGCAATTGACTATAAAATTACACTTTTAGTTGCTTTGAAAACGATAAATACCTAGTCAATTGAGTTGGTAAATTTTAAATACAAGTGACGTCACAAGTACAAATTGTTATATCATTCAAAATCTATGGGGGAATTTGGCAGCTCTTAAACATAGGTCAATTGATCAGTATCTACCCTAAACCACAGTACACACATCATTTACTCAAGTAAATACAAAAATAAAGAAACAAATCTTCTAAATTAATTCAAAACGAAATGCAGATAGTGTACCACCTGTTCACAGCAAAACTTAAAACCTAACTTATTAAGCTTAAGCTTTAATAATAATAATAATCAGAAGTCAGTCGTGTTTGGTTTACAACTATGGCCAAGCGGCGTAATTAAAACAATACGTGTTATCTTGTATCTAGAAAAACCTTACTTAAGAGCGCCCTTCTACATCGGCCGAAATTCAATGCGAGCGTGATTGAATTTTTTTTTGTTCCAACCAACGCAATGATCGAAAACAAACAAGTGAGTGAGAACGCGATAACATCGCATGAAAATAGGCGCGCAGAGATTTCAAAAAATTTGTTCCATCCACGTAATACGTGTTTTTGAAAAAGCTGTACAAGTTTCTATGAAGCTGTTTTTTTACTTTTTCAATGCATGAGTACATAATGAACGGCCAAAGTTCAGATGAAATTTGTGCTGATATTCAGACGTGTTTAGTGAATTCGTTTCTCAAAAAAGTTTATTTTTTATTACAATAGAAACTTAGAGATAAAACACAAGATACCTGTGTGATCGAAATATCTGGAGGAACATTTGTTACAACGCCATAATCACGTAGTGAGCGTATGAATTTTGATTTGATTTTTTTTTTTATTTTGTTGGCCACTCTTAAAATATACAAAATATTATGACGAGTTACTGAAGTACTCTGCGCCAATGTGAATTAAGCCTACGAGACTTTAAACGCAGTACACAGGACAATTTTGAAAACACAGGTAACCTCACAAGACTAAATTACAAAAATTAAAAACAAAAAAAATCTAGTGTGGGGCAACATTTTTTAAAAAAGAAAAAGACGAAAGAAAACAATCTTTGTTCTACCAGCACTGAAAACGCGGAAGATAAATCAGTTGATCCATTCATGTCAGCTTGATTAGTGTGCCACAATATATTAATACCTACAGTATTGAAGTTTCGGAAATTTGAGATGAAATTGGAAAAAATTTGCTTACAAAAATTAACCATATTTTCTAAAGGCATCTGTAGTCCTTTCGTAAGATGTTTCAGACTCAGGTGACACTCACAAATCCCGACTGCGGGCTTTGACAGCCAAATTCCTCATATAAAAACCCACTATCAGAACTTTCTGCAGTCATGCTTGCGACCATAAAGCCCAAATAAGTTCATCTGAAGGATTGTAATGACATAGTACATAATACTTCTTCTTTAAGTTGTATGTTGGTCCACGTGAGTGAAGCCGCGTGCGCAAATATGCGAGGTTATTAGTGTTTTACAAATAATCCCGTGTAATAGTAATGTAACTGCTCATTACAACAATCGAAATCAACAATGGAAGAAAAAACTTATTTTAATCACATTCAATGAATACTCCATACATTTGACAAGCTTAAAATTAACTAAATCCTTCTTCGTCAATTTCAAATTTCTCCACCAAAACTTCTGTGTCTCCCAACATACTGCTTCTGAAACAAACAAGTATTAATTTTAAAAAGATAGTCATCAAACAATTTACATTGTTACAACCAAGAAGTAAGTATATTAGAGGAGATGCCCACAGCACCGGTGCACCGTGACACGCACTGGTGCAATGACGTCATCAAAGTGGGCGTGGCTTTGGTCATTCGATCTATATCCGCCTTGTGCACCAGACATTTCGGACATTCCAGTTTTCATTTTCCATTTTTTTGTTAACTACTCTAGTTATAAAAATTAAAACATGAAATGTTATGTGCTTAATTGCTAAACCTACACCAATATACGTTCTGATGCCACATAAGGCCTCTTATCTGTCTCTCTATACTTACTTCGTGGTTACAACCTACTTCCTATTGTACTACTATATTATAAACGCTGAAGTTTGTGTGGATGTTTGTCTTTCACACTTAACAGGTGAATCGAATCAGCTGAAAGGATCATAGCAGGATTTGATGTCTATGTAGGTTGAAATTCTAATTCTTATATTCTTGGGTGCCTAAAGAGTACCATCACATTATAATACGCATTTACAATATTTTGAAAACCCCGCAATAAGAAAGATGTTAAAAGTGAATAGTTTAACGACGAGCTCATTATTTTAGAACGAAAGGGCGACTGTCAGTGATACTGACAACAGCCGCTATTTCGCAGGTCTCTAAACTGACATTGCATCGTTTTCTGGGAAATAATGTCACAAATAATGATCAATCAATGTCCTTTTTCAACTCCGCCATTGTAAACAACGATTCACATCAGTTGTCTTGCAAGTTTGATAGATAAATCCGTCAATGTCACTTGTCACTTTCTGTTTTTTTATAAATACAAAATGGGCAACAAGAATTGAAAAAATGTTACTTTCATTTTCAGGAAATACTTTAATTATGCGGGCCTTTAAAAATATGGTAATTATATAAATCTGGTAATGGATTCTTCACATTTGAAAATATTTTAAGCCCTCTAAATTAACTCTTTTTCGTACAAATGAATATATAGATCTCGCCATGATTCTTTGGCACTCATAAGTGTAGTTATATTGATCTAGCTTAAGAGGATTGTGAAGTGCCGATCTCTCTCTTAAAACTTCACGAAATGGGTCCATTTTGGTCTCATTAGATTCCGTAGGTACACCTTGATCTAGGTCTTTAAGTCTTAGTTTTAAGTAATTTAATTTAAAAAAAAAAAGTTCGAGGAAGTCTTTAGAAAAAAGTATATATTTAGATGCTTATGACTTTTAAAATAAATTAAAAATGGAAATGTGTACTGGGACACATAGTAGAAGTGAAACTTCAACGGACAAGCCGCTGCCGCCTCTCACCACGCGATATATCGTCTACCACCTCCACGCAAGCGTAACGCTTTTTCGTGACAGAAAAATCCTAATACCCCGTCTATTATAGAAGTTTCACTTCAAAAACGTACAGAGTCAGACCTACTTTATCATTATATCTACAACATTTCAAAAAATTATGAAAGTTGGACTAAGTTACGGGGGTTGAAACGTTATCGCTTTTTGTATGAAAATTTACAGCTTCACAATCTTCTTATTCTAAAATTCACCCCCACAAAAGCAAGTTTTGAACTTTCTCAAAACTCGTTTTTTATCTCAGACCAAACAGCATTGCTGTTTTTGTTTAAAAAGCGAGACATAATAACTTGTTCACAAGTAATATACTTACTCATCTAATTCTTGCTTGACGGGAACGCTACTCGACGTTTCTATAGTTGAGGTTGCCATAGTCGAGGATTCGCCTTGTGAATGTTGCCTGCACAAAAAATTATAAATTTACATAACTTCGCCTTAAGGTGCCGCGTAGGTAAATTTTTGACGTGATAACGTCATATAAATCGATGATCACCGGCTGCACGCACGCACGGTGTAGGGGGGGGTAGGGGTGTGTAGGGGAGTTGGGGGCGTAAGGGGGTGGGGGGTATATGTAGGGTAGGGGTAGGGTAGGGGGGTGTAGGGTACGGGTAGGGGTATTGAATATACATAGGTAGGTGTACCTATATATATACAATATATATAAAATGCTATGCAATAGCTTATTTTTACTTGGTGTTCCCTACACCCCCCACCCCTATCCTACATATACCCAACCCTCCCCCCACCCCTACATATTATATATATATTATGATTATATATACCTTAAACATACACGCTAAGCGAACGCTCGGCCGAGCTACATGGTAGGCGGAGTGGGGGGTGTTACGTAGAAAGAAAGAAAAAGCATTTATTGGCCCGCACAGGACGTAAAACACAAATAACAACAAGGTTTAAGTATTATTACAAAATAAAAAAATAAAATAAAAAAATAAACGAAATCGGTCCTGTACGATGCCAAAAGGCCCCTATCTCAGCATTGTGCTGTAACATTTAAAAACGTCACAGCGCTGATATTCTGATAGGGCCCAAAGTGATGCCACGGTCAGATACGGATATAATAAAAAATAAATAGTGTAAATGAATAAACAAATATAAATACATGTAAAAAGTAACTTAAAGAAAACAGTAAATAAAAAATAATAATAATAATTATATCTACACCCAGCCATGGGGTCTCAACTCGAACAAATTATAATTAGTCATGAAAAAAAAATCATAGATGGCAGCATAGGTAACCAGTCTGATTTTAACAATCACTCAAAAGTGTTTAATGGCAGATTTTAGCTGAAGTAAGAATAAGTAAAAATCAAAACTTCATTGTTTAATGTTAGTTTATCTATTTACACTCAGAAAACACGTATTTTCAACAAAAAAGATAAATGAAGCATTTTACCTCAATTCGATCCTCAATGATAAAAGTCAGTAGCCATCTGATAGTAACTTTGTTTAGAACTGTTTGCAACAGATGGCGTTTTACTCAATTAGTCCCGTAGTCCCTCCACAATCGGTAGGTACTAATTTACGTTTAGTGGTTTCAAGATTTTTTTTTTAACCTTTTATACGCCACGTGCCGAACTGCCAAACTGGCCAAGTGCGAGTCGGACTCGCGCACGAAGGGTTCCGTACTATTGTCTATAAAAACTTTAGACACTACCTATATTAAAACATTTATTTTGTTGTATGGGATACATACCTCCTTAAATATTTATTTTATTCTGTTTTTGTAGTTTGCTGTTGTATCTTTGTTAAGCGGCAACAGAAATACATCATCATCTGTGAAAATTTCAACAGTCCAGCTATCACGGTTCATGAGATACAGCCTGGTGACAGACAGTCAGACGGACAGTGGAGTTTTAGTAATAGGGTTCTGTTTTTACCCTTTGGGTATGGAACCCTAATTTGTACCCTGTTTTACCCTTTCGGCACGGAACCCATACCACCCATACCAAACCCATACCCAAAGGGTAAAAACGGAACCCTAATTAGTACCTACCTAATAGGGCCCCGTTTTACCCTTTCGGCACGGAACCGTAAAAAAAGCAAAAGCGTGCCGTTCGGCGCCAAGCTAAGAATTCATCCTTTAATACCTACAAAATAATTATGACTTTATTCTAAGCACCAATACAACAATAAGTACAGAGACCACATCAAAGTACTTACATTTAACTTTTAACTTTATTTTTAACTTATAACGTTTAACTTTATTGCAAAACATATTTCATATCATTAAACTAATATTAAATAATAATAACTCAGTGGTTCATATCCAATTGGAAAATTTTTAGACAGTTGGTATGGCTTGATGTGCTGGCGTCTGTACTATAAGCCAAAGGAACTATTAGTTAATCTGTGCTATAAGGCTGTCATAATAATATTAAGAATCTAGCAAAACCATTCATTTTTCTGAGTTAAGTTCTCCCATTCTCACCAATCTACCAAAAAGTACTAAGCTGTTGTACTTACCTACCTAAAATAAATGTACCTACCTATTTCATCCGCAGTAACTACCTACATTAAGGACGCTACATTTTCAACGCGCTCAAAATTAGGTATCTGAGTCGTCTCACACACACTACAACGTTATACCGTTATACGCACGCACACATTGAAACCATTGTCCACTTGATTTTTATAATTATAATACTTCTCTAATCTTGGTACCTATTTAACCTATTAGATTTTTTTTTTCTAGTACCTACTGATTGAGTAAAACTTTGTGCATTTACTACCTATATAAAAATAGTGTCAATGATTACATACAGTAAGTAATATTACCAGACTAGCTAATGCCCGCGTCATTGTCGGTCATCAGCTAAGTTTTAATTTTTTTAGCGCGTTTTTCTAACATAGAAGTTACTCTTTATAACATCAGCTAACTGCCAGTGAAAGTCACATCAAAATCGGTCCAGCCGTTTTAGAGATTACCCGGAACAAACCGACAGACAGAGAGATCGACAGACAGGCAGACAAATATTTTATAAATTGTGTTTTTGATATCATATGCATTTACTAAAAAGCTATTACTTTGACATTACACACAGACACACAATTTTATTCATTTGTTTAGATTTAGTATACATCTACGCAAATAAATAGAATTGAAGGGTCTGTTTGTAATTTTGTAACAAAATAAAAGCTTCTTACTAAACGCAGGAAGTATACGGGTACTTATTAAAAAACCAACATTTTCATTTTTTTTGTGTTTGTCTGTTTAATCCGGCTAATCTCTAAAACGGCTGGGCCGATTTTGACGGAACTTTCACTGGCAGACACCTGATGTTTTATGGAGTAATTAAAGGCAGGTACATTTATTTTTACAAAAAAATGGGTTCCACGCAAAAATATTAAAACCCCGATATTAACTGACATACACGCGGATGAAGTCGCGGACATCAGCTAGTTTCCTAATAAGTAATGATAATTATGTCAGCAATAAAACCTTTCCTTCATACTTTTACTTACAGGCAGGACTGTCAACTTTTGCAAAATCATAGTTTCAAGTCAAAATACAATTATTAATTAAAAGAAACTAGCGTATTTAACTTTAAAAATCATTTTAATCTTTCATCATTCAAGCGGGCTGCGACGTCGAAAGTTCGAAATACTCGATAAATATTTTGCATAACATTCAAAATAAAGTCTTGAAAATCGAGTCATACGGTCTATTTTCGATTGGCGTCGGCATTTAACTCACGCACACATCGACAGACAACGGCTAAAGAAGTTTTCGTTTCAAAAACTATTTCGCCAACTCGAGATAACTTTGTTGTACCTATTGTTATTACTTGTCCTTGAACGCACAGTGCGTTGTAGCACAGTAAAGATATCTATAGAGAATCTACCATAATTAAACGCCATCTAGTAGTATCGATGTCGCCTAGTATCCAGGCCGACTCGAAAGATGGCGTTGTAAAAATACAGTCTGGCAATTAGTGAGTCGCTGATGCTGCCATCTGTTGAAGCAATGAAGGAAAGAAAATAGCCAGAGCAATTGCCAGAGTTACGCAGGTCTCATTTCTTTGTATGGGATTGGGTATCTGTACTTTAGTATTATATCATCTGTGACCCAGCGTAACCATACCCTTCGTCAATCTGCGCGATGGCCGATGACTTTCGATGATTTTCGTTACGGAATTTCTTGATTCGGTCGCCGTGCTCAAAGCCCGCGATAAAAGCTATGCAACAGCTTTTTCGCTTTTTAATGCCTCAGTCTTATCATATAAATTAATTACGAGACGGTGACACCAAAAAAATTCAGTCATCCCTTAATTTTATACCCTCAGAGGTAGAATATTTTCTTGAAATATATTTGGGGCGAAATTTGAGGTATACGCTATCAATTATATATTAAAAAAAAGTTATGCGTGGTCAAACATAAAAAATTAAATAAATGAAAAATAAAAAATATGTTCATAAAATGAAAACTACTGGGCCGAACAATGTTAACTTCATCAAATGCTAATAAATTAATCTATGAACCCTTGTCATCGTGTAGCAGGACCAGCATCCAGCCAAGCATTTTTATCAGTGATGTAATCACCCAACTTATAATATGCTCGGCTGCAGAGTGTGCGTTTTATGTAAAATTTCGTCTCATTTAGTTGAAGAATGTGGTGTGTGTCAGAATGGCTGGTTGCCTGTGGCTTTGGCCTATGATAGTTGATTAGAAAATTGCTACATAATTGCTTATATTTGCTACATTTAATAAATAATTGCTACATACTATATATATTTAGAAATGACATATTTTTTTTGTACAGCCATCCTGACGTTTGGTTGGCTGGTCGCCTCCTAGTTTAAAGCCAAGCATGCAGAGTTTCCCGAAATGTATTGCGTCAATAATTGCTACATATTTGTAACATTTTAAACGGTACCCCAAGCCTAAAACCTGGTTGAACTAGATGGTCCCTACTTCTAGTATTATAATTATGTGTCACATCTTTTATTAAAAAAGATGCAGATTTTATCTAACGTACATGATATTATAGATGTATTGACAAGGTACCGTCATTATGTTAATTTCCTTAAACAGTTCTCTTAGAGAATCGCGCATACGCAGGTTATAAATGGCTCTGATAGCTCTTTTCTGCAGAATAAAAATAGAGTCGATGTCTGCAGCTCGTCCCCAAAATAAAATACCGTAAGACATTATACTATGAAAGTAACTAAAATAGACCAGTCTCGCGGTATCCACATCGGTAAATTGCCGGATTTTTCTGACAGCATATGCTGCTGAACTTAGCCGTCCTGCGAGAGATGTTAAATGAGGACCCCATTGTAGCCTTGAGTCGAGCGTGATCCCCAGGAAAACCGGTTTATCGACGAATTCCAGTTTCTCTTTATTCAATACTATGTTACAATCACTATTTTTGACATTTGGCAAAGCAAATCTGATGCATTTCGTTTTTTTTTCATTTAATACTAAATTATTAGCCGTGAACCAATTTTGGACCTGAAGTAAGGCGTTATTTACGTAGTCAAGATTTTCAGCCTGTCTATTTATTTTGAAAATTAAAGAAGGGTCATCGGCAAATAACACCATTTGTGGCTGGTTATTGAATAAATGCGGTAGATCATTAATGTATACTAAAAAAGGAAAGGACCTAAAATTGAGCCTTTGTACTTTTAAATCATGTGAATTCACCCCGTTTATTTGAACTTGCTGCTTATCTATCATTCAAATAAGATTTCACTAAACTAAGCGCAAGTTTACCTAGTCCGTAATGCTCAACTTTCCGAAGTAATGTGTCGCGTGATTAACGCTATCAAATGCCTTGGAGAGGTCACAAAAGATTCCTATGGCATCTTGTGCCTCTTCCGACGCGGTAAATATGTGTTTTAATAAAGTGACACCGGCGTGAGTTGTACAACGTCCTTTGGTAAAACCATACTGTTGATCGTGTAAAATGTCATTTGTGTTAAAATGAGCAAGCATCTGATTAAGCATAATCTTATCAAAAACTTTGCTGAAAGCCGGCGACACGGACACGGGTCTATAATTATTGGAATCTTTACAATCCCCGGATTTGAAAAGAGGTATGACTTTACTAAACTTCATCAAATCTGGGAAAACACCTTGGTCTACGCACATATTAAATATTAAAGCCAAATTAGGCGCTATTGTTTAAATTATAGATGTACATACTTTAATAGAGATGCCCCACAGATCTTCAGTAAATTTTATTTCGATTTGCCGAAAAGCTTTTAAAACGGTCACGGGGTTGATATTTTAAATTGAAATTCTACCGGGCAGCCCGGAACGTTCGCTTTTAATAACGCAATTGAGACGTCAGGTGAGGAATTTAAAGCTTCCGTGGTTTTTGCTGATAAGCTAGTAAAGAAATTAACAAATTCATGAGCTACTTCTATGTTAGAGCTTATGGGACCATGTGATGTCTCCAATGTATATTCAGCGTTACGAACTTTTGCCTTGCTAGTAGGTAGTCATTATTTATAACTTTCCAAACTGTCTTTATTTTATCGTCTGCCGATTTGATCTTGTTGCTAATGTATAGGGCTTTCGCTACCTTGCAAGTATTTCTAAAAGTTTTAGAATAAGTAGAAACATACTTGTTAAAAGTTTCCGTATTAATATAAAGCTTAAGACCGTACAGCTCAAACAGTCTTTCCCTACTTTTTCTAATACCCCTAGTTGCCAAGTCACTAAGTATAAACTTCTTAGGGCTAATATGTTTCGTCTTTTTTTCAATATTGAATTCAGACTGCACAGCAAAAAAGAAATCATCATACAATTTATTTGCATCGTTATTATTGTGGTCCAGGGTACTTAACTTTTCATTTAGGGTAGCTTCTTGTTCTTCATCGTTTTCTCGGCACAACTGTCTACAAATTTCTAAAGTTTTCTCTATGTCCAAATTTGATTCAAATTCTTTTCTACGTTCTAATATCGTATCTTTGTTGTCCTCGTATATTTGAATGAACTTATTTTCAGCAATAATATCATTTTCTTCACTTTGAAAAGGAACATGCAACAGAACCATCTCACGCCTATAATCGTTGTAATTGTCAGCCATATCGTAGTTCCTGTATCTTATTATTCTTGCAGTATCTCTTTTAGTGTAAGTCCCCTTTTTATTTAGGTAATAATTTGCAACAAATTGTGCTAACGTAACATCGCGGAGTTCTTCAGGTCTTTTCTCGTACTTATCGAACCAATTCTCTTTCCAAACGTTCGTACAATCATCATCTAATGCTTCAAGTTCCTTCATAGATTTTCCAATTCTTGCGCGTTCAGTAGGAAATACCGTTGGAATGTAGACTGTCACCACCGATGACTTAGCCGTAGGTTCTCTTAATAAATACAAAGCAGCTTCTTGTGCCGGCATTTCAACAGACTGAAGTATGTCAATACTCATTTTTTTCGTGATATCGACAATGTCGAATTCTGGATGCTCGTCCATTACGTCAATTATTTGTCTTCGCAAATTACTAATCCCTCTATTATGCTTATTGACATATTCAACAACATATGTTGCACAAGCATATACATCTAGTATAATCTGAAAATCCATGTTCGATTTCAAATGATGTAATACGAATGGATTGAAAGTGTTGTGCCATTTTTCTGCTAGTGTCCTTTTATAGAATAATTTTGGTCTATTGATACCAGCACGAATAATATTGTAGTAATGATCATCAGAAATAATATCATTATGCGAGTAAAATTCATCAAAATTCGTGTAGTCAAAATTTTCAAGATTATTTCTTATAAATTTAAATCGTTTCTTATATTCTTTGAAAAGTGCTTCTGAGTATTCGGGATCAGTGTCTTTCATAGGTATCAAATAAATAGTTTTTTTTGTTGGCATAAATGGTGCACCAAATCTACATTCTTGCTTTTTATTAGGATTCATTTTTTTATAACACGTGAATGTGTGTTTGTGTGTTACTAGTTTTATATTTCCAGACGCCTCTGACGCTGACACAGAAACTAATTCGTCGACTAATTTAATTACTTCAGGATCATTGCTTAATAAATATTCAGGAACATTTTCCAACCAAAGAAGAATATGAGCATGTGGGCTACCACAATGTTGAAATTCTATTCTTCTGAAATAATGTACTACTCTATATTTTCCGAATGGACTTCTTTTCTTTGATTGCAAAACTTTTAACAGACAATTTACCATTTTATTAAAATAAATAGCACAAGTTACGGCATCTTCATTCACAAGTTGAGCTTTATGCACATAACTCATTTCTGCTAAAAACTCATCTGAAATTTCCGCTCCCTCGTTTTTCAATTTGTACAATACTTTCAACAAATTTTCCCAGCCAGTTTCATTGGCGCTAAGAGTCATAAAAGCAGTTGGTGGCCCTAATTGCCTGATCATTGCAAAAAGATCTTTTTTGCGATCTGACCAAAACCAAGCAGAATTTGGTATGCAACGAAGAAATGCGAGATTTGTTTCTAAACAATTATTTATATATTCTTCAGATTTAATGGTCTCTTTCGTAATTGAAGTACCTGGTCCAACATGCTTAAACGCAACGTTGACACATCCACTAACTCGCAACCTCATGATTTTAGCAGCGATGTATAAAAGGTGTTGTGGGTCAGTAGCACGCCTATCAGTACGCCGAAGTTCGCTGGTAGCTTGCATGAATGGAGTAACAGTAACACCATCTCTGTATGTTCGAAACTGACCGCCGTAGATTGTCGGAAAAGATAGTTCTTCCGCATGTTCATCCATTAAAATACTGACTGGCCTGTTATATTCACCGGGTGCAAGACTCAAAAAATAATCATCATTACACAAAAGAGTTTGTTGCTGCGCAACTAAATTGTCTTCAATTGGCACGTGTTCACTTATTTCATCCATATTCAATTGCGAAGTACGTTCAGTGCCGGTAAAAAAAGATTCATCCATTTTAATGTCATGATAAATATAAAGAGGCGTAGATACTAAATACGACAACCACTCTTTAATATGGCTCTTATTAATAAGCCCGTGGACATAACTAGTTTTGTGAATCAACTTCTTTTTCAAATGCACATAAAAGCAATGGTCATCTTGAATGTTTCTTGGCAATTGTTTCACCATTGTATTAACTTCGACAGGAACATTAATTATCTGGCCATAAATACCGTTCTGACCATTAACGTGTCTCAGTCTACGAATTTGCATGAACGGTATTCTCGGTGAAATCAATCGTTGCTCGATAAGGTTTAACGTTGGTAAATGCGATGGAATTTTCGGATATGCAAAACCATTGTAGGTTGACATGAGAGGATTTTTTTCTTTTTCCAAAGATGTATAACACGTAGAGCAAACTTGAACAATTTCACCAGGTGTGTAATTCTAAAAAAAACAAATTCGTATCATCAAGATATAGAAAGTGAATAATTTAAAAAAAAAACTATATAATTAAGATTACCTGCAGTATTGTTTTCAAAATACTCTCGTGTTTACTGGTCGACATTTTCAAGTCTCTTTTCCACCATAGTCTGTCGCAAATAATACAAGAATGACCAAATGAATTACTCGTAAAGTCTTTATAAAAATCAATATGACTTGTACTGTGTTTACGATAATTTGTGTAAACTGGAATAGTACCATCAACAATAAAATCCATACTATTTTCACCAATTGAATGTTCTCTATCAATCTCAATTTCATTTTCATGATTGTCATGGTTATCTTCGGTAGGATCTTCATCATAATTATCACGCAATAGTTGAATATTGGCATCAACATGTGCTTCATTTTGGGTAGCGTCTTGTATTGTCTCCAATAAATCTGATACTTCATAAAAAGGTGTGAAATGTTGTTCACGAAGATGAAGATGAATCCAGTTTTGTGTATCATTCGCTTTAAAATGACAAAAGATATTGTCTTGATTCTTTGTAGTTATGTTGTAAAAACAATAATGTACACAAACATTTTGATTGTACATTTTTGAAAATAAGTACAAACAATCCAAATCTCCGTAATCATTAGTGCTTGATAGAATGTTATATGCTTCTTGCGGATTGTGGCAGGAGTTTAAATAGGGTGAATCGCGTAACTGATTTCTCAAGTCACAAGGCTCAATTTGAAGTTGCAAAACACTTATGAGCGAGTGGAATAGACAATTACCATCGCCAGGAATTCCTCTGTTCCTCTGTAGAATAACTTCGGGAGTAATGCATTCATTACGCTGTTCATAAATTTGAAGTTGTTTGCTGTGAAATTGATTTTCTTGTAGCGTTACATTTTTTATATTTTCAACAGCCCTACATTGCACGACATTCTCTACATTACTGTCTAATTTTTGTCTTTTCCTGTGAAAAAAATGAGGAAATCGTAAAGTTAAATAATATTGAGACATATATTACAATTTGTTTTTAAATATTATTTAATCAAATTACATATCCATGTAAGATTTTTCTGCATTACGTTGACGAAATTTCCTTTGACGTTCAGCATTTGATTTTGGTACTGTTTCTTTTTTTTTTCTTTCTTTTTTTTTTTTTTTTTCATTTTTCTTCAAATCTTTCTGACGCTGATAATATGCCCTTTGACGTTCACAATGTCTTTTTCTTTTTAGCTCTTCAAGTTTCTCTTCTCTATAAAACGAAAATAACTAGGTATAAATAGTGTAATCCCACCCCAAAAAAATAATTATACAAAAATATATAAAAATATATATATACAAAAATTTTTAACAAAAAGAACGATATTAAGAGTTTGATCACCGGATTTCGCGCGATGTACATTTAATGTACATCGAAACAATTAATTTAATGTACATGTAATATCATAAATTATACTTTCTCTGCGCGGCATTAATGTGTATTACCTATACACAAAAACATAGAAACTAAATAGTACACGTGCTTGGTTTAATGGTTTCTATTATATAGGGTGACTGGTAATTAGTGTACGATACTTAAACACGTGATTGTGCTCATGATAACAAACAACTTTCCCGAAGAAAAAATGTTTTTTGTACTGGTTCACTTTTATCACAATAAGACAACAGCCGTATGAAATTCATGCGCGCGCACGCCTGTACCCTGGTTCGATTCCCGCCCAGGGTAAACATTTGTGTGATGAGCACTTGTGTTTGACTTGTGTCTGGGTGTTGTTTATCTATATATGTATGTATTTAAACAAAAAAAAAATGTATTTGTGTATGTATATCAGCTGTCTGACACTCATAGTACAGGGTCTCCCTAGTTTGGGGTCAGATGGCCGTGTGTGAAAATGTCCCCACATATTATATTATTATTATATTATAATGAAGAATGAATATATATATATATATGTACATACATATATATTGAGAATTTAAACTATATTATGTGTGTGTGTGGTGTGTGTTTGTGTGTATAAAAGAGAGCTACTTTTAAGATCGCTCATTTTAATATCAAATTATTTTTATAGCAGTATTATAGATAAATTCCAAAAAAAAACAGCATTTGTGAAAAAAAAATGTATGTAGGTATATAGAGTACTCACTCATTTTCTTTCACTATTTTTTCATCACTTTCTTCATGAATAAATGCACTTTGTTTATTCATATTTAAAACACTTTATACACAAATTCAATATATACTACTCAAAACAAAATAAGGGCCACAAGGTATTTTGTCTGTACCATGAAAATAATAAAACCAATATATATTTTTTGTCTCCATAACGAAAACTAATGTTGTTTTTACCATGTAGACCAATAAATTTATTCAAATAATAATGATTAAAAAGTTTATTGGCTTTTGAAAGAAAAAACACATTTTAGGTTAAAAATAAAAACAACGTAAAGTTACTGAAAACAAAAGAAAATACTCCATGCTCATCTTTTAGTAACGGGTATGCCCCCCTCGTTTAGCTACGCACTCCTGAAGCCTGGAGTGCATGCTCTCAATCAAATGCCTGACATTTTCCATTGGAATCTCTTCCCAGGTCCTTTTCACAGCGTTGATGAGTTGCTGTTGGTTGTGGATTTCCTGATCACCGTCTCTAACTCTTCGTTTCAACTGATCTCATATGTGCTCTATTGGATTTAAGTCCGGACTGTTCGCCGGCCACGGCAAGACTTGAATTTGAGAGTCTTCCAGTACAAACTGAGTCGCTTGAGCCGTGTGTGCACGAGCATTGTCTTGCATCAAGATGAATCCAGGACCCGCTCGCTGTGCAAATGGGATCACATGTGGTCTGACAACTTCCTCAATATACCGCTGAGCAGTAACAGTACCCTCATTTAAAATAGCGAGCTCAGTTTTGCCGTGTAAGCTTATCCCGCCCCAAATCATTACATTTGGACCACCAAAACGATCGACTTCATGGATGCAGGCTTCTGAAAATCTCTCGCCGCGTCTTCTCCATACTCTAATACGCCGATCGACGTTAAAAAATTTAACTTTGCATTCGTCTGTGAAGAGCACCACAAAAAAATAAAATCCACCAAAATGAAAAAATACCTCGTGGCCCTTATTTTGTTTTGAGTAGTATATATATACCATCATTTGTGAATTAAAATACGTGTGGCACTCGGGGACTGCCACGGTAAAGCTATTGCATAGCATTTTATATATATTATATATAAATCATAACAAAAACAAACAACAACAAACACAACACCAAAAAAACAAACAACGGAAACAAACAACAAAAAAACAAAACAATTACAAATATAAACAAACAACACAAAACATAACAAAAAGAAAACACAACAAAAAAAAAACAACAACAATAAACAACAGTAAGTAATAATAATAATACATAGCAGCAGTAGCTGCTGCAGCTGCTGGCAGTGTAGTAATATATACATATGTACACCTACCCTCCCTATCCTCACCCTACACCCCCTACCCTACCCCTACCCCACATTTATGGTAATTTAGGTAATTTTTAAGTGGCGCTACCATGTAGCTCGGCCGAACGTTCGCTTAACGTGTATGTATATGGTATATATAATCATAATATATATATATATATTTATATATACATTTTGAGCGCGGAACAAGCGATAGAGGCACGATCGGCCCAATAAGCTCCTCCCACCTCGACGGAAGCCATTATTTGCTTATGTTATATATCTTAGCCATTATGTTTCTTTATGACGTTATCACGCCAAACTATCGCCCATAAACCGATTTTACAGACAACCAATTTTTTGGTTTATAATGGTGTCATCTATCATATAGTCTAAAAACATATTCAGTTAATTACATTGTCTAAAAACGTGAGAAATGAATACGCATCCTACTCCAGTGTTACTAAAGTGTAAAGTACCTCCTCAATTGACAAAATGTACTTACAGTGTACATGAGACGTCACTAGTTCGTTGTTTCTTCCTTGCGTCCGTTGTTGTTTCATCGGTCGATGCTTTTTTCTTGCTCGTTGTTTTTCGTTTATTCGTTGCGAGTGTCTTATTTGTACTGCAATGAAAGAGAGAATAAGATGAACAGAATGCGAATTTTCAGACTTATAGAATTTTTTGAAGTGTAAAAATATTTATTGATTATTAAAAAAAATGCTATTGCATACAAAACTGCAACCTGCACGGTCCAAATATATGGAACTAAAACTCTTTCTAATAATCGACGGAAAAATTAAATACTGTAATCGGTGGTAAAGTAAAACTTAGAATGTCTTTAAAAAAATAAACCATTTACAAGCACTTTTGGACTGACAATCAGAAAGTTAGTTGCTCGTGCCGAGGCAACAGTGGGGTTCTATGGAGAAGAACGGACAAGAAACTCCATGAACTTTCTTTAAAAATCAATAAAATATTAAAATCATATTTTCATCACGTTGTAGGCATTAGGGAAAGTTTTAAATCCAATGGAATAAGATTAGGCTCATGTTTAACGAACCTCCAGATACAGTAAATTACCTCCAAAAATAGTAAATTACCTCCAAAAATAGTGAATGATCACCAATATTTAACCAAAGTATTGTTGAAATATATGAGTTTGACTGTAAAAAGCGATTTGGTTCTGGCACTCGGCGGCCGCTGCCGCAGCACGCTCGCTCCGCTCGCTCACCTCGTGCGAAGGGGTCACAGTTCTAACCTAACCATGCCGGATCCGCCCCAGGGGGGACTTAAGGGTCCTAAGATTTGGTGATCATTTACTATTTTTGGTGGTCATTACATTTATTCCCATAAGATTATACAGGTGAATGTTTTTCCCTCGGAATGTAATTCGAAACAAAATCTGTATGTATTTTTTTATTTATAATTAAATAATATTTTCAATGCAGATAATGTAAAAAAAGGAATGACATCAAAAAGCTAAATTAAAAATCAGGAATAATATTCATTTAATTCATTGAAAAACAGGTGGTACATTTGACTGGGAATAAATTTTGCCTTTGACCTGGGGATGTTTTGAAAGTTGGTTGTCTTTTTAGTAAAAAAGCTTTTATTCATAGGACCACCCCTGAGACATACACTATGCATTACAAAAATAACTTTCAAAATGGATTTATGATTGCCGGAGAAAACGAGAAACAAAAAAAACTTGAGAGGTGTCAAGGGACACCCGGATGGAACGAAGTTCCTTTCGATTAATTAGTGAAGGAATTGTAATATAAAATTTTATTTTTTTTAAGTTATAATAATATTTTTTTTCCTTGTGGCTGTGCACAGTTTCTAAACTGTTGATATGGAACGTGAAATGAATTATTTTGCTGCGTTTCTTCTGCATTATTACGTATTTCTTCTGGATGTTTACATATTTTTGCACTGCAATTATCTCGTGATCTAAAATTAACCAATCAAAAAATATTGATTAAAATGACATCACATTTTACTCCAAAAAATTTACCTTAGAAAGATAAAAAAAAATCATACTTACACATCTGAATGATGATTTAAAGTGTTTAAAGCCCGAAATTTCTTTTTCCTATCGTAACATTCTTTATTTCTTTGTCTAGCAGTTTTAGGTATTTTTTTAATTTTTGGTTTCTTTAATTTCTGCGCTTCATAATATTTTTTTCTTCTTTCTGCATCAGTTTTAGGTTTTTTAGCTTGTAATTGATCAGTCTCACTACATTCATCTGATCTCCCTGCAGTTATGTTTTGTACCATTTTATTTTGTAATTTCTTTCTCTCACGATATTCTCTACATCTTTGTGCATTTGTCTTTGTCCTTTTCCTTGAACCTTTCCTTTTTCTTTTTCCTTTTGTTTGTACCTCAGTAGTCGATGCTTTAGTTGATTCGCTATTAAAATAAAAAAGCAAAAAAATTGTACATATACATACACACACCGAAACATTTATATATATATACATATACACGCTTACTTTTTTACCGTTCTGGGACCGAAAGCCATAAGTTCTAACATAGTAACAGAAACTATGGGCACTATTATTTTCAATAAATAACCAAAAAAAATTTACACAAAACTTTAAAATTATCGAGTTTTTTGTGAAAAGTGAGAACTCGAAGTAACGTTTCAGTGCAAATATGTGTGTAAGCCTTATCGACGCTCGGCTACACATGCGAACGGTAGCCATTGAAAAATCCATTCATCGATCAGACAGCATGACGTCGGCCTAATTCGTTAACCTGCTAAATCCATTTTTTGGCAAAATTTACTTTTTATGCCAGTCAAAAAGTTCAGTCTAATATCTACCGTAACGTTTAAGGAATAACAGCGATATTAGCCTAAAAAGGTGACAAATGCTATGCCCGAAAACTGCTTTCTGACCACCAGCCAATCTCCACAATGCAAACCTGCTAAATCCTATTGGGGCCTCAGTTATCCATTTTTTGGCAAAATTTACTTTTTATGCCAGTCAAAAAGTTCAGTCTAATATTTACCGTAACGTTTAAGGAATAACAGCGATATTAGCCTAAAAAGGTGACAAATGCTATGCCCGAAAAACTGCCATGCTTTCTGACCACCAGCCAATCTCCACAATGCAAACCTGCTATCAATTAATTAATCTATACACCATACTAAATTTAAGTCAAAAACTGCTATGTCCTCAAGCAAATTGAATCTTCACCTTGAAAAATGCTAAATAATTGTTTTATCGAATTCTATAAAATGTGTATAAGTTATGCTACTAATTATATTGTTAAAATATCAAGAAAAATTATAGAAACTAACGGGATTTTCAGAATTTTGATTGCTAAATTAATATATATATTTTTCTTCGTCCTGTAAACTATGAAAAAATGGACTTAGGAGGTTAACGAATTAGGCCGACGATGATCCATAAGCCACGCCCGGCCCGCGCGCGCGCGCTCTTTCTCCTTTCTTTCTACTTTTCTTCTAGTATTGTCCCGCGTTTCGCTGTACCTATTAGGTCACGCACGCCGCAACCTAATTACGTAACAAAAATGAGTCGGCAATACGTGTACTCGAATGTGGAGTATGTAGCAATGGTGCATTTTTATGGGATGGCGAGATTTAACCTGGAAGAGGCTAGACGTTTGTACGCTCAGCCGGAACACCTGAACTCACTGCGCGCACGTGGAATCGCTAACCCACAAGTTCCCTTCACCTCCACCATCCTGGCTGCAACCCAGCGCCTCATAGATCATGGGCAGTTTCAAGTCCCTACACACGCGCAGGGCCGCGGTAGGCAGCCATACACGACGGAATTGGAGGAAGACATACTGGAATTCTTCGAACGCGATCCACGTCGAAGTACCACAATGGCGGCCAGGCGATTCAATGTTAGCCAATATTATGTACATGGAAAACATTGAATACGAATGGATTACATCCATACCATTTTCGTCGAGCGCACGCTATTTACGAAGGTGATGGGCCAAGAAGAATCGCATTATGCCAATGGTTGCTTGAAAACGTCACTGCCAACATACTGTGGACGGATGAATCCCTATTTACGCGAGTGGGTCTGTATAATGTTCATAACGAACATTACTGGTCGCCGGTCGCTTATAAACCCACACCTCATTCGCGAAGGTAACCATCAAATCAGATTCAGCGTGAATGTTTGGGCAGGCATTATCATCAATGACCAAATAATAGGGCCTATTTTTATTGAAGGTCATCTGACAGGCGGTTCTTATCTGGAGATGCTGCAAAATACCATACCGGAGTTGTTAGAGGATGTGCCTCTGGCATACTTACGCGGCATGTTCTATCAGCATGATGGATGTCCCGCTCATTATGCTACTTCAGTGTGTGCGCATTTAAATAGTGAGTTTGGTGAGCGGTGGATAGGTTGTAAGTAGGTAAGTGAGTAGGTACTCTTTTGCTAGAAAAAGAAAGGCAGGCAGGCGTAGGTACCTATAGGTGCTATAGGTAACCTATTTAAATAAATTAGAGCTATTCACAAACACAGTTTTAATCAACTTTGGCTTAATTAAAAAACTTACCTATTAGGTATAAAATTTACACTTCCCTGTATCGAAGCAACTGCTCAATATGGAGTCTATTTCGCTCGATACTTAAACGGGCACGTTTAATTAAATTGACTTTTAATTTTATTAATGTGTCTCTGTCACTTTTCACAATATTAAAAGCGTTCACTATCGCACTTCTTAAGTCATCTCGAGTAGTATACTCCTGGGTATAAACGAGCCTTTTAATCTCGGACCACAAATAAAAATCCAGCGGTGTCAAGTCAGGGCTCCTTGCGGGCCAAGGCACTGGGGCGATAAATTGATATGATAATGAGTTGTAAAATGAATGGAAAGTGTGTATGTGTGCAGCCGCGCGGAACACTTTTTTCGTTTGTTTTGTGAGTGTATAACATATCTGTTAATTAGTATATCATTGACACTCAACAAAAATAATCGTCGCGACACCACACTGTTCAATGCGAAATAGAAATGAAAATATCTGGCTTGCTTTCTATAAGAGAGAGAGAGACAGACAGAGAAACATGCGACGCCGCACAGCTTTACAATAGCTTACTATAGCAAAAAGTGTCGTGACAACTTTTCGTAAGATTTTTTTCCGTCTAGCCCCCTTTCACAACGCGCGATAAGGAACTTCGTTCCAACAAAAAAAAAAACAGAGTCGATTTGAGTCTATTACGTGAACTCCTTTTTTGAAGTCGGTTTAAAAAACAATGTAAAATGAATGTCGCTATCATGAACAAAACAAACATACCGCGGTAAAGGGCGTCCTTGAAGCAGTTTTTGATATTATGAAACTCGACCGAGCAGTATTAGCGACATTTTTGTATGACGAGCGAGTTTCGGTTCTATTTGGTAAAAGTGGGATCAATGACTTATTGCAGCTCAGATTATAAAACAAAAGGCAGATGGACCGCGCGGAACACTGAGAGTGAAGCCAAAAAAGCAAATACAAATTCAAAAGCGAATACCTACAATCTCGTGATTGTATTCGCTTTTGAATTTGTATTAGTATTTTATTTGTTTTTTTTTAATGATGCTATACTGATTCGTATCAGTACAGCACGAAGCGCGTTGTAGGTATTCGTTTTTGAATTTGTATTTGCTTTTTTGGCTTCACTCTCTGTGTTCCGCGCGGTCTATCTGCCTTTTATTTTATAATCTGAGTATTGCAGCTTCATCTGGCAGTATACCTTAGTACTTTTTTAACTAATGTTAGTCAAAATTTGAGTAACAGGATTCATGAAATCGTTACGCGCTTCTTAGAACATGCGGGTTTTCCCGGCTTTTTCATTTGTATCATGTTCTCGTACGAAAGATTAATCATAGGTAACTACCTGGCAAGATTCGAATCCGACGTTCCACTTTGTTGTCTTATTTTTTGTCTTTCTCTATATCTTTTTGAGCGTTCAGCATCAATTTTTTTTCTGGAAAACACGAAATTAAATCATTTTTTTCTTTAGTTTTAAGTTAAAAAATTTAAAGTACCGAAATTTTATTGTAGCATATTGCAAAGATGTTATCATACCTGGCAAGAAGCGAATCAAACGGTTCATTAAGTAGTTTATTTTTTAGATTCTCTCTAAATTTTTTTTGACGTTCAGCGTTTGTTTTTCGTATTTTAATTTCTCTCTGATTTTTTAGTTTTTGTCTCAGTCGATACTCTTTTAGATGCTGAGCTTCTGATTTCACTATTGTCTCTGTATATTGTATAGGTTGCAGTGAGAACGGGTAGCTGTTAAAATTATAACATGATTAATAAGATCTGAGGTGACTTTAAGACGTTTTCATTTCATTTTATTTACTTATGTATTAATTTATTTATGAATTATTTCTTGAAATTAAAATGTAATGGGATCACTTGATCCTAGACAAGGCGGCTCGTATTTGCTGAGAATTTACTAAAATACGTAAGCTATTTTTCAGTCATTTATTGATCATCAAACATACAAATAAAAAAATAATAATATAAAAAAAAAATAGGAGCCCAGCAGCGGGGCTCCGTCGACCTGACGTCGACCGTCTTTGTGCCAATTTTCATAACCGTTGCAGACAGTCATAAATTGCAGCTTCTTACTATTTCTTTTAGACTCTTTATCATTTTGTTATTATTCTGACGAAAGCGGAATTTGACTTTAACTCCGTTTTAGTCAGAACAAAAACAGCTTATAATTTATGCTGACGAAAAAAAAAATCTGACCAACGTGTACCGCAGGCAGAATTTACAGGTACTATCGTGGACACACCCGCCTGACCAAGACTAAGTTCATTTTTGCTTGCACTCAAAAGATGGAAGCGCTCTCTAGCCCGCCCCGTTGACTTCGCAGGCGCCGAGGGAATTTTTTTTTAACTGGGCAGGCGGAAAAGTCCGCTATAGTACATGTGATATTTCAACTTTGTTTCTGACGTCTGTAAGGCTGTTAGTATTGCAGTATATCTATAGGCGCCAGTAACCACTTTCCATCAGACGGACCATCGGCTTGTTTGTCATATAACATAAGAAAAAGGTAACATACCTGATTTCTTCACTGTCTCTGGGATTCACATTGACAACGACCGGTCCGATGAAAATTTCGGTTTCTTTACTGAAATGAAAATATTAAGTTATTAAAATAGGTACCTACATAGGCAGGTAACGATGTCTTATTTGTACTGCAATGAAAGAGAGAATAGGGGATATTACTGCAATGTTCTGGCACCAGAGTGCAGCACTAGCATAATCCGTCAACCGTTTTTCGACGAGTCGTTCAAAGCGTGAAATTCTGCCTTTAATTCAGTTCAAAATTGGGAAGTGTATTATATTATAGAATAATGCATCAGTGCTGTGTATTTCGTTGTAGAAATGAAGAGAATTATTCATTTTCAAAAGAAGAAAATGTTTGAAAACTTTGGGAAGCAGCTAAAAATCACTCTAAAATATGTTTAGGTTAAGTATTCAGGTGAGATAAACGTATTTACAAAGTAACGTTCACTTTTGTTGTCATGTGAGACAACCAAATATGATTTTATTTTGAGCATAACCTAGAATCCGCTTTCAAATGGCCGTAGGATGCCATAATATAGTTAAAAGTACAGTTAGGTAAGTAATTAAAACTTTGATATATTTTCACAAAATACTGTAGCTATTGTAGTTAATAACATAATTAAACAAGAATACGAGGTTATGCTCGTGGGTATGTGCTAGTGGCGCCCTCTGCGCTGAGTTTCGCGTAATGTTCCCTATTAGATATTTAGTGTCACTGTCAGTAAACTAATAAGTATTAAGAACAGAATGCGAATTTTGAGACATATAGAAAAATACATGGTGTGAAGAAAATTATTAAAGTGTAAAAATATTTAATGATTATTAAAAAAAAAATAAGCTATTGCATACAAAACTGCAACCTGCACGGTCCAAATTTATGGAACTAAAACTCTTTCATTAGAAAGAGTTTTAGTTGTTAGTGATTACAGTAATTAATTTAACCGTCGATTATTAAATCGACGGTTAAATTAAATACTGTAATCGGCGGTAAAGTAAAACATAGAATGTCTTTAAAAAAAGAAACCATTTACAAGCACTTTTAGACTGTCAATCAGAAAGTTAGATGCTCGTGCCAAGCCAACAGTAGGGTTCTATGGAGAAGAACGGGCAAGAAACTGCATTAACTTTGTTTTAAAAATCAATAAAATATTAAAATCATATTTTCGTCACGATCTAGGTATGTAGGGAAAGTTTTAAATCGAATGGAATAAAATTATACAGATGATAAAATTACAAATAAAAAACTTTTTTGAAAAAAGAAGAAAAACTAAAAAGTGATAAAAAAAAACTTAAAAATATTATTATAACTTAAAAAAAGGGACACCCGGATGGAACGAAGTTCCTTTCGATTAATTAGTGAAGGAATTGTACATTTTATTTTTTTAAGTTTTATATTTTTTTTTAATTATTAACAAATAAAATGTAATATAAACTTATAATAATACAATACAATATAATACTGTAATACAAAAAAAAACATACTTACGCATCTGAATGATGATTTAAAGTGTTTAAAGCCTGAATTTTTTTTTTCCTATCGTAATATTTTTTATTTTTTTGTTTAACAGTTTTAGGTATTTTTTTACTTTCTTGTTTCTTTAATTTCTGCGCTTCATAATGTTTTTTTCTTCTTTCTGCATTCGTTTTAGGTTTTTTAGCTTGTAATTGATCAGTCTCACTACATTCATCTGATCTCCCTGCAGTTATGTTTTGTACCATTGTATTTTGTATTTTCTTTCTCTCACGATATTCTCTACATCTTTGTGCATTTGTCTTTTTCCTTGATGTTATAGTTTGTACCTCAGTAGTCGATGCTTTAGTTGATTCGCTATTGAAATAAAAAAAGCAAAAAAATTGTACATATACATACACACATACACACACATATATATATGTGTGTGTATGTGTCTATCTATTCTTTCTGTCTATTCTTCTATTCTGTATTTTTGTCTTTTTCTACTCTGTCTGTCTATTCTTTCGTATTTGCTTTTAAATTTATTAAAGTTATGACGCGTACACTTGCTAAACGCACAATAATGGAGAGATTATAACGCGTATGACTTGGTTAGCACAATAGTAAAGGCAGGTTATAATGCGTACTTGCTAAAAATACATAAGCATTTATTATTGTCTGTTTAAAATCTCTACTTACCTAACTCCATCAGCAATATCCGGAACTTGTGCAGAAACACTGTCAGGATTCATTATTGTTATTATTTTTTATTGTGTACAAAAGACCTGTATACACTCAACAAAAATAATAGTCGCGACACCACACTGTTCAATGCGAAATAGAAAGACGAAACGAAAATAACTGGCTTGTTTTCTATGAGAGAGAGAGAGAGAGAGACAGACAGAGAAACACGCGCACGCCGCACGGCTTACAACTTTAGCAAAAAGTGTCGTTACAACTTTTGGTCTTCATTTTTTCCGTCTAGCCCCCTTTCGCGCGATGAGGAACTTCGTTCCAATAACTTCAGCACAGAACACACATGACTTTGCGTTTTGGAAGTCGGTGGTTTTGTTCTGTTTGTTGTTTTGTATTGTCACCGACTTCCAAAACTAAAGTCATGTGTGTTCTGTGCTAAAGTTATTTATCACTTATTATTTTCATCTGGCAGTTATACCTTAGTACTCATAGATATCCGAGAGATATGCCTTCATTCTATATTAGTTCAAAAAATCTGTCATCTGTTTTGGTCAATTGTTTAACTCACACAAAAACAAAATAAATAGATACGGCACACATGATAATTTTTCGCACGCACACAATAAAATATGCGTAAGATATCTGTGCTATCTTTTGGCACACATGCTTGAAAGGGGCGGGCACTAGAAAGTACAGATACAGGCAGTGAATGCACACACGCAACAGTAGTCTGAAATAGGGAAGAGCAGTTGGTATAAATGTCATCGATAAAAATATCGATGAAAACCGACTGTAAAAAAAGAGAAGTGTATTTTGGGCGTATTTTGTAATGTTTATTATAATATCGCTATACCTATAGATACGCTACGAAAGGCTAATCAAAGACCAAAATTGGTAAATTTTGGTACTTTGTCAAAAAATGTAAAAGTACAGGGAATTCTAATTTGGGTTAAAGTGATCTATTCGTTTTCAACCGACTTCAATTAAAGAAGGAGGTTCTCAATTCGACACGCATTTTGGAACGAAGTTCAGTTCAATATATGATTATCATTATTTTTATATATATGTCGCATCCGGTCAATAGTACGAACGTGGAACGAATCGCAAGCCCGCCAGTAATGACAACACGTGATCTACCACCACCACCATTATGGCGCGCTTGTAAAGAGTCGTGATGTTTTCAGCCCACAGCGAGGAGGACATTCAGAATTCAGTGATTGCATCGGAGCTAAGACATCCCGAAACTGTACTCGATTCATTGTGTTTAAGTTTACTATGTCTATTTTAATTTGAGTCTATGTTTATTTTAAATTGAGTTTGTGTTAAATTGTGGTTTTAATAAACGCCGTGTATTGTACCCCATACCCAGAGTCTTTCGTGTAGTTGAGTTTTCAGTGTAGTCCGATTTCGATGTTTTGGAACGAAGTTCCTCATCGCGCGTTGCGAAAGGGAGCTACACGGAAAAAATTAAGACCAAAAGTTGTAACGACACTTTTTGCTATAGTTGTAAGCCGTGCGGCGTGCGCGTGTTTCTCTGTCTGTCTCTCTCTCTCTCATAGAAAGCAAGCCAGTTATTTTCGTTTCGTCTTTCTATTTCGCATTGAACAGTGTGGTGTCGCGACGATTATTTTTGTTGAGTGTATACAGGTTTTTTGTACATAATGAATAATAAAAAATAATAACAAATATGAATCCTGACAGTGTTTCTGCACAAGTTCTGGATATTGCTGATGGAGTTAGGTAAGTAGAGATTTTATACAGACAATAATCAATGCTTATGTGTTTTTAGCAAGTACGCATTATAAACTCTCTTTACTATTGTGCTTACCAAGTAATACGCGTTATAATCTCTCCATTATTGTGTGTTTAGCAAGTGCACGCGTCATAACTTTAATAAATTTAAAAGCAAATTAAATATTAATATTACAATATCAATGCGTATGTTTTTAGCAAGTCGTGCGTGTTCTAACCTATACGCTGTTGTGTTTACAAAGTCCCGCGCATCTATGACGTGTATGAAAAAATAAACAGAGATAGTATGCACTCTCTCTGTCTATTCTTTCGTAGTATATATATGTGTGTGAGTGTGTGTGTGTGTGTGTGTGTGTATGTATATGTAGTTTTTTTTTGCTTTTTTTATTTCTTTAGCGAATCAACTAAAGCATCGACTACTGAGGTACAAACTATAACATCAAGGAAAAAGACAAATGCACAAAGATGTAGAGAATATCGTGAGAGAAAGAAATTACAAAATACAATGGTACAAAACATAACTGCAGAGAGATCAGATGAATGTAGTGAGACTGATCAATTACAAGCTAAAAAACCTAAAACGAATGCAGAAAGAAGAAAAAAACATTATGAAGCGCAGAAATTAAAGATACAAGAAAGTAAAAAAATACCTAAAACTGTTAAACAAAAAAATAAAGAATATTACGATAGGGTAAAAAAAAATCAGGCTTTAAACACTTTAAATCATCATTCAGATGCGTAAGTATGATTTTTTTTTGTATTACAGTATTATATTGTATTGTTTTATTATATGGTTATAATACATTTTATTTGTTAATATTAAAAAAAATATTATTATAACTTAAAAAAATATAATTTTATTACAATTCCTTCACTAATTAATCGAAAACAAACCGGGTGTCCCTTGACACCTCTCAAGTTTTTTTTTCTCTTTTTTAATTGATAGCGTATTCCTCAAAGTTGGTCTTATATAAATTTCATGAAAATATTCCACCCCTACTTAAAATCTAAAATCTAACAATTATTATCGATATCCATTATGTCAACGTTGCACACCACTAATGCATCGCTTACTTTTGGCCAGTTTGACCTAACGCAGGCGACATGTGCCACGCCCCTATGCCATATCCCTCGATATTCGTGTTAGTACTTTTATCGCAAATGTTAGTCAAAATTTGAGTAACAGGATTCATGAAATATTCACGCGCATCTTAGAACGCGCGGTTTTTGCCGGATTTTTCATTTTTATCATGTTCTCGTGCGAAAGATAAATCATGTACTTACTTGGCAAGATTCGAATCCGACGTTTCACTTTGTTGTCTTATTTTTTTATTTTCTCTATATCTTTTTGCGCGTTCAGCATTAAGTTTTTTTCTGGAAAATACGAAATTAAATCATTATATTTTTTTTTAATTTTAAGTTAAAAAATTTAACGTACCTAATTTTATTTTAGCATGTTGCAAAGATGTTATCATACCTGGCAAGAAGCGAATCAAACGGTTCATTAAGTAGTTTATTTTTTAGATTCTCTCTAAATTTTTTTTGGTATTCAGCGTTTGTTTTTCGTATTTTAATTTCTCTCTGATTTTTTAGTTTTTGTCTCAGTCGATACTCTTTTTGACGCTGAGCTTGTGATTTCACTATTGTCTCTGTATATTGTATAGGTTGCAGTGAGAACGCGTAGCTGTTAAAATTATAACATGATCTTATTAGTGACTTTAAGAAGTTTTCATTTTATTTATGGATTAATTTATTTATGGATTATCTCTTAAAATTAAAATGTCATGGGATCACTTGATCCTAGACGACGCGGCTCGTATTTGCTGAGAATTTACTAAAATACGTAATCTATATTTTAGTCATGTATTTCAATATTTTTTTCTGTGATTTATTAGCTTTGATCTTTAGTTTAAAAAATGGTATTAAAACAAATAATATAAAAAAAAATAAGTACATGGTTGGTATAATAAATGGCAGCTTTGGTTCTGTTTGTTTTGTTTTGCCACAGACTTCCGAAAATATATTTATACTAGCTGCTGCCCGCGACTTCGTTCCCGGTGTTTACTTGCGAGAGCCATTAGACCTTCTGAATCCGGCCCTGTCGCAAAATCCGTTCTTAGCGGACGTCTACAACTATAAAGTACCTCCCTGTCAAAGAATCATGGCGAGATTCATACATTCATTTGTATGAAAAATAAAAAATAATTTAGAGGGTTTAAAATATTTTCCAATGTAAAAAATACATTACCAGGAGTAGTAGATTGATATACTTACTTACCATATTTTTAAACCCCGCATAATTAAAATATTACGAAATGAAAATAACACTTTCGTTTCATCTCGATGCCCATTTTGTGTTTATGTGTGTGCCAAACGACGTTATCGGATCTATAAAATTTGCAGACAAGTTATGTGACAAGTGTGTGGAAAAAAACCGTTATTTGTGACATTATTTCCCTTAAAACGATGCAATTTCAGTGTAAGATCTGCAAAACGGCGACTGTCAGTGTCACTGTTACTGTCAGCGCCGTTTCGTTCTGAAATAACGAGATTTTCGTTAAACTATTCACTTTTTCTTTTTGCGGGGTTTTAAAAATATTGTAAATGCTTTCAGATACTCTTTAGGTACCCAAGAGCATAAGAATCAGAATTTCAACTTCTTTAAACATCTTTATTTTTTTGTACAAATCCTGCCAAGATTCTGTCATCTTTATACGTCAAGTGGCTTTCGATATTTCGTGATGAGTGAGTGAGTGAACTTTCGATTTTATATATTTATTAGATTAGATAGATAGATAGATGTAACGCGCTAGTTTTTAGAAGGCGGTAGTCTTTTTTGGTCAAAGTTAATATTTTGCGCTTTTAAGGGCCTGCTTCTTATTATCATCCAAATCCATTAAGATACGGCAACATTCAAGAAATTAAGTCATTCTAATTTTCCACTCTTCAAAGAGGAATATTTTCATGAAATTTATATGAGACCATCCCTGAGATGAGGCATGCAATGCTGTCCATTAAAAAAAGATTTTACAAAATCGATTTACAGTTGCCAGAGAAATCGCGGAACAAACACAGTCGAATTGAAAATCCTTTTATTGAAGTCGATAAAAAATACCTATACTCTATTTACAATAGCATTAGACAGAAGTTAAAAAAGGTTCTTTTTAATGCACACTTTGTAACAAAAGTACAATAAACAATGTTAAAGTTACGATAGACACCGAATTTATTATAATCTATTTTTACAGTAGCTGTCGCGCGTATTTGTAACCATTTTAATAATTTATCTTCTCAAATCATGTGGATTTCATTTAGTTGTATATTTAATTCCAATTTAAAAGTACAGTGTCAATGGTAAAAATCTAACAGAAGCAGGGATGACCAATACCCGGAACGTTATTCGTTTCACTGTAATTCTACCTAATTTAAAATTTTACCTTTTCTTTTAAAGACTTTTATTCTGTTTATATTATTATACGTCCATATTTAGTACTATCTTAGATCTATTTATCAAAATTATATTAAAATAAGTTTAATTTAAATTGTTTTAACTTATCTTTGAAATAAAATGTTTTGCATTCCTGCTTCTATGAGCCTCTTTTTTCTAATGCTATTATAAATGGAGTATAGGTAACCTTAAAAATATTCACGCGAAAGATGTCGCAGGCATAAACTAGGATTTCATACATATTTATGAGTAAGATTAATAACTTACTTGTATGCAGTATCATCACATGGTTCTATCTTTACTTCCGCCGAAATTGGGTCAGTTTGAGCTTGCATCCTGAAATAAAAAAAAGTATATTATTTTACGCACCTACAGGAGACTGGGGACACTTGATCCTCATTCATTCAATTAATCATGAAAATGTATCCGTATTAGCCTGTTTTTTTTTCGTGTTTCCTGAACGATACAAAAGGATCAAGTGTCCCGTGTTCTGGGACACTTGATCATAGTATGGGGTAGATATGATCATAAGGCAATAAGTGAATTAAGGTTCACAAGGCATGATATGAATGAATAAAAAGTGGATTATTTAACCATTTATCCATATACTTATTAAGTCATAGGTAACTACTAGTTTTTCTAAACCTTATGTTCTCAGAAAACGCTAAAAAATAAAACACAAGTACTCGTTATGGTTCATTACTACGCATGAAACGCGTTGGCGAGTTATTATACCTACTCATTGAATTATTTTTAATACATTTATTATTGTACGGTATTGTACTGCAGCTTTTACTTTTTTACTTAGGATGCTATATGATATTAAATGACGAGTCCATGAAGGTTCAAAAGTTTATTACACTAAGTTAACACCAAAGCTCAAATAGAGATAGGTTTTAAGAATAAATGATAGATGATACTGATATGATATTGATACGTGAAACACGCGGGGCGTTCGATGACCGTTAGTGAACTAAATTGTAAGTAAGTGAAAATGAATAATTAATGTTGGCGGATAAGCTGACGCGGTATGTACAGACGCCAGCACATCAAGCGACTATAATCTGTCACATTTCATTAATCGATTTTCAACTTTATGGTTAAAAAAAAAGGTTCAAGATTGATTGGGAAAATGTGACAGTTTCGGGTAGGTTGACCTGCTGGCGTCTGTACAATAATTTCGCAATGTACGGTTGTACCGTACAATTTTTTTTTTTTTTTTTAAATATTTGTATTAAATAGAAACATTTAATAATAATACCAGCTTATAATAGTCCCACTGCAGGGCACAGGCCTCTTCTCATACAGAGAAGGCACGAGCATTGATCATCAAGTGCGCTCAAGGCGGATTGACGATTTCAGACTTATATTAATAAAATTATAAGTGCAGGTTTCCTCGCGATGTTTTTCCCTCACCGATGTCAATGATGTCCAAGATAAATTTAGAAAGTATACCTATATGAATTGAAAAACTTTTAAAAATATAAAAAATAGTAGCCCACCGGTATCAGGCTACCGGTGGTCAGGACTCCTGAGAGGCCTATGCCTTTTATGCTATTATACTACTTTCAGTTTTATTTTATCTACTGGTTGGCGTTTTTCAGCCCTTCCTTCTTTTCGTAAATTCTACGCATTTTAGAACCCATAGGAAGAAACAAAACAAAAAGTAATTAACTAGCGAGACACAATAGCTTTTTAATTGTGTCTGTAATTAAGGTATTCGAGGGGTTAATCTCTTGAAAGAATGCAGGGGACACCTGATCCCGTGTACGCCATCTTGAGGTGTGTACCGTGGACCCTGACTTTACAAAAAAAAAAAAAATGTAATCCAAAACAAAATGCTAATCAAAGAAAATACATCTCTACATACACTTTAATATATCAGGTTAAGCTGCCCGCCCACATCAGACTTGTTGTAGGACCGATTATCGGATCCGTCTCGGTTCATAGTTTCGTGAGACCGACTTTTTGTGGGACATCTGCGTTGGTATATTGGAGTCCATATGTTCCATTTCTCTCCGACAAAACATCGGTATGTGTGTGTGTAATGTAACACGTAATTTATTTATATGAACACCTCAAAATAACGGTCAAATTACTTTCAAAAATAAATGTCCTAACGTTGTCACTGCTCTAAAGTTGTAGATATTTAACTTTTAAAATGACATTTGGTAATTGACAATGACAGTATCATGTATCAAATATAAGAATTAATTATAGTTTTTTTAGTTATGGCTCAGGGATCAAGTGTCCCGAGGGATCAAGTGTCCTCAGTCTCCCCTAATAATGACGACCGAATCTCAATGAGGACCAGTCAAGTACGCAGGCAGGAGATATTATAGTGCACAAGTGTGTGCGAGGTGCACTCCCTTTTCCCTCGCTCCTACAGTACGATTGGGACGACAATCAGACACGACCGGAGAGAGATCAGGCGCAGGACCAACGGCATTACGTGCTTTCCAAAAATGTCGGGGATTTATACCCAGGATTTTGCAAAGGGACTATCCATAAAGTACGTCACACGTTGAGAGGGGGGAAGGGGTCGACGAAGTGTGACATTGTGTGACAAGGGGTAGACGTGACGTCACATTTCGCAAAGATTCGTCCTCAAAGAATTGCTGCTAGACGTGCTAGAGAAATTCTTTGTTTGGATGATGACGATGATAGTACATATAAGGATGAAAAAGATGTTGACACATCGAATGTTCCTGTCATTAACGATTTGTCTGTCAGTATTGACTGCTAAATAACATTAACATTTCGGAACTGGTGTTTTAACTTAATAATTTCTAGATGCAAAATTGCAAAATATGTGACGTCACACTAGGGAGGGGGGGGGGGGTCTCACAAATGTGACCAACTGTGACAAGGACGGGGGAGGGGTAAAAAAATCAGGAAATTAGTGTGACGTACTTTATGGATAACCCCAAATAAGTAAGTAAACGCAAATAAGAATTTTACGAGCCTTCAATGGCATAAGTTTTATAAATAAATTAATATTTACAATTTTTTTCTCTCCCGGTATTCTCGCATGTATTGAGCTGCAGTTTTCGCCTGTTTTTTTTTATGACTCATTAACGCCCTTTTTTTCTCTCTCCATCGCCGTGTTGCCTCTGCAGACTTTGCTCTTTTTTCTATTGTCCTTATTTCAGAGGGTCCAGAACCAACACTTTGAATATCTTCTGCAGCAATTTCAACCATTGCATCTGGTGCCTGTTGTTGCTTCCTTTGCAGTGCTTTTCGTGCTCTGAATTCCCGACCACGTTCTGCAGATGTTTTTGGCTCTTTATTCAACCTACAATTTCATCATTTTAATTTGGTAAATTTTGTAAAGTTTATTATTAGAGCCATGAATGATTATAAAAATAAACTAAAAAATAATTTACCTAACTCCAATAATTTGTCTCGATTTTTGTACGTGATCTATAGTAGGATTTTCATCATCAACTTCCATTTGATTATTGTCATGTTCAGTCACGATGTCACCGATTATTTGTAATGGTGAACCTCTACAATTAATAAGTATTTAATTATTTACGTATTAGATAAATTTTATGTTATCCTATTTTAAAAACTTGCTGAAGTAAATTGTAGAAGCGCGAGGCCGAAATACGGAAGAGTAACAAGGAGAGAGAGAGAGAGCGAGAGAGAGAGAGAGATGAACTAAAATTAACATTTTCCGACTGCTTTTTGCCTAAACTATCTCAATAACATATTTATAGATTTTTTCTCATTTAGAGTAAAATACCCTATTGGCGACCAACAGCCGCCATTGTTGACTTAGGTACTAAAAGAAATATAGCTTTAAAATGTGTTCAATTAAATACATTATTGCAACAAAAGTGATGCGATGATACGATACCCCCATGTTCCTTTTTAACCTTTGTATCGTATTTTTTGCAGCCTTTTACCATTTTTATGACAAGCGGATACTCGTTCTCTCCCGCGCGCGGACCATTGTCGACAGAGAAAGAAAATGTGTGCTCGCACCTCGCTCTCTTGCCTCTACAGTCATATACGAAACGTAACTCTCTCTCTTTCTATCTTCACTAACTTATATCTCCTCTCAACTTCCGTTCGCCTCGTCCGATCACACTTTTCCTAACGTTCTCATCACG
Source organism: Charanyca ferruginea (assembly GCA_947361185.1). Lineage (NCBI taxonomy): Eukaryota > Metazoa > Arthropoda > Insecta > Lepidoptera > Noctuidae > Charanyca > Charanyca ferruginea. The sequence continues at coordinate 8,651,521 of OX376080.1, read as the reverse complement.
CATTCACCAGCTTACTCCCCAAGTCAAGCGTGCGTAAAGAAGTTTTACTTCAAACTCAAACTCAAACTCAAATCATTTATTTCAAATAAACCATTTACAGGCACTTTTGAATTGTCAAGGAGTCAGTCAGTCAAAAAGTTGCAGCTAGTTGCTCGTTCCAAACAGTAGGTTTCTATGGAGAAGAACGAGCAAGAAACTCCAGGAACACTCTTTTAAAATCAATAGAATATTACAAATTTAGGTTACATCATTCATGTTGAATCTAGAGGTACAATGTGAGAACAATGTAACAAGTTGTGCACGTTAAAAGAGGTCTAGTGACAATGAAATTAGACAATTCAAAATAAATTTAAAATAACCGAGGTAGCTAAGAGATGACCAGTCTCAACTGACGGCGCCCGTTCACGAACATGACGCACGGATCGGCACCATTTAGCTCAACCATTTTGAAGGGAACCAAGTGATCCAACACATGCGCCACCATCAGCAAGACATTCAAGTGATCACGACAAACTCTCAACCGCCAGGGCATATTCAAGTCAACGAAAGACATATCTCGTAAATGGTAGCTTTAAAGTACATAGTGCTCACATGTATGTGCTATGCAAAATTATATAATACTAATAGTTTGAGTTTATACAATGCAAAGATAATGTAGTTTTCTCTCTGTAGATCTTCAGCAGCTCCAAAAATAGTTACCAATGCTAATCAATAAATCTATGAACCCTTATGGCTGTGGAGCCATAGCTCAAAAATATTACTAAAATGCAGTTTACGTTATGACTCAATAAGTATCGTAATTCTGTCGGTATTTTTATAATACTGTCAAATAAAGTAAAGGGTAACTAGGGCAGTAGTAGTAGTAGAGCTGTTAGTGACGCGTGTCACGCTCAGGCTCAGGCGGAACGTGACACTTTTTCGTGCGTGGCGTGCAGCCGGTGTTCATCGATTTATAAGACGTTATCACGTCAAAAACATAGGTCGACGGAGGTTAATTTAGGTCGACGTCAAGGGCACCCCGAGGTTCGGTTCGGGTTGGTTTGGTTCCTTTAAACCCTGCAGACAGAAATAGGAGCCCCGCAGCGGGGCTCCGTCGACCTGACGTCGACCGTCTTTGTGCCAATTTTCATAACCGTTGCAGTCATAAAATGCAGCTTCTTACTATTTATTTTAGACTCTTTATCATTTTGTTATTATTCTGACGACAGCGGAATTTGTTTTTTTTTATCTTTATTTAAGGAGCTTGGTCAAACAAAGACTAAGTCGCTCCATAGATCCACTTACATGTAACAGTCACGTATTCTGAATTTGATTTAAACTCCGTTTTAGCCAGAAAAAAACAGCTTATAATTTATTCTGACGAATGTGTTCCACCCTGGTGCAAGTATAATTACAGGTAAATGAGATATTTCAACTTAGTTTCTGGCATCTGCAAGGCCTTTGGTATTGCTGTATGTCTATAGGCGGTAGTAATTACTTTCCATCAGGTGGACCATCGGCTTGTTTGTCATATAACATAAGAAAAAGGTAACATACCCGGTTTCTTCAATGTCTCTGGGTTCTTCCTTCACATTAACATCGACCGGTCCGATGAAAATTTCAGGTTCGGTACTGAAATAAAATATGAGTTATTAGAATGAGTAGGTATGCAACGACAGTCCAGTTCTTCTATTCTTTATATATAAAAGAAAGTCGTGTTAGTGTTACACTATTTGTAACTCAAGAACGGATGAACCGATTTGGCTGAAAATTTGTGGGGAGGTAGCTTAGAACCAGGAGACGGACATAGGATTCTTTCTTTTTGTGTGTGGTGTAGGGTAGGCATAGGGTAGGTGTAGGGTAGGTGTAGGGTAGGTGTAGGGTAGGTGAAGGGTAGGTGTAGGGTAGGTGAAGGGTAGGTGAAGGGTAGGTGTAGGTAAATAGGTAGATAGGGACAGGACAACGTCTGTCGGGTCAGCTAGTAACAGAATAGTTTTAAGTGATGACCCCATATTCCCATTTAAGTGACCCCATATTCAAAATTCATTTAGTTACGTTACTTTTTTTTAAAGATAAGCAAAAAATCAAACCAAATTATTTTTACTAGAACACCATTTTTTTGCTTCGAAATCTGTGAGTACTAAGTCGAATTGGCACATAATAAGAGACGGTCTCAGCAACATAATCCATACAAAATACATAATATTCGTTACTGTCGCATCTAAGTTTATTATTACCTACCATACAACCAAATACTGAGCTGAAAATGGCCATAAAGCCCGTCATACGTCGCACGCATACGTAGCAATATAAACCATTCTCGAATCCATTGAAACACACATAAAAAAGTTCATCAAAATCGGTCCAGCTGTTTAGGAGGAGTTCACTTTCATACACATGCACAGAAGATTTTTATTATATACTAGCGGCCCGGCAGACTTTGTCCTGCCCTTAAAATAAAGTCGTACAACTCGACTGCAGCGCCACCTACCGGGTACAATTGTGAATCTAAACCATTCTCGATACCACTAAAACACACACAAAAAAATTCATTACAATCGGTCCAGCCGTTTAGGAGGAGTTCACTTTCATACACACGCACAGAAGATTTTTTAATATAAGATAGCTAGCCACCACACGGTAGCTATAATATAATTAATATATTTTTATTTACGTCTGCGGTCGTTGTTTGTTTCACATTTTTGAAATATATTAATATGCCTTGCTATATCTGTCCACATATTTTGGTGACGTAATAAAGATATTAATTATAAAAAATAAAAGTAAATAATAGTTATTTGTTATACAAGAGTGCAAAGTTGCTTTTTAACCGCGTGTTCAATTTTGATGACCGAGCAAGCGAAGGATTCAAAATTAGAATCCTGAGCGTTAGCGAGGGAATCAAAAGAGCACGAGGTGAAAAATCTTTGCACTCGAGTGCAACACGTAACTTTTCATTCCACCTCAGCGAGGAAATGACTAAATGCAAAAAAAAAACGTTTACAAAGTCTGAGTTTTTAACAAATTAAAAAAAAGTTGTATGATATATTCGGCACCATAGAGGTAGCAGTAAATAGGTTTAATGTTTTTTTTTAATTCACAAACTTAGTGCACACGATGTTCTAAATTCAATTTACTTTATCCTCTAGAGAATAAAAACGGCTTTTCCACTCAGATATTGAAGATAAATTTACTTTATCCTCTAGAGAATAAAAACGGCTTTTCCACTCAGATATTGAAGATTAAAAATACTCTTTCCGAGATGGTGGGATGAAAAATAAATTTTCATTTATAGCTGCGTCTGTGGTCACTCAAAGATTACTACAGAAAATATATCGTAATATGCCTTGCTATGAATTATATTCATATATATTATAGCTACGTCTGTAACGGGCTTCAAAATTACAATATTTGAATTTCGCAGGGCACAGAATGCGAAGTAACGGTAAAGTAATAATAATAATCACTTACTGGTAATCAGGAGGCTCCACCTTCACAACCAGCGTCTCAACCACTTTTTCTGGCCTGGAAACATAAAATTCAATAATGTCATGATGTTCTTCTATCTCTACATAGTAGTAGTAGTAGTAGTATTACGGACTAGTGCCCGCAATTTCACGTCTCAGTGCGTATTTTGCGTACAGTACAGAACACTCTACATAGTACAGTACGGTCAACGTAACTTGGCGCGTCTGAAGTTAGCCGATTAGCTGCGCAGTAGACGATTTCGTTCCTAAAAGTTCCATTGCGCAGCCAAACAGCTAACTTCAGACGCGCCAAGTTACGTTGACCGTATTGTAGCTAGTGCTGCACTCTGGTGCCAGAACATTGCAGTAATATCCCCTATTCATAAGCGCCTGTAAATGGTTTAATTGAAATAAATGCTTTGACTTTGACTGGATACTTAACAGTGACGGTCAAATTAATAAATACACTCCCAATCCTTACCAAATATGTAGGCACGTATTTCTTACTTACGATGCTCACATATGGAAACAAAACTAGCAAAATGAGGTTTTGAGGTGATCGAAAAAAAGATTCAACTTACTTTTGCACAGAATCTTCTTGCTCATCGGCTTCATTAGTATCGTCAGCATGGTCACTATCGTCGGAACTATTGTCTTCACTTGAACTGAAACAATAATAAAATACCATATTTTAACCTAAGTGATGTGATAAATGACAAAGAATCATGGCGAGATCCATACATTCATTTGTATAAAAAGAAAAATATTTAGAGGGTTTGAAATATTTTCCAATGTGCCAGGAGTAGTTACTTACTATATTTTTAAACCCTCGCATAATTAAAATATTACGAAATGAAATCATCTCGATGCCCATTTTGTGTTAAAAAAAAAAGAAAGTGACAAGGGACGTTAACGTTATTGTAAACACCCTTTTTTAAAAGAGTATGTATGGAGTTTCTTGCCCATTCTTCTCCATACGAAACTACCATTTGGAATGGGCAACTAGATTCAAATTTTACAATATGACGTTCAAAAGTGCCTTTTAATGGTCTAATTGAAATAAATGATTTGACTTTGACTTTGACTTTAACGGATCAATTAATTGGCAGATAAGTGATGTGACAAGTGAGTGGAAAAAAAAACATTATTTGTGATATTATTTCCCATAAAACGTTGCAATTTCAGTGTAAGAACTGCAAAACGGCGCCTGTCAGTGTCACTGTTACTGTCAGTCGCCGTTTCGTTCTGAAATAATGAGCTTTTCGTTAAACTGTTCACTTTAAACATCCACTTTTATTGCAGGGTTTAAAAACATGGTAAATGCCCGAAGATACTCTTTAGGTACCCAAGAGTATAAGAATTAGAATTTCAACTTCTCTTAGCATCTTAATTTTTTTGTACAAATCCTCCCATGATCCTATGAGCTTTAAGTCATGTGCGTTGCAATAACTTTTATTATGTCAAGAAATAGCTCGCGGGCGGCGTGCCAGCAGCCAACGGTTGTATGTGTCCGAGTGATTCACTCCTTTACTCCTAAAACACAGGCTTTTGGCCTAGTTTAAGAGTAACCAGTTCGCCCTTTAATGTGACTCTATTGTACAATTCTTCACAAATCCTTGTGTATTTATGTATAATTTTCTGTGTGTACAAATAAACATTTTTTTAGGGTTCCGTAACTCAAAAGGAAAAAACGGAACCCTTATAGGGTCACTTTGTTGTCCGTCTGTCTGTCTGTCAAGACCCTTTATCTCAGGAACGCGTGGAGGTATCGAGTTGAAATTAAAACCATATATTCGAGTCTACGGTCCCTTGATGCTGTAAATCAACCCTCTATGTTAAGGCGATTAGACTCGTCAATGGCCTTGGAGTTCTAGCGCGGTTTACACACACACCAGCGCTTGCTACGTACGCAGTAGTACGCATCCCTGTCCCGCTTACTCCGATCACAGAATAATATGCGGACAACAGACACGCACGCCCGACCGCGACCTTACGTACGTTGCTGCCTACGTTTGGATAATATTTAATTCATTTATTTAGAAATGGATAGTTTCACTGTAGGTAATAATGAAACAATACGGAAGTAGATACCTACTTGTATATTTCAAAATAAATTGTAATTGAGTAATTAAATGACCAATAAATATTCAGATTAAATGTTGCTATTTTGAGTACGAAACTACGAAATTAAAGTAAAAAAAAACCCTAAAATCTTGCTATAGTTGGACTTTTGTTATGCTGGCACTTCACATGGCATATTTTTGCAAATATTCGCTTTATTTGGTTAATACAAAATGTGCCTTAGGCTTATTGAAATAAAGTCGATTTTGTATTATCCAAATATGTTGAATATTTGCACAAATACGCCATGTGAAGTGCCAGCATTATATGAGTTAATTATTGATTCTTCCACTAGGTAATCACAAATTCTTACGACAAATAAACTTTTTTTGCAAAAAAAAACAACCGCTTAAAAAAAACTAAAAAGTAATAAACAACTTCAGAAAACATAGGTAAGTATGACTTCAGTCTTGGAAGTCGACGGCTTTGGTTCTGTTTGTTGTTTTGCATTGCCACCGACTTTCGAAACTAAAGTCATGCGTTCTGTGCTAAAGGTATATTACCTATCACTTTTTAGATTTAGAAGGCGGTTATCTTTTTAGCACCTACTTCCTTTCATCCAAATTCGCTAAGAAATGGTGAAAGTAAATAACCTAACCAGCAAAAGTATTTCTATGAGGAGTCCATATGGTTAGTTGACCATGGATAGGTATTTAACTATCCAGTAATTATGTTTGGTTTTCAGACAGTACTTACAAGTTTTCTATTTGGTTACAGTTAACCAAACGACACCCTTGACGCCCATTTCATAAAATGTATAGTCGCCATCTTGGATTTTGAATTCGACTTCATTTTCGGTATCAGCGCCCCAGAAACCATGGAAACGACACCCATCATGCCCACTTCATAAAATGTATAGCCGCCATCTTGGATTTTGAATTCGACCTCATTTTCGGCATCAGCGCCCTCGAAAACCATGGAAACGACCCCCATAAAGTATATTTCGTAAACTATTCTAGCCGCCATCTTGGATTTTATTTCGAACTCATTTTCGGCATCAGTGCTTTCGTAAAATTTACCTTGTTGTGATAATAATAATAATAATATGTGGGGACATTTTCACACACGGCCATCTGACCCCAAACTAGGAAGACCCTGTACTATAGGTGTCAGACAGCTGATATACATACTTTTTTTTTTTTTTTTTTGTAAATACATACATATATAGATAAACAACCGCCAGACACAAGGCAAACACAAGTGCTCATCACACAAATGTTTACCCTGGGCGGGAATCGAACCCGCAACACGCTGCGCAGCAGTCGATCGCTCAGCCACTGCGCCAACCGTGTGTCATGATTATTACTGATCAAAGGCAGTTTCCCATATCATGCATGTGATGAATGAACACCCCAAGGGTCAAAACACACCGGAATGGCAGCGCAGCGGCTGGCAGTTTTGCTGCCAAACCATTTTCAACTTTATCTCTAAACCTCAAAGCATAGTATCGCTTCGGCGGTCATCGGCTCGCAGAGCCGCCCGGCGCGCCACGAGCTGCCGCTCGACGCACGCAAATCTTTAAGCGATACTATGTCTTGACGTTTAAAGATAAAGTTGAAAATGGTTTGCCATCAAAACTGCCGGCCGCTGCGCTGCCATTCTGATGTGTCTTGACCCTAAGAAGCTTGCTTCGCGATGAACCTCCTTCTCTGGCCGAAGATCAAAAATCCCGTCGTGTTGATTTTTTTTTCCCATAAAATACGTTACACTAGTTATTTCTCTGGTATCGTGGGTGCAAACATATAAACTCACATACACAAACAGCCAGACCGCTGCACAAAGATCTGTAGGTTATACAAATATTTGTTCCGTGCGGGAATCGAACCCGTGTCACGGAGCGCAGCAGCTAATCGCTCAACCACTGCGCCAGCAGTGTCGCCAAAAAATGATTAGTCATTATTCATTTATTTTGTAACGTTGCACTTTACAAGTATAGAAGTTTAGTATAATAATCACTAGTAAAAATAACCTAAGTACACTTAAAACCATATTATTTATATACAACCTTATAAATTAACACCTAACTAGCCTATTATAATCCTTTTGAATATTACCTAACACTAAAATAAATCATTAAAACTAAATAATATTATACGGAACCTACGAGTACGCTTCTATGCGCCCGCGCATCGCTAAAACGATCCTTGACGATCGTCGCCACGGACTGTTGATTCGGTTGGTTTCATCTTTACTGTGGTTTCGGAAAGTACGATGAAAAGCACTGGAGGTGACAGCTGTGTCGCTCGCTCCGGCCATATATCTAAATCATTTTAATAAATACTTCGTGAAATCCCTCTAGGGATTTATAATCTACCTATCACGCTTCCGCCACAGCGTGGTTCCGGCGTTGAAGAATACATTTAGCTGAGATTCCCTGCTGGAGGCAGTGGCGTGCGGTTCATACAGGCAAATAGTCATTGCCTACCTTACAAAATACTTACTACTATCAAAATAAAATACTACTACCTACTATTTTATTTTGATAACAAATATTTTATGCACGAGTAATTACCATCAATATATCAAAAACGAAAAATAGAAAATCTTAAATCAGCTCCACCTATCGAGTAACGGTGGAATCATGAAGTCTCATTGATACCTTCGCGCATTTCGACCATATCGCTTCGCGCTGCACCAGCGCCGCACCCGCCAACGGAAAGGCACAAAATCAAAGTCTCTGGATGATTATAGGTGTGCGTCGTGACAGATTCGTGTTTACGCGTCTACAATAGTGTGAGTTTTCTATAAATACTTGGCACACATTGACACAAATAACGCACACAAACGTCAAAAGTAGTCATTGTCTTTTTTAACATTTACTTACACTTTCGACAATTGGGTTGTTGATACCAATAACCAATAATTCCAAAATACAACTTATCTTTTAATACACTTTATTTTAGCCCGGAAAACCCGATTCATTTTCAATTCACTGTAAAATTCGATTTAAAAGTTGCTTTGAAATCAATGAATAGTTAGTCAATTGAGTTGGGAAATAAGTGACGTCACAGGCCGCGTCATAAAAAAGTCTATGGAGGAATCTCGTTTTGATTGGTGGTCAATTGATTGGTGGTTTCAAATAGCCAATTGCGGGGTCTTAAAACCGAAGTTGGCGACTATTTTAAAAAGTAGCATCTTTTGGTTATATTACCGCTAAATGAAGCACTATTAGTTTTTATAGTATTATTTTTTTTATTTTTACGTGAGTTATGAGTGGCCATTGTTGATATGATTTGTCTGACTGTTGTGTGGTTTTGTGATATAATTTTATTCTGGTATCTATATTTACGATTTTAACGTTGATAACAGGTGAAAGATGGAACATCTTCACTGTGAAAGTTGTTCAGGTGGTGTGTGTGTACAGAAAATTTTAAATGATGCGTTTTCAAAACTATCTTTTAGTGATAAAAAAATATTGATCGCCAAAGGCCGTTCTACCCCAGATTTGCAGTTAATACAAACTAAAGGTAAAGTCAATCGTAAATTCAGTATAAAACAATATGATTCTTATAACTGGCTCACGGGTTGTATTCATAACAATCGATTATATTGTTTTTCTTGCCTACTTTTTTCGAACAATAAGACCGTCTGGAACGATACCGGTTACACCGATATTCATAATTTTGCTGCGGCTGCAAAAAAACACGATCAATCTGAAAAACACTTAGAAGCTTCCCTTAAATATCACACCTTCGGAAAAAATCGTATTGAGACGCGTTTAAATTCCCAGATACAAATCGATATTGATAGACATAACGCGAAAGTTGATCGGAACAGAAATATTTTTCAGCGACTTATTGACATTGTTTGCTTTTTGGGGAAACAAGAGCTCGCTTTTCGTGGACATGACGAATCTGCTTCGTCAGTAAATAAGGGAAATTATTTAGAAATGGTCAATTTGCTCGCGAAATACGACGGAGTTTTGGAAAACCATTTACAAAATTGCACTAGCTCATTTTCGGGTTTATCAAATCGGATTCAAAATGACCTAATATCCAGCTTATCGTCGGTTATGATAGAAACAATAAAACAACAAATCGCTGCCTCTGATTTTGTTGCTGTGATGGTCGATGAAACACCAGACGTAAGCGGAAAAGAGCAGCTAGTTTTTGTTTTAAGATATTTTAATGACTCAGAAGTGTTCGACCGCTTTATAAAATATATTGACGTAAGTTCCGACCGCACCGCGAAAACTTTAAGTGCCATCATACTTCAGATTTTGTCAGAATTTAACTGTTTGTCGAAATTAATAGCTCAGACATACGACGGTGCTGCTGTGCTATCATCTGAACTAAACGGCGTTCAGTCGTTGGTTCGCCAGCAATGTCCTCTTGCTGCTTACGTTTGGTGTTCAGCCCACGTCCTAAATTTAGTACTTTGCAAGTCGTGCGAACGTATTACTGAAACTAAACGTTTTTTCCATACCATAAAAACATTAGCCATTTTTTTTAATAATAGTACGAAAAGGCAAAACCATTACAATAAAATGGCTGATATAAAAAAAATTACTTCGCGTTGCTGACACGCGATGGACTTACAATTCGCGTACTGTAAATGTAATTTTCAATTCTACTTCTCATTTAATTGATTTATTTGAGGATATGGCGGAAAACGAAAGCGCCTGGGATGGCGAGACTTTAAGTCAAGTTTCGTCATTGTTATACAATTTAAAAGACTTTGAATTCCAATTTTTACTCCATGTTTTTAACGAAATATTCGCGGAAACTGATATACTTTACGAAATTATGCAAAAAAAGACGTCGGATGTGATTTATTGCGTTAAAAAAATTAAGGAATTCGAATTGTTTCTGGAATCATTCAGATCTAGGTTTGAAATAATTTATGAACGCGTAAAAACAATAACAGGGCCGCCAAAACGGAAACGTAATGTTGTAGACGCAAAAATCAATTTTAAGCGAATTTTTATTGAAATTGTAGACAATATATCAAACGAATGTCGCAGCCGTTATAAAAATCTAAAAGACTTAAAATTTTTTGAACTACTATCAAGCGAAAATTTCAATAAATTTAATGACAACTTTCCGGTTGAGTTAGTAGCGCAATTCGTAAATGTTTATAAATCACACAATTTTAACTTAGACCGCCTTATCAATGAGCTTAAATGTGTTTACAAAACCGACGAATTTAAAAACCTCAGTATTTACAAACTTATACAACATTTTTACGAAAATAATATAAATACAGTCTTTCCTGAAGTACTACGATTAGCAAAATTAATTGTTACAATTCCCGCGAGTAGTGCTTCAACCGAAAGGTCATTCTCGTCGCTAAAACGTATACACACATATTTAAGAAATACAGAAGGCCAGCAACGACTTACAGATCTTTCCATGATTTCAATAGAAAAAAAAACTTCTTACGGAAATGAAACGCCTTCCCAACTTTTACGATTCCATATTGCAGATATTTTTACAGAAAGATAGACGTGTAGATTTAATATACAAATAAAATAAATCTTAAAATAACTTTATAGTTCGTGTTGATTTAATATACTTACAAATAAAAAAATACCTTAAAGTAAGTTTATAGTTCGCGCGTTGATTTAATATAAAAATAAAAACTTGTTACTTTTCCGTGTACTCACACCACACCACCAACTTTTTGATGTTATTATTTAATTTTGCAAATACATACAGAACAACAGACAAACGCGCCGAAAGGCCACTTCGAATATCCGCAAATTGATATGTTTATAATATCAGTCAATCTATGGATATTTGAGGTGGAAAATCATATACATCAATATTTAATCGACAAGGCGACGAACCAAAACCATCAAACAGTAGGTGTTTTTGTTTGGTAAGTAACCTTTAAAAAATTTCTGCCTACCCTGTCTTAAAACCCTGTGCACGCCCCTGGCTGGAGGAGGATCACACCTACCCTTCGCTAATAATATACCGCCGAAGATTCTGGAACTAGAAGCCTGGTGGGGACTGATGACGGAACCAGCATCACCTTCAGAGACGGTTCAGGCCAATGTTCCAACCCTTTACCTACCCTCAGTAGTCAAGACATGTGATGGCCACGGAATTTAGGCAATAAATAATAGTGTACTAAACTATCAACGCTTTTATTTACGGACCCTGGCTATCTACCTACCTGCTGGCAACCCCCTCAGGAATAAGTTGTCACAATTTATTATGCTAGAAACAATTTTCACTTAGGTACTTATAAACTAAAGAAAAAAAAAATAGTTTTTTAAAATTAATTAAGTAACCATAAAAACAATTTAGGTGTATACTATTTTCTAATGTCATGATAAACAACAATCAATTATAAAATAATTCTATGAAGCACCAACAATAGTGTTCCCGCGCACAAAGCAAACAAATTGTTCCTAATCAGCTAGCTACTCTTTGAACGCCTATTTACGCACACGTACACAAAAAGCTCATGTGTATTTGCACTCACACATTTACACGGGGGAGCAGCGAGTGATACAGCCTTCCCGTCTCAGTGCTGTCGCACGACTAATATGTGCCCGCGCTGAGCGGCTCTAACGTACGGAATCTGAATATTTGTGATTTTCTTTGCAAAATGTTGACAGATTTACATTTATTTTTTATTGAATCTGTAGTCTCTTTAATCGTCAATATTTCAGTGTAAAGATATTTCCAAATATCACAGCCATTTAGGAGCTGAAAGGAATTTTAGTAAAAAAATATCGTGTTGTTCAGTATTTTTTTAAGGCAAAAGTATTAGTCATACGAAAACGTCATAACTTGCACATGATATGCATATACCGATATTTAACATATATTTTTTTCAAATCTTTTTGGTAAGCCGTTTTTGAGGTATAGGCTTTAGAAAGTAACCGTTTCACAGTACTGAACGAGACTAAGGGCCTTAACGTGAAAAAAAGATACGGCCGTTTATGTCGCAAAAAACGCATTTATAATATTAAGTAGATTAAAGTATGGATAGTAGATATGGATTAGTAATCAAGTATGGATATGTACCTTCAAACCGGAACCCTCGGTGGGCGAGTCCGACTCGCACTTGTCCGGTTTTTTTTATTTCGGCCGGGCCAATGTCGTGGCGGAGTCATGCTGTGACAATGAGCTATATAGTGTTAACACTTACATGTATTTGGGTATAGGTCTCTTGCAAGCTCTGCCTCGTTTAGGCACTTTCTTTTGTTTGGCTGCATCCCGTTTCTCTTCCTCCTCCAGTATCTGAAGGACCGTCGTCTCACTGACTCCGGTAGCCAGAGCCGTTCGTTGGCGGAACCTCGACAGAGGAGTCAGGTCCAGATTTCCATTAATCTTCTGTAATTCTTCATACTCTTGCTCTAAGTAATGGTACACATTTGCGATGAGTATTTTTGTTTGATCCTGTGGAACAACAGGTTCGAATTAATATTAATAATTCATGATTATGTGCATTTTTTCGTGCACAACAGAATTGACACCATTGTTATATGAACCTATTGAATGCTATTGACAATTAAGCTACAAACCGGTCGCGTGATTGAGAGTTAAGACGCCACCGGCAACTAAAGTTGTCAATTTTGTTGCTATTTTTTACACGCTTTTATTAGCTTCGGTTGTATGTATCAGAACTATTGAACTCGATTTTCACCCCCTTCAAAACGTCGGATTGGTTTGAAACTTCGCACACTTATCAAGGACCGATGACAATGCAATAATATGGATACCATTGAACTGATCTGGACCTTTTTTACACCACGCCTTTTTCCAATAAAAGTAAGTACTTATTTTTTACTAACTTAATTTCTACTTATAGTTATTAAAATCCATTAACCATCATTAATTGGTGGATTCTATTAAACTATGCTTATTTCAAAATTATTTTCTACCTTTTAGTTCGGATTGAAATTAAAGCGTGATTTTCTAGTATTTTTGGAACGAAGTTCCTTATCGCGCGTTGTGAAAGGGGGCTAGACGGAAAAAATTCTTACGAAAAGTTGTCACGACATTTGACATTTCGTCATTCATTTGATTTAAGAGTCATCTATTAACGTTATTGGCGCAACTGTGCTCTTCGAGATCGAATTACGAACGGCCAATAGATGGCGCAGAAATAATTTATTGGTCTTTCTATCTAAATAACTACGCATTGTACTAACATGTAAGAAAAATTACGAACGGCCAATAGATGGCGCAGAAATAATTTATTGGTCTTTCTATCTAAATAACTACACATTGTACTAACATGTTAGAAAATGTTAATCTTTAAAATGACTTACTTACAATGTAAGCAGCCATAATAACTTTTCATTCCTCGCTTTTTTTTGCCCTGGCTTAAAGCCACTTAAATTCACTTTAACGCATCACATTAATTAGTGAAGGAATTGCAATAAAATTGTAATAAAATTCCTTCACTAATTAATCGAAAGGAACTTCGTTCCATCCGGGTGTCCCTTGACACCTCTTAAGTTTTTTTTTAACTATTATTTTTAAAACAATATATATGTTTTGTATGAGACTGATACTAATTGTTAATGACATACTGACTGTTAATGAATTTTACAAGGGTTGGCGTCTGGGGTGGGGTCACGTAAACAGGCGCTGGCGTGCAAAAAGTTAATTTTAGTTAGTTGAAAATAATTTAACTTACCTCTTGTATCCCTTCTGCAGTGTGCGATACTTCCATGTTGCATTTCGGACAAAATACTCTGATTTCAGTCTCTGTAGGGGAGGGGTCACGACTCTGTAAAAAGGAAAATGTAAATCGTTAATATTAAACTCTTTTTCAGGGCTTTCTAGACAAGGAGTAAAGTTAAACACAGTTGGAGAGGTCATATGTCACCTTTATTTATTTTTATTCAGATAAAAATAAGATAAATTACAGTAAATTTATACAAAACTAGCTTCAAACCGCGACTTTGTCGAAGTCAAAGCATTTATTTCATTTAAACCATTTACAGGCACTTAAGTATTGTCAAAGAGACAGTTAGTTAGTCAGAAAGTTGAAGCTAGTTGCTCGTTCAAAACGTAAGGTAGGTTTCTATGGAGAAGAACGAACAAGAAACTACACGGACACTCTCTTATATCAAGTTTTTACAAAATTGTTGTCTTCGTTGACTTCAGAATTAGGCCATGGTCCTATATTATCCCCCAGAAACACATAAACAGGATAAAACATATCCTAGGTATGTGTTATGCAAGATCAACCGTGTACGCGTCAAAGAGAAACAAACACCCATTCATTAATCTTCACAAACATTCGCATTTATAATAGTGGTAGGATTTCAACAAGATTACAATTCCTAACGTAAAGTGACACCCAGTTTTAAACAATTCAATATAAGATAGGAAGACTGTATTTATTTGTTCATATTTTTATTATCTTAATGTGGCTATGGTATCACTGCGACCAGCGTTGTATTGTGATCGCCGCTTGTTTCGGTTAGAGATCACCACCAAACCGTGCAGATGTGATGAACTGTAGAATCTGCTTTGGGGGCAATCTCCATTATTTCATCCGGGCTTAACAGGTATTTGCCCAAATGGTTGTTGCGCTTGTGAATGAGTGCTCCGCATGCACCCAAAAAATAAAGTGGCATTTAAGTAATTTATTCAGAATTTGAGACGCCTCATGTTTTTTATCATCTTGCATCACTACCGAGTCAAAAATAACTTAAATGTTGGGCATTTGGTATCAACATTGCTTTGATATTTGAGACACGATAATATATGGATAAAACTGATTACGTTTAATTAATTATAATTTATTTATTTATATTGACTTCATGCACAAAAATACAAAGGTGGACTAAAAAATAAACAAAATAATAAAATCATAATTAATTCATTTTATATACCACATAGCTCAGAGACATAGCTCTCAGAATATGCAAGTTGAAGTGGCAATGGCCAGGCCACATCGCTCGAAGAACGACAAAAAAAATAGGTTCTCGAGTGGCGACCACTGCCCGGAAGACTCCGCGTTTGTAGGTCTCCCACCAGATGGACCGACGACATCGTCAAGGTCGCGGGTAACCGGTGGATGCAAGCGGCAGGTTGCCGCTCGTTGCGGCGTTCTATGGGGGAGGCCTATGTTCAACAGTGAACATCTTTCGGCTGATGATGATGAACTCATTTATTTCATTTGTATAAATATTGTTGATGGTATGATTCTCTGTGTATTAGAGATGGTGAATAAGAAATATCACTGTCAGATTGGTCTTCTATTGCTTTTATTTTCCTTGAAACAATTTGTGAGTTCAATATAGATGGTTTGGTGGTGGAATCACATCTTGTAATCTTAAATAGTGATGTAGTAACGGATTGGAGATTAGGTTTTAATAGTGAAGTCATCTGGTTTATTAATTTATTTATTGTTTATGTTTGGATACCTTTACTTCTAAAGAATCAAGGCGAGATTCATACATTCATTTGTATGAAAAAAAAAAAACATTTAGAGGGTTCAAAATATGGAGAATACATTATAGGAGTAGATTGATTTACATACCATATTTTTAAACACCCGCATGATTAAAATATATTGATTTGAAAATAACAGTTTTTCGTTTCATCACGTTGCCCATTTTGTGTTTATAAAAAAAAAAAAGTGACAAGTGAAATTAACGGATATTATGTCAAATTGGCAGACAGAAAAGTGATGTGATTGCGAATCGTTGCGGAGTTGAAAAAGTACATTGATTAATCATTATTTCTGACATTATTTCCCATAAAACGGCTGTCAGTGTCAGTGTTACTATCAGTTGCCGTTTCGTTCTGAAATAATGAGCTTTTCGTTAAACTATTAACTTTTTTTATTGCGGGGTTTTAAAAATATTGTAAATGCCGGAAGATACTCTTTAGGTACCCAAGAGTATTTATAAGAATTAGAATTTCAATATCTTTATTTTATTTTGTACAAATCCTGCCATGATCCTTTGTGTGTCATGTATTTATACTTGTATTGATTTATCTGCAGTCTCATGTTTTTCTTGTGTTACCTTTTCCGGGTTTCCATGCAATACTGAAAATAAAAAAAAACAACATTAGATAGGTAATGAAAATAAAAAAGAACTATCAACTCAATCATCATCTGCCTGGCCTTTTCCCAAATATGTTGCGGTCGGCTTCCTTCCAGTGTAACCATATGCAGCTAAACACCAGTGTTTCACATGGAGCGACTGCCTATTTGACCTCCACAACCCAGTAACTGGGTAATTATTATCAAATACTCAGTAAATTATTGAGATTGCACTTATTTTACAGTGGATTACATAACAAAGTAGGCACATGTAGTATTTTTATTCCCTTGCAATAGTTTGCCTTCAATAAAAAACTTTTAGTAGCCCAAGATGTTAAGGACAATAACAGAATGCCTATGTTCTTTTTTAATCAATTCTGTTTTAATTATTGACACAGGTTGTGTAGTGACACAGTAAAGATATCTATAGTGATCATTGAATGTGAATCCTATCTGACCTAACTTCCTAAGATGTCGGTGTGTTTGATTGAGTTATGAAAGTCTTGTGAAAAATTTTGATGACGTTAAAGTATTACTACTTTAAGCTCATCAAAATTTGTAATAATTTATCACGATCTAGCCTAGAAGACTAATAAGCAATTTAATTCTAACTTAATATGTTAAGGTTGCGGGGATCCGCTGGATGCGAGTCGCACGGGACCGGTCAATGTGGCGCCACTTGGGGGAGGCCTATGTCCAGCAGTGGACGTCTTTCGGCTGAAATGATGATGATGTTATTCAAATGATACAAAATTAAAACAGAATTGATAAAGTTAGAATTCAATTGCTTATTAAGTCTTCTAGGTTAGATTGTAATTCAGGCGAATATCAATCACTGTGCCCGCGCTCAGGATCTCTTGCTCCAGAGTATGGCGCAGTGGTTGATAAACGTAGCAGTGGTCTCTGAGCCGTGGTTTGTACTACCCCGGGACGATTGGGTGAGTGACGTCCACGCCTCAGTTGCCTTAATTTCACAAGCCGCAGTTGGCTCCCCGTCTTTTGAGGACGTGGCCAGAGGACGGGGATACGTCGCAGCACTGTTCGGGGAGGTAGTCATTGTTGGGGTTTACTTCTCCCCGAATAGGCCTCTCGCCGAATTTGAGGACTTCCTAGTCGAGTTGGGCACCGTCGCCAGCCGCAGACACCCTCGCCCCGTGGTCGTACTTGGGGATTTCAATGCCAAATCCACGGCTTGGGGTTCCCCGAGGACTAACGCTCGGGGCAGGGTGCTCGAGGAGTGGGCTGTGGAGAACGGTCTGCTCATCCTGAACCGGGGTACCGTCCAAACGTGCGTGCGTCAACGGGGCGGCTCCATAGTGGACCTCACGTTCGCTAGCCCCGCTGTTGCGCGCCGTGTTCAGGGCTGGCGCGTTATGGAGGAGGTGGAGACGTTGTCGGATCATCGATACATTCGATTCGACGTCTCCTCCCAAACCTCCACTAATCCAGCCCCAACAGCCCCCGGAGAAGTAGGTCCGCGCTGGGCACTGAAACAGTTGGACCGGGAGTCATTGCTGGAAGCCGCAATCGTCCAAGCCTGGGTGACAGCACCGGACAGGCCTGCCGATGTCGACGACGAGGCAGCATGGTTCCTGGAGGCCACACGATTGCGATGCGGCGATGCCTAAGGTTCGGTCCAGTCCGGCAAGGCGCCAGGTATACTGGTGGTCGCCAAGTATTGAGCGGCTGCGCGCTGCGTGTGTGGCCGCTCGTCGCCAGTATTCCAGACTGCGTAGGAGGCGTCGCCGTGATCAGAGTACGACTGACGAAGAGGCGGAATTGTACCAGAGGTACAGGGAAGCGAAGAAGGCACTCCAGCAGGCCATCGCGCAGGCGAAAGTCAGGTCCCGGGAAGAGCAACTCAAGACCCTGGACCGCGATCCGTGGGGGCGGCCCTACCGAGTCGTGCGGGGCAAGCTTCGCCCCTTCGCTCCTCCACTATCTCAGAGTCTCCGGCCTGACCTGCTGGAGAACGTGGTAAATGCTCTCTTTCCGTCAAGGGAGGAGCACTCGCCACCGTCGATGTTTCCGCCCACTGTGACGCCAAGCGCGGACGAAGACGACGACGTGCCTGAGGTGACCCCAGCAGAGCTGAAAGTGGCGGTGATGAGACTTCAAGCTAAAAACACCGCCCCAGGGCCCGATGGCATTCCAGGCCGCGCTTGGGTCCTGGCCTCACAGGCTCTCGGGCCTCGACTAGGAGGGCTCTTTAGTGCATGTTTGGAGCGGGGCCAGTTTCCACGACGTTGGAAGACGGGCAAGTTGGTCCTGCTGAAAAAAGAGGGGCGCCCCGTGGACTCACCATCTGCATATCGCCCCATTGTGTTGTTGGACGAGGTGGGCAAGCTCTTTGAGAGAGTAGTTGCAGACCGCCTCGCCCAACATTTATCGGGGGTGGGTCCAGACCTGTCTGATAACCAGTTCGGTTTCCGACGTGGGCGCTCCACGGTGGACGCAATCATGCGCGTAAGAGCCTTGGCGGAAGAAGCAGTGTCCCAGGGTGAGGTCGTCGTGGCGGTGTCTTTAGACATCGCGAATGCCTTTAACACCTTGCCCTGGAGTTCCATTAGGGAGGCACTTCGGTATCACGGGGTGCCGAACCATCTTCGCCGCACTGTTGGGGCCTATTTGGCGGACAGGAGTGTCATCTACCCGAGTCGAGAAGGATGGGGTCGGCGAGAGGTGTCTTGTGGTGTTCCACAGGGGTCAGTACTGGGGCCGCCCCTGTGGAACATCGGATACGACTGGGTGTTGCGTGGTACGCTCCTCCATGGTGTTGACATCACCTGCTACGCCGATGACACGCTGGTGACAGCGCGGGGGAGTACGTACCAAGACGCAGCACAACTGGCGACAGAAGGGGTTGCGCGGGTTGTTGCGAGAATCCGGCGGTTGGGTCTTGAGGTGGCCCTGAACAAATCTGAGGCCCTTTGTTTCCATAGGGCCCGGCGAGCGCCACCTCCAGGATCCAACTTAATCGTAGGAGGTGTTACCATCGCTGTCGGGTCGACGATGAAGTACCTGGGACTCGTCCTCGACAGTCGATGGAACTTTGCCCCGCACTTTCGGCAGTTGGCCCCAAAATTATTGGGCGCCGCGGGTGCCTTGTCGCGGTTGCTGCCCAATCTGAGGGGGCCCGACACGTCCTGCCGGAAATTGTACATGGGTATCGTGCGGTCAATGGCGCTCTACGGGGCGCCTGTGTGGGCAAATAACCTGACGGCCCTGATATCAACCGAATTTTTGTGTCTCGGCCCTGTTTTTGAAATAATAGTAATTCGGGGTGAATAGGGATCAAGGGGACGAAACTTTAAAGGGGATTTTAAAGTTGAAATAATATAGTTTGTTGACAAAAATGGCTAATATGAATTACGGACGCATTTTCGAATTGACACGTTTTGTATTCTAGGTACAATTCTATTTCTAGGTACCTATAGTCTCACTACTATATAATTTACACGGCTTACACACACATCGACAAGCGCGAAGCGGCGAAATTATAAGCAAACAGATACGGCTTGATACTTTACCTTACTTTATTAAATTTTTAGCCATTTTTTTTAAGCGTATGTCGATTTGTTTTCTAGAAGATTGTAACGTGAAATGTTCATAAAAATAGATACCATGTGTGTTCATACCATTACTAGTGATTAGTTGACAAGCAAATACTTGCCAAATTATTGATATATTTACAATTCGCGCGATAAAATTTTTGAAAAAAATTTAAACATAAGCTAAAAAAAATTATATAAAATACTAAATTTATTATAATTAATGTTATGGTATCAAATTTTGGGTTTGTTTTGGTATTGGTTCTCTAAAACTAGAAAGAAAAAGAAAATTAGTTTATTTTTGGCACACAGTAACTAATTGGTTCATAAATTTAAAAAAAATTGTTTTGCCCGCAGCACGAGCTCATAAAGTACACAATGGATATTGTCAAACTATGAAATTGGAATGTGTTAAGACATCACTAGCTCCCGCCGACATCACTACACGCCGGGCGGCCGCGGGCGGAGCAGCGGGTGCAGGGGGGGCGCTCGAGCTGCGAGCGCGCACCGGCCGGATCAGCTGACACTGCGTCATTCACCGCCGTACTAAGCGCGCGCTTCACCCTTTCGCGTTAATCCATTATTCTAACTGTCAACCGTTTGTTTCTTCGATGTTTTAAATATAGTCCTGTAATACAAATTAGCACCGCGTTTTCGTCCTATCACCACCATTAGGGCTTACCCCACTCCTATCTATGGTCCTTCGAGGTTTTCGGCGAGTAAACAAGCCAGTAACGAAGAGTGACAAGCGGTTTTTCAAAATTTGAAAACGGCCGTTAGTAAAACTGGACTTCGAGATCAAGACGACATCCCGCCCTTCGTGCGAGCTTTGTTCCTGTCTTCGGTCATCATCTTCGGCGCCTTTGTGAAGAAGCGCATTTTGTGGAGCGAGCAAGTTCTTCAGTGGTCATCATAGCAGGGTCATCGCAGCGTAGCAGCCCGAGCAGAGCCCAAGAGCATCGCCATCCATCACAAGCAAGAAGACGTTTAGTTCGGACACGCAGTCAACGGATTTTGTGAGATCTTTCCATATTCTTACTAACATTTGTACACAATCATATACTAACATAATATCATTCCACCAGAGTGTTAGATAGTGCATTAGACCAGAGAATCATTCATTAGTATTCGTCTCAGTGAGTAGTATCATCCTACGTTAATTACAGTAGCTTGTTTTGTCCAATACAATCATACATTTAAACTACATTCTGTCATAATCATTATTATTTCAATACTCAACACATTCATGCACAAGTAGATTTTCCTTTCCCATCAAAGTAGAACCCCATTATTTAATCATTATTAGTAATAAGTGCTTAATATAATAATCATAATCATCTAGTAAAAATATTCGAAAAAATATTTTTTTTTAAGGTACCCGCTTTTTTTGACTTTTCTGTTTGAATTGATTTTTTTTTCTAAACGCCTAACGGTATTGAATAGCATCGCTTCATCGGTCAGCTGTTCGCCTTTGTTTTGCAACAGGCGCATATTCTAGTTTGTTTCAGTGCCTTTAGCATTAATTCTTATTCTGGTTTTTCTTACTTCCCTTTTTTTTCTTCTTTTTTCTAGCACTTAAAGCTATACTCCTGTTTAGCCATGACTGAAGAAGTAACGGTTAAAGAGCTTACGAGGAAACGTGCCTCAATTAAATCTCAGCTTACGCAATTTACAAACTTTTTAGCTACCGCTAAGTCTTGCGAACAGCTTAGTGAGGAACAACTTGTCGAGCTAGACATCAGAATTGAGAAAATAGTTACCGTATATGCCACCTATGATCAGTTACAGAGTCAACTGGAGTTCCTGTCCGCTAGACCCGACGAGCAATTTACTGAACGTGAGCAATTCGAGAGCATCTACTACAGGCAACTAGCAGCTGCCCGCGCGCTTCTGTCACGGCATCGTGCGCAACTGGGATCTAAGGTAGGCTCCAATGAGCAACTGTCAGTGGTTACTAGACATAATAATGTTAGACTTCCTAAGATTAATTTACCTCACTTTAGCGGCGGTTATAGGGATTGGTTAGAGTTTAAAGATATTTACGTGTCACTGATTCATGAAGAGAAATCTATAGACAATATAAACAAGTTTCACTACTTACGATCATCACTTAATGGCAGCGCAGCACTAGGAATTAAAAGTTTAGATTTTAGAGGGGACAACTACGATAATGCATGGCAATTGTTATGTGAGAGGTACGATAACAAGCAGTTATTAGTGAATAATCATGTTCACGCTTTATTCAACGTGGAACCACTTCAGAAAGAGAGTAGTCAGGGCTTACGTGAAATTGTCGACGTGACCAGGAAAAATCTTCGGTCATTGGCAACCCTGGGTAGGTCCGTACAACATTGGGATGACATGGTGATACATTTAATGGCATCAAAGTTAGACACTGTCACCAGCAGGCAGTGGGAAGAACATAGGAACTCATTAACTGAGTATCCATCTTTAGACGAATTTATTAAATTTATTTCTAACCGTTGCAATCTTTTAGAAACACTTGAGGAAGCTAAGAGCATAAAATCAAAGCCGGAGTCATCGCACAGTAAGCCTAAAAGCTTCTCTGTATTAACAAGTAAGGGTAAATCTGATATTTCTTGTCCCCTGTGTAAACAGAAGCACTACATATTTACTTGTGATCAGTTCAAGGCACTTGCAGTCGCTGCACGCTTATCTAAAGCGAAGGAATTCAAACTTTGTTTGAATTGTTTACGCCCAGGTCATTTTGAGGCTACTTGTCCACTCGGGCACTGTAAATACTGCAAGAATAGGCACAATACAATGTTGCATTCTCACGATGATAATCCTAGCTCTAGCAAAGAGCATATAACTTTAGCTGGTACTAACTATGATTATTCATCTCGTCATGTTTTACTTTCCACAGCTTTGGTAAGAGTCACGGACAATTCCGGGACGCCGCACAGCGCCAGAGTCTTACTTGACAATGGAAGCACGGCAAACTTTGTTACCAAGGACCTTTGTGGTAAGCTACATTTACCTATTCGTAGTGTAAGCTCACACGTTGCAGGCATTAACAGTCAAGTGTCCACCATAACACAATCATGTACTGTACATCTACAATCGTGCGATGGGTCATACAACATTGACATTGATTGTTTTGTCTTGCCCAACATAACCACTCATATACCTCATACATACATAGACTTAACGGACTTGCAGCTACCGGCAGGAGTAAGTCTGGCCGATCCATCTTTCAATGTCCCTTCCACCATCGACATACTTGTTGGAGCCGACATATTTTGGGGTGTGATTGGTCGCAACCGTATACAGTTAGGTAGACATATGCCAATGCTATTCGAGACAAGGCTCGGATGGCTCTTATCAGGCGCCATACCTCAACCTAACTCAACCCACTCATCATTATGTATGGTCGCCCATGACAGGCACACCACACACGTACAAGCGCCCATGGATCTATCAAGATTCTGGGAACTTGATTCCATCTCGCCTAAGTTCAATTATACATCCGAAGAGCGAGCATGTGAACAAAATTACAAGACCACTACTAGACGTAACGCAGATGGACGTTTTGTTGTCACCATTCCTTTAAAGGAGTCTCCCGAAGCGTTAGGTAACTCCTTTGAGATGGCTAAACGTCGCTTTCTGTCGTTGGAGCGTAGACTTGATAGAGACCCAACATTCAAGCGTCGCTATGTAGAGTTCTTGCAGGAGTATGAAGCATTAGGTCATATGAGCGAAGCCTCTCAGCCTTCTTCATCTCATTCATACTTCCTTCCACATCATGGTGTTTTCAGAGAGTCCAGTACAACGACAAAGCTTCGAGTTGTCTTCGACGCTTCAGCCGTCACAACGTCGGGCAAGTCGTTTAACGACATCCAAGGCATAGGACCTAGAGTTCAGGACGACTTAATATCCATACTACTAAGGTTCCGTCAGCATAAATACGTCATATCGTCAGACATCGAAAAGTTCTTTCGACAAATTGAAGTGGACGAATCGCAGCGACCTCTACAACAGATATTGTGGCGTTCCGACCCATCACTTCCTCTCAAAACTTACACGCTAAACACCGTCACTTACGGAACAGCATCTGCTCCGTTCATTAGTACACGATGTTTGTCACAATTGGCGAAGGAAGCCACGCACACACGTACGCAACAGTCTATACAACACGACTTTTACGTGGATGATTACCTGTCAGGAAGTGACTCTATAGAGAGTACTATAGCGCTATGTAGAGATGTCATCAGCACACTTAAGACTGCACAACTCAATCTTCGAAAGTGGCAGTCTAACAATTCACAAATACTTCAGGCAGTCACTACAAGCATCGCACACCCTTCACCCACTCAACCCACATCCACATCACATACAGATACACCTAGCACAGTCAGCTTAAGTATTGACGAACCAAGTAAGACACTCGGTCTTAATTGGCATTGTCATACTGACTGCCTTACATTCTCCATTCATGTACCGGAACACACAGTTACTTTAATCACAAAACGACACATCCTTTCCACAATAGCGCAAGTGTTCGATCCTCTGGGTCTTGTCTCTCCATGTATTATCGAAATTAAGATAATCTTGCAAAAACTATGGATAGACAAGTGCGCATGGGACGACGAGGTTAATGAGGACATTAAAAGGTTGTGGCTGAAGTTCACACAAACATTACCACAGCTTAATCATCTCAGCATACCACGCTGGGTGGTATCAGATAGCCCTACCTCTGTTGAAATGCATATTTTTACAGATGCGTCAGAAAAGGCATACGGAGCTTGCATATACATTCGTTCTGTAGCTAGAAGCGGCACCGTTCATACTCATCTGCTTACGTCTAAAAGTAAGGTAGCACCGATCAAGTCGACCACAATCCCAAGGCTAGAACTCTGTGGTGCCTTATTAGGGACAAGGTTGTGTGCGAAGGTACTAGAGTCGTTAACACTTAAACCCGACAAATGCATATTCTGGTGTGACTCAATGATTGTTCTAGGTTGGTTGTCTGCTTCACCTAGTACACTTAAACCGTTCGTTAGGCATCGAGTTTCGGAGATACGGGAAGGTTTTGGTGATTACACCTGGCGATATGTGCCGTCTAAGGACAACCCTGCAGATCTGGTTTCCCGTGGTTTAGGCGCTGACCTGATAGGTCAATCTACCATGTGGTGGTCAGGACCTTCATTCTTGTTGACAGACTCGGCTCTTTGGCCTTTAATGCCTAACTCGGAAGCTGACGCAGTGCTACCGGAGCTCTTAAAATCACATTTTACGAACATTAACAGTCAATCATTACCTATTACCAACACTAATCTTAATACAAACACAGAAAATTCATTTCATACTTTAATTAATAACTCATCTAATTACTTACATGTACAACGCCTACTAGCATACGTATTTAGATTTATTAACCGTTCTAAAAGAGAGCATAACCACAGTCCTACCCTTACTTGCTCAGAGCTAACTTACAGCGCTGAGTTTATGGTCAAAACAGTTCAGAGGGAAATGTTTCCTGAGGAGTACGAACTGCTTTCATCAGGTAAACCACTGCCAAACAAAAATCGTCTTAAGAAATTGTCACCTTTCATTGAATCTGGCATTATACGAGTCGGAGGCAGATTAGACAATTCCTGTTACGACTATAATGTCAGACACCCCATCATTATATGCAGCAAACATAACTTCTCTAAACTCATTTTTAATTTCTTCCATTTACGTCTATTTCATGCTGGTCCACAGTTACTCTTAGCTACGATTAGACATGAGTATTGGCCTTTGGGTGGTAGAAACCTTGCCAAAACAACTGTCCATAAGTGCGTGAAGTGCCAACGATTCGCCGGCAGAACCGTTCAACCCATCATGGGCAATCTGCCTAAGGAACGGGTTCAGCTGGAATTCCCTTTCCTAGAGACTGGTACAGACTATGCCGGACCGATCCTCATAGCCGACCGCAAGGGTAGAGGATGTAGATTAATAAAATCATACATATGTGTTTTTGTGTGTCTAGCCACAAGGGCAGTTCATTTGGAGCTTGTCTCTGATCTTACAAAACATGCCTTTATTGCAGCTCTGAACAGGTTTATTGCTCGTCGTGGTAAGCCTAGAACAATTTACTCCGACAACGGTACTACCTTTGTTGGCACCTGTAACGAAATAGCCGACATATTAAAACAGGACCTCTCTTCAGAAATGGCAAATTCAGGTATCAACTTCAATTTCATCCCCGCATACACCCCACATTTTGGGGGCTTATGGGAATCTGCCGTGAAGTCTATCAAACATCACCTTCGACGTATACTAGGCTTAGCACATCTCACGTACGAAGAGATGTCTACTTGTCTGATTCAGGTTGAGGCAATTCTAAACTCTCGCCCTCTCACTCCTCTTTCCACTGATCCATCAGACCTATACCCTCTAACTCCTGCCCATTTCCTTATTGGGAGATCTCTCACATCCTTGCCGCATCCACAAGTCAGCAACCAGAACGTCTCCAGCCTGAAACGTTACCAGCGCATAGAACACTTGAAGCAACAGTTCTGGAATAGATTCTCTAACGAGTATATCTTTTACCTCCAACAGAGAACCAAGTGGACGGACTCCGATGGGATGCTCGAAGAGGGAACCATGGTGGTACTCAAGGAGAAGCTTGCACCACCACTGATGTGGCCACTCGGCCGTATCGTACGTCTCATACCTGGGAGAGACGGAATAAGCAGAGTCGCAGACGTCAAGACGAAGAAAGGAATAGTCAGACGAGCTTACAATACCATCTGTCCTCTTCCAGCATAACTCTTGAAGACTAGTCTTCAACGCCGGGAGCATGTTAAGACATCACTAGCTCCCGCCGACATCACTACACGCCGGGCGGCCGCGGGCGGAGCAGCGGGTGCAGGGGGGGCGCTCGAGCTGCGAGCGCGCACCGGCCGGATCAGCTGACACTGCGTCATTCACCGCCGTACTAAGCGCGCGCTTCACCCTTTCGCGTTAATCCATTATTCTAACTGTCAACCGTTTGTTTCTTCGATGTTTTAAATATAGTCCTGTAATACAAATTAGCACCGCGTTTTCGTCCTATCACCACCATTAGGGCTTACCCCACTCCTAAATGGGTTGCCATTCCAAGTGAGTTAAGTACTCAGTTAGGATGCCGTGCGTAATCGGGCCAGGAGGTAGTTAAAGCAAAATAACATAATTTAAAAAAATACGCTTATTTGGTATTCAGATCAGATCAGTTCGATGGTATGGTATATTATAGTATTGTCATGGGTTTTACATACATTTGCAAATTTTAATCGATTATACATTTTCATGTTGGTTCAAAGTCAAAGTCAAAGCATTTATTTCAATTAAACCATTTGCATTTTGAATAGTCCAAAAAAATTTAAGCTAGTTGCTCGTTCCAAAACGTAGGGTAGGTCTCTATGGAGAAGAACGAGCAAGAAACTCCACGGACACTCTATTCAATCAAGCTTTTACAAAATCCAGGCTACATTATTCTTGTTGCTTCTATATGTGAAAACAATGTAAGTGAAGAAAAATCCAAAACATTCTAATTAAAAATAAATTAATATAAAAGCCATGGCAGTTAAGAGATGACCAATCTCAACTGACAGCGCCCGTTCACGAACATGACGCGCGGATCAGCACCACTTAGCTCAACCATTTTGAAGGGAACCGAATGATCTAACCCGCACGCCACCATCAGTGAGACATTTGAGCGAGCATGACAATGCTCTCAACTGCCATGCTCATTTATGTCTAACACATTGAATAAATAAATGGCTCTATAGTTCTCACATTTACATAATAATTGAAATAGTGCTATTAATTTATACAAAGCTAAAATTTCCAATGTATGCAAGTATGTCATTCGACAGATAAAATATAATAAGTAAATAATAATAACGGTACTTACACGTTATTCATGTCAATAATAAGGGGTGAGCAACATAATTTTCTAGTAATTAAGAAATTCCCTAAAGAGGCTGTGGAGCAGGACCAGCATTATGCCAAGCATTTATATCATTGATATAATCTTCCAAATTATAATATGCTTGCCTACATAGTGTGCGTTTAATGCATGTTTTAAATTGCCTTTCATTTAATTGCAAAATATCGAGCGGTATTTTATTATAACATTTTACACAATATCCCATTTACGAAGTATGTACTTTTGACAATCTGAAACTTGGTTGATATTTGTTCCTATTTCTAGTATTAAAGTTATGTCTGTCACTTATTTTACTAAACAGATGAAGATTTTTACGAACATGCATGATGTTTTCGTATATATATTGACAAGGTACCGTCATGATATTAATTTGTTTAAACCATTCTCTTAGAGACTCGCGTCTGCTGAGATTATAGATGGCTCTGACAGCCCTCTTTTGCAGAATAAAGATAGAATCTATATCTGCAGCCCGTCCCCAAAGCAAAATACCGTAAGACATGATACTATGAAAGTAACTAAAATAGACTAGTCTAGCGGTATCCACGTCTGTCAATTGCCTGATTTTTCTGACAGCGTAAGCGGCCGAACTTAGCCGCCCTGCAAGAGATGTTAAGTGAGGACCCCACTGCAGCTTTGAGTCAAGCGTAATCCCTAGGAAAACTGTCTTTTCGACGAATTCAAGTACGTCCTTATTTAATAAAACGTTACATTCACTACTTTTAACATTCGGTAAAGCGAATCTTATGCACTTGGTTTTCTTCTCATTTAACACTAAGTTATTTGCAGTAAACCAATTATGAACTTTAATCATGGCGTCATTTACGTCGTCATAGTGCTGTGCCCGTCTATTTACTTTAAAAATCAATGAAGTATCATCAGCAAATAACACCATTTGAGGTTGTTTGGTTGTTGATTGGTTGATATTGAGCCCTGTGGTACTCCCCTTCTTTTTGCTACCTTTTTGAATTGAACATGACTGCTTACAAAAAATATTTTTAAATAAATAAATTTATATTATTACATGGTAGATTGTGTGAAGAGTGAACGAAAATTCCTCAGACCAACTTTATTATTTGTCTGAGGGAAATTCCTTTTTAAAATATTATAAACCAAAATTTCCGAATAAAAAATAGCTACGATTTAAAGACGAAGGAGCAATCTATCTGTGGTAATTTAGTTACATTTGGTTTCATTTCATTGCAGCAAAATGCACCGAAAAACTACGTATTTTTATCAGATTTGCAGATGCGTCCTTTTTATATTTTTTCTAGGTCCTTGTTGGCAACAAGCAATATTATTTCAACCTCAAAGTCTTCTTTAAAGTTTTGTCCCGATTTACCCCAGCATCCTTTCACACCCCGTTTTACCGGTAATGATTGGGTTCCCCTACTGTATTTTAATTACTTTAACCTACTTTATTTTCAGTCTGTGTACAATTTTCAACTCCAATCGACACAGCATCAGATTGAATTTGTTTGTCTTGTTTCCGTGAACCTCCTGGTAAGCTTGGCAGCATCATTATTGGAAGGGCATCACTTTTCAAAACTTTTCGATGTAATGCTTGTCATAAGTTTTCCACACTAAAATGTTTTTCACAAACCCGGTAGGCACCAAAGTTAGGTTTGTTCTCTAAATCAGTTCGGTTGATCAGACGCAGCCATTCAAGGCGCCTGAAAAAAAAAAATGATTTCCCTTTATCTGGTTTAAAAGGTACCTACCTACCAATTATTACTCTCATAATCATTTCATAATGATATTTCGTCTAATTTAATAATAAGGCTACATAAGTAAGTAGAAAGCAGAGCCTAGAAAACTACTTAAGGTCCGCGCCATATAAGCTGCAATCAAAATATCATTGGCTGCAATGAAAATGGCTAAGCGCGCACTACGAAATTAATTCGTTGCGATTTTAAAAATGCGAAATGAATCCGATTGAAATAAACGGAAAGTCGCAAACGAATTGTTTTCGCAGTGCGCGAACTCTAGAATATTGGTATTTGTCCACAGATTGGCGATTATTATTAGCAACGATTAAAATTCGTAGTGCGCGCTTAGCCTAAAAGTCACTTATACCAAAAAGTTCCAAAACTAAAACAAAAGAGCTTGCTCGTCTTAGGTAGAAAACTGACACTAAAACCACGGTAAACAGTATTGTGCTTGTGACTCGGCCCTGGCCTTGAAATAATTACCTACAGGCGCGCAGTGCCTAAACATGCGATAGGGCTGCCTCGTGTACGTGTTTTAATTTCTTCCTAGTTTGTGTTTTATTTTCTTTCTAGTTTTGTGATTGTAAATATTATATTTTATATTTAATTTAAGAAAATTAAATCCGTAAGTAAATGAAATAGGAAGTGTTCAATCAAAATATATGTTACGTTTTTTATTAGAAGATTTAATAAAAAAAAACCATCCAAAAGAGGCTGAAAAATATTTGCGTGGCGCAAATATTTTTCAGCCTCTTTTGGGTCAGTCGCAGTTTGAAAAAAAAAATATTTCCCTTTATTCTGGGTAAAAAAAAACAAAAATCTACTTAAAAAGTACATAAATAATCATGTAAATCTTATCAAAGCTATAACAATCTGTCAAATTTCTTTGATAGATTTTCATTTTTATTACAATAACATAAGGTTCATATTCAATTGGCTGATGTGCTGGCGTCTGTATCTATCATTTACTCTCATTTTTTCATTTTAAAATGATATTTCGTTTCATTCAATCATTTATGTAAGTACCCTAGGTACAGTCACGAGCAAAAACATGTAAGTAAACAGTTGGTTTCATTCTAAACAGATTTTCTCCTAAACTATTGATTGAAATGTTATGGGGTAGGGGTGGGGCATAAAAAGGTAGATAGCCTAGCCTAAGAAACTACCTTACTTACCAGCTCTTTTTAACGCGAGCGTAGATAAGTCGCTTTCTTCACCCTATCCAATGATATATTGCACTTCATTGCCCCTATCCACTTATTTATTTATGAATCCAATCCAGAATACTTTACTCGGTAGAAAAATCTAAATAAGTACTAGTAGGTATAGGTATATTTTTTTATAGTCTTACCTTTCGGAGTTTCCAGGTAATTTAAAAAATGTCATCTTTGGATACCATATTGACGAATTCAAGCAACCAAAAACAGCACAATATATTCTACAAATTCTCTTTGCCATAGTATAAGGAAGCACTTACCTACACTTATTTCGTAAGAACACACAAATTCACTAATCGCCCGCTTACTGCTTACAAAACCATCACACCGTCCATTCGGCACTGCGGCGCATTCGAGACTGTCGGAAAGTTTCGGATCGGGATCGGAGTGTCGGTCGACTCGGCATACTGAAGTGCATACTATACTATGCGCCTTAAACGCCTTATTTACCATCCATCTTGCTGTACGTCCCGCCAAGGTCGTATACGACGCACGATGCAAAAGTACCGTGAAAAAAAAAAAAATGGGTGCGTGTACTTATGTACGCGCGTGAGAAGTTATACTTCTTTTAATATAAGCACAATTTTTTTCACTAATATAAAATGACACAAAATTCTCACGGGAGTAATTGTAAACAACGCCATCTCTGACGTACATGCTGAACTACTTACTGCCGACGGCAGTAAGTAGTTCAGCATGTACGTCAGAGATGGCGTTGTTTACAATAATAATAAATATTGAAAAAACAAAAGCGCGCCGTGAGAATTTTGTGTGACGCTGTCCGCGCGCATCGTAAAATTTCACTCTCATCATTTTTTCATAACGCGCCTAAAGAAGTATAACTTCAAAACAAATAATAATAATCATTGACGTGATTCGATCAGCACGCTTATTCACGGTCGTTTTGCATCGTGCATTACCTTGGCGGGACGTACAGCAAGAAGGATGGTGAATAAGGCGTATAACTTGAGGGTGAAGCGCGTATGTATGACTCGAGTTTCGACCGTATGTATGAAGATAGTAGAATACTGTAGATATCTTTTTTACTGTGCTAAAACTGCTTCAGTCGAGTTTCATAATACCAAAAACCGCGTCAAGGACGCCCCTTACCGCGATACGATCGTGATAGCGACACTGCGGCTTTGATATATTTAAAAATGTAGGTATTTGAGTATGTATATCAGCTGTCTGACACCCATAGTACAGGGTCTCCCTAGTTTGGGGTCAGATGGCCGTGTGTGAAATATCCTCATATTATAAGGTACCTAGGTACCTAGGTTTTTTTTTTTTTTTTTTTTTTTTTTTTACTAGAATAAATTGATAGAAGGGCGTCAACGACTTTTATTGCAGATTTATCTGGCGCCTACCTTTGTTTTTTTTAACGCGACCGTCTATGTAGATCACTCGTCTCAGTTCCTTCACTCTTAAACCAACTTATTAATTTATTAATTCAGATATTTTACTCGGTGGAAAAAGCAAAATACCAATCTATTAAAAACAGAAACAAATTACGTACAAGTAGGTAAGCCAAAATAAAAATTATAGTCTTACCTATCGGAGTTTTCTGGTAATTTAAAAAATGTCATGTTTGGGTGCCATAATGACAAATTAAAGCAAGTAAAAATAGATCAATATGCTCTTTAATGGCACCTCAGACCAATAAAAAACAAAACTTATAACTACTAACTTAATATGGCACTTTGCCATATTAAGTAAAACCCCCCTTAGGGGAGTTTAATGTCCAGCAGTGGACGTCTTTCGGCTGAAATGATGATGATAATAAGTAAATATTTGTAAGTCGGTACTTATTTCAATTTTATTGATCCCAAATCACACGCTTACTGCTTACAAAACCATCACACCACCCGTTCGACACTGCGGCGCATTCGAAACCAGAGGGGGACAGTCACATAATATTTGGTTTGGACCAAACGATGGTGGCTCCATCTATATGTTGTTCCCAAAACTTTAGGTTTAGTTTGTAAGTAAAGCATCTCAACAGATGTCGCCACAAAAACAAATTTATTTATTATCGTGATTATTATACATTTTATAACATAAAATATATAAAAAAAACTTATTTTAAGATTGAGCATATACTTATTAGTATTTTTACACATTAAAATAAATAAGATATTATATACGTACGTACGATTAACGATTTTCTAAATGACAATGATTTATAAATTCATCCTAATGTAAATTCTTATTTAATATAATTGTAATTTTTTTACGACATTACTAACATATTCTTTTTTACCTGTAATTCATAATTTTGTATTTTGACACTAGTTCGCCATTCATTAATGTTTGCATGGTAGATTGTACAAGGATCACAATAATTTTATTGTTTATTTAATACCATAAGTCATGTACCTACAATCTATGCAAATAAATAAATAAACTTTACTTTACTTTACTTTACGTACTGATCTTTTTTGACTGGTACTGTCGCACTACTACGCATGTTTGTAACATCTTTTCCATTTTTAGTTTGTATTTCGGTTGTGAAATCTTCCAGAAAGTATCTACCTACAACAAGTGATAATAAGCCAGTTCCGCTTAAAATGGTTTCGTTACCGTTGATAAGCGGTTGCACCAAATAATAATGCTCTATTTCTATCCATCCAGTACCTACCTATACTATCTATAGTAGGTATCTATATCTAGCGATAGACGTTGGATTAGTTCGGGTACAAATTGTAGACGGCGCCACTGCGTTTATTGGCATCAATATAGGTATCGAAAGAGGGCACTCTTTAGTACTCTTTGGATCTGACGCGACATAAAACCATTGTTATTTATTGGAACGAAGTTCCTTATCGCGCGTTGTGAAAGGGGGCTAGACGGAAAAAATTCTTACGAAAAGTTGTCACGACATGCTATAATAAGCTAAATTGAATCGTTGAAACTGTCAAATAGAGTTCATTATTAGTTGAATGGCGGCTTTTCTATGAAAATATTGGAGCGAATTAAAACCTTATTTTTGCTATTTTTATTACTTCACAAACGCAGACAATTCGAACAGAAAAATTGAATCGTTGGAACTGTCAAATAGAGTTCATTATTAGTTGAATGGCGGCTTTTCTATGAACATATTGGAGCGAATTAAAACCTTATTTTTACACATTAACCGTGAAATTCGGTTGCACATAGCTCCTATTGTCCGGTCGGGCACCAGCCTATACGTTTCTCAGAATAATTTTATCATACCTAGTTTGGTAAAATTTCAATTTTTAACCGTTTACGTTTACAAAATAAAGTCCGAATTCGCTTTTCGTAGAATATGTTTATGTATTTAAAGGCGGCGCGGCGAACTCTTTGAACTAGGTACCTACGGCGATATGTTTAGGATTATATTTGTTAATAATAATAAAAAATATTATTATAACTTCAAAAAAATAAAATTTTATTACAATTCCTTCACTAATTAATCGAAAGGAACTTCGTTCCATCCGGGTGTCCCTTGACACCTCTCAAGTTTTTTTTTTTATTTGTTTTTTTTATATCGCGTGGTGAGAGGCGACAGCGGCGGAGCCACTTGTCCGTTGAAGTTTCATTTCTAGGTACTATGTGGTCCAGCACACATTTCGTTTTTAATTACTACTAACTAACACGTACGTACTAACATATAGTTTATAAGTTACATTATTACTAACAAAGTGGACTAGTGGTCTGAAATTAAGAATTATTATTATTATAGTTCATATTTTATAATTGGGTAGATGACACCATAAACCATAATTCCAAGGCAGAACTTCTCTAAAAAAGAAACACTTGATTTTAGCCCTGAAACCCGAATTAACTTTCGATTTACAGTAAAATGACATGAAAATAACATTTTAAAGAATCATGGCGAGATTTGTACAAAAAAAAATAAGATGTTTAGAGAAGTTGAAATTCAAATTTTTATATTCTTGGGTACCTAAGGAGTATCTTCAGGCATTTAGAATATTTTTAAAACCCCGCAAAAAAGTTAATAGTTTAACGAATAGCTCATTATTTCAGTACGAAACTGCGACTGACAGTAACAGTGACACTGACAGCCACCGTTTCGCAGTTCTTACATTGAAATTGCATCGTTTTATGGGAAATAATATCACAAAATAATGATATTTTTTTTGCACACTCTTGTCATATCACTTGTCTGCCAATTTTATAGATCCGTTAACATCGCTGGTCACTTTCTTTTTTTTTATAAACACAAAATGGGCATCGAGATGAAACGAAAAAGTGTTATTTTAATTTCGTAATATTTTAATTATGCGAGGGTTTAAAAATATGCTAAGTATATCAATCTACTCCTGGTAATGTATTCTTCACATTGGAAAATATTTTAAACCCTCCAAATTACTTTTTTTTTCATACAAATGAATGTATGAATCTCGCCATGATTCTTTGATATGCTTAAGTTGCTTTGAAATCAATAAATAGTCAATTGATTTGGCAAATGTTTGCCCACGGACTAGAAAAAAAAGAACTCGGCGGACGCCCGCCACGCATATCGAAAGAGAAGCACCGGTAGCGATCTATGTGTGCGTGATTTGAGGGATACCATATAAATGAAAATTTCCCCATTTTTTTAATATTTTAACAGTTCATTTTTTTATCTGAATAAAGCGATATAAGAAGTCCACTTATATTATTTAATTGAAACATACAATGTTAAGATAAGTCTCGTGCTGTCTCTACTATCAGTTTATGTCAAAGTGACTAACCAGTACGAGTAGGGATGCCAGATTATTTTTGATCTTGTAAGAGGCAAATGCTCATTTTGGCAAAAAAATACGGGATTTTAATTTTTTCCCCGAGACAAATTAAAAACATGTGTTTTACGTTGTTTTCATTGCTAGTTAATGGTATATTTTAAAGTAGATCGTGTAAGATTTAATCTCCATTTGCAAAAAAAATCCTCTCTACAAAGCAGTAATTGGGACTAGGGATACTAAAGGCAAACAATATAATTAGAAAAATGTTAGGGATTCTAGTCCTGAAAAATCCTTCCATTATTTTCTTCCACTTTTCAATAGCACCCATGCTTTTGTCATCAAAAGACGTTGCAATATCCAGGCTTTTTTTAATAATTTGAAATTCGCGACGCTGTACGTATTTTAATCGAATAATGTTGAAATACGGGACAGAGTCTGTCCCGGCGGAACGTTTAAAATTATGTCTGCAGTACGAGACGTCCCGGGAAATACGGGACATCTGGCAACACTAAGTACGAGACTTAAAAGCATCTGAAAATTGAGTAGCGTATAATATTTGGCCATTACCTACTTAGTAAAAACTCAAAATTAAGTACATTTATTACATACCTGTGATAAAGCTAAGCCCACGTTCAAGGCCACAGATGCTTCAGATGTTAATAGCTGCTGAGAATCAGTTACTACTGTTTCAAACACCACTGGTAGCTAAAAGAATAAAACGTGTATTAAATTACAGCTAAGTATTAATCGCACGTCGCGTGTATCTACATACTTCAGATGAAGATAGGCCTAGGCTTATCTTCATCTGAAGCTACCTACCGACCGATCAACCGCCAGTCATGTATAGATGACAAATCAAAATGTGTCCAGCACGTCACGGTCACTACTATATGACAGACTTCCATACGTAATTCCATAGAGTATGTAAGGACTCTCTTACACACGAGAGGCATGTTGCCAACGGCACAGGCACAGATATACATAGACCTAGATAACGCAAGAGCAACTACTTCGCGTGCCTAGTTTCGTGCCTAGCTTACGTACAAAAATAAAGTAAAAAAATAAAGTAAACGTTTCCTTCCATTGGTAAGTCATTTTGTGATTAATATTATGCATAATTAATTTAAAAAACAATTATTTTTAATCTAATACCCTATGTAATACCTGGTAATACCAAATTTAAGAAAAACAAAACATTGTGACGTCATAATAGGTAGTCAAAAAATGGCACGCTTGGTTTTCATACAGATCATGATACTTGCGTTATCTAGGGTCTATCTGTATCACAGGATGCACAGGTAACAGCATTCGTCGACACGCGTCAGCGGCAGCTGTTGATTATTCAGCGGCAGCCGTCGACGACATGCCAACTACAAACGACGACGACTGTGGCTAACGCGTGTCGACGCATGCAGTTATCTCTGCCATTGACAACATGCCGCTCGTGTGTAAGAGCCCTTATATACTCTATGGAATTACGTATGGAAGTCTGTCATGTAGTCGTGACCATGACGTGCTGGACACATTTTGGTTTGTCATCTCGTGTGTAAGAGCCCTAATTTAGCTTGGCTCCAAGGGCAAGTTTTAGCTTTTTTGTCGTGGCAGTCAAAAGTTAAAGTAGGTAGAGGTTTGGGATGACGACGACTGCTGGAAATCCACCAGATATTCTAGAAATATGTTTTTGCTTTGCCTTTATTTCATTGACCAAATATGCACGTACTTGCGTTAATTGTGAAGGCGGTGATGGAAGATAAATAGGCGTCTCATGTGATGACAACTGGTCTGCTTGTTGTGAAAGAATAGTCATTCTTGGCTCTACAGGCTGTTCTTCGATTAAATGTGGTGGTTCAAACAATAGCTAAAAGAAAATACACACAGTATGAACATCATCACTGTACTAATAGTACCCTCTTTAAACACAAAAGTAAATGAAATGTTGGAGGTACCGGTTTCTGTTAACATAACTAAGTAACAAAAAAAGTTATGCGGTCGGGAGACCCCTGCAAGGAACGAAGTTATATTATTTTAAACAAACATTTATGTAGTTTAGTTTGTAACTCATTTGTTTGTAGTAGGCTCGATACACGCACACATACACACACGCATTTCGTTACGTGACGATTTCTACTAATTTGCACTACCCGTAAGGCTCGTTAAAGAACATCGTTACAAAAAAAAATGTAAAATCAGTAAAAGGAGATTAATAACTTGGTGGTCACCAGATGACGTGAGTGACGACACGATTGGCGCAGTGGCTGAGCGATTGACTGCTGCGCAGCGTGTTGCGGGTTCGATTCCCGCCCAGGGTAAATATTTGTGTGATAAGTCCACGATGGCATATTATGTCTATCTCTTAAGGATAACATACTATGTATATCCATTTGAATACTTTAAAACATGGACAATTACAAAGCGGTAGGTAATTGGAAAGCTATTTACACAAAAACGATATTAAACCTTTTCATTTAAAATAAGTTATTAAGCATACTACAGAGCCTGGGATAAGACCTGCAACATTCCTGAATCTCTACAAATGCACTTAGTAGAAAAATATTTCTTACTCTTTTTGGAACTGCGGTTGTGACTCGACGAAGTCCATTTTTCGCGACATACAAATCGTTTTCATCAAAATGTATACTACATATCATACTTCTTTTCGACGGAATCCAATGGTTATCACCCCTGCAGTTCCTTATTATTTCAACCCAATCATTGCTCCATGGTTGATTTGCTTTAGGAAATCTATGAAACGAATTATATTCAAATGTACTTGCAAAAAAATACGAAGAACACAAAATAATGGATTACCCAATCTCACGGGAAAATTACCCATTTATTTTCTGGCAACACTTATACGTCTATCTATTGTGGTTTTGTTCCAATAGAAGACAAATCTGTTTTATTTTAAAATGTCTTGAAATACAAAAAATCAACAAGTTAAATGTCTTACCTGTGAAATGTTATTCCTTGACCCTTTTTTTGGTCTGAAGAGTTATTTTTACACCACTTCACAACACAAGATGGCATTATTTTATTACTTGACGTAAACCGTACCAACAAAGACGGCGTCGTGCCGCGTAATGGCGACGACAAGACTGCGCGCGCGGGCGGTTCGGCATCGGCACGCTATTGGTGTAAATGTGTGCGTGAGTGAGGCATGAAATACAAACGGTCGACCATACTGCTTTTACGACACGCGCGGTGCGGTGTCATTATAAAAAAAAGGACACCGCACTACGCGTGTACTAACTTCTAATCCGGGTGCGATTAGATTTTTTATGGCAATGTTCTCATACAAAATCTATGTGGGAGTCGTTTTTTGACAGCTCAGAGCTCACAACACAAAGAGTATGTCAATTGATTGGTGGTCGATGGTGTCATCCATAGACTACTATAATATACTAGAGATCATTAAGTCATGTGTCATCTACCTTTTTCAACAATAATTATGCTGACACTACCACAAAATATAAAGCCGCAACCTTACGTACTTTGTGACACTGCTCTCTCAATGATTTTCACCATATTATAATGAATATCAATTTCACCACAAGTAGCTCAATATATTTTTTTTTCTGATATTCACGTCGATACAATATTTATTTATTTAAACTTGAAAGGGTGGTTGTAAGAACCGGTACAGACCGATTGGCGATCGGTCATTTGCCGCGGTTGGAATCGCTGTCATCCGTTCCGTTACACGATAAAAATCGCAAGCTTTTTTGTTTCTTTAAATAAACAATTACTGTAAGTAAGTAGTAATTGTATAGAATTACTTTTATTTTCCACTTACATTAAAAAAATACCACTAAAACGTAGTTTTATTCAACAATATAGGTCGGTACCTAACCGCTTTCGTATTTTTTTTTTCACGAAAAAGTGTCACGTAATCACGTTCCGCCTGAGCCTGAGCGTGCAAGCGAGAGCGCGGAACAAGCGATAGAGAGGTACGATCGGCCCAAGTAATAAGCTCTGCCCACCTCGACGGGATCCATTATTTGTTTATGTTATACCTGTTAGCCACTATGTTTCTTTATGACATTATCACGTCAAACTATCGTCCGTAAACCGACTTTACAGACAACCAATTTTTTTTGATGAATTGATTTAAAGTAGGTATTTACAATAACTTAATATATAGATCCGCAAACCTTTCGTAGCGTTCTGCCGAATACTTGTACGTGACTCCGGGTCGAGAACTGTAAGTGATGAATCAGCGTTTTTTGACTGGCTGCTAAAAATAGGGTGTTTTACCAAAAAAAATCTAATT
The DNA here is from genome assembly GCA_947361185.1 of Charanyca ferruginea. Classification (NCBI taxonomy): domain Eukaryota; kingdom Metazoa; phylum Arthropoda; class Insecta; order Lepidoptera; family Noctuidae; genus Charanyca; species Charanyca ferruginea. The sequence continues at coordinate 8,611,594 of OX376080.1, read as the reverse complement.
AATCCGCCCGCGTCAGTTAGAAATTAGAATACCTATCGAAAAATATTGGATATGTATTTTTTGTTTTATTAAATCAATAAATACTGACGAAGATAAAACGCATCAAAGATCATGAGTTTGTGACGTCACTTCGCCAGTAAAAGTGTACTGACATAGTGATGTCACACGTGTTTTCGACGCACTGTATCGTCTTCATTTTTTGTTTACGTGAAAAAAGAAAAAACACGTGTCCAATATTTTTTGGAAATCTATCTCACGGACTAATTAATTTTTTTTGGTAAAATACCCTATTGTCCTTTCATTAGGGACCGCGAGGATAAGGATCCCTTGGGCTCGCATGTAACGACGGCGTACGATAAATACGCGACGCGGCGCGGTGAGTCAAGATTCTTGCACTGTAATAATATCATGTAAAACAAACCTCTAAATTAATATTTTTGAGGCAATCCAAGTCTTCCTTCGCGATGGGAAATTTTTCTCCCAATCTCAATAATACTTCACCAATATTATTTATTTTCTTTTTAAGCCTCCGATTTTTCGATTGCAGTTGCTTTATTTTAAGACCTTTGCTTACAATTTTGTCTTTGCAAAATCTTAGCTGGCCGTGTAGATTATGTTCCGTCAGCGTTGTACAATCTGAAATATCCGTAGCATCTGTATTTTTAAACGTTTCTGCTTTGAACTGAACCGAACTGGATGCGGAATAAAACTGCATAGGAAACACGCCATCATCTTTCTGTATAGAATATTGTGTGTCCACAAAGCCTTTATGAAGTAGACTCTTCTTTTTTGACTGTGATTTAAAGCCAGAGCTTCCCGAATCGCTTAGTCTTTTTGAAGAACCTGCAGTGGTTACACTAACATTTTCCGACTGAAATAAAAGAAGCTATTGAAAACCTTACCAATAAAACAATGAACAGGATAAAAATAAATTAGTGCGTTCATGAAATAGATTTGATATTTAGTCGGTAATTCGTAAACAAGTATACAACAGGTGGGCACGTTGTTTAGTCGATATTAAACAATGTGCCTACCTGTTGGGTACCTACTTGTAAAACAAGGAAGCAAGCTCCTAAAAATAGAAGATGATGACTTACTAGATCGAAAAATGTAACGATTTTCAAGGTTGGCAGCGCTGTAGGTTTCGTGAATCTATATCCTTTATTTGATATTAAAAAATCGTCTTCTAAAAAATGTTCAGAGCATATCGTGCTTGATTTGGACGGCATCCACCTGACTCTACCCGTTGCGTCTATCCATTTCTCTTTGACGTTAGGGTCTTTGGGGAACCTTAAAATATTTTAAATGAAGGTGAGATCCTACAGATGTTCATTTAGTGAAAGAAATTGCTACACAACGGGACATTGTAATGATAGCTAATACAGTATGTAGGTATGTATGCAATGCAGCAAGGTACCTACAATTTCTGTTTATAAATACCTACATATATAGATTTAGTATCTTTATGGTCCTCCTTACGTTCATAAACGAAATATAGGTATTTTTCACGCAATAGACGCGTGTACAGCTACCGGCACGTAAGTTAGCCAGAGATTTTGTAGTGGGGCCAGCACGCGTAGCATGACCACGCTGTCGTTCGTGTTCGTTATTCGCCTCGTCATTCGCTTCGCCATTTGCACGAATGTGTAAATGCGGCATCATACATTTTTACATGCACGCGTAGCATGACCACGCCATGTCTACGGAAGAATAGACATACTGACAGGAAGAATAGACAAACTATACTGACTTGTCTATTCTTGCTGTCATTAAGTACGTCTATTCTTCCGTAGACATAGCGTGCTCATGCTACGCGTGCTGGGGGAAGTTCGCGCTTGTAAAAATGTATGATGCCGCATTTACACATTCGTGCAAATCGCGAAGCGAATGACGAGACGAATAACGAACACGCATAATTATGTAAACAGTATGCTCGCTATTCGCCTCGTGCCTCGCCTCACGATTCGCGCGCTCGCGTTGGGTGGGAGCGGTTTTTTGGACACGAATCAAAGGGCACGAATGGCGAACACGAACTTACTGATTACACATTCGCCTGTATTCAGCAGTTGACCGCTAACACCCGACCCAACAGGACGTGTAGACAAAATGGAGTGGAGTGAAGTACGAATTTTAGAATTCCTAGAAATTTATCAAAAGGGAGAGCTCATTTCGTAACGAAAACATCGCAATCATAAAAATAGACTTTTTTACGCAGAAAATCTGAATTACTGTAAAAACTCAATAAATTTAGCGCGCATATCGCCATTATTTTGAATTTTCACGTCCTCCATGTTCGTGTGCAAATGTCAAAATAATGCACCTCGCGAATGTGTGAACAGCAGTTCGCGACGGCACTCGTATACGAATATTTCGTCGAATGTTCGTCGAGTGTTGAGGTGAATGGCGAATACGATTGTGTAAATGCGGTATGAAATTCGGGCGTGCGCGAACTTCTCCCACTACAAATTCTGTGGCCAACTTACGTGCCGGTAATTACACAGCTGATCGAGTCAACGGCCGCGCGCCCCTACTACTTGCTCGCCTAGAGATTCGGTCATCGGCGGACGTACTGTGCGATCTTTTAAAAATATTATAATATATTGTTACCGAAAATTGTACTAAATAAATTATATTATCAAAGCGAGTCATATTTAATTTCATAAATTCTTCAACAGGTATATTTGTCACAGCAGGAAGCCATTGTCTTGGATTGAAAACGCTACGGTACAACAGACAGCGCCATCTACCAAATGCTTTCAAAATCTAGTAGTAACCACGTGACCGGAAACGCTAGCGCGCTCCACCGCTTGGAGACGATTGTCGGTAGTGGAGCGAGAACTGGCAGCCGCGGGCGGGGCCAGTTTTGAAACAGCTGAGAGTGAGGAGTATCACGCACGTGTTCATTTCTTGAATAAATTATCTTTTGTTCGAGTACCCGTGCGTGCGTGAAGACGTGACTACTCAAAACTATGTCGAATTACGAAGAAGATCCGATGTTATTATAAATGTTAAAGTTAATAATTATGTTATTTTTAACATCTAACGCTAGTTTCAAAGTAGTACCTATGTATTATTTATTAAATACTATTATGTATTCTGTGGTATTTCTTTTATCGACCAGCGGGCATGCCGTTGCGAGATTTTTATTCAAATTGATCTGACACACTGAAATGACCTGTTACTCAATGTAACATCTCAAGCATTATTCAAATTATAATAATTGGGTTTCTGACAACATTTACAAATATAAACACAATTTCGATTCGAAAATCGGTTTTTAATTTGTTTGAAATTAAATAAATAGGTAGTCAATTATGTTGGCAAAAACCTGACGTCATTTTACTATTGCCATACAAAATCTATGGGGTAGTCGCGCTTTGACAGCTCATAAAAAGTATGTCAACTGATTAGAAGTTTATAGTTTCAAAAAATTACAATAATGTTTGCTACATATAGCATCTATGCAACCTTATAGGTACATATAGTTCGTGTATGAATGTTAGGCGACCTTATATTTGTAATGTTAAATGTACCATAAATATTAACATTACTAGTTTAATTTTATCGATATCTATCGATAAAATCAACATCCGACCCGTCTACATCACTAATTGAGTAGCGAAGTACTTTCGAGAACAAAGGAAGCAGTGAATTATAATCAATTGAAAATAAACTTAAATTAATTCTCATAACGTTGATTTTAACAGGACGTTCTATTAAGCTAAAAGTAAATTGAAATTATCTAAGATTTTATTTGAAAACAAATAAATCGTACTTACCGATGGTACGAAACACCTCCATTTTTAATATTTTTGCTCCTACTATCATTTTTGCACTCTAAAATGGAACAATATGGCATAGCTTACTGCGAAAAAATAGTAGCAAATGAGACTAGCAACTCAACGCGATGTTAGGACACGACTGGGATTGGGTAAGCGTAACAACGCTTATTTGTGTTGTGCCACGCATGCCACGCCTACTTTTCTCTTCCACTGTTTTTTCCTCCTGAGAGAGCGAGACAGCTATATGTATCTGCTGAAGTAATCCAAAACATTTATCGATTCGAACATTCTTGATATTTTATGAACAAAAATATATCCTATTGCTTCTAACATACGGTTCATTTTGTATTGTCCAATGGCTTTTGTTATACAATTTATTTTTCTATTGCCGGCGTGCGCCGCGCCTTGTAGTGTCATGGATGGCCTTGAACTTGAACTCGATTTGTAAACAGCTGAGCGGACGATGGTTGTTTTTTTTAATTCACGTTCTAAAATACAAGTGATACAACACTGCTTTTATAAAAGAACCACTTTATTTTGGCCCTAAAACAAGTTTTAATTTTCCGTAATCTATGTAGGTACTAAAATAGTTAAATAATGACTCAATCAAAGTAGGTACAATATTTACACGAAAAAATAAAAAAGGAAAACCTATATCTATTAACCCAAAAAAAAAAGCTAAGACAATAAGGCATCAAAAAATTCCCCCACATCGTCGTCAACTGGGAATGTGCGCAAGAGACTGGCGGCATTGCCACGTTGGATGGCAATGCTTAACCTCTGTCCGAGGTAAAAACCAGCCCTTGGGTCACGGGAAGTGTCAACCAACCTTTTGGAAATTTCTTTAAAAAGTAGATGAGCTCTCGGACCCCACGACCCGAGGGTTTCAACCCCAAACGGCTCGAAAATAAAGTTATCGCTTAGGATACTATACTTTCGCCGTTTGAGGTTTTCTGCAGCCGCAGCAGCAGCACCAGCACAGCACGCTGTACTAGAAAGATGGGATGGCGCAAGAGTATCGACATGCCGTCCGGTCTCTTGCCATCGTCGCCTGCCAAGCCGTTGGGTTCCAAAACAGCCGGAACGCCGACAGCGACGAGAGCACGACGGATAATGTCATTAATATATTCGCGTGCCGCGCTATGCGACCTGCACTCCGGCTGCACGACAGGCCGTGGTGTCCAAGGCAGTTGACAGCTTCCCCAAAGCGACAGCGATGAGGAGAGCAATTGAGTTTGCAAATACATAAATGACGTCACAGCAACACGGAATCGGATTTTGACAGCTTGGCGTTTTGACAGTTCAAAGTCAATTGATTGGTGGTTAGGGATGCAAAGTCTTTTGAAACATCGATATAAATATCGCAGGTAGGTAAATATCGATATCCGATATATCGGCCATGCCAACGCAATAATTATCGATATTTTCACTATTTTTATAGCTCTGTAAAAATTAGGGAAATCAAAAGCAATTTACATTCAAAGTTATTTATTTTGTTACAAAGATAGATGAAAAAAACAACAGCAACCACACAGCGAAGATGATAATCACATAAATATTATACATGTCAAACATGTTTCGACACTGTTTTGTGTTTTCCAACACCTAACATCAAACATCTAATAAAATATAGGTAAGCCCATATTTTGTTGAATAGCATCTTCGCTGTGTGTAAACTTTTTTCATTTATCTTTATAACAAAATAAATAACTTTGATTGTAAAATTGCTTTTGATTTGCAGTTTTGATGCAATAGTTATTTATATTTGATTAGATTTAGACAGTAATAGTAATAGCAGGTAAAATAAATAGAAATAAAATATGCTTCAATAAAAAATTCAATGGTTTTAACAAATTATGTTTCGGGTTTTCGCGATATCGATATCAATGATTTTGACATATCGATATAAAAATCAATATTTAGGTGTCGATATTATCGATATTAGTAACGCGATATATCGTTGAAACCCTATTGGTGGTGTTTACACCGAGGGTTTGGTTAAGCGAGGTGCACACACAATATCACGATAGAAACGAAATAATAATAACCCTCTCGTCGCGTTCGCCGTAAATGAAACGAAATGATGTAGGTAATACACCAAGCGGCCGCGGCCTCGAGCGGCCCCAGCCAGAGGCACAGAATTCCACACACATAACTTTTTATCGATCGCGCGACCTTGATAAAGTAACAGAGGTCGACAACCTTTGGCACACTGCCCGACAAAATTACGTTTAGTATTTCCAGAGATAAGCTCCTACATCATCCAAACCTACCTCTTTAAAATGATGACGCAGCGCGCGGCGGCGGCTTGACGACGCACATAATGCTGGCACTTATTTCGCTACCAATAGGGCACATTTTGTATTATTCAAATAAGGCGAATATTTGCACAAATACGCCATGTTGAGTTCGACTTTATAATTAAAATTTGAATTAATTACGTCATCTATGTAATTTTTTTTTAAGTTCTGGTTTGACATTCAAAAAGTATTGAAATTACATTATAGAATAAATATTTTTGAATTTGAAAATAAAGGGTCGACTACTGAGATGTTTACCCTATTTACTTAGCTGTTCTATTATTTTACATTATTGAGTTCACTTTTTAGAGTTTCTATTGTACTTAGAATATACCTATAGGTACTATCATAAAATGTAATTAGGTAAGTATTATTCGATTACTATATGAATATGGGTACTTACCTAGAAAGTACCTAGGATAGGTGCCTACTTACTTACCCACAGTAAATTATTAAAATAATAAGTAGTAAGATAAATAGTAATTATTAAACTAGTATTTAAATGTTTAAATATTTTTTTAATAAAAGTAGATATTTGAAATCGTTATTGGTGTTATGCCGGCACTTTACCCTTTAAATGTACCCTATGCGCATTGAAATATAGTCGATTTTGTATTATCCAAATAAGGCGAATATTTGCCCAAATACGCCATGTGAAGTGCCAGCATTATAATTCGTAAATACTGTAGCACCCTCGCTAGTCGATCGACGCACGGAGTGTCGCGTGCGGCGCGGCGGCGCGCGGCGCGCGATTGTGTGCCTTACGCACACATAAACGGAGCGCATAGAATACCTAAAATCGATTAGCGCCATAAGCTCGGTGCGCCCTTAAAGGACAGCGTTTGGAGCATCTCATTGGATGACAGTCCACGTACCTATTATCTTAATTAATGGTAACAATTTTTTAATCGTGTCTAGACGTATTTTAAGCCGAGTACATTGAGCGGATTGCGTTTGTAAGACGACTAAAATGGTGTATATTCTGTAATAGTCTTCCATGAGCTGAGGGTTGTCCTCGGCTGTATAAAGCATTCAGAGATAATCGTCAGTTGGTGTTTCATCACATTCAATTTAGGAGTAAGTGTCAAATGGGACTCAGCCAGTTAGTTTCGGCCATCGTCTGCCTCCTAAAAGTCCGGCCGTCCGGGACCTCATACTCCCGACTTATACCAAAGACAAATAGTTAATTAACAATAATATCGAATTAATTTCAGTCACAGCGGCCAATTTCAATCGAGACTAGTTAAATACGCAGGAGATATTATATTATAGTGCAAAAATGTGTGCACAAATAAAGGTGCATTCCCACTTCCCTAACTCGCATAGTCGTGTGGAACGGCAATCCGACACGCCCGCAGGGCCTCAAGTCTGCTATTACAATAGTGTTAGAATAGTCTATCATTGATTTCATAATTTGTTAATTTTGACAAGTTTGGTAATCTACTAATATAATGGCGTCATTATGACTTTCAATTGGTCAACCACTGACACGCCATTGAAAGAAATGATCTATAATGGTAATCTCGTACAAAATGACAAATGAATGGCTGACTTAGGCGGTAATCTGCTAAAATTTTGACAGTTCCTTTGATCAGTGACCTACCATTAGAACGTCATTGTGCAGTCATTGCTTTTAGTTCGACCGACCAATGATCGACCATTATCAATTTAGCAGCTTACGAACTTTTAGCAAAATGACAATGGGATCGTGTTGGAATGACGTAATTATAAAAATAGCAGATTTGGACCCCAGGACCAACGGCTTAACGTGCGTTCTGAGGCACGGGGGTGTTACACAATCAACTTCCAAACTTCGTCTACAATAACTAAGGTAACCGCCAGGTAAAGCTGCAATAACAGACAGTGATCCGACTTGAGATCGCTCGTCATACAAAACTGTCGCTAAGTGTCTAAACACACTATGCCGAAGTTACGCGACCTAAGTTCGGCGGCTGACTTTACGTTCCGACGTATTCGGCTGATATGACACACCATAAGTGCCGCACTTACGCGGCAGAAATTCAGTTCCGCAACTTTGTGTGTATTCAGTGTCTCGAGCGCTGTCGTGGTGTCGTATCGTGTTATCTACACAGTTGGACAGACAGACGCAAAACAAAGTGATCTTGTTATTAATGTGTGCTCGCAAAATAAGTTGCCGAACTGAACTTACGCCCGACCGAAGTCCGGCTGTACGCTATGACGCGACGTAATTTCGGCATAGTGTATCAGTAATTCAAATAGCATTGCAGGCGTAATTGTGCTGAACTTCGGTCGCGTGACTTCGGCATAGTGTGTTTAAACACTAATACTGCTTCGTTCCAGTTTCATAATACCACAAACAGCGTCAAGGACGCCCCTTACCAAGATACGTTTGTTTTAATCGTGATAGCGAAACTGCTTTATTTTTTGTATCGTTTTGAGATATGCAATACATTGGTAGCAGGGAGTCAACGACTTTTACTGTAGCGCTATCTGGCGGTCAACTTTGGGTACTATTTATCATACTGACTTACTTGTAATAAACCTGTTTTCTTGCTTATTTCTTTCTTTGTATTTTCAGATGATGTTCCAGGCGTGTTCTCGGTGTCGGAGTTTGTGTTGTCATGTGTTTGCGCCTGAAATATTGCTTCTTTTAGTAAAAGTAGGTAGGGCCGCTGTGACGTTCGCGTATGTAAAATACACCCAATAATTTCTCCGGGCCGTACGTTCCCGCAACTTAAAAAGCTAAGTCGACTTTTTGGCCCTAAATCGCTTTTATACAGCGGCAACTCCACGAACGCTTCCAAAAAATATCTGTGGGGGCGCTGTATTTCATTCCGCGTGTGTGAATAAGTCGCTTAATGTTTCCGAAGTTAAAAACCATCGACAAAATAAATTTTGAACGTGATGCTAAAATGTCAAAGTGAAATTTTTCAAAACGGTGGCGTGGTCTGGATTTACAATTTAAGTACAATTTTATTAATAACTCATGGTATTTGTGTATCATATCAAAAAAATCCTCAAGATTCAAGCATTACGAATATCTAAAAATGTAATTGGTTCAAAGTCTCTTGCAAACGAAAATCTCGAAATGCAAAACTTGGACATGACGCCGTGTTGGGTGTGGGGCATTTTCGAATTATTTTTGTATGATTTACTAAATAAACTTCTAATTGAATGCCCGTAATATGGAAATTAGTTCATTATTAGTATTTACACACACCTAGACAGTAAAAATATAACGAAATAAGGTTAGATTCGATGTTATATTAATTACGTTCCAAAGGTCGTCAGTAGCAGCTTTCGTGGTGGCCCAAACGTCTGTGTAAGGACCTGCAAGAAGGGCTCGTACAAACAAAAAACATGAGTGTGATTGATATTCATATTTTAGATTTGGAACCTGCAATAAAAGTGAATGTATCTATTTTTGTAGAACCACAAGTCAAGAAAATTAAGGGCAGGTGCCAGGGCATGTCAGGGACAGACGGAGGGACAGAGGGTGTAGGAAAGGACGAGGCCGAGGTGCAGGTGCACAGGCGTACGTATCTTTTAATAACAAGGTATTGTATGCTGTATATTTTTAAAGATATATCTACAATGTTTTATATGTTTTGCCAGTGCCATTCTGGAAGACCCTCCGTCTCAAGCAAGAGCAGAGAGGCAGCTGACGCAGCGCAGAGTGAATGCGCTGCCAGCTAGCGTCTGGCAAGAGTTCATCCTCCGGGAGTGGATGCTCCTCCGAGGAAACGGCCAACAAGGTAAATTTTGGTTTAAGTTTTTTTCTGTATTGTCTAATCACTACAATCTACTTGATGTAATTTCACTTTGCTATTCTCTGAAGTCCAAACTGTAAGTCAAGTCTGTCAGTTCGTCTACCAAGTTTATGAATCATAATTATGTATGAATGTATAATTAATATTCTTTAAGTTTTATATGCGAATACAACCCGATACTGAGCTTTACAAAACTTGTTTGTTACAGTTGATGAACTAGAGGGCACGGCTACGTCTACTGCTTCTCCGGAGGATGAGAAGCTGCTGTGTGTGATCGAAATCAGTAAGTACGTATAATAATAATAATATGTGGAGACATTTCACATGCTACGAAGATCCTGTACTATGGGTGTCAGACCAGACACGATGGAAACACAAGTGCTCATCACACAAAGCTTTACCCCGGGCGGAATTTGAATCCCAATCTAGTTGTATTGTATGGTAATAAGAAACGTATTTGCTGGAACTTTGCTAACTTGGAGAGTTTTGTTCATGATTTTAATTATTAGCTTTTGTGTGTGTTTCAGTGGATTTGAGAATGGCTATACCATTCTATGGTTGGATGATTCTTTGATGGTTTTGCTGTGTCAAATTCACTATGTTAGCCTACATTACGTACTCCCACGAATAAGTTTCATTTGCAAATACAGCATGATACTGAACTTTATGAACTTGTTTGTTACAGTTGGTTTTTTTTTTATTTTCAGTGCAGAACAATGTCAGCCGGGCCTGCTAGTCTTTAACTGATGAAGAGCCAACTGGGCCTTCTTACTGTTGGAGATGTCACTGGTAAACAGCATTAAAATAAGAGGGGATAGTATGGAGCCCTGGGGGATATAATTCTTCTGTACGTGTGTATGTCACTGAACTCCTCCTAAACGGCTGGACCGTTTTTGATGAAATTTTTGTGTGTGTTCCAGTGGATTCGAAACTAGTAAAGTTTAGATTCACAATTCGGTCTACTAAAAAATGTAATATATCAAATAAATATTATAATAAAGATATTTTTAAATGTTTTATTTTTATTATTTAGAAATGTATATATATAATATTATATATTATATTATATAATGTATATATATAATATTATATATTATATTATATAATGTATATATATGAATAATTTATTTTGTGTTTTTGGTTGAAATGCCACAATTTTTTTTTATTTACTTATGAATTTATAAGTAAATAAAAAAAAAAATACACAAAATAAATTATTCTGTCATTTCAACTAAAAACACAAAATAAATTATTCATAACAAAATAAATCATGTGCCATCATCTCATGTGTGAGAGCCCTACGGGCGGCCATCTTGCCGTAATTTCACTAGCCATCAAATTGAGGTGGGTATGAGTTGTTAGTTTTGGTTTGTTGTGGTACTCAGAACATTCCAAAAAATGACTTGGGGGTATCAAAAAAAAGCTTATGTAGTCTAGTTTAATTCTATTTAGGTTTTATAGACACAAAGTACAAAATTATAGGTAAAAACTTAGTAAGAACAAATATTTTACTGATAATCAACACATATTCTCAAGTTTGACTTTTTTTTTGAGTACTTTAACTGGTTGCTATAATTAAATTTTCTCTTATGTCGATTCTATACAGTTTCTGCTATACACACGTATTTTTTACTTTGATGTAACTGCAGTAGTTTGCTAAACAATAAGGTTTAAGTTGGGGCGCATCCGCGGCGCTCACGCGGTCGCGCGGACTCCGCGCGGCTGGACGTTAGACGCGCTGCTTGGCTGCGCGCGCGAACGTGTGAGCGGTTATCTAAAATGTTAATTACAAATAAAGTTGTCATTATTGATTAAAAACACGGCGAAGTTCAAGGAAAAAATTAATTTGGCATAATATTATCTTAGTTCTTATCTCTGTCGCCGTCCTTTTCTTCACCTACCTGGTAGTGAGAGATGCAAAGAGTATAGTAAATTATAAAAAGATCCTCAATTCAGATGTTTAGACCGAGGACCTACTTTTACATTGATACCCATGTGTAACTTTGTTTTTTTTTTTATAATTTGACTACTTTCAGAATGTTTGTTGTTTCCTTTTAAAACCTGTGGCTAATCTCTAAAACTGTTTGAACTATGAATGTTAAGACGACTTTAGAGGATTTAATTAATGACGATGACGGTGATCAATCATTCTCAATAGAACCATTGGCTATTGAGAATGATCGACCATCGTCAAAGGATCTAACACAGAGTACATTTTATAATAGGAGGGATCTAATGAGAATGTTATGTATCAATGTTTTCTCAGTACCTACATAGATCAGATATTACATTTTTGGTTCTTATGAGAAATTGTTATTTGATACAATTTAATTTTATACTTTCATGATGATCATGACCACAGGTATAATAAAACGAGAAAGTTATAAACACAAAAAAGTTTATTTGTGTTACTTAAATATTATCTTGAACGAGAATGTCAAATTGAAACAATCAATCAATAATCAGGTAGTTTACGTTCTACTTTCATAAGTAGAACGAAAACTTTACAAATAGGTATCATTTTGAAATGCAAACTCAAGTATATGTAAGTAGTCTGTGTGCGAATTGTAATTGGGTAGACTCCATTATAGAGCAGACAAGAGCCAACTAGCGTAATCAATCATTTTATTTCTTTTACTCCTAAATCTGATCAAATTAATAAAATCGAAAACTAAAGCTAACTAGTAAATTACCTGTAGTATTTTTGGAAAAAGTTTTCATTATTTTAGCTAAAAGTGGTCACTTTAGTGGTACAATTCGTAAGCAACGATTCTCTCAATTAAAACACAGAACTTCTCTAAAAAAACACTTTATTTTAGACCTGAAAACCTGTTTAATTTGCAATTGACTATAAAATTACACTTTTAGTTGCTTTGAAAACGATAAATACCTAGTCAATTGAGTTGGTAAATTTTAACTACAAGTGACGTCACAAGTACCAATTGTTATATCATTTAAAATCTATGGGGGAATTTGGCAGCTCCTAAATGTATGTCAATTGATCAGTATCTACCCTAAACCACAGTACACACATCATTTACTCAAGTGAATACAAAAATAAAGAAACAAATCTTCTAAATTAATTAAAAACGAAATGCAGGTAGTGTAGGTACCACCTGTTCACAGCAAAACTTAAAACCTAACTTATTAAGCTTTAATAATAATAATAATCAGAATTCAGTCGTGTTTGGTTTACAACTATGGCCAAGCGGCGTAATTAAAACAATACGTGTTATCTTGTATCTAGAAAAACCTTTCTTAAGAGCGCCCTTCTACATCGGCCGAAATTCAACGCGAGCGTGATTGATTTTTTTTTGTTCCAACCAACGCAATGATCGTAAACAAACAAGTGAGTGAGAACGCGATAACATCGCATGAAAATAGGCGCGCAGAGATTTCAAAAAATTTGTTCCATCCACGTAATACGTGTTTTTGAAAAAGCTGTACAAGTTTCTATGAAGCTGTTTTTTTACTTTTTCAATGCATGAGTACATAATGAACGGCCAAAGTTCAGATGAAATTTGTGCTGATATTCAGACGTGTTTAGTGAATTCGTTTCTCAAAAAAGTTTATTTTTTATTACAATAGAAACTTAGAGATAAAACACAAGATACCTGTGTGATCGAAATATCTGGAGGAACATTTGTTACAACGCCATAATCACGTAGTGAGCGTTTGTATATGAATTTTGATTTGATTTTTTTTTTTATTTTCTTGGCCAGTCTTAAAATATACAAAATATTATGACGAGTTACTGAAGTACTCTGCGCCAATGTGAATTAAGCCTACGAGACTTTAAACGCAGTACACAGGACAATTTTGAAAACACAGGTAACCTCACAAGACTAAATTACAAAAATTAAAAACAAAAAAAATCTAGTGTGGGGCAACATTTTTTAAAAAAGAAAAAGACGAAAGAAAACAATCTTTGTTCTACCAGCACTGAAAACGCGGAAGATAAATCAGTTGATCCATTCATGTCAGCTTGATTAGTGTGCCACAATATATTAATACCTACAGTATTGAAGTTTCGGAAATTTGAGATGAAATTGGAAAAAATTTGCTTACAAAAATTAACCATATTTTCTAAAGGCATCTGTAGTCCTTTCGTAAGATGTTTCAGACTCAGGTGACACTCACAAATCCCGACTGCGGGCTTTGACAGCCAAATTCCTCATAGAAAAACCCACTATCAGAACTTTCTGCAGTCATGCTTGCGACCATAAAGCCCAAATAAGTTCATCTGAAGGATTGTAATGACATAGTACATAATACTTCTTCTTTAAGTTGTATGTTGGTCCACGTGAGTGAAGCCGCGTGCGCAAATATGCGAGGTTATTAGTGTTTTACAAATAATCCTGTGTAATAGTAATGTAACTGCTCATTACAACAATCGAAATCAACAATGGAAGAAAAAACTTATTTTAATCACATTCAATGAATACTCCATACATTTGACAAGCTTAAAATTAACTAAATCCTTCTTCGTCAATTTCAAATTTCTCCACCAAAACTTCTGTGTCTCCCAACATACTGCTTCTGAAACAAACAAGTATTAATTTTAAAAAGATAGTCATCAAACAATTTACATTGTTACAACCAAGAAGTAAGTATATTAGAGGAGATGCCCACAGCACCGGTGCACCGTGACACGCACTGGTGCAATGACGTCATCAAAGTGGGCGTGGCTTTGGTCATTCGATCTATATCCGCCTTGTGCACCAGACATTTCGGACATTCCAGTTTTCATTTTCCATTTTTTTATTAACTACTCTAGTTATAAAAATTAAAACATGAAATGTTATGTGCTTAATTGCTAAACCTACACCAATATACGTTCTGATGCCACATAAGGCCTCTTATCTGTCTCTCTATACTTACTTCGTGGTTACAACCTACTTCCTATTGTACTACTATATTATAAACGCTGAAGTTTGTGTGGATGTTTGTCTTTCACACTTAACAGGTGAATCGAATCAGCTGAAAGGATCATAGCAGGATTTGATGTCTATGTAGGTTGAAATTCTAATTCTTATATTCTTGGGTGCCTAAAGAGTACCATCACATTATAATACGCATTTACAATATTTTGAAAACCCCGCAATAAGAAAGATGTTAAAAGTGAATAGTTTAACGACGAGCTCATTATTTTAGAACGAAAGGGCGACTGTCAGTGATACTGACAACAGCCGCTATTTCGCAGGTCTCTAAACTGACATTGCATCGTTTTCTGGGAAATAATGTCACAAATGATGATCAATCAATGTCCTTTTTCAACTCCGCCATTGTAAACAACGATTCACATCAGTTGTCTTGCAAGTTTGATAGATAAATCCGTCAATGTCACTTGTCACTTTCTGTTTTTTTATAAATACAAAATGGGCAACAAGAATTGAAAAAATGTTACTTTCATTTTCAGGAAATACTTTAATTATGCGGGCCTTTAAAAATATGGTAATTATATAAATCTGGTAATGGATTCTTCACATTTGAAAATATTTTAAACCCTCTAAATTAACTCTTTTTCGTACAAATGAATATATGGATCTCGCCATGATTCTTTGGCACTCATAAGTGTAGTTATATTGATCTAGCTTAAGAGGATTGTGAAGTGCCGATCTCTCTCTTAAAACTTCACGAAATGGGTCCATTTTGGTCTCATTAGATTCCGTAGGTACACCTTGATCTAGGTCTTTAAGTCGTTCTTTTTAAGTAATTTAATTTAAAAAAAAAAGTTCGAGGAAGTCTTTAGAAAAAAGTATATATTTAGATGCTTATGACTTTTAAAATAAATTAAAAATGGAAATGTGTACTGGGACACATAGTAGAAGTGAAACTTCAACGGACAAGCCGCTGCCGCCTCTCACCACGCGATATATCGTCTACCACCTCCACGCAAGCGTAACGCTTTTTCGTGACAGAAAAATCCTAATACCCCGTCTATTATAGAAGTTTCACTTCAAAAACGTACAGAGTCAGACCTACTTTATCATTATATCTACAACATTTCAAAAAATTATGAAAGTTGGACTAAGTTACGGGGGTTGAAACGTTATCGCTTTTTGTATGAAAATTTACAGCTTCACAATCTTCTTATTCTAAAATTCACCCCCACAAAAGCAAGTTTTGAACTTTCTCAAAACTCGTTTTTTATCTCAGACCAAACAGCATTGCTGTTTTTGTTTAAAAAGCGAGACATAATAACTTGTTCACAAGTAATATACTTACTCATCTAATTCTTGCTTGACGGGAACGCTACTCGACGTTTCTATAGTTGAGGTTGCCATAGTCGAGGATTCGCCTTGTGAATGTTGCCTGCACAAAAAATTATAAATTTACATAACTTCGCCTTAAGGTGCCGCGTAGGTAAATTTTTGACGTGATAACGTCATATAAATCGATGATCACCGGCTGCACGCACGCACGGTGTAGGGGGGGGTAGGGGTGTGTAGGGGAGTTGGGGGCGTAAGGGGGTGGGGGGTATATGTAGGGTAGGGGTAGGGTAGGGGGGTGTAGGGTACGGGTAGGGGTATTGTATATACATAGGTAGGTGTACCTATATATATACAATATATATAAAATGCTATGCAATAGCTTATTTTTACTTGGTGTTCCCTACACCCCCCACCCCTATCCTACATATACCCAACCCTCCCCCCACCCCTACATATTATATATATATTATGATTATATATACCTTAAACATACACGCTAAGCGAACGCTCGGCCGAGCTACATGGTAGGCGGAGTGGGGGGTGTTACGTAGAAAGAAAGAAAAAGCATTTATTGGCCCGCACAGGACGTAACACACAAATAACAACAAGGTTTAAGTATTATTACAAAATAAAAAAATAAAATAAAAAAATAAACGAAATCGGTCCTGTACGATGCCAAAAGGCCCCTATCTCAGCATTGTGCTGTAACATTTAAAAACGTCACAGCGCTGATATTCTGATAGGGCCCAAAGTGATGCCACGGTCAGATACGGATATAATAAAAAATAAATAGTGTAAATGAATAAACAAATATAAATACATGTAAAAAAGTAACTTAAAGAAAACAGTAAATAAAAAATAATAATAATTATTATATCTACACCCAGCGTAACCATACCCTTCGTCAATCTGCGCGATGGCCGATGACTTTCGATGATTTTCGTTACGGAATTTCTTGATTCGGTCGCCGTGCTCAAAGCCCGCGATAAAAGCTATGCAACAGCTTTTTCGCTTTTTAATGCCTCAGTCTTATCATATAAATTAATTACGAGACGGTGACACCAAAAAAATTCAGTCATCCCTTAATTTTATACCCTCAGAGGTGGAATATTTTCTTGAAATATATTTGGGGCGAAATTTGAGGTATACGCTATCAATTATATATTAAAAAAAAGTTATGCGTGGTCAAACATAAAATATTTAATAAATAAAAAATAAAAAAAATGTTCATAAAATGAAAACTACTGGGCCAAACAATGTTAACTTCATCAAATGCTAATAAATTAATCTATGAACCCTTGTCATCGTGTAGCAGGACCAGCATCCAGCCAAGCATTTTTATCAGTGATGTAATCACCCAACTTATAATATGCTCGGCTGCAGAGTGTGCGTTTTATGTAAAATTTCGTCTCATTTAGTTGAAGAATGTGGTGTGTGTCAGAATGGCTGGTTGCCTGTGGCTTTGGCCTATGATAGTTGATTAGAAAATTGCTACATAATTGCTTATATTTGCTACATTTAATAAATAATTGCTACATACTATATATATTTAGAAATAACATTTTTTTTTTTGTACAGCCATCCTGACGTTTGGTTGGCTGGTCGCCTCCTAGTTTAAAGCCAAGCATGCAGAGTTTCCCGAAATGTATTGCGTCAATAATTGCTACATATTTGTAACATTTTAAACGGTACCCCATTAAAGATGAATTCTACTTAAGCCAGCCTAAAACCTGGTTGAACTAGATGGTCCCTACTTCTAGTATTATAACTATGTGTCACATCTTTTATTAAAAAAGATGCAAATTTTATCTAACGTACATGATATTATAGATGTATTGACAAGGCACCGTCATTATGTTAATTTCCTTAAACAGTTCTCTTAGAGAATCGCGCATACGCAGGTTATAAATGGCTCTGATAGCTCTTTTCTGCAGAATAAAAATAGAGTCGATGTCTGCAGCTCGTCCCCAAAATAAAATACCGTAAGACATTATACTATGAAAGTAACTAAAATAGACCAGTCTCGCGGTATCCACATCGGTAAATTGCCGGATTTTTCTGACAGCATATGCTGCTGAACTTAGCCGTCCTGCGAGAGATGTTAAATGAGGACCCCATTGTAGCCTTGAGTCGAGCGTGATCCCCAGGAAAACCGGTTTATCGACGAATTCCAGTTTCTCTTTATTCAATACTATGTTACAATCACTATTTTTGACATTTGGCAAAGCAAATCTGATGCATTTCGTTTTTTTTTCATTTAATACTAAATTATTAGCCGTGAACCAATTTTGGACCTGAAGTAAGGCGTTATTTACGTAGTCAAGATTTTCAGCCTGTCTATTTATTTTGAAAATTAAAGAAGGGTCATCGGCAAATAACACCATTTGTGGCTGGTTATTGAATAAATGCGGTAGATCATTAATGTATACTAAAAAAGGAAAGGACCTAAAATTGAGCCTTTGTACTTTTAAATCATGTGAATTCACCCCGTTTATTTGAACTTGCTGCTATCTATCATTCAAATAAGATTTCACTAAACTAAGCGCAAGTTTACCTAGTCCGTAATGCTCAACTTTCCGAAGTAATGTGTCGCGTGATTAACGCTATCAAATGCCTTGGAGAGGTCACAAAAGATTCCTATGGCATCTTGTGCCTCTTCCGACGCGGTAAATATGTGTTTTAATAAAGTGACACCGGCGTGAGTTGTACAACGTCCTTTGGTAAAACCATACTGTTGATCGTGTAAAATGTCATTTGTGTTAAAATGAGCAAGCATCTGATTAAGCATAATCTTATCAAAAACTTTGCTGAAAGCCGGCGACACGGACACGGGTCTATAATTATTGGAATCTTTACAATCCCCGGATTTGAAAAGAGGTATGACTTTACTAAACTTCATCAAATCTGGGAAAACACCTTGGTCTACGCACATATTAAATATTAAAGCCAAATTAGGCGCTATTGTTTAAATTATAGATGTACATACTTTAATAGAGATGCCCCACAGATCTTCAGTAAGTTTTATTTCGATTTGCCGAAAAGCTTTTAAAACGGTCACGGGGTTGATATTTTAAATTGAAATTCTACCGGGCAGCCCGGAACGTTCGCTTTTAATAACGCAATTGAGACGTCAGGTGAGGAATTTAAAGCTTCCGTGGTTTTTGCTGATAAGCTAGTAAAGAAATTAACAAATTCATGAGCTACTTCTATGTTAGAGCTTATGGGACCATGTGATGTCTCCAATGTATATTCAGCGTTACGAACTTTTGCCTTGCTAGTAGTCATTATTTATAACTTTCCAAACTGTCTTTATTTTATCGTCTGCCGATTTGATCTTGTTGCTAATGTATAGGGCTTTCGCTACCTTACAAGTATTTCTAAAAGTTTTAGAAAAAGTAGAAACATACTTGTTAAAAGTTTCCGTATTAATATAAGGCTTAAAGCCGTACAGCTCAAACAGTCTTTCCCTACTTTTTCTAATACCGCTAGTTGCCAAGTCACTAAATACAAACTTAGGGCTAATATGTTTCGTCTTTTTTTCAAAAATATTATTGGGGTTCAGACTGCACTTCAAAAAGAAATTATCATACAATTTATTTGCATCGTTATTATTGTGGTCCAGGGTACTTAACTTTTCATTTAGGGTAGCTTCTTGTTCTTCATCGTTTTCTCGGCACAACTGTCTACAAATTTCTAAAGTTTTCTCTATGTCCAAATTTGATTCAAATTCTTTTCTACGTTCTAATATCGTATCTTTGTTGTCCTCGTATATTTGAATGAACTTATTTTCAGCAATAATATCATTTTCTTCACTTTGAAAAGGAACATGCAACAGAACCATCTCACGTCTATAATCGTTGTAATTGTCAGCCATATCGTAGTTCCTGTATCTTATTATTCTTGCAGTATCTCTTTTAGTGTAAGTCCCCTTTTTATTTAGGTAATAATTTGCAACAAATTGTGCTAACGTAACATCGCGGAGTTCTTCAGGTCTTTTCTCGTACTTATCGAACCAATTCTCTTTCCAAACGTTCGTACAATCATCATCTAATGCTTCAAGTTCCTTCATAGATTTTCCAATTCTTGCGCGTTCAGTGGGAGATACCGTTGGAATGTAGACTGTCACCACCGATGACTTAGCCATAGGTTCTCTTAATAAATACAAAACAGCTTCTTGTGCCGGCATTTCAACAGACTGAAGTATGTCAATACTCATTTTTTTCGTGATATCAACAATGTCGAATTCTGGATGCTCGTCCATTACGTCAATTATTTGTCTTCGCAAATTACTAATCCCTTTATTATGCTTATTGACATATTCAACAACATATGTTGCACAAGCATATTCATCTAGTATAATCTGAAAATCCATGTTCGATTTCAAATGATGTAATACGAATGGATTGAAAGTGTTGTGCCATTTTTCTGCTAGTGTCCTTTTATAAAATAATTTTGGACTATTGATACCAACACGAATAATATTGTAGTAATGATCATCAGAAATAATATCATTATGCGAGTAAAATTCATCAAAATTCGTGTAGTCAAAATTTTCAAGATTATTTCTTATAAATTTAAATCGTTTCGTATATTCTTTGAAAAGTGCTTCTGAGTAATCGGGATCAGTGTCTTTCATAGGTATCAAATAAATAGTTTTTTTTGTTGGCATAAATGGTGCACCAAATCTACATTCTTGCTTTTTATTAGGATTCATTTTTTTATAACACGTGAATGTGTGTTTGTGTGTTACGAGTTTTATATTTCCAGATGCCTCTGACGCTGACACAGAAACTAATTCGTCGATTAATTTAATTACTTCAGGATCATTGCTTAATAAATCTTCAGGAACATTTTCCAACCAAAGAAGAATATGAGCATGTGGGCTACCACGATGTTGAAATTCTATTCTTTTGAAATAATGTACTACTCTATATTTTCCGAATGGACTTCTTTTCTTTGATTGCAAAACTTTTAACAGACAAATTACCATTTTATTAAAATAAATAGCACAAGTTACGGCATCTTCATTCACAAGTTGAGCTTTATGCACATAACTCATTTCTGCTAAAAACTCATCTGAAATTTCGGCTCCCTCGTTTTTCAATTTGTACAATAATTTCAACAAATTTTCCCAGCCAGTTTCATTGGCGCTAAGAGTCATAAAAGCAGTTGGTGGTCCTAATTGCCTGATCATTGCAAAAAGATCTTTTTTGCGATCTGACCAAAACCAAGCAGAATTTGGTATGCAGCGAAGAAATGCGAGATTTGTTTCTAAACAATTATTTATATATTCTTCAGCTTGAATGGTCTCTTTCGTAATTGAAGTACCTGGTCCAACATGCTTAAACGCAACGTTGACACATCCACTAACTCGCAACCTCATGATTTTAGCAGCGATGTATAAAAGGTGTTGTGGGTCAGTAGCACGCCTATCAGTACGCCGAAGTTCGCTGGTAGCTTGCATGAATGGAGTAACAGTAACACCATCTCTGTATGTTCGAAACTGACCGCCGTAGATTGTCGGAAAAGATAGTTCTTCCGCATGTTCATCCATTAAAATACTGACTGGCCTGTTATATTCACCGGGTGCAAGACTCAAAAAATAATCATCATTACACAAAAGAGTTTGTTGCTGCGCAACTAAATTGTCTTCAATTGGCACGTGTTCACTTATTTCATCCATATTCAATTGCGAAGTACGTTCATCGCCGGTAAAAAAAGATTCATCGATTTTAATGTCATGATAAATATAAAGAGGCGTAGATACTAAATACGACAACCACTCTTTAATATGGCTCTTATTAATAAGCCCGTGGACATAACTAGTTTTGTGAATCAACTTCTTTTTCAAATGCACATAAAAGCAATGGTCATCTTGAATGTTTCTTGGCAATTGTTTCACCATTGTATTAACTTCGACAGGAACATTAATTATCTGGCCATAAATACCGTTCTGACCATTAACGTTTCTCAGTCTACGAATTTGCATGAACGGTATTCTCGGTGAAATCAATCGTTGCTCGATAAGGTTTAACGTTGGTAAATGCGATGGAATTTTCGGATATGCGAAACCATTGTAGGTTGACATGAGAGGATATTTTTCTTTTTCCAAAGATGTATAACACGTAGAGCAAACTTGAACAATTTCACCAGGTGTGTAATTCTAAAAAAATCAAATTCGTATCATCAAGATATAGAAAGAAAAAAATATAAAGTGAATAATTAAAAAAAAAACTATATAATTAAGATTACCTGCAGTATTGTTTTCAAAATACTCTCATGTTTACTGGTCGACATTTTCAAGTCTCTTTTCCACCATAGTCTGTCGCAAATAATACAAGAATGACCAAATGAATTACTCGTAAAGTCTTTATAAAAATCAATATGACTTGTACTGTGTTTACGATAATTTGTGTAAACTGAAATAGTACCATCAACAATAAAATCCATACTATTTTCACCAATTGGATGTTCTCTATCAATCTCAATTTCATTTTCATGATTGTCATGGTTATCTTCGGTAGGATCTTCATCATAATTATCACGCAATAGTTGAATATTGGCATCAACATGGGCTTCATTTTGGGTACCGTCTTGTATTGTCTCCAATAAATCTGATACTTCATAAAAAGGTGTGAAATGTTGTTCACGAAGATGAAGATGAATCCAGTTTTGTGTATCATTCGCTTTAAAATGACAAAAGATATTGTCTTGATTCTTTGTAGTTATGTTGTAAAAACAATAATGTACACAAACATTTTGATTGTACATTTTTGAAAATAAGTACAAACAATCCAAATCTCCGTAATCATTAGTGCTTGATAGAATGTTATATGCTTCTTGCGGATTGTGGCAGGAGTTTAAATAGGGTGAATCGCGTAACTGATTTCTCAAGTCACAAGGCTCAATTTGAAGTTGCAAAACACTTATGAGCGAGTGGAATAGACAATTACCATCGCCAGGAATTCCTCTGTTCCTCTGTAGAATAACTTCGGGAGTAATGCATTCATTACGCTGTTCATAAATTTGAAGTTGTTTGCTGTGAAATTGATTTTCTTGTAGCGTTACATTTTTTATATTTTCAACAGCCCTACATTGCACGACATTCTCTACATTACTGTCTAATTTTTGTCTTTTCCTGTGAAAAAAATGAGGAAATCGTAAAGTTAAATAATATTGAGACATATATTACAATTTGTTTTTAAATATTATTTAATCAAATTACATATCAATGTAAGATTTTTCTGCATTACGTTGACGAAATTTCCTTTGACGTTCAGCATTTGATTTTGGTACTGTTTCTTTTTTTTTTCTTTCTTTTTTTTTTTTTTTTTCATTTTTCTTCAAATCTTTCTGACGCTGATAATATGCCCTTT
Organism: Charanyca ferruginea; assembly: GCA_947361185.1. Taxonomy (NCBI): domain Eukaryota; kingdom Metazoa; phylum Arthropoda; class Insecta; order Lepidoptera; family Noctuidae; genus Charanyca; species Charanyca ferruginea. The sequence continues at coordinate 8,588,169 of OX376080.1, read as the reverse complement.
GACGTTCACAATGTCTTTTTCTTTTTAGCTCTTCAAGTTTCTCTTCTCTATAAAACGAAAATAACTAGGTATAAATAGTGTAATCCCACCCCAAAAAAATAATTATACAAAAATATATAAAAATATATATATACAAAAATTTTTAACAAAAAGAACGATATTAAGAGTTTGATCACCGGATTTCGCGCGATGTACATTTAATGTACATCGAAACAATTAATTTAATGTACATGTAATATCATAAATTATACTTTCTCTGCGCGGCATTAATGTGTATTACCTATACACAAAAACATAGAAACTAAATAGTACACGTGCTTGGTTTAATGGTTTCTATTATATAGGGTGACTGGTAATTAGTGTACGATACTTAAACACGTGATTGTGCTCATGATAACAAACAACTTTCCCGAAGAAAAAATGTTTTTTGTACTGGTTCACTTTTATCACAATAAGACAACAGCCGTATGAAATTCATGCGCGCGCACGCCTGTACCCTGGTTCGATTCCCGCCCAGGGTAAACATTTGTGTGATGAGCACTTGTGTTTGACTTGTGTCTGGGTGTTGTTTATCTATATATGTATGTATTTAAACAAAAAAAAAATGTATTTGTGTATGTATATCAGCTGTCTGACACTCATAGTACAGGGTCTCCCTAGTTTGGGGTCAGATGGCCGTGTGTGAAAATGTCCCCACATATTATATTATTATTATATTATAATGAAGAATGAATATATATATATATATGTACATACATATATATTGAGAATTTAAACTATATTATGTGTGTGTGTGGTGTGTGTTTGTGTGTATAAAAGAGAGCTACTTTTAAGATCGCTCATTTTAATATCAAATTATTTTTATAGCAGTATTATAGATAAATTCCAAAAAAAAACAGCATTTGTGAAAAAAAAATGTATGTAGGTATATAGAGTACTCACTCATTTTCTTTCACTATTTTTTCATCACTTTCTTCATGAATAAATGCACTTTGTTTATTCATATTTAAAACACTTTATACACAAATTCAATATATACTACTCAAAACAAAATAAGGGCCACAAGGTATTTTGTCTGTACCATGAAAATAATAAAACCAATATATATTTTTTGTCTCCATAACGAAAACTAATGTTGTTTTTACCATGTAGACCAATAAATTTATTCAAATAATAATGATTAAAAAGTTTATTGGCTTTTGAAAGAAAAAACACATTTTAGGTTAAAAATAAAAACAACGTAAAGTTACTGAAAACAAAAGAAAATACTCCATGCTCATCTTTTAGTAACGGGTATGCCCCCCTCGTTTAGCTACGCACTCCTGAAGCCTGGAGTGCATGCTCTCAATCAAATGCCTGACATTTTCCATTGGAATCTCTTCCCAGGTCCTTTTCACAGCGTTGATGAGTTGCTGTTGGTTGTGGATTTCCTGATCACCGTCTCTAACTCTTCGTTTCAACTGATCTCATATGTGCTCTATTGGATTTAAGTCCGGACTGTTCGCCGGCCACGGCAAGACTTGAATTTGAGAGTCTTCCAGTACAAACTGAGTCGCTTGAGCCGTGTGTGCACGAGCATTGTCTTGCATCAAGATGAATCCAGGACCCGCTCGCTGTGCAAATGGGATCACATGTGGTCTGACAACTTCCTCAATATACCGCTGAGCAGTAACAGTACCCTCATTTAAAATAGCGAGCTCAGTTTTGCCGTGTAAGCTTATCCCGCCCCAAATCATTACATTTGGACCACCAAAACGATCGACTTCATGGATGCAGGCTTCTGAAAATCTCTCGCCGCGTCTTCTCCATACTCTAATACGCCGATCGACGTTAAAAAATTTAACTTTGCATTCGTCTGTGAAGAGCACCACAAAAAAATAAAATCCACCAAAATGAAAAAATACCTCGTGGCCCTTATTTTGTTTTGAGTAGTATATATATACCATCATTTGTGAATTAAAATACGTGTGGCACTCGGGGACTGCCACGGTAAAGCTATTGCATAGCATTTTATATATATTATATATAAATCATAACAAAAACAAACAACAACAAACACAACACCAAAAAAACAAACAACGGAAACAAACAACAAAAAAACAAAACAATTACAAATATAAACAAACAACACAAAACATAACAAAAAGAAAACACAACAAAAAAAAAACAACAACAATAAACAACAGTAAGTAATAATAATAATACATAGCAGCAGTAGCTGCTGCAGCTGCTGGCAGTGTAGTAATATATACATATGTACACCTACCCTCCCTATCCTCACCCTACACCCCCTACCCTACCCCTACCCCACATTTATGGTAATTTAGGTAATTTTTAAGTGGCGCTACCATGTAGCTCGGCCGAACGTTCGCTTAACGTGTATGTATATGGTATATATAATCATAATATATATATATATATTTATATATACATTTTGAGCGCGGAACAAGCGATAGAGGCACGATCGGCCCAATAAGCTCCTCCCACCTCGACGGAAGCCATTATTTGCTTATGTTATATATCTTAGCCATTATGTTTCTTTATGACGTTATCACGCCAAACTATCGCCCATAAACCGATTTTACAGACAACCAATTTTTTGGTTTATAATGGTGTCATCTATCATATAGTCTAAAAACATATTCAGTTAATTACATTGTCTAAAAACGTGAGAAATGAATACGCATCCTACTCCAGTGTTACTAAAGTGTAAAGTACCTCCTCAATTGACAAAATGTACTTACAGTGTACATGAGACGTCACTAGTTCGTTGTTTCTTCCTTGCGTCCGTTGTTGTTTCATCGGTCGATGCTTTTTTCTTGCTCGTTGTTTTTCGTTTATTCGTTGCGAGTGTCTTATTTGTACTGCAATGAAAGAGAGAATAAGATGAACAGAATGCGAATTTTCAGACTTATAGAATTTTTTGAAGTGTAAAAATATTTATTGATTATTAAAAAAAATGCTATTGCATACAAAACTGCAACCTGCACGGTCCAAATATATGGAACTAAAACTCTTTCTAATAATCGACGGAAAAATTAAATACTGTAATCGGTGGTAAAGTAAAACTTAGAATGTCTTTAAAAAAATAAACCATTTACAAGCACTTTTGGACTGACAATCAGAAAGTTAGTTGCTCGTGCCGAGGCAACAGTGGGGTTCTATGGAGAAGAACGGACAAGAAACTCCATGAACTTTCTTTAAAAATCAATAAAATATTAAAATCATATTTTCATCACGTTGTAGGCATTAGGGAAAGTTTTAAATCCAATGGAATAAGATTAGGCTCATGTTTAACGAACCTCCAGATACAGTAAATTACCTCCAAAAATAGTAAATTACCTCCAAAAATAGTGAATGATCACCAATATTTAACCAAAGTATTGTTGAAATATATGAGTTTGACTGTAAAAAGCGATTTGGTTCTGGCACTCGGCGGCCGCTGCCGCAGCACGCTCGCTCCGCTCGCTCACCTCGTGCGAAGGGGTCACAGTTCTAACCTAACCATGCCGGATCCGCCCCAGGGGGGACTTAAGGGTCCTAAGATTTGGTGATCATTTACTATTTTTGGTGGTCATTACATTTATTCCCATAAGATTATACAGGTGAATGTTTTTCCCTCGGAATGTAATTCGAAACAAAATCTGTATGTATTTTTTTATTTATAATTAAATAATATTTTCAATGCAGATAATGTAAAAAAAGGAATGACATCAAAAAGCTAAATTAAAAATCAGGAATAATATTCATTTAATTCATTGAAAAACAGGTGGTACATTTGACTGGGAATAAATTTTGCCTTTGACCTGGGGATGTTTTGAAAGTTGGTTGTCTTTTTAGTAAAAAAGCTTTTATTCATAGGACCACCCCTGAGACATACACTATGCATTACAAAAATAACTTTCAAAATGGATTTATGATTGCCGGAGAAAACGAGAAACAAAAAAAACTTGAGAGGTGTCAAGGGACACCCGGATGGAACGAAGTTCCTTTCGATTAATTAGTGAAGGAATTGTAATATAAAATTTTATTTTTTTTAAGTTATAATAATATTTTTTTTCCTTGTGGCTGTGCACAGTTTCTAAACTGTTGATATGGAACGTGAAATGAATTATTTTGCTGCGTTTCTTCTGCATTATTACGTATTTCTTCTGGATGTTTACATATTTTTGCACTGCAATTATCTCGTGATCTAAAATTAACCAATCAAAAAATATTGATTAAAATGACATCACATTTTACTCCAAAAAATTTACCTTAGAAAGATAAAAAAAAATCATACTTACACATCTGAATGATGATTTAAAGTGTTTAAAGCCCGAAATTTCTTTTTCCTATCGTAACATTCTTTATTTCTTTGTCTAGCAGTTTTAGGTATTTTTTTAATTTTTGGTTTCTTTAATTTCTGCGCTTCATAATATTTTTTTCTTCTTTCTGCATCAGTTTTAGGTTTTTTGGCTGGTAATTGATCAGTCTCACTACATACATCTGATCTCTCTGCAGTTATGTTTTGTACCATTTTATTTTGTAATTTCTTTCTCTCACGATATTCTCTACATCTTTGTGCATTTGTCTTTGTCCTTTTCCTTGAACCTTTCCTTTTTCTTTTTCCTTTTGTTTGTACCTCAGTAGTCGATGCTTTAGTTGATTCGCTATTAAAATAAAAAAGCAAAAAAATTGTACATATACATACACACACCGAAACATTTATATATATATACATATACACGCTTACTTTTTTACCGTTCTGGGACCGAAAGCCATAAGTTCTAACATAGTAACAGAAACTATGGGCACTATTATTTTCAATAAATAACCAAAAAAAATTTACACAAAACTTTAAAATTATCGAGTTTTTTGTGAAAAGTGAGAACTCGAAGTAACGTTTCAGTGCAAATATGTGTGTAAGCCTTATCGACGCTCGGCTACACATGCGAACGGTAGCCATTGAAAAATCCATTCATCGATCAGACAGCATGACGTCGGCCTAATTCGTTAACCTGCTAAATCCATTTTTTGGCAAAATTTACTTTTTATGCCAGTCAAAAAGTTCAGTCTAATATCTACCGTAACGTTTAAGGAATAACAGCGATATTAGCCTAAAAAGGTGACAAATGCTATGCCCGAAAACTGCTTTCTGACCACCAGCCAATCTCCACAATGCAAACCTGCTAAATCCTATTGGGGCCTCAGTTATCCATTTTTTGGCAAAATTTACTTTTTATGCCAGTCAAAAAGTTCAGTCTAATATTTACCGTAACGTTTAAGGAATAACAGCGATATTAGCCTAAAAAGGTGACAAATGCTATGCCCGAAAAACTGCCATGCTTTCTGACCACCAGCCAATCTCCACAATGCAAACCTGCTATCAATTAATTAATCTATACACCATACTAAATTTAAGTCAAAAACTGCTATGTCCTCAAGCAAATTGAATCTTCACCTTGAAAAATGCTAAATAATTGTTTTATCGAATTCTATAAAATGTGTATAAGTTATGCTACTAATTATATTGTTAAAATATCAAGAAAAATTATAGAAACTAACGGGATTTTCAGAATTTTGATTGCTAAATTAATATATATATTTTTCTTCGTCCTGTAAACTATGAAAAAATGGACTTAGGAGGTTAACGAATTAGGCCGACGATGATCCATAAGCCACGCCCGGCCCGCGCGCGCGCGCTCTTTCTCCTTTCTTTCTACTTTTCTTCTAGTATTGTCCCGCGTTTCGCTGTACCTATTAGGTCACGCACGCCGCAACCTAATTACGTAACAAAAATGAGTCGGCAATACGTGTACTCGAATGTGGAGTATGTAGCAATGGTGCATTTTTATGGGATGGCGAGATTTAACCTGGAAGAGGCTAGACGTTTGTACGCTCAGCCGGAACACCTGAACTCACTGCGCGCACGTGGAATCGCTAACCCACAAGTTCCCTTCACCTCCACCATCCTGGCTGCAACCCAGCGCCTCATAGATCATGGGCAGTTTCAGGTCCCTACACACGCGCAGGGCCGCGGTAGGCAGCCATACACGACGGAATTGGAGGAAGACATACTGGAATTCTTCGAACGCGATCCACGTCGAAGTACCACAATGGCGGCCAGGCGATTCAATGTTAGCCAATATTATGTACATGGAAAACATTGAATACGAATGGATTACATCCATACCATTTTCGTCGAGCGCACGCTATTTACGAAGGTGATGGGCCAAGAAGAATCGCATTATGCCAATGGTTGCTTGAAAACGTCACTGCCAACATACTGTGGACGGATGAATCCCTATTTACGCGAGTGGGTCTGTATAATGTTCATAACGAACATTACTGGTCGCCGGTCGCTTATAAACCCACACCTCATTCGCGAAGGTAACCATCAAATCAGATTCAGCGTGAATGTTTGGGCAGGCATTATCATCAATGACCAAATAATAGGGCCTATTTTTATTGAAGGTCATCTGACAGGCGGTTCTTATCTGGAGATGCTGCAAAATACCATACCGGAGTTGTTAGAGGATGTGCCTCTGGCATACTTACGCGGCATGTTCTATCAGCATGATGGATGTCCCGCTCATTATGCTACTTCAGTGTGTGCGCATTTAAATAGTGAGTTTGGTGAGCGGTGGATAGGTTGTAAGTAGGTAAGTGAGTAGGTACTCTTTTGCTAGAAAAAGAAAGGCAGGCAGGCGTAGGTACCTATAGGTGCTATAGGTAACCTATTTAAATAAATTAGAGCTATTCACAAACACAGTTTTAATCAACTTTGGCTTAATTAAAAAACTTACCTATTAGGTATAAAATTTACACTTCCCTGTATCGAAGCAACTGCTCAATATGGAGTCTATTTCGCTCGATACTTAAACGGGCACGTTTAATTAAATTGACTTTTAATTTTATTAATGTGTCTCTGTCACTTTTCACAATATTAAAAGCGTTCACTATCGCACTTCTTAAGTCATCTCGAGTAGTATACTCCTGGGTATAAACGAGCCTTTTAATCTCGGACCACAAATAAAAATCCAGCGGTGTCAAGTCAGGGCTCCTTGCGGGCCAAGGCACTGGGGCGATAAATTGATATGATAATGAGTTGTAAAATGAATGGAAAGTGTGTATGTGTGCAGCCGCGCGGAACACTTTTTTCGTTTGTTTTGTGAGTGTATAACATATCTGTTAATTAGTATATCATTGACACTCAACAAAAATAATCGTCGCGACACCACACTGTTCAATGCGAAATAGAAATGAAAATATCTGGCTTGCTTTCTATAAGAGAGAGAGAGACAGACAGAGAAACATGCGACGCCGCACAGCTTTACAATAGCTTACTATAGCAAAAAGTGTCGTGACAACTTTTCGTAAGATTTTTTTCCGTCTAGCCCCCTTTCACAACGCGCGATAAGGAACTTCGTTCCAACAAAAAAAAAAACAGAGTCGATTTGAGTCTATTACGTGAACTCCTTTTTTGAAGTCGGTTTAAAAAACAATGTAAAATGAATGTCGCTATCATGAACAAAACAAACATACCGCGGTAAAGGGCGTCCTTGAAGCAGTTTTTGATATTATGAAACTCGACCGAGCAGTATTAGCGACATTTTTGTATGACGAGCGAGTTTCGGTTCTATTTGGTAAAAGTGGGATCAATGACTTATTGCAGCTCAGATTATAAAACAAAAGGCAGATGGACCGCGCGGAACACTGAGAGTGAAGCCAAAAAAGCAAATACAAATTCAAAAGCGAATACCTACAATCTCGTGATTGTATTCGCTTTTGAATTTGTATTAGTATTTTATTTGTTTTTTTTTAATGATGCTATACTGATTCGTATCAGTACAGCACGAAGCGCGTTGTAGGTATTCGTTTTTGAATTTGTATTTATTTTTTGGCTTCACTCTCTGTGTTCCGCGCGGTCTATCTGCCTTTTATTTTATAATCTGAGTATTGCAGCTTCATCTGGCAGTATACCTTAGTACTTTTTTAACTAATGTTAGTCAAAATTTGAGTAACAGGATTCATGAAATCGTTACGCGCTTCTTAGAACATGCGGGTTTTCCCGGCTTTTTCATTTGTATCATGTTCTCGTACGAAAGATTAATCATAGGTAACTACCTGGCAAGATTCGAATCCGACGTTCCACTTTGTTGTCTTATTTTTTGTCTTTCTCTATATCTTTTTGAGCGTTCAGCATCAATTTTTTTTCTGGAAAACACGAAATTAAATCATTTTTTTCTTTAGTTTTAAGTTAAAAAATTTAAAGTACCGAAATTTTATTGTAGCATATTGCAAAGATGTTATCATACCTGGCAAGAAGCGAATCAAACGGTTCATTAAGTAGTTTATTTTTTAGATTCTCTCTAAATTTTTTTTGACGTTCAGCGTTTGTTTTTCGTATTTTAATTTCTCTCTGATTTTTTAGTTTTTGTCTCAGTCGATACTCTTTTAGATGCTGAGCTTCTGATTTCACTATTGTCTCTGTATATTGTATAGGTTGCAGTGAGAACGGGTAGCTGTTAAAATTATAACATGATTAATAAGATCTGAGGTGACTTTAAGACGTTTTCATTTCATTTTATTTACTTATGTATTAATTTATTTATGAATTATTTCTTGAAATTAAAATGTAATGGGATCACTTGATCCTAGACAAGGCGGCTCGTATTTGCTGAGAATTTACTAAAATACGTAAGCTATTTTTCAGTCATTTATTGATCATCAAACATACAAATAAAAAAATAATAATATAAAAAAAAAATAGGAGCCCAGCAGCGGGGCTCCGTCGACCTGACGTCGACCGTCTTTGTGCCAATTTTCATAACCGTTGCAGACAGTCATAAATTGCAGCTTCTTACTATTTCTTTTAGACTCTTTATCATTTTGTTATTATTCTGACGAAAGCGGAATTTGACTTTAACTCCGTTTTAGTCAGAACAAAAACAGCTTATAATTTATGCTGACGAAAAAAAAAATCTGACCAACGTGTACTGCAGGCAGAATTTACAGGTACTATCGTGGACACACCCGCCTGACCAAGACTAAGTTCATTTTTGCTTGCACTCAAAAGATGGAAGCGCTCTCTAGCCCGCCCCGTTGACTTCGCAGGCGCCGAGGGAAATTTTTTTTAACTGGGCAGGCGGAAAAGTCCGCTATAGTACATGTGATATTTCAACTTTGTTTCTGACGTCTGTAAGGCTGTTAGTATTGCAGTATATCTATAGGCGCCAGTAACCACTTTCCATCAGACGGACCATCGGCTTGTTTGTCATATAACATAAGAAAAAGGTAACATACCTGATTTCTTCACTGTCTCTGGGATTCACATTGACAACGACCGGTCCGATGAAAATTTCGGTTTCTTTACTGAAATGAAAATATTAAGTTATTAAAATAGGTACCTACATAGGCAGGTAACGATGTCTTATTTGTACTGCAATGAAAGAGAGAATAGGGGATATTACTGCAATGTTCTGGCACCAGAGTGCAGCACTAGCATAATCCGTCAACCGTTTTTCGACGAGTCGTTCAAAGCGTGAAATTCTGCCTTTAATTCAGTTCAAAATTGGGAAGTGTATTATATTATAGAATAATGCATCAGTGCTGTGTATTTCGTTGTAGAAATGAAGAGAATTATTCATTTTCAAAAGAAGAAAATGTTTGAAAACTTTGGGAAGCAGCTAAAAATCACTCTAAAATATGTTTAGGTTAAGTATTCAGGTGAGATAAACGTATTTACAAAGTAACGTTCACTTTTGTTGTCATGTGAGACAACCAAATATGATTTTATTTTGAGCATAACCTAGAATCCGCTTTCAAATGGCCGTAGGATGCCATAATATAGTTAAAAGTACAGTTAGGTAAGTAATTAAAACTTTGATATATTTTCACAAAATACTGTAGCTATTGTAGTTAATAACATAATTAAACAAGAATACGAGGTTATGCTCGTGGGTATGTGCTAGTGGCGCCCTCTGCGCTGAGTTTCGCGTAATGTTCCCTATTAGATATTTAGTGTCACTGTCAGTAAACTAATAAGTATTAAGAACAGAATGCGAATTTTGAGACATATAGAAAAATACATGGTGTGAAGAAAATTATTAAAGTGTAAAAATATTTAATGATTATTAAAAAAAAAATAAGCTATTGCATACAAAACTGCAACCTGCACGGTCCAAATTTATGGAACTAAAACTCTTTCATTAGAAAGAGTTTTAGTTGTTAGTGATTACAGTAATTAATTTAACCGTCGATTATTAAATCGACGGTTAAATTAAATACTGTAATCGGCGGTAAAGTAAAACATAGAATGTCTTTAAAAAAAGAAACCATTTACAAGCACTTTTAGACTGTCAATCAGAAAGTTAGATGCTCGTGCCAAGCCAACAGTAGGGTTCTATGGAGAAGAACGGGCAAGAAACTGCATTAACTTTGTTTTAAAAATCAATAAAATATTAAAATCATATTTTCGTCACGATCTAGGTATGTAGGGAAAGTTTTAAATCGAATGGAATAAAATTATACAGATGATAAAATTACAAATAAAAAACTTTTTTGAAAAAAGAAGAAAAACTAAAAAGTGATAAAAAAAAACTTAAAAATATTATTATAACTTAAAAAAAAGGGACACCCGGATGGAACGAAGTTCCTTTCGATTAATTAGTGAAGGAATTGTACATTTTATTTTTTTAAGATTTATATTTTTTTTTAATTATTAACAAATAAAATGTAATATAAACTTATAATAATACAATACAATATAATACTGTAATACAAAAAAAAACATACTTACGCATCTGAATGATGATTTAAAGTGTTTAAAGCCTGAATTTTTTTTTTCCTATCGTAATATTTTTTATTTTTTTGTTTAACAGTTTTAGGTATTTTTTTACTTTCTTGTTTCTTTAATTTCTGCGCTTCATAATGTTTTTTTCTTCTTTCTGCATTCGTTTTAGGTTTTTTAGCTTGTAATTGATCAGTCTCACTACATTCATCTGATCTCCCTGCAGTTATGTTTTGTACCATTGTATTTTGTATTTTCTTTCTCTCACGATATTCTCTACATCTTTGTGCATTTGTCTTTTTCCTTGATGTTATAGTTTGTACCTCAGTAGTCGATGCTTTAGTTGATTCGCTATTGAAATAAAAAAAGCAAAAAAATTGTACATATACATACACACATACACACACATATATATATGTGTGTGTATGTGTCTATCTATTCTTTCTGTCTATTCTTCTATTCTGTATTTTTGTCTTTTTCTACTCTGTCTGTCTATTCTTTCGTATTTGCTTTTAAATTTATTAAAGTTATGACGCGTACACTTGCTAAACGCACAATAATGGAGAGATTATAACGCGTATGACTTGGTTAGCACAATAGTAAAGGCAGGTTATAATGCGTACTTGCTAAAAATACATAAGCATTTATTATTGTCTGTTTAAAATCTCTACTTACCTAACTCCATCAGCAATATCCGGAACTTGTGCAGAAACACTGTCAGGATTCATTATTGTTATTATTTTTTATTGTGTACAAAAGACCTGTATACACTCAACAAAAATAATAGTCGCGACACCACACTGTTCAATGCGAAATAGAAAGACGAAACGAAAATAACTGGCTTGTTTTCTATGAGAGAGAGAGAGAGAGAGACAGACAGAGAAACACGCGCACGCCGCACGGCTTACAACTTTAGCAAAAAGTGTCGTTACAACTTTTGGTCTTCATTTTTTCCGTCTAGCCCCCTTTCGCGCGATGAGGAACTTCGTTCCAATAACTTCAGCACAGAACACACATGACTTTGCGTTTTGGAAGTCGGTGGTTTTGTTCTGTTTGTTGTTTTGTATTGTCACCGACTTCCAAAACTAAAGTCATGTGTGTTCTGTGCTAAAGTTATTTATCACTTATTATTTTCATCTGGCAGTTATACCTTAGTACTCATAGATATCCGAGAGATATGCCTTCATTCTATATTAGTTCAAAAAATCTGTCATCTGTTTTGGTCAATTGTTTAACTCACACAAAAACAAAATAAATAGATACGGCACACATGATAATTTTTCGCACGCACACAATAAAATATGCGTAAGATATCTGTGCTATCTTTTGGCACACATGCTTGAAAGGGGCGGGCACTAGAAAGTACAGATACAGGCAGTGAATGCACACACGCAACAGTAGTCTGAAATAGGGAAGAGCAGTTGGTATAAATGTCATCGATAAAAATATCGATGAAAACCGACTGTAAAAAAAGAGAAGTGTATTTTGGGCGTATTTTGTAATGTTTATTATAATATCGCTATACCTATAGATACGCTACGAAAGGCTAATCAAAGACCAAAATTGGTAAATTTTGGTACTTTGTCAAAAAATGTAAAAGTACAGGGAATTCTAATTTGGGTTAAAGTGATCTATTCGTTTTCAACCGACTTCAATTAAAGAAGGAGGTTCTCAATTCGACACGCATTTTGGAACGAAGTTCAGTTCAATATATGATTATCATTATTTTTATATATATGTCGCATCCGGTCAATAGTACGAACGTGGAACGAATCGCAAGCCCGCCAGTAATGACAACACGTGATCTACCACCACCACCATTATGGCGCGCTTGTAAAGAGTCGTGATGTTTTCAGCCCACAGCGAGGAGGACATTCAGAATTCAGTGATTGCATCGGAGCTAAGACATCCCGAAACTGTACTCGATTCATTGTGTTTAAGTTTACTATGTCTATTTTAATTTGAGTCTATGTTTATTTTAAATTGAGTTTGTGTTAAATTGTGGTTTTAATAAACGCCGTGTATTGTACCCCATACCCAGAGTCTTTCGTGTAGTTGAGTTTTCAGTGTAGTCCGATTTCGATGTTTTGGAACGAAGTTCCTCATCGCGCGTTGCGAAAGGGAGCTACACGGAAAAAATTAAGACCAAAAGTTGTAACGACACTTTTTGCTATAGTTGTAAGCCGTGCGGCGTGCGCGTGTTTCTCTGTCTGTCTCTCTCTCTCTCATAGAAAGCAAGCCAGTTATTTTCGTTTCGTCTTTCTATTTCGCATTGAACAGTGTGGTGTCGCGACGATTATTTTTGTTGAGTGTATACAGGTTTTTTGTACATAATGAATAATAAAAAATAATAACAAATATGAATCCTGACAGTGTTTCTGCACAAGTTCTGGATATTGCTGATGGAGTTAGGTAAGTAGAGATTTTATACAGACAATAATCAATGCTTATGTGTTTTTAGCAAGTACGCATTATAAACTCTCTTTACTATTGTGCTTACCAAGTAATACGCGTTATAATCTCTCCATTATTGTGTGTTTAGCAAGTGCACGCGTCATAACTTTAATAAATTTAAAAGCAAATTAAATATTAATATTACAATATCAATGCGTATGTTTTTAGCAAGTCGTGCGTGTTCTAACCTATACGCTGTTGTGTTTACAAAGTCCCGCGCATCTATGACGTGTATGAAAAAATAAACAGAGATAGTATGCACTCTCTCTGTCTATTCTTTCGTAGTATATATATGTGTGTGAGTGTGTGTGTGTGTGTGTGTGTGTATGTATATGTAGTTTTTTTTTGCTTTTTTTATTTCTTTAGCGAATCAACTAAAGCATCGACTACTGAGGTACAAACTATAACATCAAGGAAAAAGACAAATGCACAAAGATGTAGAGAATATCGTGAGAGAAAGAAATTACAAAATACAATGGTACAAAACATAACTGCAGAGAGATCAGATGAATGTAGTGAGACTGATCAATTACAAGCTAAAAAACCTAAAACGAATGCAGAAAGAAGAAAAAAACATTATGAAGCGCAGAAATTAAAGATACAAGAAAGTAAAAAAATACCTAAAACTGTTAAACAAAAAAATAAAGAATATTACGATAGGGTAAAAAAAAATCAGGCTTTAAACACTTTAAATCATCATTCAGATGCGTAAGTATGATTTTTTTTTGTATTACAGTATTATATTGTATTGTTTTATTATATGGTTATAATACATTTTATTTGTTAATATTAAAAAAAATATTATTATAACTTAAAAAAATATAATTTTATTACAATTCCTTCACTAATTAATCGAAAACAAACCGGGTGTCCCTTGACACCTCTCAAGTTTTTTTTTCTCTTTTTTAATTGATAGCGTATTCCTCAAAGTTGGTCTTATATAAATTTCATGAAAATATTCCACCCCTACTTAAAATCTAAAATCTAACAATTATTATCGATATCCATTATGTCAACGTTGCACACCACTAATGCATCGCTTACTTTTGGCCAGTTTGACCTAACGCAGGCGACATGTGCCACGCCCCTATGCCATATCCCTCGATATTCGTGTTAGTACTTTTATCGCAAATGTTAGTCAAAATTTGAGTAACAGGATTCATGAAATATTCACGCGCATCTTAGAACGCGCGGTTTTTGCCGGATTTTTCATTTTTATCATGTTCTCGTGCGAAAGATAAATCATGTACTTACTTGGCAAGATTCGAATCCGACGTTTCACTTTGTTGTCTTATTTTTTTATTTTCTCTATATCTTTTTGCGCGTTCAGCATTAAGTTTTTTTCTGGAAAATACGAAATTAAATCATTATATTTTTTTTTAATTTTAAGTTAAAAAATTTAACGTACCTAATTTTATTTTAGCATGTTGCAAAGATGTTATCATACCTGGCAAGAAGCGAATCAAACGGTTCATTAAGTAGTTTATTTTTTAGATTCTCTCTAAATTTTTTTTGGTATTCAGCGTTTGTTTTTCGTATTTTAATTTCTCTCTGATTTTTTAGTTTTTGTCTCAGTCGATACTCTTTTTGACGCTGAGCTTGTGATTTCACTATTGTCTCTGTATATTGTATAGGTTGCAGTGAGAACGCGTAGCTGTTAAAATTATAACATGATCTTATTAGTGACTTTAAGAAGTTTTCATTTTATTTATGGATTAATTTATTTATGGATTATCTCTTAAAATTAAAATGTCATGGGATCACTTGATCCTAGACGACGCGGCTCGTATTTGCTGAGAATTTACTAAAATACGTAATCTATATTTTAGTCATGTATTTCAATATTTTTTTCTGTGATTTATTAGCTTTGATCTTTAGTTTAAAAAATGGTATTAAAACAAATAATATAAAAAAAAATAAGTACATGGTTGGTATAATAAATGGCAGCTTTGGTTCTGTTTGTTTTGTTTTGCCACAGACTTCCGAAAATATATTTATACTAGCTGCTGCCCGCGACTTCGTTCCCGGTGTTTACTTGCGAGAGCCATTAGACCTTCTGAATCCGGCCCTGTCGCAAAATCCGTTCTTAGCGGACGTCTACAACTATAAAGTACCTCCCTGTCAAAGAATCATGGCGAGATTCATACATTCATTTGTATGAAAAATAAAAAATAATTTAGAGGGTTTAAAATATTTTCCAATGTAAAAAATACATTACCAGGAGTAGTAGATTGATATACTTACTTACCATATTTTTAAACCCCGCATAATTAAAATATTACGAAATGAAAATAACACTTTCGTTTCATCTCGATGCCCATTTTGTGTTTATGTGTGTGCCAAACGACGTTATCGGATCTATAAAATTTGCAGACAAGTTATGTGACAAGTGTGTGGAAAAAAACCGTTATTTGTGACATTATTTCCCTTAAAACGATGCAATTTCAGTGTAAGATCTGCAAAACGGCGACTGTCAGTGTCACTGTTACTGTCAGCGCCGTTTCGTTCTGAAATAACGAGATTTTCGTTAAACTATTCACTTTTTCTTTTTGCGGGGTTTTAAAAATATTGTAAATGCTTTCAGATACTCTTTAGGTACCCAAGAGCATAAGAATCAGAATTTCAACTTCTTTAAACATCTTTATTTTTTTGTACAAATCCTGCCAAGATTCTGTCATCTTTATACGTCAAGTGGCTTTCGATATTTCGTGATGAGTGAGTGAGTGAACTTTCGATTTTATATATTTATTAGATTAGATAGATAGATAGATGTAACGCGCTAGTTTTTAGAAGGCGGTAGTCTTTTTTGGTCAAAGTTAATATTTTGCGCTTTTAAGGGCCTGCTTCTTATTATCATCCAAATCCATTAAGATACGGCAACATTCAAGAAATTAAGTCATTCTAATTTTCCACTCTTCAAAGAGGAATATTTTCATGAAATTTATATGAGACCATCCCTGAGATGAGGCATGCAATGCTGTCCATTAAAAAAAGATTTTACAAAATCGATTTACAGTTGCCAGAGAAATCGCGGAACAAACACAGTCGAATTGAAAATCCTTTTATTGAAGTCGATAAAAAATACCTATACTCTATTTACAATAGCATTAGACAGAAGTTAAAAAAGGTTCTTTTTAATGCACACTTTGTAACAAAAGTACAATAAACAATGTTAAAGTTACGATAGACACCGAATTTATTATAATCTATTTTTACAGTAGCTGTCGCGCGTATTTGTAACCATTTTAATAATTTATCTTCTCAAATCATGTGGATTTCATTTAGTTGTATATTTAATTCCAATTTAAAAGTACAGTGTCAATGGTAAAAATCTAACAGAAGCAGGGATGACCAATACCCGGAACGTTATTCGTTTCACTGTAATTCTACCTAATTTAAAATTTTACCTTTTCTTTTAAAGACTTTTATTCTGTTTATATTATTATACGTCCATATTTAGTACTATCTTAGATCTATTTATCAAAATTATATTAAAATAAGTTTAATTTAAATTGTTTTAACTTATCTTTGAAATAAAATGTTTTGCATTCCTGCTTCTATGAGCCTCTTTTTTCTAATGCTATTATAAATGGAGTATAGGTAACCTTAAAAATATTCACGCGAAAGATGTCGCAGGCATAAACTAGGATTTCATACATATTTATGAGTAAGATTAATAACTTACTTGTATGCAGTATCATCACATGGTTCTATCTTTACTTCCGCCGAAATTGGGTCAGTTTGAGCTTGCATCCTGAAATAAAAAAAAGTATATTATTTTACGCACCTACAGGAGACTGGGGACACTTGATCCTCATTCATTCAATTAATCATGAAAATGTATCCGTATTAGCCTGTTTTTTTTTCGTGTTTCCTGAACGATACAAAAGGATCAAGTGTCCCGTGTTCTGGGACACTTGATCATAGTATGGGGTAGATATGATCATAAGGCAATAAGTGAATTAAGGTTCACAAGGCATGATATGAATGAATAAAAAGTGGATTATTTAACCATTTATCCATATACTTATTAAGTCATAGGTAACTACTAGTTTTTCTAAACCTTATGTTCTCAGAAAACGCTAAAAAATAAAACACAAGTACTCGTTATGGTTCATTACTACGCATGAAACGCGTTGGCGAGTTATTATACCTACTCATTGAATTATTTTTAATACATTTATTATTGTACGGTATTGTACTGCAGCTTTTACTTTTTTACTTAGGATGCTATATGATATTAAATGACGAGTCCATGAAGGTTCAAAAGTTTATTACACTAAGTTAACACCAAAGCTCAAATAGAGATAGGTTTTAAGAATAAATGATAGATGATACTGATATGATATTGATACGTGAAACACGCGGGGCGTTCGATGACCGTTAGTGAACTAAATTGTAAGTAAGTGAAAATGAATAATTAATGTTGGCGGATAAGCTGACGCGGTATGTACAGACGCCAGCACATCAAGCGACTATAATCTGTCACATTTCATTAATCGATTTTCAACTTTATGGTTAAAAAAAAAGGTTCAAGATTGATTGGGAAAATGTGACAGTTTCGGGTAGGTTGACCTGCTGGCGTCTGTACAATAATTTCGCAATGTACGGTTGTACCGTACAATTTTTTTTTTTTTTTTTAAATATTTGTATTAAATAGAAACATTTAATAATAATACCAGCTTATAATAGTCCCACTGCAGGGCACAGGCCTCTTCTCATACAGAGAAGGCACGAGCATTGATCATCAAGTGCGCTCAAGGCGGATTGACGATTTCAGACTTATATTAATAAAATTATAAGTGCAGGTTTCCTCGCGATGTTTTTCCCTCACCGATGTCAATGATGTCCAAGATAAATTTAGAAAGTATACCTATATGAATTGAAAAACTTTTAAAAATATAAAAAATAGTAGCCCACCGGTATCAGGCTACCGGTGGTCAGGACTCCTGAGAGGCCTATGCCTTTTATGCTATTATACTACTTTCAGTTTTATTTTATCTACTGGTTGGCGTTTTTCAGCCCTTCCTTCTTTTCGTAAATTCTACGCATTTTAGAACCCATAGGAAGAAACAAAACAAAAAGTAATTAACTAGCGAGACACAATAGCTTTTTAATTGTGTCTGTAATTAAGGTATTCGAGGGGTTAATCTCTTGAAAGAATGCAGGGGACACCTGATCCCGTGTACGCCATCTTGAGGTGTGTACCGTGGACCCTGACTTTACAAAAAAAAAAAAAATGTAATCCAAAACAAAATGCTAATCAAAGAAAATACATCTCTACATACACTTTAATATATCAGGTTAAGCTGCCCGCCCACATCAGACTTGTTGTAGGACCGATTATCGGATCCGTCTCGGTTCATAGTTTCGTGAGACCGACTTTTTGTGGGACATCTGCGTTGGTATATTGGAGTCCATATGTTCCATTTCTCTCCGACAAAACATCGGTATGTGTGTGTGTAATGTAACACGTAATTTATTTATATGAACACCTCAAAATAACGGTCAAATTACTTTCAAAAATAAATGTCCTAACGTTGTCACTGCTCTAAAGTTGTAGATATTTAACTTTTAAAATGACATTTGGTAATTGACAATGACAGTATCATGTATCAAATATAAGAATTAATTATAGTTTTTTTAGTTATGGCTCAGGGATCAAGTGTCCCGAGGGATCAAGTGTCCTCAGTCTCCCCTAATAATGACGACCGAATCTCAATGAGGACCAGTCAAGTACGCAGGCAGGAGATATTATAGTGCACAAGTGTGTGCGAGGTGCACTCCCTTTTCCCTCGCTCCTACAGTACGATTGGGACGACAATCAGACACGACCGGAGAGAGATCAGGCGCAGGACCAACGGCATTACGTGCTTTCCAAAAATGTCGGGGATTTATACCCAGGATTTTGCAAAGGGACTATCCATAAAGTACGTCACACGTTGAGAGGGGGGAAGGGGTCGACGAAGTGTGACATTGTGTGACAAGGGGTAGACGTGACGTCACATTTCGCAAAGATTCGTCCTCAAAGAATTGCTGCTAGACGTGCTAGAGAAATTCTTTGTTTGGATGATGACGATGATAGTACATATAAGGATGAAAAAGATGTTGACACATCGAATGTTCCTGTCATTAACGATTTGTCTGTCAGTATTGACTGCTAAATAACATTAACATTTCGGAACTGGTGTTTTAACTTAATAATTTCTAGATGCAAAATTGCAAAATATGTGACGTCACACTAGGGAGGGGGGGGGGGTCTCACAAATGTGACCAACTGTGACAAGGACGGGGGAGGGGTAAAAAAATCAGGAAATTAGTGTGACGTACTTTATGGATAACCCCAAATAAGTAAGTAAACGCAAATAAGAATTTTACGAGCCTTCAATGGCATAAGTTTTATAAATAAATTAATATTTACAATTTTTTTCTCTCCCGGTATTCTCGCATGTATTGAGCTGCAGTTTTCGCCTGTTTTTTTTTATGACTCATTAACGCCCTTTTTTTCTCTCTCCATCGCCGTGTTGCCTCTGCAGACTTTGCTCTTTTTTCTATTGTCCTTATTTCAGAGGGTCCAGAACCAACACTTTGAATATCTTCTGCAGCAATTTCAACCATTGCATCTGGTGCCTGTTGTTGCTTCCTTTGCAGTGCTTTTCGTGCTCTGAATTCCCGACCACGTTCTGCAGATGTGTTTGGCTCTTTATTCAACCTACAATTTCATCATTTTAATTTGGTAAATTTTGTAAAGTTTATTATTAGAGCCATGAATGATTATAAAAATAAACTAAAAAATAATTTACCTAACTCCAATAATTTGTCTCGATTTTTGTACGTGATCTATAGTAGGATTTTCATCATCAACTTCCATTTGATTATTGTCATGTTCAGTCACGATGTCACCGATTATTTGTAATGGTGAACCTCTACAATTAATAAGTATTTAATTATTTACGTATTAGATAAATTTTATGTTATCCTATTTTAAAAACTTGCTGAAGTAAATTGTAGAAGCGCGAGGCCGAAATACGGAAGAGTAACAAGGAGAGAGAGAGAGAGCGAGAGAGAGAGAGAGATGAACTAAAATTAACATTTTCCGACTGCTTTTTGCCTAAACTATCTCAATAACATATTTATAGATTTTTTCTCATTTAGAGTAAAATACCCTATTGGCGACCAACAGCCGCCATTGTTGACTTAGGTACTAAAAGAAATATAGCTTTAAAATGTGTTCAATTAAATACATTATTGCAACAAAAGTGATGCGATGATACGATACCCCCATGTTCCTTTTTAACCTTTGTATCGTATTTTTTGCAGCCTTTTACCATTTTTATGACAAGCGGATACTCGTTCTCTCCCGCGCGCGGACCATTGTCGACAGAGAAAGAAAATGTGTGCTCGCACCTCGCTCTCTTGCCTCTACAGTCATATACGAAACGTAACTCTCTCTCTTTCTATCTTCACTAACTTATATCTCCTCTCAACTTCCGTTCGCCTCGTCCGATCACACTTTTCCTAACGTTCTCATCACGCATTCACCAGCTTACTCCCCAAGTCAAGCGTGCGTAAAGAAGTTTTACTTCAAACTCAAACTCAAACTCAAATCATTTATTTCAAATAAACCATTTACAGGCACTTTTGAATTGTCAAGGAGTCAGTCAGTCAAAAAGTTGCAGCTAGTTGCTCGTTCCAAACAGTAGGTTTCTATGGAGAAGAACGAGCAAGAAACTCCAGGAACACTCTTTTAAAATCAATAGAATATTACAAATTTAGGTTACATCATTCATGTTGAATCTAGAGGTACAATGTGAGAACAATGTAACAAGTTGTGCACGTTAAAAGAGGTCTAGTGACAATGAAATTAGACAATTCAAAATAAATTTAAAATAACCGAGGTAGCTAAGAGATGACCAGTCTCAACTGACGGCGCCCGTTCACGAACATGACGCACGGATCGGCACCATTTAGCTCAACCATTTTGAAGGGAACCAAGTGATCCAACACATGCGCCACCATCAGCAAGACATTCAAGTGATCACGACAAACTCTCAACCGCCAGGGCATATTCAAGTCAACGAAAGACATATCTCGTAAATGGTAGCTTTAAAGTACATAGTGCTCACATGTATGTGCTATGCAAAATTATATAATACTAATAGTTTGAGTTTATACAATGCAAAGATAATGTAGTTTTCTCTCTGTAGATCTTCAGCAGCTCCAAAAATAGTTACCAATGCTAATCAATAAATCTATGAACCCTTATGGCTGTGGAGCCATAGCTCAAAAATATTACTAAAATGCAGTTTACGTTATGACTCAATAAGTATCGTAATTCTGTCGGTATTTTTATAATACTGTCAAATAAAGTAAAGGGTAACTAGGGCAGTAGTAGTAGTAGAGCTGTTAGTGACGCGTGTCACGCTCAGGCTCAGGCGGAACGTGACACTTTTTCGTGCGTGGCGTGCAGCCGGTGTTCATCGATTTATAAGACGTTATCACGTCAAAAACATAGGTCGACGGAGGTTAATTTAGGTCGACGTCAAGGGCACCCCGAGGTTCGGTTCGGGTTGGTTTGGTTCCTTTAAACCCTGCAGACAGAAATAGGAGCCCCGCAGCGGGGCTCCGTCGACCTGACGTCGACCGTCTTTGTGCCAATTTTCATAACCGTTGCAGTCATAAAATGCAGCTTCTTACTATTTATTTTAGACTCTTTATCATTTTGTTATTATTCTGACGACAGCGGAATTTGTTTTTTTTTATCTTTATTTAAGGAGCTTGGTCAAACAAAGACTAAGTCGCTCCATAGATCCACTTACATGTAACAGTCACGTATTCTGAATTTGATTTAAACTCCGTTTTAGCCAGAAAAAAAACAGCTTATAATTTATTCTGACGAATGTGTTCCACCCTGGTGCAAGTATAATTACAGGTAAATGAGATATTTCAACTTAGTTTCTGGCATCTGCAAGGCCTTTGGTATTGCTGTATGTCTATAGGCGGTAGTAATTACTTTCCATCAGGTGGACCATCGGCTTGTTTGTCATATAACATAAGAAAAAGGTAACATACCCGGTTTCTTCAATGTCTCTGGGTTCTTCCTTCACATTAACATCGACCGGTCCGATGAAAATTTCAGGTTCGGTACTGAAATAAAATATGAGTTATTAGAATGAGTAGGTATGCAACGACAGTCCAGTTCTTCTATTCTTTATATATAAAAGAAAGTCGTGTTAGTGTTACACTATTTGTAACTCAAGAACGGATGAACCGATTTGGCTGAAAATTTGTGGGGAGGTAGCTTAGAACCAGGAGACGGACATAGGATTCTTTCTTTTTGTGTGTGGTGTAGGGTCGGCATAGGGTAGGTGTAGGGTAGGTGTAGGGTAGGTGTAGGGTAGGTGAAGGGTAGGTGAAGGGTAGGTGTAGGGTAGGTGAAGGGTAGGTGAAGGGTAGGTGTAGGTAAATAGGTAGATAGGGACAGGACAACGTCTGTCGGGTCAGCTAGTAACAGAATAGTTTTAAGTGATGACCCCATATTCCCATTTAAGTGACCCCATATTCAAAATTCATTTAGTTACGTTACTTTTTTTTAAAGATAAGCAAAAAATCAAACCAAATTATTTTTACTAGAACACCATTTTTTTGCTTCGAAATCTGTGAGTACTAAGTCGAATTGGCACATAATAAGAGACGGTCTCAGCAACATAATCCATACAAAATACATAATATTCGTTACTGTCGCATCTAAGTTTATTATTACCTACCATACAACCAAATACTGAGCTGAAAATGGCCATAAAGCCCGTCATACGTCGCACGCATACGTAGCAATATAAACCATTCTC
Organism: Charanyca ferruginea; assembly: GCA_947361185.1. Lineage (NCBI taxonomy): Eukaryota > Metazoa > Arthropoda > Insecta > Lepidoptera > Noctuidae > Charanyca > Charanyca ferruginea. The sequence continues at coordinate 8,565,093 of OX376080.1, read as the reverse complement.
GAATCCATTGAAACACACATAAAAAAGTTCATCAAAATCGGTCCAGCCGTTTAGGAGGAGTTCACTTTCATACACATGCACAGAAGATTTTTATTATATACTAGCGGCCCGGCAGACTTTGTCCTGCCCTTAAAATAAAGTCGTACAACTCGACTGCAGCGCCACCTACCGGGTACAATTGTGAATCTAAACCATTCTCGATACCACTAAAACACACACAAAAAAATTCATTACAATCGGTCCAGCCGTTTAGGAGGAGTTCACTTTCATACACACGCACAGAAGATTTTTTAATATAAGATAGCTAGCCACCACACGGTAGCTATAATATAATTAATATATTTTTATTTACGTCTGCGGTCGTTGTTTGTTTCACATTTTTGAAATATATTAATATGCCTTGCTATATCTGTCCACATATTTTGGTGACGTAATAAAGATATTAATTATAAAAAATAAAAGTAAATAATAGTTATTTGTTATACAAGAGTGCAAAGTTGCTTTTTAACCGCGTGTTCAATTTTGATGACCGAGCAAGCGAAGGATTCAAAATTAGAATCCTGAGCGTTAGCGAGGGAATCAAAAGAGCACGAGGTGAAAAATCTTTGCACTCGAGTGCAACACGTAACTTTTCATTCCACCTCAGCGAGGAAATGACTAAATGCAAAAAAAAAACGTTTACAAAGTCTGAGTTTTTAACAAATTAAAAAAAAGTTGTATGATATATTCGGCACCATAGAGGTAGCAGTAAATAGGTTTAATGTTTTTTTTTAATTCACAAACTTAGTGCACACGATGTTCTAAATTCAATTTACTTTATCCTCTAGAGAATAAAAACGGCTTTTCCACTCAGATATTGAAGATAAATTTACTTTATCCTCTAGAGAATAAAAACGGCTTTTCCACTCAGATATTGAAGATTAAAAATACTCTTTCCGAGATGGTGGGATGAAAAATAAATTTTCATTTATAGCTGCGTCTGTGGTCACTCAAAGATTACTACAGAAAATATATCGTAATATGCCTTGCTATGAATTATATTCATATATATTATAGCTACGTCTGTAACGGGCTTCAAAATTACAATATTTGAATTTCGCAGGGCACAGAATGCGAAGTAACGGTAAAGTAATAATAATAATCACTTACTGGTAATCAGGAGGCTCCACCTTCACAACCAGCGTCTCAACCACTTTTTCTGGCCTGGAAACATAAAATTCAATAATGTCATGATGTTCTTCTATCTCTACATAGTAGTAGTAGTAGTAGTATTACGGACTAGTGCCCGCAATTTCACGTCTCAGTGCGTATTTTGCGTACAGTACAGAACACTCTACATAGTACAGTACGGTCAACGTAACTTGGCGCGTCTGAAGTTAGCCGATTAGCTGCGCAGTAGACGATTTCGTTCCTAAAAGTTCCATTGCGCAGCCAAACAGCTAACTTCAGACGCGCCAAGTTACGTTGACCGTATTGTAGCTAGTGCTGCACTCTGGTGCCAGAACATTGCAGTAATATCCCCTATTCATAAGCGCCTGTAAATGGTTTAATTGAAATAAATGCTTTGACTTTGACTGGATACTTAACAGTGACGGTCAAATTAATAAATACACTCCCAATCCTTACCAAATATGTAGGCACGTATTTCTTACTTACGATGCTCACATATGGAAACAAAACTAGCAAAATGAGGTTTTGAGGTGATCGAAAAAAAGATTCAACTTACTTTTGCACAGAATCTTCTTGCTCATCGGCTTCATTAGTATCGTCAGCATGGTCACTATCGTCGGAACTATTGTCTTCACTTGAACTGAAACAATAATAAAATACCATATTTTAACCTAAGTGATGTGATAAATGACAAAGAATCATGGCGAGATCCATACATTCATTTGTATAAAAAGAAAAATATTTAGAGGGTTTGAAATATTTTCCAATGTGCCAGGAGTAGTTACTTACTATATTTTTAAACCCTCGCATAATTAAAATATTACGAAATGAAATCATCTCGATGCCCATTTTGTGTTAAAAAAAAAAGAAAGTGACAAGGGACGTTAACGTTATTGTAAACACCCTTTTTTAAAAGAGTATGTATGGAGTTTCTTGCCCATTCTTCTCCATACGAAACTACCATTTGGAATGGGCAACTAGATTCAAATTTTACAATATGACGTTCAAAAGTGCCTTTTAATGGTCTAATTGAAATAAATGATTTGACTTTGACTTTGACTTTAACGGATCAATTAATTGGCAGATAAGTGATGTGACAAGTGAGTGGAAAAAAAAACATTATTTGTGATATTATTTCCCATAAAACGTTGCAATTTCAGTGTAAGAACTGCAAAACGGCGCCTGTCAGTGTCACTGTTACTGTCAGTCGCCGTTTCGTTCTGAAATAATGAGCTTTTCGTTAAACTGTTCACTTTAAACATCCACTTTTATTGCAGGGTTTAAAAACATGGTAAATGCCCGAAGATACTCTTTAGGTACCCAAGAGTATAAGAATTAGAATTTCAACTTCTCTTAGCATCTTAATTTTTTTGTACAAATCCTCCCATGATCCTATGAGCTTTAAGTCATGTGCGTTGCAATAACTTTTATTATGTCAAGAAATAGCTCGCGGGCGGCGTGCCAGCAGCCAACGGTTGTATGTGTCCGAGTGATTCACTCCTTTACTCCTAAAACACAGGCTTTTGGCCTAGTTTAAGAGTAACCAGTTCGCCCTTTAATGTGACTCTATTGTACAATTCTTCACAAATCCTTGTGTATTTATGTATAATTTTCTGTGTGTACAAATAAACATTTTTTTAGGGTTCCGTAACTCAAAAGGAAAAAACGGAACCCTTATAGGGTCACTTTGTTGTCCGTCTGTCTGTCTGTCAAGACCCTTTATCTCAGGAACGCGTGGAGGTATCGAGTTGAAATTAAAACCATATATTCGAGTCTACGGTCCCTTGATGCTGTAAATCAACCCTCTATGTTAAGGCGATTAGACTCGTCAATGGCCTTGGAGTTCTAGCGCGGTTTACACACACACCAGCGCTTGCTACGTACGCAGTAGTACGCATCCCTGTCCCGCTTACTCCGATCACAGAATAATATGCGGACAACAGACACGCACGCCCGACCGCGACCTTACGTACGTTGCTGCCTACGTTTGGATAATATTTAATTCATTTATTTAGAAATGGATAGTTTCACTGTAGGTAATAATGAAACAATACGGAAGTAGATACCTACTTGTATATTTCAAAATAAATTGTAATTGAGTAATTAAATGACCAATAAATATTCAGATTAAATGTTGCTATTTTGAGTACGAAACTACGAAATTAAAGTAAAAAAAAACCCTAAAATCTTGCTATAGTTGGACTTTTGTTATGCTGGCACTTCACATGGCATATTTTTGCAAATATTCGCTTTATTTGGTTAATACAAAATGTGCCTTAGGCTTATTGAAATAAAGTCGATTTTGTATTATCCAAATATGTTGAATATTTGCACAAATACGCCATGTGAAGTGCCAGCATTATATGAGTTAATTATTGATTCTTCCACTAGGTAATCACAAATTCTTACGACAAATAAACTTTTTTTGCAAAAAAAAACAACCGCTTAAAAAAAACTAAAAAGTAATAAACAACTTCAGAAAACATAGGTAAGTATGACTTCAGTCTTGGAAGTCGACGGCTTTGGTTCTGTTTGTTGTTTTGCATTGCCACCGACTTTCGAAACTAAAGTCATGCGTTCTGTGCTAAAGGTATATTACCTATCACTTTTTAGATTTAGAAGGCGGTTATCTTTTTAGCACCTACTTCCTTTCATCCAAATTCGCTAAGAAATGGTGAAAGTAAATAACCTAACCAGCAAAAGTATTTCTATGAGGAGTCCATATGGTTAGTTGACCATGGATAGGTATTTAACTATCCAGTAATTATGTTTGGTTTTCAGACAGTACTTACAAGTTTTCTATTTGGTTACAGTTAACCAAACGACACCCTTGACGCCCATTTCATAAAATGTATAGTCGCCATCTTGGATTTTGAATTCGACTTCATTTTCGGTATCAGCGCCCCAGAAACCATGGAAACGACACCCATCATGCCCACTTCATAAAATGTATAGCCGCCATCTTGGATTTTGAATTCGACCTCATTTTCGGCATCAGCGCCCTCGAAAACCATGGAAACGACCCCCATAAAGTATATTTCGTAAACTATTCTAGCCGCCATCTTGGATTTTATTTCGAACTCATTTTCGGCATCAGTGCTTTCGTAAAATTTACCTTGTTGTGATAATAATAATAATAATATGTGGGGACATTTTCACACACGGCCATCTGACCCCAAACTAGGAAGACCCTGTACTATAGGTGTCAGACAGCTGATATACATACTTTTTTTTTTTTTTTTTTGTAAATACATACATATATAGATAAACAACCGCCAGACACAAGGCAAACACAAGTGCTCATCACACAAATGTTTACCCTGGGCGGGAATCGAACCCGCAACACGCTGCGCAGCAGTCGATCGCTCAGCCACTGCGCCAACCGTGTGTCATGATTATTACTGATCAAAGGCAGTTTCCCATATCATGCATGTGATGAATGAACACCCCAAGGGTCAAAACACACCGGAATGGCAGCGCAGCGGCTGGCAGTTTTGCTGCCAAACCATTTTCAACTTTATCTCTAAACCTCAAAGCATAGTATCGCTTCGGCGGTCATCGGCTCGCAGAGCCGCCCGGCGCGCCACGAGCTGCCGCTCGACGCACGCAAATCTTTAAGCGATACTATGTCTTGACGTTTAAAGATAAAGTTGAAAATGGTTTGCCATCAAAACTGCCGGCCGCTGCGCTGCCATTCTGATGTGTCTTGACCCTAAGAAGCTTGCTTCGCGATGAACCTCCTTCTCTGGCCGAAGATCAAAAATCCCGTCGTGTTGATTTTTTTTTCCCATAAAATACGTTACACTAGTTATTTCTCTGGTATCGTGGGTGCAAACATATAAACTCACATACACAAACAGCCAGACCGCTGCACAAAGATCTGTAGGTTATACAAATATTTGTTCCGTGCGGGAATCGAACCCGTGTCACGGAGCGCAGCAGCTAATCGCTCAACCACTGCGCCAGCAGTGTCGCCAAAAAATGATTAGTCATTATTCATTTATTTTGTAACGTTGCACTTTACAAGTATAGAAGTTTAGTATAATAATCACTAGTAAAAATAACCTAAGTACACTTAAAACCATATTATTTATATACAACCTTATAAATTAACACCTAACTAGCCTATTATAATCCTTTTGAATATTACCTAACACTAAAATAAATCATTAAAACTAAATAATATTATACGGAACCTACGAGTACGCTTCTATGCGCCCGCGCATCGCTAAAACGATCCTTGACGATCGTCGCCACGGACTGTTGATTCGGTTGGTTTCATCTTTACTGTGGTTTCGGAAAGTACGATGAAAAGCACTGGAGGTGACAGCTGTGTCGCTCGCTCCGGCCATATATCTAAATCATTTTAATAAATACTTCGTGAAATCCCTCTAGGGATTTATAATCTACCTATCACGCTTCCGCCACAGCGTGGTTCCGGCGTTGAAGAATACATTTAGCTGAGATTCCCTGCTGGAGGCAGTGGCGTGCGGTTCATACAGGCAAATAGTCATTGCCTACCTTACAAAATACTTACTACTATCAAAATAAAATACTACTACCTACTATTTTATTTTGATAACAAATATTTTATGCACGAGTAATTACCATCAATATATCAAAAACGAAAAATAGAAAATCTTAAATCAGCTCCACCTATCGAGTAACGGTGGAATCATGAAGTCTCATTGATACCTTCGCGCATTTCGACCATATCGCTTCGCGCTGCACCAGCGCCGCACCCGCCAACGGAAAGGCACAAAATCAAAGTCTCTGGATGATTATAGGTGTGCGTCGTGACAGATTCGTGTTTACGCGTCTACAATAGTGTGAGTTTTCTATAAATACTTGGCACACATTGACACAAATAACGCACACAAACGTCAAAAGTAGACATTGTCTTTTTTAACATTTACTTACACTTTCGACAATTGGGTTGTTGATACCAATAACCAATAATTCCAAAATACAACTTATCTTTTAATACACTTTATTTTAGCCCGGAAAACCCGATTCATTTTCAATTCACTGTAAAATTCGATTTAAAAGTTGCTTTGAAATCAATGAATAGTTAGTCAATTGAGTTGGGAAATAAGTGACGTCACAGGCCGCGTCATAAAAAAGTCTATGGAGGAATCTCGTTTTGATTGGTGGTCAATTGATTGGTGGTTTCAAATAGCCAATTGCGGGGTCTTAAAACCGAAGTTGGCGACTATTTTAAAAAGTAGCATCTTTTGGTTATATTACCGCTAAATGAAGCACTATTAGTTTTTATAGTATTATTTTTTTTATTTTTACGTGAGTTATGAGTGGCCATTGTTGATATGATTTGTCTGACTGTTGTGTGGTTTTGTGATATAATTTTATTCTGGTATCTATATTTACGATTTTAACGTTGATAACAGGTGAAAGATGGAACATCTTCACTGTGAAAGTTGTTCAGGTGGTGTGTGTGTACAGAAAATTTTAAATGATGCGTTTTCAAAACTATCTTTTAGTGATAAAAAAATATTGATCGCCAAAGGCCGTTCTACCCCAGATTTGCAGTTAATACAAACTAAAGGTAAAGTCAATCGTAAATTCAGTATAAAACAATATGATTCTTATAACTGGCTCACGGGTTGTATTCATAACAATCGATTATATTGTTTTTCTTGCCTACTTTTTTCGAACAATAAGACCGTCTGGAACGATACCGGTTACACCGATATTCATAATTTTGCTGCGGCTGCAAAAAAACACGATCAATCTGAAAAACACTTAGAAGCTTCCCTTAAATATCACACCTTCGGAAAAAATCGTATTGAGACGCGTTTAAATTCCCAGATACAAATCGATATTGATAGACATAACGCGAAAGTTGATCGGAACAGAAATATTTTTCAGCGACTTATTGACATTGTTTGCTTTTTGGGGAAACAAGAGCTCGCTTTTCGTGGACATGACGAATCTGCTTCGTCAGTAAATAAGGGAAATTATTTAGAAATGGTCAATTTGCTCGCGAAATACGACGGAGTTTTGGAAAACCATTTACAAAATTGCACTAGCTCATTTTCGGGTTTATCAAATCGGATTCAAAATGACCTAATATCCAGCTTATCGTCGGTTATGATAGAAACAATAAAACAACAAATCGCTGCCTCTGATTTTGTTGCTGTGATGGTCGATGAAACACCAGACGTAAGCGGAAAAGAGCAGCTAGTTTTTGTTTTAAGATATTTTAATGACTCAGAAGTGTTCGACCGCTTTATAAAATATATTGACGTAAGTTCCGACCGCACCGCGAAAACTTTAAGTGCCATCATACTTCAGATTTTGTCAGAATTTAACTGTTTGTCGAAATTAATAGCTCAGACATACGACGGTGCTGCTGTGCTATCATCTGAACTAAACGGCGTTCAGTCGTTGGTTCGCCAGCAATGTCCTCTTGCTGCTTACGTTTGGTGTTCAGCCCACGTCCTAAATTTAGTACTTTGCAAGTCGTGCGAACGTATTACTGAAACTAAACGTTTTTTCCATACCATAAAAACATTAGCCATTTTTTTTAATAATAGTACGAAAAGGCAAAACCATTACAATAAAATGGCTGATATAAAAAAAATTACTTCGCGTTGCTGACACGCGATGGACTTACAATTCGCGTACTGTAAATGTAATTTTCAATTCTACTTCTCATTTAATTGATTTATTTGAGGATATGGCGGAAAACGAAAGCGCCTGGGATGGCGAGACTTTAAGTCAAGTTTCGTCATTGTTATACAATTTAAAAGACTTTGAATTCCAATTTTTACTCCATGTTTTTAACGAAATATTCGCGGAAACTGATATACTTTACGAAATTATGCAAAAAAAGACGTCGGATGTGATTTATTGCGTTAAAAAAATTAAGGAATTCGAATTGTTTCTGGAATCATTCAGATCTAGGTTTGAAATAATTTATGAACGCGTAAAAACAATAACAGGGCCGCCAAAACGGAAACGTAATGTTGTAGACGCAAAAATCAATTTTAAGCGAATTTTTATTGAAATTGTAGACAATATATCAAACGAATGTCGCAGCCGTTATAAAAATCTAAAAGACTTAAAATTTTTTGAACTACTATCAAGCGAAAATTTCAATAAATTTAATGACAACTTTCCGGTTGAGTTAGTAGCGCAATTCGTAAATGTTTATAAATCACACAATTTTAACTTAGACCGCCTTATCAATGAGCTTAAATGTGTTTACAAAACCGACGAATTTAAAAACCTCAGTATTTACAAACTTATACAACATTTTTACGAAAATAATATAAATACAGTCTTTCCTGAAGTACTACGATTAGCAAAATTAATTGTTACAATTCCCGCGAGTAGTGCTTCAACCGAAAGGTCATTCTCGTCGCTAAAACGTATACACACATATTTAAGAAATACAGAAGGCCAGCAACGACTTACAGATCTTTCCATGATTTCAATAGAAAAAAAAACTTCTTACGGAAATGAAACGCCTTCCCAACTTTTACGATTCCATATTGCAGATATTTTTACAGAAAGATAGACGTGTAGATTTAATATACAAATAAAATAAATCTTAAAATAACTTTATAGTTCGTGTTGATTTAATATACTTACAAATAAAAAAATACCTTAAAGTAAGTTTATAGTTCGCGCGTTGATTTAATATAAAAATAAAAACTTGTTACTTTTCCGTGTACTCACACCACACCACCAACTTTTTGATGTTATTATTTAATTTTGCAAATACATACAGAACAACAGACAAACGCGCCGAAAGGCCACTTCGAATATCCGCAAATTGATATGTTTATAATATCAGTCAATCTATGGATATTTGAGGTGGAAAATCATATACATCAATATTTAATCGACAAGGCGACGAACCAAAACCATCAAACAGTAGGTGTTTTTGTTTGGTAAGTAACCTTTAAAAAATTTCTGCCTACCCTGTCTTAAAACCCTGTGCACGCCCCTGGCTGGAGGAGGATCACACCTACCCTTCGCTAATAATATACCGCCGAAGATTCTGGAACTAGAAGCCTGGTGGGGACTGATGACGGAACCAGCATCACCTTCAGAGACGGTTCAGGCCAATGTTCCAACCCTTTACCTACCCTCAGTAGTCAAGACATGTGATGGCCACGGAATTTAGGCAATAAATAATAGTGTACTAAACTATCAACGCTTTTATTTACGGACCCTGGCTATCTACCTACCTGCTGGCAACCCCCTCAGGAATAAGTTGTCACAATTTATTATGCTAGAAACAATTTTCACTTAGGTACTTATAAACTAAAGAAAAAAAAAATAGTTTTTTAAAATTAATTAAGTAACCATAAAAACAATTTAGGTGTATACTATTTTCTAATGTCATGATAAACAACAATCAATTATAAAATAATTCTATGAAGCACCAACAATAGTGTTCCCGCGCACAAAGCAAACAAATTGTTCCTAATCAGCTAGCTACTCTTTGAACGCCTATTTACGCACACGTACACAAAAAGCTCATGTGTATTTGCACTCACACATTTACACGGGGGAGCAGCGAGTGATACAGCCTTCCCGTCTCAGTGCTGTCGCACGACTAATATGTGCCCGCGCTGAGCGGCTCTAACGTACGGAATCTGAATATTTGTGATTTTCTTTGCAAAATGTTGACAGATTTACATTTATTTTTTATTGAATCTGTAGTCTCTTTAATCGTCAATATTTCAGTGTAAAGATATTTCCAAATATCACAGCCATTTAGGAGCTGAAAGGAATTTTAGTAAAAAAATATCGTGTTGTTCAGTATTTTTTTAAGGCAAAAGTATTAGTCATACGAAAACGTCATAACTTGCACATGATATGCATATACCGATATTTAACATATATTTTTTTCAAATCTTTTTGGTAAGCCGTTTTTGAGGTATAGGCTTTAGAAAGTAACCGTTTCACAGTACTGAACGAGACTAAGGGCCTTAACGTGAAAAAAAGATACGGCCGTTTATGTCGCAAAAAACGCATTTATAATATTAAGTAGATTAAAGTATGGATAGTAGATATGGATTAGTAATCAAGTATGGATATGTACCTTCAAACCGGAACCCTCGGTGGGCGAGTCCGACTCGCACTTGTCCGGTTTTTTTTATTTCGGCCGGGCCAATGTCGTGGCGGAGTCATGCTGTGACAATGAGCTATATAGTGTTAACACTTACATGTATTTGGGTATAGGTCTCTTGCAAGCTCTGCCTCGTTTAGGCACTTTCTTTTGTTTGGCTGCATCCCGTTTCTCTTCCTCCTCCAGTATCTGAAGGACCGTCGTCTCACTGACTCCGGTAGCCAGAGCCGTTCGTTGGCGGAACCTCGACAGAGGAGTCAGGTCCAGATTTCCATTAATCTTCTGTAATTCTTCATACTCTTGCTCTAAGTAATGGTACACATTTGCGATGAGTATTTTTGTTTGATCCTGTGGAACAACAGGTTCGAATTAATATTAATAATTCATGATTATGTGCATTTTTTCGTGCACAACAGAATTGACACCATTGTTATATGAACCTATTGAATGCTATTGACAATTAAGCTACAAACCGGTCGCGTGATTGAGAGTTAAGACGCCACCGGCAACTAAAGTTGTCAATTTTGTTGCTATTTTTTACACGCTTTTATTAGCTTCGGTTGTATGTATCAGAACTATTGAACTCGATTTTCACCCCCTTCAAAACGTCGGATTGGTTTGAAACTTCGCACACTTATCAAGGACCGATGACAATGCAATAATATGGATACCATTGAACTGATCTGGACCTTTTTTACACCACGCCTTTTTCCAATAAAAGTAAGTACTTATTTTTTACTAACTTAATTTCTACTTATAGTTATTAAAATCCATTAACCATCATTAATTGGTGGATTCTATTAAACTATGCTTATTTCAAAATTATTTTCTACCTTTTAGTTCGGATTGAAATTAAAGCGTGATTTTCTAGTATTTTTGGAACGAAGTTCCTTATCGCGCGTTGTGAAAGGGGGCTAGACGGAAAAAATTCTTACGAAAAGTTGTCACGACATTTGACATTTCGTCATTCATTTGATTTAAGAGTCATCTATTAACGTTATTGGCGCAACTGTGCTCTTCGAGATCGAATTACGAACGGCCAATAGATGGCGCAGAAATAATTTATTGGTCTTTCTATCTAAATAACTACGCATTCAGTGGCGTGCGGTTCATACAGGCAAATAGTCATTGCCTACCTTACAAAATACTTACTACTATCAAAATAAAATACTACTACCTACTATTTTATTTTGATAACAAATATTTTATGCACGAGTAATTACCATCAATATATCAAAAACGAAAAATAGAAAATCTTAAATCAGCTCCACCTATCGAGTAACGGTGGAATCATGAAGTCTCATTGATACCTTCGCGCATTTCGACCATATCGCTTCGCGCTGCACCAGCGCCGCACCCGCCAACGGAAAGGCACAAAATCAAAGTCTCTGGATGATTATAGGTGTGCGTCGTGACAGATTCGTGTTTACGCGTCTACAATAGTGTGAGTTTTCTATAAATACTTGGCACACATTGACACAAATAACGCACACAAACGTCAAAAGTAGACATTGTCTTTTTTAACATTTACTTACACTTTCGACAATTGGGTTGTTGATACCAATAACCAATAATTCCAAAATACAACTTATCTTTTAATACACTTTATTTTAGCCCGGAAAACCCGATTCATTTTCAATTCACTGTAAAATTCGATTTAAAAGTTGCTTTGAAATCAATGAATAGTTAGTCAATTGAGTTGGGAAATAAGTGACGTCACAGGCCGCGTCATAAAAAAGTCTATGGAGGAATCTCGTTTTGATTGGTGGTCAATTGATTGGTGGTTTCAAATAGCCAATTGCGGGGTCTTAAAACCGAAGTTGGCGACTATTTTAAAAAGTAGCATCTTTTGGTTATATTACCGCTAAATGAAGCACTATTAGTTTTTATAGTATTATTTTTTTTATTTTTACGTGAGTTATGAGTGGCCATTGTTGATATGATTTGTCTGACTGTTGTGTGGTTTTGTGATATAATTTTATTCTGGTATCTATATTTACGATTTTAACGTTGATAACAGGTGAAAGATGGAACATCTTCACTGTGAAAGTTGTTCAGGTGGTGTGTGTGTACAGAAAATTTTAAATGATGCGTTTTCAAAACTATCTTTTAGTGATAAAAAAATATTGATCGCCAAAGGCCGTTCTACCCCAGATTTGCAGTTAATACAAACTAAAGGTAAAGTCAATCGTAAATTCAGTATAAAACAATATGATTCTTATAACTGGCTCACGGGTTGTATTCATAACAATCGATTATATTGTTTTTCTTGCCTACTTTTTTCGAACAATAAGACCGTCTGGAACGATACCGGTTACACCGATATTCATAATTTTGCTGCGGCTGCAAAAAAACACGATCAATCTGAAAAACACTTAGAAGCTTCCCTTAAATATCACACCTTCGGAAAAAATCGTATTGAGACGCGTTTAAATTCCCAGATACAAATCGATATTGATAGACATAACGCGAAAGTTGATCGGAACAGAAATATTTTTCAGCGACTTATTGACATTGTTTGCTTTTTGGGGAAACAAGAGCTCGCTTTTCGTGGACATGACGAATCTGCTTCGTCAGTAAATAAGGGAAATTATTTAGAAATGGTCAATTTGCTCGCGAAATACGACGGAGTTTTGGAAAACCATTTACAAAATTGCACTAGCTCATTTTCGGGTTTATCAAATCGGATTCAAAATGACCTAATATCCAGCTTATCGTCGGTTATGATAGAAACAATAAAACAACAAATCGCTGCCTCTGATTTTGTTGCTGTGATGGTCGATGAAACACCAGACGTAAGCGGAAAAGAGCAGCTAGTTTTTGTTTTAAGATATTTTAATGACTCAGAAGTGTTCGACCGCTTTATAAAATATATTGACGTAAGTTCCGACCGCACCGCGAAAACTTTAAGTGCCATCATACTTCAGATTTTGTCAGAATTTAACTGTTTGTCGAAATTAATAGCTCAGACATACGACGGTGCTGCTGTGCTATCATCTGAACTAAACGGCGTTCAGTCGTTGGTTCGCCAGCAATGTCCTCTTGCTGCTTACGTTTGGTGTTCAGCCCACGTCCTAAATTTAGTACTTTGCAAGTCGTGCGAACGTATTACTGAAACTAAACGTTTTTTCCATACCATAAAAACATTAGCCATTTTTTTTAATAATAGTACGAAAAGGCAAAACCATTACAATAAAATGGCTGATATAAAAAAAATTACTTCGCGTTGCTGACACGCGATGGACTTACAATTCGCGTACTGTAAATGTAATTTTCAATTCTACTTCTCATTTAATTGATTTATTTGAGGATATGGCGGAAAACGAAAGCGCCTGGGATGGCGAGACTTTAAGTCAAGTTTCGTCATTGTTATACAATTTAAAAGACTTTGAATTCCAATTTTTACTCCATGTTTTTAACGAAATATTCGCGGAAACTGATATACTTTACGAAATTATGCAAAAAAAGACGTCGGATGTGATTTATTGCGTTAAAAAAATTAAGGAATTCGAATTGTTTCTGGAATCATTCAGATCTAGGTTTGAAATAATTTATGAACGCGTAAAAACAATAACAGGGCCGCCAAAACGGAAACGTAATGTTGTAGACGCAAAAATCAATTTTAAGCGAATTTTTATTGAAATTGTAGACAATATATCAAACGAATGTCGCAGCCGTTATAAAAATCTAAAAGACTTAAAATTTTTTGAACTACTATCAAGCGAAAATTTCAATAAATTTAATGACAACTTTCCGGTTGAGTTAGTAGCGCAATTCGTAAATGTTTATAAATCACACAATTTTAACTTAGACCGCCTTATCAATGAGCTTAAATGTGTTTACAAAACCGACGAATTTAAAAACCTCAGTATTTACAAACTTATACAACATTTTTACGAAAATAATATAAATACAGTCTTTCCTGAAGTACTACGATTAGCAAAATTAATTGTTACAATTCCCGCGAGTAGTGCTTCAACCGAAAGGTCATTCTCGTCGCTAAAACGTATACACACATATTTAAGAAATACAGAAGGCCAGCAACGACTTACAGATCTTTCCATGATTTCAATAGAAAAAAAAACTTCTTACGGAAATGAAACGCCTTCCCAACTTTTACGATTCCATATTGCAGATATTTTTACAGAAAGATAGACGTGTAGATTTAATATACAAATAAAATAAATCTTAAAATAACTTTATAGTTCGTGTTGATTTAATATACTTACAAATAAAAAAATACCTTAAAGTAAGTTTATAGTTCGCGCGTTGATTTAATATAAAAATAAAAACTTGTTACTTTTCCGTGTACTCACACCACACCACCAACTTTTTGATGTTATTATTTAATTTTGCAAATACATACAGAACAACAGACAAACGCGCCGAAAGGCCACTTCGAATATCCGCAAATTGATATGTTTATAATATCAGTCAATCTATGGATATTTGAGGTGGAAAATCATATACATCAATATTTAATCGACAAGGCGACGAACCAAAACCATCAAACAGTAGGTGTTTTTGTTTGGTAAGTAACCTTTAAAAAATTTCTGCCTACCCTGTCTTAAAACCCTGTGCACGCCCCTGTACGCATTGTACTAACATGTAAGAAAAATTACGAACGGCCAATAGATGGCGCAGAAATAATTTATTGGTCTTTCTATCTAAATAACTACACATTGTACTAACATGTTAGAAAATGTTAATCTTTAAAATGACTTACTTACAATGTAAGCAGCCATAATAACTTTTCATTCCTCGCTTTTTTTTGCCCTGGCTTAAAGCCACTTAAATTCACTTTAACGCATCACATTAATTAGTGAAGGAATTGCAATAAAATTGTAATAAAATTCCTTCACTAATTAATCGAAAGGAACTTCGTTCCATCCGGGTGTCCCTTGACACCTCTTAAGTTTTTTTTTAACTATTATTTTTAAAACAATATATATGTTTTGTATGAGACTGATACTAATTGTTAATGACATACTGACTGTTAATGAATTTTACAAGGGTTGGCGTCTGGGGTGGGGTCACGTAAACAGGCGCTGGCGTGCAAAAAGTTAATTTTAGTTAGTTGAAAATAATTTAACTTACCTCTTGTATCCCTTCTGCAGTGTGCGATACTTCCATGTTGCATTTCGGACAAAATACTCTGATTTCAGTCTCTGTAGGGGAGGGGTCACGACTCTGTAAAAAGGAAAATGTAAATCGTTAATATTAAACTCTTTTTCAGGGCTTTCTAGACAAGGAGTAAAGTTAAACACAGTTGGAGAGGTCATATGTCACCTTTATTTATTTTTATTCAGATAAAAATAAGATAAATTACAGTAAATTTATACAAAACTAGCTTCAAACCGCGACTTTGTCGAAGTCAAAGCATTTATTTCATTTAAACCATTTACAGGCACTTAAGTATTGTCAAAGAGACAGTTAGTTAGTCAGAAAGTTGAAGCTAGTTGCTCGTTCAAAACGTAAGGTAGGTTTCTATGGAGAAGAACGAACAAGAAACTACACGGACACTCTCTTATATCAAGTTTTTACAAAATTGTTGTCTTCGTTGACTTCAGAATTAGGCCATGGTCCTATATTATCCCCCAGAAACACATAAACAGGATAAAACATATCCTAGGTATGTGTTATGCAAGATCAACCGTGTACGCGTCAAAGAGAAACAAACACCCATTCATTAATCTTCACAAACATTCGCATTTATAATAGTGGTAGGATTTCAACAAGATTACAATTCCTAACGTAAAGTGACACCCAGTTTTAAACAATTCAATATAAGATAGGAAGACTGTATTTATTTGTTCATATTTTTATTATCTTAATGTGGCTATGGTATCACTGCGACCAGCGTTGTATTGTGATCGCCGCTTGTTTCGGTTAGAGATCACCACCAAACCGTGCAGATGTGATGAACTGTAGAATCTGCTTTGGGGGCAATCTCCATTATTTCATCCGGGCTTAACAGGTATTTGCCCAAATGGTTGTTGCGCTTGTGAATGAGTGCTCCGCATGCACCCAAAAAATAAAGTGGCATTTAAGTAATTTATTCAGAATTTGAGACGCCTCATGTTTTTTATCATCTTGCATCACTACCGAGTCAAAAATAACTTAAATGTTGGGCATTTGGTATCAACATTGCTTTGATATTTGAGACACGATAATATATGGATAAAACTGATTACGTTTAATTAATTATAATTTATTTATTTATATTGACTTCATGCACAAAAATACAAAGGTGGACTAAAAAATAAACAAAATAATAAAATCATAATTAATTCATTTTATATACCACATAGCTCAGAGACATAGCTCTCAGAATATGCAAGTTGAAGTGGCAATGGCCAGGCCACATCGCTCGAAGAACGACAAAAAAAATAGGTTCTCGAGTGGCGACCACTGCCCGGAAGACTCCGCGTTTGTAGGTCTCCCACCAGATGGACCGACGACATCGTCAAGGTCGCGGGTAACCGGTGGATGCAAGCGGCAGGTTGCCGCTCGTTGCGGCGTTCTATGGGGGAGGCCTATGTTCAACAGTGAACATCTTTCGGCTGATGATGATGAACTCATTTATTTCATTTGTATAAATATTGTTGATGGTATGATTCTCTGTGTATTAGAGATGGTGAATAAGAAATATCACTGTCAGATTGGTCTTCTATTGCTTTTATTTTCCTTGAAACAATTTGTGAGTTCAATATAGATGGTTTGGTGGTGGAATCACATCTTGTAATCTTAAATAGTGATGTAGTAACGGATTGGAGATTAGGTTTTAATAGTGAAGTCATCTGGTTTATTAATTTATTTATTGTTTATGTTTGGATACCTTTACTTCTAAAGAATCAAGGCGAGATTCATACATTCATTTGTATGAAAAAAAAAAAACATTTAGAGGGTTCAAAATATGGAGAATACATTATAGGAGTAGATTGATTTACATACCATATTTTTAAACACCCGCATGATTAAAATATATTGATTTGAAAATAACAGTTTTTCGTTTCATCACGTTGCCCATTTTGTGTTTATAAAAAAAAAAAAAGTGACAAGTGAAATTAACGGATATTATGTCAAATTGGCAGACAGAAAAGTGATGTGATTGCGAATCGTTGCGGAGTTGAAAAAGTACATTGATTAATCATTATTTCTGACATTATTTCCCATAAAACGGCTGTCAGTGTCAGTGTTACTATCAGTTGCCGTTTCGTTCTGAAATAATGAGCTTTTCGTTAAACTATTCACTTTTTTTATTGCGGGGTTTTAAAAATATTGTAAATGCCGGAAGATACTCTTTAGGTACCCAAGAGTATTTATAAGAATTAGAATTTCAATATCTTTATTTTATTTTGTACAAATCCTGCCATGATCCTTTGTGTGTCATGTATTTATACTTGTATTGATTTATCTGCAGTCTCATGTTTTTCTTGTGTTACCTTTTCCGGGTTTCCATGCAATACTGAAAATAAAAAAAAACAACATTAGATAGGTAATGAAAATAAAAAAGAACTATCAACTCAATCATCATCTGCCTGGCCTTTTCCCAAATATGTTGCGGTCGGCTTCCTTCCAGTGTAACCATATGCAGCTAAACACCAGTGTTTCACATGGAGCGACTGCCTATTTGACCTCCACAACCCAGTAACTGGGTAATTATTATCAAATACTCAGTAAATTATTGAGATTGCACTTATTTTACAGTGGATTACATAACAAAGTAGGCACATGTAGTATTTTTATTCCCTTGCAATAGTTTGCCTTCAATAAAAAACTTTTAGTAGCCCAAGATGTTAAGGACAATAACAGAATGCCTATGTTCTTTTTTAATCAATTCTGTTTTAATTATTGACACAGGTTGTGTAGTGACACAGTAAAGATATCTATAGTGATCATTGAATGTGAATCCTATCTGACCTAACTTCCTAAGATGTCGGTGTGTTTGATTGAGTTATGAAAGTCTTGTGAAAAATTTTGATGACGTTAAAGTATTACTACTTTAAGCTCATCAAAATTTGTAATAATTTATCACGATCTAGCCTAGAAGACTAATAAGCAATTTAATTCTAACTTAATATGTTAAGGTTGCGGGGATCCGCTGGATGCGAGTCGCACGGGACCGGTCAATGTGGCGCCACTTGGGGGAGGCCTATGTCCAGCAGTGGACGTCTTTCGGCTGAAATGATGATGATGTTATTCAAATGATACAAAATTAAAACAGAATTGATAAAGTTAGAATTCAATTGCTTATTAAGTCTTCTAGGTTAGATTGTAATTCAGGCGAATATCAATCACTGTGCCCGCGCTCAGGATCTCTTGCTCCAGAGTATGGCGCAGTGGTTGATAAACGTAGCAGTGGTCTCTGAGCCGTGGTTTGTACTACCCCGGGACGATTGGGTGAGTGACGTCCACGCCTCAGTTGCCTTAATTTCACAAGCCGCAGTTGGCTCCCCGTCTTTTGAGGACGTGGCCAGAGGACGGGGATACGTCGCAGCACTGTTCGGGGAGGTAGTCATTGTTGGGGTTTACTTCTCCCCGAATAGGCCTCTCGCCGAATTTGAGGACTTCCTAGTCGAGTTGGGCACCGTCGCCAGCCGCAGACACCCTCGCCCCGTGGTCGTACTTGGGGATTTCAATGCCAAATCCACGGCTTGGGGTTCCCCGAGGACTAACGCTCGGGGCAGGGTGCTCGAGGAGTGGGCTGTGGAGAACGGTCTGCTCATCCTGAACCGGGGTACCGTCCAAACGTGCGTGCGTCAACGGGGCGGCTCCATAGTGGACCTCACGTTCGCTAGCCCCGCTGTTGCGCGCCGTGTTCAGGGCTGGCGCGTTATGGAGGAGGTGGAGACGTTGTCGGATCATCGATACATTCGATTCGACGTCTCCTCCCAAACCTCCACTAATCCAGCCCCAACAGCCCCCGGAGAAGTAGGTCCGCGCTGGGCACTGAAACAGTTGGACCGGGAGTCATTGCTGGAAGCCGCAATCGTCCAAGCCTGGGTGACAGCACCGGACAGGCCTGCCGATGTCGACGACGAGGCAGCATGGTTCCTGGAGGCCACACGATTGCGATGCGGCGATGCCTAAGGTTCGGTCCAGTCCGGCAAGGCGCCAGGTATACTGGTGGTCGCCAAGTATTGAGCGGCTGCGCGCTGCGTGTGTGGCCGCTCGTCGCCAGTATTCCAGACTGCGTAGGAGGCGTCGCCGTGATCAGAGTACGACTGACGAAGAGGCGGAATTGTACCAGAGGTACAGGGAAGCGAAGAAGGCACTCCAGCAGGCCATCGCGCAGGCGAAAGTCAGGTCCCGGGAAGAGCAACTCAAGACCCTGGACCGCGATCCGTGGGGGCGGCCCTACCGAGTCGTGCGGGGCAAGCTTCGCCCCTTCGCTCCTCCACTATCTCAGAGTCTCCGGCCTGACCTGCTGGAGAACGTGGTAAATGCTCTCTTTCCGTCAAGGGAGGAGCACTCGCCACCGTCGATGTTTCCGCCCACTGTGACGCCAAGCGCGGACGAAGACGACGACGTGCCTGAGGTGACCCCAGCAGAGCTGAAAGTGGCGGTGATGAGACTTCAAGCTAAAAACACCGCCCCAGGGCCCGATGGCATTCCAGGCCGCGCTTGGGTCCTGGCCTCACAGGCTCTCGGGCCTCGACTAGGAGGGCTCTTTAGTGCATGTTTGGAGCGGGGCCAGTTTCCACGACGTTGGAAGACGGGCAAGTTGGTCCTGCTGAAAAAAGAGGGGCGCCCCGTGGACTCACCATCTGCATATCGCCCCATTGTGTTGTTGGACGAGGTGGGCAAGCTCTTTGAGAGAGTAGTTGCAGACCGCCTCGCCCAACATTTATCGGGGGTGGGTCCAGACCTGTCTGATAACCAGTTCGGTTTCCGACGTGGGCGCTCCACGGTGGACGCAATCATGCGCGTAAGAGCCTTGGCGGAAGAAGCAGTGTCCCAGGGTGAGGTCGTCGTGGCGGTGTCTTTAGACATCGCGAATGCCTTTAACACCTTGCCCTGGAGTTCCATTAGGGAGGCACTTCGGTATCACGGGGTGCCGAACCATCTTCGCCGCACTGTTGGGGCCTATTTGGCGGACAGGAGTGTCATCTACCCGAGTCGAGAAGGATGGGGTCGGCGAGAGGTGTCTTGTGGTGTTCCACAGGGGTCAGTACTGGGGCCGCCCCTGTGGAACATCGGATACGACTGGGTGTTGCGTGGTACGCTCCTCCATGGTGTTGACATCACCTGCTACGCCGATGACACGCTGGTGACAGCGCGGGGGAGTACGTACCAAGACGCAGCACAACTGGCGACAGAAGGGGTTGCGCGGGTTGTTGCGAGAATCCGGCGGTTGGGTCTTGAGGTGGCCCTGAACAAATCTGAGGCCCTTTGTTTCCATAGGGCCCGGCGAGCGCCACCTCCAGGATCCAACTTAATCGTAGGAGGTGTTACCATCGCTGTCGGGTCGACGATGAAGTACCTGGGACTCGTCCTCGACAGTCGATGGAACTTTGCCCCGCACTTTCGGCAGTTGGCCCCAAAATTATTGGGCGCCGCGGGTGCCTTGTCGCGGTTGCTGCCCAATCTGAGGGGGCCCGACACGTCCTGCCGGAAATTGTACATGGGTATCGTGCGGTCAATGGCGCTCTACGGGGCGCCTGTGTGGGCAAATAACCTGACGGCCCTGATATCAACCGAATTTTTGTGTCTCGGCCCTGTTTTTGAAATAATAGTAATTCGGGGTGAATAGGGATCAAGGGGACGAAACTTTAAAGGGGATTTTAAAGTTGAAATAATATAGTTTGTTGACAAAAATGGCTAATATGAATTACGGACGCATTTTCGAATTGACACGTTTTGTATTCTAGGTACAATTCTATTTCTAGGTACCTATAGTCTCACTACTATATAATTTACACGGCTTACACACACATCGACAAGCGCGAAGCGGCGAAATTATAAGCAAACAGATACGGCTTGATACTTTACCTTACTTTATTAAATTTTTAGCCATTTTTTTTAAGCGTATGTCGATTTGTTTTCTAGAAGATTGTAACGTGAAATGTTCATAAAAATAGATACCATGTGTGTTCATACCATTACTAGTGATTAGTTGACAAGCAAATACTTGCCAAATTATTGATATATTTACAATTCGCGCGATAAAATTTTTGAAAAAAATTTAAACATAAGCTAAAAAAAATTATATAAAATACTAAATTTATTATAATTAATGTTATGGTATCAAATTTTGGGTTTGTTTTGGTATTGGTTCTCTAAAACTAGAAAGAAAAAGAAAATTAGTTTATTTTTGGCACACAGTAACTAATTGGTTCATAAATTTAAAAAAAATTGTTTTGCCCGCAGCACGAGCTCATAAAGTACACAATGGATATTGTCAAACTATGAAATTGGAATGGGTTGCCATTCCAAGTGAGTTAAGTACTCAGTTAGGATGCCGTGCGTAATCGGGCCAGGAGGTAGTTAAAGCAAAATAACATAATTTAAAAAAATACGCTTATTTGGTATTCAGATCAGATCAGTTCGATGGTATGGTATATTATAGTATTGTCATGGGTTTTACATACATTTGCAAATTTTAATCGATTATACATTTTCATGTTGGTTCAAAGTCAAAGTCAAAGCATTTATTTCAATTAAACCATTTGCATTTTGAATAGTCCAAAAAAATTTAAGCTAGTTGCTCGTTCCAAAACGTAGGGTAGGTCTCTATGGAGAAGAACGAGCAAGAAACTCCACGGACACTCTATTCAATCAAGCTTTTACAAAATCCAGGCTACATTATTCTTGTTGCTTCTATATGTGAAAACAATGTAAGTGAAGAAAAATCCAAAACATTCTAATTAAAAATAAATTAATATAAAAGCCATGGCAGTTAAGAGATGACCAATCTCAACTGACAGCGCCCGTTCACGAACATGACGCGCGGATCAGCACCACTTAGCTCAACCATTTTGAAGGGAACCGAATGATCTAACCCGCACGCCACCATCAGTGAGACATTTGAGCGAGCATGACAATGCTCTCAACTGCCATGCTCATTTATGTCTAACACATTGAATAAATAAATGGCTCTATAGTTCTCACATTTACATAATAATTGAAATAGTGCTATTAATTTATACAAAGCTAAAATTTCCAATGTATGCAAGTATGTCATTCGACAGATAAAATATAATAAGTAAATAATAATAACGGTACTTACACGTTATTCATGTCAATAATAAGGGGTGAGCAACATAATTTTCTAGTAATTAAGAAATTCCCTAAAGAGGCTGTGGAGCAGGACCAGCATTATGCCAAGCATTTATATCATTGATATAATCTTCCAAATTATAATATGCTTGCCTACATAGTGTGCGTTTAATGCATGTTTTAAATTGCCTTTCATTTAATTGCAAAATATCGAGCGGTATTTTATTATAACATTTTACACAATATCCCATTTACGAAGTATGTACTTTTGACAATCTGAAACTTGGTTGATATTTGTTCCTATTTCTAGTATTAAAGTTATGTCTGTCACTTATTTTACTAAACAGATGAAGATTTTTACGAACATGCATGATGTTTTCGTATATATATTGACAAGGTACCGTCATGATATTAATTTGTTTAAACCATTCTCTTAGAGACTCGCGTCTGCTGAGATTATAGATGGCTCTGACAGCCCTCTTTTGCAGAATAAAGATAGAATCTATATCTGCAGCCCGTCCCCAAAGCAAAATACCGTAAGACATGATACTATGAAAGTAACTAAAATAGACTAGTCTAGCGGTATCCACGTCTGTCAATTGCCTGATTTTTCTGACAGCGTAAGCGGCCGAACTTAGCCGCCCTGCAAGAGATGTTAAGTGAGGACCCCACTGCAGCTTTGAGTCAAGCGTAATCCCTAGGAAAACTGTCTTTTCGACGAATTCAAGTACGTCCTTATTTAATAAAACGTTACATTCACTACTTTTAACATTCGGTAAAGCGAATCTTATGCACTTGGTTTTCTTCTCATTTAACACTAAGTTATTTGCAGTAAACCAATTATGAACTTTAATCATGGCGTCATTTACGTCGTCATAGTGCTGTGCCCGTCTATTTACTTTAAAAATCAATGAAGTATCATCAGCAAATAACACCATTTGAGGTTGTTTGGTTGTTGATTGGTTGATATTGAGCCCTGTGGTACTCCCCTTCTTTTTGCTACCTTTTTGAATTGAACATGACTGCTTACAAAAAATATTTTTAAATAAATAAATTTATATTATTACATGGTAGATTGTGTGAAGAGTGAACGAAAATTCCTCAGACCAACTTTATTATTTGTCTGAGGGAAATTCCTTTTTAAAATATTATAAACCAAAATTTCCGAATAAAAAATAGCTACGATTTAAAGACGAAGGAGCAATCTATCTGTGGTAATTTAGTTACATTTGGTTTCATTTCATTGCAGCAAAATGCACCGAAAAACTACGTATTTTTATCAGATTTGCAGATGCGTCCTTTTTATATTTTTTCTAGGTCCTTGTTGGCAACAAGCAATATTATTTCAACCTCAAAGTCTTCTTTAAAGTTTTGTCCCGATTTACCCCAGCATCCTTTCACACCCCGTTTTACCGGTAATGATTGGGTTCCCCTACTGTATTTTAATTACTTTAACCTACTTTATTTTCAGTCTGTGTACAATTTTCAACTCCAATCGACACAGCATCAGATTGAATTTGTTTGTCTTGTTTCCGTGAACCTCCTGGTAAGCTTGGCAGCATCATTATTGGAAGGGCATCACTTTTCAAAACTTTTCGATGTAATGCTTGTCATAAGTTTTCCACACTAAAATGTTTTTCACAAACCCGGTAGGCACCAAAGTTAGGTTTGTTCTCTAAATCAGTTCGGTTGATCAGACGCAGCCATTCAAGGCGCCTGAAAAAAAAAAATGATTTCCCTTTATCTGGTTTAAAAGGTACCTACCTACCAATTATTACTCTCATAATCATTTCATAATGATATTTCGTCTAATTTAATAATAAGGCTACATAAGTAAGTAGAAAGCAGAGCCTAGAAAACTACTTAAGGTCCGCGCCATATAAGCTGCAATCAAAATATCATTGGCTGCAATGAAAATGGCTAAGCGCGCACTACGAAATTAATTCGTTGCGATTTTAAAAATGCGAAATGAATCCGATTGAAATAAACGGAAAGTCGCAAACGAATTGTTTTCGCAGTGCGCGAACTCTAGAATATTGGTATTTGTCCACAGATTGGCGATTATTATTAGCAACGATTAAAATTCGTAGTGCGCGCTTAGCCTAAAAGTCACTTATACCAAAAAGTTCCAAAACTAAAACAAAAGAGCTTGCTCGTCTTAGGTAGAAAACTGACACTAAAACCACGGTAAACAGTATTGTGCTTGTGACTCGGCCCTGGCCTTGAAATAATTACCTACAGGCGCGCAGTGCCTAAACATGCGATAGGGCTGCCTCGTGTACGTGTTTTAATTTCTTCCTAGTTTGTGTTTTATTTTCTTTCTAGTTTTGTGATTGTAAATATTATATTTTATATTTAATTTAAGAAAATTAAATCCGTAAGTAAATGAAATAGGAAGTGTTCAATCAAAATATATGTTACGTTTTTTATTAGAAGATTTAATAAAAAAAAACCATCCAAAAGAGGCTGAAAAATATTTGCGTGGCGCAAATATTTTTCAGCCTCTTTTGGGTCAGTCGCAGTTTGAAAAAAAAAATATTTCCCTTTATTCTGGGTAAAAAAAAACAAAAATCTACTTAAAAAGTACATAAATAATCATGTAAATCTTATCAAAGCTATAACAATCTGTCAAATTTCTTTGATAGATTTTCATTTTTATTACAATAACATAAGGTTCATATTCAATTGGCTGATGTGCTGGCGTCTGTATCTATCATTTACTCTCATTTTTTCATTTTAAAATGATATTTCGTTTCATTCAATCATTTATGTAAGTACCCTAGGTACAGTCACGAGCAAAAACATGTAAGTAAACAGTTGGTTTCATTCTAAACAGATTTTCTCCTAAACTATTGATTGAAATGTTATGGGGTAGGGGTGGGGCATAAAAAGGTAGATAGCCTAGCCTAAGAAACTACCTTACTTACCAGCTCTTTTTAACGCGAGCGTAGATAAGTCGCTTTCTTCACCCTATCCAATGATATATTGCACTTCATTGCCCCTATCCACTTATTTATTTATGAATCCAATCCAGAATACTTTACTCGGTAGAAAAATCTAAATAAGTACTAGTAGGTATAGGTATATTTTTTTATAGTCTTACCTTTCGGAGTTTCCAGGTAATTTAAAAAATGTCATCTTTGGATACCATATTGACGAATTCAAGCAACCAAAAACAGCACAATATATTCTACAAATTCTCTTTGCCATAGTATAAGGAAGCACTTACCTACACTTATTTCGTAAGAACACACAAATTCACTAATCGCCCGCTTACTGCTTACAAAACCATCACACCGTCCATTCGGCACTGCGGCGCATTCGAGACTGTCGGAAAGTTTCGGATCGGGATCGGAGTGTCGGTCGACTCGGCATACTGAAGTGCATACTATACTATGCGCCTTAAACGCCTTATTTACCATCCATCTTGCTGTACGTCCCGCCAAGGTCGTATACGACGCACGATGCAAAAGTACCGTGAAAAAAAAAAAAATGGGTGCGTGTACTTATGTACGCGCGTGAGAAGTTATACTTCTTTTAATATAAGCACAATTTTTTTCACTAATATAAAATGACACAAAATTCTCACGGGAGTAATTGTAAACAACGCCATCTCTGACGTACATGCTGAACTACTTACTGCCGACGGCAGTAAGTAGTTCAGCATGTACGTCAGAGATGGCGTTGTTTACAATAATAATAAATATTGAAAAAACAAAAGCGCGCCGTGAGAATTTTGTGTGACGCTGTCCGCGCGCATCGTAAAATTTCACTCTCATCATTTTTTCATAACGCGCCTAAAGAAGTATAACTTCAAAACAAATAATAATAATCATTGACGTACAGCACGCTTATTCACGGTCGTTTTGCATCGTGCATTACCTTGGCGGGACGTACAGCAAGAAGGATGGTGAATAAGGCGTATAACTTGAGGGTGAAGCGCGTATGTATGACTCGAGTTTCGACCGTATGTATGAAGATAGTAGAATACTGTAGATATCTTTTTTACTGTGCTAAAACTGCTTCAGTCGAGTTTCATAATACCAAAAACCGCGTCAAGGACGCCCCTTACCGCGATACGATCGTGATAGCGACACTGCGGCTTTGATATATTTAAAAATGTAGGTATTTGAGTATGTATATCAGCTGTCTGACACCCATAGTACAGGGTCTCCCTAGTTTGGGGTCAGATGGCCGTGTGTGAAATATCCTCATATTATAAGGTACCTAGGTACCTAGGTTTTTTTTTTTTTTTTTTTTTTTTTTTTACTAGAATAAATTGATAGAAGGGCGTCAACGACTTTTATTGCAGATTTATCTGGCGCCTACCTTTGTTTTTTTTAACGCGACCGTCTATGTAGATCACTCGTCTCAGTTCCTTCACTCTTAAACCAACTTATTAATTTATTAATTCAGATATTTTACTCGGTGGAAAAAGCAAAATACCAATCTATTAAAAACAGAAACAAATTACGTACAAGTAGGTAAGCCAAAATAAAAATTATAGTCTTACCTATCGGAGTTTTCTGGTAATTTAAAAAATGTCATGTTTGGGTGCCATAATGACAAATTAAAGCAAGTAAAAATAGATCAATATGCTCTTTAATGGCACCTCAGACCAATAAAAAACAAAACTTATAACTACTAACTTAATATGGCACTTTGCCATATTAAGTAAAACCCCCCTTAGGGGAGTTTAATGTCCAGCAGTGGACGTCTTTCGGCTGAAATGATGATGATAATAAGTAAATATTTGTAAGTCGGTACTTATTTCAATTTTATTGATCCCAAATCACACGCTTACTGCTTACAAAACCATCACACCACCCGTTCGACACTGCGGCGCATTCGAAACCAGAGGGGGACAGTCACATAATATTTGGTTTGGACCAAACGATGGTGGCTCCATCTATATGTTGTTCCCAAAACTTTAGGTTTAGTTTGTAAGTAAAGCATCTCAACAGATGTCGCCACAAAAACAAATTTATTTATTATCGTGATTATTATACATTTTATAACATAAAATATATAAAAAAAACTTATTTTAAGATTGAGCATATACTTATTAGTATTTTTACACATTAAAATAAATAAGATATTATATACGTACGTACGATTAACGATTTTCTAAATGACAATGATTTATAAATTCATCCTAATGTAAATTCTTATTTAATATAATTGTAATTTTTTTACGACATTACTAACATATTCTTTTTTACCTGTAATTCATAATTTTGTATTTTGACACTAGTTCGCCATTCATTAATGTTTGCATGGTAGATTGTACAAGGATCACAATAATTTTATTGTTTATTTAATACCATAAGTCATGTACCTACAATCTATGCAAATAAATAAATAAACTTTACTTTACTTTACTTTACGTACTGATCTTTTTTGACTGGTACTGTCGCACTACTACGCATGTTTGTAACATCTTTTCCATTTTTAGTTTGTATTTCGGTTGTGAAATCTTCCAGAAAGTATCTACCTACAACAAGTGATAATAAGCCAGTTCCGCTTAAAATGGTTTCGTTACCGTTGATAAGCGGTTGCACCAAATAATAATGCTCTATTTCTATCCATCCAGTACCTACCTATACTATCTATAGTAGGTATCTATATCTAGCGATAGACGTTGGATTAGTTCGGGTACAAATTGTAGACGGCGCCACTGCGTTTATTGGCATCAATATAGGTATCGAAAGAGG
This sequence comes from Charanyca ferruginea, assembly GCA_947361185.1. Lineage (NCBI taxonomy): Eukaryota > Metazoa > Arthropoda > Insecta > Lepidoptera > Noctuidae > Charanyca > Charanyca ferruginea. The sequence goes on along the minus strand of OX376080.1, from coordinate 8,536,884 downwards.
GCACTCTTTAGTACTCTTTGGATCTGACGCGACATAAAACCATTGTTATTTATTGGAACGAAGTTCCTTATCGCGCGTTGTGAAAGGGGGCTAGACGGAAAAAATTCTTACGAAAAGTTGTCACGACATGCTATAATAAGCTAAATTGAATCGTTGAAACTGTCAAATAGAGTTCATTATTAGTTGAATGGCGGCTTTTCTATGAAAATATTGGAGCGAATTAAAACCTTATTTTTGCTATTTTTATTACTTCACAAACGCAGACAATTCGAACAGAAAAATTGAATCGTTGGAACTGTCAAATAGAGTTCATTATTAGTTGAATGGCGGCTTTTCTATGAACATATTGGAGCGAATTAAAACCTTATTTTTACACATTAACCGTGAAATTCGGTTGCACATAGCTCCTATTGTCCGGTCGGGCACCAGCCTATACGTTTCTCAGAATAATTTTATCATACCTAGTTTGGTAAAATTTCAATTTTTAACCGTTTACGTTTACAAAATAAAGTCCGAATTCGCTTTTCGTAGAATATGTTTATGTATTTAAAGGCGGCGCGGCGAACTCTTTGAACTAGGTACCTACGGCGATATGTTTAGGATTATATTTGTTAATAATAATAAAAAATATTATTATAACTTCAAAAAAATAAAATTTTATTACAATTCCTTCACTAATTAATCGAAAGGAACTTCGTTCCATCCGGGTGTCCCTTGACACCTCTCAAGTTTTTTTTTTTATTTGTTTTTTTTTATATCGCGTGGTGAGAGGCGACAGCGGCGGAGCCACTTGTCCGTTGAAGTTTCATTTCTAGGTACTATGTGGTCCAGCACACATTTCGTTTTTAATTACTACTAACTAACACGTACGTACTAACATATAGTTTATAAGTTACATTATTACTAACAAAGTGGACTAGTGGTCTGAAATTAAGAATTATTATTATTATAGTTCATATTTTATAATTGGGTAGATGACACCATAAACCATAATTCCAAGGCAGAACTTCTCTAAAAAAGAAACACTTGATTTTAGCCCTGAAACCCGAATTAACTTTCGATTTACAGTAAAATGACATGAAAATAACATTTTAAAGAATCATGGCGAGATTTGTACAAAAAAAAATAAGATGTTTAGAGAAGTTGAAATTCAAATTTTTATATTCTTGGGTACCTAAGGAGTATCTTCAGGCATTTAGAATATTTTTAAAACCCCGCAAAAAAGTTAATAGTTTAACGAATAGCTCATTATTTCAGTACGAAACTGCGACTGACAGTAACAGTGACACTGACAGCCACCGTTTCGCAGTTCTTACATTGAAATTGCATCGTTTTATGGGAAATAATATCACAAAATAATGATATTTTTTTTGCACACTCTTGTCATATCACTTGTCTGCCAATTTTATAGATCCGTTAACATCGCTGGTCACTTTCTTTTTTTTTATAAACACAAAATGGGCATCGAGATGAAACGAAAAAGTGTTATTTTAATTTCGTAATATTTTAATTATGCGAGGGTTTAAAAATATGCTAAGTATATCAATCTACTCCTGGTAATGTATTCTTCACATTGGAAAATATTTTAAACCCTCCAAATTACTTTTTTTTTCATACAAATGAATGTATGAATCTCGCCATGATTCTTTGATATGCTTAAGTTGCTTTGAAATCAATAAATAGTCAATTGATTTGGCAAATGTTTGCCCACGGACTAGAAAAAAAAGAACTCGGCGGACGCCCGCCACGCATATCGAAAGAGAAGCACCGGTAGCGATCTATGTGTGCGTGATTTGAGGGATACCATATAAATGAAAATTTCCCCATTTTTTTAATATTTTAACAGTTCATTTTTTTATCTGAATAAAGCGATATAAGAAGTCCACTTATATTATTTAATTGAAACATACAATGTTAAGATAAGTCTCGTGCTGTCTCTACTATCAGTTTATGTCAAAGTGACTAACCAGTACGAGTAGGGATGCCAGATTATTTTTGATCTTGTAAGAGGCAAATGCTCATTTTGGCAAAAAAATACGGGATTTTAATTTTTTCCCCGAGACAAATTAAAAACATGTGTTTTACGTTGTTTTCATTGCTAGTTAATGGTATATTTTAAAGTAGATCGTGTAAGATTTAATCTCCATTTGCAAAAAAAATCCTCTCTACAAAGCAGTAATTGGGACTAGGGATACTAAAGGCAAACAATATAATTAGAAAAATGTTAGGGATTCTAGTCCTGAAAAATCCTTCCATTATTTTCTTCCACTTTTCAATAGCACCCATGCTTTTGTCATCAAAAGACGTTGCAATATCCAGGCTTTTTTTAATAATTTGAAATTCGCGACGCTGTACGTATTTTAATCGAATAATGTTGAAATACGGGACAGAGTCTGTCCCGGCGGAACGTTTAAAATTATGTCTGCAGTACGAGACGTCCCGGGAAATACGGGACATCTGGCAACACTAAGTACGAGACTTAAAAGCATCTGAAAATTGAGTAGCGTATAATATTTGGCCATTACCTACTTAGTAAAAACTCAAAATTAAGTACATTTATTACATACCTGTGATAAAGCTAAGCCCACGTTCAAGGCCACAGATGCTTCAGATGTTAATAGCTGCTGAGAATCAGTTACTACTGTTTCAAACACCACTGGTAGCTAAAAGAATAAAACGTGTATTAAATTACAGCTAAGTATTAATCGCACGTCGCGTGTATCTACATACTTCAGATGAAGATAGGCCTAGGCTTATCTTCATCTGAAGCTACCTACCGACCGATCAACCGCCAGTCATGTATAGATGACAAATCAAAATGTGTCCAGCACGTCACGGTCACTACTATATGACAGACTTCCATACGTAATTCCATAGAGTATGTAAGGACTCTCTTACACACGAGAGGCATGTTGCCAACGGCACAGGCACAGATATACATAGACCTAGATAACGCAAGAGCAACTACTTCGCGTGCCTAGTTTCGTGCCTAGCTTACGTACAAAAATAAAGTAAAAAAATAAAGTAAACGTTTCCTTCCATTGGTAAGTCATTTTGTGATTAATATTATGCATAATTAATTTAAAAAACAATTATTTTTAATCTAATACCCTATGTAATACCTGGTAATACCAAATTTAAGAAAAACAAAACATTGTGACGTCATAATAGGTAGTCAAAAAATGGCACGCTTGGTTTTCATACAGATCATGATACTTGCGTTATCTAGGGTCTATCTGTATCACAGGATGCACAGGTAACAGCATTCGTCGACACGCGTCAGCGGCAGCTGTTGATTATTCAGCGGCAGCCGTCGACGACATGCCAACTACAAACGACGACGACTGTGGCTAACGCGTGTCGACGCATGCAGTTATCTCTGCCATTGACAACATGCCGCTCGTGTGTAAGAGCCCTTATATACTCTATGGAATTACGTATGGAAGTCTGTCATGTAGTCGTGACCATGACGTGCTGGACACATTTTGGTTTGTCATCTCGTGTGTAAGAGCCCTAATTTAGCTTGGCTCCAAGGGCAAGTTTTAGCTTTTTTGTCGTGGCAGTCAAAAGTTAAAGTAGGTAGAGGTTTGGGATGACGACGACTGCTGGAAATCCACCAGATATTCTAGAAATATGTTTTTGCTTTGCCTTTATTTCATTGACCAAATATGCACGTACTTGCGTTAATTGTGAAGGCGGTGATGGAAGATAAATAGGCGTCTCATGTGATGACAACTGGTCTGCTTGTTGTGAAAGAATAGTCATTCTTGGCTCTACAGGCTGTTCTTCGATTAAATGTGGTGGTTCAAACAATAGCTAAAAGAAAATACACACAGTATGAACATCATCACTGTACTAATAGTACCCTCTTTAAACACAAAAGTAAATGAAATGTTGGAGGTACCGGTTTCTGTTAACATAACTAAGTAACAAAAAAAGTTATGCGGTCGGGAGACCCCTGCAAGGAACGAAGTTATATTATTTTAAACAAACATTTATGTAGTTTAGTTTGTAACTCATTTGTTTGTAGTAGGCTCGATACACGCACACATACACACACGCATTTCGTTACGTGACGATTTCTACTAATTTGCACTACCCGTAAGGCTCGTTAAAGAACATCGTTACAAAAAAAAATGTAAAATCAGTAAAAGGAGATTAATAACTTGGTGGTCACCAGATGACGTGAGTGACGACACGATTGGCGCAGTGGCTGAGCGATTGACTGCTGCGCAGCGTGTTGCGGGTTCGATTCCCGCCCAGGGTAAATATTTGTGTGATAAGTCCACGATGGCATATTATGTCTATCTCTTAAGGATAACATACTATGTATATCCATTTGAATACTTTAAAACATGGACAATTACAAAGCGGTAGGTAATTGGAAAGCTATTTACACAAAAACGATATTAAACCTTTTCATTTAAAATAAGTTATTAAGCATACTACAGAGCCTGGGATAAGACCTGCAACATTCCTGAATCTCTACAAATGCACTTAGTAGAAAAATATTTCTTACTCTTTTTGGAACTGCGGTTGTGACTCGACGAAGTCCATTTTTCGCGACATACAAATCGTTTTCATCAAAATGTATACTACATATCATACTTCTTTTCGACGGAATCCAATGGTTATCACCCCTGCAGTTCCTTATTATTTCAACCCAATCATTGCTCCATGGTTGATTTGCTTTAGGAAATCTATGAAACGAATTATATTCAAATGTACTTGCAAAAAAATACGAAGAACACAAAATAATGGATTACCCAATCTCACGGGAAAATTACCCATTTATTTTCTGGCAACACTTATACGTCTATCTATTGTGGTTTTGTTCCAATAGAAGACAAATCTGTTTTATTTTAAAATGTCTTGAAATACAAAAAATCAACAAGTTAAATGTCTTACCTGTGAAATGTTATTCCTTGACCCTTTTTTTGGTCTGAAGAGTTATTTTTACACCACTTCACAACACAAGATGGCATTATTTTATTACTTGACGTAAACCGTACCAACAAAGACGGCGTCGTGCCGCGTAATGGCGACGACAAGACTGCGCGCGCGGGCGGTTCGGCATCGGCACGCTATTGGTGTAAATGTGTGCGTGAGTGAGGCATGAAATACAAACGGTCGACCATACTGCTTTTACGACACGCGCGGTGCGGTGTCATTATAAAAAAAAGGACACCGCACTACGCGTGTACTAACTTCTAATCCGGGTGCGATTAGATTTTTTATGGCAATGTTCTCATACAAAATCTATGTGGGAGTCGTTTTTTGACAGCTCAGAGCTCACAACACAAAGAGTATGTCAATTGATTGGTGGTCGATGGTGTCATCCATAGACTACTATAATATACTAGAGATCATTAAGTCATGTGTCATCTACCTTTTTCAACAATAATTATGCTGACACTACCACAAAATATAAAGCCGCAACCTTACGTACTTTGTGACACTGCTCTCTCAATGATTTTCACCATATTATAATGAATATCAATTTCACCACAAGTAGCTCAATATATTTTTTTTTCTGATATTCACGTCGATACAATATTTATTTATTTAAACTTGAAAGGGTGGTTGTAAGAACCGGTACAGACCGATTGGCGATCGGTCATTTGCCGCGGTTGGAATCGCTGTCATCCGTTCCGTTACACGATAAAAATCGCAAGCTTTTTTGTTTCTTTAAATAAACAATTACTGTAAGTAAGTAGTAATTGTATAGAATTACTTTTATTTTCCACTTACATTAAAAAAATACCACTAAAACGTAGTTTTATTCAACAATATAGGTCGGTACCTAACCGCTTTCGTATTTTTTTTTTCACGAAAAAGTGTCACGTAATCACGTTCCGCCTGAGCCTGAGCGTGCAAGCGAGAGCGCGGAACAAGCGATAGAGAGGTACGATCGGCCCAAGTAATAAGCTCTGCCCACCTCGACGGGATCCATTATTTGTTTATGTTATACCTGTTAGCCACTATGTTTCTTTATGACATTATCACGTCAAACTATCGTCCGTAAACCGACTTTACAGACAACCAATTTTTTTTGATGAATTGATTTAAAGTAGGTATTTACAATAACTTAATATATAGATCCGCAAACCTTTCGTAGCGTTCTGCCGAATACTTGTACGTGACTCCGGGTCGAGAACTGTAAGTGATGAATCAGCGTTTTTTGACTGGCTGCTAAAAATAGGGTGTTTTACCAAAAAAAATCTAATTAATCCGCCCGCGTCAGTTAGAAATTAGAATACCTATCGAAAAATATTGGATATGTATTTTTTGTTTTATTAAATCAATAAATACTGACGAAGATAAAACGCATCAAAGATCATGAGTTTGTGACGTCACTTCGCCAGTAAAAGTGTACTGACATAGTGATGTCACACGTGTTTTCGACGCACTGTATCGTCTTCATTTTTTGTTTACGTGAAAAAAGAAAAAACACGTGTCCAATATTTTTTGGAAATCTATCTCACGGACTAATTAATTTTTTTTGGTAAAATACCCTATTGTCCTTTCATTAGGGACCGCGAGGATAAGGATCCCTTGGGCTCGCATGTAACGACGGCGTACGATAAATACGCGACGCGGCGCGGTGAGTCAAGATTCTTGCACTGTAATAATATCATGTAAAACAAACCTCTAAATTAATATTTTTGAGGCAATCCAAGTCTTCCTTCGCGATGGGAAATTTTTCTCCCAATCTCAATAATACTTCACCAATATTATTTATTTTCTTTTTAAGCCTCCGATTTTTCGATTGCAGTTGCTTTATTTTAAGACCTTTGCTTACAATTTTGTCTTTGCAAAATCTTAGCTGGCCGTGTAGATTATGTTCCGTCAGCGTTGTACAATCTGAAATATCCGTAGCATCTGTATTTTTAAACGTTTCTGCTTTGAACTGAACCGAACTGGATGCGGAATAAAACTGCATAGGAAACACGCCATCATCTTTCTGTATAGAATATTGTGTGTCCACAAAGCCTTTATGAAGTAGACTCTTCTTTTTTGACTGTGATTTAAAGCCAGAGCTTCCCGAATCGCTTAGTCTTTTTGAAGAACCTGCAGTGGTTACACTAACATTTTCCGACTGAAATAAAAGAAGCTATTGAAAACCTTACCAATAAAACAATGAACAGGATAAAAATAAATTTGTGCGTTCATGAAATAGATTTGATATTTAGTCGGTAATTCGTAAACAAGTATACAACAGGTGGGCACGTTGTTTAGTCGATATTAAACAATGTGCCTACCTGTTGGGTACCTACTTGTAAAACAAGGAAGCAAGCTCCTAAAAATAGAAGATGATGACTTACTAGATCGAAAAATGTAACGATTTTCAAGGTTGGCAGCGCTGTAGGTTTCGTGAATCTATATCCTTTATTTGATATTAAAAAATCGTCTTCTAAAAAATGTTCAGAGCATATCGTGCTTGATTTGGACGGCATCCACCTGACTCTACCCGTTGCGTCTATCCATTTCTCTTTGACGTTAGGGTCTTTGGGGAACCTTAAAATATTTTAAATGAAGGTGAGATCCTACAGATGTTCATTTAGTGAAAGAAATTGCTACACAACGGGACATTGTAATGATAGCTAATACAGTATGTAGGTATGTATGCAATGCAGCAAGGTACCTACAATTTCTGTTTATAAATACCTACATATATAGATTTAGTATCTTTATGGTCCTCCTTACGTTCATAAACGAAATATAGGTATTTTTCACGCAATAGACGCGTGTACAGCTACCGGCACGTAAGTTAGCCAGAGATTTTGTAGTGGGGCCAGCACGCGTAGCATGACCACGCTGTCGTTCGTGTTCGTTATTCGCCTCGTCATTCGCTTCGCCATTTGCACGAATGTGTAAATGCGGCATCATACATTTTTACATGCACGCGTAGCATGACCACGCCATGTCTACGGAAGAATAGACATACTGACAGGAAGAATAGACAAACTATACTGACTTGTCTATTCTTGCTGTCATTAAGTACGTCTATTCTTCCGTAGACATAGCGTGCTCATGCTACGCGTGCTGGGGGAAGTTCGCGCTTGTAAAAATGTATGATGCCGCATTTACACATTCGTGCAAATCGCGAAGCGAATGACGAGACGAATAACGAACACGCATAATTATGTAAACAGTATGCTCGCTATTCGCCTCGTGCCTCGCCTCACGATTCGCGCGCTCGCGTTGGGTGGGAGCGGTTTTTTGGACACGAATCAAAGGGCACGAATGGCGAACACGAACTTACTGATTACACATTCGCCTGTATTCAGCAGTTGACCGCTAACACCCGACCCAACAGGACGTGTAGACAAAATGGAGTGGAGTGAAGTACGAATTTTAGAATTCCTAGAAATTTATCAAAAGGGAGAGCTCATTTCGTAACGAAAACATCGCAATCATAAAAATAGACTTTTTTACGCAGAAAATCTGAATTACTGTAAAAACTCAATAAATTTAGCGCGCATATCGCCATTATTTTGAATTTTCACGTCCTCCATGTTCGTGTGCAAATGTCAAAATAATGCACCTCGCGAATGTGTGAACAGCAGTTCGCGACGGCACTCGTATACGAATATTTCGTCGAATGTTCGTCGAGTGTTGAGGTGAATGGCGAATACGATTGTGTAAATGCGGTATGAAATTCGGGCGTGCGCGAACTTCTCCCACTACAAATTCTGTGGCCAACTTACGTGCCGGTAATTACACAGCTGATCGAGTCAACGGCCGCGCGCCCCTACTACTTGCTCGCCTAGAGATTCGGTCATCGGCGGACGTACTGTGCGATCTTTTAAAAATATTATAATATATTGTTACCGAAAATTGTACTAAATAAATTATATTATCAAAGCGAGTCATATTTAATTTCATAAATTCTTCAACAGGTATATTTGTCACAGCAGGAAGCCATTGTCTTGGATTGAAAACGCTACGGTACAACAGACAGCGCCATCTACCAAATGCTTTCAAAATCTAGTAGTAACCACGTGACCGGAAACGCTAGCGCGCTCCACCGCTTGGAGACGATTGTCGGTAGTGGAGCGAGAACTGGCAGCCGCGGGCGGGGCCAGTTTTGAAACAGCTGAGAGTGAGGAGTATCACGCACGTGTTCATTTCTTGAATAAATTATCTTTTGTTCGAGTACCCGTGCGTGCGTGAAGACGTGACTACTCAAAACTATGTCGAATTACGAAGAAGATCCGATGTTATTATAAATGTTAAAGTTAATAATTATGTTATTTTTAACATCTAACGCTAGTTTCAAAGTAGTACCTATGTATTATTTATTAAATACTATTATGTATTCTGTGATATTTCTTTTATCGACCAGCGGGCATGCCGTTGCGAGATTTTTATTCAAATTGATCTGACACACTGAAATGACCTGTTACTCAATGTAACATCTCAAGCATTATTCAAATTATAATAATTGGGTTTCTGACAACATTTACAAATATAAACACAATTTCGATTCGAAAATCGGTTTTTAATTTGTTTGAAATTAAATAAATAGGTAGTCAATTATGTTGGCAAAAACCTGACGTCATTTTACTATTGCCATACAAAATCTATGGGGTAGTCGCGCTTTGACAGCTCATAAAAAGTATGTCAACTGATTAGAAGTTTATAGTTTCAAAAAATTACAATAATGTTTGCTACATATAGCATCTATGCAACCTTATAGGTACATATAGTTCGTGTATGAATGTTAGGCGACCTTATATTTGTAATGTTAAATGTACCATAAATATTAACATTACTAGTTTAATTTTATCGATATCTATCGATAAAATCAACATCCGACCCGTCTACATCACTAATTGAGTAGCGAAGTACTTTCGAGAACAAAGGAAGCAGTGAATTATAATCAATTGAAAATAAACTTAAATTAATTCTCATAACGTTGATTTTAACAGGACGTTCTATTAAGCTAAAAGTAAATTGAAATTATCTAAGATTTTATTTGAAAACAAATAAATCGTACTTACCGATGGTACGAAACACCTCCATTTTTAATATTTTTGCTCCTACTATCATTTTTGCACTCTAAAATGGAACAATATGGCATAGCTTACTGCGAAAAAATAGTAGCAAATGAGACTAGCAACTCAACGCGATGTTAGGACACGACTGGGATTGGGTAAGCGTAACAACGCTTATTTGTGTTGTGCCACGCATGCCACGCCTACTTTTCTCTTCCACTGTTTTTTCCTCCTGAGAGAGCGGGACAGCTATATGTATCTGCTGAAGTAATCCAAAACATTTATCGATTCGAACATTCTTGATATTTTATGAACAAAAATATATCCTATTGCTTCTAACATACGGTTCATTTTGTATTGTCCAATGGCTTTTGTTATACAATTTATTTTTCTATTGCCGGCGTGCGCCGCGCCTTGTAGTGTCATGGATGGCCTTGAACTTGAACTCGATTTGTAAACAGCTGAGCGGACGATGGTTGTTTTTTTTAATTCACGTTCTAAAATACAAGTGATACAACACTGCTTTTATAAAAGAACCACTTTATTTTGGCCCTAAAACAAGTTTTAATTTTCCGTAATCTATGTAGGTACTAAAATAGTTAAATAATGACTCAATCAAAGTAGGTACAATATTTACACGAAAAAATAAAAAAGGAAAACCTATATCTATTAACCCAAAAAAAAAAGCTAAGACAATAAGGCATCAAAAAATTCCCCCACATCGTCGTCAACTGGGAATGTGCGCAAGAGACTGGCGGCATTGCCACGTTGGATGGCAATGCTTAACCTCTGTCCGAGGTAAAAACCAGCCCTTGGGTCACGGGAAGTGTCAACCAACCTTTTGGAAATTTCTTTAAAAAGTAGATGAGCTCTCGGACCCCACGACCCGAGGGTTTCAACCCCAAACGGCTCGAAAATAAAGTTATCGCTTAGGATACTATACTTTCGCCGTTTGAGGTTTTCTGCAGCCGCAGCAGCAGCACCAGCACAGCACGCTGTACTAGAAAGATGGGATGGCGCAAGAGTATCGACATGCCGTCCGGTCTCTTGCCATCGTCGCCTGCCAAGCCGTTGGGTTCCAAAACAGCCGGAACGCCGACAGCGACGAGAGCACGACGGATAATGTCATTAATATATTCGCGTGCCGCGCTATGCGACCTGCACTCCGGCTGCACGACAGGCCGTGGTGTCCAAGGCAGTTGACAGCTTCCCCAAAGCGACAGCGATGAGGAGAGCAATTGAGTTTGCAAATACATAAATGACGTCACAGCAACACGGAATCGGATTTTGACAGCTTGGCGTTTTGACAGTTCAAAGTCAATTGATTGGTGGTTAGGGATGCAAAGTCTTTTGAAACATCGATATAAATATCGCAGGTAGGTAAATATCGATATCCGATATATCGGCCATGCCAACGCAATAATTATCGATATTTTCACTATTTTTATAGCTCTGTAAAAATTAGGGAAATCAAAAGCAATTTACATTCAAAGTTATTTATTTTGTTACAAAGATAGATGAAAAAAACAACAGCAACCACACAGCGAAGATGATAATCACATAAATATTATACATGTCAAACATGTTTCGACACTGTTTTGTGTTTTCCAACACCTAACATCAAACATCTAATAAAATATAGGTAAGCCCATATTTTGTTGAATAGCATCTTCGCTGTGTGTAAACTTTTTTCATTTATCTTTATAACAAAATAAATAACTTTGATTGTAAAATTGCTTTTGATTTGCAGTTTTGATGCAATAGTTATTTATATTTGATTAGATTTAGACAGTAATAGTAATAGCAGGTAAAATAAATAGAAATAAAATATGCTTCAATAAAAAATTCAATGGTTTTAACAAATTATGTTTCGGGTTTTCGCGATATCGATATCAATGATTTTGACATATCGATATAAAAATCAATATTTAGGTGTCGATATTATCGATATTAGTAACGCGATATATCGTTGAAACCCTATTGGTGGTGTTTACACCGAGGGTTTGGTTAAGCGAGGTGCACACACAATATCACGATAGAAACGAAATAATAATAACCCTCTCGTCGCGTTCGCCGTAAATGAAACGAAATGATGTAGGTAATACACCAAGCGGCCGCGGCCTCGAGCGGCCCCAGCCAGAGGCACAGAATTCCACACACATAACTTTTTATCGATCGCGCGACCTTGATAAAGTAACAGAGGTCGACAACCTTTGGCACACTGCCCGACAAAATTACGTTTAGTATTTCCAGAGATAAGCTCCTACATCATCCAAACCTACCTCTTTAAAATGATGACGCAGCGCGCGGCGGCGGCTTGACGACGCACATAATGCTGGCACTTATTTCGCTACCAATAGGGCACATTTTGTATTATTCAAATAAGGCGAATATTTGCACAAATACGCCATGTTGAGTTCGACTTTATAATTAAAATTTGAATTAATTACGTCATCTATGTAATTTTTTTTTAAGTTCTGGTTTGACATTCAAAAAGTATTGAAATTACATTATAGAATAAATATTTTTGAATTTGAAAATAAAGGGTCGACTACTGAGATGTTTACCCTATTTACTTAGCTGTTCTATTATTTTACATTATTGAGTTCACTTTTTAGAGTTTCTATTGTACTTAGAATATACCTATAGGTACTATCATAAAATGTAATTAGGTAAGTATTATTCGATTACTATATGAATATGGGTACTTACCTAGAAAGTACCTAGGATAGGTGCCTACTTACTTACCCACAGTAAATTATTAAAATAATAAGTAGTAAGATAAATAGTAATTATTAAACTAGTATTTAAATGTTTAAATATTTTTTTAATAAAAGTAGATATTTGAAATCGTTATTGGTGTTATGCCGGCACTTTACCCTTTAAATGTACCCTATGCGCATTGAAATATAGTCGATTTTGTATTATCCAAATAAGGCGAATATTTGCCCAAATACGCCATGTGAAGTGCCAGCATTATAATTCGTAAATACTGTAGCACCCTCGCTAGTCGATCGACGCACGGAGTGTCGCGTGCGGCGCGGCGGCGCGCGGCGCGCGATTGTGTGCCTTACGCACACATAAACGGAGCGCATAGAATACCTAAAATCGATTAGCGCCATAAGCTCGGTGCGCCCTTAAAGGACAGCGTTTGGAGCATCTCATTGGATGACAGTCCACGTACCTATTATCTTAATTAATGGTAACAATTTTTTAATCGTGTCTAGACGTATTTTAAGCCGAGTACATTGAGCGGATTGCGTTTGTAAGACGACTAAAATGGTGTATATTCTGTAATAGTCTTCCATGAGCTGAGGGTTGTCCTCGGCTGTATAAAGCATTCAGAGATAATCGTCAGTTGGTGTTTCATCACATTCAATTTAGGAGTAAGTGTCAAATGGGACTCAGCCAGTTAGTTTCGGCCATCGTCTGCCTCCTAAAAGTCCGGCCGTCCGGGACCTCATACTCCCGACTTATACCAAAGACAAATAGTTAATTAACAATAATATCGAATTAATTTCAGTCACAGCGGCCAATTTCAATCGAGACTAGTTAAATACGCAGGAGATATTATATTATAGTGCAAAAATGTGTGCACAAATAAAGGTGCATTCCCACTTCCCTAACTCGCATAGTCGTGTGGAACGGCAATCCGACACGCCCGCAGGGCCTCAAGTCTGCTATTACAATAGTGTTAGAATAGTCTATCATTGATTTCATAATTTGTTAATTTTGACAAGTTTGGTAATCTACTAATATAATGGCGTCATTATGACTTTCAATTGGTCAACCACTGACACGCCATTGAAAGAAATGATCTATAATGGTAATCTCGTACAAAATGACAAATGAATGGCTGACTTAGGCGGTAATCTGCTAAAATTTTGACAGTTCCTTTGATCAGTGACCTACCATTAGAACGTCATTGTGCAGTCATTGCTTTTAGTTCGACCGACCAATGATCGACCATTATCAATTTAGCAGCTTACGAACTTTTAGCAAAATGACAATGGGATCGTGTTGGAATGACGTAATTATAAAAATAGCAGATTTGGACCCCAGGACCAACGGCTTAACGTGCGTTCTGAGGCACGGGGGTGTTACACAATCAACTTCCAAACTTCGTCTACAATAACTAAGGTAACCGCCAGGTAAAGCTGCAATAACAGACAGTGATCCGACTTGAGATCGCTCGTCATACAAAACTGTCGCTAAGTGTCTAAACACACTATGCCGAAGTTACGCGACCTAAGTTCGGCGGCTGACTTTACGTTCCGACGTATTCGGCTGATATGACACACCATAAGTGCCGCACTTACGCGGCAGAAATTCAGTTCCGCAACTTTGTGTGTATTCAGTGTCTCGAGCGCTGTCGTGGTGTCGTATCGTGTTATCTACACAGTTGGACAGACAGACGCAAAACAAAGTGATCTTGTTATTAATGTGTGCTCGCAAAATAAGTTGCCGAACTGAACTTACGCCCGACCGAAGTCCGGCTGTACGCTATGACGCGACGTAATTTCGGCATAGTGTATCAGTAATTCAAATAGCATTGCAGGCGTAATTGTGCTGAACTTCGGTCGCGTGACTTCGGCATAGTGTGTTTAAACACTAATACTGCTTCGTTCCAGTTTCATAATACCACAAACAGCGTCAAGGACGCCCCTTACCAAGATACGTTTGTTTTAATCGTGATAGCGAAACTGCTTTATTTTTTGTATCGTTTTGAGATATGCAATACATTGGTAGCAGGGAGTCAACGACTTTTACTGTAGCGCTATCTGGCGGTCAACTTTGGGTACTATTTATCATACTGACTTACTTGTAATAAACCTGTTTTCTTGCTTATTTCTTTCTTTGTATTTTCAGATGATGTTCCAGGCGTGTTCTCGGTGTCGGAGTTTGTGTTGTCATGTGTTTGCGCCTGAAATATTGCTTCTTTTAGTAAAAGTAGGTAGGGCCGCTGTGACGTTCGCGTATGTAAAATACACCCAATAATTTCTCCGGGCCGTACGTTCCCGCAACTTAAAAAGCTAAGTCGACTTTTTGGCCCTAAATCGCTTTTATACAGCGGCAACTCCACGAACGCTTCCAAAAAATATCTGTGGGGGCGCTGTATTTCATTCCGCGTGTGTGAATAAGTCGCTTAATGTTTCCGAAGTTAAAAACCATCGACAAAATAAATTTTGAACGTGATGCTAAAATGTCAAAGTGAAATTTTTCAAAACGGTGGCGTGGTCTGGATTTACAATTTAAGTACAATTTTATTAATAACTCATGGTATTTGTGTATCATATCAAAAAAATCCTCAAGATTCAAGCATTACGAATATCTAAAAATGTAATTGGTTCAAAGTCTCTTGCAAACGAAAATCTCGAAATGCAAAACTTGGACATGACGCCGTGTTGGGTGTGGGGCATTTTCGAATTATTTTTGTATGATTTACTAAATAAACTTCTAATTGAATGCCCGTAATATGGAAATTAGTTCATTATTAGTATTTACACACACCTAGACAGTAAAAATATAACGAAATAAGGTTAGATTCGATGTTATATTAATTACGTTCCAAAGGTCGTCAGTAGCAGCTTTCGTGGTGGCCCAAACGTCTGTGTAAGGACCTGCAAGAAGGGCTCGTACAAACAAAAAACATGAGTGTGATTGATATTCATATTTTAGATTTGGAACCTGCAATAAAAGTGAATGTATCTATTTTTGTAGAACCACAAGTCAAGAAAATTAAGGGCAGGTGCCAGGGCATGTCAGGGACAGACGGAGGGACAGAGGGTGTAGGAAAGGACGAGGCCGAGGTGCAGGTGCACAGGCGTACGTATCTTTTAATAACAAGGTATTGTATGCTGTATATTTTTAAAGATATATCTACAATGTTTTATATGTTTTGCCAGTGCCATTCTGGAAGACCCTCCGTCTCAAGCAAGAGCAGAGAGGCAGCTGACGCAGCGCAGAGTGAATGCGCTGCCAGCTAGCGTCTGGCAAGAGTTCATCCTCCGGGAGTGGATGCTCCTCCGAGGAAACGGCCAACAAGGTAAATTTTGGTTTAAGTTTTTTTCTGTATTGTCTAATCACTACAATCTACTTGATGTAATTTCACTTTGCTATTCTCTGAAGTCCAAACTGTAAGTCAAGTCTGTCAGTTCGTCTACCAAGTTTATGAATCATAATTATGTATGAATGTATAATTAATATTCTTTAAGTTTTATATGCAAATACAACCCGATACTGAGCTTTACAAAACTTGTTTGTTACAGTTGATGAACTAGAGGGCACGGCTACGTCTACTGCTTCTCCGGAGGATGAGAAGCTGCTGTGTGTGATCGAAATCAGTAAGTACGTATAATAATAATAATATGTGGAGACATTTCACATGCTACGAAGATCCTGTACTATGGGTGTCAGACCAGACACGATGGAAACACAAGTGCTCATCACACAAAGCTTTACCCCGGGCGGAATTTGAATCCCAATCTAGTTGTATTGTATGGTAATAAGAAACGTATTTGCTGGAACTTTGCTAACTTGGAGAGTTTTGTTCATGATTTTAATTATTAGCTTTTGTGTGTGTTTCAGTGGATTTGAGAATGGCTATACCATTCTATGGTTGGATGATTCTTTGATGGTTTTGCTGTGTCAAATTCACTATGTTAGCCTACATTACGTACTCCCACGAATAAGTTTCATTTGC
This sequence comes from Charanyca ferruginea, assembly GCA_947361185.1. Lineage (NCBI taxonomy): Eukaryota > Metazoa > Arthropoda > Insecta > Lepidoptera > Noctuidae > Charanyca > Charanyca ferruginea. The sequence continues at coordinate 8,520,180 of OX376080.1, read as the reverse complement.
AAATACAGCATGATACTGAACTTTATGAACTTGTTTGTTACAGTTGGTTTTTTTTTTATTTTCAGTGCAGAACAATGTCAGCCGGGCCTGCTAGTCTTTAACTGATGAAGAGCCAACTGGGCCTTCTTACTGTTGGAGATGTCACTGGTAAACAGCATTAAAATAAGAGGGGATAGTATGGAGCCCTGGGGGATATAATTCTTCTGTACGTGTGTATGTCACTGAACTCCTCCTAAACGGCTGGACCGTTTTTGATGAAATTTTTGTGTGTGTTCCAGTGGATTCGAAACTAGTAAAGTTTAGATTCACAATTCGGTCTACTAAAAAATGTAATATATCAAATAAATATTATAATAAAGATATTTTTAAATGTTTTATTTTTATTATTTAGAAATGTATATATATAATATTATATATTATATTATATAATGTATATATATAATATTATATATTATATTATATAATGTATATATATGAATAATTTATTTTGTGTTTTTGGTTGAAATGCCACAATTTTTTTTTATTTACTTATGAATTTATAAGTAAATAAAAAAAAAAATACACAAAATAAATTATTCTGTCATTTCAACTAAAAACACAAAATAAATTATTCATAACAAAATAAATCATGTGCCATCATCTCATGTGTGAGAGCCCTACGGGCGGCCATCTTGCCGTAATTTCACTAGCCATCAAATTGAGGTGGGTATGAGTTGTTAGTTTTGGTTTGTTGTGGTACTCAGAACATTCCAAAAAATGACTTGGGGGTATCAAAAAAAAGCTTATGTAGTCTAGTTTAATTCTATTTAGGTTTTATAGACACAAAGTACAAAATTATAGGTAAAAACTTAGTAAGAACAAATATTTTACTGATAATCAACACATATTCTCAAGTTTGACTTTTTTTTTGAGTACTTTAACTGGTTGCTATAATTAAATTTTCTCTTATGTCGATTCTATACAGTTTCTGCTATACACACGTATTTTTTACTTTGATGTAACTGCAGTAGTTTGCTAAACAATAAGGTTTAAGTTGGGGCGCATCCGCGGCGCTCACGCGGTCGCGCGGACTCCGCGCGGCTGGACGTTAGACGCGCTGCTTGGCTGCGCGCGCGAACGTGTGAGCGGTTATCTAAAATGTTAATTACAAATAAAGTTGTCATTATTGATTAAAAACACGGCGAAGTTCAAGGAAAAAATTAATTTGGCATAATATTATCTTAGTTCTTATCTCTGTCGCCGTCCTTTTCTTCACCTACCTGGTAGTGAGAGATGCAAAGAGTATAGTAAATTATAAAAAGATCCTCAATTCAGATGTTTAGACCGAGGACCTACTTTTACATTGATACCCATGTGTAACTTTGTTTTTTTTTTTATAATTTGACTACTTTCAGAATGTTTGTTGTTTCCTTTTAAAACCTGGAGGTGGCTAATCTCTAAAACTGTTTGAACTATGAATGTTAAGACGACTTTAGAGGATTTAATTAATGACGATGACGGTGATCAATCATTCTCAATAGAACCATTGGCTATTGAGAATGATCGACCATCGTCAAAGGATCTAACACAGAGTACATTTTATAATAGGAGGGATCTAATGAGAATGTTATGTATCAATGTTTTCTCAGTACCTACATAGATCAGATATTACATTTTTGGTTCTGAGAAATTGTTATTTGATACAATTTAATTTTATACTTTCATGATGATCATGACCACAGGTATAATAAAACGAGAAAGTTATAAACACAAAAAAGTTTATTTGTGTTACTTAAATATTATCTTGAACGAGAATGTCAAATTGAAACAATCAATCAATAATCAGGTAGTTTACGTTCTACTTTCATAAGTAGAACGAAAACTTTACAAATAGGTATCATTTTGAAATGCAAACTCAAGTATATGTAAGTAGTCTGTGTGCGAATTGTAATTGGGTAGACTCCATTATAGAGCAGACAAGAGCCAACTAGCGTAATCAATCATTTTATTTCTTTTACTCCTAAATCTGATCAAATTAATAAAATCGAAAACTAAAGCTAACTAGTAAATTACCTGTAGTATTTTTGGAAAAAGTTTTCATTATTTTAGCTAAAAGTGGTCACTTTAGTGGTACAATTCGTAAGCAACGATTCTCTCAATTAAAACACAGAACTTCTCTAAAAAAACACTTTATTTTAGACCTGAAAACCTGTTTAATTTGCAATTGACTATAAAATTACACTTTTAGTTGCTTTGAAAACGATAAATACCTAGTCAATTGAGTTGGTAAATTTTAACTACAAGTGACGTCACAAGTACCAATTGTTATATCATTTAAAATCTATGGGGGAATTTGGCAGCTCTTAAATGTATGTCAATTGATCAGTATCTACCCTAAACCACAGTACACACATCATTTACTCAAGTAAATACAAAAATAAAGAAACAAATCTTCTAAATTAATTAAAAACGAAATGCAGGTAGTGTAGGTACCACCTGTTCACAGCAAAACTTAAAACCTAACTTATTAAGCTTTAATAATAATAATAATCAGAATTCAGTCGTGTTTGGTTTACAACTATGGCCAAGCGGCGTAATTAAAACAACACGTGTTATCTTGTATCTAGAAAAACCTTTCTTAAGAGCGCCCTTCTACATCGGCCGAAATTCAACGCGAGCGTGATTGATTTTTTTTTGTTCTAACCAACGCAATGATCGAAAACAAACAAGTGAGTGAGAACGCGATAACATCGCATGAAAATAGGCGCGCAGAGATTTCAAAAAAATTGTTCCATCCACGTAATACGTGTTTTTGAAAAAGCTGTACAAGTTTCTATGAAGCTGTTTTTTTACTTTTTCAATGCATGAGTACATAATGAACGGCCAAAGTTCAGATGAAATTTGTGCTGATATTCAGACGTGTTTAGTGAATTCGTTTCTCAAAAATGTTTATTTTTTGTTACAATAGAAACTTAGAGATAAAACACAAGATACCTGTGTGATCGAAATATCTGGAGGAACATTTGTTACAACGCCATAATCACGTAGTGAGCGTTTGTATATGAATTTTGATTTGATTTTTTTTTTTTATTTTGTTGGCCAGTCTTAAAATATACAAAATATTATGACGAGTTACTGAAGTACTCTGCGCCAATGTGAATTAAGCCTACGAGACTTTAAACGCAGTACACAGGACAATTTTGAAAACACAGGTAACCTCACAAGACTAAATTACAAAAATTAAAAACAAAAAAAATCTAGTGTGGGGCAACATTTTTTAAAAAAGAAAAAGACGAAAGAAAACAATCTTTGTTCTACCAGCACTGAAAACGCGGAAGATAAATCAGTTGATCCATTCATGTCAGCTTGATTAGTGTGCCACAATATATTAATACCTACAGTATTGAAGTTTCGGAAATTTGAGATGAAATTGGAAAAAATTTGCTTACAAAAATTAACCATATTTTCTAAAGGCATCTGTAGTCCTTTCGTAAGATGTTTCAGACTCAGGTGACACTCACAAATCCCGACTGCGGGCTTTGACAGCCAAATTCCTCATAGAAAAACCCGCTGACTCAACTCACTACCACCGATGGTTCGTATGCTGGAGCGCCCAGCATCGGCTCCAGGCGCGCCCCGGCGATCGCCCCCGGGCAGCGATCCTATACGTAATTTTCTCTTTGCTCTAGTCTCCATTTCGTCTATGGGTTACTATTGCCACGTTAGCCGCCCAGTAATATTATATTTGCGTTGCCCGCCCCCCACGTAAGTTGTATGTTGGTCCACGTGAGTGAAGCCGCGTGCGCAAATATGCGAGGTTATTAGTGTTTTACAAATAATCCTGTGTAATAGTAATGTAACTGCTCATTACAACAATCGAAATCAACAATGGAAGAAAAAACTTATTTTAATCACATTCAATGAATACTCCATACATTTGACAAGCTTAAAATTAACTAAATCCTTCTTCGTCAATTTCAAATTTCTCCACCAAAACTTCTGTGTCTCCCAACATACTGCTTCTGAAACAAACAAGTATTAATTTTAAAAAGATAGTCATCAAACAATTTACATTGTTACAACCAAGAAGTAAGTATATTAGAGGAGGGCATCTCCTCTAATATACTTACTTCTTGGTTGCACAGCACCGGTGCACCGTGACACGCACTGGTGCAATGACGTCATCAAAGTGGGCGTGGCTTTGGTCATTCGATCTATAGCCGCCTTGTGCACCAGACATTTCGGACATTCCAGTTTTCATTTTCCATTTTTTTATTAACTACTCTAGTTATAAAAATTAAAACATGAAATGTTATGTGCTTAATTGCTAAACCTACACCAATATACGTTCTGATGCCACATAAGGCCTCTTATCTGTCTCTCTATACTTACTTCGTGGTTACAACCTACTTCCTATTGTACTACTATATTATAAACGCTGAAGTTTGTGTGGATGTTTGTCTTTCACACTTAACAGGTGAATCGAATCAGCTGAAAGGATCATAGCAGGATTTGATGTCTATGTAGGTTGAAATTCTAATTCTTATATTCTTGGGTGCCTAAAGAGTACCATCACATTATAATACGCATTTACAATATTTTGAAAACCCCGCAATAAGAAAGATGTTAAAAGTGAATAGTTTAACGACGAGCTCATTATTTTAGAACGAAAGGGCGACTGTCAGTGATACTGACAACAGCCGCTATTTCGCAGGTCTCTAAACTGACATTGCATCGTTTTCTGGGAAATAATGTCACAAATAATGATCAATCAATGTCCTTTTTCAACTCCGCCATTGTAAACAACGATTCACATCAGTTGTCTTGCAAGTTTGATAGATAAATCCGTCAATGTCACTTGTCACTTTCTGTTTTTTTATAAATACAAAATGGGCAACAAGAATCGAAAAAATGTTACTTTCATTTTCAGGAAATACTTTAATTATGCGGGCCTTTAAAAATATGGTAATTATATAAATCTGGTAATGGATTCTTCACATTTGAAAATATTTTAAACCCTCTAAATTAACTCTTTTTCGTACAAATGAATATATGGATCTCGCCATGATTCTTTGGCACTCATAAGTGTAGTTATATTGATCTAGCTTAAGAGGATTGTGAAGTGCCGATCTCTCTCTTAAAACTTCACGAAATGGGTCCATTTTGGTCTCATTAGATTCCGTAGGTACACCTTGATCTAGGTCTTTAAGTCGTTCTTTTTAAGTAATTTAATTTAAAAAAAAATGTTCGAGGAAGTCTTTAGAAAAAAGTATATATTTAGATGCTTATGACTTTTAAAATAAATTAAAAATGGAAATGTGTACTGGGACACATAGTAGAAGTGAAACTTCAACGGACAAGCCGCTGCCGCCTCTCACCACGCGATATATCGTCTACCACCTCCACGCAAGCGTAACGCTTTTTCGTGACAGAAAAATCCTAATACCCCGTCTATTATAGAAGTTTCACTTCAAAAACGTACAGAGTCAGACCTACTTTTTCATTATATCTACAACATTTCAAAAAATTATGAAAATTGGACTAAGTTACGGGGGTTGAAACGTTATCGCTTTTTGTATGAAAATTTACAGCTTTACAATCTTCTTATTCTAAAATTCACTTCCACAAAAGCAAGTTTTGAACTTTCTCAAAACTCGTTTTTTATCTCAGACCAAACAGCATTGCTGTTTTTGTTTAAAAAGCGAGACATAATAACTTGTTCACAAGTAATATACTTACTCATCTAATTCTTGCTTGACGGGAACGCTACTCGACGTTTCTATAGTTGAGGTTGCCATAGTCGAGGATTCGCCTTGTGAATGTTGCCTGCACAAAAAATTATAAATTTACATAACTTCGCCTTAAGGTGCCGCGTAGGTCAATTTTTGACGTGGTAACGTCTTATAAATCGATGATCACCGGCTGCACGCACGCACGGTGTAGGGAGGGTAGGGGTGTGTAGGGGAGTAGGGGAGTTGGGGGCGTAGGGGGGGGGGGGGTATATGTAGGGTAGGGGTAGGGTAGGGGGGTGTAGGGTACGGGTAGGGGTATTGTATATACATAGGTAGGTGTACCTATATATATACAATATATATAAAATGCTATGCAATAGCTTATTTTTACTTGGTGTTCCCTACACCCCCCACCCCTATCCTACATATACCCAACCCTCCCCCCACCCCTACATATTATATATATATTATGATTATATATACCTTAAACATACACGCTAAGCGAACGCTCGGCCGAGCTACATGGTAGGCGGAGTGGGGGGTGTTACGTAGAAAGAAAGAAAAAGCATTTATTGGCCCGCACAGGACGTAACACACAAATAACAACAAGGTTTAAGTATTATTACAAAATAAAAAAATAAACGAAATCGGTCCTGTACGATGCCAAAAGGCCCCTATCTCAGCATTGTGCTGTAACATTTAAAAACGTCACAGCGCTGATATTCTGATAGGGCCCAAAGTGATGCCACGGTCAGATACGGATATAATAAAAAATAAATAGTGTAAATGAATAAACAAATATAAATACATGTAAAAAAGTAAATTAAAGAAAACAGTAAATAAAAAATAATAATAATAATTATATCTACACCCAGCGTAACCATACCCTTCGTCAATCTGCGCGATGGCCGATGACTTTCGATGATTTTCGTTACGGAATTTCTTGATTCGGTCGCCGTGCTCAAAGCCCGCGATAAAAGCTATGCAACAGCTTTTTCGCTTTTTAATGCCTCAGTCTTATCATATAAATTAATTACGAGACGGTGACACCAAAAAAATTCAGTCATCCCTTAATTTTATACCCTCAGAGGTAGAATATTTTCTTGAAATATATTTGGGGCGAAATTTGAGGTATACGCTATCAATTATATATTAAAAAAAAGTTATGCGTGGTCAAACATAAAAAATTAAATAAATGAAAAATAAAAAATATGTTCATAAAATGAAAACTACTGGGCCGAACAATGTTAACTTCATCAAATGCTAATAAATTAATCTATGAACCCTTGTCATCGTGTAGCAGGACCAGCATCCAGCCAAGCATTTTTATCAGTGATGTAATCACCCAACTTATAATATGCTCGGCTGCAGAGTGTGCGTTTTATGTAAAATTTCGTCTCATTTAGTTGAAGAATGTGGTGTGTGTCAGAATGGCTGGTTGCCTGTGGCTTTGGCCTATGATAGTTGATTAGAAAATTGCTACATAATTGCTTATATTTGCTACATTTAATAAATAATTGCTACATACTATATATATTTAGAAATGACATATTTTTTTTGTACAGCCATCCTGACGTTTGGTTGGCTGGTCGCCTCCTAGTTTAAAGCCAAGCATGCAGAGTTTCCCGAAATGTATTGCGTCAATAATTGCTACATATTTGTAACATTTTAAACGGTACCCCATTCAAGATGAATTCTACTTAAGCCAGCCTAAAACCTAGTTGAACTAGATGGTCCCTACTTCTAGTATTATAATTATGTGTCACATCTTTTATTAAAAAAGATGCAGATTTTATCTAACGTACATGATATTATAGATGTATTGACAAGGTACCGTCATTATGTTAATTTCCTTAAACAGTTCTCTTAGAGAATCGCGCATACGCAGGTTATAAATGGCTCTGATAGCTCTTTTCTGCAGAATAAAAATAGAGTCGATGTCTGCAGCTCGTCCCCAAAATAAAATACCGTAAGACATTATACTATGAAAGTAACTAAAATAGACCAGTCTCGCGGTATCCACATCGGTAAATTGCCGGATTTTTCTGACAGCATATGCTGCTGAACTTAGCCGTCCTGCGAGAGATGTTAAATGAGGACCCCATTGTAGCCTTGAGTCGAGCGTGATCCCCAGGAAAACAGGTTTATCGACGAATTCCAGTTTCTCTTTATTCAATACTATGTAACAATCACTACTTTTGACATTTGGCAAAGCAAATCTGATGCACTTCGTTTTTTTTTCATTTAATACTAAATAATTAGCCGTGAACCAATTTTGGACCTGAAGTAAGGCGTTATTTACGTAGTCAAGATTTTCAGCCTGTCTATTTATTTTGAAAATTAAAGAAGTGTCATCGGCAAATAACACCATTTGTGCCTGGTTTTTGAATAAATGCGGTAGATCATTAATGTATACTAAAAAAGGAAAGGACCTAAAATTGAGCCTTGTGGAACTCCCATTTGTACTTTTAAACCATGTGAATTCACCCCGTTTATTTGAACTTGCTGCTATCTATCATTTAAATAAGATTTCGCTAAACTAAGCGCAAGTCTACCTAGTCCGTAATGCTCAACTTTCCGAAGTAATGTGTCGTGATTAACGCTATCAAATGGAGAGGTCACAAAACATTCCTATGGCATCTTGTGCCTCTTCCCACGCGGTAAATATGTGTTTTAATAAAGTGACACCGGCGTGAGTCGTACAACGTCCTTTGGTGAAACCATACTGTTGATCGTGTAAAATGCCATTTGTGTTAAAATGAGCAAGCATCTGATTAAGCATAATCTTTTCAAAAACTTTGCTGAAAGCCGGCAACCCGGACACGGGTCTATAATTATTGGAATCTTTACAATCCCCGGATTTGAAAAGAGGTATGACTTTACTAAACTTTATCAAATCTGGGAAAACACCTTGGTCTACGCACATATTAAATATTAAAGCCAAATAAGGCGCTATTGTTTCAATAATAGATGTACAAACTTTAATAGAGATGCCCCACAGATCTTCAGTAAATTTTATTTTGATTTGCTGAAAAGCTTTTAAAACGGTCACGCGGTTGATATTTTAAATTGAAATTTTACCGGGCAGCCTGGAACGTTCGCTTTTAATAACGCAATTGAGACGTCAGGTGAGGAATTTAAAGCTTTCGTGGTTTTTGCTGGTATACTAGTAAAGAAATTAACAAATTCATGAGCTACTTCTATGTTAGAGCTTATGGGACCATGTGATGTCTCCAATGTATATTCAGCGTTACGAACTTTTGCCTTGCTAGTCTCATTATTTATAACTTTCCAAACTGTCTTTATTTTATCGTTTGCCGATTTGATCTTGTTGCTAATGTATAGGGCTTTCGCTACCTTGCAAGTATTTCTAAAAGTTTTAGAATAAGTAGAAACATACTTGTTAAAAGTTTCCGTATTAATATAAAGCTTAAGACCGTACAGCTCAAACAGTCTTTCCCTACTTTTTCTAATACCCCTAGTTGCCAAGTCACTAAGTATAAACTTCTTAGGGCTAATATGTTTCGTCTTTTTTTCAATATTGAATTCAGACTGCACAGCAAAAAAGAAATCATCATACAATTTATTTGCATCGTTATTATTGTGGTCCAGGGTACTTAACTTTTCATTTAGGGTAGCTTCTTGTTCTTCATCGTTTTCTCGGCACAACTGTCTACAAATTTCTAAAGTTTTCTCTATGTCCAAATTTGATTCAAATTCTTTTCTACGTTCTAATATCGTATCTTTGTTGTCCTCGTATATTTGAATGAACTTATTTTCAGCAATAATATCATTTTCTTCACTTTGAAAAGGAACATGCAACAGAACCATCTCACGCCTATAATCGTTGTAATTGTCAGCCATATCGTAGTTCCTGTATCTTATTATTCTTGCAGTATCTCTTTTAGTGTAAGTCCCCTTTTTATTTAGGTAATAATTTGCAACAAATTGTGCTAACGTAACATCGCGGAGTTCTTCAGGTCTTTTCTCGTACTTATCGAACCAATTCTCTTTCCAAACGTTCGTACAATCATCATCTAATGCTTCAAGTTCCTTCATAGATTTTCCAATTCTTGCGCGTTCAGTAGGAAATACCGTTGGAATGTAGACTGTCACCACCGATGACTTAGCCGTAGGTTCTCTTAATAAATACAAAGCAGCTTCTTGTGCCGGCATTTCAACAGACTGAAGTATGTCAATACTCATTTTTTTCGTGATATCGACAATGTCGAATTCTGGATGCTCGTCCATTACGTCAATTATTTGTCTTCGCAAATTACTAATCCCTCTATTATGCTTATTGACATATTCAACAACATATGTTGCACAAGCATATACATCTAGTATAATCTGAAAATCCATGTTCGATTTCAAATGATGTAATACGAATGGATTGAAAGTGTTGTGCCATTTTTCTGCTAGTGTCCTTTTATAGAATAATTTTGGTCTATTGATACCAGCACGAATAATATTGTAGTAATGATCATCAGAAATAATATCATTATGCGAGTAAAATTCATCAAAATTCGTGTAGTCAAAATTTTCAAGATTATTTCGTATAAATTTAAATTGTTTCTTATATTCTTTGAAAAGTGCTTCTGAGTAATCGGGATCAGTGTCTTTCATAGGTATCAAATGAATAGTTTTTTTTGTTGGCATAAATGGTGCACCAAATCTACATTCTTGCTTTTTATTAGGATTCATTTTTTTATAACACGTAAATGTGTGTTTGTGTGTTACTAGTTTTATATTTCCAGACGCCTCTGACGCTGACACAGAAACTAATTCGTCGACTAATTTAATTACTTCAGGATCATTGCTTAATAAATATTCAGGAACATTTTCCAACCAAAGAAGAATATGAGCATGTGGGCTACCACGATGTTGAAATTCTATTCTTCTGAAATAATGTACTACTCTATATTTTCCGAATGGACTTCTTTTCTTTGATTGCAAAACTTTTAACAGACAATTTACCATTTTATTAAAATAAATAGCACAAGTTACGGCATCTTCATTCACAAGTTGAGCTTTATGCACATAACTCATTTCTGCTAAAAACTCATCTGAAATTTCGGCTCCCTCGTTTTTCAATTTGTACAATAATTTCAACAAATTTTCCCAGCCAGTTTCATTGGCGCTAAGAGTCATAAAAGCAGTTGGTGGCCCTAATTGCCTGATCATTGCAAAAAGATCTTTTTTGCGATCTGACCAAAACCAAGCAGAATTTGGTATGCAGCGAAGAAATGCGAGATTTGTTTCTAAACAATTATTTATATATTCTTCAGCTTGAATGGTCTCTTTCGTAATTGAAGTACCTGGTCCAACATGCTTAAACGCAACGTTGACACATCCACTAACTCGCAACCTCATGATTTTAGCAGCGATGTATAAAAGGTGTTGTGGGTCAGTAGCACGCCTATCAGTACGCCGAAGTTCGCTGGTAGCTTGCATGAATGGAGTAACAGTAACACCATCTCTGTATGTTCGAAACTGACCGCCGTAGATTGTCGGAAAAGATAGTTCTTCCGCATGTTCATCCATTAAAATACTGACTGGCCTGTTATATTCACCGGGTGCAAGACTCAAAAAATAATCATCATTACACAAAAGAGTTTGTTGCTGCGCAACTAAATTGTCTTCAATTGGCACGTGTTCACTTATTTCATCCATATTCAATTGCGAAGTACGTTCATCGCCGGTAAAAAAAGATTCATCGATTTTAATGTCATGATAAATATAAAGAGGCGTAGATACTAAATACGACAACCACTCTTTAATATGGCTCTTATTAATAAGCCCGTGGACATAACTAGTTTTGTGAATCAACTTCTTTTTCAAATGCACATAAAAGCAATGGTCATCTTGAATGTTTCTTGGCAATTGTTTCACCATTGTATTAACTTCGACAGGAACATTAATTATCTGGCCATAAATACCGTTCTGACCATTAACGTTTCTCAGTCTACGAATTTGCATGAACGGTATTCTCGGTGAAATCAATCGTTGCTCGATAAGGTTTAACGTTGGTAAATGCGATGGAATTTTCGGATATGCGAAACCATTGTAGGTTGACATGAGAGGATATTTTTCTTTTTCCAAAGATGTATAACACGTAGAGCAAACTTGAACAATTTCACCAGGTGTGTAATTCTAAAAAAATCAAATTCGTATCATCAAGATATAGAAAGAAAAAAATATAAAGTGAATAATTAAAAAAAAAACTATATAATTAAGATTACCTACCTGCAGTATTGTTTTCAAAATACTCTCATGTTTACTGGTCGACATTTTCAAGTCTCTTTTCCACCATAGTCTGTCGCAAATAATACAAGAATGACCAAATGAATTACTCGTAAAGTCTTTATAAAAATCAATATGACTTGTACTGTGTTTACGATAATTTGTGTAAACTGAAATAGTACCATCAACAATAAAATCCATACTATTTTCACCAATTCGATCTTCTCTATCAATCTCAATTTCATTTTCATGATTGTCATGGTTATCTTCGGTAGGATCTTCATCATAATTATCACGCAATAGTTGAATATTGGCATCAACATGGGCTTCATTTTGGGTACCGTCTTGTATTGTCTCCAATAAATCTGATACTTCATAAAAAGGTGTGAAATGTTGTTCACGAAGATGAAGATGAATCCAGTTTTGTGTATCATTCGCTTTAAAATGACAAAAGATATTGTCTTGATTCTTTGTAGTTATGTTGTAAAAACAATAATGTACACAAACATTTTGATTGTACATTTTTGAAAATAAGTACAAACAATCCGAATTTCCGTAATCATTAGTGCTTGATAGAATGTTATATGCTTCTTGCGGATTGTGGCAGGAGTTTAAATAGGGTGAATCGCGTAACTGATTTCTCAAGTCACAAGGCTCAATTTGAAGTTGCAAAACACTTATGAGCGAGTGGAATAGACAATTACCATCGCCAGGAATTCCTCTGTTCCTCTGTAGAATAACTTCGGGAGTAATGCATTCATTACGCTGTTCATAAATTTGAAGTTGTTTGCTGTGAAATTGATTTTCTTGTAGCGTTACATTTTTTATATTTTCAACAGCCCTACATTGCACGACATTCTCTACATTACTGTCTAATTTTTGTCTTTTCCTGTGAAAAAAATGAGGAAATCGTAAAGTTAAATAATATTGAGACATATATTACAATTTGTTTTTAAATATTATTTAATCAAATTACATATCCATGTAAGATTTTTCTGCATTACGTTGACGAAATTTCCTTTGACGTTCAGCATTTGATTTTGGTACTGTTTCTTTTTTTTTTCTTTTTTTTTTTTTTTTTTCATTTTTCTTCAAATCTTTCTGACGCTGATAATATGCCCTTTGACGTTCACAATGTCTTTTTCTTTTTAGCTCTTCAAGTTTCTCTTCTCTATAAAACGAAAATAACTAGGTATAAATAGTGTAATTACACACCAAAAAAAATATTATACAAAAATATATAAAAATATATATATACAAAAATTTTTAACAAAAAGAACGATATTAAGAGTTTGATCACCGGATTTCGCGCGATGTACATTTAATGTACATCGAAACAATTAATTTAATGTACATGTAATATCATAAATTATACTTTCTCTGCGCGGCATTAATGTGTATTACCTATACACAAAAACATAGAAACTAAATAGTACACGTGCTTGGTTTAATGGTTTCTATTATATAGGGTGACTGGTAATTAGTGTACGATACTTAAACACGTGATTGTGCTCATGATAACAAACAACTTTCCCGAAGAAAAAATGTTTTTTGTACTGGTTCACTTTTATCACAATAAGACAACAGCCGTATGAAATTCATGCGCGCGCACGCCTGTACCCTGGTTCGATTCCCGCCCAGGGTAAACATTTGTGTGATGAGCACTTGTGTTTGACTTGTGTCTGGGTGTTGTTTATCTATATATGTATGTATTTAAACAAAAAAAAAATGTATTTGTGTATGTATATCAGCTGTCTGACACTCATAGTACAGGGTCTCCCTAGTTTGGGGTCAGATGGCCGTGTGTGAAAATGTCCCCACATATTATATTATTATTATATTATAATGAAGAATGAATATATATATATATGTACATACATATATATTGAGAATTTAAACTATATTATGTGTGTGTGTGGTGTGTGTTTGTGTGTATAAAAGAGAGCTACTTTTAAGATCGCTCATTTTAATATCAAATTATTTTTATAGCAGTATTATAGATAAATTCCAAAAAAAAACAGCATTTGTGAAAAAAAAATGTATGTAGGTATATAGAGTACTCACTCATTTTCTTTCACTATTTTTTCATCACTTTCTTCATTAATAAATGCACTTTGTTTATTCATATTTAAAACACTTTATACACAAATTCAATATATACTACTCAAAACAAAATAAGGGCCACAAGGTATTTTGTCTGTACCATGAAAATAATAAAACCAATATATATTTTTTGTCTCCATAACGAAAACTAATGTTGTTTTTACCATGTAGACCAATAAATTTATTCAAATAATAATGATTAAAAAGTTTATTGGCTTTTGAAAGAAAAAACACATTTTAGGTTAAAAATAAAAACAACGTAAAGTTACTGAAAACAAAAGAAAATACTCCATGCTCATCTTTTAGTAACGGGTATGCCCCCCTCGTTTAGCTACGCACTCCTGAAGCCTGGAGTGCATGCTCTCAATCAAATGCCTGACATTTTCCATTGGAATCTCTTCCCAGGTCCTTTTCACAGCGTTGATGAGTTGCTGTTGGTTGTGGATTTCCTGATCACCGTCTCTAACTCTTCGTTTCAACTGATCTCATATGTGCTCTATTGGATTTAAGTCCGGACTGTTCGCCGGCCACGGCAAGACTTGAATTTGAGAGTCTTCCAGTACAAACTGAGTCGCTTGAGCCGTGTGTGCACGAGCATTGTCTTGCATCAAGATGAATCCAGGACCCGCTCGCTGTGCAAATGGGATCACATGTGGTCTGACAACTTCCTCAATATACCGCTGAGCAGTAACAGTACCCTCATTTAAAATAGCGAGCTCAGTTTTGCCGTGTAAGCTTATCCCGCCCCAAATCATTACATTTGGACCACCAAAACGATCGACTTCATGGATGCAGGCTTCTGAAAATCTCTCGCCGCGTCTTCTCCATACTCTAATACGCCGATCGACGTTAAAAAATTTAACTTTGCATTCGTCTGTGAAGAGCACCACAAAAAAATAAAATCCACCAAAATGAAAAAATACCTCGTGGCCCTTATTTTGTTTTGAGTAGTATATATATACCATCATTTGTGAATTAAAATACGTGTGGCACTCGGGGACTGCCACGGTAAAGCTATTGCATAGCATTTTATATATATTATATATAAATCATAACAAAAACAAACAACAACAAACACAACACCAAAAAAACAAACAACGGAAACAAACAACAAAAAAACAAAACAATTACAAATATAAACAAACAACACAAAACATAACAAAAAGAAAACACAACAAAAAAAAAACAACAACAATAAACAACAGTAAGTAATAATAATAATACATAGCAGCAGTAGCTGCTGCAGCTGCTGGCAGTGTAGTAATATATACATATGTACACCTACCCTCCCTATCCTCACCCTACACCCCCTACCCTACCCCTACCCCACATTTATGGTAATTTAGGTAATTTTTAAGTGGCGCTACCATGTAGCTCGGCCGAACGTTCGCTTAACGTGTATGTATATGGTATATATAATCATAATATATATATATATATTTATATATACATTTTGAGCGCGGAACAAGCGATAGAGGCACGATCGGCCCAATAAGCTCCTCCCACCTCGACGGAAGCCATTATTTGCTTATGTTATATATCTTAGCCATTATGTTTCTTTATGACGTTATCACGCCAAACTATCGCCCATAAACCGATTTTACAGACAACCAATTTTTTGGTTTATAATGGTGTCATCTATCATATAGTCTAAAAACATATTCAGTTAATTACATTGTCTAAAAACGTGAGAAATGAATACGCATCCTACTCCAGTGTTACTAAAGTGTAAAGTACCTCCTCAATTGACAAAATGTACTTACAGTGTACATGAGACGTCACTAGTTCGTTGTTTCTTCCTTGCGTCCGTTGTTGTTTCATCGGTCGATGCTTTTTTCTTGCTCGTTGTTTTTCGTTTATTCGTTGCGAGTGTCTTATTTGTACTGCAATGAAAGAGAGAATAAGATGAACAGAATGCGAATTTTCAGACTTATAGAATTTTTTGAAGTGTAAAAATATTTATTGATTATTAAAAAAAAATGCTATTGCATACAAAACTGCAACCTGCACGGTCCAAATATATGGAACTAAAACTCTTTCTAATAATCGACGGAAAAATTAAATACTGTAATCGGTGGTAAAGTAAAACTTAGAATGTCTTTAAAAAAATAAACCATTTACAAGCACTTTTGGACTGACAATCAGAAAGTTAGTTGCTCGTGCCGAGGCAACAGTGGGGTTCCATGGAGAAGAACGAACAAGAAACTCCATGAACTTTCTTTAAAAATCAATAAAATATTAAAATCATATTTTCATCACGTTGTAGGCATTAGGGAAAGTTTTATATCCAATGGAATAAGATTAGGCTCATGTTTAACGAACCTCCAGATACAGTAAATTACCTCCAAAAATAGTGAATGATCACCAATATTTAACCAAAGTATTGTTGAAATATATGAGTTTGACTGTAAAAAGCGATTTGGTTCTGGCACTCGGCGGCCGCTGCCGCAGCACGCTCGCTCCGCTCGCTCACCTCGTGCGAAGGGGTCACAGTTCTAACCTAACCATGCCGGATCCGCCCCAGGGGGGACTTAAGGGTCATAAGATTTGGTGATCATTTACTATTTTTGGTGGTCATTACATTTATTCCCATAAGATTATACAGGTGAATGTTTTTCCCTCGGAATGTAATTCGAAACAAAATCTGTATGTATTTTTTTATTTATAATTAAATAATATTTTCAATGCAGATAATGTGAAAAAAGGAATGACATCAAAAAGCTAAATTAAAAATCAGGAATAATATTCATTTAATTCATTGAAAAACAGGTGGTACATTTGACTGGGAATAAATTTAGCCTTTGACCTGGGGATGTTTTGAAAGTTGGTTGTCTTTTTAGTAAAAAAGCTTTTATTCATAGGACCACCCCTGAGACATACACTATGCATTACAAAAATAACTTTCAAAATGGATTTATGATTGCCGGAGAAAACGAGAAACAAAAAAAACTTGAGAGGTGTCAAGGGACACCCGGATGGAACGAAGTTCCTTTCGATTAATTAGTGAAGGAATTGTAATATAAAATTTTATTTTTTTTAAGTTATAATTATATTTTTTTTCCTTGTGGCTATGCACAGTTTCTAAACTGTTGATATGGAACGTGAAATGAATTATTTTGCTGCGTTTCTTCTGCATTATTACGTATTTCTTCTGGATGTTTACATATTTTTGCACTGCAATTATCTCGTGATCTAAAATTAACCAATCAAAAAATATTGATTAAAATGACATCACATTTTACTCCAAAAAATTTACCTTAGAAAGATAAAAAAAAATCATACTTACACATCTGAATGATGATTTAAAGTGTTTAAAGCCCGAAATTTCTTTTTCCTATCGTAACATTCTTTATTTCTTTGTCTAGCAGTTTTAGGTATTTTTTTAATTTTTGGTTTCTTTTATTTCTGCGCTTCATAATATTTTTTTCTTCTTTCTGCATCAGTTTTAGGTTTTTTGGCTGGTAATTGATCAGTCCCACTACATTCATCTGATCTCCCTGCAGTTATGTTTTGTACCATTGTATTTTGTAATTTCTTTCTCTCACGATATTCTCTACATCTTTGTGCATTTGTCTTTGTCCTTTTCCTTGAACCTTTCCTTTTTCTTTTTCCTTTTGTTTGTACCTCAGTAGTCGATGCTTTAGTTGATTCGCTATTAAAATAAAAAAGCAAAAAAATTGTACATATACATACACACACCGAAACATTTATATATATATACATATACACGCTTACTTTTTTACCGTTCTGGGACCGAAAGCCATAAGTTCTAACATAGTAACAGAAACTATGGGCACTATTATTTTCAATAAATAACCAAAAAAAATTTACACAAAACTTTAAAATTATCGAGTTTTTTGTGAAAAGTGAGAACTCGAAGTAACGTTTCAGTGCAAATATGTGTGTAAGCCTTATCGACGCTCGGCTACACATGCTAACGGTAGCCATTGAAAAATCCATTCATCGATCAGACAGCATGACGTCGGCCTAATTCGTTAACCTGCTAAATCCATTTTTTGGCAAAATTTACTTTTTATGCCAGTCAAAAAGTTAAGTCTAATATCTACCGTAACGTTTAAGGAATAACAGCGATATTAGCCTAAAAAGGTGACAAATGCTATGCCCGAAAACTGCTTTCTGACCACCAGCCAATCTCCACAATGCAAACCTGCTAAATCCTATTGGGGCCTCAGTTATCCATTTTTTGGCAAAATTTACTTTTTATGCCAGTCAAAAAGTTCAGTCTAATATTTACCGTAACGTTTAAGGAATAACAGCGATATTAGCCTAAAAAGGTGACAAATGCTATGCCCGAAAAACTGCCATGCTTTCTGACCACCAGCCAATCTCCACAATGCAAACCTGCTATCAATTAATTAATCTATACACCATACTAAATTTAAGTCAAAAACTGCTATGTCCTCAAGCAAATTGAATCTTCACCTTGAAAAATGCTAAATAATTGTTTTATCGAATTCTATAAAATGTGTATAAGTTATGCTACTAATTATATTGTTAAAATATCAAGAAAAATTATAGAAACCAACGGGATTTTCAAAATTTTGATTGCTAAATTAATATAGATATTATTCAGTTTTTTCTTCGTCCTGTAAACTATGAAAAAATGGACTTAGGAGGTTAACGAATTAGGCCGACGATGATCCATAAGCCACGCCCGGCCCGCGCGCGCGCGCTCTTTCTCCTTTCTTTCTACTTTTCTTCTAGTATTGTCCCGCGTTTCGCTGTACCTATTAGGTCACGCACGCCGCAACCTAATTACGTAACAAAAATGAGTCGGCAATACGTGTACTCGAATGTGGAGTATGTAGCAATGGTGCATTTTTATGGGATGGCGAGATTTAACCTGGAAGAGGCTAGACGTTTGTACGCTCAGCCGGAACACCTGAACTCACTGCGCGCACGTGGAATCGCTAACCCACAAGTTCCCTTCACCTCCACCATCCTGGCTGCAACCCAGCGCCTCATAGATCATGGGCAGTTTCAAGTCCCTACACACGCGCAGGGCCGCGGTAGGCAGCCATACACGACGGAATTGGAGGAAGACATACTGGAATTCTTCGAACGCGATCCACGTCGAAGTACCACAATGGCGGCCAGGCGATTCAATGTTAGCCAATATTATGTATGGAAAACATTGAATACGAATGGATTACATCCATACCATTTTCGTCGAGCGCACGCTATTTACGAAGGTGATGGGCCAAGAAGAATCGCATTATGCCAATGGTTGCTTGAAAACGTCACTGCCAACATACTGTGGACGGATGAATCCCTATTTACGCGAGTGGGTCTGTATAATGTTCATAACGAACATTACTGGTCGCCGGTCGCTTATAAACCCACACCTCATTCGCGAAGGTAACCATCAAATCAGATTCAGCGTGAATGTTTGGGCAGGCATTATCATCAATGACCAAATAATAGGGCCTATTTTTATTGAAGGTCATCTGACAGGCGGTTCTTATCTGGAGATGCTGCAAAATACCATACCGGAGTTGTTAGAGGATGTGCCTCTGGCATACTTACGCGGCATGTTCTATCAGCATGATGGATGTCCCGCTCATTATGCTACTTCAGTGTGTGCGCATTTAAATAGTGAGTTTGGTGAGCGGTGGATAGGTTGTAAGTAGGTAAGTGAGTAGGTACTCTTTTGCTAGAAAAAGAAAGGCAGGCAGGCGTAGGTACCTATAGGTGCTATAGGTAACCTATTTAAATAAATTAGAGCTATTCACAAACACAGTTTTAATCAACTTTGGCTTAATTAAAAAACTTACCTATTAGGTATAAAATTTACACTTCCCTGTATCGAAGCAACTGCTCAATATGGAGTCCATTTCGCTCGATACTTAAACGGGCACGTTTAATTAAATTGTCTTTTAATTTTATTAATGTGTCTCTGTCACTTTTCACAATATTAAAAGCGTTCACTATCGCACTTCTTAAGTCATCTCGAGTAGTATACTCCTGGGTATAAACGAGCCTTTTAATCTCGGACCACAAATAAAAATCCAGCGGTGTCAAGTCAGGGCTCCTTGCGGGCCAAGGCACTGGGGCGATAAATTGATATGATAATGAGTTGTAAAATGAATGGAAAGTGTGTATGTGTGCAGCCGCGCGGAACACTTTTTTCGTTTGTTTTGTGAGTGTATAACATATCTGTTTATTAGTATATCATTGACACTCAACAAAAATAATCGTCGCGACACCACACTGTTCAATGCGAAATAGAAATGAAAATATCTGGCTTGCTTTCTATAAGAGAGAGAGAGACAGACAGAGAAACATGCGACGCCGCACAGCTTTACAATAGCTTACTATAGCAAAAAGTGTCGTGACAACTTTTCGTAAGATTTTTTTCCGTCTAGCCCCCTTTCACAACGCGCGATAAGGAACTTCGTTCCAACAAAAAAAAAAAACAGAGTCGATTTGAGTCTATTACGTGAACTCCTTTTTTGAAGTCGGTTTAAAAAACAATGTAAAATGAATGTCGCTATCATGAACAAAACAAACATACCGCGGTAAAGGGCGTCCTTGAAGCAGTTTTTGATATTATGAAACTCGACCGAAGCAGTATTAGCGACATTTTTGTATGACGAGCGAGTTTCGGTTCTATTTGGTAAAAGTGGGATCAATGACTTATTGCAGCTCAGATTATAAAACAAAAGGCAGATGGACCGCGCGGAACACTGAGAGTGAAGCCAAAAAAGCAAATACAAATTCAAAAGCGAATACCTACAATCTCGTGATTGTATTCGCTTTTGAATTTGTATTAGTATTTTATTTGTTTTTTTTTTTAATGATGCTATACTGATTCGTATCAGTACAGCACGAAGCGCGTTGTAGGTATTCGTTTTTGAATTTGTATTTGCTTTTTTGGCTTCACTCTCTGTGTTCCGCGCGGTCTATCTGCCTTTTATTTTATAATCTGAGTATTGCAGCTTCATCTGGCAGTATACCTTAGTACTTTTTTAACTAATGTTAGTCAAAATTTGAGTAACAGGATTCATGAAATCGTTACGCGCTTCTTAGAACATGCGGGTTTTCCCGGCTTTTTCATTTGTATCATGTTCTCGTACGAAAGATTAATCATAGGTAACTACCTGGCAAGATTCGAATCCGACGTTCCACTTTGTTGTCTTATTTTTTGTCTTTCTCTATATCTTTTTGAGCGTTCAGCATCAATTTTTTTTCTGGAAAACACGAAATTAAATCATTTTTTTCTTTAGTTTTAAGTTAAAAAATTTAAAGTACCGAAATTTTATTGTAGCATATTGCAAAGATGTTATCATACCTGGCAAGAAGCGAATCAAACGGTTCATTAAGTAGTTTATTTTTTAGATTCTCTCTAAATTTTTTTTGACGCTCAGCGTTTGTTTTTCGTATTTTAATTTCTCTCTGATTTTTTAGTTTTTGTCTCAGTCGATACTCTTTTAGATGCTGAGCTTCTGATTTCACTATTGTCTCTGTATATTGTATAGGTTGCAGTGAGAACGGGTAGCTGTTAAAATTATAACATGATTAATAAGATCTGAGGTGACTTTAAGACGTTTTCATTTCATTTTATTTACTTATGTATTAATTTATTTATGAATTATTTCTTGAAATTAAAATTTAATGGGATCACTTGATCCTAGACAAGGCGGCTCGTATTTGCTGAGAATTTACTAAAATACGTAAGCTATTTTTCAGTCATTTATTGATCATCAAACATACAAATAAAAAAATAATAATATAAAAAAAAAAATAGGAGCCCAGCAGCGGGGCTCCGTCGACCTGACGTCGACCGTCTTTGTGCCAATTTTCATAACCGTTGCAGACAGTCATAAATTGCAGCTTCTTACTATTTCTTTTAGACTCTTTATCATTTTGTTATTATTCTGACGAAAGCGGAATTTGACTTTAACTCCGTTTTAGTCAGAACAAAAACAGCTTATAATTTATGCTGACGAAAAAAAAAATCTGACGAACGTGTACCGCAGGCAGAATTTACAGGTACTATCGTGGACACACCCGCCTGACCAAGACTAAGTTCATTTTTGCTTGCACTCAAAAGATGGAAGCGCTCTCTAGCCCGCCCCGTTGACTTCGCAGGCGCCGAGGGAATTTTTTTTTAACTGAGCAGGCGGAAAAGTCCGCTATAGTACATGTGATATTTCAACTTTGTTTCTGACGTCTGTATGGCTGTTAGTATTGCAGTATATCTATAGGCGCCAGTAACCACTTTCCATCAGACGGACCATCGGCTTGTTTGTCATATAACATAAGAAAAAGGTAACATACCTGATTTCTTCACTGTCTCTGGGATTCACATTGACATCGACCGGTCCGATGAAAATTTCGGTTTCTTTACTGAAATGAAAAAATTAAGTTATTAAAATAAGTACCTACATAGGCAGGTAACGATGTCTTATTTGTACTGCAATGAAAGAGAGAATAGGGGATATTACTGCAATGTTCTGGCACCAGAGTGCAGCACTAGCATAATCCGTAAACCGTTTTTCGACGAGTGTTTCAAAGCGTGAAATTCTGCCTTTAATTCAGTTCAAAATTGGGAAGTGTATTATATTATAGAATAATGCATCAGTGCTGTGTATTTCGTTGTAGAAATGAAGAGAATTATTCATTTTCAAAAGAAGAAAATGTTTGAAAACTTTGGGAAGCAGCTAAAAATCACTCTAAAATATGTTTAGGTTAAGTATTCAGGTGAGATAAACGTATTTATAAAGTAACGTTCACTTTTGTTGTCATGTGAGACAACCAAATATGATTTTATTTTGAGCATAACCTAGAATCCGCTTTCAAATGGCCGTAGGATGCCATAATATAGTTAAAAGTACAGTTAGGTAAGTAATTAAAACTTTGATATATTTTCACAAAATACTGTAGCTATTGTAGTTAATAACATAATTAAACAAGAATACGAGGTTATGCTCGTGGGTATGTGCTAGTGGCGCCCTCTGCGCTGAGTTTCGCGTAATGTTCCCTATTAGATATTTAGTGTCACTGTCAGTAAACTAATAAGTATTAAGAACAGAATGCGAATTTTGAGACATATAGAAAAATACATGGTGTGAAGAAAATTAAAAATATTTAATGATTATTAAAAAAAATAAGCTATTGCATACAAAACTGCAACCTGCACGGTCCAAATTTATGGAACTAAAACTCTTTCATTAGAAAGAGTTTTAGTTGTTAGTGATTACAGTAATTAATTTAACCGTCGATTATTAAATCGACGGTTAAATTAAATACTGTAATCGGCGGTAAAGTAAAACATAGAATGTCTTTAAAAAAAGAAACCATTACAAGCACTTTTAGACTGTCAATCAGAAAGTTAGATGCTCGTGCCAAGCCAACAGTAGGGTTCTATGGAGAAGAACGGGCAAGAAACTGCATTAACTTTGTTTTAAAAATCAATAAAATATTAAAATCATATTTTCGTCACGATGTAGGTATGTAGGGAAAGTTTTAAATCGAATGGAATAAAATTATACAGATGATAAAATTACAAATAAAAAACTTTTTTGAAAAAAGAAGAAAAACTAAAAAGTGATAAAAAAAAACTTAAAAATATTATTATAACTTAAAAAAAGGGACACCCGGATGGAACGAAGTTCCTTTCGATTAATTAGTGAAGGAATTGTACATTTTATTTTATTAAGTTTTATATTTTTTTTTAATTATTAACAAATAAAATGTAATATAAACTTATAATAATACAATACAATATAATACTGTAATACAAAAAAAAACATACTTACGCATCTGAATGATGATTTAAAGTGTTTAAAGCCTGAATTTTTTTTTTCCTATCGTAATATTCTTTATTTTTTTGTTTAACAGTTTTAGGTATTTTTTTACTTTCTTGTTTCTTTAATTTCTGCGCTTCATAATGTTTTTTTCTTCTTTCTGCATTAGTTTTAGGTTTTTTGGCTGGTAATTGATCAGTCTCACTACATTCATCTGATCTCCCTGCAGTTATGTTTTGTACCATTGTATTTTGTAATTTCTTTCTCTCACGATATTCTCTACATCTTTGTGCATTTGACTTTTTCCTTGATGTTATAGTTTGTACCTTAGTAGTCGATGCTTTAGTTGATTCGCTATTGAAATAAAAAAAGCAAAAAAATTGTACATATACATACACACACACATATATATATATGTGTGTGTATCTGTCTATCTATTTTTTCTGTCTATTCATCTATTCTGTCTTTTTGTCTTTTTCTACTCTGTCTGTCTATTCTTTCGTATTTGCTTTTAAATTTATTAAAGTTATGACGCGTACACTTGCTAAACGCACAATAATGGAGAGATTATAACGCGTATGACTTGGTTAGCACAATAGTAAAGAGAGGTAAAAAAATGTAAAAGTACAGGGAATTCTAATTTGGGTTAAAGTGATCTTTTAGTTTTCAACCGACTTAAAAAAAAGAAGGAGGTTCTCAATTCGACACGCATTTTGGAACGAAGTTCAGTTCAATATTATGATTATCATTATTTTTATATATATGTCGCATCCGGTCAATAGTACGAACGTGGAACGAATCGCAAGCCCGCCAGTAATGACAACACGTGATCTACCACCACCACCATTATGGCGCGCTTCTACAGAGTCGTGATGTTTTCAGCCCACAGCGAGGAGGACATTCAGAATTCAGTGATCGCATCGGAGCTAAGACATCCCGAAACTGTACTCGATTCATTGTGTTTAAGTGTTACTATCCTATTGACCGCCACATCAAAAAAACAAAAGCGTGCCCTCGACGCCAAGCTACGAATTACTATATGGAAGTACTTTTCTAAATGTAGTGCCATAGAGTAGTAATTAGTCTATCATGCTTGTCATATATTCGTGATTTTAATTTGAATCTGTGTTTATTTTAAATTGAGGTTGTGTTAAATTGTGTTTTTAATAAACGCCGTGTATTGTACCCCATACCCAGAGTGTTTCATAACTTTTACAGTGTAATCCGATTTCGATGTTTTGGAACGAAGTTCCTTATCGCGCGTTGCGAAAGGGGGCTAGACGGAAAAAATTAAGACCAAAAGTTGTAACGACACTTTTTGCTATAGTTGTAAGCCGTGCGGCGTGCACGTGTTTCTCTGTCTGTTTCTCTGTCTGTCTCTCTCTCTCTCTCTCTCTCATAGAAAGCAAGCCAGTTATTTTCGTTTCGTCTTTCTATTTCGCATTGAACAGTGTGGTGTCGTGACGATTATTTTTGTTGAGTGTATACAGGTTTTTTGTACATAATAAATAATAAAAAATAATAACAAATATGAATCCTGACAGTGTTTCTGCACAAGTTCCGGATATTGCTGATGGAGTTAGGTAAGTAGAGATTTTAAACAGACAATAATAAATGCTTATGTATTTTTAGCAAGTACGCATTATAACCTGCCTTTACTATTGTGCTAACCAAGTCATACGCGTTATAATCTCTCCATTATTGTGCGTTTAGCAAGTGTACGCGTCATAACTTTAATAAATTTAAAAGCAAATTATATATTAATATTACAATATCAATGCGTATGTATTTAGCAAGCCGTGCGTGTTCTAACCTATACGCTGTTGTGTTTACAAAGTCCCACGCATCTATGACGTGTACGAAAGAATAGACAGAGAGAGTGCATATATATATATATATATATGTGTGTGTGTGCGTGCGTGTGTGTGTGTGTATGTATATGTAATTTTTTTTTGCTTTTTTTATTTCAATAGCGAATCAACTAAAGCATCGACTACTGAGGTACAAACTATAACATCAAGGAAAAAGACAAATGCACAAAGATGTAGAGAGTATCGTGAGAGAAAGAAATTACAAAATAAAATGGTACAAAACATAACTGCAGGGAGATCAGATGAATGTAGTGAGACTGATCAATTACCAGCCAAAAAACCTAAAACGAATGCAGAAAGAAGAAAAAAACATTATGAAGCGCAGTAATTAAAGAAACAAGAAAGTAAAAAAATACCTAAAACTGTTAAACAAAAAAATAAAGAATATTACGATAGGAAAAAAAAATTCAGGCTTTAAACACTTTAAATCATCATTTAGATGCGTAAATATGATTTTTTTTTGTATTACAGTATTATATTGTATTGTATTATTATAAGTGTATATTACATTTTATTTGTTAATATTAAAAAAAATATTATTATAACTTAAAAAAATAAAATTTTATTATAATTCCTTCACTAATTAATCGAAAACAAACCGGGTGTCCCTTGACACCTCTCAAGTTTTTTTTTCTCTTTTTTAATTGATAGCGTATTCCTCAAAGTTGGTCTTATATAAATTTCATGAAAATATTCCACCCCTACTTAAAATCTAAAATCTAACAATTATTATCGATATCCATTATGTCAACGTTGCACACCACTAATGCATCGCTTACTTTTGGCCAGTTTGACCTAACGCAGGCGACATGTGCCACGCCCCTATGCCATATCCCTCGATATTCGTGTTAGTACTTTTATCGCAAATGTTAGTCAAAATTTGAGTAACAGGATTCATGAAATATTCACGCGCATCATAGAACGCGCGGTTTTTGCCGGATTTTTCATTTTTATCATGTTCTCGTGCGAAAGATAAATCATGTACTTACTTGGCAAGATTCGAATCCGACGTTTCACTTTGTTGTCTTATTTTTTTATTTTCTCTATATCTTTTTGCGCGTTCAGCATTAAGTTTTTTTCTGGAAAATACGAAATTAAATCATTATATTTTTTTTTAATTTTAAGTTAAAAAATTTAACGTACCTAATTTTATTTTAGCATGTTGCAAAGATGTTATCATACCTGGCAAGAAGCGAATCAAACGGTTCATTAAGTAGTTTATTTTTTAGATTCTCTCTAAATTTTTTTTGGTATTCAGCGTTTGTTTTTCGTATTTTAATTTCTCTCTGATTTTTTAGTTTTTGTCTCAGTCGATACTCTTTTTGACGCTGAGCTTGTGATTTCACTATTGTCTCTGTATATTGTATAGGTTGCAGTGAGAACGCGTAGCTGTTAAAATTATAACATGATCTTATTAGTGACTTTAAGAAGTTTTCATTTTATTTATGGATTAATTTATTTATGGATTAATTTATTTATGGATTATCTCTTAAAATTAAAATGTCATGGGATCACTTGATCCTAGACGACGCGGCTCGTATTTGCTGAGAATTTACTAAAATACGTAATCTATATTTTAGTCATGTATTTCAATATTTTTTTCTGTGATTTATTAGCTTTGATCTTTAGTTTAAAAAATGGTATTAAAACAAATAATATAAAAAAAAATAAGTACATGGTTGGTATAATAAATGGCAGCTTTGGTTCTGTTTGTTTTGTTTTGCCACAGACTTCCGAAAATATATTTAGACTAGCTGCTGCCCGCGACTTCGTTCCCGGTGTTTACTTGCGAGAGCCATTAGACCTTCTGAATCCGGCCCTGTCGCAAAATCCGTTCTTAGCGGACGTCTACAACTATAAAGTACCTCCCTGTCAAAGAATCATGGCGAGATTCATACATTCATTTGTATGAAAAATAAAAAATTATTTAGAGGGTTTCAAATATTTTCCAATGTAAAAAATACATTACCAGGAGTGGTAGATTGATATACTTACCATATTTTTAAACCCCCGAATAATTAAAATATTACGAAATGAAAATAACACTTTTTCGTTTCATCTCGATGCCCATTTTGTGTTTATAAAAAAAGAAAGTGCCAAACGACGTTATCGGATCCATAAAAATTAGCAGACAAGTTATGTGACAAGTGTGTGGAAAAATAAATCGTTATTTGCGACATTATTTCCCTTAAAACGATGCAATTTCAGTGTAAGATCTGCGAAACGGCGACTGTCAGTGTCACTGTTACTGTCAGCGCCGTTTCGTTCTGAAATAACGAGCTTTTCGTTGAACTATTTACTTTTTATGCGGGGTTTTAAAAATATTGTAAATGCTTTCAGATACTCTTTAGGTACCCAAGAGTATAAGAATCAGAATTTCAACTTCTCTAAACATCTTTATTTTTTTGTACAAATCCTGCTAAGATTTTTTCATCTTTATACGTCAAGTGGCTTTCGATATTTCGTGATGAGTGAGTGAGTGAACTTTCGATTTTATACATTTATTAGATTAGATAGATAGATTTTACGCGCTAGTTTTTTGAAGGCGGTAGTCTTTTTTGGTCAAAGTTTTTATTTTGCGCTTTTGAGGGCCTGCTTCTTATTATCATCCAAATCCATTAGAAACGGCAACATTCAAAAAATTAAGTCATCCTAATTTTCCACTCTTCAAAGAGGAATATTTTCATAAAATTTATATGAGACCATCCCTGAGATGAGGGATGCAATGCTGTCCATTAAAAAAAGATTTTACAAAATCAATTTACAGTTGCCAGAGAAAACCGCGGAACAAACACAGTCGAACTGAAAATCCTTTTTTTGAAGTCGATAAAAAAATACCTATAGGTACTCTATTTACAATAGCATTAGACAGGAGTTAAAAAAGGTTCTTTTTAATGCACACTTTGTAACAAAAGTACAATAAACAATGTTAAAGTTACGATAGACACGAATTTATTATAATCTATTTTTACAGTAGCTGTCGCGCGTATTTGTAACCATTTTAATAATTTATCTTCTCAAATCATGTGGATTTCATTTAGTTGTATATTTAATTCCAATTTAAAAGTACAGTGTTAATGGTAAAAATCTAACAGAAGCAGGGATGAACAATACCCGGAACGTTATTCGTTTCACTGTAATTCTACCTAATTTAAAATTTTACCTTTTCTTTTAAAGACTTTTATTCTGTTTATATTATTATACGTCCATATTTAGTCCTATCTTAGATCTATTTATCAAAATTATATTAAAATAAGTTTAATTTAAATTGTTTTAACTTATCTTTGAAATAAAATGTTTTGCATTCCTGCTTCTATGAGCCTCTTTTTTCTAATGCTATTATAAATGGAGTATAGGTAACCATAAAAATATTCACGCGAAAGAAGTCGCAGGCATAAACTAGGATTTCATACATATTTATTGAGTAAGATTAATAACTTACTTGTATGCAGTATCATCACATGGTTCTATCTTTACTTCCGCCGAAATTGGATCAGTTTGAGCTTGCATCCTGAAATAAAAAAAAGAATATTATTTTACGCACCTACAGGAGACTGGGGACACTTGATCCCTATTTTGGTCTTTCATTCATATCTCAAAAATATTAAAAACTAGCAACCCGACCCGGCTTCGCATGGGCCTATAGCCTTCCTCGATAAATGGACTATCCAACACAAAAAGATTTTTTTAATTCGAACCAGTAGATCCTGAGATTAGCGCGTTCAACCAAACAAACAAACTCTTCAGCTTTATAATATTACTATAGATATGCAGATTTTTTTTGGTGTCTTGAAAATTTATCTGTCTACCTTTTTGCATTGTATCCGTATTAACTTGTTTTGTTTTTCGTTTTTCCTTAACAATACAAAAGGATCAAGTGTCCCGTGTTCTGGGACACTTTATCATAGCATGGGGTAGATATGATCATAAGGCAATAAGTGAACCTTAATGCATGATATGAATAAATAAAAAGTGGATTATTTAACCATTTATCCATATACTTATTAAGTCATAGGTAACTACTAGTTTTTCTAATCCTTATGTTCTTAGAAAACGCTATAAAATAAAACACAAGTACTCGTTATGGTTCATTACTACGCATGAAACGCGTTGGCGAGTTATTATACCTACTCATTGAATTATTTTTAATACATTTATTATTGTACGGTATTGTACTGCAGCTTTTACTTTTTTACTTAGGATGCTATATGATATTAAATGACGAGTCCATGAAGGTTCAAAAGTTTATTACACTAAGTTAACACCAAAGCTCAAATAGAGATAGGTTTTAAGAATAAATGATAGATGATACTGATATGATATTGATACGTGAAACACGCGGGGCGTTCGATGACCGTTAGTGAACTAAATTGTAAGTAAGTGAAAATGAATAATTAATGTTGGCGGATAAGCTGACGCGGTATGTACAGACGCCAGTACATCAAGCGACTACAATCTGTCACATTTCATTAATCGATTTTCAACTTTATGGTTAAAAAAAAAGGTTCAAGATTGATTGGGAAAATGTGACAGTTTCGGGTATGTTGACCTGCTGGCGTCTGTACAATAATTTCGCAATGTACGGTTGCACCGTACAATTATATATATTTTTTTTTATTTGTATTAAATAAAAACATTTAATAATAATACCAGCTTATAATAGTCCCACTGCAGGGCACAGGCCTCTTCTCATACAGAGAAGGCACGAGCATTGATCATCACGTGCGCTCAAGGCGGATTGACGATTTCAGACTTATATTAATATAATTATAAGTCCAGGTTTCCTCGCGATGTTTTTCCCTCACCGATGTCAATGATGTCCAAGATAAATTTAGAAAGTATATATGAATTGAAAAACTTTTAAAAATATAAAAAATAGTAGCCCACCGGTATCAGGCTACCGGTGGTCAGGACTCCTGAGAGGCCTATGCCTTTTATGCTATTATACTACTTTCAGTTTTATTTTATCTACTGGATGGCGTTTTTCAGCCCTTCCTTCTTTTCGTAAATTCTGCGCATTTTAGAATCCATAGGAAGAAACAAAACAAAAACTAATTAACTAGCGAGACACAATAGCTTTTTAATTGTGTCTGTAATTAAGGTATACGAGGGGTTAATCTCTTGAAAGAATGCAGGGGACACCTGATCCCATAATCAAGTGTCCCCGTGTACGCCATCTTGAGGTGTGTACCGTGGACCCTGATTTTACAAAAAAAAAAAAATTCTAATCCAAAACAAACTGCTAATCAAAGAAAATACATCTCTACATACACTAATATATCAGGTTAAGCTGCCCGCCCACATCAGACTTGTTGTAGGACCGATTATCGGATCGAACGATTATTTCATAGTTTCGAGAGACCGACTTTTTGTGGGACATCTGCGTTGGTATATTGGGAGTCCATATGTTCCATTTCTCTCCGACAAAACATCGGTCACCGATTGTCTGACGTGGGCGAGCGACCTTATACAGTTTCAAATGTAGCACGTAATTTATTTATATGAACACCTCAAAATAACGGTCAAATTACTTTCAAAAATAAATGTCCTAACGTTGTCACTGCTCTAAAGTTGTAGATATTTAACTTTCAAAATGACATTTGGTAATTGACAATGACAGTATCATGTATCAAATATAAGAATTAATTATAGTTTTTTTAGTTATGGCTCAGGGGTCAAGTGTCCCGAGGGATCAAGTGTCCTCAGTCTCCCCTAATAATGACGACCGAATCTCAATGAGGACCAGTCAAGTACGCAGGCAGGAGATATTATAGTGCACAAGTGTGTGCGAGGTGCACTCCCTTTTCCCTCGCTCCTACAGTACGATTGGGACGACAATCAGACACGACCGGAGAGAGATCAGGCGCAGGACCAACGGCATTACGTGCTTTCCAAAAATGTCGGGGATTTATACCCAGGATTTTGCAAAGGGACTATCCATAAAGTACGTCACACGTTGAGAGGGGGGAAGGGGTCGACGAAGTGTGACATTGTGTGACAAGGGGTAGACGTGACGTCACATTTCGCAAAGATTCGTCCTCAAAGAATTGCTGCTAGACGTGCTAGAGAAATTCTTTGTTTGGATGATGACGATGATAGTACATATAAGGATGAAAAAGATGTTGACACATCGAATGTTCCTGTCATTAACGATTTGTCTGTCAGTATTGACTGCTAAATAACATTAACATTTCGGAACTGGTGTTTTAACTTAATAATTTCTAGATGCAAAATTGCAAAATATGTGATGTCACACTAGGGAGGGGGGGGGGGGGTCTCACAAATGTGACCAACTGTGACAAGGACGGGGGAGGGTTCAAAAAATCAGGAAATTTGTGTGGTGTACTTTATGGATAACCCCAAATAAGTAACTAAACGCAAATAAGAATTTTACGAGCCTTCAATGAAGTTTTATAAATAAATTAATATTTACAATTTTTTTCTCTCCCGGTATTCTCGCATGTATTGAGCTGCAGTTTTCGCCTGTTTTTTTTTATGACTTATTAACGCCCTTTTTTTCTCTCTCCATCGCCGTGTTGCCTCTGCAGACTTTGCTCTTTTTTCTATTGTCCTTATTTCAGAGGGTCCAGAACCAACACTTTGAATATCTTCTGCAGCAATTTCAACCATTGCATCTGGTTCCTGTTGTTGCTTCCTTTGTAGTGCTTTTCGTGCTCTGAATTCTCGACCACGTTCTGCAGATGTTTTTGGCTCTTTATTTAACCTACAATTTCATCATTTTAGTTTGGTAAATTTAGTTAATTATTATTAGAGCCATGAATGATTATAAAAATAAACTAAAAATTAATTTACCTAACTCCAATAATTTGTCTCGATTTTTGTACGTGATCTATAGTAGGATTTTCATCATCAACTTCCATTTGATTATTGTCATGTTCAGTCACGATGTCACCGATTATTTGTAATGGTGAACCTCTACAATTAATAAGTATTTAATTATTTACGTATTAGATAAATTTTATGTTATCCTATTTTAAAAACTTGCTGAAGTAAATTGTAGAAGCGCGAGGCCGAAATACGGAAGAGTAACAAGGAGAGAGAGAGAGAGAGAGAGAGAGAGAGAGAGAGAGAGAGAGAGAGAGGAAAACGACAGAAAACGTAGCTAACCGGCCACTTGTGGAAATATTTTATGATATGATAATATTTTATGAACTAAAACTAACATTTTCCGACTGCGTTTTGCCTTCTTCTTCTTTTCGAATCGATGGTTTTCCTTTATGCTAGACTACTTGGGCCCAGTAGGTTGACACATTTATCGCAGCATCAGTGGCGTTTTTAATGTCCTCTAAGGTTTTGCCTAAACTATCTCAATAATATATTTATAGATTTTTTCTCATTTAGAGTAAAATACCCTTTGGCGACCAACGGCCGCCATTGTTGACAGGTACCTACTAAAAGAAATATAGCTTTAAAATGTGTTCAATTAATTACATTATTGCAACAAAAGTGATGCGATGATACGATACCCCCATGTTCCTTTTTAACCTTTGTATCGTAATTTTTGCAGCCTTTTACCATTTTTATGACAAGCGGATACTCGTTCTCTCCCGCGCGCGGACCATTGTCGACAGAGAAAGAAAATGTGTGCTCGCACCTCGCTCTCTTGCCTCTACAGTCATATACGAAACGTAACTCTCTCTCTTTCTATCTTCACTAACTTATATCTCCTCTCAACTTCCGTTCGCCTCGTCCGATCACACTTTTCCTAACGTTCTCATCACGCATTCACCAGCTTACTCCCCGAGTCAAGCGTGCGTAAAGAAGTTTTACTTCAAAAATATTACTAAAATGCAGTTTACGTTATGACTCAATAAGTATCGTAATTCTGTCGGTATTTTTATAATACTGACAAATAAAGTAAAGGGTAACTAGGTCAGTAGTAGTAGTAGAGCTGTTAGTGACGCGTGTCACGCTCAGGCTCAGGCGGAACGTGACACTTTTTCGTGCGTGGCGTGCAGCCGGTGTTCATCGATTTATAAGACGTTATCACGTCAAAAACATAGGTCGACGGAGGTTAATTTAGGTCGACGTCAAGGGCACCCCGAGGTTCGGTTCGGGTTGGTTTGGTTCCTTTAAACCCTGCAGACAGAAATAGGAGCCCCGCAGCGGGGCTCCGTCGACCTGACGTCGACCGTCTTTGTGCCAATTTTCATAACCGTTGCAGACAGTCATAAAATGCAGCTTCTTACTATTTATTTTAGACTCTTTATCATTTTGTTATTATTCTGACGACAGCGGAATTTGTTTTTTTTTATCTTTATTTAAGGAGCTTGGTCAAACAAAGACTAAGTCGCTCCATAGATCCACTTACATGTAACAGTCACGTATTCTGAATTTGATTTAAACTCCGTTTTAGCTAGAAAAAAACAGCTTATAATTTATTCTGACGAATGTGTTCCACCCTGGTGCAAGTATAATTACAGGTAAATGAGATATTTCAACTTAGTTTCTGGCATCTGCAAGGCCTTTGGTATTGCTGTATGTCTATAGGCGGTAGTAATTACTTTCCATCAGGTGGACCATCGGCTTGTTTGTCATATAACATAAGAAAAAGGTAACATACCCGGTTTCTTCAATGTCTCTGGGTTCTTCCTTCACATTAACATCGACCGGTCCGATGAAAATTTCAGGTTCGGTACTGAAATAAAATATGAGTTATTAGAATGAGTAGGTATGCAACGACAGTCCAGTTCTTCTATTCTTTATATATAAAAGAAAGTCGTGTTAGTGTTACACTATTTGTAACTCAAGAACGGATGAACCGATTTGGCTGAAAATTTGTGGGGAGGTAGCTTAGAACCAGGAGACGGACATAGGATTCTTTCTTTTTGTGTGTGGTGTAGGGTCGGCATAGGGTAGGTGTAGGGTAGGTGTAGGGTAGGTGTAGGGTAGGTGAAGGGTAGGTGAAGGGTAGGTGTAGGGTAGGTGAAGGGTAGGTGAAGGGTAGGTGTAGGTAAATAGGTAGATAGGGACAGGACAACGTCTGTCGGGTCAGCTAGTAACAGAATAGTTTTAAGTGATGACCCCATATTCCCATTTAAGTGACCCCATATTCAAAATTCATTTAGTTACGTTACTTTTTTTTAAAGATAAGCAAAAAATCAAACCAAATTATTTTTACTAGAACACCATTTTTTTGCTTCGAAATCTGTGAGTACTAAGTCGAATTGGCACATAATAAGAGACGGTCTCAGTAACATAATCCATACAAAATACATAATATTCGTTACTGTCGCATCTAAGTTTATTATTACCTACCATACAACCAAATACTGAGCTGAAAATGGCCATAAAGCCCGTCATACGTCGCACGCATACGTAGCAATATAAACCATTCTCGAATCCATTGAAACACACATAAAAAAGTTCATCAAAATCGGTCCAGCCGTTTAGGAGGAGTTCACTTTCATACACACGCACAGAAGATTTTTTAATATAAGATAGCTAGCCACCACACGGTAGCTATAATATAATTAATATATTTTTATTTACGTCTGCGGTCGTTGTTTGTTTCACATTTTTGAAATATATTAATATGCCTTGCTATATCCGTCCACATATTTTGGTGACGTAATAAAGATATTATATTATAAAAAATAAAAGTAAATAATAGTTATTTGTTATACAAGAGTGCAAAGTTGCTTTTTAACCGCGTGTTCAATTTTGATGACCGAGCAAGCGAAGGATTCTAAAATTGAATCACGAGCGCAGCGAGTGATTCAAAATTAGAATCCTGAGCGTTAGCGAGGGAATCAAAAGAGCACGAGGTGAAAAATCTTTGCACTCGAGTGAAACACGTAACTTTTCATTCCACCTCAGCGAGGAAATGACTAAATGCAAAAAAAAACGTTTACAAAGTCTGAGTTTTTAACAAATTAAAAAAAAGTTGTATGATATATTCGGCACCATAGAGGTAGCAGTAAATAGGTTTAATGTTTTTTTTTAATTCACAAACTTAGTGCACACGATGTTCTAAATTCAATTTACTTTATCCTCTAGAGAATAAAAACGGCTTTTCCACTCAGATATTGAAGATAAATTTACTTTATCCTCTAGAGAATAAAAACGGCTTTTCCACTCAGATATTGAAGATTAAAAATACTCTTTCCGAGATGGTGGGATGAAAAATAAATTTTCATTTATAGCTGCGTCTGTGGTCACTCAAAGATTACTACAGAAAATATATCGTAATATGCCTTGCTATGAATTATATTCATATATATTATAGCTACGTCTGTAACGGGCTTCAAAATTACAATATTTGAATTTCGCAGGGCACAGAATGCGAAGTAACGGTAAAGTAATAATAATAATCACTTACTGGTAATCAGGAGGCTCCACCTTCACAACCAGCGTCTCAACCACTTTTTCTGGCCTGGAAACATAAAATTCAATAATGTCATGATGTTCTTCTATCTCTACATAGTAGTAGTAGTATTACGGACTAGTGCCCGCAATTTCACGTCTCAGTGTGTATTTTGCGTACAGTACAGAACACTCTACATAGTACAGTACGGTCAACGTAACTTGGCGCGTCTGAAGTTAGCCGATTAGCTGCGCAGTAGACAATTTCGTTCCTAAAAGTTCCATTGCGCAGCCAAACAGCTAACTTCAGACGCGCCAAGTTACGTTGACCGTATTGTAGCTAGTGCTGCACCCCTGGTGCCAGAACATTGCAGTAATATCCCCTATATATTCATAAGCGCCTGTAAATGGTTTAGTTGAAATAAATGCTTTGACTTTGACTTGATACTTAACAGTGGCGGTCAAATTAATAAATACACACCCAATCGTTACCAAATATGTTGGCACGTATTTCTTACTTACGATGCTCACATATGGAAACAAAACTAGCAAAATGAGGTTTTGAGGTGATCGAAAAAAAGATTCAACTTACTTTTGCACAGAATCTTCTTGCTCATCGGCTTCATTAGTATCGTCAGCATGGTCACTATCGTCCGAACTATTGTCTTCACTTGAACTGAAACAAAAATAAAATACCATATTTTAACCTAAGTGATAAATGACAAAGAATCATAGCGAGATCCATACATTCATTTGTATAAAAAGAAAAATATTTAGAGGGTTTGAAATATTTTCCAATGTGCCAGGCCTACTACCTTTTATATTTATATTACCTACTATATTTTTAAACCCTCGCATAATTAAAATATTACGAAATGAAATCATCTCGATGCCCATTTTGTGTTAAAAAAAAAAGAAAGTGACAAGGGACGTTAACGGATCAATTAATTGGCAGATAAGTGATGTGACAAGTGAGTGGAAAAAAAAAACATTATTTGTGATATTATTTCCCATAAAACGTTGCAATTTCAGTGTAAGAACTGCAAAACGGCGCCTGTCAGTGTCACTGTTACTGTCAGTCGCCGTTTCGTTCTGAAATAATGAGCTTTTCGTTAAACTGTCCACTTTAAACATCCACTTTTATTGCAGGGTTTAAAAACATGGTAAATGCCCGAAGATACTCTTTAGGTACCCAAGAGTATAAGAATTAGAATTTCAACTTCTCTTAGCATCGTAATTTTTTTGTACAAATCCTCCCATGATCCTATGAGCTTTAAGTCATGTGCGTTGCAATAACTTTTATTATGTCAAGATATAGCTCGCGGGCGGCGTGCCAGCAGCCAACGGTTGTATGTGTCCGAGTGATTCACTCCTTTACTCCTAAAACACAGGCTTTTGGCCTAGTTTAAGAGTAACCAGTTCGCCCTTTAATGTGACTCTATTGTACAATTCTTCACAAATCCTTGTGTATTTATGTATAATTTTCTGTGTGTACAAATAAACATTTTTTTAGGGTTCCGTAACTCAAAAGGAAAAAACGGAACCCTTATAGGGTCACTTTGTTGTCCGTCTGTCTGTCTGTCAAGACCCTTTATCTCGGGAACGCGTGGAGGTATCGAGTTGAAATTAAAACCATATATTCGAGTCTACGGTCCCTTGATGCTGTAAATCAACCCTCTATGTTAACGTGAAAAAAAGATGCGGCCGTTTATGTCGCAAAAAACGCATTTATAATATTAAGTAGATTAAAGTATGGATAGTAGGTATGGATTAGTAATCAAGTATGGATGTACCTTCAAACCGGAACCCTCGGTGGGCGAGTCCGACTCGCACTTGTCCGGTTTTTTTTATTTCGGCCGGGCCAATGTCGTGGCGGAGACATACTGTGACAATGAGCTACACAGTGTTAACACTTACATGTATTTGGGTATAGGTCTCTTGCAAGCTCTGCCTCGTTTAGGCGCTTCCTTTTGTTTGGCTGCATCCCGTTTCTCTTCCTCCTCCAGTATCTGAAGGACCGTCGTCTCACTGACTCCGGTAGCCAGAGCCGTTCGTTGGCGGAACCGCGACAGAGGAGTCAGGTCCAGATTTCCATTAATCTTCTGTAATTCTTCATACTCTTGCTCTAAGTAATGGTACACATTTGCGATGAGTATTTTTGTTTGATCCTGTGGAACAACAGGTTCGAATTAATATTAATAATTCATGATTATGTGCATTTTTCCGTGCACAACAGAATTGACACCATTGTTATATGAACCTATTGAATGCTATTGACAATTAAGCTGCAAACCAGTCGCGTGATTGAGAGTTAAGACGCCACCGGCAACTAAAGTTGTCAATTTTGTTGCTATTTTTTACACGCTTTTATTAGCTTCGGTTGTATGTATCAGAACTATTGAACTCGATTTTAACCCCCTTCAAAACGTCGGATTGGTTTGAAACTTCGCACACTTATCAAGGACCGATGACAATGCAATAATATGGATAGGTACCATTGAACTGATCTGGACCTTTTTTACACCACGCCTTTTTCCAATAAAAGTAAGTCATTATTTTTTACTAACTTAATTTCTACTTATAGTTATTAAAATCCATTAACCATCATTAATTGGTGGATTCTATTAAACTATGCTTATTTCAAAATTATTTTCTACCTTTTAGTTCGGATTGAAATTAAAGCGTGATTTTCTAGTATTTTTTTTAACTATTATTTTTAAAACAATATATACCTATGTTTTGTATGAGACTGATACTAATTGTTAATGACATACTGACTGTTAATGAATTTTACAAGGGTTGGCGTCTGGGGTGGGGTCACGTAAACAGGCGCTGGCGTGCAAAAAGTTAATTTTAGTTAGTTGAAAATAATTTAACTTACCTCTTGTATCCCTTCTGCAGTGTGCGATACTTCCATGTTGCATTTCGGACAAAATACTCTGATTTCAGTCTCTGTAGGGGAGGGGTCACGACTCTGTAAAAAGGAAAATGTAAATCGTTAATATTAAACTCTTTTTCAGGGCTTTCTAGATTAGGAGTAAAGTTAAACACAGTTGGAGAGGTCATATGTCACCTTTATTTATTTTTATAGAGTTAAAAATAAGATAAATTACAGTAAATTTAAAATGGCAATGCCAGATCCTGCCCCACCCATGTACAGAAAAGTAAAGTAGTGAAAATAATTGTAATGAATATAGAACCTTTCGGATTACGAAATACCTACCCACATAATACAAACTTATTTTACCTAAAATACAATTTAACCTATAATCAACGTCATTATTGTTCTTAGATTTAAACGGAAACCGCAAGTTCTACAGTCACTAAGACTAATGTTTAGTTATCAGCAATAAATAAACAGTAATATGCTACATATTGCACATGACTTTTATTGAGTGGGGCAAAGTTCTATAGAGTTTCTGGCATTGTCCTTTACAAAACTAGCTTCAAACCGCGACTTTGTCGAAGTCAAAGCATTTATTTCATTTAAACCATTTACAGGCACTTAAGTATTGTCAAAGAGACAGTTAGTTAGTCAGAAAGTTGAAGCTAGTTGCTCGTTCCAAAACGTAGGGCAGGTCTCTATGGAGAAGAACGAGCAAGAAACTACACAGACACTCTTTATATCTAGTTTTTACAAAATTGTTGTCTTCGTTGACTTCAGATAATTCTGAAGTCAGTCATGGCTTAATGGCCATGGTCCTAAATTATCCCCCAGAAACACACATAAACAGGATAAAAAAATATCCTATGTGTTATACACGATCAAATATGTGTGCGAAATTTTAGTGAATTCCGATCAACCGTGTACGCGTCAAAGAGAAACACACCTATTCATTAATCTTCATAAACATTCGCATTTATAATAGTGGAATGATTTCAACAAGATTACAATTCCTAATGTAAAGTGACACCCAGTTTTAAACAATTCAATATAAGATAGGAAGACGGTATTTATTTGTTAATTTTTTTTATTATCTTAATGTGGCTATCAATTCGACCAGCGTTGTATTGTGATCGCCGCTTGTGTTGGTTAGAGATCTCCGCCAAACCCTGCAGCTGTTATGAACTGCAGGATCTGCTTTGGGGGCAATCTCCATTATTTCATCCGGGTTTAACAGGTATTTGCCCAGATGGTTGCCGCGCTTGTGAATTAGTGCTCCGCATGCCCCCAAAAGATAAAGTGGCATTTAAGTAATTTATTCAGAATTTGAGACGCCTCATGTTTTTTATCATCTTGCATCACTACCGAGTCAAAAATAACTTTAATGTTGGGCATTTGGTATCAACATTACTTTGATATTTGAGACACGATAATATATGGATAAAACTGATTACCTACGTTTAATTCATTATAATTTATTTATTTATATAGACTTCATGCACAAAGGTACAAAGGTGGACTAAAAAATAAATAAAGTCATAATTAATTCATTTTATGCACCACATAGCTCAGAGACATAGCTCTCAGAATATACAAGTTGAAGTGGCAACGGCCAGGCCACATCGCTCGAAGAACGATAAAAAAAGGTTCTCGAGTGGCGACCACGAACCGGAAGACGCAGCGTTGGTAGGCCTCCCACCAGATGGACCGACGACATCGTCAAGGTCGCAGGTAACCGGTGGATGCAAGCGACAGGTTGCCGCGAGTTGTGGCGTTCTATGGGGGAGGCCTATGTTCAACAGTGGACGTCTTTCAGCTAATCATGATGAATTTATTTATTTCTTTTGTATAAATATTGTTGATGGTATGATTTTCTGTGTGTTAGAGATGGTGAATAAGAAATATCACTGTCAGATTGGTCTTCTATTGCTTTTATTTTCCTTGAAACAATTTGTAAGTTCAATATAGATGGTTTGGTGGTGGAATCACATCTTGTAATCTTAAATAGTGATGTAGTAACGGATTGGAGATTAGGTTTTAATAGTGAAGTCATCTGGTTTATTAATTAATTTATTGTTTATGTTTGGATACCTTTACTTCTAAAGAATCATGGCGAGATTCATACATTCATTTGTATGAAAAAAAAAAACATTTAGAGGGTTCAAAATATGGAGAATACATTTTAGGAGTAGATTGATTTACATACCATATTTTTAAACACCCGCATGATTAAAATATATTGATTTGAAAATAACAGTTTTTCGTTTCATCACGTTGCCCATTTTGTGTTTATAAAAAAAAAAGAAAGTGACAAGTGAAATTAACGGATATGTCAAATTGGCAGACAGAAAAGTAATGTGATTGTGAATCGTTGCGGAGTTGAAAAAGTACATTAATTAATCATTATTTCTGACATTATTTCCCATAAAACGGCTGTCAGTGTCAGTGTTACTATCAGTTGCCGTTTCGTTCTGAAATAATGAGCTTTTCGTTAAACTATTCACTTTTAACATCCCTTTTAAATGCGCTGTTTTAAAAATATTGTAAATGCCTAAAGATACTCTTTAGATACCCAAGAGTATTTATAAGAATTAGAATTTCATTTTTTTTGGTACAAATCCTGCCATTATCCTTTGTGTGTCATGTATTTATATTTGTATTGATTAATCTGCAGTCTCATGTTTTTCTTGTGTTACCTTTTCCGGGTTTCCATGCAATACTGAAAATAAAAAAAAAACAACATTAGATAATGAAAATAAAAAAGAACTATCAACTCAATCATCATCTGCCTAGCCTATTTCCAACTGTATTGGGGTCGGTTTCCAGTGTAACCCGATGCAGATGAATACCAGTGTTTCACATGGAGCGACTGCCTATCTGACCTCCACAACCCAGTAACTGGGTAATTGTTATCAAATACTCAACAAATTATTGAGATTGCACTGATGTTACAGCGGATCACATAACAAAGTAGGCACATGTAGTATTTTTATTCCCTTGCAATAGTTTGCCTTCAATAAAAAACTTTTAGTAGCCTAAGATGTTAAGGACAATAACAGAATGCCTATGTTCTTTTTAATTAATTCTGTTTTAATTATTGACACAGGTTGTGTAGTGACACAGTAAAGATATCTATAGTGATCATTGAATGTGAATCCTATCTGACCTAACTTCCTAAGATGTCGGTGTGTTTGATTGAGTTATGAAAGTCTTGTGAAAAATTTTGATGACGTTAAAGTATTACTACTTTAAGCTCATCAAAATTTGTAATAATTTATCACGATCTAGCCTAGAAGACTAATAAGCAATTTAATTCTAACTTAATATGTTAAGGTTGCGGGGATCCGCTGGATGCGAGTCGCACGGGACCGGTCAACGTGGCGCCACTTGGGGGAGGCTTATGTCCAGCAGTGGACGTCTTTCGGCTGAAATGATGATGATGTTATTCAAATGATACAAAATTAAAACAGAATTGATTAAGTTAGAATTCAATTGCGTATTAAGTCTTCTAGGTTAGATTGTAATAATTTATTAAGAACTTTGTTCTTACTAATACAGTATAAAAAAATTAACGACTTTATTTATGATTTAATATAAACCTTTACCTGAACTTCCAAATGTCTCTCCAAACTCCAAATGTATTGTAGTAGTTCTACTTTCTTCTAAATCGTTTATACATTCTTCGACTAATGTTTTTCGTTGTTGCTTGAGAATACATGGATGTTCTGTAGTATTAGCCGTTTGTTTGCATTTAAATTTTGTAGGAATACAGCCTGGTTTCATACGAACGTTCGACACCGATCCCATCACATGATGTTCCACAAAATTTTCCATATCATTTGGCATCTGGAAAATTAAATGAAGCCCAATAAGATGTAAAGCGATGAATGCATTCAAGATACGAAATTTTACTTAAAAAGATGAAATTTATTATTTTTAGTACAAAGTCCCACATTTTATAGCATTATTTGGATAATACAAAATGTAGGTCAGTGGTTCGTCTCAGGGGTACAGTTCGATTCAAACTTAATGGCAGCTGTGAAGTGCGCTGTTGGCTGCGCAGTACCCCACCCCTCACCCCCGCTGTCACGTGAAATTGTTACTGCGCAGCCACTCGCCTCGTGTTCAGAGCCGCCATTAAGTCTGAATCGTACTATACCCTATAATCATTGAGATAAAGTCGATTTTGTATTAACCAAGGCGAATGTTTGCACAAATACGCCATAAGAAGTGCCGGAATATAATACATTAGAATATTTATTAATTAGTACAAATTTTAGAAAGAAGAAAGATTGGTTTGTTTCTTTGTTAAGATTTAACTCAAAAACTACTGGACCGATTTTATAAATTCTTTCACCATTAGAATGCTACTTTATCCCTGAGTAACATTGGTTATTTTGAAAAAATAGGGATTCTTGAGAAAATAAACGCGGGCGAAGTCGCGGGCAAAATGCTGAAATAAAGTAAAAACTTACGTCAAAATGATCTTCACGGAAATAAATTAAAGAGTCTACACTTAAAGCTGTTGGATTTCTCCGAGTAAGAGTAAGCCACTTTGTTCGCATTGTTATATATATATATATATATAGATTAAAATACCTACGAGAATAGATATAACCAAACAGTTATAGAAATTGAATATACACTTTCCGTACATTTTTCTAGGCCCATAACAAAGTCTAAAAGTGGAATACTACTTACTGAAATACATAGCGCCCGCTAGAAAGAATACTTCCTGGCGGTGACACGATGGTAATTGGTTTTTGCTAAGTCTTTATAAGTACACTTTTTTTTATTTAGCGTACATTTACGTACAGTCACCAAAAGAGATTAGTAGGTATCCATGTCTTCGGGAATAGTTGAAGTTTACTTAGAAACCGATGTGTTACCGACGCGTTACATAGCAATAGGTTATTCTTAGAACTTAGTGATTTTGTTTACATTATTTGGTTACATAATTAAAAGCTTAGCGTAATATGATTTGTAAAGGAGTGCGCGGGGTTCGACGCAAGGGCGAAGAGGGGGGTCCTGGACCTCAACTCACACTTTGTTTTGCGGCAACGCGACAAGTAGTTCCATTATCGACATGATGAACGACGCGCGCTTCTTAAGCTCAAAGTTTTGTTATCCGAACGTACAGTTTTAAATATAAAATCCTTTTCTTACCAAAAGTCTCAGTTCACATTATTTACCCAGTGACCACAACTTTATCACGATGAATGTTTATGAATAAAATAAAATATAGTTAAAACAGAATAAACAGTTCAATGATTTAATTAAATTTCTTTTGAAAGCCTCCATTGGTTTTTAAGTAAACTTCAACTATTTCCGACGACATGGATACTTTTCTCTTTTGGTGACTGTACATTTCTCGTACATATTTTTGATATTACACTGAAGTTCGTATCAAGTCATGTCACCGCCAGAAAGTGTGACACTAAAAAACTGGGCAAGAGCGAGTTAGAGTCGCGCAAAGAGGGTTCTGTACAATTTTATAGTACAAATGTATAGTTTACCATAAGAGATTTTTTTTATAATGTTCTTGTAAACAACACGTCAAAGAGAAATGTTTATATTTTATAAAAGTAGGTCCAGGAGTTTCTGAGATAAGGGGAACGGTTTATTTCTGAATGAATGAATTACATACCAGCCTTAACATATCAGTCTGAGTAGATTTCGAAGAGGCAAACATTTCTATGTAAGT
Source organism: Charanyca ferruginea (assembly GCA_947361185.1). Taxonomy (NCBI): domain Eukaryota; kingdom Metazoa; phylum Arthropoda; class Insecta; order Lepidoptera; family Noctuidae; genus Charanyca; species Charanyca ferruginea. The sequence goes on along the minus strand of OX376080.1, from coordinate 8,475,568 downwards.
TTGAATAGATTTTGAAAGCCCCGTCGGATCTTCCATCTGTGGCAGTAATAATGTAGGAACAGCATCTAATTTAAGACGTTTTCCATGAATATCAGACTGCACAAAATGAAGGTCACATACGTAATAACGTAAATGAAGTACTTTAACAGGTTTAATTTCTAAGTCCATCCTTCCTATAACTTTAAGCCATTGCTTGCGCCTAGAAAAATTAACCCAAATTAAAATGAAAATAATAATAACAATAAATCATAACTTCAGCAGTAGTCATTGGAAAAAGGCAATCGGACCCACTTCACAGCTTTTAACTAAGTAAATCTATCGCTTCAGCTCGAGTCAAAGCTTCATACTACACAAATTAGTTGACCGTAAAAACCACGGTGAACTAATTTATAATATTGTAGTGTTATAAGCAAAAGCTGTCGAAAACATTTTTCATAAAATTTCCTTATGCACAGGCACAACTGCATTCATTCCCTAATTTTTTTTTAAATTTCTTAGTAGAATGATTTTAAAATTAATAACAATAAATAAAAATAAATCAAACCACAAATGCTTTCGGACATGATTACGGTTTTACCACATTGACTACGGAACCCTAAACTTAAAAATTGTGATTGAAAAAATGCCAAAATACAGTAGATGTAAAGATGATGGGTTATTCGGGTATAGTATGACAAACAGGTAGACATGATTACGATTTTTTTAACTTTCACTATGGAACCATAAAATTTAAAAAAACTTGAGAGGTGTCAAGGGACACCCGGATGGAACGAAGTTCCTTTCGATTAATTAGTGAAGGAATTGTAATAAAATTTTATTTTTTTGAAGTTATAATAATATTTTTTATTATTATTAACAAATATAAGCGAATAAACTTAGGTACTAAACATATCGCCGTAGGTACCTAGTTCAAAGAGTTCGCCGCGCCGCCTTTAAATACATAAACATATTCTACGAAAAGCGAATTCGGACTTTATTTTGTAAACGTAAACGGTTAAAAATTAAAATTTTACCAAACTAGGTATGATAAAATTATTCTGAGAAACGTATAGGCTGGTGCCCGACCGGACAATAGGAGCTATGTGCAACCGAATTTCACGGTTAATGTGTAAAAATAAGGTTTTAATTCGCTCCAATATTTTCATAGAAAAGCCGCCATTCAACTAATAATGAACTCTATTTGACAGTATAAACGATTCAATTTTTCTGTTCGAATTGTCTGCGTTTGTGAAGTAATAAAAATAGCAAAAATAAGGTTTTAATTCGCTCCAATATTTTCATAGAAAAGCCGCCATTCAACTAATAATGAACTCTATTTGACAGTTCCAACGATTCAATTTAGCTTATTGCATGTCGTGACAACTTTTCGTAAGAATTTTTTCCGTCTAGCCCCCTTTCACAACGCGCGATAAGGAACTTCGTTCCAACAACATTGTAAGTAGGTATATGCCTAGTTTTAAACAGTCAGAATGAATTGGGTATGTGAAATGTGACCAGACAGGAGGAGACGATTACGATTTTGCCACAGAACCTTAAAAGTAAAACTTATTTGGCACCTTATTTGGAACGAGTTTATGTCTCTATATCTTTATTAGTTGTATACGACGGCCTTTCTTTGAAATTCGATCTAGGTACTTCCCGAATACTTTATGAAGGTTTAATCTGGCCCCTTATTCACAACCATTCGATACGTTTCCGTGTCGGTAAGGAACCGTATTCGACAATCTCATTTCCGACTTCAGTCTTCGTATCGTATTTAAACTGTCAAAATTATTCGGTTTCGGTTTTGTGAATTGCGTTTGAAGGACATCTTCGGTATCTTTTGACTTTCGATTCGGTACGAAATCGAATTGAAAGATTGTGATTAAGGGGCCTGGCCACTGTGTACTTAGGTAAGTATATTACTTACATAATACTAACTAGGATTGCATTACTTAACTCGTTTCGTCTGTAGGAAATCCAAAATATCTCCGTTTTATAGATTTATTATAATTATCGCTTTGCAAGCATCCACTGACGGCACAATAACGAACCAGTAGTATTTTTTTTCACAAGCGAGCGAATACACGTGTCTACGCGCCTCATTCTCGGCCTTGAACTAAAATAAAAGGAGTTCACTTAGCAGGTCCGGCGCGGGTAGAGGCAAGGAACAGTGTTTCGGAGGAGGGCGGGGCGTGTCGCTACTGTACGGTAGTACACACGGCTACACATCAAGCTATACATTTCCAGTATAAGCTGATCTCACGTTGTATGGAATTTCCTTACAATGAGAGGTCAGCTTCAACTGGAAATGTATAGCTTGATGATGTGTAGCCGTGCGTACTAATTGCGTCGCCTAGAACGGCAACGTCGCGTTTCTGTCTACTGTACTGTGACTAATAAATAGGTAGGTAGTTATACTGTGCCACACCAGAGATAAAAGAAAAGAAGGCTCTAACGGCTGAGACCACCCAAGTGAAACTCTCGCAACATCACGTAGGTAGGTAAAATTCGCGGTTGGTGAAGGTCGACATCGTGATCGGTAGGTAGGTACGATCGACCACCGCCACGCGCTTTTAGGTATTAAAAAAAAAAAAAAAAAAAAAAAAATTGAGTGAGCCCATGGCTGGACGCTGACCCCCAAGATACAGGTCCAGGCCTAGTTTGGGGGTTAGGATCAGATTCGTGGAAATACATTCTTGTTTATACCTACTAATTAGGTACGACTGGACTGGAACATGTATTTTTAGTGTCAAATAAAAGTTTTTTTATTTTTTTATTTATTGTTATTATAAGTACAAGTAGGTAGGTACATAGTTGTGTGTACATTTTGCTGATGTCAAACCACAGAATAGGTATATACATTTCCATTTCCATTTTTAATTATTCTGTGTCAAACGATGTCAATCAAAAAATAAAAACGAAGTAGGTACCTAGTTAGGTATGTAAGGTAGTACAGAAACAACAAAACAAAATTGCGCAGTAAGTACTTAATAAAAAAAAACCTTATCTCAGTACAATCCCCTTTTTTTTTAAATCAGTTCAGCTATTTTGGCGGCGTGGTTGAGTAGGAACACGCAATGATATTCTAAAAAATATCATTGATAAGATAACACGTATAGTAGGTTTAACTTAAAAAAATTCACAGCTAAATCCGTTTATCTTTCGTCAGCTCTACTTCCACTAAGTAGGTATTTAGGTGCATCTGTTACCGATTTAACAACTTTTTAATGACTGGACTGGAATAATGAACACGATTATGATCCAATCTAGCACAAGACAGGATTAATTTGCATGATTACTGATGAAAGGTAACAAAGTAACAATAACAAAACAATATGTTTTTTTAAACAGAGAGAAAAAAAAAAAAAAAAAACAGCTCTCAGACCAATAAAAATGGTCTGAGACTTACTGGTCTGAGAGCTGCCGTTATGTCTTAAGCGCTTACCACACGCACAAGCTTCACCCCAGTACGTAGTACTATTAAGTATTCTGTGCCCCAGTGAAGCTTGTGCGTGTGGTAAGTCCATTAATGAACTTCCAACTGTTTCGTTTCCTCTGTACGAATTCAGCGATAATAAGTCCACATGCTGCTATCAATAGATCACTATCATAGTCCATATTTAAATAAGTACCTTGTATGACCAATTAATTTTATGAACTAAATTAATATTAGATATTTTTCTAGGATACCTAGGTATCCTAGAAAAATGGGTACAACACACGCGGTATTCTACTTGTCAATAAAAAGTTCATTAACTGTCGTCGACAACCGCTGACATAGTCGACTTGCAATGATTGTGTTGTGGACTTGTGGTACTACTAAGGTACCTCTACCTAGATATTATTATTCATTTAGTGGCAGGCAATGTTCGCAAATATCAACGCACCGTAACCACACCCCGATATAATTGCCTACATAACTACTATAATACCAGACTGTAACAATACGTGCGTGTGTGTGCGTTAATACCGCTAGGGCTGCCATGCGCTGCCAGAGCGAGCGAGCGCGCGATACCGACCTCAACACAAATGTTTTTCTCTCACAAGTAGGTACTCAATTCTTTCAAGGTTTGAAATTCGAACTTCCAAATAGGTAGGTCGGTTCTTTCAAGGTTTGAAATTTAATCTTCGAAATAGGTAAGTACCTACCACTTGATTAAGGAACCCTAAAAGTGAAACTTATTTGATACCTACCTAATTTGGAACGAGTTATTTGGTCTCATAATCTTTAATTAGTTGTATATTATTATATTATATTCGGGAGGTAGATCGAATTTCAAAGCAAGGCGGTTCATGACGGTTTATGACGGTTCAATCTGGCCACTGTGTACTTTCTTAGGTAGGTAAGTATATTACTTACTTAAACTTACTAGGATTGCATTACTTACCTCGTTTCTTCTGAAGGAAATCCAAAAAATCTCCGATTTTTATCATAATTATCGCTCCGTAAGCATCCACTGACGGCACAATAACGAACCATTTTTTTTTTCACAAATGAGCTAGGTACAATTGTTCTCGCGCCGCGAGTCAGCCTTGATCTAAACGGAATTGCCAGAGCAAGTGCGGCGCGCGTAGACGTGAGGAACACTGTTTCGGTGGGGGGCGGAGCGTGTCGCTACTGTACCTATACTATTACTGTGCCGTAACCGTTGCTTGCCAGCGCAGTGCGTACGAACGAAGCAAAATAAACACGCGGCGCGGGCGGCGTTGCCAGCCCGCACTGGACTACAGAACTACCTACTAGTGCATGGCGACGACGGCGGGGCAAGGGGGGGGGGGGAACGCCGCGCGGGGCATAGCGGGCAGGCAGGTCTCTCAATTGATTGAGTCACCCACCCACCCAGACATCGCGCAATGTTGCCAGCCCGCCACCGCCGTACAGCGAGCTGCGGCACGGTATTGATATCAACCGAATTTTTGTGTCTCGGCCCTGTTTTTGAAATAATAGTAATTCGGGGTGAATAGGGATCAAGGGGACGAAACTTTAAAGGGGATTTTAACGTTGAAATAATATAGTTTGTTGACAAAAATGGCTAATATGAATTACGGACGCATTTTCGAATTGACACGTTTTGTATTCTAGGTACAATTCTATTTCTAGGTACCTATAGTCTCACTACTATATAATTTACACGGCTTACACACACATCGACATGCGCGAAGCGGCGAAATTATAAGCAAACAGATACGGCTTGATACTTTACCTTACTTTATTAAATTTTTAGCCATTTTTTTTAAGCGTATGTCGATTTGTTTTCTAGAAGATTGTAACGTGAAATGTTCATAAAAATAGATACCATGTGTGTTCATACCATTACTAGTGATTAGTTGGCAAGCAAATACTTGCCAAATTATTGATTGTATTTACAATTCGCGCGATAAAAATGTTGAAAAAAATTTAAACATAAGCTAAAAAAAATTATATAAAATACTAAATTTATTATAATTAATGTTATGGTATCAAATTTTGGGTTTGTTTTGGTATTGGTTCTCAAAAACTAGAAAGAAAAAGAAAATTAGTTTATTTTTGGCACACAGTAACTAATTGGTTCATAAATTTAAAAAAAATTGTTTTGCCCGCAGCACGAGCTCATAAAGTACACAATGGATATTGTCAAACTATGAAATTGGAATGGGTTGCCATTCCAAGTGAGTTAAGTACTCAGTTAGGATGCCGTGCGTAATCGGGCCAGGAGGTAGTTAAAGCAAAATAACATAATTAAAAAAAATACGCTTATTTGGTATTCAGATCAGATCAGTTCGATGGTATGGTATATTATAGTATTGTCATGGGTTTTACATACATTTGCAAATTTTAATCGATTATACATTTTCATGTTGGTTCAAAGTCAAAGCATTTATTTCAATTAAACCATTTGCACTTTTGAATAGTCAAAAAAAATTGAAGCTAGTTGCTCGTTCCAAAACGTAGGGTAGGTCTCTATGGAGAAGAACGAGCAAGAAACTCCACGGACACTCTATTCAATCAAGCTTTTACAAAATCCAGGCTACATTATTCTTGTTGCTTCTATATATGTGAAAACAATGTAGGTAAGTGAAGAGAAATCCAAAACATTCTAATTAAAAATAAATTAATATAAAAGCCATGGCAGTTAAGAGATGACCAATCTCAACTGACAGCGCCCGTTCACGAACATGACGCGCGGATCAGCACCACTTAGCTCAACCATTTTGAAGGGAACCGAATGATCTAACCCGCACGCCACCATCAGTGAGACATTTGAGCGAGCATGACAATGCTCTCAACTGCCATGCTCATTTATGTCTAACACATTGAATAAATAAATGGCTCTATAGTTCTCACATTTACATAATAATTGAAATAGTGCTATTAATTTATACAAAGCTAAAATTTCCAATGTATGCAAGTATGTCATTCGACAGATAAAATATAATAAGTAAATAATAATAACGGTACTTACACGTTATTCATGTCAATAATAAGGGGTGAGCAACATAATTTTCTAGTAATTAAGAAATTCCCTAAAGAGGCTGTGGAGCAGGACCAGCATTATGCCAAGCATTTATATCATTGATATAATCTTCCAAATTATAATATGCTTGCCTACATAGTGTGCGTTTAATGCATGTTTTAAATTGCCTTTCATTTAATTGCAAAATATCGAGCGGTATTTTATTATAACATTTTACACAATATCCCATTTAAGAAGTATGTACTTTTGACAATCTGAAACTTGGTTGATATTTGTTCCTATTTCTAGTATTAAAGTTTTGTCTGTCACTTATTTTACTAAACAGATGAAGATTTTTACGAACATGCATGATGTTTTCGTATATATATTGACAAGGTACCGTCATGATATTAATTTGTTTAAACCATTCTCTTAGAAACTCGCGTCTGCTGAGATTATAGATGGCTCTGACAGCCCTCTTTTGCAGAATAAAGATAGAATCTATATCTGCAGCCCGTCCCCAAAGCAAAATACCGTAAGACATGATACTATGAAAGTAACTAAAATATACTAGTCTAGCGGTATCCACGTCTGTCAATTGCCTGATTTTTCTGACAGCGTAAGCGGCCGAACTTAGCCGCCCTGCAAGAGATGTTAAGTGAGGACCCCACTGCAGCTTTGAGTCAAGCGTAATCCCTAGGAAAACTGTCTTTTCGACGAATTCAAGTACGTCCTTATTTAATAAAACGTTACATTCACTACTTTTAACATTCGGTAAAGCGAATCTTATGCACTTGGTTTTCTTCTCATTTAACACTAAGTTATTTGCAGTAAACCAATTATGAACTTTAATCATGGCGTCATTTACGTCGTCATAGTGCTGTGCCCGTCTATTTACTTTAAAAATCAATGAAGTATCATCAGCAAATAACACCATTTGAGGTTGATTTCTCAGTAAAATTTCAGGAACGGACCCAATATTGAGCCCTGTGGTACTCCCCTTCTTTTTGCTACCTTTTTGAATTGAACATGACTGCTTACAAAAAATATTTTTAAATAAATAAATTTATATTATTACATGGTAGATTGTGTGAAGAGTGAACGAAAATTCCTCAGACCAACTTTATTATTTGTCTGAGGGAAATTCCTTTTTAAAATATTATAAACCAAAATTTCCGAATAAAAAATAGCTACGATTTAAAGACGAAGGAGCAATCTATCTGTGGTAATTTAGTTACATTTGGTTTCATTTCATTGCAGCAAAATGCACCGAAAAACTACGTATTTTTATCAGATTTGCAGATGCGTCCTTTTTATATTTTTTCTAGGTCCTTGTTGGCAACAAGCAATATTATTTCAACCTCAAAGTCTTCTTTAAAGTTTTGTCCCGATTTACCCCAGCATCCTTTCACACCCCGTTTTACCGGTAATGATTGGGTTCCCCTACTGTATTTTAATTACTTTAACCTACTTTATTTTCAGTCTGTGTACAATTTTCAACTCCAATCGACACAGCATCAGATTGAATTTGTTTGTCTTGTTTCCGTGAACCTCCTGGTAAGCTTGGCAGCATCATTATTGGAAGGGCATCACTTTTCAAAACTTTTCGATGTAATGCTTGTCGTATGTTTTCCACACTAAAATGTTTTTCACAAACCCGGTAGGCACCAAAGTTAGGTTTGTTTTCTAAATCAGTTCGGTTGATCAGACGCAGCCATTCAAGGCGCCTGAAAAAAAAAATGATTTCCCTTTATCTGGCTTAAAAGGCCAAAAAAACCTATCAATTATTACTCTCATAATCATTTCATAATGATATTTCGTCTAATTTAATAATAAAGCTCAGTACCTACATAAGTAAGTAGAAAGCAGAGCCTAAAAAACTACTTAAGGTCCGCGCCATATAAGCTGCAATCAGAATATCATTGGCTGCAATGAAAAAGGCTAAGCGCGCACTATGAAATTAATTCGTTGCGATTTTAAAAATGCGAAATGAATCCGATTGAAATAAACGGAAAGTCGCAAACGAATTGTTTTCGCAGTGCGCGAACTCTAGAATATTGTTATTTGTTCACAGATTGGCGATTATTATTCGCAACGATTAAAATTCGTAATGCGCGCTTAGCCTAAAAGTCACTTATACCAAAAAGTTCCAAAACTAAAACAAAAGAGCTTGCTCGTCGTAGAAAACTGACACTAAAACCACGGTAAACAGTATTGTGATTGTGACTCGGCCCTGGCCTTGAAATAATTACCTACAGACGCGCAGTGCCTAAACATGCGATAGGGCTGCCTCGTGTACGTGTTTTAATTTCTTCCTAGTTTGTGTTTTATTTTCTTTCTAGTTTTGTGATTGTAAATATTATATTTTATATTTAATTTAAAAAAAAAAAATCCGTAAGTAAATGAAATAGGAAGTGTTCAATCAAAATATATGTTACGTTTTTTATTAGAACATTTAATAAAAAAAAAAAACCACCCAAAATTTAAGGCTGAAAAATATTTGCGCCACAGTCGCAGTTTGAAAAAAAAAATATTTCCCTTTATTCTGGGTAAAAACAAAAATCTTACTTAAAAGTACTTAAATAATCATGTAAATCTTAGCTATAACAATCTGTCAAATTTCTTTGATAGATTTTCATTTTTATTACAATAAAATAAGGTTCGTATTCAATTGGGGAAATTTGACAATTTAGAATGGCTTGATGTGCTGGCGTCTGTATCTATCATTTACTCTCATTTTTTCATTATACAATGATATTTCGTTTCATTCAATCATTTATGTAAGCAGTCACGAGCAAAAACATGTAAGTAAACAGTTGGTTTAATTCTAAACAGATTTTCTCCTAAACTATTGACTGAAATGTTATGGGGTAGGGGTGGGGCATAAAAAGGTAGATAGCCTAGCCTAAGAAACTACCGTACTTACTAGTTCTTTCTAACGCGAGCGTAGATAAGTCGCTTTCTTCACCCTATCCAATGATATATTACACTTCATTGACCCTATCCACTTATTTATTTATGAATCCAATCCAGAATACTTTACTCGGTAGAAAAAGCGTACGTAATTAGATCTAATTACGTACTAGTAGGTATAGGTATATTTTTTTATAGTCTTACCTTTCGGAGTTTCCAGGTAATTTAAAAAATGTCATCTTTGGATACCATATTGACGAATTCAAGCAACCAAAAACAGCACAATATATTCTACAAATTCTCTTTGCCATAGTATAAGGAAGCACTTACACTTATTTCGTAAGAACACACAAATTCACAAATCACAAACAAAATTCACAAATCGCCCGCTTACTGCTTACAAAACCATCACACCGTCCATTCGGCACTGCGGCGCATTCGAGACTGTCGGAAAGTTTCGGATCGGGATCGGAGTGTCGGTCGACTCGGCATACTGAAGTGCATACTATACTATGCGCCTTAAACGCCTTATTTACCATCTATCTTACTGTACGTCCCGCCAAGGTCGTACACGATGCACAATGCAAAAGTACCGTGAAAAAAAAAAACAATTAATAATAATCATTGACGTACAGCACGCTTATTCACGGTCGTTTTGCATCGTGCATTACCTTGGCGGGACGTACAGCAAGAAGGATGGTGAATAAGGCGTATAACTTGAGGGTGAAGCGCGTATGTATGACTCGAGTTTCGACCGTTTGTATGAAGATAGTAGAATACTGTAGATATCTTTTTTACTGTGCTAAAACTGCTTCAGTCGAGTTTCATAATATCAAAAACCGCGTCAAGGACGCCCCTTACCGCGATACGATCGTGATAGCGACACTGCGGCTTTGATATATTTAAAAATGTAGGTATTTGAGTATGTATATCAGCTGTCTGACACCCATAGTACAGGGTCTCCCTAGTTTGGGGTCAGATGGCCGTGTGTGAAATGTCCTCATATATAAGGTGCTATAAAAATATCTGCCACGGCTTTAATGGGAGGTAGTAATTGTGTTTAAAGATTACAATAGTGAAGAACTTTCGTACCCCAGAATAGTTAATTTAATTTGAGAAAATAAAGTAGTTTAATAAACATTGACTCTACTCTGCATAACGTGTTTCACAAATTACGCGCGATGTGTCGCTTCGTCAATGAAAACAACTGCTATCTCTTTCTATCTGTTCTGTGAATGAAAACTGAAATCAGCTGATTAGTTCGTCACTATCTAACCTACTAGGTACACAATAATACGCAGGGAAAAAAGTGTTTTAAAAGTGCAATTACTTACCAGCTTCACTTCCTCTTCGAGTTCGGCAGAATATGGAGGCCTGCCTGCGTCAACCGGAGGCGGGTCAAAGCGGCCGTGTTCACGAAATCTGTACACGGCATCCTAAATGGTACGATGACTCACTCGCACACCAAACCTCTGCTGGTATAAGTTTACTGCATGCGCAGTTATGGAGTTACACTCGCGGTAGCACAACACCATTTCAAGATATTCTTGATTGGAATACCGTCGTCTGGGAGGCATTTTTAAGGGAAGCGCGAGCGATTATCCCGTCGCTAACCGCTAATTAAAACTAACTTCCGAGCGGGCGGGGGGCGACTGGCGAGCGGGCGGTCGGCTGGCGCGTGCGACGAACGGGGTAGTGCGGGTCAGGGTGGGGGCGCGCGGGGCTGCTCTTTGACGACGCGACGTCCCGACGAGTGCCGGTGCGCAGCGGCATCGTTTGATAAATGATAAGAATGGCAACAGTGTATGAACGGCGCCGGCGTTTTGCGAAACGATTGAATTGTACCTATTCGGTGCGGTGCGGCAACAGCAAGTCTACGTGATGGTTATGCGAATAAATCAATTCAAATTTATACGTACAATTTTTTGTATGAAAAATGATATGACAAATGATCAATAATTTATCTTTACTATTGTAATCTATAAACACAATACTGTCTCCCATTGCAGCCGTAGCAGATATTTTTAGAGCACCTTATATTATAAGGTACCTACTAGAATAAATTGATAGAAGGGCGTCAACGACTTTTATTGCAGATTTATCTGGCGCCTACCTTTGTTTTTTTTAACGCGACCGTATAGGCAGATCACTCGTCTCAGTTCCTTCACTCTTAAACCAACTTATTAATTTATTAATTCAGATATTTTACTCGGTGGAAAAAGCAAAATACCAATCTATTAAAAACAGAAACAAATTACGTACAAGTAGGTAAGCCAAAATAAAAATTATAGTTACCTTTCGGAGTTTTCTGGTAATTTAAAAAATGTCATCTTTGGGTGCCATAATGGCAAATTAAAGCAAGTAAAAATAGATCAATATGCTCTTTAATGGCACCTCAGACCAATAAAAAACAAAACTTATAACTACTAATTTAATAGCACTTTGCCATATTAAGTAAAACCCCCCTTAGGGGAGTTTAATGTCCAGCAGTGGACGTCTTTCGGCTGAAATGATGATGATAATAAGTAAATATTTGTAAGTCGGTACTTATTTCAATTTTATTGATCCCAAATCACACGCACAAAACCATCACACCACCCGTTCGACACTGCGGCGCATTCGAAACCAGAGGGGGACAGTCACATAATATTTGGTTTGGACCAAACGATGGTGGCTCCATCTATATGTTGTTCCCAAAACTTTAGGTTTAGTTTGTAAGTAAAGCATCTCAACAGATGTCGCTACAAAAACAAATTTATTTATTATCGTGATTATTATACATTTTATAACATAAAATATATAAAAAAAACTTATTTTAAGATTCAAATTAAAATTGAGCTTATATTAGTATTTTTACACATTAAAATAAATAAGATACTATATACGTACGTACGATTAACGATTTTCTAAATGACAATGATTTATAAATTAATCCTAATGTAAATTCTTATTTAATATAATTGTAATTTTTTTACGCAATTTAACGACATATTAACAAATTCTTTTTGACCTGTAATTCATAATTTTGTATTTTGACACTAGTTCGCCATTCATTAATGTTTGCATGGTAGATAGGTAAATTGTACAAGGATCACAATTTTATTGTTTATTTAATACCTTATGTCATGTACCTACCAATCTATGCAAATAAATAAACTTTACTTTACTTTAAGTACTGATCTTTTTTGACTGGTACTGTCGCACTACTATGCATGTTTGTAACATCTTTTCCATTTTTAGTTTGTATTTCGGTTGTGAAATCTTCCAGAAAGTAGACCTACTGTCGTGTGTCCTACTGTAGACCTACAACAAGTGATAATAAGCCAGTTCCGCTTAAAATGGTTTCGTTACCGTTGATAAGCGGTTGCACCAAATAATAGTGCTCTATTTCTATCCATCCAGTACCTACCTATACTATCTATAGTAGGTATCTATAGTTAGCGATAGACGTTGGATTAGTTCGGGTACAAATTGTAGACGGCGCCACTGCGTTTATTGGAATAAATATACCGAAAGAGGGCACTCTTTAGTACTCTTTGGATCTGACGCGACATAACCATTGTTATTTATTTTGTTATTTGTTTTTTTATTTTATATCGCGTGGTCAGAGGCGACAGCGGCGGAGCCACTTGTTCGTTGAAGTTTCATTTCTAGGTACTATGTGGTCCAGCACACATTTCGTTTTTTTTACTACTAACTAACACGTACGTACTAACTTAGTTTATAAGTTAAATTATTATTAACAAAGTGGACTAGTGGTCTGAAATAAAGAATTATTATTATTATAGTTCATATTTTATAATTGGGTAGATGACACCATAAACCATAATTCCAAGGCAAAACTCCTCTAAAAAAGAAACACTTGACTTTAGCCCTGAAAACCCAATTAACTTTCAATTGACAGTAAAATGACATGAAAATAACATTTTAAAGAATCATGGCGAGATTTGTACAAAAAAAAATAAGATGTTTAGAGAAGTTGAAATTCAAATTTTTATATTCTTGGGTACCTAAGGAGTATCTTCAGGCATTTAGAATATTTTTAAAACCCCGCAAAAAAAAAAGTTAATAGTTTAACGAAAAGCTCATTATTTCAGTACGAAACTGCGACTAACAGTAACAGTGACACTGACAGCCGCCGTTTCGCAGTTCTTACATTGAAATTGCATCGTTTTATGGGAAATAATATCACAAAATAATGATATTTTTTTTCCACACTCTTGTCATATCACTTGTCTGCCAATTTTATAGATCCGTTAACATCGCTTGTCACTTTCTTTTTTTTATAAACACAAAATGGGCATCGGGATGAAACGAAAAAGTGTTATTTTAATTTCGTAATATTTTAATTATGCGGGGGTTTAAAAATATGCTAAGTATATCAATCTACTCCTGGTAATGTATTCTTCACATTGGAAAATATTTTAAACCCTCTAAATTACTTTTTTTTTCATACAAAAGATTGTATGAATCTCGCCATGATTCTTTGATATGCTTGAGTTGCTTTGAAATCAATAAATAGTTAGTCAATTGATTTAGCAAATGTTTGCCCACGGACTAGAAAAAAAAGAACTCGGCGGGCGCGCCCGCCACGCATATCGAAAGAGAAGCACCGGTAGCGATCTATGTGTGCGTGATTTGAGGGATACCATATGAATGAAAATTTCCCCATTTTTTTAATATTTTAACAGTTCATTTTTTTATCTGAATAAAGCGATATAAGAAGTCCACTTATATTATTTAATTGAAACATACAATGTTAAGATAAGTCTCGTGCTGTCTCTACTATCAGTTTATGTCAAAGTGACTAACCAGTACGACTGTAGGGATGCCTGATTAATTTTGATCTTGTAAGGGGCAAATGCTCATTTTGGCAAAAAAATACAGGATTTAATTTTTTTCCCCGGGACAAATTAAAAACATGTGTTTTACGTTGTTTTCATTGCTAGTTAAAGGTATATTTTAAAGTAGATCGTGTAAGGTTTAATCTCCATTTGCAAAAAAATCCTCTCTACAAAGCAGTTGGAACTAGGGATTCTAAAGGCAAACAATATAATTAGGAAAATGTTAGGGATTTTAGTCCTGAAAAATCCTTCCATTATTTTCTTCCACTTTTCAATAGCACCCATGCTTTTGTCATCAAAAGACGTTGCAATATCCAGGCTTTTTTTTAATAATTTGAAATTCGCGACGCTATACGTATTTTAATCGAATAATGTTGAAATACGGGGCAGAGTCTGTCCCGACGGAACGTTTAAAATTATGTCTGCAGTACGGGACGTCCCGGGAAATACGGGACATCTGGCAACACTAAGTACGAGACTTAAAAGCATCTGAAAATTGAGTAGCGTTTAAATATTTGGCCATTACCTACTTAGTAAAAAGTCAAAATTAAGTACATATATTACATACTTGTGATAAAGCTAAGCCCACGTTCAAGGCCACAGATGCTTCAGATGTTAATAGCTGCTGAGAATCAGTTACTACTGTTTCAAACACCACTGGTAGCTAAAAGAATAAAATGTGTATTAAATTACAGCTAAGTATTAATCGCACGTCGCGTGTATCTACATACTTCAGATGAAGATAGGCCTAGGCTTATCTTCATCTGAAGCTACCTACCGACCGATCAACCGCCACAGTCATGTATAGATGACAAATCAAAATGTGTCCAGCTCGTCACGGTCACTACTATATGACAGACTTCCATACGTAATTCCATAGAGTATGTAAGGACTCTCTTACACACGAGGGGCATGTTGCCAACGGCACAGGCACAGATATACATAGACCTAGATAACGCAAGAGCAACTACTTCGCGTGCCTAGTTTCGTGCCTAGCTTACGTACAAAAATCAAGTAAAAAAATAAAGTAAACGTTTCCTTCCATTGGTAAGTCATTTTGTGATTAATATTATGCATAATTAATTTAAAAAACAATTATTTTTAATCTAATACCCTATGTAATACCTGGTAATACCAAATTTAACAAAAACAAAACATTGTGACGTCATAATAGGTAGTCAAAAAATGGCACGCTTGGTTTTCATACAGATCGTGATACTTGCGTTATCTAGGGTCTATCTGTATCTGTGGGCACAGGTAACAGCATTCGTCGACACGCGTCAGCGGCAGCTGTTGATTATTCAGCGGCAGCCGTCGACGACATGCCAACAACAAACGACGACGACTGTGGCTAACGCGTGTCGACGAATGCAGTTATCTCTGCCATTGACAACATGCCGCTCGTGTGTAAGAGCCCTTACATACTCTATGGAATTACGTATGGAAGTCTGTCATGTAGTCGTGCGTGACCGTGACGTGCTGGACACATTTTGGTTTGTCATCTCGTGTGTAAGAGCCCTAATTTAGCTTGGCGCCAAGTTGGGGCAAGTTTTAGCTTTTTTGTCGTGGCAGTCAAAAGTTAAAGTAGGTAGAGGTTTGGGATGACGACGACTGCTAGAAATCCACCAGATATTATAGAAATATGTTTTTGCTTTGCCTTTATTTCATTGACCAAATATGCACGTACTTGCGTTAATTGTGAAGACGGTGATGGAAGATAAATAGGCGTCTCATGTGATGACAACTGGTCTGCTTGTTGTGAAAGAATAGTAATTCTTGGCTCTACAGGCTGTTCTTCGATTAAATGTGGTGGTTCAAACAATAGCTAAAAGAAAATACACACAGTATGAACATCATCACTATACTAATAGTACTCTCTTTAAACACAAAAGTAAATGAAATGTTGGAGGTACCGGTTTCTGTTAACATAACTAATTTAAAAAAAAGTTGTGCGGTCGGGAGACCCCTGTAAGGAACGAAGTTATATAATTTTAAACAAACATTTATGTAGTTTAGTTTGTAACTCATTTGATTGTAGTAGGCTCGATACACGCACACATACACACACGCATTTCGTTACGTGACGATTTCTACTAACTTGCACTACCCGTAAGGCTCGTTAAGGAACATCGTTAAAAAAAAAATGTAAAATCAGTAAAGGAGATTAATAACTTGGTGGTCACCAGATGACGTGAGTGACGACACGATTGGCGCAGTGGCTGAGCGATCGACTGCTACGCAGCGTGTTGCGGGTTCGATTCCCGCCCAGGGTAAATATTTGTGTGATGAGTCCACGATGGCATTATATGTCTATATCTTAAGGATAACATACTATGTATATCCATTTGAATACTTTAAAACATGGACAATTACAAAGCGGTAGGTAATTGGAAAGCTATTTACACAAAAACGGTATTAAACCTTTTCATTTTAAATAAGTTATTAAGCATATTATAGAGCCTGGGATAAGACCTGCAACATTCCTGAATCTCTACAAATGCACTTAGTAGAAAAATATTTCTTACTCTTTTTGGAACTGCATAGGTTGTGACTCGACGAAGTCCATTTTTCGTGACATACAAATCGTTTTCATCAAAATGTATACTACATATCACACTTGTTTTCGACGGAATCCAATGGTTTTCACCCCTGCAGTTCCTTATTATTTCAACCCAATCATTGCTCCATGGTTGATTTGCTTTAGGAAATCTATAAAACGAATTATATTCAAATGTACTTGCAAAAAAATTCGAAGAACACAAAATAATGGATTACCATCTCGCGGGAAAATTACCCATTTATTTTCTGGCAACACTTATACGTCTATCTATTGTGGTTTTGTTCCAATAGAAGACAAATCTGTTTTATTTTAAAATGTCTTGAAATACAAAAAATCAACAAGTTAAATGTCTTACCTGTGAAATGTTATTCCTTGACCCTTTTTTTGGTCTGAAGAGTTATTTTTACACCACTTCACAACACAAGATGGCATTATTTTATTACTTGACGTAAACCGTACCAACAAAGACGGCGTCGTGCCGCGTAATGGCGACGACAAGACTGCGCGCGCGGGCGGTTCGGCACGCTATGGTGTAAATGTGTGCGTGAGTGAGGCATGAAATACAAACGGTCGACCATACTGCTTTTACGACACGCGTGGTGCGGTGTCATTGTAAAAAAAAGGACACCGTACTACGCGTGTACTAACTTCTAATCCGGGTGCGATTAGATTTTTTATGGCAATGTTCTCATACAAAATCTATGTGGGAGTCGTTTTTTGACAGCTCACAAAGAGTATGTCAATTGATTGGTGGTCGGTGGTGTCATCCATAGACTACTATAATATACTAGAGATCATATTATGTCATGTGTCATCTACCTTTTTCAACAATAATTATGCTGACACTACCACAAAATATAAAGCCGCAACCTTCCGTACTTTGTGACACTGCTCTCTCAATGATTTTCACCATATTATTATGAATATCAATTTCACCATAAGTATGTGCCTAGTAGCTCTTATAATATATATTTTTTTCTGATATTCACGTCGATATAATATTTATTTATTTAAACTTGAAAGGGTGGTTGTAAGAACCGGTACAGACCGATTGGCGATCGGTCATTTGCCGCGGTTGGAATCGCTGTCATCCGTTCCGTTACACGATAAAAATCGCAAACTTTTTTGTTTCTTTAAATAAACAATTACTGTAAGTAAGTAGTAATTGTATAGAATTACTTATTTTCCACTTACATTAAAAAATACCACTAAAACGCAGTTTTTTTTCAACAATATAGGTAGGTAGGTACCTAACCGCTTTCGTCATTTCTTTTTTCACGAAAAAGTGTCACAATTCGCCTGAGTCTGCGTGTATGCGAGAGCGCGGAACAAGCGACAGAGAGGCACGATCGGCCCAAGCAATAAGCTCCGCCCAACTCGATGGGATCCATTATTTGTTTATGTTATACCTGTTAGCCACTATGTTTCTTTATGACATTATCACGTCAAACTATCGTCCGTAAACCGACTTTACAGACAACCAATTTTTTTTGATGAATTGATTTAAAGTAGGTATTTACAATAACTTAATATATAGATCCGCAAACCTTTCGTAGCGTTCTGCCGAATACTTGTACGTGACTCGGGGTCGAGAACTGTAAGTGATGAATCAGCGTATTTTGACTGGCTGCTAAATAAAAATAGGGTGTTTTACCAAAAAAAATCTAATTAGTCCGTCAGTTAGATTATCGAAAAATATTGGATATTTTTTGTTTTATTAAATCGATAAAAACTCAAGCATCAAAGATCATGACGTCACTTCGCCAGTAAAAGTGTACTGACATAGTGATGTCACACGAGTTTTCGACGCACTGTATCGTCTTCGTTTTTTGTTTACACGAAAAAAGAAAAAACACGTGTCCAATATTTTTTGGAAATCTATCTCACGGATTAATGATTTTTTTTTGGTAAAATACCCTATTGTCCTTTCATTAGGGACCGCGAGGATAAGGATCCCTTGGGCTCGCATGTAACGACGGCGTACGATAAATACGCGACGCGGCCCGGTGAGTCAAGATTCTTGCACTGTAATAATATCATGTAAAACAAACCTCTAAATTAATATTTTTGAGGCAATCCAAGTCTTCCTTCGCGATGGGAAATTTTTCTCCCAATCTCAATAATACTTCACCAATATTATTTATTTTCTTTTTAAGCCTCCGATTTTTCGATTGCAGTTGTTTTATTTTAAGACCTTTGCTTACAATTTTGTCTTTGCAAAATCTTAGCTGGCCGTGTAGATTATGTTCCGTCAGCGTTGTACAATCTGAAGCGTCCGTAGCATCTATATTTTTAAACGTTTCTGCTTTGAACTGAACCGAACTGGATGCGGAATAAAACTGCATAGGAAACACGCCATCATCTTTCTGTATAGAATATTGTGTGTCCACAAAGCCTTTATGAAGTAGACTCTTCTTTTTTGACTGTGATTTAAAGCCAGAGCTCCCCGAATCGCTTAGTCTTTTTGAAGAACCTGCAGTGGTTACACTAACATTTTCCGACTGAAATAAAAGAAGCTATTGAAAACCTTACCAATAAAACAATGAACAGGATAAAAATAAATTAGTGCGTTCATGAAATAGATTTGATATTTAGTCGGTAATTCGTAAACAAGTATACAACAGGTGGGCACGTTGTTTAGTCGATATTAAACAATGTGCCTACCTGTTGGGTACCTACTTGTAAAACAAGGAAGGAAGCTCCTAAAAATAGAAGATGATGACTTACTAGATCGAAAAATGTAACGATTTTCAAGGTTGGCAGCGCTGTAGGTTTCGTGAATCTATATCCTTTATTTGATATTAAAAAATCGTCTTCTAAAAAATGTTCAGAGCATATCGTGCTTGATTTGGACGGCATCCACCTGACTCTACCCGTTGCGTCTATCCATTTCTCTTTGACGTTAGGGTCTTTGGGGAACCTTAAAAATATTTTAAATGAAGGTGAGATCCTACAGATGTTCATTTAGTGAAAGAAATTGCTACACAACGGGACATTGTAATGATACCTAATACAGTATGTATGTATGCAATGCAGCAAGGTACCTACAATTTCTGTTTATAAATACCTACATATATAGATTTAATATCTTTATGGTCCTCCTTACATTCATAAACGAAATATAGGTATTTTTCACGCAATAGACGCGTGTACAGCTACCGGCACGTAAGTTAGCCAGAGATTTTGTAGTGGGGCCAGCACGCGTAGCATGACCACGCTGTCGTTCGTGTTCGTTATTCGCCTCGTCATTCGCTTCGCGATTTGCACGAATGTGTAAATGCGGCATCATACATTTTTACATGCACGCGTAGCATGACCACGCCATGTCTACGGAAGAATAGACATACTGACAGGAAGAATAGACAAACTGTACTGACTTGTCTATTCTTGCTGTCATTAAGTACGTCTATTCTTCCGTAGACATAGCGTGGTCATGCTACGCGTGCTGGGGGAAGTTCGCGCATGTAAAAATGTATGATGCCGCATTTACACATTCGTGCAAATCGCGAAGCGAATGACGAGGCGAATAACGAACACGCATAATTATGTAAACAGTACGCTCGCTATTCGCCTCGTGCCTCGCCTCACGATTCGCGCGCTCGCGTTGGGTGGGAGCGGTTTTTTGGACACGAATCAAAGGGCACGAATGGCGAACACGAACTTACTGATTACACATTCGCCTGTATTCAGCAGTTGACCGCTAACACCCGACCCAACAGGACGTGTAGACAAAATGGAAAGTGAAGTACGAATTTTAGAATTCCTAGAAATTTACCAAAACATCGCAATCATAAAAATAGACTTTTTTACGCAGATAATCTGAATTACTGTAAAAACTCAATAAATTTAGCGCGCATATCGCCATTATTTTCACGTCCTCCATGTTCGTGTGCAATTGTCAAAATAATGCGCCTCGCGAGTGTGTGAACAGCAGTTCGCGACGGCACTCGTATACGAATATTCCGTCGAATGTTCGTCGAGTGTCGAGGCGAATGGCGAACACGATTGTGTAAATGCGGTATGAAATTCGGGCGTGCGCGAACTTCTCCCACTACAAATTCTGTGGCCAACTTACGTGCCGGTAATTATACCAGCACCGGCGGGGGAAGCGCGGGCAGAGGGGCAAGAGGGGTCACACAGCTGATCGAGTCAACGGCCGCGCGCCCCTACTACTTGCTCGCCTAGAGATTCGGTTATCGGCGGACGTACTGTGCGATCTTTTAAAAATATTATAATATATTGTTACCGAAAATTGTACTAAATAAATTATATTATCAAAGCGAGTCATATTTAATTTCATAAATTCTTCAACAGGTAGGTATATTTGTCACAGCAGGAAGCCATTGTCTTGGATTGAAAACGCTACGGTACAACAGACAGCGCCATCTACCAAATGCTTTCAAAATCTAGTAGTAACCACGTGACCGGAAACGCTAGCGCGCTCCACCGCTTGGAGACTATTGTCGGTAGTGGAGCGAGAACTGGCAGCCGCGGGCGGGGCCAGTTTTGAAACGGCTGAGAGTGAGGAGTATCACGCACGTGTTCATTTCTTGAATAAATTATCTTTTGTTCGAGCACCCGTGCGTGCGTGAAGACGTGACTACTCAAAACTATGTCGAATTACGAAGAAGATCCGATGTTATTATAAATGTTAAAGTTAATAATTATGTTATTTTTAACATCTAACGCTAGTTTCAAAGTAGTACCTATGTATTATTTATTAAATACTATTATGTATTCTGTGGTATTTCTTTTATCGATCAGCGGGCATGCCGTTGCGAGATTTTTATTCAAATTGATCTGACACACTGAAATGACCTGTTACTCAATGTAACATCTCAAGCATTATTAAAATTATAATAATTGGGTTTCTGACAACATTAAGAATATAAACACAATTTCGATTCGAAAATCGGTTTTTAATTTGTTTGAAATTAAATAAATAGGTAGTCAATTATGTTGGTAAAAACCTGACGTCATTTTACTATTGCCATACAAAACCTATGGGGTAGTCGCGCTTTGACAGCTCATAAAAAGTATGTCAACTGATTAGAAGTTTATAGTTTCAAAAAATTACAATAATGTTTGCTACATAAAGCATCTATGCAACCTTATAGGCATGAAGATATAGGTATAAATGGAGCCAACACTTAGAACAAAAGCTTGAAACCAACTGTGGGCTGATGCTCTCTTTCTGAATTCATACATAAGAACGAGACAGTGACATGTGTTTTCTTTATCTTATGTATGCATTCAGAAAGAGAGCGTCTGCCCACAGTTGGCTTCATTTAGGTATTTAGAGTGTTGCCTCCAGTTTTATCTATAAGCTTCTTGCTTATAGGTACATATATTTCGTGTATGAATGTTAGGCGACCTTATATTTGTAATGTTAAATGTACCATAAATATTAACATTACTAGTTTAATTTTATCGATATCTATCGATAAAATCAACATCCGACCCGTCTACATCACTAATTGAGTAGCGAAGTACTTTCGAGAACGAAGGAAGCAGTGAATTAAAATCAATTAAAAATAAACTTAAATTAATTCTCATAACGTTGATTTTAACAAGACGTTCTATTAAGCTAAAAGTTAATTGAAATTATCTAAGATTTTATTTGAAAACAAATAAATCGTACTTACCGATGGTACGAAACACCTCCATTTTTAATATTTTTGCTCCTACTATCATTTTTGCACTCTAAAATGGAACAATATGGCATAGCTTACTGCGAAAAAATTGTAGCACGTAGTAGCAAGTGAGACTAGCAACTCAACGCGATGTTAGGACACGACTGGGATTGGGTAAGCGTAACAACGCTTATTTGTGTTGTGCCACGCATGCCACGCCTACTTTTCTCTTCCACTGTTTTTTCCTCCTGAGAGAGCGGGACAGCTATATGTATCTGCTGAAGTAACCCAAAACATTTATCGATTCGAACATTCTTGATATTGTATGAACAAAAATATATCCTATTGCTTCTAACATACGGTTCGTTTTGTATTGTCCAATGGCATTTGATATAAAATTTGTTTTTCTATTGCCGGCGTGCGCCGCGCCTAGTAGTGTCATGGATGGCCTTGAACTTGAACTCGATTGGTAAACAGCTGAGCGGACGATGGTTGTTTTTTTTAATTCACGTTCTAAAATACAAGTGATACAATACAACACTACTTTTCTAAAAGAACCACTTTATTTTGGCCCTAAAACAAGTTTTAATTTTCCGTAATCTATGTAGGTACTAAAATAGTTAAATAATGGACTCAATCAAAGTACAATATTTACACGAAAAAATAAAAAAGGAAAACCTATAACTATTAAACCAAAAAAAAAAAGCTAAGACAATAAGGCATCAAAAAATTCCCCCACATCGTCGTCAACTGGGAATGTGCCCAAGAGACTGGCGGCATTGCCACGTTGGATGGCAATGCTTAACCTCTGTCCGAGGTAAAAACCAGCCCTCGGGTCACGGGAAGTGTCAACCAACCTTTTGGAAATTTCTTTAAATAGTAGACCCCACGACCCGAGGGTGTCAACCCCAAACGGCTCGAAAATAAAGTTATCGCTTAGGATACTATACTTTCGCCGTTTGAGGTTTTCTGCAGCCGCAGCAGCAGCACCAGCACAGCACGCTGTACTAGGAAGATGGGATGGCGCAAGAGTAGCGATACACGTAGCGTCCCACACTAAAGGCCTACCCAACTTCCATGGAAATAATGACATGCCGTCCGGTCTCTTGCCATCGTCGCCTGCCAAGCCGTTGGGTTCCAAAACAGCCGGAACGCCGATGGCGACGAGAGCACGACGGATAATGTCATTAATATATTCGCGTGCCGCGCTATGCGACCCGCACTCCGGCTGCACGACAGGCCGTGGTGTCCAAGGCAGTTGACAGCTTCCCCAAAGCGACAGCGATGAGGAGAGCAATTGAGTTTGCAAATACATAAGTGACGTCACAGCAACACGGAATCGGGTTTTGACAGCTTGGCGTTTTGACAGTTCAAAGTCAATTGATTGGTGGTTCTGGTTAGGAATGCAAAGTCTTTTGAAATATCGATATAAATATCGCAGGTAGGTAAATATCGATATCCGATATATCGGCCATGCCAACGCAATAATTATCGATATTTTCACTATTTTTATAGCTCTGTAAAAATTAGGGAAATCAAAAGCAATTTACAATCAAAGTTATTTATTTTGTTACAAAGATAGATGAAAAAAACAACAGCAACCACACAGCGAAGATGATAATCACATAAATATTTTACATGTCAAACATGTTTCGACACTGTTTTGTGTTTTCCAACACCTAACATCAAACATCTAATAAAATATAGGTAAGCCCATATTTTGTTGAATAGCATCTTCGCTGTGTGTAAACTTTTTTCATTTATCTTTATAGCAAAATAAATAACTTAGATTGTAAAATTGCTTTTGATTTGCAGTTTTGATGCAATAGTTATTTATATTTGATTAGATTTAGACAGTAATAGTAATAGCAGGTAAAATAAATAGAAATAAAATATGCTTCAATAAAAAATTCAATGGTTTTAACAAATTATGTTTCGGGTTTTCGCGATATCGATATCAATGATTTTGACATATCGATTTAAAAATCGATATTTAGGTGTCGATATTAGTAACGCGATACATCGTTGCAACCCTATTGGTGGTGTTTACACCGAGGGTTTGGTTAAGCGAGGTGCACACACAATATCACGATAGAAACGAAATAATAATAACCCTCTCGTCGCGTTCGCCGTAAATGAAACGAAATGATGTAATACACCAAGCGGCCGCGGCCTCGAGTGGCCCCAGCCAGAGGCACAGAATTCCACACATAACTTTTTATCGATCGCGCGACCTTGATAAAGTAACAGAGGTCGACAACCTTTGGCACACTGCCCGACAAAATTACGTTTAGTATTTCCAGAGATAAGCTCCTACATCATCCAAACCTACCTCTTTCAAATGATGACGCAGCACATAATGCTGGCACTTATTTCGTTACCAATAGGGCACATTTTGTATTATCCAAATAAGGCGAATATTTGCACAAATACTTACGCCATGTTGAGTTCGACTTTATTTCGACTTTGTTTCAATAAACATAGGGTAACTAAGACGACCCACTGACCGAAGTGCCAGCATAAAACACTGATGCCCTTCCAAGCGCAAGCCTAGCCTTCGTACAAGCTTAGCAATAATGTACACGTACCTTTAAAATGTTGCTCACAGTCTTGTGGTGTACTCCAAATATGCGAGCTGCTTGACGAAGACTTGCAGTTGAGTTACTAGCGAAATAATTTAGTATGTTCTCTTCCTGCCTCACGGATATAGTACGGTTTGGAACAGTTTCAACACTTGGACGCAAACATTGGTTATCACGTAATCTTTGGATTGCCAATGTAAAAATTCGTCCATTTGTAGGACATACACGCGTGGTATTATACCTCTCTCGGTAAGTACGTATTGCCAACGCTGCGTTTTGTTGGCATTCGCCATAAATCAAAACCATATCGGTGTACTCCGATGGCGTGTAGTTAATACGAGGCATGTTGAGAACACAACACAAGAAGTTACAATAAATGAGTCTGATTTCCCAAAAACTGTCACATCCATAGATAGATATAAGAATCTATGGTCACATCACTTTCACCAAGTAATTCTTATAACAAACAAAACAAGTAATGAAAACAAATAATAACATCGCGAGGGGCGCATGACCGACGAGTATACCATCATCATTGATAACGGGCGGCAGACTGACTGAACTGAACAGACGACATACCGGCAGTTGAGTGTTGACACTGACGAACTTGACGTAAGACGCGATCAAGCGAAGACTCATTCCGACCGCATAACGCGCAAGTCTTGTCTACGGGATCCCTTCTTTCCGCATAATGTTTTTTTTTATAATATACTTTAGCATCACTATTTTTTTTTAAATAATTTTAATTTATGTAACCCGGTCAAGTTAGCTTTAAAAATAGGGGTAAGGTTACTTTAAGCTGAAAATTGGTATGAATGTTGTGGTAACACCATTACAATTAAAATGTCAAACACCCCCATCGATCCGACGTGCGCAAAAAAAAAAAAAGGTCAATGTTGCAAAAATCGTTATTTTTTTGCATTTTTCTGCAAAACGGTAAGTTTTATCTTAAAGTAAGTTTTATAGTAGACAAAAATTGTTGACTTAGCCCGTAGCCGGTTCTTTTGTGGAACGTGTGGAGCACTGGTGGGACGCGTTTTCATACACGTCAGAGGGTTCGAATCTGCACAGTAGCGCTATGATTGTTGAAGAAGTCAGCCGGGTATAATAATAACCAGTAAACAGATAACCAGTTCACTTTAGCCACTCATACCCATATCACAATATTATTGTTTATACCTTGGCGATTTAATTGTTTTACAATGGCAGCCCACTTCATGTTTCCAATGAATCGTTCATTAAAAAACATGATATCTATAAACATTTGAATAATTAAAAATATTATTCAATTAGAATGACGCGTTATGTAGTTTGAAACACCCTGTCACGGATGACACCCTGTAGAGCGCGGTCAGAAAATGGCGTTCCAAGGGCGGTGCGGAATGGCGCGACGACATAATCGAGTTCATTCACCTCAGCGCAAAAATGTGTTTATTATTATCGCAGTTTTAATTTTCTCGGTATGTAGCAGTTTGTGAGTATTTCAAAGTCACTAATTCCAATTCTTCCATTTTTTAACTAAGTTGTGTAAGATAAGAAGGTAAGCTACTTATCTAGTAAGTGCAGATTAATAAAGAAGAGGTACGATTAAAGTTACTGATGATTTCAATACCTAACTGATCAATTTGTTTTTTGTCTAACGCTATTGAAGATAGAAATTTGACTCATGCACCTACATTAAATCCAAATGATTTTCGTTGGCGGCCCCGACCTTGCGCATGCGATGGGTTGCGGAACTCGCCGAAGTCAATCAGTCGTTGTGATACTGCTAGAATGACTTGCAGTCCTGGCACTTGCGGCTCGATCACACCTCGTTTGCGTAACATGTCCAGATTATTAGGTGCAGCGTACAATCTCCTTGCTTCGCTTAAATTATCACCACTTTTTGCGTACAGACGCACCATTTGTAGGTACTCGATATTCGAGTATTGATAATTTTTATTTTTCATTGCGAAGTAGGTACCTATTCACTCCTTGCACTTTGTAACGCGATTGCGAACAACGTTTATTAACCAGCGCGCGCGTACTTCCACTTCAGATGTTTGAATGCAACTGAGACAGAGACAGAGACGCCAAACGGTTCAGTTTCAGTTCAGAGTCAGACGGTAGACTATGAGAGTGACCTTGGTGTCACGCTCCGCACAACTTAAAGGACAGCGTTTGGAGCATCTCATTGGATGACAGTCCACGTACCTATTATCTTAATTAATGGTAACAATTTTTTTATCGTGTCTAGACGTATTTTAAGCCGAGTACATTGAGCGGATTGCGTTTGTAAGACGACTAAAATGGTGTATATTCTGTAATAGTCTTCCATGAGCTGAGGGTTGTCCTCGGCTGTATAAAGCATTCAGAGATAATCGTCAGTTGGTGTTTCATCACATTCAATTTAGGAGTAAGTGTCAAATGGGACTCAGCCAGTTAGTTTCGGCCATCGTCTGCCTCCCAAAAGTCCGGCCGTCTGGGACCTCATACTCCCGACTTATACCAAAGACAAATAGTTAATTAACAATAATATCGAATTAATTTCAGTCACAGCGGCCAATTTCAATCGAGACTAGTTAAATACGCAGGAGATATTATATTATAGTGCAAAAATGTGTGCACAAATAAAGGTGCATTCCCACTTCCCTAACTCGCATAGTCGTGTGGAACGGCAATCCGACACGCCCGCAGGGCCTCAAGTCTGCTATTACAATAGTGTTAGAATGGTCTATCATTGATTTCATAATTTGTTAATTTTGACAAGTTTGGTAATCTACTAATATAATGGCGTCATTATGACTTTCAATTGGTCAACCACTGACACGCCATTGAAAGAAATGATCTATAATGGTAATCTCGTACAAAATGACAAATGAATGACTGACTTAGGCGGTAATCTGCTAAAATTTTGCAGTCATTGCTTTTAGTTCGACCGACCAATGATCGACCATTATCAATTTAGCAGCTTACGAACTTTTAGCAAAATGACAATGGGATCGTGTTGGAATGACGTAATTATAAAAATAGCAGATTTGGACCCCAGGACCAACGGCTTAACGTGCGTTCTGAGGCACGGGGGTGTTACACAATCAACTTCCAAACTTCGTCTACAATAACTAAGGTAACCGCCAGGTAAAGCTGCAATAACAGACAGTGATCCGACTTGAGATCGCTCGTCATACAAAACTGTCGCTAAGTGTCTAAACACACTATGCCGAAGTTACGCGACCTAAGTTCGGCGGCTGACTTTACGTTCCGACGTATTCGGCTGATATGACACACCATAAGTGCCGAACTTACGCGGCAGAAATTCAGTTCCGCAACTTTGTGTGTATTCAGTGTCTCGAGCGCTGTCGTGGCGTCGTGTCGTGTTATCTACACAGTTGGACAGACAGACGCAAAACAAAGTGATCTTCGCAAAATAAGTTGGCGCTGAACTTACGCCCGACCGAAGTCCGGCTGTACGCTATGACGCGACGTAATTTCGGCATAGTGTATCAGTAATTCAAATAGCATTGCAGGCGTAATTGTGCTGAACTTCGGTCGCGTGACTTCG
This sequence comes from Charanyca ferruginea, assembly GCA_947361185.1. Taxonomy (NCBI): domain Eukaryota; kingdom Metazoa; phylum Arthropoda; class Insecta; order Lepidoptera; family Noctuidae; genus Charanyca; species Charanyca ferruginea. The sequence goes on along the minus strand of OX376080.1, from coordinate 8,447,079 downwards.
GCATAGTGTGTTTAAACACTAATACTGCTTCGTTCCAGTTTCATAGTACCACAAACAGCGTCAAGGACGCCCCTTACCAAGATACGTTTGTTTTAATCGTGATAGCGACACTGCTTTGTTTTTTGTATCGTTTTGAGATATGCAATACATTGGTAGCAGGGAGTCAACGACTTTTACTGTAGCGTTATCTGGCGGTTAACTTTGGGTACTATTTATCATACTGACTTACTTGTAATAAACCTGTTTTCTTGCTTATTTCTTTCTTTGTATTTTCAGATGATGTTCCTGGCGTGTTCTCGGTGTCGGAGTTTGTGTTGTCATGTGTTTGCGCCTGAAATATTGATTCTTTTAGTAAAAGTAGGTAGGGTTATATGGTTAACAGTGGGAGAGTGGGACACTATTTATCATAGTCATAGTTCCTTAGATAGTATATGTACCGATCGTCGGTTTATGAACATGAAAAATGGATTCATTTTAAAATACAGTAAATTAAATAACATCTAATAGGGCGTTCCCTTTAAACTGGTTAATGTTAGCAAAATATATTAGCATAAAAAACTAAGTAACCTATTAAAAAAATCCAAACCCGAATACTAAATCAGATACCCTAGAAAGATAATCATATAGCAACTAGCGTAAAAGATAATCATACGTCTGTCAGACGTACCTTAGTTAATTAAGATTTTTTAGTAAGCCTACGGATGTATTATCATGCCTTAAAGGTTGAAATAATTGTTTGTATTCTATTTAAGGAAATAAAACGATAAAATAGCAATAATAAAGTTTAATTGACAAATTACAAACAAAAATCGTAAACTTCTTTACAAATTAACAAAAACTTAACTTGTCTTCTATATGAACATTTAAAATCACTTTCAGTCTTTATATTTTCATATTTTGTACTTTTACACTTAAATTAACGTAAACAATACCTACTACAATAATCAGTCTTTTACTTTCGGTTATTAAATGCATTTAATAAAAAATGCATTTAAATGCATATTAAATGCATGATTCTGATGACGATTCCTCTTCATTTTGATATAAAAAGTTCTCAATTTGAGAACTATCCAACACCCTTCGGTTTGCCATTATAATATAATAATAAATAATACCTGAAAATAATAATAAATAAGTGTAAATAACAATAAACAATCAGTACAAATGATTGCAAAAGTTGCATTAAAGATAATCATACGTCTCGCGGACGTACGACATAGGTATATCTTTTATTTGAACGTACTTACCGTGGCGCCACTGCTGCTTAGCGCAAGCTCCGGCCGCCGACTGAGTTGACTCGCGCAGCTAGCGCGCTGCGATTAATAATAAAAAAACTACAACGAAATTTAATTTCACGATACGTCTCGCGGACGTAGATTATCTTTCTAGGGTTAAACATTTGGAAACGTCGAAAGCGCGGAATAATAGTCACAAGCATAACATATAATATTTGCGCTGCCTAAAACGGCAACGTCGCGTTTCTGTCTCGCTCGCACTTACAGTAGAATGTCGAGCGTCGGCCGTCGGACGAGGGGAGAACGGCGACTTGACATGACGGAGAAATTGATTTAAAAACCAGTTAAAAAGACAATACTTAAACTTAAATTTCTTTAATAATTTTTCAAAACACGATACACAAACAAAAATAAATGTTATCTTTTTTTTTATACCTACACATGGACAACAATAATCATTTTTGCGGTCGCACAGAGTTATGTACTCGGAGGATGCCCGGTGTTGTCCCCAAATCGAAACCGGTAAGGCGGTTATGGCGGTAGTTGTCTGACTTTGAACCGACACCGATGAACTTGGAATTTGCGAATAAGACTTAGCTGATATTTGTAATTTGCATAAGTCACATATTATGTTTATTGCAGCCTGAGTAGATTTCGAACACACAAACGATATTTCTGAGTCAGTTTGTATGGATTTTGAAAGCCCCGTCGAATCTTCCATCTGTGGCAGTAATAATGTAGGAACAGCATCTAATTTAAGAAGTCTTCCATGAATATCAGACTCAGCAAAATGAAGGTCACATACGTGATAACGTAAATGAAGTACTTTATCAGGTTTAGTTTCCAAGTTCGGTCTTCCTATAACTTTAATCCATTGTCTGCACCTAGAAAAATAATCCCAAATTAAAATGTAAATAATAATAACAATAAATACATAACTTCAGGTCCCTAAACTAAAGGCCTACGCAGACCGGGACGGCATGGCAAGGGATTAAAATGTTTACTAATGGACATTCAAACGTATCGGTATAGGATAATACGACATAAATTGCTATGCTTTAAAATGATGCCGTGGCATCGAAAGGGATTTCATTGCACGGCGTTAAGAGCCCGTATGATGCTCTTTTGGTGATATTGGGTGATCTAGATCTCGGTATCTGTAAGTCTTAAGAGTTTGCTATTTGGACACTATTAAACTTGGGCTTTTAATCTTTAAATCTGTTAAAGCGAAAACACGATTGGAAAAAAAATCTCGATAAAAAAAGAAAACGAAAACACCTTTGCACTTATTTTGATTTGGATCTTTGAAACCTTATGGAATTTAATGATAATTTTTAGCCTAATAGATAGGTAACATTATTATCTCAAATCGTGACGTTTTTATTTTTAGTTTTTCTGCGTGGTTTTCTCGTAATTGGCAATTAATATGTGATTTGACGCTTGTCGTGCCGTGGCATGACGCTGGAATGCCGCGGTATCTAAGCTAAGCGGCTAGTGTGCGCTGACTGACGGTAAAATCCCTTGCCATGCCGTCCCGGTTCTGCGTAGGCCTTAAGTCATTGGAAAAAGGCAATCGGACCCACTTCATAGTTTTTAACTAAGTAAATATATCTCTTCAGCTTGTGTCAAAGCTCCATACTAGGTACTTAGGTATCTACATACATAAATTGGACCGTAATAAAAAGTACGGTGAACTAATTTATAAGTAGTTTTATAAGCAAAAGTTACCTTCCGAATGAATCCCGAATACTTTATGAAAGTTCAATCTGGTCACTGTGTACTTACTTAGGTAGGTAGGTACCTATATTACTTACATATAGGTACTAACTAGGACTGCATTACTTACCTCGTATCTTCTAAAGGAAATCCAAAAAATCTCCGATTTTTATGAAATTTATCGCTTTGTAAGCATCCACTGACGGCACAATAGCGAACCATCACGATGTTTTTTCACAAATAAGCGAATACACGTGTCTTCGCGCTGCGAGTGTTAGCCTTGAACTAAAAGCAGTTTCGAGAGCACGTTCGGCGCGGGTAGTGGTGAGGAACAGTGTTTTGCTGCCTAAAACGGCAACGTCGCGTTTCTGTCTCGCTCGCACTCACAGTAGAATGCCGAGCCTGGGCCGTTGAACGAGGGACGAGCGAGCGGCGACTTGGTATGACGGAGAAATTAATTTATAAATAAAACAGTTAAAGATAATATCTAAACTTAATGTGTTTTATTAATAATTCTTCTCTCTCAGAAGTCAAAACAGAAACAAACAATATTTTTTTTTTAATTCAATTGGGCAACCACAATCTTTTGTGCGGTCGCACAGAGATAGGTACCTACTCAGAGGATGCCCGGTGTGGCCCCAAAACCGAAACCATGCGAAGGGTATCTACTACAGCTCATTGAGAGAAACGTGCAGCGCGACTACCGCCCCAGCTGTTCGAGCGGCCACAACAAAAACAGATGCAAGTACATCGTGCAACATGTTATAACACTAATTTGTGCTTGTCTATTGGCCGGTACTACTCTAGTACTTATTTTTTTATAACTACAATCTGTATAATCCGGTATTCTATACAACACTCGGACAGTGTATAGAATACCTAAAACATGTAGGTAACGTATGAAATATTATTTATTTTATAGATTTTATTGAGTTCTGTGATTGTCACAGTTCAAGCGCTGCGGGGCTCTGGCGGTCCCAGGCGAGCTTATCGTCGCAGATGTGTGGTACGCTCAACTCCACGGCTTCGGCTTGCCCGGCCAGCCTCAGTCGCGGCGGCGAGCGTTAAAACCGCCTGCTCCTCAGCTCGCGGGCCTACGCGGGCTTATATTACACTCTAGGGCAGTCTAGGGGTAGGGCAGACAAGACTACATGGAGTCGGTTTTGCAGCAATCACTAACTTTTGTAGCACATCATAGGTATTGAATTTTTAACACAATAATTGAATACGTAAAAATAACTCAAATTTGTTTCCGTTATTTCTATTAATTGTATTTCATATTTGTATGCCTAAATACTATTATGCTAATAGTCAATGCTAGTCATTTTATAGGTAGGCCGGTTAACATGGATAAATATAGAACAAAATCTATCTAATTTACATATTGCCGGTGGACCAGCAGGTACAGTTACCGGCACGTAAGTTGGCCAGAGATTATTCTGTTTTATGTTATTTCAAGTGTTGTGATGTATGGCCTTAATCTATGTTTAAATGTGTTTACATTGTCACTTTTTTTTATATCTTCCGGCAAACTATTGAACAGCTGTACTCCTTCAACCAAAATCGTTTTTTTGCCATAATTAGTGCGCGCTTGCGCCGGTTTCAACTGGATTTTGTTTTTGAGCCATTCCGCGAAAAATTGACCATACGGAAAAAGTACTGTCACAAGAATATACAAACAATTTACAAGACCATCTTATAGGTACTCCATTGAGTTAATTTTTTTTTATGTATAGTATAGTTCTTTAGCTTTAAAAATAAATACAAAACGTAGTCATTTGTAGCTAATTTAACTGATTAAAAAATAAAACTAAGGAACAAAAAAGGTTATTTTAGCGTGTCACACCTCCTGTCGCAAACTTTAACTAACCGAAATTCATGTTTTTTTATGGCACACTTAAGCGTTTTTTGTGAGCTTTTAAAGATTAATGTTTTCTTTTCAATTATAACATATTTTTTTAAACAAATCTTATTGTATTACAAGAAAAATCTTGAAATAAATGATAATCAAATTAGCACCAAGGTGGACATTCCACTTTAGTCACTACTGTTTTATTTGCTTTCTATAGTACAAAACTACTAAAAGAAGTTATTTTATTTTCATGGTAACATTATTATGGTAGACCAACCATTTGTTTTTACCGATCGGGCTTTTGTGACGCGGTAATCGGTGACGGAAGGCGTATTCGACGCACGACGCAATTAAGATGTCCACTATAGTCACAGTTATAACGTGATACCAGTAAGTTCTAAGAATATTCTTTCATTTGTGAAATAGACTACATGTATCTGTGTATGTAATGAATTAATGATTTCTTCTAAAAGAACAAAGAATATTGAAAGTTGTCGTCATTATTGTTAGTAAAGGAGGATTCGTCACGTCTGTTTAGTGTCGTGACATATTAGGGGAACATTTTTTGTGACTTAATGGACACATAAGGCTAAGTTTACGTGTGTATTTTAACCGACTGAAACTAAGATGGAGTTATGTGTTTTTGTTTATATTATATGTACATACATATATATATTTACGGCTGTAAAGTTATAGCCGTGTATCCATCGACTTCATGATAGTCACTGATTAGAAGTTTAAAAATATTTATTATTTTTTCAGTTTATCGTAAGATTGCGCATTTGTTGAACGAGGTAAACGTTACCGAAAAAAGCTTATACTACATAAATAGAACAGCTAAAGAAAGGCACGAACAAAAAAAGATGTTGCGTTCGATTGGAATGTCCAAGACTGTTCTCGGAAAAATAATATTTTTTGTATACTTATTAAAAGTTTATCATGAACACCGCTTATGTTTCCATTTAGTCACGATGACATTTCCTACTAAGTCACTGTCACAATTTTTTACACCAAGTTATCGTCTGTAAAGTGGAATTTATTACTAGTAAAGGTATATTATTTGGGATGAAATATAGTAGAATGTGATACATATTTTCATTTAAAATAGTTTGAATCAATTTAGAAAGTGCTAATTAACTAAAATGTTAAAAACATAAGTCAATCTGACCTAAAACGCGACGAAAATATTTTAATAGGTGATTTAAAGATAGAAATATATTGCAGATAGGGTAAATGAAATTTATTTCAGTATTGTTCATAATTATTTTAAATAACAATTGTTAAAAATATGTAATAGATAACTCACATTGCTGATAAAATATTACGTTAGTGATGGTTACTAAATGGACATTTTTCATCGTGGTTCATGTTCGAAACTGAGATATTTTTAAAGTTATATATAGGTATTTAGTTGTATATTATATAGTTTTCTTAAACCCTGATAAATACCACATCGAATCACACAAAAACCCTTATGTTTTTATTTATTTATTGTCCATTTTGTCCTACTTAGTAACGGGACACTTTTTCGCGGATTGGCCCTTTTATTCCTTAAGTTGTATGTTATGTTTTTCTTATGTAGTTGTATGTTTGATTGGACAGACTGGTGATGATTTTTTTAATAAGGACGCAAGTGCAGTATGTGTATATATGCTTTATATTGAATAGTTTGGTCTTTTTGTATAGTATTCTTGTCGGAGTTAAATAATGATAGTGAAATAGTGTTTTTATGATTTTGTTTTGTGTTCTTTGTAGATGTGCGTCGAGAAACCGACAAGCGAACGGTAACGCGTATTTGATATTGGCCATATTTGTCAAATAGGCGAATAAGGCCAATAGTTTGTCAAATATACTGTCCACACATGGGAATTGTTTGCCAAATATGCCAAATACGCCAATACAAATAGCCATGTGAAGTGCCAGCATGAAGTGCCAGCATATGAAATTGTGCGTGCGCGAACTTCCCCCACTACAAAATCTGTGGCCAACTTACGTGCCGGTAATTATACTCTATACAATCCCTAGGAATTGTACTTATTACCTAGGTAAAGTGTGTAATGGACAATAATATTAATAATATTTTATACATTACCTGAACGACCCAGGTATTCTATACATTGCCTACGTATTGTATAGAATACCTGGATTATACAGATTGCCGCGCCGGTAACAGAAACAGAAAACAGAAGTTTTGGCGTTTTATTCATTTAAATTGTTGTGGTATAGTACTTAACTGTATTATACGCATAAAGAATGATCTAAGAAAGAAGATTACGCATAAAACAAACGTTAATAACCTAATTGTTTTAATCCTAACATACAAAAGTTGTATCACAATGTGTGTAATTGTGTAACACGCTAACACGATCAACGCTATTCTCTCAGAGTTCTTTTAAATAACTATTTGCATAGACTGGTCCTTCTGAAATTATTTTGTGACACGGACATTCACTTTAGGCATAGTATTATTTCTTAAATGTTAAGTACTAAGCGCGTAACTTCCGAAGTTCCGAAGCCGAACGACTGCACCAAATTGGATATTTTTTTTGTGTTTGCTAGATTGTCAGGACACAAGGTCTGGATAGAAAAAAAGAAAAATACAATTTTAGGTAGGTATATTGTATTTTTCTGACCTAGGCAGGGTAGGTAGGTAGGGTAAGTAGGCAGGGTAGGGTAGGCAGTAGGCTAGGTATAGGTAGGTAGTTTGGTAGGGTAGATAGATAGGGACAGGACAACGTTTGTCGAGTCAGCTAGTTTCTAATAATGTTAAAAGACACCTAGATTTTACACTGCTCAATATGTTGACCTTGTCTCTCTGCACATTGTTGCAGTTGCCGTCGATTGTTTTGGTGCACACGTCGCATTTTTAAAGCTGGATTGAGTAGCGCATGCACCTTCAGAAGTGAGTACGAGTACGGATCTGTTATACTTATTATTTATGTACCTACTTACTTCGCGGTACGGATTCTGGTTATGTTTTGCCAAAACGTTTAACAGTGATCCGTGACTTATGTTCAATAAGCGGGCGGCTTGTCTGGTACTTGACTCAGGGTCCTCCTCAAAATGCCTTAAAACATTTTCTTCTTGTTGCTTTGTGATCACCGGTCGAGTCGCACCTAAATTACGCGGCACTAGTGGTTCATTGTTACGGAGCCGCGATAGAATATTCCAAATAATCCGGACACTCCGTGGTTGATACTCATTTGGGTATCTCTCCGCATACGTTCTTAAAGCACGCGCACCGTTATAATTGCACTCGGCATACACCAGCAACATATTGGTGTATTCCTCAGCACTAAAATGATATCGTGGCATTTTTTCACACGCGGTAGAACGACGATATCGTAAGTTGAAATTCAATACACGTGCGGTTGTTTCGCGGGATTGGTTCAGACTAAACTTAGGAAGGTCTGTGGACTGTGCGGCGCCGGCGGGCGCCGGGCGCTAGATATTGTGGCCAGGGACCCCCCCCACCCCGGATTGGTCATTCATAAAGTTAATGCAATGTTGCCGCCGTTCTTTTATACCGCGTTTACATTCAGCCCATTTCCGCGGCAACGAGCAGGGGCATGAGGAATAAACTGGGAAACACGAGAATGTAAACAGGTCATTTCCATTGCCTTCGACGTTGCCGTTCGCATTGCCCGGCTATCCCTCATTTGGCGGTTTTTCTTGTGGACATCAACGCGCAGCAATCCTAGCGGCAATGTGTGTTTACTTAAAGCTCTCTCGTTCAGTCGGAAGCGAACGCGTGAAAGTGACCGACGTGTTGCAATTCATTAATTACGAGCCTGCTTCATCATGCCATTGGAATAGAATAATGAAAAAATTCTGAAGTTTTTAGAACTTTATGGACCCATCGCAGAGCACAAACTGAAACACAAATATCCGCTTGGAAGCGGATTACTGTGAACTTTAAGAACGCTAATTAATGTGCTAAAATCAAAATCTTATTTTATAGTTTATTACATAATTTATAAATCATGTTATAAGTCTTATTAGTAGTCTTATTTTCATCTAATTACGATGAATTGCTATCATCCACCATCTCCTCTGACGACGACGCCTCTTTTGAATTATATTTTTTCTAAATAAATAATTAAACTTCTACGGCAGAGCGCCGACGCTGCGATAATTTCCACGTTATCTATTGCCCAGAGTCTAATTGAAAATACATATGAAGCGGCAATGTAAACACTCATTTCCGTTGACGTTGCCACAGCAATATTAGGGGAAATATGTACGGCAGGGCAAGCGGCAACGGAAATGGCTGAATGTAAACGCGGTAATATGGACAAAGCGAATGTACACTTTCACTAATTTGACTTAAGGTCGAAATTTGCGGCATTTCAAAATTTTAGTTAGGCGGAATTGCAGTATCAACGACGAAATCTTTTTTATTTTGGATGGATTTATCTGTGGACGATATCGTATTAGGTACCAGTAAAAGGGAACGGAAAAGAGACTTCGTCCGCGTGTATTTTCTTAACAATCCTTAATTTTTTAATAATGCAATTTAGCTTATGTTGTTACTCAGAGATTACATAGTGAAAAAAGAAATCGGACCAGTAATTTTTGAGTTTATTAATTACAAACATAAAAATCTTTCCTCTTTATAATCTCAGACTAATAAAAAAGTATATATGTACCCAATATTATATTATTACTAGCTGACCCGACAGACGTTGTCCTGTCCCGATCTACCGAACATTTGGATGGGGGATGAAAAGGGGGGGAAAAAGGGGAATGTAAAATAGATGTTGGCCGATTCTCAGACCTACCCAATATGTACACAAAATTTCATCAGAATCGGTCAAGCCGTTTCGGAGGAGTACGGGAACGAAAACTGTGACACGAGAATTTTATATATTAGATATAGTGTAGATAGTAGGTACTCAAGGATAACGTAGCTTCCCTAAAGCGGTCCCTAGACGATCATGCGGCATGATATGCGTTACGTGCTGTCATGCATGCATGACCTTTTAATGCCTTACAAACTACGTGCTGGGAGTTGATTGATAATTCCTTTTATTTTTCGACCTGCAAGCTATGACTGACATGCACATGATCGTATAGATCAGGGCATGTCATACAACAGCTCATTTTGTTTCACGCGTCAACGATGGTCATGGACAGCGCACCGAGCCCGATGACGACGACGCGACGTCAACGCATTGAGTTATATGTACTACGTACGGTACTAGAGAAGCTCTTTCAAACAAAAGGTGTCGCACAGCTTGATGACAGCGGGGCATGCGCGGTGCAAGCGGGGGGTGATAATTTCTCATAGATCAAAATCAATGCGCGCAGATGCGAAATATTTCATATTATTCTGCCTACTTGATACTGTGTGTATTTACACTGGGGTTAAATAAAAAAAAAATACTGTACATTTTAATTTTCATGAAATAATATAAGTTTAGTTAGTTTCTGCCGTTTGGTATAGTAATTCACAGTTTGACCAGTTTTTGCTTCGTGATGCAATCTAATTTTTGTGTACTGATTTATTACGGCTCGAATTAAATGGATTCTGTGATTTAAAGTTGACGGCTGATTCAGTGAATGTTGTTTCAAATTTACAAATACTTCTTTCCCTATGAAATGCTTCAGGGTATTTACGGTTATATAATTCAAATCATATTTCGAGGCAAGACTTCCACCGCTTTGCCGTATTAAATTACGTATGATCTTTTCCGTAGCCAAGCATATTATGTACACCTCTTCTGCAGAATAACATAGACCACCCATGTCTTTTATATTTACAAGTCTGTGATGTGGAAGTTTATTTGGAGTAGTCAAACTGTCAATACAATCTTCACATTTTAACTTTTTTGTTAATTGTCTTGATACATATCCAGATATATAACCTACTATCAATTTTGACTCACATGTAAAGGATTCGTGGTCAAGCATTGTTGCAAAGACGTTGCAAACAGAATTGGAGGTCAGTAATCGTGTATTTTGTAATATTTCATGGTTGTTCGTCATATCGACTTGAACAGGTTGTACTGTTAATTATGTTTTTGGATGTAGAATTTAAGATTGAGAAGTTTTCTAAAGGAATGCAATTGTCAGTAAAAGATGACCGAAGTTCAAGATGATTTAAGGTTTTTTTATAGGCTGCTCTGAATTGCAAAATATTTGGATTGTTATTGTAGCCGCCATGTTTTCTTATTAACCCAAAAAAATAGTTCCAGGTGGTCTTGGCTTATCCGGTACGTAGATATGTAACTAAGTATCTGCTTTTCCTCAACTATGTAGTTGTATAGTGTCTTAAGCGATTCAATACATATTATGGCACCAATGAATTCTGTTTTGTTCGCAGAGTCAACTATGTTTTTCTTTGAGATTTGTAATATTATTCTGGAGGTCTGGTTTCTTCGTTTAATTATTCTTCGTGATTGCGAACGAAATTTCAATCCAAGTATAAAAGATTTCACTTTATCCAAAAAAAGAAAATATTTGAGACTTGCTTTTGCTATCGATAGGACGCTTAAAACCATAGAAATGACATTTCCTAGAATTCATAACGTCAAAAAAATTATTCATTAAAGTTATGAAATTAACAGTTAATTTTTAAGTTTCATCAGGAACAGTTACTGTTCCTGATGAATCTTGAAACTGTCTCGAATCCAAGACTTCATCACATAGTAGTAAAGCTTTTGCTACGCTCATACTCAGCAGCTGTGTTGCAAGCTTAACTTTCATAATTTGCTGTCGAAAATATATATGACGAGGTGTTAATTTGTTTCTGAATCTAAGACCTTCATTTTGTTGAAGCTTATTTAGGTTTACTAATAGTTGCCATTTGATTTGTTTGTCATTATTATCAAACATCAGTCTTTTCTCTTCAAACGTGTTCCTTATTACTTTTATAACATGGCATGGGTCAATAAAAATGCACACTTTCTCTCCCGTGCATGGATGTGGAAAATAAGTCTTCATATTGCTGACATCAGAAAATTTACAGCCCAAAATTTCAGCTGCACCGAAGTTTGCAGAACAACCGTCAAATGTGAGACTTAAAACTATTACGCCAACCGCATGGCACTTTTGCAAGCAAATTTTTATCAAATTTGCCTTAGTTTCAGCACTTACACCGGCCGTCAAAAAGTACCCCACAGGTAATTTCCAATTTTCGTTTAAGGCAACCAGCATAAAAACTAAAGCTTGCGATGCTACAGTCTCATCTTCTTCACCTCGCATAGGACCTGCTTCAAAATTAACAGCAGCCAATTTTTGGTTGTTGTGAAATAGCTTCTGTCTCCTGATAGCTATTTCATCAAAAACTAATGAACAGAGTACAGGTTTATTGGAATTTGCGCTTGATTGAGATTTCTTTTTAAGGCTGCAAAGGCTTCTGATGTAAAACCGGGTTCTGCATTTACCGTTGAATACCATCTGCAAATTGTCCTAGGATGTGGGAGAGCTTTATTGTAGCATTCTCTAACGTATTTATACGCAGCTGGTGAATAGTAATGTAAAGTCAATGCAAATTTACGTAAAGGTGCAGTATATAATAAATATTGCCTGCTCTGTTTATTCTTTTTCATTAAAGATTTATGTAATTCGACAACTTCTGCTTTACCCAATAAATCAATTTCAGCATTTAAATTGAGACCGAATTTATCTTTCAAATTTTGTACAATTGTTTTGTAAGAAGCACATTTTTTCTTTAGATAAATATTTTGTCTTTGTATTTTCTTAAATTTCTCAGTAAGTTTCGTTTTAGCTGCAGATTCCTTGCGTAATTTTTTTTTAAGTACAATTTTTCTTGGAGAATCAAAAATAGAATCTGAACTGCTTACTGAGTCAGACAACGGTTCTGATACGTCCTGTTCGACATATTTCGTTAGCTGAAAAAAAAAGATATACCTAGTTATTTAGGAAGCCTGTAAAAATTCCATCGTTATAGTATTTAATGAAAACCTACCATAACTAGTCTCACTCGCGCGGTGAGGGTTCCGTTCCAAAATAAATATAAGTCCCTGCAATCGTATCCATACTACATAGTATTGTATTGGGTCTTTTAATCCGTGACTTCGTTGCGCGATATCCGCGTATGAATATAGCATTCATGCGGACGAAGTCGCGGGCGAAAGCTAGTAATAATATATACTTACGTTATCGCATGGCACTGCTGATTTTTTTAAGTACACTCTTCCAGTCTTTGTGGTGTATTTGTCGTTTTCTTCGAAATGCACAGAACATATACGTGAATAATCTGTCGGTAACCACGTGACTTCGCTGCGATTCTTCTGAACAAATTTAATCCACGATTCTCTCGTTTCTTGACATGGTCGAGGAAACCTTCGAATTCATAGAGAATAAATATTCATAATAACTAACTATATATTTTCTCAACTATGTTGGGGTCGGCTTCCAGACTAATCAGTAAAAATGTAATTTATATGTATGTAAAATAATTAATAATAAAACTTGAGAGGTGTCAAGGGACACCCGGATGGAACGAAGTATTTGAGCGAATAAACTTAGGTACTAAACATATCGCCGTAGGTACCTAGTTCAAAGAGTTCGCCGCGCCACCTTTAAATACATAAACATATTCTACGAAAAGCGAATTCGGACTTTATTTTGTAAACGTAAACGGTTAAAAATTGAAATTTTACCAAACTAGGTATGATAAAATTATTCTGAGAAACGTATAGGCTGGTGCCCGACCGGACAATAGGAGCTATGTGCAACCGAATTTCACGGTTCATGTGTAAACATAAGGTTTTAATTCGCTCCAATATTTTCATAGAAAAGCCGCCATTCAACTAATAATGAACTCTATTTGACAGTTCCAACGATTCAATTTTTCTGTTCGAATTGTCTGCGTTTGTGAAGTAATAAAAATAGCAAAAATAAGGTTTTAATTCGCTCCAATAATTTCATAGAAAAGCCGCCATTCAACTAATAATGAACTCTATTTGACAGTTCCAACGATTCAATTTAGCTTATTATAGCATGTCGTGACAACTTTTCGTAAGATTTTTTTCCGTCTAGCCCCCTTTTACAACGCGCGATAAGGAACTTCGTTCCAATAAATATCAATAAAAACATATATGAATTTTAATACATTTCATAACATGATTATATATTATATTATTATTTTATTGTCCGTTATTGTTTAGCATTACACGTCAATAGTGTCAACTCTGCGCATACAAATGTTATTACTCTTTGGCATTCACTTCAACATGGCCGCCGCCGAGTTGACTGACACTACGCCAGGGTTTACAATACAATTAAATTATGTTTTAAAAAATAATAATAAAAAGAGTATATTGAACTTACTGGTGAAAAGTCACTCCTTGACTTTTACTTATGCTTCTCGAGTTGTTTGAACAGTATCTCAATGCACATGAAGGCATATTTTAACAAACACAAGTTAGAGCTCAAACGTGTCACGTTGCAGCAAGCGCTGGGCACAGACTAAGTGAGTTAGAGTAGAGTGCGCGCACTCTAACTCGTGTTACAAACTATCGAGTTGAGGCGTCTTCTCTAGTACATAGTACATATAACTCAATGCGTCAACGTGAGCCCAGATGCGAAAGAATTCATCTTGTTATTAATATCTATGTATAAAGATTGTCCTGCATTATGGGACTCGAAAAGAAAAACATACATAGACAAGAACAAGAGAATAGGGTATTAAACCCATTTTTGAAAAGTGTCTCAATGAAATTCTGTAGTGCTAATATGCCACCAAAAAAAACACAAAATTTTTATTCAAGCGTTATGTGCCATAAAAATGCATCTAAATTTTACATTTTCAAATTTCGCGCGTATTTTGACGAAAACGCCTCTTACTGGACGCCATATTGCTCAGCGTAAATGACGTCAGTTCGTTTTGTATCAAATGAGCTCATATTAAATATGATAATTGTATATCATTTAAAAAAAAATAAAAATATATTTTGTAATAATGAAAAAATTACGTTGGTTACGAAAATAATATAAGTACGAAGCCTTTATTACGCCAATCGTTGACTGACAGTTGTAAATTTTTTGTTTACACAGCCGTACGACGTAATAACATGGCCGCTACTGTTTCACGGTGTTTTATAACAGATTAAAAATACTGAAAACTTTGAATTGAATTTAAAAATTTGTTTTGTTATTTTATGAACTAAAACTTACATTTTCCGACTGCTTTATGCCTAAACTGTCTCAATAACATATTTATAGATTTTTTCTCGTATAGAGTAAAATACCCTATTATTTAAAACAACAAAACAAAAACACAATTAATTTGAAAAAAATGGGTGCGTGTACTTATGTACATGAAGATATAGGTATAAATGGAGCCAACACTTAGAACAAAAGCTTGAAACCAACTGTGGGCTGATGCTCTCTTTCTGAATGCATACATAAGAACGAGACAATGATATATGTTTTCTTTATCTTATATATGCATTCAGAA
Source organism: Charanyca ferruginea (assembly GCA_947361185.1). NCBI lineage: Eukaryota > Metazoa > Arthropoda > Insecta > Lepidoptera > Noctuidae > Charanyca > Charanyca ferruginea. Next base: position 8,431,847 of record OX376080.1, on the reverse strand, counting down.
AGAGAGCGTCTGCCCACAGTTGGCTTCACTTAGGTATTTAGAGTGTTGCCTCCACTTTTATCTATAAGCTTCTTGCTTATGTACGAGCGTGAGAAGTTATACTTCTTTGGCATTATTAAAAAAGTATATAAGCACAATTTTAATATTGAGGAATAGTAAATAATATTAATTTAAATATTCAATTTAAATCACCACTGAATTTTAGTGGGCAACTTCTCCCGTGAGAATTTTGTGTGACGCTGTGCGCGCGCATGCGCGCATCGTAAAATTTCACTCTCATCATTTTTTCATAACGCGCCTAAAGAAGTATAACTTCAAAAAAATGTATGTGGATTACGTAGGAAATATTCAGCATGATCGTTCCTGTACATAATATTGGTAACAGGCCAGCGGCTATATTGAATAAATATTAGGATTAGGTAAATGGAATAGGTATTTTAAAATATTTGGACCAAATAAGGCGAACATTTTGACAAATACGCCATGTGAAGTGCCGGCATAACATACCCTTACCCATAGGGCGTACAAAATGTCAATGCCAGATCCTGCCCCACTAGGGTTGCCAACCGTACTATAATATATAGTATTGTACTGTATTTAGGGTCTCCGTACTATATACTGTTGAAGAAATATATAGTACGCGAAAATACTATATTTCAGTAGTATAGCTCAATGTTTATATTTTGCAATACTAAAATTAGTAAAATAAAAAAAAACTTCCTGCAATTTTCGAACGCGTCTTTCGTTCGACAGAAGTATTGTGCATATGCGTGTAACCGAACGCGTCCCTGTCATATTTCGCTCCTAATTGATACGTCAATGTCAAACTTGACATTGACAACATTAATGTTTATTATCTTGCTTGCCTTTGGCTTTTTCGTTAGTTTTGGATTTTGTTAATTTTATTGAGTTAGTGGAGTTAATACGGTTTTAAATAGTAGTTTTAGTCCTGCATTAAATACCATAATAAAATAATGGAAAGTTGTAGCGGTAGCGAAAGTGTCCCACTGACACCCACTAAAAAGAGAAAAATTCAAAACCGTTATCAGTACGATTACTTTTTCCTATACCAGAGTCATCTAACGAATAAGTACACAAATTGTGTTAGTATTGTATAATTTAATGTCATTTATTTCAATTTTGTAAATGTGAGTACCATGGAGCATTTTATTGCGTTACTATATGTTTTGACTTAATGAGCATGGCAGTTGAGAGCTTGTCATGCTCACTCAAATTTTTGCTGATGGTGGCGCGTGTTTTGGATCATTTGGCTCCCTCCATGATGGTTGAGCTAGGTGGTGCTGATCCATGCGTCATGCTCGTGAACGAGTGCTGTCAGTTGGGATTGGTCATCTCTTATCTGCTATGGCTTGCATCTTTTTATTATTTTTTTACTACTGTTTTATATTCATCTTCATTGTGATCACATGTAGAATCAACAAGAATAATGTAACCAGGATTTTGTAAAAAACCTAATTTAAAAGAGTGCCGTGGAGTTTCTTGCTCGTTCTTCTCCATAGAGGCCTACCTCCGTTTTGGAACGAGCAACTAGCTTCAACTTTCGGACTAACTGACAGACTCCTTGACAATTCAAAAGTGACTGTAAATGGTCTAATTGAAATAAATATTTTTGACTTTGACTTGTTAATAAAACTTGTAATACCAACTGATTGATTGATTGTATTGTCAATATAATAAATATGTCGCCGTGCCCTTACCGGGTTTCATGTTGAAACTTATTTATTTCTGTAACATCTACCTACACATGAATGCAATTAAGATTTTGAGTTTAAGTTTAAAAAAAAAATAACTTGTCTTTTTTTTAGTCTTCCCTACTAAAATACTATATTTTTTTGAAGCGTACTATATTTTTTATGGCTTTTAAAAAAAAAAACTATATTCAGACAAAAAAATGTTGGCAACCCTATGCCCCACCCATGTACAGAAAAAGTAACACATGTACAGAAAAAGTAACACATGTACAGAAAAAGTGAATTAATGAAAATAATTGTAATGAATATAGAACCTTTCTATACTAAATTGTTTTTCTTTAGAACTTGCGGATTACGAATAATTACCTACAAAATACAAACTAATTTTACCTAAAATGCAATTTAACCTATAATCAATGTCATTATTGTTTTTTTAGATTTAAACGGAAACCGCAAATTCTACAGTCACTAAGACTAATGTTTAGTTATCAGCAATAAATAAACAGTAAGATGCTACATATTATTGCACATGACTTTTATTGAGTGGGGCAAAGTTCTATAGAGTTTCTGAAGTCTAATTTAGAATTTATACCTCCAATGTGTTGTCACTGGATGGCTCGTATTACCGCTCTAATGGCAACTTTACAGGCTTGCCAAGCCTCGGCTTGAGTCCACATGCAACCACAAGCGTGTGAACTGTAAACGGGGGTGTTTGGCTTGACTTGCGCGAGCTTGTAGAAGCTGGTCGCCGATCCGGCTACTGTGTTACTTCTTGAACACAGATCAAAGGACGCTAGCGGCACGCGCTTGCGACGCACACACATATTTATATAATGCAGACACTTCACGTGGCGTATTTGTGCAAATATTCGCCTTGCTTGGATAATACAAAGTCGTTATTTCAATAGACAGGGTACATTTTGTATTATCCAGATGACGCGAATATTTGCATAAACAAAACACTGAGTGAACGAACAATGGATCAAAGGATCAACTTCTGCCCGCGACTTCACAATTTTGTACCTATATATCTCACGGGAACACAGAAACGGGATAAAATTGATATATGTACCAAAATTCCGTGAAAGAGTAACATCCATTCATTCATTCTGCATCCACCCATCCTCACAAGCTTTTGTGTTTTGACTAAGCAGCAGATTAAAGATAATTAATGTAAAATTGAATTATGAGATAAACACTGTTCGAAATTGGAACGATTGGAGTTGACATGGGTTATTTGATAGGTCTTAATAGTTATACTTAATCTTAATATTGTTGTCTGATTTTTATTTAACGACGACCAATTATTATGACGACACGGTTGGCGCAGTGGTTGAGGGATTGGCTGCTTCGCTGCGTGACGCAGGTTCGATTCCCGTAGGGAACATATATTTGTACGGCATACAGATAGTTGTTCCGGGTCTAGCTGTTTGTTTGTAAGCGCCATCCGCAATCCACGTTAAAGGAAATATTCATTGTGTGTAGCACAAGTGTTACCAAATAAATATAAGAACGAAGAGGCTGTTCAAGCCGGTCAATCTTCCATACAAACGGCGACAGGTAATTACTCCTCTATTTATGGTTGTATTTTAGAAAATCAGGATGATATTAATTCGTTTTGTTATTACCTACGCCTGTACGAAGCCAGAATTCCATAAAAATAGTTGGTTTGAAAGTTAGGACCCTCTAAACATTCGAGTATTTAAGCAAATTTTAGCGCAACTTTAAGCTTAAATAAAGTATATAAATAATACGAATAATTCAAAACCGCTTTCGTAGTGGCCTAGTTAAGTTATTGAAAAATTCGAATAACATTATTTTTACAGTATTTATCTTAGCATTATTAAATAATCACACTAGGCCCATAGCGATGTTCACGTAAATTTCCGCGCGCGATTTTTCCTGTGATGTTATCGCGTTCTCACTCACTCGTTTGTTTTCGAGCTTTGCGTTGGTTGAAACAACAAAAAAATCAATCACGCTCGCGTCGAAGTTCGCTCGATGGGGTTGGGCGCTCTTAATAGAGACAATAAGAAAAGTACCATTGGACACATTCTTAGGAAAGACAATATAACAGTTTAGGTTTTTATTAAATTACTTATTAGTCTATAGGCTAGATTGTAATAAGATTAGGGTCCATCCTTCTAATGAACTCTAGGACAAGGGAAACGAAAAAGTGTGGGGCAATATAAATAAAACTAAACCTTATTTACCTAGTTTCCTACATTTATTTATTTATACTTCATACACAAAGGTACAAAGGCGGACTTAATGCTTTAGGCATTCTCAACCAGTCAACCAAGGGTGCTGAAGAGATAACATGGCAGGTGGAAAACAAAAAAGTATTAATAAGAAGGTTAAAAGATACATGTATTTAATGAAATAAAATCAACACTTTCTTGCTCCTAAACATATTTATGTACTTCATGATTAGAGGCTATAAAACAAAAACTAAAGAATCAAAACTTTTCAGATTAAATACTTAGTGGGTACCTAAGTACCCACATTTTAGACTAATTCATTTTTTTTTGTTTACGGTAGTATACCAGCACTAGGTACTGCAGGCGACTTCGTCCACGTCAGTATACTTACCAAAAATCATATCCTTGGATAGACACTTGGCAATAGAATAGATTTCTATGAGTGACAGAATATTTGTAACCGGAGCAGTATTTGCAGAGGTTAGGTTGGTACCTCTTAAGCCGGATTCAGACGGGTGTAACGTGTATTGTAATCCACCGTGTAATGTAACACGAATTCTACGTGTGGAGCGTTACATGTAATGCTCGTAGTGCCGTCCGCACGTAGAATTCGTGTTATATTACACGGTGGATTACATTACACGTTACACTCGTCGTGACCCGGCTTTATAAACAAACAAAAAATCAAACAAACTTTCCCTTTTTATAATACAGTGAAACCTGTTTAATTGGGAACTCAATGGACCTACAATTTATTATCACCTATAGAAGCTTTTCATTTACCCAGTTTGAAAAAAAAAAAAAAACAAATCGAAAATCAAATCAAACAAACAAACAGGACAGTTGTCTCCATAATTTATATATATGTACTACCTACTACTTCTATCGTTGTCTCGTTTATTGAGGGTCCCGCTATGAGAGGTCGAAATATAGTATCCTATATAAATGGAAAAGCGTGTCATAATTTCACTAAACCTGATAAATTGGTGCCGATTCCCTTGTTCACAAACGAAACTAAAATTAGGTATTTGGCATCTCTTACTACCAGGCAGCTGAAGAAAAGGACGGCGACAGACAAGGACTAAGTTAGAGATGTCAAATTAGTTTTTCCCTTGAACTTCGCAGTGTTTTTAATCAATACGTTCTGAAATGACAACTATAATGGTATGAACATTTTAGATCAACTTAAATTGACAGCTCTTATTAATATCTGTCTCTTTCTTGTTTTATTGGAGAGAAAGAGATATAAATACATAGCTTGAAATTAATTTTGTTCATGCAAGTCATGCATTCAAGTCCCAAATATAGAGGTATACATCGTAAAAATCTACATTATCTAATCCTCGTTAACAAGGTTTGAAAATTCGCAGTAACAGAGGTATTTCAAAACCTCATTGTAATATATCAATAACAGAGGTTTCTCACATATCCAAGAGCCACTTAACCAGGTTTCACTGTATTAATATGGATCATAAAATCTCTTTTAGTTCTTTATGAACTAAGTACTCGGCAATCAAAAACTCAAGGATTTTTTGGGACAGTGTTTGCAGCTAGATGAGAATGGAGATGAAGGTAGAGACAGAATGCTAGGTGTAGCGTGAATGGTATTATCATCTGATTTACCAATTTGATTTCCATAAGGTTAGCTTTACTTCTGAATGGTTTTGTCTTATGTACTTGAATGGAATTATCTACAGTTTTTGATATTATTTGTTGAGATTCTTCAATGTTGTGATGCACTGTAAAAATAATGTCCTATTAAATTATGTATTTCTTTGCATAATTAAAGATTTTAGAATAAACAGCATTCTTGCAAATTAGCATTTTTTTAACCATACATAAAATATAATCAAATTTTATAATAGATTTTATGAAAGGTAACAAATATTTAAATAAATTACCAAGCTGTGTAATTATGTTAGAATAACATTTTCAACTGTCTTGTTCCATTAAACCCTGTTCAAGCATTCAAGCATGAAATTACACCATCGTCTGCCTAGCCATTTACAAACTATGCTAAGGTTGGCTTCCAGTCTAACTGGATGTAGCTAAACAAGTGTTTTACATGGAGCGAAGTCCTGTCTGGCGTCTATAATTCAGTTACTGTGTACATACCCTTGGTGAGACTGGTTGTCAAACTTTCTGGATTCTTACTAGGTACCCATAATGACTGTCATAATTTTATTTAACTACGACTGACAGTTGGACCAACGGCTTTACGTGCCTTTAAAGGCAAGCATTAAATTACATACATACATCTTAAAACTATGTAAGTAAGTGGGTAGGTACCTACTAGGGCATGCATTCCGGAATTCCGGAATTTCGTAATTCCGGAATTCCGTAACAATTGGTCTGATATTTCAATTCCGGAATTGAGAGGAGTAATATCGGAATTCCGGAATTTGGTTATTATTATTTCTACACGCAACTAAATTAGGCTGTGGAACTTTCCATAAGCAGCTGACTGCACACGCGCATCCTTTTCCCCGCACTCCATCACCGGCACTCACCAGCGAGCCCATCGACTCTACAACTGACTCTACAACGCGTCATGTTCGTGAACGGGCGCTGTCAGTAGAGATTGGTCAACTCTTAACTGCCATGGCCTTTCTTTTTTTTTTTGTTTTTGGTGTTTGTTTGTTTTTGTATGCATTGTTTTCACATATAGATGCAACAAGGATAATGTAACCAATATATTGTAAAAACATGATTTAAAAGAGAGTCCGTGGAGTTTCTTTCTCGTTCTTCTCCATGAGACCTACCTACGTTTTGGAACGAGCAACGCTTCAACTTTCTGACTAACTGACCGACTCCTTGACAATTCAAAAGTGCCCGTAAATGGTTTAATTGAAATAAATGCTTTGACTTTGACTGCACAACCCTCCGCTCTAGATTCTGATAATGATGTAACAAATAATGTACCAACTTTACAAAAGCAGCTCGATAGAGACTATGTCGTATGACTCGTATGTATGTAATGCACGTAAACATAGTGCGATTCAAATATCGTACCTATGTTTTATTATGGATATTACGAGTATTAATGTGTGATAAAAAAAATAAGCCTTGTTGTTTTTACGGTTTAATGAGAGTAATAAGAGAGGAAGATGTTCTATGTTTAATTTGTTACAAATGAAAACTAAAAAAAAAGACATCCGCCTTCAAAAACTAAAAAGTGATAAATAAGTTTAGTTTAGTTTATACATGAGTTTAGTTTTGGAAGTGGGTCACGGAGGCATAGTTCTATTTGTTGTTTTGAATTACCACTAATTTTAGTTTTTGAAGGCGGTTGTCTTTTTTTTAGTTTTTTTTCCGCTTTTAGTATTGCCTTATCATCCAAACTGAAATAATTTGGATGTTACGGCGATACTAAAAAGCCATTAAGAAACGGCGACACAGTTAAAAAAGAGATTGAAAGTCCTCCAAAGATTCAAGAAACTAAAATATCGCTCGTTTGGAACGGATTTTGTTGATTTCTTCCTAAAGCGCTGAATCCATTTCGATAAAATTGAAATGGGACTATTTCGGAATAAACCCCTTTCGAACAAAAAAAAATGCAAATCCAACTACATAATGACGGAGTTATGCCCGAACATACATAAAAAATCCGAATTGATAACTACAAGACTGCTATAATTATAAATCTTGTTTGGTTTGAAACAAACTTTAAAACTTACCAGTTCCGGAACCAGTTCCGGAATTCCGGAGTCACATCTCCAGTATTGGAACTCAGTTCCGGAATTGAGAACCTTCCGATATTGCATGCCCTAGTACCTACCTGAACTTCTGGATGCAATTTCTTCAGAATCAAAATCTTCCGTAACCATATTACTTTCTGATAGCTGCTTTCCACATGTTTTAAGAACCTTTTTCTTTCGTTCCTTACATAAATAAGGCAGTTCTGCAGTGTTAGACGTTTTTGTTTTACGAGCTGGTTGACAATCAAATTTTTTGGGAATACATCCTGGTTTCATGCGTACTTGTGATACTGACCCCATCAAATGATACTGCATATAATTTTCCATATCATTTGGCAGCTGAAAGGAGAATAAGTGGTTCATTACAATTGATAATTATGACCAAAACATGAAAACAAACATATAACCTCAAAAAAATTTGGTTATTATTAAAACACTTCTTTATTGAACGATGATTTTCAGTATTACTTACATCAAAATGGTCTTCACAAAAATAAATTGGCGAATTAGTTACTACATCTTCTGGATTTCGCCGTGCGAGCTTTAGCCAGTTATCTCTCACAACTTTTACTTTTGGAACATAAACAAACAATTTGTAAGGTGTTGTTATTGATGTATTTTTGCACAGAGGGACCGCACAGCACTTGTAAACTTTGGAATTCATTTTAAGCTTAGGAATCACGCTGTGATTTGTTGACTTTCTTCGTTAAACACATAGACACAGAACAGAACAAACTTGTACACAATGCAAAATGTGCTATCTGCTATGTTTACATAGCCTTGACGTCAGCATCAGTAGACGCCATGTCCCGCCATGACACCTGCGGGTGTTTTCGCGCGAAATTCAAAGAAGGACGATGTACTTATTATTATATGAAATAATTTGCGTAAAAACTTAATTTATTAATGAAATAGGTACTTAATGTTATTTTATGCTTATATTAACGATACCGATGTGGGAGCGTTAGAGTACTAATACTTATAATAGGCGTTAGTGTACCTAACATTTTTGAAGATTTAATCTGGATGTATGTACCTAACTTGTCTAAGTACACCTTTTTACTTGTGATAATAATGATTAAACATATTTAATTAGCAAATTCTTCATCACTAAATTAAGCGTACAATCCAATGGTATGAATGCATTAAGTACACTACGAATCAATTCTTATTTTTAACCGACTTCGAAAAGGAGGAGGTTATCAATTCGGATGTTTCTATTTTTTTTTTATGTATGTTCGGGCATAACTCTGTCTTATGTAGACGGATTCGGAAAATTATTTTTTTGTTCGAAAGGGGTTTATTCCGATATGGTCCCATATAATTTTACCAAAATTGATCCAGTCCTTTTTTGAGAAAATCAACAGAATCCCAAAAAAATACGTAGATGACGTTTTAGTTTCTTCAATCTTTGGAGGATAAATACAATCTCTTTTAAGTGTGTCGCCGTTTCTTAATAGATTTGGATGTTAACACAATACTAAAAAGCTAAAAATAAAAAGTTTTTTCAATAAAAATGGAAACCGTCTTCAAAAAGTGACAAATAACTTTAGCATAGAACACACATTACTTTACTTTCGGAAGTCGGTGGCAATACAAAACAACAAACACAAAGCCACAGCCACCGACTTCCGAAAGTAAAGTATAGTGCGTGCCACGAAAGATGAGACTTGACACAGCCTTACAATCCTTTTAACGAGTAGACTTTAAGTCTGAGTCCTTCCAAGTAATATACTCACATGCATTAACTTGTTCTCAGCTTCATACATAAATACACTCTTCTTTAATTCTGTTAATTTTAGATCAACGGCTTGATTCTCTGTATTATTCGTTAAATGTAGTGTTGGAACACTACCATCCTTTAATATTTTTGTTCCGTAAACTAAACCATATCGAAAACAGTCATTTTCAAAGTGTATACAACACAATGACGTACGTTTTCCAATGGAGACATTGATCTTTCCCAGAATTTTTAACCATTTTTGCTTCAATTCTTCATTCGATGGAAATCTGTAAGTAATATTTTTACTATTTTGTATCAGTTTAAAAATATAAATAAATTATACAATTTTGTCTATGTAGGTAGGTAGGTACCTATGTGTGTATAGGTACTACATATATTTATATCACAATAATTGTTTGTGAAAATAATATATTTAATCATAGATATAATTATACGAAATATTCATGGTACATACCTCACTTACGTGTTTACGAACTTACTTGTGATAGGATCTTCGAGGAAGTTTATCACTTCTCCACTTGCACAAAAAACACGTGTAAACCATGTTTTGTTTACTCACAATAATAACTTCACTTTCAATTCACTTTTCAATTACAAATAATATCTATTGAAAATAGCATAGGAATACTCAATGTGCAACGCCGTAAATTGCTATAAATGCAACTCTACAAATGTACACGTACCTAGTGTGTAGCATTCATCCGACTGACGTAGACCAATCAAAATTCTAGAAAGCGACAGCTACTGGCCGTATTATAGCTTTGTCTCTCTCACATTTTCTGCCCGTATTTGCTGGATAGAGAGAGAACGCTCAGTCTAACGTCTGCGTACCACAAGTTACGTCTAGTGACCTTCCCGTCTATCTTGTGCGGTAGATACCTACCGCACAAGATAGATGGCACGAGGGAGCCGTCGCCGGCCGTTCACCTTTTCGTGAACTTTACACATAAGCACAGAACACTTAATAGTACTATAAGATGGGTAATTCAGCAAAATTGCTCACTGCGTCAACCGCTGCGTACAACAGCGCGCGACCTCTATACGCCGCGCTCACAAGCTCTCAGCACAAACAGCGCCACAAAACATAAATAGGTACCTACCTACTTAGGTATCTTAAAGAACAGCGCACGGCGCGCGATGCCGATGCCGCGATGGCTCGACGGTTCGATGCAAAGAGATAGGTAATAATAATATGGGAGGCTCGATGACTCAGTGGTGGGTGATTGAATGAATGAATGGTGTGTTGACTCTTGATTGTATTCAGTGTTGTTTGTGTATGTTTAGGTGAACTAGCTTTTCCCCGCGACTTCGTCTGGTTGAATTTATAGCCTTCCTTCCATTTAAAATTTTAAGTAAGAACCTTAAGAAATTTAAAGTAGCTACCTAAAGATCGAAAACAGAAGTGAAAATCAAATTTATTTTACCGGTTCCTTGCAATGTGTTGTTGCATTCGCCAACCTCTTGTTCTCGGTTTTGCACAAAGACGAATCAGCGAATCGTTCTCGAAATCCTCTCAACCATTCAACTCCAGCCATTTTATTTTCTTCCCAAGTTTTTGGAACACTGACGTTAACGCGTTTTGCCATCGCATAAGCCATTTTTCGGCATTCAATAGCGGATGGACCGTAGCATAGTAAAGCACGTGTACCAAATTGGTCAAGTAGCGCCATCTCTTGGTCGTTTGTAAATATTTGTCTTACTTTGTAGTTCGGTGTCAGGCGGTGAGTATTTCCATTTTTCTTATGGTACCTTTGTAGAGTTGTAATGGCGATTTTGTATTCTAGGGCCGCTTGCCTTATGCTTTTCCCAGCTTTTATTGCATTAAGAGCATTTTTCATTTGGTTCTCTGTATGATTGCCTATTTTCCTGTTCCCTTTCCTTCTCACCATTCTGTAGATTTAATTTATTATAAAAACAATGTACTATGAGAAAACCAAAATAGAGATAAGCATAAAATATTTTAAAATCTTCGTCTTAAATTACTATGTTACACGGTTAATCGCGATTCACCGTGTACCATAGCGCGTTCCCTTATGTAGGTACACAGTGGATCAGATCCACTGTACAACTTTCCTGGAAGGACTTAGGGGAAGCTTTTGCCCAGCAGTGGGATAGCATAGGCTATTCAAAAATTATTACAATAATTAAGTACGCGTTCGTTTTAGCAGAATTAAACCCTCACCCAAACTTTGTTAGTTAGGTATTTTAAAATACCAATATTATAGTTTAAATACTAAGTATTAAATAATAATATTATATTAGTAGCTACCCGACCCGGCTTCGCATGGGCCTATAGCCTTCCTCGGTAAATGGACTATCCAACACAAAAATATTTTTTCAATTTGAACCAGTAGATCCTGAGATTAGCGCGTTCAACCAAACAAACAAACAAACTCTTCAGAAGTATAATTTTGTAAGTATAGATAACCTTAAATAATATTATACATAGTTTAAATACATTATGTATTTAACATTACTAAACATAAACAGAATATCAACTCACTTCTCCGGTACTTTGAGGCTGGTCAAAATAAAAATTCACATCACACGTTGTGACACGAGCGCTGCCGGATGCAGACTGAGGGAGGGAGGGGTGACTGAAGAGTGACGAGCGAGCGCGCGTGACCTACGTGACGAGCGAGCGTCTCGCTCTAACAACAACGTTCCGCTACTTCAAATAAATTCCGTCAATGTGTGCGTGACCCAGTGTACACTACTGACCGTTCCACCGTTAACCATGTGTGTGCGTTAGCGTTGGGAGGGTTTTATATTGTTCAAGAAAACAAATGACTGATAACTAGAAGCTAAAGGACCCAGAAATACTTGTCTGATTATGAAAATTGTTTCGCCAATTGAAAGCTACGATATGATTGGGTTGCTATCTATAGGCTATTATAGTGCCACTTTATTATATAAAAATGACTAATTTTCTTTATAATAAAAAGCTTTTTACAAAAAATACAACCGCCTTCAAAAACTAAAAAGTCAAAAAATAACTTGAGCACAGAACACACATTGACTTTAGTTTCGAAATTCAGTGGCTTTGTTCTGTTTGTTGTTTTGTATTGCCACCGACTTCCGAAACTAAAGTCAATGGTGTTCTGTGCTCAAGTTATTTTATGACTTTTTAGTTTTTGAAGGCGGTTGTCTTTTTTGTAAAAAGCTTTTTATTTTCCGTTTTTTAGTACCTCCTTCTCATCCAAATCTATTAAGAAGAGATTGAAAGTTAACTACTACAAAGATTGATGAAACTAAAACGTCGTCTATGTAAAATTTTTGGGTATTTGTTGATTTTTCAAAAAGTGCTGAATCAATTTCGATAAAATTTATATGGGACCACCCCAGAAGCATACCCTATCCATAAAAAAAAGAATTTTCAAAATCGGTTTACGTTTGCCGGAGAAATCGCGTAACAAATGAGTTATACGGTTTCCTCATGGATGCCATTGTTAGAACTGGACCAAATTATGGGACCACACGAAAAGCACTAGCTTTCAAATAAAAAAAGAATCATCAAAATCGGTTCACCCAGTCCAAAGAAATCAGGTAACAAACATTGATAACCTCCTCCTTTTTTGAAGTCGGTTGAAAATATAGCCAGTCCTTCAGTAAGAAAATTCTTTAATAATCCTACTCATACCTACTACATATTATAAATGAGAAATTTTGTAAGGATGAATAGATATTCCTTACTCTTTTACGCTTAAACGGTTGAACGAAATGCTGAAGGGCACAAATGTAAAAGATATTGATTTAGCTTACCTACTATGATTTTATCTCGTTTTTCGGTGCCGGATAATTTAAGACAGTCTTAATTATGAAGTTTAGGCAGACGACATTGCGGGCAGAAGCTATTTAAGTATAATAAGTTATATCATGTAGTTGTGCGCAGAACAACCCTCCAAAGTTTCAACGTAATCGTATCATGTATCAACATGATAAAACATAAATTAATATCCACAAACCAAAGAAGTAAATAAACAAACCTTCACATCTTCAGCGATTTCAATTGAATCAAGATAGGTATCCTGTAATTTTATGGTTTCTTGGGTCAAGTCGTTTACTGGTGTATCATCATTGTTCTTTAGCCTGCAATAATGAATACTTACATTATATTAGATCTTTAATGAAAACAAAAGTGATTTACTTATAATACATCATTTAAGTATTTATTTTAGCTATACATTTGAAAAGGTCAATATTATTTACATGGTAACCACACAAAAAAATCACATCATAATTATCGCAAGTTTTGTCTGAAATTTCATAACTCTATGGACTCAATAGTGCGTCTGTCCTCCTCTCGTCACTTTGGATTTGGACCTTCTTCGTTTACTAGTAGAGTCGAATATTATTATCGAAGTGGAACGCCACGCCAGCTCAGCGAGTTTTTTTTCAGAAATTACGAAAGGACTACTAACATTTTATAGCATAGTATTGCTACCGTAAGTGTTATAATAGGGAGATAAATATGTACTTACCTATTATCATTTTCAATTTTTGGTAAACTTGGAATAACTATCCAAATTTTCTCGTCGCCAAATGCGCTTTCAGATGTTTTTCTTCTGTTCCTGAAATAGAAAAAGATACTAGGTACAAGTAATTACGTAATTGGTAGTTAGCGAAATAAAGCATAGAGCATCAAATTACTTACAGAATTTCATTCATCTTTAGAGCATTTTGACGTCGTTGACGTTTATTCTTGTTGTATTTCGGCATTTTCACGAATTCATCGAATTCCACATCAAAGTTAGGTACGACAACCAAATGCACGACAAATGTTAGGGCGACAGTAAGTACGTAATGTCGACAATCGCGATAACGCAACACAACTTTAGATCGCGGAACGTTACCGCGATACAACTCTTGATCGAGGAACGTTAGCGCGACACAACTTTAAATTGGCGAACGTTAGCGCGATACAACTCTTGATCGAGGAACGTTAGCGCGACACAACTTAAGATCGACGAGCGTTAACGCGACAAAACTTTAGATCGACGAGCGTTAGCGTGAGACAACTTTAGATCGACGAGCGTTAGCGCGATACAACTCTTGATCGAGGAAAGTTAGCGCGACACAAGTTTTGATTGACTGGCGTTGGCGCGACGTTTTTTATCGGTTGGTAAGAAAGTATCTTTATGTTTTCGGCGAAAGACCGAGGGCGACGAGCGCGACACGACTTCCTCGTACGAAAGCACCGCAGCACACTGCCGCGGCCGCACCCCGCGCATGCCTCTTTGTCATAGAATTCACACAATTATGGAATTAATCAAAAATGCGGTTCTTTTGAAATAAAAATAAACGTAGAATATTTAGTTTTTCAAGTTATCTATCCATTTGTGTAATCCTCAAATTAATAGAACGTCACCTTTAGCAGAAGATGCATGTAATCAATAATTTTAACATGACATTTTAACATAATGTAACATATTAAAGTAAATTCTTAAACTTATAAAAAGCTACTTTATCCCTGTGTGTTATAGGCTATATTTCATTATCAACTAAATTAAGGATCTGTAAAATAAAACACGTAGACGAAGTTGCGAGCAAAACCCAGTAAAAACAAATAAAAACGTGTAACGTGATAATAGGATATCGAACATTAATAACGTTCTTTTAGATGTAGCATATTTATCTTAATTAATGAGTTAATAGTCTCTGAATAATGAAGAAGAACGCACTTTTGCAAGGTCGGGGTGGCGCCCAGGGGCGTAGCTACCGCCTTCAACCGTAGCAATGATACGAGGGGAATAAATATCCCCAATCGTGCAAATAACTAATTTTTTGCACTACAATCTGCTGCGTCAGACTGTCCGAAACTTTTTCTTATTTGCTTTTGGTCTTTAATTACTACATTACCTAATCAAAAAAGGTTTATTCAAAAAAAAAGAAAACGGCCTTCAAAAACTAAAAAGTGATAAACTAAAAAGTGGCGGTGGCTTTGTGTTTGTTGTTTTGTATTGCCACCGAGTTCCGAAAGTGAAGTAATGTGTGTTCTATGCTAAAGTTATTTATCACTTTTAAGTTTTTGAAGGCGGTTTTCTTTTTTTTGAAAAAACTTTTTATTTTTCGCTTTTTAGTGTTGCCCTAACATCCAAATCCATTAAGAAACGGCGACACACTTAAAAGAGATTGTAAGTCCTCCAAAGATTGAAGGAACTAAGACGTCGTCTAAGTAATTTATTTGGGAATTTGTTGATTTTCTCAAAAAGGGCTGTATCTGTATATGACCATTTCGGAATAAACCCCTTTCGAACAAAAAAAGAATTTTGCAAATCCGGACGGATTTGCAAAATTCTTTTTCATACCTCTGTCATATAAATGACAGAGGTATGCCCGAACATACATAAAAAAAAAAAAGTAAACATTCGAATTGATAACCTCCTCCTTTTTGAAGTCGGTTATAAAGCCTAACTAATTAATGTGTTTTGTTGTTAAAGATAAAAATATTATTTGATTATTTGTAAAGTCTATAGTTTATATGGTAATTAAATTATATAGATATGTATTCCCCGAATGTCCAATAATATTAATCGGTATTAGACGAATAATGCCAAATACCGAATAATAGCGAGATTTCGCGGCATCTCTACGATAAACCGGTACGACAGCTTCAAAAAGCTTTAGCCTATAACAATGCTAATAAATCAATATGGTATTAAGTTGTTGATTGTTTTATTGATTAATTGTGACTTATTAAAGTGATTTGGGCGTAAGAAAATGATTAAAATCATAAAATTAACCATTACTTTGGATTGCAATGCGCCATTATTGTTGGTTGTTGCTAGGGCTGCCAACTCTTTGACGGTCAATTATAGTAGTTCTAAATCTTTTACCCATAAAAATATAGTAGATAACGAAAAGATGAAAAAAATAATAGTAGTTCCAAAAATTAGGTAGGTATTTTATTTTTTTTAAGAATATTTTGTGGATTATTGAACGCAGCTGTCAACTTGACATTCCAGAATCGTTAAAAATAGATATTGACGTTTTGTTTTACGCTTACACATTTGAAACGAATATTATTGATAAGAGTTGATGATTGAGCCTTTAAAATATAGTAGTTTCGCCTACTATATCTTTATTTCAAAAATATAGTAGGCGGGCCTCTAATATAGTAGGACCTACACTACCTACTATAAACAGACTGCTTCTCCAACTTAAAAAAAGTCAAGTGGTTTTAGAAATTTGAAGAGAATTCGAAATGCATGTTTGTATGAATATTAACTTTAAGATAATATTCACGGTTGGTTCCTTTTTAGTAATAAAACAATTTTCGTTTTGTGAATATTATTTTCTTGGAGATGTTTTATACATATTATACATGACTGGTGTGCTCATATGTGTGTTTCAGTAGAAAAAAAATGGTACTAATAATTGGTAGGTAAATATGTGGTTTCAGTATAGGGCATTAATTACAAATGCACACAAACCTTGTTCACTCGATTATTTTCTTTATAATTGCCTTCATTCAAAGTAAAAGCTTTGTGACGCTCATCTTGTCTTTGTTTCAGGTCTTCTAAATAGGAATCAAGTAAAATATCGTCTAGTACTGCTAATCGTGCCATGTTTACACACTTCCTAAAACCCACTTTAAACGCAAAACAATTTCTAAAGAGTTACACTTTTGTTATTGGAAAAATCACGACGATTAACAAACAATCTCAACGCAATACTGGCACAACAAAGCTCTAAAAATAAACTCAAGTGTAGCGTTTACTAAACGCCCCGCCCGCTCCCGATTCCACTTAGAGTTCCCACATCCCCATCGGAATTGAAATCAAATGTAAGCGGTCAGTCTACAGCAGGATTTCTTAATCTTTTTGTACACACGTTAAACAATTCCACGGACCCCTGTCAAAAAATATTTTAGGAAAAGAAAACAATCCTTATTTCGAGTTCATGGCTTGGCCGAGAGATGCAGAGTTTAGTACTTACACAATTTCCTAATAAATATGTTGTGAGTTAACGGTCTTACTGCAGACCCCTGTTAGACATGCTACGGACCCGTAAGAGGTCCGTGGACCCCACTTTGAGAAACCCTGGTCTACAGGCTGTCAAGCTATGGGGAATAAGCAATGTAATAATATGATGTATTTTCTATCTATTGTCACCGATTTCCGAAAGTAAAGTAACCTATGTGTGTTCTGTGCAAAAGTTATTTATCACTTTTTAGTTTTTGAAGTCGGTTTTCTTTTTTTTGAAAAATCTTTTTATAGTCCGCTTTTTAGTATTGCCTAACATCCAAATCCATTAAGAAACGACACACTTAAAACAGTGATTGTAAGTCCTCCGAAGATTGAAGAAACTAAAACATCTAAGCATGTAATTTTTCGGCATTTTGTTGATTTTCTCAAAAAGAGCTGAATCAATTTTGATAGATTTATATGGGACCATTTCGGAATAAACCCCTTTCGAACAAAAAAAGAATTTTGATAATCCGTCTTTAGACGACAGAGTAATGCACGAACATACTTACATAAAAAAAAATACAAACATCCGAATTGATAACCTCCTCCTTTTTAAAGTCGATTAAAAACGTGTTGCGCCGACTCTAAGAAACATGGGGCAAGCGCAGGGGGAAGAAGATTTCTAATAAACATTATTAAACTTACCACGACCAATTCAACAGTTATCATGGATGAAGAAGACCCATCGTTGCCTCCATTTTTTGAATCTGTAGCGCTATTGTGCATCCCTTTTTTCAACATTCTTTTCCTTTCCCTGTATTTTTGTGCATATTTTTGCCACTGCTTTCTTCGCTCATTTCTCTCTGTTTCAGACATGTCTTTTATAGACTTGGCTTTCTTTTCAGCCTTCTTTCGTTGATGGTATTCTCTGTCTTTTGCTTTTTGCATTTCTTTTTGCTCCGGAGTTCTCGTATCCAAAAATCTCCGTTTCCTTGCATTTGCTTTTTCGCGTAGTTTCACATAGGCTGTACTAGTTATTGGTTCCACCTTTTTGTCTTCTTCCATTTTTCTAAAACTTATCGTTCTGACAGCAACGTTGGCGTAGGCAGTGGTTGCGGAATTGACAGCTGTGCTGCTCTGCGGATGCTATTCCTGTACGCAACAAATAATTGTATGGCCTACGGGTAGTAATTTGTGTATGTGAGTTTACATGTTTGTTAACGCATCCACAGGGGAATAAAGTATGAAGAAAACTGATTATGATCTTAATTACACGAGCTGTAATCAAATAACAAAGGTATGGTGTGATTTATCGGGCTGGTGTCCGCAACTCCACATCTTAGCGCGAATTTTGCTTACGAGCGGGAAATAAATGATTTGATCCACCCCAGCTTCTCCAAAAAGGCCAACAACGGTTTGACGTTGCTGGCGAACTCCCGTAAAACAAGTAACAAATGTTTGTCCCATTTTTTATAATAAGAACCAAAACATTGGAAATAAAACTCATTTAGTTTGAATTTCTGATATTTTGCTGACTTGGCCGTACCCCGACTATTTTGTAAATAAATCACATAAAGTTTTCGACTTTGAGGTTAACGCAGTGAGAGAACCAATATGCACGAGCAGTTTTCATTAGCATTGTCCCACTACAGGTCAACGGTCTCTTCTCATACAAAGAAGACGTGAGCATTGATCACATGCTTGCTCAAGACGCATTGGCGGTTTCAAACTTATAATAATTACAAGTTACGGTGAACACGTATAATAGGTGAAGTGAGCTGTCATCCGTCCGTCTGCTTTGTCAATCCCTAGCGTCGGGCCAAATGACAGCTCCCCTCACCTAGGTGTTCACCGAGTGAGATTTTAACAGAATAGACATACAGTATGTCTATAAAGAGATACTAGGGAATGTCTATAAAGCACTACAATCGGATGACCGCTCACTTCACCTAGGTGTTCACCGAGGGAGATTATAACAGATTGCACTGCAGGTTTCCTCACGATGTTTTCCTTCACTTCGCAGATGCTAGTGATGTCCAGGATAAACATAGAAAGTACATAATTATTATTACACTTGCTTGTTCCGGTTGCTAACCCAAACTTGTGCATTGGGTTAGGTAGGGGGGGTGGGGGGGGTATCACGTCATTTCACACGAATTACCAATTTCGACCTATTCATTGATAATAAAATAAAATAAACAAAAAAAAGTATGTGAAGTGAGACGAAGAAGAGTGAGTGAGTGTGAAGTGTGTGTGTTTCAGCTACCCTAATAAATAGTCGCTATACAGGTTTCTATGCACCCGCCCTTTTTTTTATCAGTTAAAATTTCCATATTCACACCATCTGTCCTCCTGAATCCATTATGAAACCCCCGAACTATTATTAGTTAATCTGTGCCCCCGACCATCAAGTTGAAATAATCATAATGTTGTATTGTCACGGGAACTTTATGCGTGCAAAGTTTCATATGAATAGGTATAGAAGAAGTAATTGAAAAAGCTGTCGCAACATTTAACCGAAGTTAGTTACAAATAAACGGGGTCAAGTTAAATACAACCGTTTAATATTAAATCAATAGACATAGTCCTTAGAGTTCAAAATTGCGTGATTAAGCGCAAGAAAAAAATTGCTGCGCGACTTTAAATCTTTGCATACAATTTTCGACTGTATGGTGGTTACTTGATGGTTCATTACCAATCAAGAAATGAAAACTGCTAGAGCATATTACTAATTCGTTTGCGCAGTCCCTTAAAATACCTCTTTTTTTCTCTTATGTGGTCAAAAGCAGGTCTCATCATTACAAAGAACTAAACAATCATTTCCGGAACGCTGTCATCATTTTGTGAACGCGCGTCCTTGTGTTTACAGTCCAACAAAGTTATCTGTGATATAAGTGGTGGCGCTGATAGTCAAGGAACTTAAAACTTCAAACAAAAGACAACCTTATGTCTTTTGCATAGAGTAGTTCCAAAAACTGCAGATAAGGTTAGTATCTCCAAAGCAAATGCGCCATCTTGGATGCCGGCCATTTTGGGTCATTCGCTTGTAAACCTAAAACCATGATATTTAGCAAAATGACTTTACAAAATCATAATTTTACGGCTCAACAAACTACAAAACGCGTTCCAGTAATGATATGGAATTCAAGAACGGGGACTAAATATTAAACTGATGGTTACTTACCGGGATAATTAATTCTAGTTGAATGCGGATAACACAAACACACGCTCCAAACTGCTTACTAGCGCCATCTATCAGATAAATTTCGAAAGAATTTGACATCATGGTCGCGTTCACGAAATGACTTGTTGACTGTCAGTCAGAAAACATTTACAGAGTCAGTCAAGGACAATTTTGGGCAGAGAAAAATATACTGTATTTATTTACCGTTAACCCGATAGGTACGGTTATTTAGACTTGAAAGTATGTGAGGATAAAATATTTAAACGGAATTTGTTGATAATTGGCGCACATATTTTGTCATTTTTATCCCGGTTTGAATTTCCGTGGGATAACACGGAAATTTTTCCGGATTTTAGTTTAAACGCAAACGAAGACGCAGTCAGCAGCTAGTTTAAAATATTAACAATGAATATCTTGGGCTATAATGCTATTGTGAACTAGTTTTTTGTATAGGTTTTCCTTATTTGAATGACGAGAAATCGTTTACGGATGCGATCCAAGAATGATTTTCTATGTAAGAACAAACAAGTTTTAAATAACTAAGTATTTATTTTACTAGGTAGTACAGCTAGTAGTATAAAGATGTAACATGTGTTTGGCAAGTTTTTAAGGTTTTTTATAGGGTTATGTATGTAATAATCTCCTAAATTACTACTTAATTCGATTTTAAAAAAAATTTCACCAATTGGAAGCTACCTCGTTACCCCTGAATGCTGTAGAAGTGTAGACCAAATTGCATTATCAAAAATTTGGGATCCTTGAGAAAACTCACGCGGCGGGAAGCCTCGGGCTAAGTGCTACTGTTATATCTTGTACATGTTTAACGTACAAATAGATACCGATGATACCTATGGATATAATAAATAATGGATGGATAACAATATCATTGTGGATAACCACGTATTTAATGTGTTTTTAGGGTTCCGTACCTAAAAAAGAAAAAACGTAACCATTATAAGATCACTTTGATGTCTGTCTGTCCGTCTGTCTGTCAAGACCCTTTATCTCGGGAACGCGTACAGGTATCGAGTTGAAATTAAAACCGTATACTTAGGTCCACAGTCCCTTGAAGCTGTGAAAAAATCAAACTTCTAAGTAAACGTGAAAAAAAGATACGACCGTCTATGTCGCAAAAAAAATACATTTCGACATTCTCAAGGGAATCAAAATTTATAGGGTACTCTCCGTTGACCTAGAACTATATTTGTACGGAACCCTCGGTGAGCGAGTCTGACTCGCACTTGTCCGGTTTTTATAGGGTTCCGTACCTCAAAAGGAAAAAACGGAACCCTTATAGGATCACTTTGTTGTACGTCTGTCTGTCTGTCTGTCAAGAATTTTTATCTCGGGAACGCGTGGAGGTATCGAGTTGAAATTAAAACCATATACTCAAGTCTACGGTCCCTTGATGCTATTAAAAAATCAACCCTCTATGTTAACGTGAAAATAAGATACGGCCGTCTATGTCGCAAAAAACGCATTTATAATATTAAGTGGATTAATGTGTCTGTGACAGTGACACTGACAGACAGTCAGACACTAAACGGGCTGACAGCAGACTATGGATAGTAGGTATGGATTAGTATAGAAGTATGGATATGTACCTACTAATATGTAGGTACAGAACCCTCGGTGGGCGAGCCCGGCTCGCACTTGTTCGGTTTTTAACAATGCTTGGTTTCGTGCTGTACTGACACGAGTCAGTACAGCGCGAAGCGAATTGTAGGTATTCGTGATTAAATTTGTATTTGCTTTTGTGGCTTCACTCTCAGTGTTCCGCACGGTATATCTGCCTTTTGTTTCATAATTTGAGCCTATAGCGGTGCTGCTCGTCCGATAATGATGGAATGGGGAGTGTGCTTTGGAATTGCACCACATAATTCCCCCAAATAAGTTAGAAATTCCAAAGCACACTCTCCGAAATGTATCCGATAAAAGGCCAATAGGCCGGCAACGGTACGGTGATGTTCAAGGCTCTGGAGCTTAACCATAACAAGGGAGTCGTTGTCAAATAGCCTCTTGGCCTGGCACGTCTATCAATAACGCCAACGCCTCCAGTTGGTATTTGGCTGATCCATCTCAATCTTTTTCGAAAGCGAATTCTTTGCCTCTCCGATTTTGACCCATGACTTTTTCACCAACGTTATGTTTAATGGTAACCTTATCACCCTCACTAAATAGGTAGGTATATAAAATTCTCGTGCCACAGTTTTCGACTTCGTACTCCTCCGAAACGGCTTGACCGATTCTGATGAAATTTTTTGTGCATATTGGGTAGGTCTGAGAATAGGCCAACATCTATTTTTCATCCCCTTTTTTCACCCCTTTTTCATCCCCCATCCAAATGTTAAGGGTTTTTTTTTTTTTTTTTTTTTGGCAGGAGTGGGAAATCCTCATGGACACCCAGGTTGCCTCACAGGTGAGCCAGTCTGGGTAGTGCCGGACTCTTACCGGCTAAAACCACACTCCTGCCTTACAAAATATCCACAGGCAAGGAATGCCCGTGCTGTTGTTTATAGTGTTACAATAATTGTTTACATTTTTTATCTTATCGGTGTTACAGTTCATCGTGTTCCTACTGGACTAATGTTAGTAGCCTAAATAACTAACTTAAATCTAAGTGAGTCCATTGT
Source organism: Charanyca ferruginea (assembly GCA_947361185.1). NCBI lineage: Eukaryota > Metazoa > Arthropoda > Insecta > Lepidoptera > Noctuidae > Charanyca > Charanyca ferruginea. The sequence goes on along the minus strand of OX376080.1, from coordinate 8,408,765 downwards.
TTTTTTTTTTTCTAATAATTTTAATTAAAATACCTACTTATATTATGTTAGTGTCATGTAGTGGTGTTGGTGTTATATTCTACATTTTTACATGCAATGTTTATTCCGTTTAACTACATGGCAGAGTGAGCCGACCAGCCCCCACCGACGGCATCCGTTCTCGGACGTGACGTTCACATCCGCGCCGCTTAGCTCAACCATATTTAAGGGAACTTAACGGCCGGATATGCACCGCCGCCATCGGAGGGACATTTACGTGAGTATGACAGACTCACTATGCCATGCAGTTTTACATTTTCACACAGATTTGGGTTTGTCAATTATGGTGTGAGGGAGTTTGGATGGGGATTAGGTTAGTATGGGTAGGTTAGGTGTGTTGAGGTTTGCTAACCAGGGACTTCGCTAGCCTGAGCAGAGCTTCCACAACAGCTGCGTCTCGGTGCTGCATGGCCGTCTTTAGGTTGTAGTCGACGACCGTTTTAGTCGGCGCATCCATCGCTCTCTTCGCAAATCGGCCTGTGGCGTCATCGGCGTCGTCGGTGTAGTAGACGCAACTGGCTGTATGCCTGGACACCGCCACTACCGCGTGAGAGATGCTGTCGTGGATCTGAAGCCTCCTGGACTTGGTGTTGATGATAATTACGCTGTCGTAGGTCAACCCCTGAGCCTCGTGTATGGTCAACGTGCGCGATCCTTCACCGGACCCATACCCCTGGCTCATAAGGGAGGATTTCTCCTCTTGCGTATGAACCAAGAATAGGGTGTTTTCGGCGGTGCTTGGTATTTGCGCTCCCGTGTAACCTTTCACCTTCAGGGAGTGGACCTGCGACAGCGACGACTTGGAGGAGTATATACCGGAGTATATCTCGCTCAGTGCAAACGCTACATCCATCGGGTTGCGGTGTGTGCAAAGCAACTCCTGGGTGATGCCTGCCACCAGGTTCGGACGGGTATACCTTAGTTCAAATAGGTTCTCTCTGTCCAAAAATGGTAACTGGTTCACGTCTCCGATGAGAACCACCTCGCTCGCTCCAGACAACTTGACTGCCATGACAATGGCCCCAAAGTGGTTCATGAGTGCTTCGTCTACCGTGAGGCGGTAGCATTTCTCTTTCTCTTTGAACCCGTTGGCTAAGATTGAGGCCATAGTGCGCACCTTTGTCTTCACTCGATCTCCTAAGCGGTGCGCTAACTTCTCTCTGAGATCTTTGGCAGCTTCGGTTGTCGTGGTGGCAACGACGTCCTTCTCATCGTCGAAGTGTTTCACCACCCACGTTGTCTTGCCGCAACCTGGAACTCCGTTTACCCACCTGATACTGGGTACCGTCCAATGTTCCAGCGATGCCGGGGTGTCTGAGGTCCCCGAAATAGACTGTGCCATTTCGAGGATCTTGTCGTCCAGCATGATCTTGGTACATTTGGCAGTAACCACTACCGGGTCGTCCTTTGGAGTGTGGAATGTAACTTTCCCCTTGCGCTCCGTTTCTTCCTCGTCCAGGGTCACGAAACAGTTTTTAGTGCCGCTGTAGGCTGCCATGTACGACCCCGTCATTTCCCCAGCAACAACTTGGGACGTGGCGTTGTCGTATACGGCTGCCTCGGCTTCCTCGAGTAGTACTCTAAGCAGACCCTCTGTGTTGCGTTGAAAAGTCTGCCAGATTTTGCTGCATGTCATGGATTAACCTGTTTGGTCGCTCTCACAATTGCCACGTACTCGAGGAAGGCGCTCTTCACGTGGTCCGTGGTGCCCGAGTTCACTGCGAGGGTCGGCGGGCTGACTTGCCCTTTGTCGGCTCTTGTGGGTGTGGGTCTTTTTGGTTCCGGTTCTTTGGGTGATCTTTGAAAGAACCTTTCCACAGCTGTTTCCTGCCTTGCAGATGGTGATGCGCGGCTGATGCTTGGGAGCAGTGCGGTGAGGAAAGTACCGATTGCTTTTAGGCGACTCCTCGACCGGGCTTTGTCCTCCGGGCTGGTGGATTTGGCCTGCTCCTTTGCAGCTTTTTCGGCAGCTGCCTTTTGCTGGGCCCGTTCTGATCCGCTTTGGGTAATCGGACTTGTCGTGGGGCTCGTCGTTGTGGCTGTTGGCTCTCGTGGGGCTTTGAGGAAACTCAGAGTTTCCCCTCTGTCCTCGTAGACGATCACCTCGTGATGTTCTGAGGCTTTCAAACAGCCGAAGCGGTCTGCGACGTCTCCTCTATCCCATCCGATCGCCATTGCGTCGACACTTATGGTGCGGGCTGTGACTGCCATGTGTCCTCCCACCTCCCTGATCTTTTGGAGTAGTGAGCTCGCTTGTGCGAATGGCGTTTCCTCTCTCCACTCGAATAGTGCGATTGTTTTCCCTTTAGATCGCATTAGACGGCATCGGTGAGAGGCTATTTCCACCTGAGGCAGCGCTGCGTACCTGCTGCCTTTCATGCTCGATTTGGTGGTACTCCCGTTGATCAGGGCTGCGAGGCCTGGTGATATGGCTATACGGGCTCTGACTCGGCTTGAGCCTATGCAGAAGCTTATGCCCAGCTTCTCTGTTTCCCTGTTCATGAACAGAGCGACACTTCGCAATCTGATGCCTGGTGTTCCGCTTCCTCCGCATGCCAGGAGCTGCGTGACGGGCATGGTGTTGGGAGCCGACTGTGGGCTGGCTTCTGCTGCTGCTGCTACTGCCGCTGGTGGTGGCTGTATGTTGGTGTTGACGTGTGTGATTTGTATTGTTGTTATGGGTGACGTGCGTGTTGCGTTCTGTGAAGTTATTGTTTGTGTGTCCGTTGTTGTTGTTGATGGTGTTGTCGTGGTTGTGTTTTGTGTCGTTGTTGTTGTTGGTGGTGTTGTCGTAGTTGTGTTTTGTGTCGTTGTTGTTTGCGTGTTTGTTGTTACAGTTGTTGGTGTTGTCATTGTTGTGGTTGTCGATGGTGGTATTGTCGTGGTTGTATTTTGTGTCGTTGTTGTTTGTGTGTTGTTTGTTGCAGTTGTTGGTGTTGTCATTGCTGTGGTTGTCGTTGGTAGTGTAGTGGCGAGATTTGCTTGTGTTTGTACAGATGGTGGTCGGTCTCGACTTCGTGGAGTTGCGTCGGTTTTGTTGGCCCTTGCTGCAACTGTGGCGATTTTACTCGCGAATGCCAAGAATGGATTCCTGGTAGTCGGTCTCTCCATGATGGTGTGGAGTGTGGACTGGCTAAGCTGGGTGTCGATCTTTTGTTCCAGCTCCATTCTGTCGTTGCAAAACCTTGGACATTCGAAGAGTAGGTGCCAGACTGTTTCATCGCGGCTGGGATCACAGACGCACGATGGACTGTCCTTCAGGTGGAATCGGTGGAGATACGCTGAGAATCCTCCGTGTCCAGTTAAGATCTGAATGTGGACCGGTGTCAGGACGGCGTCTTTGAGTGTCCTTTTCGCCGCTAGGACGTTGGGGAAGAACACTTTTGTGACCGCTCCTGTGCTCGAGGACTCGTACCGCGCTTGCCACTTCTTTATGGTCCCCTCCCGTATCTTCTTTTTCACGAACGAAACGGGGACCTTGTTGTAGTCCGCTGTTTCTTTTGTTAAGGCTGCTTCCTTAGCCAGCTCGTCCGCTCTCTCGTTCCCGGCGGTTCCCACGTGGGCCCTGAGCCAAAAGAGCCTCACTTCTCTGCCCTCCTTTCTGGTCTGACGTACGAGTCTCTTTATTAGGAGTGCCAGGGGGTGAGTGACGGATGGGCTCCTCAGCAGGTCAAGTGACGATCTTGAGTCACTTAAGATGCTTACGGAGGCCACCTTTGATTCTCTTGCCATCCTGACAGCTCTGAAGAGAGCGTACATTTCCGATTGGAAAACTGTGTTGTGAGGCTCTAGGCCAAAGGTGCTGTACCTGGACTCCTTTCCGTTTTCCCACCAAGTTAAGGCAGCTCCGACTTTTCCGTCTATCTTGCTGCCGTCGGTGTATATTTGGGGGCCGAATACTTGATGGGTCTCCAGGGTTTCGGGAGTCAGGTCCTCTAGGCGTGCATACTCCGTTGTTGTGAGTAGCGCTGGGTGGGGATTTTGGGAGTGGTGCACGTTGCACTCCAGCTCGCGGCCCGGCGGTATGAACTCTCGGGAATGTCCCTTTTTGATCTTGAAAAGGGTTGCGGCCTCGATTACCCGGAGGTCTAGGGGGAGTTGGCCTGACAGGATAAGTGCCGATGTTAGTGACACCGTGCGGTATGCTTTGCAGATCTTCTGCGCGAAACCCCTCTGCAGTGAGTCAAACTGTTTCCTCGTCATCAGTTTCTCAGCTGATGTATGCAGCAAGCGCATGGACCCCCGGTCCATGCGCTTGCTGCATACATCACGATGGGCTCTATCACCGACACATATATTGTCCTTATTATCTCTCTGTTGAGACCCCAAGTTACCTTTGCCGCGAATGCCAACCGCTTATAGATGTCTGCAGCCTTTTTACAGGTCGCAGTCACGTGCGAGTTGAAGGTGAGTTTGGAGTCTATTGTGAGACCTAGCAGCTTGACCTCTTCGACTAGGTTGAGCCGTGTGCCCGACATGTGTAGTACCGGAACGTCGTATTTGAGCTTTTTCGTTAACACCATCGCATTGGTCTTGTGCGCGGCGAAACGTAGCTTATTTTGGACGCCCCATTCCGATACTGTGTCTAGCGTGTCGTTGGCTAATTGCTGCAGGGGACCGGCTGTAAAGTCCGAGAAAACAAGAACAACGTCGTCTGCAAAGGCTTGACAGTATACCCCCATACTAGCCATCTTGTGTAGGAGTGAGTCTAGGATAAGGTTCCAAAACGTCGGACCGGCAATTGAGCCCTGGACGCATCCTTTCGTGGTTCCCTTTTCGCTAGTCGCTCTGGCATAGTTGACCCTGATGTTCCGGTCTTCCAGGTATGAGGTGACGAGAGCGTAGAGGTTTTTCGGACAGTTTTTGGCTACCATCTGACTTTTGAGTGCTGGCCACCACGCGTTATCGAAGGCGCCCTCTATGTCCAATGATATCAAAACCACGATCTTTTTGGCTTTGATTTCGGCTCGTAAGTGCCCTATTAGAGCGTAGAGGGCGTCCTCGGTACCTCGCTGTGGCATAAAACCGTATTGGTTTTGGTTAAGTGTTGGCAGGAAGTGCCACTGGAGTCTGCCTACTAGGAGCTTCTCGACGATTTTTCCTAGGACCGAGAGCAGACCTATTGGCCTGTACGACTTTGGGCTGGTGTAGTCGTCCTTTCCTGGCTTGCGAAGAATGCACACGTGGGCGACCTTCCACTGCTTCGGGAAGTGTGACAGCAATAGGCACCTGTTGGCTATCGCTAAGAACAATTCCCTATCGCAGTTTATTGCCGCAGTGCAGATGTCTGCTGTTAGTCCGTCGGGACCGGGTGCTTTTTTCGGATTTTGGTTTTGGAGAACCATTTCGAGCTCCGCGGTCGTGAAAGGTGGATCGTCGGCAGACAGTCCTCGGGGGTTTCTCTTCTCCGCTAGCCTCCTCAGATTGGTGTGGTAAGGCTGTTCGGCATCCGTTGAGTCGTCGGGGTAGAGGGTTTTTGCCAGAAGATCTGCAGATTGTTCTGGGCTGAGCGTCTCGCCTGCAGTATTTCTAAGGAGCACGTCGTCCCGTCTTCTGGCTGTCTTCCTTAATACCCTGTAGACGCCGTACCACATGCTCTCTCGGTCCTGCTTCGTGCAGAACTCCTTCCAACTGGCTGTGGCTGCTTCCGACGCTGCTGTGGTGTATGTGTTTTTGGCCATCACGTATTCTTGGATGGTGAAGTGTCTCCGGGTTGCGGCTGCGTTCCGGATCCTTCTCTTCTTCGTCATTGCTTCTTTTTTGAGACGTTCTAGAGAAGGGCTCCACCATGGGGGCTTGGCGTTGTGTTTAGGCGACCCTAGCTTTGGGATCGTTTTACGACATGCACTGTGGATGTTGTGTGTGTACGTGGTGATGAGTGTCTCCAGGTCCTCTGGGTTCGACACTTCCGCGACTCTTGCCTGTGTGATGTCGTTCTCCGCCAGGCTGGTCTTGAAGTGCGTGCTGAAGTCGGAGCACTTTGCCTTCTTGGTGTTGTAGATGCGCGTTGAGATTGGCCTTAGGGGTTCTAAGACCTTTTCTAGGCGCATCGAGAAAGTTATTGCATTGTGGTCTGAAGTTATTAGACTCCTTTCTACCCGCCACTCCTCGACCTTCCCCAGCAGCGACAGACTGCATGCCGTCACGTCAACGGCGCTCGTGCACCAGCTGTCTCCTCTGTAGGTCTCGAAAGTCGGTGTTTGGCCCGTGTTTAGGATCTGGAGATCTCTCTCGTTGAGGAATGAATTATACGCTGCCCCGCGATGGTTTTCGGAAACACTTCCCCACCACTGGCTCCAGGCGTTGATGTCACCTCCCACGAGAGTGTTGCTTGTGTGTAATTTGTGTATAGTGTCTTGTGTTGCGGTAAGGTAGGGTTCTATGTCTTGGTCACCCTCAAAATAGACAGATACCACCCCAAAGCTGAGCTGACCCGCCTTCAGCAGGACGGCAGCGATGTTCTCGGTCACAAGCTGGGGATCGTGGATGACCTCCAGGTTGTCTCCGAAAACAACGATCGCCGCCTTAACTGGTTTTTGGCGGTTCAGACTGCACTGGATGACTTGCGTGCCAGGGCTTTGTTTCATCACACCTGTTCTACCTACATAGGGTTCTTGAACAAGTGCTACTGAAATTCCCTTTGTCCGAGCCACCAGGTGAAGTTCTTCTGTGGCCAGCTTGGAGCGCTGAAGATTGATCTGGATGAAGTGCAATCTTGCTGTCGATCTTGATGCGTTTTGAGGAGTGACTGGTGTGGTTGTTATATCGTCTTGGTCGCCTTTAGCAATAGGAAACGCGCGATCTTGCTATGCCATCCCATTTTTGGCGTTCCTGGCAGTCTTCGCTGAACGCTGTGTGTGTCAGGTCGCTGCCCGTCCTGTGTGCTGCCTTGCAGTTTATGCACGTGGGCTGTTTGCCGTCGATTCAAGTGAGGCAGTCCTTCACATTATGTGCTCCACTGCAGTGGCTGCAGACTTCTTTAGCGGCCTTGCATATGGACTTGTTGTGTCCATATCCAAGGCACTTTGTGCACTGGACTAGTGGGGACTGGTCTTCGATCGAGCATCGCTTGATGCCCACGTGGACTTTTTGCACCTGCGTGTAGCATTTCCAGAGCTCTGGGGAGAGCTCCAGCACAGGATGGCACTCGTGGGGGTTCCTCGCGCGTTTCCTATAACGCACCTTTATGGTCTGTCCATCGACAGCGACGTTCTGCAGAAGGTGTTTATTCTGCGCTCTTAGGAGATCGACGATCTCCCCGTCGCTGTAGCTGGACAGCACTCCCTTGATGCAGACTAGAGGGTTTTGAGGTTTCGGCTCCTGAACCTTAAGCTCTGCGTTTGACTGAACTTGGCCCTTAATGAGATTTAGGTCCGACTTGGTCGCACATCTCAGGATGACCTTCTGGTTCCGCGCTTTCCGAACCGTGTCGACTCGGGCTCCGCTAGTTTTCAGGTCCAGGGCGGTCCTGATCCTCTCGATGACGTTGTCTCCGGTATGTCGGGGGTTCGTTGACCAGACGATCAGGGTGTGGTTGGGTTGTGTAGGTGGCTTGGGGGGTTTGGGTGTACTGGCGACCTGGGCAAAGGTTTTGGGACCCAGCTGTTGTTGGATCGGTCTGTCCGCTTTACCCAGATCCGCTACCCCCTTCTCAATGCTTTAGAGGGTCTTCTTGACCTCCCCGACTGCGAGCTCTGCTTCCAGATTCAGGGCCGGGGGTGCTTGGATTGGTAGCTCCTTGTCGCGCAGCGCGCGGAGGTCTGCTGAGACAATTTGTGTTGAGGTGCTGAGACAATGTTAAGGGTTAGGGTAGGGTAGGTGTAGGGTAGGTGTAGGGTAGGTGTAGGGTAGGTGTAGGGTAGGTGTAGGGTAGGTGTAGGGTAGGTGTAGGGTAGGTGTAGGGTAGGTGTAGGGTAGGTGTAGGGTAGGTGTAGGGTAGGTGTAGGGTAGGTGTAGGGTAGGTGTAGGGTAGGTGTAGGGTAGGTGTAGGGTAGGTGTAGGGTAGGTGTAGGGTAGGTGTAGGGTAGGTGTAGGGTAGGTGTAGGGTAGGTGTAGGGTAGGTGTAGGGTAGGTGTAGGGTAGGTGTAGGGTAGGTGTAGGGTAGGTGTAGGGTAGGTGTAGGGTAGGTGTAGGGTAGGTGTAGGGTAGGTGTAGGGTAGGTGTAGGGTAGGTGTAGGGTAGGTGTAGGGTAGGTGTAGGGTAGGTGTAGGGTAGGTGTAAAAATATATCGATAAATCCATCCAAATATTTTAATGCGAAAGTAACTCTGTCTTTCTGTTACGTTTTGATGATGAAATGGCAGAATTATTTTGATGAAATGTTAGTTAATACAGAACCAATTTTGAAAAATTGGTTCTTTCATTTCATTGTGTTCAAGCTATCTTAGGTAATAGGGTATTACACCCATTTTTGAAAAGTGTCTCAATGAAATTCTGTAGTGCCACCAAAAAAACACAAATTTTTTATTCATTCGATAAGTGCCATCAAAATGCATCCAAATTTTAAATTTTCGCGCGTAGTTTGACGAAGTCGCCTCTTTCTGGACGCCATATTGCTCAGCGTAAATGACGTCAGTTCGTTTTGTATCAAATGCGCTCATATTAAATATGATAATTGTAAATCATTTAAAAATAATTAAAAGCATATTTTGTAATAAGTGTAATAATGAAAAAATTACGTTGGTTACGAAAATAATAAAAGTACAAAGACTCTAATACGCCAATCGGTTGACTGACAGTTGACAATTTTTTGTTTACACAGCCGTACGGCGTAATATCATGGCCGCTACTATTGCACGGTGTTTTATAACAGAGTAAAAATACCGAAAACTTTGAATTTAATTTAAAAATTTGTTTTGTTATTTTATGAACTAAAACTTACATTTTCCGACTGCTTTATGCCTAAAATGTCTCAATAACATATTTATAGATTTTTTCTCGTATAGAGTAAAATACCCTATTGATAGCTTGAACCATGGGAAAGGCCATGGGCTACTTTTTATTCCGTGACTTCTTCCGCATCCGCGATAATAACAGACCGCAACTAGCACACAAGCTGCTTATACACGCATTGTACCGCCTGGTATAGGAGTCATTCAATTGCTGTACAATATTGTCCTAAAGATGTACAGTAGCATATTTAAATACCCTTCAACTTCTAGGTGGTACTTTGGATAGCACCTTGTTGAGCGCTAGATGAGAGAATTATATGGCTACTGTACGACAAACAGTTGATAAGAAATCATACGAAACATTTTATGCTATTTTTTATTTTATTCTGTATAATAGTTACAGAATAGTGTTATAGTTCCTTAAGTATTTCAATACTATTTACTAGTTTTGTTGTAACTATAATACGACTTTAAGCTCTCAACAGTACGCGCAAAAAGCTGCTGTGTGACCACTACAGTTGAATATTCCCCTATGCCACTACTGTAAAACCTAGAATTCTACAACAGCAAACACTATATCCTTTGTACGGTTCTAACCTCTAGAAGAACAGATGTAACCAACTCTGAGAGCTGCCTGATGCGAGACGCCATTATTTACAGTTTTAGGTAAACGTATTTTTTTTTTGTTATTACGATTTTAGAAGATCATATTAATGCATACACTCGTAACTTTTGCTGTAATTAAAGTCACCATTTCTTACCTATAACCCTAATTTCTATCTGTAACCTTTTGTCTTATTTATCTTAAATACAATTTCATACTCAACGTATCAATAATATAATAATTTTTCATAAAAATCTGAGTATTTTGAGGGCGCGTGAACATTTTGGCGATAATATACATATGTATACATTGACAGCAAACTGGTACTCGCACTAATATTTCACAACACGAAGGATTAAGACAATGTTTCTGCTTTGTTTAGTTATTATAATAATCCGATCTCTTCATAATAACGATTTCTCATTCGCCACTCACCTATGACTCATTTAAATAAAATTAATATAGTTTACAGCGCAATAAACCTACCACATTACTAATTAAAAGCGATGACATTAAATATAACGATACTGGAGGACCGAAATAGGTGAAGATGGCATAATGGCGCTACAAGAGCTTTATCGAAATCTCATGGCGCTATCAAACGCCTTCAAAGCAACTCTGTACACCCACTACAACTTACCTTTACGTTCACTGTAGAGCCTGTCTCATTGTAGAGCTATATAGCTGGATAATATGGACCTATTTGGCGCTACCAGAGATCTGTACCTGCTTATAGAACTACTATATTTCTTATTTATGGAGCCGAGGCCGTTAAGAAACTCCATTGTCCGCCTACTGCCCAGTTTCTCGCGGGCCAAGTTGCGGGCAAAAGCTAGTAGCATAATATGTAAGTAATCAAAAATGATGGGTAAGTAATTAGTTTTCAATTCCTACTTACAATCAACAACCTTGCTCGTTTCACATCATTTGGAAATTCCGCGTTCATTGCAGTGTTCAGCTGTTTCTGACCACGGGTGACATGTGAAGTTATAGTAGATCTTGGAATATTGAATTGTTTAGCTGCCCTAAAACTACTTAACGTTTTATTTCGAACCAATGCGACTGCCTCGAGTAGTTTTTCTTTTGAATAGGTCTTTTCTCTTTTTCTTTTATAATTTCGGACCATCTAAAAAGAGTGACATATCAAATTAGTTCGAAGCTTGTAAGATACATAGTTTAACTAGATAGGTGCATTCGGGGATTGAAGTGAAGTACCTAATTAAAGTGAGCCGGGCACGGGAAAGTGCCAATACGACTGTTTCTACATCATCTAAGTATACGCTCTAGGTTTATTTTAGACATCACTGACATCGGTGGAAAATATTGTGAAGAAACCTGTGGGCTAATTCACGTAACTAAAGAAGTGCTGTTGCAGTGCAGTTGCAGTTAAGTTTCGATAAAAACAACGCATTTCGTATTCTTTACCGCTGTCAGACACGGTCGCGTCAAGTTCGCGTCACGTGAGCGCAATAACGGCATTCTACTGTTGCGCGTCTTTGGTGCGTGCTTCGGAAGTATTCAGAACGCAACATGATCGGTATTCTACTATTCGTTTGACGTCTCAAAATGACAGTCAAAAAACACTACAATCTGTACTGGGGTATTATTTTAATATTATAATAACGTCATGGAAATGTAATCGATTCTTTGTGATTATTTATTGAGTAATATTTTTTCTCTCATGTGGCTAGTAAGTTTGGTTGTCGTACAGTTGACGTGCAGTTCACGCGCAGCTTACGCGCAGTTCAAAGATTACAAGAATACCGTGTATCACTCAAACTTGAACTTAACTGCAACTGCACTACAACTTCATCGGCGCGTCATAAAAGTACGTGAATTAGCCCTCTAAACTTATAATAAATGTACGTCTGAAATATGGATGGCGATCCGCCTAGATCAAGCGTGGTGATAAATGCTTATTATTGCTCAAACCCATCCCACCACCACCACCACCGCGCCCACCATCTCTGTATGAGAAGAGGCTTTTGCCCTAGGATATTTTTAAATATGCCTACTTTAAATCATAAATTATGACGTATATTACATTTAGTCCCTGTCCACTGCAGTGCAAACAAAGGCCTCCCTCCATTCCTTCCATCGATCTCATCATCAAATCATAAAAGGAGTAAAAAAAATAGGGGTACCTATTGCAATAAAATAAAAATATACTTAAGCTAGGTACACATTTTATCTACGTTGGTAGGTACCTCAGATTATAAAATTGTTTTATAATCAGAGGTTGGTACGTTATTTATCTCAGCCTCGAATGCATTCACCTCTTTATTGTTTCAGACTTCGCTATAGGTACCTACATAAGTGTTAGTATATCGATAAGAAATTATCGAAATTTGACATCACTAGCTTCTTTTATTTACAAGAAACGAAAATAATGGGGCTAATGTAACTAACCAACTAGACATGCAGGTAACTAATATATTATCGAAATATAAGATAATTTTATAAACATAGGTAATAACAGTACCTAAATACCTACTTACCGTAAGTTTTAAGCAAAGATGCTCGCCAACAAACACAAAATCAACAAAATGGTAATTAAAATGGCGACTAACAAAAAGCTTTATTTTAGCCGTTGTGGCGCCATCTGTTAGTTACGGAATAAACTATGATTCTTTCCCTCCTACGCCAATAGATGGCGGTGTACTAAAAAAATAAGTTATATTCTGCCATTCATCACACAGGACAATAATTAAAAAAGTAATTGGTCGTACAGTACGGTCAACGTAACTTGGCGCGTCTGAAGTTAGCCGATTAGCTGCGCAGTAGACAATTTCGTTCCTAAAAGTTCCATTGCGCAGCCAAACAGCTAACTTCAGACGCGCCAAGTTAAATTGACCGTATTGTAATCGTAAACAATGGCGGCTTTGGTGCGTATCTCGGTGTCACAGAGTAATATAATATACCTAGGTGTAAGACATCGTAGATTTGGACACGTGTGTGCTAAAGAAGAAGGCTGAAACTTGCAAGCGTTGTTCAGCTGCTCTCAAAATGCGAGTGATATGATTTAATTGGTTTTATTTTTAGGAACAATTAGGATTAGGTAGGTAACTTCATTTTCCTCTAGGTATATGGTACTTTCTCCTTATTTTAGGAACAGGAGGAAGAACCTACCTGCCATACACCTAGAGGAAAAAGTCTATGTTGTATTTTACATTCCTGTATAAAAAAAGGAAAGGCAGTAGCAGTGCCGCGATTGTCTAAATGTATGTAGATATTCATAGTCAGTGGCGTAGCTTGCCCAATCCTGTATCAAATACGGAGGGCCCTACAAGCCCGAAACGGCTAAGCCCAAAAGCGAGGTATCTTTTTGTATATAATAAATTACGGTACCTACCTACATATTTTGTTTAGAAAATAATAAAGTTTATTAGACGCCCACTGCTGGGCACAGTTCTCCCCCAAGGGGGTTCAGTCGTAATCGCCAAGCTTGGCCGATGCATGTTGGCGATCGCAGATGTCATGGTAGGTACTCAGAAGGATGCTGCTGCCCACTCTCTGGCCAATATCCCTCTGTCGCCTTCGACGACACCCACGGTTAGAAAAGGGGTGGTGCTATACGCGGCCGGCACCACACGGCGCCTCTCCCACAATGATATCCAAATATCAACTCAACTTCAACGTCAAATTGTCTAGTTCACACACATAACTATAATACCGGAAGTAAAAGGTTCAAGCGTCTGCAGTACAACCCCCCGTAAAGGGTTGCTAAGCGCTGGTTTTCGGCATAGTCAAAGTCAAGTCATTTATTTCAATTAATGCTTTGACTTGACAGGCACTTTTGAATTGTCAAAGAGTCAGTTAGTCAGAAAAATGAAGCTAGTTGCTTGTTCCAAAACGTAGCGTAGGTCTCAATGAAGAAGAACGAGCAAGAAACTCCACGGACACTCTTTTAAATCAAGTTTTTACAAAATACTGATTACATTATTCACGTTGCTTCTATATGTGAAAACAATGCAGGTAAAGACCAATACAATGCATTAAAAAAAAGAATCAAGATTTAAAGAAGAAAAAAAAGCCATGGCAGTTAAGAGTTGACCAATCTCTGACATCGCCCGTTCACGAACATTTAATAAACACTCTGCTTCTGTTTACACAAAAAAAGGATAGAAATAATATAATACTTACAATGAATGCTCGAAGCGAACGACCTAAGTTTGAGTAAGATTGTGGGTAACATTTTATGAAATTTTACTTACACACGTTGGGGCCCCATTATTTATTTTTATTATTTTAATTACTCTCTGCACTAACAGTAGACACCAACACATGCAGAGAGTCAACGATTACAATTATAAATTATCATTATCATAACAAAAACAGTATAATAAAAGAAAAAAAAAGAAATGTCAATTGTTGATATGGTTGATACGGCGGTACGCCCCTGCTGTAGGTACTGTAAGCTAAGGTCAGGAACGATGCAAGACGAAAAAGACCAGCAACTGGGTGGTGAAGGTCAGATAGGCAGTCGCTCCATGTAAAACACTGGTATTTAGCTGCATCCGGTTAGACTGGAAGCTGTCTCCAACAAAGTGGGGAAAAGGCTAGGCAGAATTTTGTGTCTATGGACTTTTAATCTACTAGTCTCAGATTATAAAACAAAAGGCAGATAGAGCGTGCGGAACACCGAGGGTAAAGCCAAAAAAGCAAATACAAATTCAAAATCGAATACCTACCTACAATCTCGTGATTGTATTCGTTTTTAACCGACTTCAAAAAGAAGGAGGTTCTCAGTTTGGTTGTTTTTTTTTTGTATGTACATCGATTACTCTGAGATTTATGGTCCGATTTACGTGATTCTTCAGTTTGATGCGGAATAGTTGCCATTTGGTCCCATAAAAATGTAACATTGTTTGGCCTAGTAGTTTTCATTTTGTGAACATTTTTTTATATTTTCTATATTTATTTTTATGTTTAACCACGCATAACTTTTTCAGCGTAGTCCGATTTCGATGATTCTTTTTTTAATTGATAGTGTATACCTCAAATTTGGTTCCATATAAATTTCAAGAAAAGAGTCCACCCCTAAAGGTTGAAAATTAAGGGATGACAGATGTTTTTTGGTGTCGCCGTTTCGTAATTAATTTCTATGATGAGAAGTAGGCACTAAAAGCGAAAAATAATTATTTTACAAAAAAGACAACCGCCTTCAAAAAGTAAAAAATAACTTTCAATTCGCAAGTCGGTGGCAATACAAAACAACAAGCAAAACCAAAGCCGCCGACTTGCAAATTGAAAGTTATTTTTTACTTTTTGAAGGCGGTTGTCTTTTTTGTAAAAAAAAAATTAATTTGTATTTGTATTTTTATTTGTTTTGTTTAACGACGGCGTTTCCTGATATAGGTACTGACTCGTGTCAGTTCATCACGAAGCGCGTTGTGGGTATTCGCTTTTGAATTTATATTTGCTTTTTTGGCTTCACTCTCAGTGTTCCGCGCGGTCTATCGGCCTTTTGTTTCATAATCAGAGCTACTAGTGGGCAAAATACAAAGCAGAGAGGTAAATCAAACAAGAATGTTCACAGCAGAATTATATTTTTATTATGAAAAGAATATGAGTAGATCAAATTGAAAAACCACTAACAAATCAAATCAGCTTTTCTAATACTTGTAAATTTTTATTTCAAACTGCAATTTTTTTTATGTCTACAATAGTTACATACAGTCACAGACAACTCGATTTTTTTTTTTTTTATTATGAATGACAATGCATAAATATTTACTGTAAGTAAGCTAACTTACCCTATTCACAACAAAATTAAATCGTAATTATTATTAATTATAATTAAAGTACAAAAACTAATTATACATTTCCATAGGAATCAAATTGAGTTTAAGACTTAATGGTCAGTCAATCATGGCCAAACGGCGCAACAATAAAAATAACAGAAAAAGAAAAAAAAAAGAAACCGCCAAGAAGCTTATAGATAAAAGTGGAGGCAACACTCTAAATACCTAAGTGAAGCCAACTGTGGGCAGACGCTCTCTTTCTGAATGCATACATAAGATAAAGAAAACACATATCACTGTCTTGTTCTTATGTATGCATTCAGAAAGAGAGCATCAGCCCACAGTTGGTTTCAAGTTTTCTAAGTGTTGGCTCCATTTATATCTATATCTTCATGGAAACCGCCCTATCAAAGGCACACACAAAGGTTACACAAATTCGCTCGTTGGTTTGTAATATCAAGTTGTAACAAAGCCAGGAGAGTCGGCTTAATGTTCGGTCTGTGAGAGAGTGTAACATTAGAGCGGGCGATGTTTTGTTACAAGTGAACGCTCAAGTGTATACCCACCTTAAAATTGGTGGAACATAAAAAAACTAATATTAATCAAATAATACTTCAAACAATTGACGATCACAAAATTAACTAAACCCTTCTTCTTGAATTTCAATCTCCTCTTTTATTTCTCTGTCTCCGAACAGGTTACTTCTGGAACAAAGAAGATACCTATTAGTTTTAGAACAATTCATAAATAAATGTCACAAGGGCTGTAAAAAGGCCAACGGCAAGCAATCAGTAGTCCTAGCATTAGCGAGCTAAGGATATACGACTCGACTTTAGAATTTTATATGCTTTGCTTCCACATCATGTATTGTGGAATTCACTGCCCGCCTCTCTGTTCCCCAATCCTCATCTGCCTAGCCTTTTCCCAATCCCTATGTTGGGGACAACTTCCAGTCTAACCGGATGCAGTGTTTTACATGGAGCGACTGCCTACCGGACCTCCACAACCCAGTAACTGGGTAACACGGTACCCCTTGGTAAGACTGGTTGTCACACTTTCTGGCATCTGACTACCCATAACGACCGCGGCTAGCGTAGCTTAACCTTTGACTGATCGATCTGTACGGCTTTAACTTAGCCACCCCAGCCCCCGGGGAGCCCCCCCCCTTCCGATAAGTAATAATAATAATAATATAGTGATTTGTTATTCTATGATAGGATTATCCTAACATGAAACTTTATGTGAAACAAAAATCAATGATTTAATAATCTTCAAAGTAAGTATTCTGCGTATTGATTATTCTATGAAACGAAATTATGAGAAAACAATTATGTGAAACGAAATTCTATAAACCTATTAGCTATAAAACAACGTACAACCATAATCTGGGTATATTCAAAGCTCGAGTGAACCGGTTCATCTTAGACAAGCGTGCTCCACCTTAGGCCGCATTATCAGTTGTGTCAAGCCTTTAATTATGTATGTGAAATTTATATCTTTTTAACTTTAATTTTTTTTTTCAGTCAGCAAAGGAGTTAGGTTTGCAGGGTCGTCAGATATAGTTAAAGTTTACTCAGAAACCGATGTTTGTTTTTGAATAAATTACATTAAATTAATATAGAATAAACATTTCAATGATTTAATAAAATTTCATTCGAAAACATCCATCGGTTTTTGAGTTAACTTCAACCATTTCCGGTGACCTGCATACCTCTCTTTTGCTGACTGTACCTGCCATTTTATCTCTGCTCCACCTTAGGCCGCCGCATCATCTGTTGTGTCAAGCCTTTAATTATGAATGTGTAATTTATATCTTTTTAACTTTTCATTTATTATTTTTTTATTCGCACCTGCCATGTTATCTCTTCACCACCCATGGGTTAACTGGTAGGGAACGCCTAAGCCATTAAGTCCGCCTTTGTACCTTTGTGCGTAAAGGGAAAATAAATAAATAAATAAATAATGTACTTACTCATCTAATTCTTGCGAGAGGAGAACGCTACTAGATGCTTCCGTTGCCGAAGTGTCGCCTTGAGAATATTGTCTGCACAAAAAAATATCTAAATAAGTCGTCTTTTTAAACTTTTCCCACCTATATTGGGGTCGGCTTCCAGTCTAACCGGATGCAGCTGAATACCAGTGTTTTACATGGAGCGACTGCCTATCAGACCTCCACAACCCAGTTACTGGGTAACACGATACCCCTTGGTAAGACTGGTTGTCAGACTTGTGACTTCTCATCTTAGGTCTCCCCCAAGGAGGGGTCATCGCCATGCTTGGCCGATGCATGTTGGCGATCGCAGTAGGTGTTATGGTACTCAGAAGGACGCTGCTGCCCATCCTCTAGTCAATATCCCTCTGTCGCCTTCTACTACACCCACTGGTAGAAATGGATTAGACTTGTGGTTTCTGACTACCTATGACGACTGTAAAAGATCTACAAATGACAGCAGGGACCAACGGCTTTACGTGCTTTCAGAGGAACGGAGGGAACTCTGTATGAAATGGATGTACTTACTGTATTGTCACATCAGTTGTTCTTTGCCTTTTTCTTCCTGTACTTTTAGAAGTACCAGGTTCATCTAGTGCCAGTGTCTCGTATGTGCTGCCGTGAAAGAAAATGGAAAAAGAAATTAGTACCACAGACATGTCAAAAAAGTGTTTGGGCTAGGTTAGAACTGTGACCATTAAAGCGGTGCCGCGGTAGCGGCCGCCGAGCGCCAGATTCCCTCTATTTTATGTATTTAAAATTGTATTTGTGTATGTATATCAGCTGTCTGACACCCATAGTACAGGGTCTGTCTAGTTTGGGGTCAGGTGGCCATGTGTCAAATGTTCCTACATATTATCTTATACATAAAAATCTTCTGTGCGTGTGTATGAAAGTGAACTCCTCCTAAACGGCTGGACCGATTTTGATGGATTTTTTTGTGCGTGTTTCAGTGGATTCGAGAATGGTTTAGATTTACAATTGGACCCGGTAGGTGGCGCTGCAGTGGAGTTGTAGGAATTTTTTATTTTAAGGGCAGGACTACGTCTGCCAGGTCCGCTAGTATTATACAGGATGTTTGGTCGATGCAAAGCCGTAAAGCGGAGCTAGTATAGACTATTTACAACTATTTGAAGCGAACTTGTCTTAGCCGAAGTGTGACTAATTTTTTTTTAGCAAAATTTTAATGATTTTTGATGACAAAACCCAAAATGTTGCAGTTACTTGCAAATAATGGCCAATTTGAAAGATATGTCATTTATATTTTATTTTATTTGGTTAACATAATGCGTAAACAATCTAATGAAACATAATTAAGGGATCTGTGTGATAAGACAATTTTTTTACAGACATTTAAAGTCAAAGACATTTTTAAAGATTTCAGAAATCTGTTTTTAGATGGCATGGAAAAAAATTCAGGCATGGTGCTTTTTTTGTTCAAACATTTTTAAACATGCCTAGTTATTGTTCTTTCTTTCGTGGTATCAACTACGCGGATAGCTCACCAATTATTGAAATTAAGACCTACTAACCAAATTGAGGGAGAAAATTATTTTTTTAGGCAAATTATTTAAAAGAAAATTATAATTACTTAAAATCATTTATTATTCATGTTCAAAATATTCGCCTCGGTCTCTAACACCAACACGAGCCCGTTTTCACACTTCTGTTGTTGTTATTTTTAACTTCATCTCCAGTTTCATCGTTTCAAACGCTGAATTAATTATCTCAATCAATTCTTCTTTCCTGTTTTTTTTCCACATTCGTATAAACTAGTTCCTTGACCCGACTCCACACGTAAAAGTCATGCGGAGTCAGGTCGGGTGACTGGGCAGGCCAAGGCCCGTCTCTGCCGATCCAGCTGGTAAGGAAGCAATTATTTAAGTGCTCCCGTACATTTAATGTCCAATACGCTGAACAACCATCTTGTTGAAAGATGACTTCTCGGTCTCTAGCGAATATCGGGGTCTCGAATTCAGACGACTTTTTTTCACAGTTTTATAGGACTGTAGACTTAAGTATATGGTTTTATTTTCAACTCGATACCTCCATGCGTTCCCGAGATAAAGGGTGTTAACAGACAGACGGACAGACAAACGCACAACAAAGTGATCCTATAATCCCCGTTTTTTTCCTTTTGACGTACGGAATCCTAAAAAACAATAAAAGGCAACAGAAAAAATACCAATAGAGTTCCAAGTGATAATCTTACCTCTTCGCAACATCTTGAGGTTCTGCCTTCACCTCTACTGATATTGGGTCACCTTGCTGCCTGAAAAAACGAAATAAATCATTTAATTTCTATAGCAATACTAGTTTATGCTCGCGAGTTCGTCTGCGTGACTTTATTCAAGGATCACACAATTTTTGTAATAAAATATAGCCATAGAGCACAAAATATAGAGGGTACAGAAGGACTGCTCCCGCCATCTTCAAAAATAATTACCTAAACTTGCCAGACTCACTAGGGCTGCTACTGTATTGACTCAGTAGGTTTTATTTGTGACAATATGGAATTTTATTGACACTGGTTGGAACTCTTTGCATTTTTTTATAACAAAATTTTCTTGTTTTTCGTGAAATGTCAATGTCTCTTATTTATTCATTTAGACAACACGTGACAGTTGAGTCTGAAGTCTGCTTGAAACTGCTTGAGAATGCCTATAAACGTAATGTCAATGTGTGTGTGGTAAAAATTTCGGTTTGTTCTGAGTGGTCTCTGCTCGGGCGCGACGCAGCCTTACATACTTTGTGCTTATAGCATTCAGAGATAGCGTAGATTGCTATATGAATGGAATAATTATCAGAATTGGACCAGTAATTCCGAAGTTAAGTGCGGTGAAACAAAAACATATACAAACTTGGTGTGACCTTTGTGAGTTTGGATGTAGAAGATAACCTCCGAAACTACTCAACCGATTTTAAAAATCTTTCACCAATAGGAAATTACCGCGCTGAGTGCTATAGTCTCAGATTATGAAACAAAAGGCAGATAGACCGCGCGGAACACTGAAAGTGAAGCCAACAAAGCAAATACAAATTCAAAAACGAATACCTACAATTCAGTCAGTACTGCAGTACAGGTCGACGTCGCCGTCGATCGATAGTTTCTACCGGACCAATCGATCGATCGTCGATCGATGGCATCGATCGATGGTAGAATGGATTAGTCGACGTCGATCGATAGTTTCTACCAGACCAATCGATCGATCGTCGATTGACGGCAGTGTAGTAGACGGCAGGTTAGTGGAACGGTATCCGTCGATCAGCCAAAGGCTACCACACTAATCGATCAACGTCGATCGATATCGATTGATGGCATCGATCGACGATCGATCGATTGGTCTGGTAGAAACTATCGATCGACGTCGACTAATCCATTCTACCATCAATCGATGCCGTCGATCGACGGGCGATCGATTTGTGTAGTAAAACCCAAAGTGTAATCTAAGTATGGAACACAAAAGCGACGAAACGAAGCGAAGACGACAACGAATTTAAAAAAAAATGCCGTAGGCCAGTGGCGAATAGAAGCTAGGTAATAATATAGCTATTAGACCTACTTGTTAACTTCATCCTCCGTTGGTTCTGACTTCACTTTTACTGGTTCCAAAATTATTTCAGGTTCCTCACTGTAAATTAAATAAAACTTACAGTATATAATGACCCAGAGACACTGGGCTTGCTTCGTTTTAGTTTTAAGATCATCATCATCATGTCAACCTTTTACGCCCACTGCTGGGCATAGGTCTCCCCCAAGGGTGGGTTCAGCCGTAATCGTCATGCTTTGCCGATACATGTTGGCGATCGCAGTAGGTGTTATGGTACTCAGAAGGACGCTGCTGCCCATCCTCTGGTCAATATCCCTCTGTCGCTTTCTACGACACCCACGGGTAGAAATGAGGTGGTGGCATTCGCGACCGGCACCACACTGCGTCATCGACTAGTTAAATGTTTACAATTAATATTACATTAGATACGATACTGTCCAGCAAAAACAGGTCAATGTGCAGTAAATACAAAACGTAAAATAAAATAAAAAAATACGAGTGTGCTTTAGACCACACGACTGAAGTAAAACTTCTTTAGCGCCATCTATATCCGTCTGCAACTGGCTATGAGAGAAAGAGAGAAAGAAAATGTGTGCTCGCACCTCTCTCTCTTACCCCTACAGTAATATACGAAACGTAACTCTCTCTCTTTTTATCTTCACTAACTTTTAGCTTCCTCTCAACTTTCGTTCGCCTCGCCCGATCACATTTTTCCTAACGCTTTCGTCACGCATTCACCAGTTTACTCCTCAAGTCAAGCGTGCGTAAAGAAGTTTTACTTCAAAAAATTTACCTATCTACTGGAAAACTGAATTTACTGACCGAAGGTGAAATAAAAAAAGAACTTACTAATTTTCAGGTGGTTCCACCTTCACGACCAATGTTTCTATAGCAGATACATGTTGTGACCTGAAATTAAAGAGATTACTTTACACTGGAACCTATAACCAACCAACACCATTATACAAGGTGAAATTGAATTCATGAGCAAGTATGGAACAGCTGACTTTTTTTGGCTTATGCTTAACGAACCTCCAGATATAGTAAATTACCTCCAAAAATAGTAAATGATCACCAAATCTTAGTCACCAAATGACCTCCAAAAATAGTAAAGGGTCACCAAATCAAAGTCACCAAATGACCACCAAAAATAGTAAATGATCCCCAAATCTTAGTCACCAAATGACCTCCAAAAATAGTAAAGGGTCACCAAATCAAAGTCACCAAATGACCACTAAAAATAGTAAATAATCACCAAATCTTAGTCACCAAATGACCACCAAAAATAGTAAATAATCACCAAATCTTAGTCACCAAATGACCACCAAAAATAGTAAATAATCACCAAATCTTAGTCACCAAATGACCACCATAGTCACCAAATGACCACCATAGTCACCAAATGACCACATAGTAAATAATCACCAAATCTTAGTCATTTGGTGACTAAGATTTGGTGATTATTTACTATTTTTGGTGGGCATTTGGCGACTTAGATTTGGTGATCCTTTACTATTTTTGGAGGTCATTTGGTGACTAAGATTTGGTGATTATTTACTATTTTTGGTGGTCATTTGGCGACTAAGATTTGGTGATTATTTACTATTTTTGGTGGGCATTTGGCGACTTAGATTTGGTGATCCTTTACTATTTTTGGAGGTCATTTGGTGACTAAGATTTGGTGATTATTTACTATTTTTGGTGGTCATTTGGCGACTTGAGATTTGGTGATCCTTTACTATTTTTGGAGGTCATTTGGTGACTAAGATTTGGTGATTATTTACTATTTTTGGTGGGCATTTGGCGACTTAGATTTGGTGATCCTTTACTATTTTTGGAGGTCATTTGGTGACTAAGGTTTGGTGATTATTTACTATTTTTAGTGGTCATTTGGCGACTTAGATTTGGTGATCCTTTACTATTTTTGGAGGTCATTTGGTGACTAAGATTTGGGGATCATTTACTATTTTTGGTGGTCATTATAGGTATTTATTCCCATTTTTTACACGCTGTTTGAGCTGGCCCCATAATGAAAGTGGTTCAGGTTCGTAGTCAGAGTCAGTCATTAAAAATTTGCTCATGAATTCAATTTCACCCTGTAGACACCACATGAATTGACATACTTTTATAAGCTGTCAAAACGCTATGTCCCTAATGCCGACACTTCACATGGCGTATTTGCTCAAATATTCGCCTTATTTGGATAATACAAAATCGACTTCATTTCAATAGGCATGGGGTATATTTTGTATTAGGAGCTGGATATACGCCGTTGACCTTGCTCGATTGGGCGCTTCCAATTAATATTCCCCGAGCAGGGCCTCAAATCTGCTATTACAATAGTATCAGAATGGTTTATCATTGATTTCATAATTGTTGATTTTGACAAGTTTGGTAATCTACTAATATAATGGCGTCATTATGACTTTCCAATGGTCAACCACTGACAGCCATTGAAAGAAATGATACAGAATGGTAATCTCGTACAAAATAACAACTGAATGACTGACTTAGGCGGTAATCTGCTAAAATTTTGACATTTCCTTTGATCAGTGATCTACCATTAAAACACATTGTGCAGTCATTGCTTTTAATTCGACCGACCAATGATCGATCATTATGAATTTAGCAGATTACGAACTTTTAGCAAAATGACAATAGGATCGTGTAAGAATGACGAAATTATAAAAATAGCAGACTTGGCCCCCAAGTCCAGCTCCTGACAGTATAATTATACTGATTGTTCCCGTTCAAAAACACTCCGTCGTTGACACTGTTGACGATCGGGAAAAAAAGTTTCATTCGTTCACTGTGTTGACGAACGGGAACTTTTTCCGATTATTCCCGTTCAGTACTTAAGGCTTGTGTACATGCCAATAACCTTGAGCATTTGGCCCGTACTGAATTTGTGGACGAATGAGGCGGTGATGTAGACGCAGTCTTTAATTTATTGTAATAAAAATAATACATATTTGTAAAAAGTAACAAAACCAAATCATTTTCCTTTGTATCGCAAAGCAGTAGATATTTTTTTTACACTCTATTAAATTAAGGAGTAAAATGGTTTCATCTCAATGATGTGGAGGGGTTTTGACATTTTTTTTTTCTTATTATGTGATACCGATAGAAAAATTGTGGCTAAACCAAATTACGTATCATATCATGTAGATTACTAACAATTTTTTTCAGATGTAATTTATCTGTAAATGCCGACGAAAAGTTGCTTCATCGGGCCAAGTGCTCAAGGTTATTGGCGTGTATACAAGCTTTAACACCCCGTCGTCAACACTGTTGACGATCGGTACTTATCTTTCCCAGTCGTACACATGCTTAGTTCAATAGTCAACGTTTAGAAAAGTCGACTAATATTATGGACTAAAAAAGGTTTTAATGTACCCCTATTTGAAGCCCAACTCACGTAGCCAAGTAACAATTTATTTGTACAAATACACCGAATGAAGTGCCAACATTAGATAATTGCGACTCGTTGTTATTAGTTAACGGTGTCTATGCTTAATGGGTATTGAAAATCAAAGTCAAATTATTTTAAAAGGCACTTTAAACGTAATAATAAAGAAATAAGTACAAAAATGGTTCAGAAAAGAACAAAATCGGTCAAGAACGTACCTTGACTGTTCGCCATAGTCGCTGTTATCGTCAGAACTATCTTCTTGTACACTGAAACAAAAATACAATTTCATATTCAAACTGTCTGTTTTTTTTAAACAACCTTGTTTTTGTTTACCAGAAATCTGAAAAGAGGTCATAGTAACCTTGAAATCAAGAAAAAGAAATCAGTACTCATCATTATTAAGTACTGCCTTTTTGTCAACAACCTATGCTGAATACCAGTATATCTACCATTATATCTACAAAAATTATGAAAATTGGACTAAGTTTACAGGGAGTAAACCATTATCGCTTTTTGTATGTTTACAGTCTCACAATCCTCTTAAAGGAAACACCTTAGGTTAATTAACATACTGTATTGTACACATGTCAAGTGTCAACACGTACCTATACGCCTGTCTAGGCCTCTTGCGAGCTTGGTGTTGTCTTTGGGGCGGTTCCTCTTGCTGGTCTGCATTCCGTTCCTCTTCCTCCTTCAGGATCTGACGGACCGTCGTCTCACTAACCCCGGTAGCCAGTGCCGTCCGCTGGTGCAGCCTCGACAGAGGAGTCAGGTCCAAGCTCACATACAGCTTCTTTAACTCTTCATATTCTTGCTCCAAGTAATGGTATACTTTTGAGATGAGTATTTTTGTTTGATCCTAAGGAATTATTTGTTATATAAATACATGAAGAGGTAACAATTATTTGTTAGAGGTGGTATCGGGAAGTACTGGATCCGATTGAAGAAATTCTGTTACTACACGGACTAGAACAAAAAAGGACTCCACGCCATGCATGTCGAAAGTGAAGCACCCTAAGTAACCCAGACCGTTTGTACAAACATGCCTCACGCACACATTCATAATAGTCACGGACTAGAAAAAAAAGGTCGCTGCATACAATACGGTCAACGTATCTTAGCGAGTCTGAAGTTAGCCGATTAGATGCGCAGTAGACAATAGGGTATTTTACTCTATACGAGAAAAAATCTATAAATATGTTATTGAGACAGTTTAGGCATAAAGCAGTCCGAAAATGTAAGTTTTAGTTCATAAAATAACAAAACAAATATTTAAATTCAATTTAAAGTTTTCAGTATATTTAATCTGTTATAAAACACCGTGAATTAGTAGCGGCCATGTCATTACGCCATACGGCTGTGTAAACAAAAAATTGTCAACTGTCAGTCAATCGATTGGCGTAATAATAGGCTTTGTACTTTTATAATTTTCCTAACCAACGTAATTTTTTCATTATTACACCTATTACAAAATATGCTTTTAATTATTTAAATGATATACAAATTATCATATTTAATATGAGCTCATTTGATACAAAACGAACTGACGTCATTTACGCTGAGCAATATGGCGTCCAGTAAGAGGCGTTTTCGTCGAAATACGCGCGAAATTTGAAAATTTAAAATTTAGATGCATTTTTATGGCATTTATCGATTGAATAAAAATTTTGTGTTTTTTTTGGTGGCATATTAGCACTACAGAAATTCATTGAGACACTTTTCAAAAATGAGTGTAATACCCTATTTCGTTCCTAAAAGTTCCATTGCGCAGCCATACAGATAACTTCAGACTTGCCAGATACCGTATGTGTGCGTCGGTCCGGAGAGTAAAACTAATTTGACATCTCTAACTTAGTTCTTATCTGTCTCCGTCCTTTTCTTCAGCTGCCTGGCAGTAAGAGATGCCAATTGTCTAATTTTAGTTTCGTTTGTGAACAAGGGAATCGCCATTGTCTTTTTTATTTCCGATGTTGGTACAAAAACGTACAAACATCCCATCACAATTAATCAAAAAAAAAATCAATAGTACCAATGTAGGTTGTAAATCCCAACGGTCAGATATAGGTCAAAATGCTTTATTATCTATACTTACTAATAATAAAGAGGCATTTTTTTTGGTTTATAAGGTAGGAGTACTGAACCGATTACAAATACTCTTTCTCGGTTACAAACCTACACTATTACTAAGTGTTACAGTATGTTTTAGGGGCGAGTCACACCGGAATGGCAGCGGCTGCCAGCGGCCTCGCGCGACCTCCACACCCCACGCGCCTAGTCACCTCTTAACTAGTATAGTTTCTACATTCGGCAAGGAAACTCGGTGTGTTTGGAGTGAACATGATGGAATTGCTTTTTAACCGACTTCAAAAGAAAAGGAGGTTATCGGTTCGACAAGTATGTTTGTATGTTTGTATGTTTATCCGCGATTATCTCCCGTTTGGCTGAACCGATTTTGATGCGGTTTTCAGAAAAGTGTTTGTTACATTCTACAGAAGGTTTTAATATACAACAAACAGAAATTAATTCACCGCTTTTGGAAAAAAACAACAAAAACCGAGAAGACGTTTTCGTATCTTCCATTTTTCCATCTTTGGAGGACTTTCAATCTCTGTTTTAACTGTGTTGCCGCTCCTTAATGGATTTGGGTGATAATGAGGCACTGAAAAGCGGAAAATAAAAACTTTTTTGAAAAAAGAGAACCGCCTGCAAGGAAGGAAGGAAGTCGGTGACTTTGTTCTGTTTGTTGGTTTGTATTGCCACCGACTTCCGAAACTAAAGTAATGTGTGTTCTGTGCTAAAGTTATTTATCACCTTTAAGTTTTTTTTTCGGAAGGCCGTTCTCTTTTTTAAAAATAGTTTTTTTATAGCACTTAAATCGTATAACGTATCCCGTCTCTATACTACAGAGAAATGGTGCGCTCAGTGTTGCGACGGGCATGAGAAACGCGCGGCCGCCCGCGGTGCCGCGAGCGGCTTCGCGTCGCCGCTGGCAGCCGCGGGCAGAAACACCGATAAGAAGCACGTGGCGCGCGGCCGGTCGCGTCGCCGCGGGCGGCCTCGCGACCTTTTCAAGCGTTTCCAGCGATACTGGTCTTTTATGTATGTAGATAAAGTTTAAAATTATTTCACACTGAAAGTGCTCGCCGCGCCGCTGCCATTCCGGTGTGACTCGGCCCTTATGGTATAACTGACATCCTCGCGGTAGTCGCAGGCCGAAGAAGTTAGTAATTTTGAAATAACGTGAGTCTCGTCAACCTTCTCTTGCTTTGTAAATCTTACAATAATAACTGAACGTACCTGTTGTATTCCGTCTGCTGTGTGCGATACCTCTGTGTTGCATTTCGGACAAAATATTTTGATTTCGTCATCAACCGAGTCTTGATTCTGTAAAAAAATTGGTTGTCTGTAAAGTCGGTTTACTGATGATAGTTGAACGTGACAACGTCTTAAGAAAATACTGATGGAATGGTAGCATTTTTCAAAAGAAAAATTTAATTTCATTTGTTTAATAGATTTGTATGTATATATAGAGAAGGAGGTAATTGGAAATCACAATGAAATTGATCAAGTTAGATTTATTTGTACGCATAAATACAATTATGTCAATTTTTTTTTACAATTTAATAGTTTTTATAAGTATAAATGTGCGTTGAGCAATTGTTTTACAACTTTTAAACATGTGTAATATTTAATTTCTTACAATCTGTGTTATTCTGTTGAGAATAGGACGATGATTGAATCTTATGATTGATGATGACCATTTAGTGTTCCAAGTAGATTGTGCTTGAACTTCAATTTGATCTGAAGAAGTACTTGGTTGTACAGTAATTTCTGCTGGTTCTGTTGCTAAAGTTTGACGTTGTTGGTCGGTAAATTGTCGTTGAGTATCAATATGGAAGGTGTTTAACCTTTGCCCTGAACGAGATGAGGATGTAGTTGTCGCTTCTAGAGAACCACTGGCAATAACCAAGTTAGCAGCTTGGCGTAATCTGTAGTTTCGATCTCTTACATTACGTGCTTCTCTTGCAGCTGCTGCCTGTGCAGGAGTTTTGGATGCAGCAATTCGCTGTCTGTACTCACGTTGTATTTGTGCCCTTGTTTTTGGAGCAGCAGTTGTTGGTTCTGCAAATAGCGTCGCAGAGGTAGATGCAACAGCTTCTTGAACCTCCATGGGAACAGGAATTGCAGGAAAGAGTGGCTCATTTGTGAGATTGACACGCTCATCAGGTTGATCTGCAGTGGTGGTAGATTGTCGTTGCGCGTGTTGTCGTTGACTTCTAGTTTGGACATTGTTCGACTCTTCCCCTGAACGAGATGGAGATGTACTTGTCGTTTCAAGAGAATTACTGGCAATAGCCAAGTTAGCAGCTTGGCGTAATCTGTTGTTGCGTTGTCTTTCGTTTTTCGATTTTCTCGCAGCAGCCGCCTGAGCAGGAGTTCTAGATGCTGTGATACGCTGTCTGTACTCACGTTGTTTTTGGGCTTTCGATTTTGAAGCAGTGATTATTGGCTGCGCGAATGGCGTTGCTAAAGTAGATGCTACAGCATCTTGAACCTCCGTGGGTTCACTCATCGAAGGTAGTGGCTTATTCGTGACATCCTCTGGTTCGTCAGGCTTTTTTTCCATGGTGGGATTGTAAGCGGTTCTGCAAAATAAATCGTCGTTCGAAACAATTTAAAAAAAATTTTCATAAAATTCTTCATTCAGAAAATCATTTTATATTCAAAAAATAAAAATACAACAAAATACTTGAATAAAATTTATTGTTTAAATTTCTACTCAATTGTTAAAATTTAAATTTTGATTTTATTATTTTAATATAATTAAATTTTTTCAATTATTTACTACATTCAAAAGAATTAAATATGTACAAAGCTTAAAAATAAATTAAAAAATATATTTATATTATGTATAATGGTATATTATTAGTTACTTAATTATTTTTGCAAATTTAATTGTAATTTGTTATAAAACAGTAATAATTTTAAATAATTCATTATAAGAATAAACAATGATTAAATTATTGTTTATAAATCTTACATTTAAAATTAAAAATTTGGAAACATTAAAATTTTCGTAAATCTAGTTTTTAAAAAGCCCGCCTCAATGTGTTTGATATAGGAGAAAATGGTCCCTTTGACGGATGGCTGGTCCAACCTGTCATTTAGACACGTTGTTGTGATATGTGGAAGATTTAATATTTATGTTTTAATTTTTTTAAATCATAGCTACGCTCGATAATTATTTCGATTGAATAGTAAAGCCATCGATTTTTTACTCATCGTGAAATAGTTCTGTTAACTTATTGCTTTAATTTTGTCAATTATAGCGTAACCTACAGTTCGCGTCAAATAACTTTGCCGCTCTGAAGTAGGCAACAAATCACCGCGCAGTCTTTAATCTTAGAAATAAAACAGCAGCGCGCATGCGCGGTTAGCGAAGCAAGGGTTGGGCAACAGCGTTGTGTTTCCGTCTCAGTCGCCCGTATACGTCCGATGCTTACATGTGTCCCGCTCGCACATTACGGTAGACTGTCGATGCCAAAAGTGTTACGCGTTTTTAGTTTGATGTTTATTGTTATTTGTTATTGTTGCTTTTCCCTTGTTATTGTTACTGTTGACGTTATACTTTTTGTGAAAGAAGTGCCGAAACGCAGTACAGTTTTACGAGAAAAATAATTCATAATATGGTGAATTATAAATTTATAATATGCAGAAAAATATTTTTTTCTTTCTTCTTTTTTTAGGTACATCAAAATGAAATAAGGGTACCTATTTTAATTTTAGATAATATATTTAAACTTACGTACACACTTAAAATATTTTTTCGTAAGCGAAAACTTTTTTACGCGATAGTACCTGCGCGGTCGTTCCGATAGCCTAGCTTCAGAGCGGCAAAGTTATTTGACGCGAACTGTACAATCGCTGCACTGGCGGACCGATGCTATTCATTTTAATGATGAAAGCACGAATATTCGACAATATATCACTGAATATATAATTAATATCGAAAGAATCATTACCTTTATCGCTGTAATTATCGTTGCTATAAACAAATGACACCACATTCACTTTTCACTGCACTTGATACTCGATCAAAACATGTAAATGTACTATAGTATAGCAGCTGTCCACGCAGACGCATCGCTCACTCAAGTAGGAGAGAGACGGATGTCGAACGCTGCCGAACGCAAAGGCCGATTGTGCTTCTTTGTCGCTCGTTCCGCGCTCTCGCTTGCACTTCAAGCCTTACATGGAACGCCTCAGAGCGAGGTAACGCCCCATGAGTCATGTTTTTTCGTGCGTGCAGCCGGCTCTATCGAATTATAAAGACGTTGTCACGTCAAAAAGGAAAAATGAATTGTCAAATTAATAGCTAAACTTCTTGCTTGAATGTTAGAGTACTATCAGTATCTTAAATAATGTTGGAGAGACGGTAGCATCCATCTTGTTTCGGGCGTCATCATTTGATAACACATTATTCACAGTTACAAATGTTGTAAAGTACAATGCGGTCGTATCTTGACAACTCTGAAGTCAGCCGATTAGTTGCGCAGTAGACAATTTCGTTCCTAAAAGGTCCATTGCGCAGCCAAACAGCGAACTTCAGCACCTGTAGACAAAATCCCTTTTCTGTACACACATATTGATATCGTGACATATTCGCATCACGTGACATCGCGTAAGCAAACGTCAACTCCATACAATTTCATTTTCCGTTGGCGTTAACACTTTATTATAATATCATTGGTTAACACTAACAGAAAAGGGATTTTGTCTATAGGCCAGGACCGCCAAGAAACGTTGACCGTACTGTATATTTATAAACTAGATAAAAAGATAAAAGATAAGTATTTTATTTTGTAAAACATCATGAGTAAGTATACAAACCTACACAGGTTTGTAGTGCAAGATGTTGGGGGATAACTTGGCTAATGGCTACATGTTTTGCCATAGAATATGGCATCTAGGTTTTTACATTTACTTAAGTTTTTGCAAAAAAAAATATAGTCGCCACTCGCCAGTCGCCAAAAGTATTTCAGCCTTTTTCAAAATATGCATAACCAATAAAAAAAAAACTAAGTGACTAACATTCGAGGTTATTTAAGGAGTAGGAATAGAAAAAAACGTATTTTTGAAAACAACTTTTATTTAAATAAAACATTGTTTTGTCAGAAATCAGAATGCAAATTGATAAATAATTTGATTCTTTAAATTCTTCTTACCGTACATCATTTTTAGGGTTCCGTACTTCAAAAGGTAAAAGCGGAACCCTTATAGGATCACTTTGTTGTCCGTCTGTCTGTCTGTTTGTCAGAACCCTTTATCTCGGGAACGCGTGGAGGTATAGAGTTGAAATAGGGTATTTTACTCTATACGAGAAAAAATCTATAAATATGTTATTGAGACAGTTTAGGCATAAAGCAGTCTGAAAATGTAAGTTTTAGCTCATAAAATAACAAAACAGATTTTTAAATTCAATTCAAAGTTTTCAGTATTTTTAATCTGTTATAAAACACCGTGAAATAGTAGCAGCCATGTTATTACGCCGTACGGCTGTGTAAACAAAAAATTGTCAACTGTCAGTCAACCGATTGGCGTAATATAGGCTTTGTACTTTTATTATTTTCGTAACCAACGTAATTTTTTCATTATTACACCTATTATAAAATATGCTTTTAATTATTTTTAAATGATATACAATTATCATATTTAATATGAGCTCATTTGATACAAAACGAACTGACGTCATTTACGCTGAGCAATATGGCGTCCAGTAAGAGGCGTTTTCGTCAAACTACGCGCGAAATTTGAAAAAATAAAATTTTGATGCATTTTTATGGCACTTATCGATTGAATAAAAATTTTGTGTTTTTTTTGGTATCATATTAGGACTACAGAATTTCATTGAGACTCTTTTCAAAAACGAGTGTAATACCCTATTAAAACCATATACTCAAGTCTACCGTCCCTTGATGCTGTAAAAAAATCAACGCTCTATGTTAAAGTGAAAAAAAGTTTAAAAAAGATATGGCCGTATATGTCGCAAAAAACGCATTTATAATATTAAGTAGATAAAAGTATGGATTAGTAAAGAAGTATGGATATGTACCCACAAATATGTACGGAGTACTCAGTGGGTTTTTTTTTAATGTACGCTAAATAGTACATATGCATACGTATTTAAAAGTTGTTTATTAATTTAGAAGTACCTACGTGACCTTAATGTGGGGCCTAAGTTACAAACTGATGTGAGTATGATCAACATAATATTATAATCCATTCCCTGCATTTAGAAGTAGAAATAATGGGCAAAAATTATACGTTAGGTTAAGATATTTCATCATCAAACACAAATAAATATATTAATATAGATTTTTTATTTTTGTATTGCCTACTGGTAGTTTAAATGTTTGTAAACGCACCCACAATAAAGCAGAAATATCTAGAGCGGTGGCAAAGTTAAAGAAATATATTTTATTCCAATTTCAACTTTATTTCTACAAAAATAATAATTATAATCCTCTGGCCGAATTTTGTTCACGGCGCGGCGCGGCGGCCATCTTGAACTCTCGAAGGAGCACGCAGCCGCAGCTAGCACAGCCAGTGGAGAGAACATCGGCACGTTATCAAAATCTTAATGTACGGCGGACGGCGGGAGGACAGATAAGCTTCACCTGCTGCGATTGGGTCACGTCACGAATAACAACTGATTCTCTAGGGATTCCAAAAAAGTTATTAAAAACATCGATATCGATAATTTTTATTTTGACTTAATGCTGATTTTTCTATAGACATAACTTTTATCTGAGGAATAAAAATAGCGGTTTGACATATTTTCTATACATAAGCTGTCAAACCGCCAATTTTTATTCCTCAGATAAAAGTTATCTGACTATTGAAAAATCAGCCCTTAGTAGTATAAGTATCTGTTTAGACAGAGATTCTATTTTGTAATGTGCGTCACTATCTCGTGAAAAAATGGTTTTTCTTTCTTTCTTCTTTCTTTCTTCAGATTACGGATTAGATTTTTAAATAAAACATGTATTCATTTTTAAGGTTTGATTAAATAAATATAATTTTAAAATGGATTAGTTTTAATATGTTTTTCTTATATAATCTTTTGGATCTGCATAATTTTTTGTAATTAATGTCAGTCGAGTATCAATATATTTTTTTGCCGCACATGAAGTTAAATAAATTAAGTGATTAGTAGATTCTACGTCAAATTGATGAAAGTTTAAATCTGGAATAAATCAGTATCCCGAAGAGAATAAGATTTAAGAACAACTATTGTAATCTGAATTGTATTTAAATGTAAATATTTCTCTGCCGCATTCTGCCAAGCCTACGATGAAAATTTATCTGCGGCGACATGCCTATATTATGGTTTGTCTTGCAAATCTTTCTGATATTGTTTACTATCTCCTTTTGGCCTTCCAAGCAACGCTCCAATACAAATTGTTATATTTTTCCGAGATCATGGACGATGTAACCTGCTATGTATTCAATCACTTTCGTACTAAATTCTATGAAACAAAAAAATAACTATAAAAGCTAAATTCTAAAAAAATACCTACCAGCCCAGGTAAATATACAGTAGGCACTGACGATCTACGTAATCGGCGTCTTTTATTTTTTAAACTTTCAAAGCAATCTGGCGTGAAATGTCTAGAACAAACGACACTACACTTCGTTGGAAAATAATTCTGTCTACGTGTAGCTTTGATCCAAATTTCTTTCGTCTCGATATCATCTTTGGGAAATCTGCAAATTTTAATGCATAGTATAAAATACACGTTGTTTAAATAACCTGCGGCCCCATTCTCATAACATTGACGCCAGCAAAGTGGTTAACATGCTGACGCGCGGATAACGTAGCATTCTAATGGAGAAAGAATTTTTTAAATTGTCCTAATTGTTTTTGAGTTAAATCACAACAAACAAACAAACAAATCTTTCCTCTTTATAATATTTAAATTATTCTCTAGGATTGCAAAGGTTCAAATTGATTTCAAGCAACGCGTGTAATTTTACATGTTGCACAGAGCCAAATATTTTTATCAACGTTTTGCCATGTGAATGCTTTCAAAAACCCAACGCGAATTCAACCTCAACGCTTGTTATGGGAACGTCCCAAAAATAAGGAAACAAAAGACTATTATTTAGCTTAAAATAATCATATACTAAACATTGTGTGAAAGGCAGGTAGAGATATAATGCATTCCATAGATATAAATACGCAGTACTTCATAAATCAGAACCTACTCAATTATAAACCTTATTTCATCATTGACAGATTTAATTATTTTATATATACGCTAAGGATTGACTAAATTGGAAAGTTATCGATTAAAAACGATATATCCAGAAAATACCTAAAATCCCTCTACCGATTTAACTTAAATTTTATTTAAATTACGTTACGATCGTTTGTTATGCATTTCTCTACTATGCAGAAAAATAATCAAATTAAATACACATTTTTTCACTACTGTCTTCTAAGTTAAAAATGGTTCAGTCGCTGTGATATTTGAAAACCAAAAATAATGTAGTACAACCAATAAATATTTTACGATTTTTCGTTTTTCATGATTTAAAGATTAAGATTTTTTGTGACGATCTCGATCGAAAGCGCACTAGTTCGCGGAGACGGCCATTTCCCTGTTTTTTATACGTCTATGACACATTCACATTTTTTTCTGCTATGTACAGATGCCAGCACATCAAGTCATACTAAACTGTCAAATTTTCCCAATTGAATATGAACCTTATGCTTTTGTAACAAAATTGAAAATCTATCAAAGATATTTGACAGATTGTAGTAGCTTGATGTGCTGGCCTCTGTACCTATAAGTTTCATATCAGTATTTCAACATATCCCTTTTCTGTAGGAATATTTGCGAACTAAGCCCGGGCATAAGCCTGTTTAAAATTAAAGCAATACAAATGCAAAACTATGTAAGGTCGTAAATATAGGGTCGAAGAATCGCAACGATTATAACGATAATTATCATTTCAAATATATCGATACAATCGTCGCGGTGCTGCGAACAGCACTATCGAGAAAAAAAGAGACAACAGCTAATGTGCAAATCAGTGTACCAGAAAGAGACAGCCAACGCGAACATTCCAGAAATTAGATTAGATTTTATCAAATTGAATAATGGAGTAGAAAACCACTTACCTATGAAATGTTATCCCATCTTTTGAGTAACTTGAAGTAGTAGTACACTTTCCACACCATTTCATTGCACAACTAGGCATTACTTACTTTTCGTTTTATTCGCTTTGAACATGGAAGCGCGTGACGTTTGTACGTAAGCTTACAATGGCTGCGACTGATCAAAATTCCCGGTAGCATAGACTTGCAACAGCGTATGTTTAGTGCCCGCGGTAACCCCCGCATGCGCACTAAACTGGTTATTGTTGGTTAAATCTCGCTTTGTGCATCCTATTGGTCAAAATGCATGCATCGGGCGATCGAGTCATGAGACGAGCTATGCGATTATCGCCTTAGAGGTGAGCATGCGGAAGTTTGGCCGATAGTACCTACCTACCAAATATATGAAATCATGGTCACCCCATCAGTTTTAATGTATGTATATTTTAGATTGAATTTATCTTCTAAAGTATTGATACAGCAGAATTGCAATTTAGTTGAAAGGAATGTACTCCTATATATTATTCAGGAAGTCGAATTTTGTAAACATACACGGCTTATTTAAAAAGATATAGGCAACTATAGAGGGCCGTGCTGAATGAACTAAAATAGATTTATTTTTCACAATATAACAAGTTGTATGAGAAATCAATGCGGTACATATGTTACTTGCTAAACTTCAATTATTTTTTAATAGTTTTTGGCTAAGTATGTTTTGTCTTTTTTAGATATTTCTTAAAATGATTTTTTCCAGCACGGCCCCTTATCCACATCTATATATTATTTGTTATTATGAATTCACAATAACTGTTGCGGCACATATAACGTATTAATAGAGTACATTTCTTGAGTTATAGACATTTGTTAATACGGTATGTATTATTCAAGTTACATGGGGGGCCGTGCTGAAAGCGTTTGGCTGGCACGGCCACCTTTTTTTGCATATTTCTTCAAAAGTATAGAGGTACATTGAAAAAGAAATCGGTACATATACTGCTAGAGGCGAGTACATTGCAATGGTGTACACCATAAATGCAAATTCTGAGGGGCCGTGCTGGGCAAACGTACATCCATGTTACGCCCGGTACACACGACAACGATATTTTGACTACGCAGTTCGTCCGTTTGCTTTTCATATACATTTTTTTTGTATTGTCATTTCAATTTGTATTTGCTTTTTTTGGCTTCACTCGCGCCTTCGATCAATAAAAATCGCGGATTAAAAAGTTAAAAAGCCTGTGTCCTTCCGCAAGATTCAAGTTGTATTCATACCAAATTTTATCAACGTTGGTTATAAGACAGGTAGGTAGTAGGTAGGTAAGTATGGAGTTAAGAATCACAAAGTACGTAAGGCTGCGTCGCGCCCGAGCAGAGAGACCACTCAGAACAAACCGCCATTTTTCAAAGCCCTTATTACAATTATTGGCTAAATTAAGTCTACTAAATTCAGCAGCCTGCTACTGAATTCAGTCACTACTTTCTACTACTACTTACTTACTGAATGCGATTACACTTTACTGAATTCAGTAGCGACTTAATTTGGCCAAATAATTACTTAAATAATCATTTACCTTTTGACCGCCATAGTCATGTATGGGCTTAAATAATGGCATGTTATCTTAATAAGATCATTAACCTTTTGACCGCCACTGTCATGTATAGATGACAAACCAAAATGTGCCCAGCACGCCACTGTCACGACTACGTGACAGATATGACAGACAAATTACTAGCTACCTACTCTATGGAATAGGGAAATAAATGCATGATTTTATTTTACTTATTTCTTAAATTAATCATTTAAATCTTTCTATCATAGAAATAAATATGAACAGGCTTGAAAATCGTCAATTTTTTTTTAAAGTGAAATTTAGAACATTGAATAAAAAAGCCGTTCAAACGTCACAATTTAGCGCGCCATTTTGATGACGTCATTGGTTATGTCCCGTGTTTGTTTACTATGGCATTTCAGTTACTTCGTACTTATTACCCGACTACGGCAAAGTCAAAGGAGGGTTATGATTTTGACAGGCTATATATGTATGTATGTATGTATGTACGTATGTTCATCTGTTCGCTCATAGCTCCTAAACTACTTATCAGAACTGAACAAATGAGGTATCGTTAGAAGCGTCTTGATCGTCCGCTGGTAATAGGCTATATGACGTGTCACCGAATCCAATGTAGCGCCCTCTGGCGGACAAAAAAACTAAGATAAAAAAAAAATATGAAGACAAGCATACCGTGTTTGGTATCATTGGAAAGGGGTTCACTAGTGCCTTTTAAATATATAATACTTAGCTGTGACTTGTCACAAATGTTAAAAAAAAACTACTACTGGTATTTAAACTCCAAAATGGTTTTATTAAAAAAATAAAGTTTAAAACCTAAAACCCGACCACAACAAAAAGTGATCTAAAAAGTACGAAACAAGAAAATATTTCACACAGAAATCAAGACATAGGTACAAAATGGTCAAGGTAAAGCCTGTGTCCCATATATTATGGATGCGATGAACATAAATTATAATGGCATGCAACCACGGATTTACCTTGACCATTTTGTACCTATGTCTTGATTTCTGTGTGAAATATTTTCTTATTTCGTACCTTTTAGATCACTTTTTGTTGTGGTCAGGTTTTAGTTTTTAAACTTTATTTTTTTTTAAAATTGCTATACAAATCATGGAAGAAGCACAAAGGACGTAAGGCTGCGGCGCGCCCGAGCAGAGAGGCCACTCAGAACAAACCGCCATTTTACTCACGCACACATTGACATTACGTTTATAGGCAATCTCAAGCAGTTTCAAGCAGCATCAGTCTCGAGTAGTCTCACAAACACTAACACAGTATGAATATCGACGCCGATTAATCCAATGACTGATGTGACCATTGACCGATTGACGTCACATTTTGTTTCGACCAATGGTGACGCCTTAGAATAATAACGCATAGGACAGTCTCTCACGCTGCCTACGAAAAATTTACCTATGCTACATTTAGTAGGTAGGTATGTGTGAGTGAGCGGCATGTAAAACGGCCGCTGACACGCACCAGCCGTAAAAAAAAAAACTTGAGAGGTGTCAAGGGACACCCGGATGGAACGAAGTTCCTTTCGATTAATTAGTGAAGGAATTGTAATAAAATTTTATTTTTTTGAAGTTATAATAATATTTTTGAGCGAATAAACTTAGGTACTAAACATATCGCCGTAGGTACCTAGTTCAAAGAGTTCGCCGCGCCGCCTTTAAATACATAAACATATTCTACGAAAAGCGAATTCGGACTTTATTTTGTAAACGTAAACGGTTAAAAATTGAAATTTTACCAAACTAGGTATGATAAAATTATTCTGAGAAACGTATAGGCTGGTGCCCGACCGGACAATAGGAGCTATGTGCAACCGAATTTCACGGTTATTGTGTAAAAATAAGGTTTTAATTCGCTCCAATATTTTCATAGAAAAGCCGCCATTCAACTAATAATGAACTCTATTTGACAGTTCCAACGATTCAATTTTTCTGTTCGAATTGTCTGCGTTTGTGAAGTAATAAAAATAGCAAAAATAAGGTTTTAATTCGCTCCAATATTTTCATAGAAAAGCCGCCATTCAACTAATAATGAACTCTATTTGACAGTTGCAACGATTCAATTTAGCTTATTATAGCATGTCGTGACAACTTTTCGTAAGAATTTTTTCCGTCTAGCCCCCTTTCATAACGCGCGATAAGGAACTTCGTTCCAAAAAATGTTGCAAGGAAATATCATTTTCCCTGAAATCGGGGGAAAAAATTAATGCATTTGGGCCATAGCACAATTGCATATAAAAATGTTACGTACGTAATGTAAGTTGTCAATGTGGTTGTTTATATTAATTAAAATACAGTCACAACCAACTACTTATCGTTGTACAACGTTATAATAGTTTTAATTGTTGTTTTTAACGTAACTCGTACTTATACTTAGAAATTCATTTGTGAGCCCATGTCGCGTATCTATTTATATTAGTTTAAATGTATACGCGCCAAACATTTTAATATATAATATCTTTGTTGTCATCCCATCAAAATATTATTTACAGTCGTATACTCGGATTACTTGGTAACTAAAAATGTACTCCACATTATGATCCGATAATTAAACACAGTGTCCGATATTAACCGGATACAAGAGAATTACATTATTTACGCTTTCAGTTGCTAAAATTATTCAAGGTAAAATAAAATTCACTAAAACCTGAATATCGCAAAAAAAAACAGCAGATCCATACCTACATTAATAAATAATTATTCCGAGTTACGCGAACATAAGTGTATGGATCAGCTTTTGGTTTCAACCACTACAAATTCACTGAATACCTGAAAGGGGTGGGCCCTTTTCAGGTATTTAGGTGAATTTTATTTTACCGTGTATTAGCAGTCGAGAGTCTGTATTTGTGTCGAGTTAATGACATAACATAACATGACTAACAAAATTAATTTGGGTACCTACGTTGTAACACTCCTGCCTCAATACAGGCTTAAATGTGTTATGATAAATGAAGCAATAATCATAAATATTTTAAAATGAAAAACAATAATTATTAATGTTATTATTCAAATATTATCAAACTCAAAATCATTTATTTTATCTTATGTACATATCACATATCAAAAAACCAACATCTATTTATAACGTAAATCCTTTTTAAAAATTTTGAATTTGTAACTGCGTTCTAAACAGTTTTAACGTTTTCATTATCACGAGGAGCAGTCCTCAATTCTAGAGGATTTTTATTAGTCGATTTTCATTTATAAAATTTCGTATTGCCATCTCAGCAATACAACATACAGAAAATACTTCCTTTGATGCATAGCTCAAACCACCTTTATCTCTTAGTACAACTAATTTGTGGAACCAAAGTTCAGATGTTGCTGTTGGGGCATCTATGCAATACAAACAGTAAGGACAAGACGTTGATGATTATACTTACAGGACGTGAATCAGAATGGGTTTCTGTAGTGAGAACACAAAGCTTATCATTATGTGGCTTCTCAGAGTTTTCGTTATCCTCACTTTCAGACTCTCCCAAAAACGGGAACAACCGCTAAAATGGAATAACAACATCAATCTAGTAGTGTAAGTAGTGTAAGTAATAGCATATTTTATCTGCCTATTTAACTATACTTAACACAGTAGGTACCTACTGTGTTAAGTATAGTTAAATAGGCAGATAAAATAAATATGCTACACTTACACAATTATAAGAGGTTGATATAGTTATTTTAATTATGTACCTTTGTTGGCACAGCACCACGGCGTATTCTTTGCAATTTTTGTTTCGTTAAATATTTA
This sequence comes from Charanyca ferruginea, assembly GCA_947361185.1. Taxonomy (NCBI): domain Eukaryota; kingdom Metazoa; phylum Arthropoda; class Insecta; order Lepidoptera; family Noctuidae; genus Charanyca; species Charanyca ferruginea. The sequence continues at coordinate 8,368,038 of OX376080.1, read as the reverse complement.
TCCTTTTCGCGAAAATGAATTGAGCATATTTTTGTGCCTTTATTTGGCTTCCACCATTCCTCTTTGCGACTACGCCTTATTATTTTGGTCCAAAAATCGGCTATCACAGGATCGACAGGAAATCTAAAAAAAAAACGGAATGCTCATTGCTGAATTTCACCACAAACAACTCGATAAATGAGCAATCGTCAAATAGCAAAAAAAAAAACACATACACAAAGAATAACACAGTACAGGATAAAATAATAATGAAACACCCTGAATTAAAAATTGTCACTATATAACTTTATAGCGGGGTTTGCTGTGACCACGTTTTTGTTATGTTTAACAAAATAACAAAAACGTGGACCATTTAAAAACGTCTTTAACGTTTTTCTACAATAAAACGGCATCATAATACATTAGACTCCAACAGTATTAGTGTTTAGAATTATGGGTAATTTTTCCGTACAACACTGGCAACACTTCATTGTAACAAATTAGGTTAATGACAATTTTTATTCGGAGATCGATTTACTTAAAAGTAATAGATATAATGTTTCTACTTACGAATGAAATGTAATGTTATCACATTTTTTATGTTTACCGGTTGTGCTATAGCAGTATTTTACGCAACAAACCGTCATTTTAAAATATTTCTTGCGAGCTGTGTTCAACGGAGCGTGACCTTAAGCACTGACGCCACTGACGGCTCGCTGCGCTCACTATACCTTATAAGGCCGAGTTTGAATACTCGTACATTTTGATGCTCGTACTATACCCTGTTCACAATAAGATTAGACATTTACAAAAACCTTTTTTACAGTCTGTTCAACCAGTTTTGACTTATAATGCGTTGGTAGCATGACAAATAGCAACTGCAGTAAACAGTTGATAATGTAACCACTTTTTTGCCTCTAATGTCATCCTTAAGCCTACGGAATAGAAGTCAAAATCGGTTCTAGGGACTGTAAAAAAGGTTTGTGTTTATGTCTAATCTTATTGTGAATAAGGTATACTTATAGGTTTCTATGCGTTATTATTCTAATGGCGGCACCACACTTCGTTATGCGTTATTTGCTATGCGGCTACACTGTATTCGCCAAATTATGTCCGACACGACCGCCCGCGCCGCCGTAAGCGAGCGAACACGCATAAATTCAGCTTATTCGTGTCCTTTGAAGTGTGAAAAAAAAACCGACAGGTGGACGGATAGGCGTATTTGCTATTCGCGCTTATGCGTTATGCTACCACTTCACATGGCGTATTTGTGCAAATATTCGCCTTACTTGGATAATACAAAATAGACTTTATTTCAATAACTGTAGGGTACACTTTGTATTATCCAAGTAAGGCGAATAATTGTACAAATACGCCATGTGAAGGCGGCACCACACTTCGTTATGCGTTATTTGCTATGCGGCTACACTGTATTCGCCAAATATTTGTTATGTGAGCGTACAACAAACACGCCATCCACACTTCGTGCCGGTGTGCCAAACATATGTGGTGTGTTTGGCTTTTGAAAAAACAAAATGGACGTGTTGACTGTGGCTGCGCTTATTCGTGTCCTTTGAAGTGTGTCAAAAAACCGACAGGTGGACGGATAGGCGTATTTGCTATTCGCGCTTATGCGTTATGCGGGCGAATAAAGCAAATATAGACGAATAAACCCTCCACACTTCGTCGTATGCAGGCGAATATGGCGCATAAAGCATAGCGCATAGCGAAGTGTGGTGCCGCCATGAAGTGCCGGCTTAATGCGGGCGAATAAAGCAAATATAGACAAATAAACCCTCCACACTTCGTCGTATGCGGGTGAATAAGGCGCATAACACATAGCGCATAGCAAAGTGTGGTGCCGCCATAAGGGTGACGCGTTTTGTAAGTTTGAATTTCCCTCCCTTATTTTTCACTTTTTATATAATATTTTATAGGTTAAAATAATAACTAAATAAACAAAATACCTGTTAAGTATAATGTAAAGAAAGACAATAAAGAATGTAGAATACCTAAAATATTTGAGACAAAGGAGTTGTTTCAAAATGTATTTTCAAAATGTATGGAGCCTGGGCCCAGTCCTTGTACACCATACTTATTAATAGGGAAACACATTTTAAATAGTTCTCAACTGTCCAATTAATTTAAAATAGCTTTGTGAGCAGGTAAAACACAATAAATAGCACTTGAAATTGCAACACACAACAAACAGCAGTCATGGCGGTAAGCTGTCATTTTGATTGATTAATGACGTTTGACATTTACAATTCTGATTTCCTGCGTCGATTTGTAGATAGGCAGGTAAACAGATGGGAAAGAAACGGTGTTAAATTAAAAAAAACGAAAGGGAGGTTGTTATAAAGTACTCTAGAAACTAGAAACAAAACGAGACGAAAGTGACTGAAGTGAGACTGTTGTGACACTGACAGCTGACAGTTCTCTTTCTATGATCAACGGTCGATCTATGGTTTTTAGAGTAGCTAAATCTGAGTGACGCCATGTTGAAAACCCATAAAAATTATTGTTAAATTGTCAATTTACTACCACAACAGTATACATTTAAATGAATTATCTGTATTTTTCCCGGATTCTACGGATTTTCCTCTTTTTTTTGAAGTGGTGTACATAGACTGGGCCCAGTATTATTATTATTATTTGTTATTATTTATTTGTTAAACTATCAGCAGTCAAGAAAACTCAATTGCGTGCTCAGTACAAAAATCAATTATGTAACATAAAATGTAAGACAGCCTTGATGTACAAAAGCTTTTTCGGAATTGCTCCTAGAATATTTAATAAAATCCCTAATTCCATAAAAATAATGCCATTGTCTAAATTTAAAATAGCGCTGCACAAACTACTTCTTAACAAATGCTACTATACAATAGACGAGTTTTTAAACGATAATCTGTAATGATTAATGCTACAATAAAAATTTTGACATTTGTAATTTTTATGAATATTGTGATGTTTATCTTTATTAATGCAAAATTTTGTAGTACTTATATTTATTTTGCATGTTTAAATATTTGTATGTCTTATGGCAAAACATAGCGTACTATTCTATATGTGTGACCTTTTTATACCTATGTTTCACAAATAAACTTTTGACTTTGACTTTGACTTTGACTTTGAGTATGAAACATGTCCTTTAAATTATATGCATATTCCCTATTATGATAGAAACGTAATTCCATAGAGTTGGAATTCGTAGCTTGGCGCGCTTTTGCTTTTTTGACAAGGCGGTCAATAGGTTAAAGAGTTGAAGTTATTATGTGAATACCTTCTTAAAGTGTTAAAGAGTAGTCCCGATGTTGGTAAATTGTTTTGTTAATGGCATGCATGTATGCCGCCCGGGACGTAACGTTACTTACCGTTAAGTAGGTACCTATAACATTAGATATGGATGACGGTTTTGAAAAAGGACAATCTGAAAACTTGCCTGCAATTAGGGTTGCTGCCCTTTTTTGAAGCAAATAAAGTATGTTTACTTTCTAATGCTACCACTTCACATGGCGTATTTGTGCAAATATTCGCCTTACTTGGATAATACAAAATAGACTTTATTTCAATAGACCTAGAGTATACTTTGTATTATCCAAGTAAGGCGAATATTTGTACAAATACGCCATGTGAAGTGCCAGCATAAGGTAACAAAAATAAAGTAGGTACAGCATCTGCGAATAAAGTACCTACCTACCTATTATTATTTGTGGCAAAATACTTTTTTTACATAGAATACTTTCATTTCGTAAGTCAACTTTGGTTCTGTTTGTAGTTTTGTAATGTCACCGACTTCCGAAATTAAAGTTATTTTTAGCTCTTTTTTGAAGACCTTGGTTGTCGCTTTTTAGTGCCTACTTCTTATCATCCAAATCAATTATGAAACTGTAACACCAAACTAATTAAGTAGGTAGGGACCTACCTAAGTCATCCTTTAATTTTTCACCCAGGTTAAATATTTCTTTGAGTTTATGTGGAGCTAACTTTGAGATTTCTTGTCCGCCGAGATAGGAGTAAAAATGCAAACATTTTACCTACCTACTTTTTATATCATAAATCATTTGATCCCTCTAAGTACATATTTCTCATTATTCTCGTCCGCGTCCATTGACCCGACCGACGCCGCGGCGAGGCGCGCGCCGCGTTATCACCGCCACCGGTTCGCGGTCGTCCCAGAATACTTATAACTATACACTGTTCACAATAAGATTAGACATTTACTCAAACCTTTTTTACAGTCCGTTCAACCGATTTTGACTTCTATTGCGTTGGTAGCATGACAAATGGCAACTGCAGTAAACAGTTGTATTGTGTAGCAACTAGCTGCAACTTTTTGACTGACTGACTCCTTGACAATTCAAAAGTGCCTGTAATGGTTTATTTGAAATAAATGATTTGAGTTTGAGTTTGTAACCACTTTTTTTGCCTCTAATGTCATCCTTAAGACTACGGAATAGAAGTAAAAATCGGTTTAAGAGACTGTAAAAAAAGTTTGTGTTTATGTCTAATCTTATTGTGAACAGGGTATAGGTACACACGGCTACACATCAAGCCATACACTTCCAGTATAAGCTGATCTCGCCTTGTATAGAATTTCCTTACAATGAGAGGTCAGCTTAAACTGGAAATGTATAGCTTGATGTGTAGCCGTGCGTAGGTAGGTACCATATTATTGTGCAGAAAGAAAGTCAGTTCCACACAGAGAATGAACGGCAACTGCTTTCAATTAAGCCGATGTGCTAAGAGGGGCAATACTCGTATTTTTAAGAACTGTTTCAATCTGTCAACAAAAACATTAGGTACCTACCTACCTCTGACAAATTGCGACGAACGCTGTCACAAAATTGTGTAACACACCTCAAAAGTGCGTACTGTACCTATTATAGGTACCTAGTTACGTACGTCGGCCAGGGGAGATGCGCCTGTGTGCGTGTAGCACTCGCGCAGTATTCTTCTTCTTCTTAAATACCACCACAGCACTGGGATAATTTCGTCGTCCATCGTGTTCGAAGTCTGACCTTAGACTGACAACTGACAGACAAGTCTAGTAGGTACTAGTAGCAATAGACGTAATAGTAGAAGTACTACATAGCGATGTGGCAACTCTATTTTTGAAGCCGAGTTGCATCGGTTATGGTCTACCTAAACCGGTGTGGCATTGTCAATAATTGTCATTCATTTCGTACGCGACTAGGTGCGCGCATGCGCGCATTTTAGTTCCAGTGTAAACTGTAAGGCGGGCCGCCTTACAGGCGATCAATAATTGCGCAATATTACGAGTGAGCGAGAACGCGATAACATCACATGAAAATTGGCGCGCGGAGATTTCACAAAACTTGTTCCAGGAAATACGTGTTTTTGAAAAAGTCTTACAGGTTTTTAGTAATAATGTTTATAATTCGTTACTTTTTCAAACGGTCAAGTTAAAAATTGTGCAAAGAAGCTGATTTTCAGATGTGCTAACTGTATTTGTTTATCAAAAAGATTTTTTTCGTGAACCACATATAAACCACAGCTTGTGATAAGTGTTAAAAATATTTAGAGGCCCGTGGCCTTGAAAATACAGGTTTAATGCAACTTTTAAATTCGGGGTCGGTAACGATTTCCTGTTAGTTTCTTGTTTAGGTCATTTTGCCACTCAATAAGTCTAGTCGTCGAAATCGAACCAGTCTAGAGAAAATGGTGTTTAGCTTGGGCTTTAAATTTTTTTAAATTTCCCTTTCTAATCGCCTGCGTTTAAGTTTAAGATTCCTGTAAATAATTACGAAGATTTCTTTTTTAATGAGTTTCCTGAGAAAAATTGACGGATGTTTGAGTTTGCTTAGGTACTCACATATTTTACCTCCTTGGTTTGTACTGTCGATGCTTCACAAGCTGCATTTTTAATTTTTTGCTTGGAAATAATGTTATCTTTTGTAAAATTTGTCTGCGTTGAAGTGTCTACTGTGCTTGATTCAGATGTACTCGATGGGGATGGAAGACACTTGGTTGGCATTGCATTTGGATGTAACCGAGGTGTCTGAATTGTCATACTTTTCTCGAAATGATCAGAGCAAACAATATGACTCCCTGGCCTCAATTTATTTCGGTGTATCAAGTCAGGTCTACCTATGAGTTCTAACCATTTGTTGCGTCTGGAAAGATAGAATAAAAATTCTCGAAAAGTTATATTTATGCGATAACAAGATTAATTCAAAAATTAAATGTAAAATAAATAATATGATAAAACAGGGGTATAACGGCAGGATTTTTGAGTGTACAGTTAGCGAAAAAATGCTAAAATACCAATTCTTTTTATGCCAATCGATATAAGTTGATTAATCGTTTTTCCGCACAAAATGTATGGGAAAAGTTTTTGGTTATTTCTGTCATTTTTAGTACTCATACCTTACATGGTCCATTTGATCAATAGGTACATGAAATATTCTTTTTTATTAGCATTTTTTTTTCGTTTATTGTACATTTTTTCCAAAATCTGTGTACCTATGCAGTTCAGAATATGTCAAAAAGTTATGGATCGTCAGGATCGTCTCCTAGAAACGTTTTTCTGTAACTATAACGGTTAAGATACCTGAATACTGTTCCGTCTCATTCTCAAAAATCCACCCTGCATAATTACGTACCTACTATTACAAAACTTACACAAAGAATTTTAATCTATTCAGAGGGCTAATTCACGTAATTTTATGACGCGCCGATGAAGTTGTAGTGCAGTTGCAGTTAAGTTCAAGTTTGAGTGATGAACGGTATTCTTGTAATCTTTGAACTGCGCGTAAGCTGCGCATGAACTGCACGTCAACTGTACGACAACCAAACTTTACCAAACTTGCTTTTCGTGTAGCCACATGAGAGAAAAAATATTACTCCTTAAATAATTGAATAGAATCTTATCAAGACGTTATTATAATATTAAAATTATACCCCAGTACAGATTTTAGTGTTTTTTAATTGTCATTTTGAGACGTCAAACGAATAGTAGAATACCGATCATGTTGCGTTCCGAAGCACGCACCAAAGACGCGCAACAGTAGAATGCCGATAATGCGCTCGCGTGACGCGAACTTGACGCGGGCGTGTCTGACAGCGGTAGAGAATACGAAAAGCGTTGTTTTGATCGAAACTGCACTGCAATAGCATTTCTTTAGTTACGTGAATTAGCCCACTGATCTCTAATATTTTATAAAAAGAATCAACAAAGAAAAAACAAATACAAAATATTTACCTTTCCTCCTCCTTAGGTAATTTAAAAAAGGATAAACTTTTGTTGGTTGTTCTATTCTTACAGCCGTCTACACTGCAGTATGCACGAGACATAATTAAAGGCGCGGATGCAATATCGTAAGAAACTATTACATAAACTCTGTCGAAAAAAAATACTCTGCGGTACGTACACTTGAGCGAGCGCGTGGCAGCAGACTGGATTTTGTTCGCCTGGGCGAACGCGAGCCGTAGTGCGTGACCTTAAAGCCAATCGTACACCGCTAGCTAAACTAATCAAGAACTAAGCTAAGCTAAACTGGGAAATAAGTTATCCGTCCCCAGAAAAATAAGCTAAAACTACTATAGTGATGATCAGTTTGTGCTGGAGTGTCGAGTTAATCAGACGTGATGAAAGAACAAGAGTCTGTCTCTCTCTCTCTCCCTCATAGAAAGCAAGCCAGTTATTTTCGTTTCGTCTTTCTATTTCGCATTGAACAGTGGTGTCGCGACGATTATTTTTGTTGAGTGTTTACAGGTTTTTTGTACATAATAAATAATAAAAAAATCGAAAGGAACTTCGTTCCATCCGGGTGTCCCTTGATACCTCTCAAGTTTTTTTTTGCGGCATGGAGGTATTTTTGGCGACACGGTTGGCGCAGTGGCTGAGCGATCGACTGCTGCGCAGCGTGTTGCGGGTTCGATTCCCGCCCAGGGTAAACATTTGTGTGATGAGCACTTGTGTTTGCCTTGTGTCTGGGTGTTGTTTATCTATATATGTATGTATTTACAAAAAAAAATGTATCTGTGTTTGTATATCAGCTGTCTGACACCCATAGTACAGGGTCTCCCTAGTTTGGGGTCAGATGGCCGTGTGTGAAATGTCCCCACATATTAATATTATTATTTATTAAATACATCGCAACTAAGTCACGGTTACACACCTAAGTTACACAACTAAAGCGGGGAATTCACTAGACGGACACGACCGCGGGCAAGTCTGCAGACATGCCCGCCGGACCTCACTACTATAGGTCTGTGCAAGTGTAGGAACGTCACAGTCAGTCTGGCAGACTGTGAGACTGCCCGTTGCTTGTCCTCGCGATCTCATTTTGTCTGCGCGGGCACAGACATGTCCGTACGTGAATGACGGTGAATGCTCATCGCGGGCAGTGTGACCAGATTTAGCACAATTCTGCGATTTTAGCAGAATTTTACCCCCAATTTAGGGCTTAGCATATTATGCCGCAGATTAGAAAAAGTTGGCAGTTTTTAGCAGAATCTAATGAAACCTTAACATAAATATTGCAGAATTCAATTTGTCCAATTTTTCTTGTACTGGCGGCCCTTTAGTACTTACCCTATTTTAGGGGAACTCTCCGCTCACGTGTATTTTCCTCGAATTGTATGTAGAGTGCAATTTTTTCGTAGTCGTTTGTGTTGTATGTGCAAGGATGACTGCAATGCTGCTTTTTGTAAAGTATGTAATATCAAATTAGTTTCACAACTTTCTGTTTTAAAAGATCATGTAACCTCAGTGAAACACATAAGTTTTAGGTTCTGGATATTCTGGACAGTCATCGGTACCTAAGTGAATTTACCCAATCCTTACAAAATACTATTATGTGCTACAAAGTATAGTAGCCCAGTAGGTATCCAAAATACTATCGTATTTGTTTGATTATGATTATTTTTATAAATTATCAAAACCGCAAGTCAATAGGACAGCGTTGCCATCTTAGCTAGTTATTATTTCGTACAAAATTTTTGCACAGTTTCTGTATTTAAAGTCGGTACATACATTTAGTTAAGTAATATACCTAATTTTTTTTCGAAGTTAAAACTCGAAGTGTAATCATTCAAAACGGTTTTATTTTATAAAATTTCGTTCAAAACAGAGTTAATTCGATTTGCAGAATTTTAGCAGTTTTAAAAAAAGTTTAACAGAGTTTAGCAGATTTTAACGGAGGTGCTAGCATAATGACTAATTTAAATCTGGTCACACTGATCGCGGGCCGCGGCGGCCCGCCTGCTCTCAGACCTGAGAGTGGCAGCAACCAATACAGACGTTATTTATGATTAATGTATCGAATTGTAGAGTAGGCATTAAAATAAAATGAGTTTTAATGAAAAGAAATTATTCTGGGAAGATTTTTCTTTTCATCTAAGAGTATTATTGCGGTACCAGCAATTATATATTTTCTTTGTCTCGTTGACATCGTAACAACTAAACCGTGTAGCCGGTTGAGAGTTGAGACACAGACAACCAACTGACGAGTACGTGTAGTGTATTGCACCGCCAGACATGCCCGGACAGCCGTGCCTGCGGGCATGTCTGGTAGTGAATTCCCCGCTTAAGGCGACGATATACGACTTTTACAGATTTTAAACTGACAATCACGTCAAAATGTGCAGTGTAAATTATTTGAAAAAAATATATGTTAAACTAGAACATTGTCTTAATCATATAGAAAGTGAATATTTTTGATTAAGTTCATATTAAATAGTTTAATTAACTCGTGAAGTTGTGTCTGACGCAGACAAAACATTGACAATCATACAAAATCTACCAGGTATAATTAAACGAAACTTACACCATCTTACAGACAATTTTACTATCTATCTTTTAGTATACGCCTTTTTTTTAATTTTGAAAGAATACTACTTTTATTTAATTTTTTCGACTAAACTTTGAGAGTTTTGGACGCAAAACTGATGCAGAACGGACGCAGTCTGCGTCCAAAACTTTCAAAATTTAGTCGATAAAATTAAATAAAAGTAGCATTCTTTCCAAATTAAAAAAAGGCATACCTATACTAAAAGATAGATAATAAAATTGTCTGTAAGATGGTGTAAGTTTCGTTTAATTATACCTGGTAGATTTTGTGTGATTGTCAATGTTTTGTCCGCGTCAGACACAACTTCACGAGTTACTTAAACTATTTAATATGAACTTAATCAAAAATATTCACTTTCTATATGATTAAGACAATGTTCTAGTTTAACATATATTTTTTTCAAATCATTTACACTGCACATTTTGACGTGATTGTCAGTTTAAAATCTGTAAAAGTCGTATATCGTCGCCTTAAGTTTGACTAACGCTATTTTAGTAAGCTTAGTTCGCATCACAGAAATCTTTAATAATAAGGCAATAGAAATTTTATACCGGGACGAGTGTCGCCAGGTCACAGCTAACACCACATAAACAAACAATAGATACACAATATCGCCTACAAATGCACTTTCCATTGCTGCAACAAAACCAAACCTTTTTGCGATGACATTACGCAACATTTTCTAAAAACGCATAATCTCAGGGCCACAAGTCTGCTATAACAATAGTGTCAGAATGGTCTATCATTGATTTCATAATTGTTGTTTTTGACAAGTTTGGTAATCTACTAGTTTAATGGCGTCATTATGACTTTCCAATGGTCAACCACTGACACGCCAGTGAAAGAAATGATAATAATATAGAATGGTAATCTAATCTCGTACAAAATGACAACTGAATTGTTAAAATTTTGACAGTTCCTTTGATCAGTGACCTACCATTAAAACGTCATTTTGCAGTCACTGCTTTTAATTCGAGCGACCAATGATCGACCATTATGATTTTAGCAGATTACGTAGGTACGAACTTTTAGCAAAATGATGAATAGGATCGTGTTGGAATGACGAAATTATAAAAATAGCAGACTTGGCCCTCAGGAGGCGTGACTCCTGCGGCCAATAAAAAACATGTGCGAATAGCAGAAAATGATATCGCGCGCTCACTCTCACGTAGGAATAGTGCAGTGCAAGTGCAAACTATTACGAGCTCATGTCGATAAATTATCGAAAATTATAATTTTCCGTTGAGCGTTAATCGCCAAGGAATCTAGCAACAATAGTATTGAAAGGGATTCATTTCTCGAAGCCCTTTTAGACGATTTATTTATGAGAAAATGGAATACAATAAAACAGTAAGTGTATGTAGGTACATTTAGTATATTATATAGTTATACAAATCTCAAAGGCTCTCCAATACTCCATCTTATAGAAAAAAAAGCAATGACCAAATAGGATGGACTATGTACGAACTTAGAATAAAAGTGGGGAGGTAGCTAGTGTAGTGGTGGACTACAAAAACTTAAACTAAACTAATTTTAAAATAACATAATTGAAATTGTTTAGGTTTTATATAAATAACAATACATAAATATGTAAGTATATTAATTATATACTATAAATAAATATATATACATACCTAATATGGGTCACATTAACTAATTGTTAAGCAACATCCCGTTTTTATGAAATTTTCTTGCCCAAAATTGGTAAGCCGTAGATATACATATAATACATTTTTATTCTTACCGTAATGAATTGCCATACGTCAACTGTCGGTACAGCTGATTTAATCAAAGTCCGTCTTTTTGTCGACGAGTTAAATTGTTCATTTGTGAAATGAACAGAACAAATCCTGCTATGGTTTGTCGGGAACCAATTTCTTTTTCCAGTAGCAGATATCCATTTATCTTTAATATCAGGATCTTTTGGGAACCTGTAATAAAAGCATTGGATAAAGTAAACATGCATACAAATTACGTAAATGTATCGATTCGAACCAGTTAATTATCTTTACAATATAAAATATGTATACTTAATTATTTTGACATAAAAAAAGCATTTGATAAATCTTGAACTCGTCCTTATATCATTTACAAGGATACTCTACGCAGACTGTTTTTAACTTACTCACGTACAAAACAATAATAAGCCTTCCTCCTACTAATTTTATGAATGAGAAAGAAATTTAAAAGTACGGATTAACAGGTAATTGTTACAAAAATCGGTTTGTAAACTACACTCGGCGTCACAAAAATCGCACCTCTTTAAGAATTCCCTTCAAAGTCATTTTAACCCTATTAATCAATGGTATACATATGACTATAAGGTATAATTGGAAAGGCAATTTATTTAAGTTTCAGAATAAATCAATGGATTTGGTTTTTTGTTTACCAGGGAATAAAAAAAAGCAAGCTAATGCAAATGATTAAAAAGTTAAATTTTATTTTATCAGCAAAAATTACAACAAAGTCCTTAAAACTAACTTAAAACCTAGTGTTACCCCCCCTAGCCCTGATGACTGCTTCCATGCGTTCTCTCATGGACCTTATTAATGTGACAACAGTCTCTTGTGGAATGTTGTCCCATTCTGCAACGACGGCATCTTGAAGGTCTTGGAGAGTGGTAGGGGCAGGATTTCGTGCCCGTACTCGCCGTTTCAGTTCATCCCAAAGGTGCTCAATAGGGTTCAGGTCTGGACTTCGCGCCGGCCAGCGCATAACAGGGATGCCAACTTCTTGCAGGTAGTCTCTTACAATTAAAGCGGTGTGACAACGGGCGGTATCGTGCATTAACGTGAACCCACTGCCAACAAAACCCGCATAAGGGACAACCTGCTCCTCTAAGATCTCTGTTATGTACCGAGCAGCAGTCAGCGACCCTTGCCCGCGAGCACTTCCAGTCCGAGAAACACACACAAGGTTCGTTTTACCGTCGATTGACATGCCGCCCCAGAACATGCACGAGCCACCCCCGTATTCCACTGTCTCTTGAATACAGGCTTGTGCGAATCGTTCCCCTTGCCTCCTATACACTCTTCGACGCCTGTCGTTGCAGAAAAGACACACCCTCGTCTCATCCGAGAAGAGCACAGCCCTCCATTGGTCTATTGTCCAATCCACATGGTCACGGGCAAATTGCAACCGGTCTCTCCTATGCTGTGCAGTCAATTTGGGCCCTGTAGCAGCCCTATGAGCTGCAATTTTCTTCTCCCGCATTCTTCTTCTAATCGTGGAGACGCTTACAGAAGTTTTGCGAGCTGATCGCAGTTGTTGTTGCAGCTCAACAGCATTGGAGAACCGATTACGTAAAGACGTCGAAACAATGAAGCGATCGTCTCTTTCGGATGTGCACCGTTGTCTTCCAGATCCACGTCTTCGGATATAGCCACCAGTCTCTTGGAAACGTTGGAACACTCGTCGAACGGCAAAACGACTCAAGTTCAGTTGCCGAGCAACATCACATTGCCGCATCCCTGATTGCAGTAGTGCAATGACTTGAGCGGCTTCATCTGCAGTGGTATCCATCTTCTAGGGTATTTTTCTTGCTGTAGCTGTTCACGTGTGTTCACTTCAAAGGTTGAATAGCGAATGACCCACATTTAACCCGGGTCGCCCGTTTTATACCCTTGTAGGGAGGTGCAATTAGTGGCCGTTGTAATGCGTATTTTGACAACATTTTTTTTAACGTTACGTGCTAATGAGATCTGTTGTGTTTAGGAATTCTAACTGTTGTTAATTTAAAGGTCGTTAAACATACTTTTAATTGATACCAATATTAATTGGGTTTAATGTATTCGTTACTGGCGGGACATGTTTTAAACTTATTTTCGAAAAGGTGCGATTTTTGTGACGCCGAGTGTATTTAGATAGAAAGAAAACAAACATTGTGAAAACTGAAAATACATCTCATATTTGAACATTTAACAAAAAACCATAATACTTTCCAATTTGGTAAAACTAAGTATTAAACTGAACGTAATTAATTTATCGATACAGAATAGTACTGGCACGTCACTAAATTGCGGCCAACTCATGCGGCTTGTTCCAAGAATTTACCCAAATGGTGAATATTGTTTATTGCGCATGACTATAATTTCATTGCTGCTTTTAGCAGTTGTAATAGTAGAGATGAACAAGCTTAAGCATTGATGGTTATTGATTTGACAAAAAAATAGTTTTTCGTGATAAATCGTAGTAGCGGTGGTGAAAATATTTGATTTGTTTAAATTTACTAAAAACGACAATATTTCAAAAATTAAGTACTTACATATGAAATGTTATTCCTTTATTTGTTAAGTTACAAATTTTGGACGAGTTTCCGCAGTTGGATACGCTGCAAATCACCATGTTTACCTCTCCGCGTCTCAAATAACACAAGTAACCGCAACAAACGCTCCTCGTGCACTTGTGTTCTACGACACATATGCGCGGCGACAAGGTCACGCGTCTATGCGACTTCTATTGCCTTATTATTAAGATTTCTGTGGAACCACAGAAATCTAGTTTGCGGTGGACGCAATGTATTAAAAACTGGCTCAAATAATGAGAGCTAAACTAAACAAACTTAGTAAGTACCTGTAGATGGCGATGGACGATTGTCTTTTAAAACGAATGACGGGGGCACAGTAAAGATATCCTGCTGTAGGTGCGCCTCGCACGTCCGGGCGGGCGCCCCGTTTTCCATTAGGTATAACGGTAACGAACTTGCATGTATTCACAGTTTTGTGTTGAAAAATTCACTCGTATGTGACACGCAATAAAGCTTACATTTCAATGCTATGACATTGAAATGATGACTTTATTGCGTGTGAGTTAAATTTGAGTGGAGTCGACGTTGAGTTGGTGATGACCATTATAGTTAGGTAAGTAGGTAAATATTATGATAACGTCTCAGAATATCAACTGTCGCTTAATTATCGCAATCTGTATGACGGGCGTGGCTTATCACCGCGCGCACTGAGTTTTACGAGGTACGCAGGTGGTATTAAAACATGGATATAATAGACCTTTATGATATTATATTAATAATATTATAATAAAAAGATATTATACTAATAAGTTTTAAAATATTTATCTAGTTACTTACCGATGGAAAGTTATTCCTTTGCACATGCCTGTATTTCTCGAATTACCTATTAGTGCAATATCGTAACACACGAAGGCATGGCAAGGGAAGGCAAGGATGAGTTATCACGTTTTTTCGTTTTAAAACAAACACGACTTAGGCGCTCAAGAGCTAGCAAGCAACTAAGTGAAGTGCAGCCCGCGGGCCGCACTTGAATGGAACACTGTAGTGATGAGTGGCGTCTTCTCTATATGTAGTAATATTATCTCAGTGCTTGAAACACGATAAGACGGCGCAAGTGAACACCAATGAATTTATAAGTAGGTAGGTACCTACCTAGTACTAAGAGAATAAGAGTCGCGTCATGCTGCATGACGTGACCTGTATCTTGCCTACTCTAAATGTGAGTATTAAATACCATCTCCTCTTTTAGACGTCATTGATTTGATAGAGGGTTGGACTAATGGACTTGGAACTGGCTTCTTCTCCGCCATATTGATATACCTAGGTACCTACCTAATAGTGCAAGATGGCATTAATTCTTCTTTTTCGCGAAGCTTCATTCATTAGGTACGCTGTCAGTGTCACTATAACAGCGCGATTGTTGGCCGTTGTATCAAAATTCGTGTGCCTATTTAGGCCTATTTAAAGAAAATATGACGTTTACGACCTTATCTAACTTGGAGAAGTACCTACCTATGTCGACGATTTTTAGAATTATTATAATTCTGAAAATGCATAGGTACTTATTTGTTACATACATTCGCGAATTAAATATCGTTAAAGACCATGGGCGTCGCCAAGGGGGGGCGGTAGGGGCAGCTGCCCCCCCCTAGAGATTCCAAAAGGTTCATGTGCCTTTGAGTGTATTTATAATTCATACTTTTCCTATCCACCAAAAATCAATTTGCCCCCCCCTAGGCCATCAGCTGGCGAGTCCTGGCGACGCCCTTGTTAAAGACCCTTCAAAAATGTTAGCTTGGCTTCCTCAGACTTCTTCGTTGACAACTTGACAACACAACTAGACATCGCGCGGCGTTGCCAGCTCGCAATAACAACTGTCGCATCGCGCAGGCAGGTAGCGCGGGCTGGCAACCCGTCGTTCAACTCAATAAACTTCGCGACGTAATGTAAGCTACCACTTCATATGGCGTATTTGTGCAAATATTCGCCTTACTGGGATAATACAAAATAGACTTTATTTCAATAAAAATAGGGTACACTTTGTATTATCCAAGTAAGGCGAATATTTGTACAAATACGCCATGTGAAATAACTCAATGCCTACCTACGCGCTACAATTTTGTTTCCTTTGCATGGATCCAGAGAAAAGAAAAAAAAACTGTAGAAATCGGTATAAGCGTACCACAAGCAAACACAAATACCTACAGGTTAATTGTACCTATATCGTAACACTCGGAAAACCAAAACCTTGGCCTACCTAGGTACTTAATTGGTAGGTAGGTAGGTACACATTTATTATTGAAAGCAAATAGCCATTATGTCAGAAGTCGATATTTGAAAATAAAGCACAGATGTTTGAAAATAGAGTTGTTATCTACTTTTTTACCCCGACTGCAAGGAAAGGGTTATATTTTTCGCGCCGGTAAAATAAAATAATGTTTTTCGCGCCGGTAAAATAAAATAAAATATTCTTTATTACTTACCTGATATCTTCCAAACTACTGAACGGATATTCTTCGTTAGGGTATCGTTAGATTCGTCTCATTAGTCCAAGTGTTCTTAGATACGTGACGAAAAAAATAAATAAACGTGGCAGCTGGAAAATGCCATTGTTTTAAGTTAAAAAAAAAAGATTTTTGTCTAAAGCTATAATATGGGTATCAAATTCAAGGGCTTATTTTAAGGATTCTAAAAATGTAGGTATAATTAAAAAATAAAAATCACGTCATAAAACTATTTTTTCTTCGATGTCTACAATATGGGTACCTATCAAAATAAAGAGCTCATTTTAAGGTTTCCAAAAAGGTATTACAATGCTTTAGTAATATAATACAAAAAAAAAAACAGCCAGGTGCGTGCTGGGCTACGCGCAATGTAGGGTTCCGTCGTTGCCATTCTTACCCATGCAGTTCATGTTCGGTCCCATATTTTATATTTTTAAATTGTCGCGCCATAGCAGAGACCACCGATGCGATTGTCGCTTTTGACGTCATTGAAAAATAAATAATAATAATAGTAATACATAGGTATTATAATTATATTTCATAATACATCGTATTATAGGTTCAGTATCTGTTCAGACGTGAAGTACTTTCGCACCTTTGCGAGGACTCCTAGCTTTTTGGCAGCTAGTTGGGCCTTTGATTCGATGTATGACCCCAAAATTGAGATTCGACGTCAAAGTAACGCCAAGAAGCTCAAGATGGTCGGTGATCGGAACGGATACATTTCGGAAAGAAGGACCACATTGAAAGGCTCTTCTTGGCAGAGAAAAGACACGCCTGGGTCTTGGCTGCATTAAACTTGACCAGATTGGCATCGCCCCAATCGGAGACTGCCTTGAGGGACAAGTTTAAGCGCTCGACCATGGACTCCCTGTGAGTCTGGATTTCAGCCGCATTGGCACGTGCGCTGGATATGTAACTCTCTACAGCCGTGCTGTCATCTGCGTACCCAAGGTACCGGGTTTCAACAGATTGTTAATATGAAGCCGAAAAAGGGTTGCAGAGAGTACCGAGCCCTGAGGGACCCCGGCATTTATAGCCATTTGATCAGACGAGCAGCCATCAATAACTACTCGTATTGAACGATCGCTCAGGAAATCCGATATTTATACACAGAAACCAGCAGGCAAGCCAAAAGATGGAAGCTTGCTAATTAGGCCATCATGCCATACCCTATCAAAGGCCTTCGAGATGTCCAGGGAGACGGCAAGTGCTTCCCCATATTTCTCGATGGCCTCACTCCAGATGTGAGAGGCGTACGCGAGAAGATCCCCAATGGACCGATTTCGGCGAAAGCCATATTGACGATCACTGAGGAGGTCATTAGCACATTCCGTTTTATTTTCAAACAAAATACATTCATAGATACGAATTACATACTTATGTTTAAAATCAAGTTATATAAATTTATTATAATGCTTACAATATATTTAAAGGATCTTTAAGAATTGTTAAGTTAAAGTCACAGATTAAATTAATAATTAAAAATCATCGGTGAAACTGCGCTTTAAAGTACCCTAACTGACTTCGTAACGGACCATAACGGACCTACTTAGCTAAACATTGGTGTATAGTTAGATCTAAGTGTCAGACTAACACATAAAATATGCCACTTTTTAACAGACTTCAAAAAATTTATATCACTTTGTAGGTTTTGGAGGCGGTTGTCTGTTTTACCCCTGACGAGAACTGAGGGGGATGTTAAAAGTCGCGCTCGTGAGGGTTTCGTTGTCTGGCTGTGGAACATTATCAAATTGCATAGGTACATTTGATACAGACCATTTGTCCTTAGGACAACAAATAAATTATAATATAGGTAATAAAGTACCTAGGTACTAGAAATTTTTTAATTTTTAATTTTGATACTGCTGTGTTGGTTAGGTATCTTATGCCGCTTCTAACTAAGAAATCTAGTTAAAATAACAAAGATAAAGCAGAAAAAAAACGATAAAGAAATACCTATAACTTAAAAATATCGATAACGGTAATCTCTAACTGAGTAGCCCACCGTGACATGTACGTAGTTAGAATGTTTGTAAATAACATGTCTGAGTTTAAAAGAAAGTAGACCATAACATGTACATTATAACGTCAATGTTTACTTGTATTGTTTAAATAAACCGACGTTTTTCAAATTTTAAACAAAAAAATAAGTTTACAAACTAAAATCCGACTACAACAAAAAGTGATCTAAAAAGTACGATTATTTAAACCATTTTGGAGTCACAGCTAAGTATTATATATTTAAAAGGTACTAGTGAACCCCTTTCTAATGATACTAAACACGGTATGCGTATCTTAATTTATTTGGTAATCTTTCCTTTTTTTAAATAATTTGTGACAAATCACAACTAAATATTATATATTTGAATGGTACTAGTGAACCCCTTTCCAATGATACCAAACACGGCTTCATTTTTTTTTTTAAAATCTTGGTTTTTTTGTCTGCCAGAGGGCGCCACGTTGGATTCGGTGACACGTCATATAGTCTATAACCAGCGGACGATCAAGACGCTTCTAACGATACCTCATTTGTTCAGTTCTGATAAGCAGTTAAGGAGCTATGAGCGAACAGATGAACATACATACATACATACATACATAGCCTGTCAAAATCATAACCCTCCTTTGGCTTTGCCGTCGGGTAATTAAAATAAATTAGGACTTACTGACTATGATATGATTTACAATACGGTCGACGTATCTTGGCGGTCCTGAAATTAGCCGATTAGGTGTTCCAACTCGAAGTACGCGGGCCCCGCCTACTTCTACTGCACGCGTAGCATGACCACGATAAGTCTACGGAAGAATAGACATACTGACAGGAAGAATAGACAAGTCAGTACAGTTTGTCTATTCTTCCTGACAGTATGTCTATTCTTCTGTGGATACAGCGATTTTAATACCACAATGCTGTGTATGAATGTACAGTGTCTAATGAATTTACTGACTCTATTATCCTAGAGATACAACCAGGGCCGTTTTAAACATATTGGACAAGTTAAGCAACTTTATCGTTGAAAATGGAACATATTTTTTTTATTCCTATGGCCGCCCATAGGAATAAAAAAAATATGTTCCATTTTCAACAATAAAGTTGCTTAACTCATCATCTACCTAGCCTTTTCCCAACTACATTGGGGTCGGCTTCCAGTCTAACCGGATGCAGCTGAATACCAGTGTTTCACGTGGAGCGACTGCCTATCGGACCTCCACAACCCAGTAACTGGGTATCATTATACCCCTTGGTAGACTGGTTGTCAGGCTTTCTGGCTTCTGACTAGGTGGCCATTACGACTGCCACAGATCTACGAGTGATAACCGGGACCAACGGCTTTACGTGTTTTCCGAGTCACGGAATGTTCTCGGTATGAAACGTAAGGGTATGGGCGCCCCTCAGATTATAAAACAAAAGGCAGATAGACCGCGCGGAATACTGAGAGTGAAGCCAAAAAAGCAAATACAAATTAAAAAGCTAATACCAACAATCTCGTGATTGTATTCGCTTTTGAACTTCTGTTTGTATTTTATTTGTTTCTTGTAGCGATGCGGCGTTTTGTGCTATACTGACTCGTGTCAGTACAGTACGAAGCGCGTTGTAGGTATTCGTTTTTGAATTTATATTGGCTTTTTTGGCTTCACTCTCAGTGTTTCGCACGGTCTATCTTGAGAGTCGCTCATACAAACGTAGCTATGTAAGTAACCTTGACCGATCGATCCGTGTGATTCTGAATTCAAGTGCGGTTCACTGACCTATCACTTGTCTCTGTCTCCTGCGCGCAATTACCTATATTACCGTCTCGCTCGCGCCAAACGTTGCCGTTTCGCGGACCTTGCCCGCCAGCCACGTGTTATTTTACTTATTATTTGAGGAGTGTATTCGCAGTTTTTTCTACCTACATAATTTTCATAGACATTTGACTATGGAACGGAAATAGCGCCGTAAATCGCTAAAACACAAACACAATACTTGACTGCGCCAAATAAAATGAAGATGTTTTTGTTTGTGTGCGAGTGATAAACAAACACAGCCCTCTCACATTTCGACGCTGCGCTAATTTAGGTATTTTTTACGCACCGAGTACGCGGCGAGTTATGCGAGCGACGACACCGTCTTCTCACTCGCTCGCACCATGATGTTGCGAGTGTGCCGACTAAATGCTCTTGATCCGCCGCTGTATAAGTTTTCGTATTAACTTTAAACATTTTGTGAAATGTACGGACTAGAAAAAAAAAGAAGGTCTCCGCGCCACGCATATCGAAAGTGAAGCACCCTAAGTAAGCCAGACCGTTGCGCCCACATTAAATAAAATCCATAACAGACAGTGGCGTGCCTTCCATACAAGCCTTCAAGCCGGGCTTGCATTCCATAATGCGAGACGATAAATATATAAGGTGCTATAAAAATATCTGCCACGGCTGCAATGGGAGACAGTATTGTGTTTATAGATTACAATAGTAAAGATAAATTATTAATCATTTGTCATATTTTTTTTCATACAAAAAATTGTACGTATAAATTTGAATTGATTTATTCGCATAAAACCATCACGTAGACTTGCTGTTGCCAGACCGCACCGAATAGGTACAATTCAATCGTTTCGCAAAACGCCGGCGCCGTTCATACACTGTTGCCATTCTTAACATTTATCAAACGATGCCGAGCGCTGCGCATCGGCACTCGTCGGGACGTCGCGTCGTCAAAGAGCCGCGCGCCCCCACCCTGCCTGACCCGCACTACCCCGTTCGTCGCACGCGCAAGCCGACCGCCCGCTCGCCAGTCGCCCGGTCGCTCCCCGCCCGCTCGGAAGTTAGTTTTAATTAGCGGTTAGCGACGGGATAATCGCTCGCGCTTCCTTTAAAAATGCCTCCCAGACGACGGTATTCCAATCAAGAATATCTTGAAATGGTGTTGTGCTACCGCGAGTGACCGAGTGTAACTCCATAACTGCGCATGCAGTAAACTTATACCAGCAGAGGTTTGGTGTGCGAGTGAGTCATCATACCATTCTGGATGCCGTGTACAGATTTCGTGAACACGGCCGCTTTGACCCGCCTCCGGTTGACGCAGGCAGGCCTCCATATTCTGCCGAACTACATTTGCCTACATTTGTGTGCAACGCGAAGGCGGACTCGTGCAACAGTTTTGTAGATAAGTAGGTAGGGAGTGTGTAATTAACTGTAAATACGATGCAATTATTGTAAATAAGATGATTAACTTTTAAACACGCCAAGTTACTGTAATTTATCGTTATTTGATACCTAAGTATTAATCTAAGCACCTACTGTTTAAAAATAATAAGAAAAAAATTGCGATTCTTACACTAACTTGTCAGTCCAAAGCCTGTTTTAAGTGTGATGGGAAGTTTATCATCTTATTTACCTACGTCAGTTTTTTGGAAGAATGCGGTAGCTGGTAAGTAATTGCACTTTTAAAACACTTTTTTCCCTGCGTATTATTGTGTACCTAGTAGGTTAGATAGTGACGAACTAATCAGCTGATTTCAGTTTTCATTCACAGAACAGATTGAAAGAGATAGCAGTTGTTTTCATTGACGAAGCGACACATCGCGCGTAATTTGTGAAACGCGTTATGCAGAGTAGAGTCAATGTTTATTAAACTACTTTATTTTCTCAAATTAAATTAACTATTCTGGGGTACGAAAGTTCTTCACTATTGTAATCTTTGAACACAATACTACCTCCCATTAAAGCCGTGGCAGATATTTTTATAGCACCTTATATAGAAAGCACGAAAATAAAATATCTCTAAGTAGGTATTGAATCTCATAAAAATTGACAACAATAAACATTTTAAATTCCGCGCGTAATCCAGCGCGCGTGATGATCGATGCTACTCGATCGTTATTGATTGGCCGCAATCATTCGTTCACGCAACGCGCAACGTCACACATCTTGCCGTGTGACTGAGTGTATATTGCTATCTCGGTCGCACTCATAGGCTTCTTATGTGGCTTTTGGGATCTGATAGTTTTGCATACAAATTGTGTATGTACTCTTCGCACAACGACCGCCGAAATAAAGCCGAAATGTATGAAAATAAAAGCCGGGCATATGTCATAGTGCGAGATGCAATAGACATCAATGTTTGTTTACGAGTGAAAGTTTGTGTGGCGCGAAGTTGTGTACCTATTTCGATAAAGTGATACATTTTCAAATTAGTTCAAAGTATATTGCTTTTGATATATTTTGTAATTATCCGCTATTTAAATATTTTGTATATTGCCTTTACTAGGTAGTTGTTTTAACGTATGTGATTACATTCCTTTGTGAATAATATTTCTTATAATATGAATTCGGGAATGCATAGAATTGGGTGTGTGCAATCGTTACTCGCAAAGATATTTCTTTTGAATTATAATAGACAAGTATCATTTCGTTACTTTACCTAAACCTACTCCTAAAATACCTAATTTGAATATTTCCCACAAATCAAAATACAGCGTAGGTACAAGCAGCTTACAAAACTCCTTGGATTGTAGGAAGGCTTCTTTCATACTTATGAACAAATGATAAGAATGCTTCTAAAACCGTCACGTTACGATGTTTTAAATACTTAACTTCTTTACTGCCCAAAAATCTATAATCGAAGATTTCTAGAGCGTGATGTGATGTTCGTAAGCAAACTCTTACTCTTAACGAATTGACAACAAACAGCTTTCATCAAAGCGACAGAAGGTACGTAGTTATCACTGATACCTACTTAATACCTATTTGTAAACCAATCAAATGTGTGCCTTTAGTGGGCTTTGTAGTTTTCCATTAGTACTCAAAAAGCGAGGAATGAAAAGTTATTATGGCTGCTTACATTGTAAGTAAGTAATTTTAAAGATTAACATTTTCTAACATGTAAGTGCAATGCGTAGTTATTTAGATAGAAAGACCAATAAATTATTTCTGCGCCATCTATTGGCCGTTCGTAAGTCGATCTCGAAGAGCACAGTTGCGCCAATAACGTTAATAGATGGCTCTTAAATCAAATATGTGTTTCTGTTAGCATTAAAATGAGCACAATAATTATAATATATTTTGTTTTTATATTAAGTGTGCGATTTTGCGGAAAGACGAATTTGGAAGAAAATAATGGGGTTTTTATTCTGAAATCTGTTGGGCTTGCCCTAACTTTGACCCCTAGGCACGCCACTGATAACAGATGTGTGAAACTTATAAGTGAAGATTAAAATTCAAACTGCTCCTTATCGCCTAAGGAAACATCTAAGTTGCTCTTCCTGTATAAGAAAAAAACTTTAAATGCTGTTTTATGTTTTTTTCTAATATCTAAAATAAATAATGAAGTAGTAGTAGTAAACAAATGACTCACAACGTCTCATTACTTTTGCATACTGCTAGGTACATGTGCAGGATTTTTTTTTCTTCTATGTCCGAATTTCTGAATTCGTGGCATCTACAATAATAAAAATATTATGATAGGTAAATTCTTTATTCGTAATCAACATCTATTTAACTAATTCTGATTAAAGTTTGAAACTCTTACTTACTTTTATTTCGGTTCAAAAAGTATCAACTTTTTCCATTCGCAGTATACAAAACGGCACTCGCTTCGCTTTAAGGCGACGATATACGACTTTTACAGATTTTAACCCTGCAGTAGTCGCGCACCTAAAAGTAACGGGAGTGGTCGCATGGGCTACATACGTAGTCCATTTTCAAATTGAAAAAAAATAAACTCTTAAGCATAAACGGTTTATTAGACGTATAAAAATATAATCAGTACAGTGTTCTTAACTAAATATGATTAACATAACCCAATCACAGCCTCTGTGTTACAAAAAATCAACAAAAATAAAAAACCTCTCTAAATTGGCACAAAAATCACGAGATTCGCTCTAATTGAGATCACAATAAAAAAAATACTAGGAACTAATTTCTAACTTCTATTTTCTGCACAGGACAGACACATAATCTGCGAATGATCCCCACATACGAACTTGTTAAACGCGGTGCACATCTTTCTGGTGCTTTTACTGCGCGCTCTTCCAAAGTCATGGCAACGGCGCACAACATTACTCAATGTCGCTGCCGAGGGAGTTGGTTGGGTTTCTGTGAATCATAGAGAAATATTCTATTCAGAGGAATCGTTTTTGACCACAATGTATTGTCAACTCCGGTATGTGGCATTGCGCACGCGTTGCTGAGGCGGTTTATCATCTTCAGCCATGTCTCAATCGGTGTACCTCGTATATTATTCATTTTAAATCAATCTGAACATAATTAACAAAGTTTAAATAACGAATTTAAGTTAATTATCATAAAATTAATAATAACACAAAAGTTTGACATGATAAAAATACTTACGTAATTGGTCGCGCGGGCTACAATTGTAGTCTATGCACTTTGCTGAAGTCCTGTGACACAACCGTTTGCGACTGACGCTTGCCCTACACTTAGCGTGTCTCTCGTACATTCGTTCGAAAGTACCTGGAGGCGCAGAAACCTAACGCTTACCGATTCTGAGAAATTCTCGATTTTGTACGAGTGGGCTACACATGTAGCCCACGCGACTACTCCAGGGTTAAACTGACAATCACGTCAAAATGTGCAGTGTAAATGATTTGAAAAAAATATATGTTAAACTAGAACATTCTCTTAATCACTTAGTAAGTGAATATTTTTAATTATATTCATATTATATAGTTTAATTAATACGTGAAGTTGTGTCTGACGCGGACAAAACATTGACAATCACGTAAATTCTACCAGGTATAATTAAACGAAACTTACACCATCTTACAGACAATTTTATTATCTATCTTTTAGTATACGCCTTTTTTTTTAATTTTGAAAGAATACTACTTTTATTTAATTTTTTCGACTAAACTTTGAGAGTTTTGGACGCAAAACTGATGCAGAACGGACGCAGTCAGCGTCCAAAAATTTCAAAATTTTGTCGAAAAAATTAAATAAAAGTAGTATTCTTTCAAAATTAAAAAAAGGCGTATACTAAAAGATAGATAATAAAATTGTCTGTAAGTTGGTGTAAGTTTCGTTTAATTATACCTGGTAGATTTTGTGTGATTGTTAATGTTTTGTCCGCGTCAGACACAACTTCACGTATTAATTAAACTATATAATATGAATATAATTAAAAATATTCACCTACTAAGTGATTAAGAGAATGTTCTAGTTTAACATATATTTTTTTCAAATCATTTACACTGCACATTTTGACGTGATTGTCAGTTTAAAATCTGTAAAAGTCGGTTAATAGCCCCTTAACGTATTTATTTTTACCCGGCAAAGCCAAAGGGAAGGGGATTTTAGCAGTCTATCTATGTATGTTTGTATACACGTATGTTCCACCGTCACTGACTACACTACCTACTCTTCCGATTTTGATAAGTGAGGTGTCAATCGATTCGCTATTATGATCCCTGTGGCTTAGGCTACGCGCGCACTACAAATTTAAATCGTTGCGATTTTAAAAATGCGAAATGAAATCGATTGATATAAAGGGAAATCGCAAACGAACTGTTCTCACAGTGCCCGAAAATGTAGCCTAAGGCTAAGCGCGCGCTGCGAATTTTAATCGTTGCGAATAATAATCGTCAATCTTTGAACAACAGAAATGTACTACAATCCGCGCACTGCGATATTAAATCGTTTGCGATTTTCCCTTTATTTCAATCGATTTCATTTCGCATTTTTTAAAATCGCAGCGATTATAATTCGCAGTGCGCGCTTAGCCTTAGGCTACATTTCATAAGAGAAATCAATATGACGAATGTTACATCCAAAAAAGTGTAGCTCTCGGATTTTTGACGTGACAACGTCTTATAATTCGATAGCCGGCTGCACGCACGAAAAAACATGACGTCATGCGGCGTTACCTCGCACATGACGTCATGCGGCGTTACCTCGCTCTGCGGCGTTACCACGGTCTGAGGCGTTCCAAGTGAAAAGTGAATGTGGTGTCAATTGTTTATAGCAACGATAATTACAGCGATAAAGGTAATGATTCTTTCGCGTTGTCACGTTCAACTATCGTCAGTAAACCGACTTTACAGACAACCAATTTTTTTTTGTAAGAAAGCGATACACGAGTTCGCCGCGCCCGCCAGCGCGTCTGAACTACTCTGAACGCGAAATGGCGTTAACCGAAGGACGGCGGACAGGAGCCGTGCATTCAATAGGATTGAATGGAATGTGTGAAGACAGAAAGTGATTTCATTCACTTGGATGTAGTTGTAGCTCTACATTCAAAATTTTTATTACACAACTCGATAGATTTAGTTCGTTAAAAAATGATTATGGCCAGGTACAGTACGGTCAACGTAACTTGGCGCGTCTGAAGTTAGCCGATTAGCTGCGCAATATACAATTTCGTTCCTAAAAGTTCCATTGCGCAGCCAAACAGCTAACTTCAGACGCGCCAAGTTACGTTGACCGTATTGTAGACCGAGCGAAGTAGGCATTTAACGCTACTATTCTTTACGCAATGCGAGTCGAACGCGCACGTACGCATCCTGGTAGATTTTGTGTGATTAACAATGTTTTGTCCGCGTCAGACACAACTTCACGATTTAATTAAAATATTGAATATGAACTGAATCAAAAATATTCACATACTAAATGATTAAAAGAATGTTCTAGTTTAACATTTTTTTTTTTCAAATCATTTACACAACACATTTTAACGTGATTATCAGTTTAAAATCTGCAAAAGTCGCTTGTTAGCGCCTTAATTCTAAGAACCGATTTTATTTTTTATTATTAATTTTAAGAACCACTCACACCAGAACTTATACAGTAATTCGTACATCGATCATCGAGTCATTTCTACTTCAATAGGTAGGTATGCATGCGGTTGCAGATGTTAGGATCGTTTCTCTTGTACCTAGGTCACCCAGAAGGGAGGATGTTGATTTTTTGCTACATCATTTGTCTACGGGAGCATGTTCCCGAGTTTCAGGTGGTTTTTAGGGCGCAAGGTTTAAACATGACAACATGAACGTTTTTTTTTAATAATGTACCTACTCTAATTTCTTTATGACATTGTAAGAAGAGTCAAGTGATTGCACAGAGTAGTGACATCCCCAGCGTTATCCTTCTTTAGAATAGGGATTACTGGTTAGGGTTATGTTGCTGAGTGTTTAGACGAGCATGAAAGAAACTTAAGTACCCGTTTTGTTTTTGTGGCTGGGGCAGTATCCATGTTACTTTCTTGAGGCTGCCCCACTGACCTAACAAAAAGTAAATGAAGTACTTATTTCACACATGGAATTAATAAGTAGTTATAGTATTAGTACCTATTTACTTTTCGTTTGCAACGCCAGGCTGAGATATCGATATAGACAAAATATTTATCTATCAAAAATTTTTGCGTTCTTCAGTAGTATTGATAGTTTTATACAGTGGCTCGCCACTCGCCCGGCAGAGGCATAGAATGAACCAAAAGACAAAATATGAATTATCAAAAATAGTAGCGATTATCGCACCCACTGTATATTCTTATACTATGGTACGATGATCGTAAGTTTTCGACATATCTTTATAAATTACCAATCAGAGACTGAAATAAAATAAAATTTCATTTTAAGTCCAAATTACATTAAAATATAAATAAAACATTTCGGTACTTACTTCTTCACATATCTTTGGAGTGCATTCTTCTTATTTGTTAGTTTTATTGCTTTACACGACTTTTTTCGCTTGCGTTGTTTATTGCCCATTTTATCTTACAACAATTATAATAAATTCGTCAAGAACCGATGGTATGGTGCGCGAAATCGTCGCAGAAAAAACTGACACAGGTCCGTCGTCCGTAAGCGCCAGAGCGCGACTGATCGTGATCGGAGTATCGGACCTGTACGAGCCGCCGCGGCTTTTAATTCATATTTAAATATAGTAATTAAGAAAATCATTTTATCAAGTCAAACCCTGCGAATTTGTCTATGAATAATTAGTTTCTTCAATTTAGTAAAAAAATAAATATCAAATATCAGTAATATAGTCATAATATTGAAAAAACGTACTAAAAAGGGGTAACTTTGCAATGTTTTTCTATCGAATGAAGTTCATCAGGTCTTGCAACTGAATGCGATTTTGACTAGACAAGATCCTTATCTAATACATATAGGTATATTTTTATTTAAAACACTATATTCTTTGTCTCAGATGGTTTTAAAAAAAGTTAAATGCGTGGCCACCTAGCCTTATGACATTCGCACATGTAACATGTAATACGCTCAATGAAAACGTACTTATTCACGTAAAAACACAAGGCCCTGTTTACGACACAGCCACACTCCGTCTTTTTCGTACCAATCGTACCTTTTATTTTTAAACCTACTTATGGCACAAAATATTAAGGGTACAGAAGGACCGCTCTCGCCATCTTTAAAAATAATTACCTAAACTTGCCAGACCCACTAGGGCTGCTACTGTATTGACTCTGTAGGTTTTATTTGTGACAATATAGAATTATATTGACACTGGTTGGAACTCAGCAATTTTTTTATAACAAAATTTTCCTGTTCGTTATGAAATGTCAATTACCTACATCATTTATTCATTTTGACAACACGTGACAGTCGAGGCTGAAGTCTGCTTGAAACTGCTTGAGAATGCCTATAAACGTAACGCAAATGTGTGCGTGCGAAAAATGGCGGTTTGTTCTCAGTGGTCTCTCTGCTCGGGCGCGACGCAGCCTTACATACTTTGTCCTTAAGGTATTGTACCTATCATTTGAAGTTTTCTTACCTTTAATTGATCTGATTTTTCTAAACATAGAAGTTTTTCATTTTCTCCTTTTAGTTTATTTTTCGAAGTATCTTTAAATATTAAATACTCATTTAATCCACTCGAGCTAGGTTCTATCGACGTTGTCGGCACTGGAGATTTTCTTATAGCCTGTTTAATTTATTAGGAAAATTGTCATACAAAAGAATAAAACAAGAAAATTATATTGGCACCGATTCCCTTGATCACAAACTAAACTAAAATTAGACAATTGGCATCTCATACTGCCAGGCAGCTGAAGAAAAGGACGGCGACAGATACGAACTGTCAAATTAGTTTTTTCTTGAACTTGAACCTTGAACCGTGTTTTTAGGGTTCCGTAGCCAAATGGCAAATAACGGAACCTTTATGGATCCGTCATGTCTGTCTGTCTGTCCGTCCGTATGTCACAGTCACTTTTTTCCGAAACTATAAGAACTATACTGTTGAAACTTGGTAAGTAGATGTATTCTGTGAACCGCATTAAGATTTTCACACAAAAATAGAAAAAAAAAAACAATAAGTTTTGGGGGTTCCCCATACTTAGAACTGAAACTCAACATTTTTTATTCATCATACCCATACGTGTGGGATATCTATGGACAGGTCTTCAAAAATGATGTTGAGGTTTCTAATATCATTTTTTTCTAAACTGAATAGTTTGCGCGAGAGACACTTCCAAAGTGATAAAATGTGTGTCCCCCCCCCAGAATCTTCTAAAAAAATATATGATGTAGAGAGAAAGAGACATAAATAGCTTGAAATACGTTTAGCTTCTGCACAACAGAATTGGCACCATTATAAAATTTTCTTTCAACTAAAATTTTTCTTTTTTGTTAAGATAAATGAAACGAACCGAAATATTGCTTAAATCCAAAGAAGGCAGAGCCCCCTTTTTTAACTGTTTAAGACCCTTTTTTGTAAATTCATAGTCTGTGCTATTAAAATGTTTCGAACAAATTCGGGTAAATTTTGTTGGTGTCCAATCATGTCTATTAATTGCATTTATCCATTTTATTTTAATTTTTTCGTTGATGGGAAATCTGGAACATAATTACGTAGATAAATATAAAAAAATAAGTTCTCACTTTGTTATAAAATAATTTAATTTTAAGTACGGTCCTGCCATTCAATAATTGAATTCTAAGTACGGCCCTGCTATTCATTTGCCTAGGTATATAAAAAAATACACTTTATTTCAAAAAAGTTAGGGTACATTTTGTATTATCCAAATAAGGCAATATTTGCACAAATACGCCATGTGAAGTGTCAGCATACTATAGGCCATGCTAATATTTGTTTCGTACAAGAATCGAACCCGCGCCACGCAGTGCAGCAACCCTAATAGATTTTAAAATTAAATTGCGCCGTACATCGGGATTTGCGATTTTGGCTTGCGTTTTTTTTTATTGGGGTTATTTGACAAATAATTATGCAGGGAAAATCAAATTATAAAATTGAAAACCTGTTTTTTTTTGTTTCACTACTTCGCACTAGATGGTATTCGGAACTAAAATGAAAAATTACAAGATAATCTAAATAGTGGTTTTAAATCTATAAATAAGAGTTTATTTGCCGAAAAAGTAGCGCCCTCATGTTTCGAGGAGTAAATAAAATAGAATGACATTAGATTTTTCTAGAACTTTGCTGCTCTAATACCTAGGTTAGGGTACCTACGTTAAACAAATCATTCTTACCGGTGAAATGATATGCTATAAGTGGCATCAGGACGTTTATCGGAGTAATTTTGGCAACTAGGCACACAACACTTCATAATTACTTATTTAAATTTTTACAAGGAAAATAAAAAAAAATTGACGACTGTAATATCTGACGACTAAAGTTTGAATGACCGAGGCCGCGCCCACTCTGATGACGTCAGTGCACCAGTGCTAAGGGCATCTCCTCTGTTAGGGTCACCGCGCATCGCACACAAAATATTTTACATATCTACAACACTTGTACACTTGTACACTCATGTAGTTAAAATCTTAATAAGAAACTAAAAATAGTCCAATGAAATTAAAAAATGTTTTATTAAAACCCATCTTCTTTAACAAAACAATGTTTTAAAGTACTTAAATATTTTAGCTATTAAAGTAACTATACTCGGTCAAACATTGTTTCTACATTACTGGCGGCGCATCACCGGAACAGCTCATAAAGCATTGAGATACAGCAATGGAAATGGCCGAATAGCCGTGTGGTGCTGGCCGCGAATAGTACCACCCCATTTCTACCCGTGGGTGTCGTAGAAGGCGACAGAGGGATATTGACCAGAGGATGGGCAGCAGCGTCCTACTGAGTACCATAACACCTACTGCGATCGCCAACATGCATCGGCCAAGCATGGCGATTACAGCTGAACCCTCCCTTGGGGGAGAATTATGCCCAGCAGTGGGCGTATAAAGGTTGACATGATGATGATGAATAGAAATGGCATTGATAACTGAATCTATGCAGACATTAATAATTCAAGTCGGTAGGTAACTATTAGGTATGGCAAGTCCCTTTGATTATATATATTGTTTAGAGATGGAGCGTCAAGTACACGCAAACGTGTCAAAAAGTGTCAGCCAACTATTGGCTGACAAGTGCCTATATAATCAAAGCCCAAATGCGTAATAATAATAATAAATGATTAATATATGTATAATAATATTAATTTATGTATAATTATATACATAATTGCTTATATAATCATTATTTACGCACACAGAGACGTAGATGCACAGTGTAAAACGACGCCTGCACGCATACATACTTGAAATTGTTGACTCGTTTTCTTTGTTATTATTGTAGGGCGACGCTCCATCTAGACATTATATAATCAAAGGGCAAGTCCATAGATACAGGGCCTCAAGTCTGCTATTACAAATTTACAATAGTGTCAGAATGGTCTATCATTGATTTCATACTTGTTGATTTTGACAAGTTTATGAAAATCAATGATAGACCATTCTGACACTATTGTAATAGCAGACTTGAGGCCCAGGTCAATGAGTAGGTAAGCGTCATTATATTCGTTTTAATTTTAAAAGTAAATATAAAATATAACACAAGATAAGATAAAGTAATTTATAAAACTGCACAAATTAGGTAATAAAACACTCGTGACGACTATACTTAATATAAAACACTCAAGTTTTAATAACCCCTGTCATGCAATAGTTTCATAAACCCGTTCCATTTTATTGAATGCGTGGGCTGTCAGCTGAGCCAATCCAGCGGGACAAGGATGGCGCTATGCGAAACCACTGCTTCTCGATCGTACTCCCCTCGGTTCCAGCAAGAGGCGTGGCTACGCGGACGAGACGGCTGCAATGTAGCACGGTGTGTAACCTTGTATTGAGGATTTTTTAACTCAAAATTCCGTAAACCTTTTGAAACTTAAAATTACCGTATAATATCAATAAACCATAATAATTAGCATTTATTGCAGCGATAATAACCAGTAAGTACCTGGGCGACCGAGCTTTGCTCGGTATTTGATTATTTTTCGTATTTTTTTTTAATGAATCCTAGGTAGATAGACGCCCTGAAACCCCTGCATACAAAATTTCATGAAAATCGTTGGAGCAGTTTCCGAGATTCAGATTAAATGTCAATAATTGCTCGTCTAGATAGACAACAGAGATTAGATATACAAAAATAAAAATTGAAACACAGACCGTAGGTATGTGAAGTTACCCCATATCCTTATTACTAACATCAAAATGATTCAAGTCATTTTTTGTTCATCAATGAATGAACTTGGAATACAATTAAATAACCTAATGAAATATTAAAATTTTACCTTGTTTGACAGTATGTATTCTTGGTCACACCTGTTGCCTTGAGCGTTACGTTCTAGAACTTCTTGTGCGTCAAGAATGCTTTTTATCAAAGATGGCTCCAATAAGAAGTACTGAGCTGTCTGTATTGTCTCTGAATGCGAAGTCCTTGGTAATTGAGTTGTCTGTATTGTCTCTGGGTGTGAAGTACTTGGAAATTGAGTTGTATGTATTGGTTTTGGTAGTAAAGTACTTGGAAATATAGTTGTACGTATTTTTTGTGGAAGTGAAGTAATTGGAGTTTTAGCTGATATTTTTAATTTACAGGAACAACCCGTCACTTTGACATCGGTTTGAGTGTAATTGGATGTATCAAATGTGTCTCCTAACTTTGGCAGAAATAATCTAGGGACTGCATGGCTCCTAAGATATTTCTTAAGGCAGTCGGAATCAACAAAATGAAGTTCGCACACAAAATAGCTTGTATAAAGTGTGTTTACTTCTTTACTCTCCAATTTCGGGCGTCCTATTGCTTTAATCCAATGCTTGCATCTAAAAAAAAAATACCAATCTAAGAAACCCGGCGGGACAACAGTCTAGTCAGCCAATACACTTACAATGATAATCCCTATTCAAAATCCAACAATGTTCATTGTGTTACTGCTATTTATCAAGTAATGGATGACTCCTTCAAAATCTTCGAATTATAATTATAAGTTTGCTCAGTTGGGGTGACTTAAAGAAATCATTATCACTATTAGAATACATAATGATAAGATTTGTTTTAAAAAAATCTACGCAACTACTACCTACTACAGCGCGCCATTACAAGGTTACTCGCACCAAACATGCCAGAATCGATCGAAGTTGGCGTTCTAAATTCGAATTAAATTAACAAAGAGGAAGGACCACAAAGAAAAGGAGAGCAATATGTCTTACCTTTGTTCCTCTTTAGGGAACCGAAAAAATCGACGATTCTTATTTTCTTTAGTATTTTCTAAGCATCCCAAAACTGAACAATGTCTAACCATTTTGTTTTTTTTTTAAATAAGTAGGTACCTAATCTTTGTCAGTGAAAATAAAGAATCAATAATTTCAAACATCAGCAGATCGCACACATGTAAATTCTTTAGGGTAAATCACACACAAGCAAAATGCAGCAAGCAGGGACAGCGTCGTCAGAATGACTACTAGAGTAGACGTCGTGATTTCGGCACGGTACTGGTACGATAGTACTAATACCACAGATTAACTAATAGTTCCTTCTAATACTTACACTGTGGTACTGGTTATACTGCTAGCGTACTGCTACGTTGCGGCTAGTGATTGTGTAAATTTTGCTTTGCGCCGCGCCGATGTTCAACAAATCGGCTTTTTGGAAACTTTTTTGAAAACGTACGTTCATAATGTATTCATACATTGAAAAAGAAAAAAAAAGAAAACATCGTCCTTGAAACTGGTAATGGACAAAGAATCACAGCGAGATCCATACATACATTTTTTGTATGAAAAAAAAAACATTTAAAGGGTTTAAAATATTTTCCAATGTGGAGAATACATTACCAGGAGTAGATTGATATAATTACCATATTTTAAAACCCCCGCATAATTAAAATATTTCGAAATGAAAAGAACACTTTTTCGTTTACTTACGTTGCCCATTTTGTGTTAAAAGAAAAAAGAAAATGACAAGTAATATTAACAGATCTATCAAATTGGCAGATAAGTGATGTGACAAGTGTGTGGAAACTTGGAAAGAAATAATCATTATTTATGACATTATTTCCCATAAAACGATGCAATTTCAGTGTAAGACCTGCGAAATGGTGGCTGTCAGTGTCACTGTTACTGTCAGGCGCTGTTTCGTTCTGAAATAATAAGTTTTTCGTAAAAGTATTCACTTTTTTTTTTGTGGGGTTTTAAAAATATTGTAAACGCCTGAAGATACTCTCTATGTAACCAAGGGCGTAAGAATTAGAATTTCAACTTTTCTAAACATTTTAACTTTTTTTTTGTACAAATCCTGCCATGATCCTTTTTTCCAAAAACTCCTAAAGCTTTTTCAAAAATAATTCCTGGAACAAGGTTTGTAAAATATTCGCACGCCAATTTTCGTGTGATGTTATCGCGTTCTCACTCACTCATTTGTTTTCAAGCATTGCGTTAGACGAAACAACAAAGTTTTCAAACATCCTTACGTTGTCGCAAGTGTTCTAAACAAATTAGTATTTTTTATTTCTAAAATTTGTCTAAAAACCTACCTCGGTATGTTCTGACAGGCATTTCCTTTTTTTTCTCTCGAGCATCGACAATAAAATGAGCAAATCGTCATCTTCCTCCTCCTCCATTAAAAGCTGCATAATTACGTTTAAAGACGACATGACGTCAAATTATAAGGACCTAGAACACAACCGGCCGCGGTAAAATCCGCGCGGAGACTGAGGACTGACTAGTGAAGTAAGTGACTCATGATCATGAAGTCATGACTGACCGTGACTGACGAGTGACGGAAGCGGTCGACGAGCTGAGAGCCTAGTATGTGAGTTTTAATTCGAACTCGATCGCGTTAACGTAAACGATCGCTTATGTCAATTTGTATGACATAATAGGGTATTTTACTCTATACGAGAAAAAATCTATAAATATGTTATTGAGATAGTTTAGGCATAAAGCAATCGGAAAATGTAAGCTTTAGTTCATAAAATAACAAAACAAATTTAAAAATTCAATTTAAAGTTTTCAGTATTTTTAATCTGTTATAAAACACCGTAAAATAGTAGCGGCCATGTCATTACGCCATACGGCTGTGTAAACAAAAAATTGACAATTGTCAGTCAACCGATTGGCGTAATATAGGCATTGTACTTTTATTATTTTCGTAACCAACGTAATTTTTTCATTATTACACCTATTACAAAATATGCTTTTAATTATTTTTAAATGATACCTATACAATAAAATTATCATATTTAATATGAGCTCATTTGATACAAAACGAACTGACGTCATTTACGCTGAGCAATATGGCGTCCAGTAAGAGGCGTTTTCGTCGAACAACGCGCGAAATTTGAAAATTTAAAATTTAGATGCATTTTAATGGCATTTATCGATTGAATAAAAATTTTATGTTTTTTTTGGTGGCATATTAGCACTACAGAATTTCATTGAGACACTTTCCAAAAATGGGTGTAATACCCTACCTATTGGGTTGCTGGCGTTGATTATTTCACTAGGATGATCTCGACAGCGTGCAACCGCGAGCTCCTAAAGCCTACACTAGGGCCAAAGGGCTGGGCCAGCATCACAAAGTACGTAAGGCTGCGTCGCGCCTGAACAGAGAGACCACTCAGAACAAACTGCCATTTTTCGCACGCACACATTGTTATTATGTTTATAGGCATTTTCAAGCAGTTCCAACTTTTCAAGCAGACTTCAGTCTTGACTATCACGTGTTGTAAAAATGATGTAATTGAAATTTCATGACGAACAGGAAAATCTATACTAACATTATAAAGTTGAAGAGTTTGTTTGGTTGAACGCGTTAAACTCAGGATCTACTGGTTCGAAATGAAAAATTATTTTTGTGTTGGATAGTCCATTTATCGAGGAAGGCTATAGGCCTATGCGAAGCTGGATCGGGTTGCTAGTTTTGTCAAAAAAATGCAAAGAGTTCCAACCAGTGTCAATAAAATTTCATATTGTCACAAATAAAACTTACAGAGTCAATACAGTAGCAGCCCTAGTGAGTCTGGCAAGTTTAGGTAATTACTTTTGAAGATGGCGGGAGTCGTCCTTCTTGTACCCTTTATATTTTGTGCCCAGCATGTTGGGCCAAAAAAATCAAATCCTCAACGGTGAGAGATGCCAGGTGTTCGGAGAAAGCTGGGACATAGGTAGTTAGGCTTTTTGTAAGCGTGTTTGGCTAAATTAACGGTGATCGGCCTATCGGGTGTTTGGTAGCCAGTCACTCACGTGGTTATTTTGTTTAGAATTAATGTCTATTCTGTTACAATCTCCCTCGGCGAACACCCAAGTGAAGTGAGCTGTCATCTGTCCGTCTGCTTTGTCAATCTCTAGCATCGGGATGGATGACAGTTCACTTCACCTAGGTGTTCACCGAGGAAGATTATTGTAACAGAATAGCACTGCTGATTCATTTATTCAATTTTGGTATTATCTCGGTAGAAGTTAAGAAGATTTAGGTAATGAAAAAGTATCAAAAAAGCTCAATAATGTTGATAATTTTCAAACTTATTTTTTTACAAAAAAAAAAGCAAAGGGCTTGTTGGGACAAGCCCGACACAATATATCCAAATCACTGCCACTTCTGAAAGTCAGAATGAACAGTGGCGACCACTACAAAAGCGTCGAGGCATTAATGCTCGATGAGTCCCGGAGAAACATTACAACTCTCTTGTATCTCGCACCGAAATTAATAACAAAAGATAATCATTTTCAAACTAAGACAGAAAATCCATTTAGGACGTCCGGCTATTTTACCTACGACATTACAGACATCTTTATATACCTAATTATATAATTAGCGGGCCCGGCAGACGTTGTCCTGCCTTGAAAATCGGTACAAAAATCCAGGTCCAGCCTACCATACCCCACCTACCTACCTACTTACCTACCCTACCTACCTTGTGTCCACTCGACACAGCAATTTGGCTCTTCGCAGTGGAGAGGTAGGTACCAGGGTAACATAGTTAAGTACTTCTAAGTTATGCGCTCCTAGTACCAGGGTGACATAACATCTAAGAAGTCCTACAAATCGACTGCACGCCACCTACCGGATCGAATTGTGAATCTAAACCATTCTCGAATCTACTGGATCACACACAAATAATTTCATCAAAATCGGTCCAGGCGTTTAGGAGGTCTTTCATATTTCATAGGACTTTCATACACACGCACAGAAGATTTTTATAAGTAAGATTTTTCTGTGCGTGTGCACGTGACTGAACTCCTAAACGCCTAGACCGATAATGATGTTTTTTTTGTGTGTTCCAGTGGATTCGAGAATGGTTTAGATTCACAATTGGATCCGGTAGGTGGCGCTGAAGTCGAGTTATATTGTGACTTTTTTATTTTAAGGCCAGGACAACGTCTGACAGGCCCGTGTGTATGTGACTGAACTCCTCCTAAACGGCTGGACCGATAATGATGATTTTTTTTGTGTGTGTTCCAGTGGATTCGAGAATGGTTTAGATTCACAATTGGACCCGGTAGGTGGCGGTTCAGTAGAGTTGTAGGACTTTTTATTTTAAGAGCAGGACGTCTGCCGGGCCCGCTTGTCTTATTATAAAAGCTATTGACTTACCCCGTACTGGAATGATGTACCAGGCATGTTGTCGGCATCGAACTTCTCGCTCTCCTCATAATTTCTCAGCCCCTGAAACAATTTATAATTTACTTTTAATAAACGCTTATTCTCAAAAAGTACAAATTACTGCAATAAAATCAATCTTCTATACCTACCTACCTCTATGTCAACGTATCTTGGCGCGTCTGAAGTTGGCCGATTAGCTGCGCAATAGACAATTTTGTTCCTAAAAGTTCCATTGCGCAGCCAAACAGCTAACTTCAGACGCGTCAAGATACGTTGACCGCATTGTAAAATTTAACACATTTTACGAATAGGAATCACTTTTGGCCTACTGATTCCGAAAATAAAGCAATTTACATTTTTGTGGGAAGGGGAATCAAGAAAAGGCGGCAAGGGAATAAAAATAAAAATATATGAAAATCAAAGTTTTATTATTAAATTATAGTAGGTATTTATATCACTATTTTTTTAAAACATAGCATAGGTTACTCAGGGATAATGTAGCTAATGGTGAAAGAATGTTTGAAATCAGTCGAGTAGTTTTTGAGTAAAATCCAAACAAACAAACAAATGTTTTCTCTTTATAATATTAGTATAAGTACCTAGAAGTATAGTCAGTCAGTCTTAAGTCTCTTTATCTGTTTTCTATATTTCTCATTTATTAATTCTTGAATTCTTTTTTCTTTTAGTAGGTAGGAATTCTTTGTCTGTTCTGAATTTCATTTTTCTCAAAAAGTGTTTTCAAGGAGATGTTTTCTTGATTGTTTTTTGTGACCTAAAGCTGGCTTTGTTTTTTGCAAAAAATGTCAACTGTCAGTCAAACGTTTGGCGTAGGTATACAGGCTTTGTATGTACTTATATTATTTTCGTAACAAACATATTTTTTAAATTAAGATTACACCTATTACAAAATATTATTTTAAATACATTTAAATTATATTCAATTATCATATATAATATCAGCGCATTTATTACACATCGAAATGACGTCATTTCCGCTGGCGTCTACTACGAGGCGTTTTCCTCAAAGTACGCACGAAATTTGATTTAGATGCATTTTATGGCACTTATTGATTGAAAAAAAAAAATGTATTTTTTTTTGGTGGCATATTAGCACTACAGAATTTAAGTGAGACACTTTTCAAAAGTTGGTGTAACCCTATTAGATGAGTGATGTCGAACAGGACTTGAGGAGGATCTTCGTTGTTATCGCTGTTTACCTTTGAATCTTTCCTATCTGTATACATAACTAGCTCTTCAAATTCCTCTAATTTTTTAAGTTTCTTCTTTTGGTTGTGACGATTTGAACTAGCTCTACTTTTTTTTCTTGCGAGTTTCTGCTGCCGAGGACTCATTTCACCTACTGGTATAATCTTCCCTGATATTTTTTTCTTAAAATATTTTTGCCTTTCTTTTTCTTGCGATTGGGCCCAGAGTTCAGGATCATTCTTTATTTTTTGTAATCTAAGTCGCTCAACAAGTCGCTTTTTCTCCAGCTTTTCTTGTCTTGATTGTTCAGGAGGCATTGCTAGAATCTGAAATATGTACAAAAGTGGTCTAGAAAGTTCAACATCTGATCTCCACAATATCGGTTTTATTCGGGAGACAAAGAATGACAAGATACTGATCAAATTCCATGCATGCAAGTCGTGGGAATATTATAAAAAAAATAGTAAATTTTATTTATTGCTTGATATTATTTTTATTCAATAGGATAGATTAAAAATAAATATATTTGTGGGAAATAATACGAATCAACAGAAAACCTTTCTTCTATTCAAGGCAAATTAGGAAAATGTTGATTACCCTGGCGCAAATACTAGGGGGATCAACGCCAATCGAATAAAAAAGTAGACTTTTTAATACGAGAAATATTTTTGTGTCCATTACGCCAGCGTCGTATATATACACGACCAAATACCACAGCTCTCGTTAAGTCTGTTTTAATACTTAATTAAGTACCTAATCATTTACAATTGAATACACTTTAGTCTCTTAATTAGAAGTCCTAAAAATATTGTCCGAAGTTAGATGAATCACTAATATTAAGTATTTACTGTGCCGGGCGCTGGAGGCACGACAACTAATATGAAGTCGGGCGGTTAAAAGGTATATAACATTAATCAAGAATTTCTAAGAAATCAAACAACTTTTATAAATGTAGTCAGGGTACGGTAATCAACGACCTACTGAAACAAAACCAGGGGAATCAAATATTTACCGTCGTAATTTCGTCCGTCAACGAGGGGCGCGGCCCTCCTCAACGGTGTTCGAAGCGCTACTAGCGCTCACACGCCAACACGCGAAAATGCGGGCGCATCCTCATCCAACATTAAAATGGATAAAGGATGTACGGGTAGTTTAGTGACGCGCCAGTGGAATCACTGTTTTATCCCCCCGACAAACTTTGTATTCTAATTTTAAAATAAAACTATGATAAATACACATACTTTATATTTCTAATCTGGTAGCGATTAAATCACGTTAATTATTGAATTTCCGTTCATAAGTTTGTCTTTTGTTGGTGGTTAGTTCAAAAAATGTGACGTCCGGGGAGAGTGCATCACCTTACTCCCCCCTCAATTATGAATTACGCCTCATGTTGACTAGTAAAGAGCCAAATATGGAAATACCAAGTAAAACTTATTGACACACAGTGCGATTCAAACATTGATATTGGTAAGTTTTCTAGCCTCTCAAACCACATCCGCGGCACTTCATAGAAACGAAACGATATAATTGCCTGCACTATACTACTAAAATAACAGACTGTACAGATACGTGCGTATGTGTGCGTGTCTACGCGCCGCTCGAACTAAAACGCATTTCCCAGAGGAGTCGTTCGACGCGGGGAGAGGTGATGAACGGTTTCAGAGGGAGACGGTGCGTGTCGCTACCGTACGTTAGTAGTAATATTTATATTGTGCTCAAACGTCGTCATAGACAGGCGGCGATAGCGAAGAAGAGCTCGTCGTCTGCACTTCTACAGCTTACTATGACTTCCTCATAGCGGCAGCACCAATAGCATCTTAAAAATGATAGCAGACTGGATTGCGATCGTTAACCGGTGCTGCAAAATCTCTGCTGGAATTGCGGCATAATAAAGTTGGGTTGTATTCGGTTATTTGAATTTTTATGTATTATTAAAAAAAATTGAGAAATCAATTTTCAAATCAATTGACAGGGCGACGTATGTCGGGTCAGCTAGTTTGTATATACAGTAGGGCCTCGTTAATCCGGAGAGGCAAAAATAAGACCCTTTCCGGATTATCGAGGCGTCCGGATTATAGTATGCCATATTAAATGTTAATAAAACACATGTTTAACCTTAGTTTCTCGTACGCTATTGTCCTCATCTTCCTCATCGTCCTCACACATAGCCGCTTGCACAATCTCCTCATCAGTTAACACTTCATATCTTTGTAACTCGCTTTCGGCACCACCAGCAGCCCATTCTTGAGCTTCTGCCTCACTTATTTGAGGATCATTGGGTCCCCTCAACCTGTTAAAAAGCTGGGCTAAAGGAACATCATCTTCTGGTTCGTCATTATCAGTGAGAAATTCAGGGTGCAAATTCTTCCATGATTTGTTAATTAGCGATGTCTTAACATTGGCCCAGCAATTAGCCAAAAGAAAAACTGTGTCCTTTAAAGTTATCGATTTTAATGAGTCCATGAGGTTTTCAGAACATAATGCAAGACAGTTAACCAAAAGTGATTTGCGGTAATTTAACTTCACATTTTGTATAACGTTCTGATCCATTGGTTGTATACACGCCGTGGTGTTAGGTGGCAGGAACATTGCAAAAATGTGGCCGTCTTCAGAGACAAGTTCATCTGCTGATGGATGCCCAGGACAATTATCCAACAATAACAGTGCCTGAGGAGGCAAATTAACAGACAAAAGATGGCGGCGGACCGCGGGAACGAATTCCGTTTTAAACCACTCAAGAAACAAGTCTTTCGTAACCCAAGCATTTTTTTGTGCACGATAACAAACAGGAAGACGTGTTGATTTAAATGCCCGTGGGTTTTTTGATTTTCCGACAACAAGCAATTGAAGTTTATGAGTTCCAGCCGCATTTGCACAAGGCATGAATGTCACTCTCATCTTCATCATTTTCCTTCCGGAAGCCGACTGCTCATTGCCAGAGGCTAATGTATGATCTGGCAATAATCGCCAGTACAAACCAGATTCGTCAGCATTGTAGACCTGTTCCGCTGTTAATTTTTTTTCTCTAATAACTTTCTGTAACTCTAGTTGGAATGGTCCGATAGCGGCTTCATCATTTGACAGTTTTTCACCGGCCATTTTTAAACGTCTTATTCCATGGCGTTTTTTAAATTTGTCTAACCATCCCCGGCTT
This sequence comes from Charanyca ferruginea, assembly GCA_947361185.1. Classification (NCBI taxonomy): domain Eukaryota; kingdom Metazoa; phylum Arthropoda; class Insecta; order Lepidoptera; family Noctuidae; genus Charanyca; species Charanyca ferruginea. Next base: position 8,325,264 of record OX376080.1, on the reverse strand, counting down.
GCATTAAATCCGATATTGGAGTTTGTAATCTGGCGATGAAAAATTCGAGCTTTCTCACAAATCATATCACCACTTACAGGAACATGCAATCGCCTTTGTTGCAAAAACCACGTAAACAAAGCATCTTCTAAAACAGGATTTTCCGATTTCTTCAGTGTTTTTCGTACACCGGGACCACGTTCTGTTAGGCTAACAAACTTCAAGAGTTTGTCTTTGTTTTTCTTTATGTCGCCTACAGTTGACCTGCCTATACCAAACTTCCGAGCAATGACAGGGTAGCTGTCACCCTTATCTAACATTTCTATAATCCGTAATTTGTCTTTTATTGTTAATGTCGAATGTTTACGTGGCGGCGCCATGATGTTAGCGAGCGCACTTAATTGACACTACGTATTACACGAAAGGCGATAAACAAAAGACTGACGGCGCATTGGCTCATGACAGCCCCCGCACCTACACGCCGCCGGGCCTCCCCCGCGAATCCCATTGCCCGGCCGGATTACAGCGATCACCGAACAAGCGAGAGTTACCGAGGCCCTACTGTAATTTATTCTACTAACATAGATTAAAAAACAAATTGTTACTATGAGTTATGTAACTTGAACAAATAATTGAATTAGGTAATTCTATAGCGATTTTTTTTTAAATATACTAGGGTATTGGCAATGAAACACACATATAACACTTGATTTTTTAATTAAATATTTAATTAGTAGTATATACATTAGTTTACTTATAAAATATATCTATTTCTACATGCTTTACAAACATTTTAAGAAGACCTCAGATTATGAAACAAAAGGACTTCTATTTCATAATCTGAGATGAAGACATAATCATTGCAATTACGCAGACAGTCCCCTTCTATGTTTATGTATTTTATAATTGCATGATTCTAATAGTGTGCGTTTGACCGCGCGGCCACGGCGATATTTCGAAAAAAAAAACTTTTCCAAGATTATGTAAAATTTTGTAAAAGTTTATTCCCAAAACCATAAATTTGTCGAAGATATGGTTAAAAAGTTATAAGGGTTTGAACGTGGCCGCACCATTGAAACGCGGAGAACCGCGCGGCCACGGAGATCTTTAAAACTAAGCGTAGCAGAGACCTAAAATTCAGGTAAATAACAGATTGAATTTGTAAAAAAAATGTAAAAATACAGAAAAAAATCCTAGGTTTATATTTTAGGAGCTGCAAGACAAAAACCCCATGGCCGCGCCATTGAAACGGTGAATAACACTCTAGCGCCGATATCACGCTGAAAATGCATCGCAGACGTCTGAAATTCATTGTAAAATCCAGATTTGAATTTGTCGAAAATGTAAAAAATATGCAAAATATACCTAGGTTTCGATTTTAGGAGCTGTAAGACTAAAACCCCATGGCCGCGCCATTGAAACGGTGGAGAACACGTTATCGCTGATATCTCGCTGAAAAAGCATCGCAGAGGTCTGAAGTTTTTTGAAATACCTAGATTTGAATTTGTCGAAAATGTAAAAAATATACAAAAAATACGACGAAGAAAGTAAGTATTAGTGAGTTTTTTTTTTTTATAAACAACACCTATTAATATGTAGAACTACCGATAATATGCAAAACATATTTTTTATTCATAATACAAAGCCTTGCAATGTGTTTTGAATATTTCGATAGGGTGACCATGCCTTGATGTTTACAGAAACCTTTCCACCTGTTGTAATAGAAATCATGTCCCAAGGATTCTAAATTGAATTAAAATGAAACGAAGAGATACAAAAACATAATAATATATCTTTATTTCTTTAAAAATCACATAAATTACAGATTGTTTACTTACACTAAGATATAAACTTCTATTAAAATCACAAATCACAGATTGTTTACTTACACTATGATAAATATTTTTTATTAATTAAGGGGACAATTGTCGAAATCATGCAAAAAAAAAATACATTTCACACAAACCAAAACTATAAAATGAGGTAACCACCTCGTATAAAACGTCAATATTTTTGAGATTTCTAATAGATGATGATTAAGATATTAAAAATCAGGGTAATATTATACTTTACTTTACATTGGGAATAAGCTTTTTTTGCATGATTTCGACAATTGTCCCCTTAATTAATAAAAAATATTTATCTTAGTGTAAGTAAACAATCTGTGATTTGTGAATTTAATAGAAGTTTATATCTTAGTGTAAGTAAACAATGTGATTTATGTGATTTTTGTTTTTGTATCTCTTCGTTTCATTTTAATTCAATTTAGAATCCTTGGGACATGATTTCTATTACAACAGGTGGAAAGGTTTCTGTAAACAACAAGGCATGGTCACCCTATCGAAACATTCAAAACACATTGCAAGGCTTTGTATTATGAATAAAAAATATGTTTTGCATATTATCGGTAGTTCTACATATTAATAGGTGTTGTTTATAAAAAAAAAACTCACTAATACTTACTTTCTTCGTCGTATTTTTTGTATATTTTTTACATTTTCGACAAATTCAAATCTAGGTATTACAAAAAACTTCAGACCTCTGCGATGCTTTTTCAGCGAGATATCAGCGATAACGTGTTCTCCACCGTTTCAATGGCGCGGCCATGGGGTTTTAGTCTTACAGCTCCTAAAATCGAAACCTAGGTATTTTTTGCATATTTTTTACATTTTCGACAAATTCAAATCTGGATTTTACAATGAATTTCAGACGTCTGCGATGCATTTTCAGCGTGATATCGGCGCTAGAGTGTTATTCACCGTTTCAATGGCGCGGCCATGGGGTTTTTGTCTTGCAGCTCCTAAAATATAAACCTAGGATTTTTTTCTGTATTTTTACATTTTTTTTACAAATTCAATCTGTTATTTACCTGAATTTTAGGTCTCTGCTACGCTTAGTTTTAAAGATCTCTGTGGCCGCGCGGTTCTCCGCGTTTCAATGGCGCGGCCACGTTCAAACCCTTATAACTTTTTAACCATATCTTCGACAAATTTATGGTTTTGGGAATCAACTTTTACAAAATTTTACACAATCTTGGAAAAGTTTTTTTTTCGAAATATCGCCGTGGCCGCGCGGTCGAAACGCACACATTCTAATAATGGTTTCGTACCTTAACAAAGGTAGGAACAAGGGCGTCGCCAAGGGGGGGCGGTAGGGGCAGCTGCCCCCCCCTAGAGATTCCAAAAGGTTCATGTGCCTTTGATTGTATTTAAAATTCATACTTTTCCTATCCACCAAATATCAATTTGCCCCCCCCTAGGCCATCAGCTGGCGAGTCCTGGCGACGCCCTTGGGTAGGAATTAACCTTTTTTTTATGTTGGTATAAGGCTTGCATTTGGCCGCAACTCACCTGATCTTAAGTGACCTTTTGCACGCCAGCGCCTGTTTACGTGACTTTACCCCTAGACGCCAACCCTTGTAAAATTCATTAACAGTCAGTATGCCATTAACAACAGTCAGTATCAGTCTCATAGAAAACAAAAATATTGTTTTAAAAATAGAAAAATTTAGACAACTTAAGTTGTCAGTGGCATCTGAGCCACACAACCGTTTTGCAACATTAGTGTTCAATGGCATTCACTATGTTAAATTACCTAATTGATTTTTGCGAGTATTCAACGAATGTTTGTAACTAGGCAGATATTTCCTCTGGCCTCTCCTTTGTGCTTCAGCAGGCTTATCTGCTGGTGGGGGCGGATATGGTAGTTCATGTGCAACGGTAGCATTTACCTCGAGGTCTTCAACCTATCTTTGTGCTAACTGCCGAGTAGCTTTCATCCAACAGAGATGACATGCTTTCAGATTTGTCCTCCGATTCTGTAACAATGTCCTGACAATATTTATACAAAATCTGCACCATTATCTTTTAAAGTAAATGGGAAAAATGTTACTGTTAAGTGTTATAAATGTAGTTAGAATTAACAATAATATTAGTACACGGTATCACTTGACATATAGATTGTGCCTGATGTCCGGGCCAGACTGTTATAAACAAGCTTCCAACAGGGGTCACCTTGGTGGGAGGCTTGTGGAGCCCACAATTGGTGTTTGCATCCACACTGGTTTACAACAAGGCTCCTACCTCAGTGTGTTGTCGATTCTTTGTTTACAATGGCGGTATCCACACGAGGTTTACAACGCGCGTCCGTCCACAGAGGTTGTTGAAGGTCAAACAAATTATTGTTGCAAATAAGTGTTTACACTGTTGTAAACCACCGTTGGAGACCGATGTCGAGGGCTTGTTTACAACAGTCTGGCCGGGGTTCGAGAAGTACAATACTATTTTCAATAGAAAAGCCACATTATAAATGAAATGAACTGAATGCAGATTCGGCAGTCTGACCGCACCTATGAATTAGTTGGTGGAATATGCTAACTGCCTAACTCGTTAAATAAAAAGATTAAGGGAACAATACAATAACAATTTACAGCCAGGGATGGTAGACTAAAAATATACATTCAACAGCTAACACTAACCTGATTGTGGGCATTCCATGAGAAGAAAATATTAATTAATGGACTATTTTCTTCAAGGGCGTGTTGTCGCACTGGGCGACGAGCCTCCATAACAGAGCGTCCACAACCAATACACACCATTGGGTGGCCCAGTAATCTGCTCTTTGTACCATCTTCTGAGCATTGCTTTATCAGTACATAACATGCACTGCAAAGCAATCCATCTAAAGGAAGCTAAAAACCATGAAATATTGTACTCAGTAAAGTAATAATTTTTAAATTGTGATAGAAACAGTTAATTTCCATAATCTGAAAAAGTGTCGGATTATGGTGAAGAAGTTAGTGAAATGTGAAAATAATTGCTACATGGGTACATACCTCTTTTATAGATAACCATTCAGTCAAAGTATTTTGTAACTGCGGTGTTAATGTTGTTACACTATGCCTTTGCATCCGCTTAAGGGCCAAACAACAATTCAGGCACCTTAACATCGTGTTTTGTGAGCGTCAAAACCGTAAACAAACAAGTCTAATATCCACAGCTGAAACTTCACATAGAAGTGTTGACAAAAGTCCGATAAACGATAGCGTGAAGTCAAGTTCATATTGTAAACAACACATTATTATTATAAAGCAATGCTGAAAGCGCGCGCGTTAAAACGTCAAAATAAATAACAATAACAAGTAACAACTCAACTAACCAAAGAGTATAATAATATATCAACTAACTATGACAAGGACGTTCGGATACACACTCAGCAGCACGCTCATGAATATATTATCGATGTGTGTGACGTAATCAGCATTACAACTCGCGTCCGCGCCAGTTTGAAAAATGATGTCTGATAATCGTGAAGGTGAAACTGATTACTTTCGAGGTACTTGCCTTAGTAATACAATTCTTACAGTTATGTCATCGGTGTTTTATATTTTTAATCAAAGCTTCAAGCGAGCGTCAGATATACAGTATTTGTCGTGTATCCAAACGTAAATAAGTACAGTTGTACAAGTTCCCGGCACGTAAGTTGGCCAGAGATTTTGTAGTGGGGGAAGTTCGCGCACGTCACGTAATAATGTATGAAATTGTGTGTGCGCGAACTTTCCCCACTACAAAATCTGTGGCCAACTTACGTGCCGGTAATATTGCATTGAAATGTCGAATTTAAAACCACACAAAAACAATAAACACACCTATTATTTTGTAATTTTTTGACGCCTGTTCTAGTAAAATGTAATTGTTGCGATTAATTTTAGTTAATTTTACAAGTAATTTTTATATATTAACACTGTACATTGTGATAGATTCGGAGGGCAGGATCCGACCATGTCATCTTTAAAATTTTATGCTTAAAAATTATTAAGATCATAGAAATAATTCATAAAAAATTATACGTAAATTGTATAATTAAGATAAAGAAAAGTATGGCATGTTATTAATGTCTTAAAATAATAGTTATATATAGCTTAAAATTAGTTAATCTCGTGCACAACAGAAATGGCATCATTGCATAGTATATATTATGTACCTATGTACATATTTATTAATCAACAAATTGATTGGGCAAAATTTGTTTTAAAATTGATAATTATTTTGATGCTAGGCAGAATCTCGGACAAAACGACTAACAACGTTAATCCACTGATTTGAAGTAAGTATATTCATTAGCTTTGTGGAATCTATATATTACACTAGCTGACCCGACAGACGTTGTCCTGTCCCGATCTACCGAACATTTGGATGGGGGATGAAAAGGGAAAAAGGGGGATGAAAAATAGATGTTGGCCGATTCTCAGACCTACCCAATATGTACACAAAATTTCATCAGAATCGGTCAAGCCGTTTCGGAGGAGTACGGGAACGAAAACTGTGACAAGAGAATTTTATATATTAGATATAATAATATAAAATATTATAAAGAGGAAATATTTGCTTGTTTGTTTGTTCAGTTTTAACTCAAAAACGACAGGTCAGATTTAAAAAATCTTTCACCACTATATTTAGGTAGGTACCAATTCGTAAACTTAGTTGCATAACATTCGCAGTGCAGATAATAAATGAAAAAAATAAAATAAACGCACAGTAAACTTTCTTCGAACGGTAATGAGAAGTACATGAGGATTTAGGGACTAACTACACTTATTCAGCTCAATTCAGCATTTGTCTATAATAATAATAATAATATGTGGGGACATTTTCACACACGGCCATCTGACCCCAAACTAGGGAGTCCCTGTACTATGGGTGTCAGACAGCTGATATACATACACAAATACATTTTTTTTTTGTAAATACATACATACCTATACATATAGATAAACAACACCCAGACACAAGGCAAACACAAGTGCTCATCACACAAATGTTTACCCTGGGCGGGAATCGAACCCGCAACACGCTGCGCAGCAGTCGATCGCTCAGCCACTGCGCCAACCGTGTCGTCAAAAAACGTCTATAGAAAATACCTACATATTTTGTATAGCATCCGTTCAGACGAAAGCTAAACGGACGCGTACGCATCTCCATACTGAACCAGTGTTTCCCATGGACAAAAGCTGAATTTATCTGAATAAGTATAGTAAAAAAAATTATACTCAAGCACATTTTCAATAATATTAACATTATCTGTGGTGTCACTGCTGGAACTTGATGTATTCTCATTCATGATTTTTTTTCTATAATGCCTATTGAAGTTATCCCTCCATTTTTTTCTTTGCTGTCTTCTAGCTTTAGGCGTCATATCGTCGATTTTCAAAAGCTTTTTTTCTTCTATACGTTTTTTATATCGCTCTCGTTCTTTTTCTTGTTCTAATGCGAACAGAGCTGGGTCAGCTTTGATTCTGGCGTAACGAAGCCTACGTGCGATTTTGGCTTTAGCCAATTTTTCCTCTTTGGTTTGTTTATGACGTCGAGGCATGGTAACACTAAAAAAAAGTCAGTAAGCAGGTATTAAACATGAATATAATTAGAACCGGCCAAGTTCGTGTCGGACACAAAGGTTTCAGTTACCACCTTACAATATTTAAATCGAGAAACAATTGTTGTTTTCTTGTATGGTTTCATTGATATTAGTAACGTTCAAACTAAACTACTTAAGCAAAATAAAAAATTACTTATTTTTTTTAATGTTAAGTATGTCTGGAACGGGTGTTTCCAAATTAAATATCAATCGAATTTACACTCGTGGTTGATGACAGCGCCGCCATATTCAATTCGTTTCTGTTTAGAATTGAATAAAATAGGAAAATAAAATTGAATATCCAAATAGTACCTATAGTATTTATAGAATACCAATAAATCGCTTTGTTACAAGTACATGTATAATGTGACATATTATGCTCATAGACTGTACGTCGCTAGTATCTATTTACTTGCGACCTTGAGCTGACCCAACGGAGTAAACAATATAATACTAATTATCATTTACAAATTCGGTAGAATACCGCAATGGTAATTATAGGAACGGTAATTAGGTCTTTGTACAGAAATTAGATATCTATGGAACGGTAATTAGATATTTTTACATAGTACATATAATTATAATACTTGCATATTATTAACATGGCGTTTAAGGATTACATAATATTTTAGAGATGGAAGTACCACTTAACAAACATAAAATAAAAAAATAATAAAAAGAAAGAAACTGTTCCTAAGAATGCACAACACAATAAAAATAGATCAAACAGCAGGATCCTTAATAAAAGTACTTTCACCCCCTTCTTGGAAACTTAACAAAGCAAAATGTAGGTATCCCATAAAAAATATATAAATAAAGTTTGTCTTACCACCAATAGATATTCGACTTTCCACAGAAAACTGGAATGGTAATGAGAAAATGTCGTTTTTAAGCGATGTATGTAGGGTTGCGGTTGGCGCCAAAACAGTTACGTACGCGTGTAACTTGCTCGAGTCGCGAAGTGGAATTAACTGCGCCTGCGCGACTACGGTACGGAGTCGAATGGTAAATGCTAAAACGACGTAAAATATTCTCGTTGGTCTATTAGTTGTAAGCGCTGTCGCTATGGAGCACAACATTCTGGGTTCGATTCCGTGGAAACATTTGTTACTCTTCCACATTTAAATGACTGAACAGAATTAGCAAAAAAAATTTTCACTCACATTTTTTTTCTCATGTTTTGTGTTCCCGAAGTGGAAATCGCTGGCATAAACTTGTAATTAACATTTCCTGTTTTGTTTTGATACAATAATATTCAAGATCGGAATTTTATTAGGTACAATAGTGTTCATTTGGTGTTTTTTAGGGGAGATCTATATCTAGCTAAAAGTTGACATGATGGTTGAGTGTTTATTTAAAAACGTGACACTTTATTTTTAGAGCTTTGTAATTTACAATTTTATTATTTAAGTTAATCCTAAAAGTTTGAGGGAAACCTACCTACCCAAATACTTACGATAAATAAATCCTCTTAATATTGTCTATTGTTTTGTTGAAAATGGTTTTTTACTTCTTTACAGTAGTCAACAATAACAACTGGTTGTAACTGTAACCCAAAGCGCCAAAATAATGACGCTAACTTAGTTTTGAATGCGTGAAGAATAGGTTTTATGCTCGAAGGTTGGCGTAGGTAAGTAAAATTACTTGTTGTTGGCATTTATTTATTTTTTTTATTTAGAATAGACGCCGCGAACAAACATCATTCTGTGCCCTGTGCACCAAGCACGGTAGTGCGGGGCGCGTGGGCGGGCTAATGAGTCACCGTCATAGAAGCGACACTTTGTTTATATTCTGCCAATTTAATTGGGTACGCACTACGGGAAAATAGTAAAAAAAATTGAAAGAGGTTAGGTACATACTAGACAGATTATTTTAGTTATAATATTTATTTTAGATACGTATACTGGATTTATTCCGCGGAACATACAATTTCATCATACATTTTAATATGGCTTGTATATAAGTGCTTACCTATATTAACTGGTTTAGGGTGGTTAAAACTTAAGGTAAAATTTGTAAGGAGTGAAGTCTCGTTCCTTTAAAAATTTACCCTAGGTTTTTATACATACAATAAAAGCCATATAATTGTTTAGTAATATGATTTTCTTTAGTTATCCTTGAACAATACACTTAAGTTTAGTTAACTTTGACGCTTGGATAAATTATTAGCCTGATCAGTTTTAGCTTCGTGTTTCAAGTGAATTGTTGTGTATTTATGTATAATGGCCGGAACGGTACTCTGTTTATTATTGTTACTTACATCAATACAAGGTACAGCAGATTTCTTAAGAAAACGCCTTCCCGCTGTTGTGGTATATTTATCCTCTTCACGAAAATGCAACGAACATACATAAGTATAATCGGATGGTAACCATTTAGCCTCACTGCGGTTGTTTCGTACAAATTGTATCCATTTAACCCTATCTTCACGGCCCAGACGTGGAAACCTTAAATAAACAAAATGTAACAAATTATCGCTAATAAAATTCAATAATTGTTTTTCATCTTCCATGTTTTATCTTTTTCATTATAATAGGATAACCACAATCTGTTCTGTTTTAAATATGTGTAAAATTACTATTTTCCTCTTTAAAAAGAAATGTCAGCGAATTCTACATTCACTTAGTACACACACAATGTCACGTCTTTAACTTTTAGTCTATGATAAATGACGCAACATGGCGTCCGCTAAATATTTTGCTCGAATTAAGTTTTAAAATAATTATCTAGTTACTTACCGATGGAAAGTTATTCCTTTGCACTTGGCCGTATTACTTGAACTATTAGTGCAATATCGTAACACACACGAAGGCATATTTAATGAGTTATCACGTTTTTTCGTTTTAAAACAAACACGACTTAGGCGCTCAAGAGCTAGCAAGCAACTAAGTGAAATGCGGCCGGCTGGCCCCACTTGAACGGAACACAGTAGTGACACAGTAAAGATATCTATTTACTGTGGTAGTAATGAGTGGCGTCTTCTCTATACGTAGTAATAATAACTCAATGTTTGCTGGTTCGATAGTACTTATAGGTTGACGTGTAACTATATGTTTGTCGATAAAAAAAATTGTGTTTATAAATCTACGCAACGCTGCAATACAAACATCCAAGAAACTGTTCTTCACAGGAATATAAAAAAAACTGGCCAAGTGCGAGTTGGACTAGCGCATGAAGGGTTCCGTACCATTATCTGTACAACATAAGACACTAAATATTAAAACATTTAGTTTGTTGTATGAGGGCCCACCTTAAATATTTATTTTATTCTGTTTTTAGTATTTGTTGTTATAGTGGCAACAGAAATACTTACCTAGGTACATCATCTGTTAAAATTTCAACTGTCTAGTTATCACGGTTCATGAGATAAGTACAGCCTGGTGACAGACAGCCAGACAGTAATAGGGTCCCGTTTTTACCCTTTGGGTACGGTAGCGGATTCCTAAAAATTGTTAATAATAGCACAGATGATATAATACGTATGGTTTGTAAAGTTGGATAGGTTAGGTGCTACTTTACTAAGTGTAGATTTGTGTAAAATTGTTTTTCGTTTTCGTATAAGTACCAACTGATTTCTTCGATCAGATGAAATAAGCGCATCAAAAACAATAAAAAAAAAATAATTTCGATTGTGTATTAAGTAGGTAGGTATATAAAGATTATAAATTAATGTTTATTCTAATCATTTTAATGTGTTTTCTACCTGTAATTTAGGAACTGCTGTGTTAACCAATCGACGTCGGTTCGCATTTTCGGTTATATCCGATTTATCAAAATGATCAGAACCACCGATAAAGATAGACCTAGATGACGCAAGTATCACGATCTGTATAAGCGTGCCATTTTTTGACTACCTATTATGACGTCACAAGCTAGTGCTTGTGACCTCATAATAGGTAGTCAAAAAATGGCAAAATAAAATAAAATGGCTAAATAGTTTTAGTGATGGGAAAATCAAATCGATTCAAAGACTCGTTTGCTTGATTTCATTTTTTTACCAGCTTTTTATTAGCTTCACCTTTGTATGTTTGTTTATAACCGACTTCTTTGGGCGCGATTTTGACCCACTTTAAACGGCCAGATTTCGTTCAAACTTTGTAGATTTATCGAGGACCGATGACAATACACTAATTTGATAAAATTATAAAAAAAAAAAACATAAGTTGTTCAAAATTAGTTGCCGAAAAAACGGCTATTATATATATATATCTGTCAATAAAATATTTATAACTATTGACACCATGCACCCCACGCTTTTTTTTAAATAAAATAATTTATTAAAATTTATTTTCTATTTTTTAGTTTGGTTTTCTATAAAAAGCGTGTTTTTAGTTTTTTTAAACTAGGTATTATTTATTTTTTATTAATATCTTTTTTTTCTTTGGAGTGTTTTCGTTTGATTTATGTAATTCGTTGACATCTTGAAACATAAATCATATTAAAAACAAAACAATCACTATTTTCATGTCAGTTGTTGAAAAACCTTAATTGCTGAACAGAGATCTCCCTCAAATGTTTACAGACCAGCTAGCTTGTATTATATTATGGCGTGTTAATAATAATAAAAAGATAGACAACACAAGAAAACATACATTAGTAGGTACTACTAGTAGGTTCTTGTACACTACTAGAAATTTTGTTATTTTGATTAGTGTCCGGTCTTGTATGTTAAAAAAATAAAGCACCTATAAAAATATACAAAACAATAAAGTACCTACCTTTTCTAATTTCCTCTTTGTTGGCGATAACGAAGCTTTTTCTGGCGTTACTTTTGGATCTATACTATGTAATACAAGTACAAGTACAATTCAACATTTATACACTTCTAATTAAGTTACATATACCTATCAATTAACTCACTTCATCAGTTGTGATCTTCAGTACATCAACAGTCGGATAAGCTGTTTTTGTCAATATTCGTTGCTTTTTCCCTTCAACAAAGCTTGCTTCCTCAAAATGTATTGAACAAATAGTGCTATGCTTGTTTGGGAACCAATCTTTGTTTCCCGTCGCCTCAATCCATTTTTGTTTTAAATTGGGTTCATGTGGAAAACTAGAAAAATCACGAAACGTTACGATTATTTATTAAAATTGTCTACATAATAAGTACATACTCTGTTTCCGAAATAGATTATTGAGAATCGATTTGTGTTGCTTATGATCAACAGCACTAATCGCTAAAATTTACAGAAAAATGATAAAAGTCCCTGTACTACAAAACCGAAGCGATATACGATAGCATCGCTTGATTCGATATTCATCAATTGTTAAAACAAAACGTCTCATCAACCACTCCAAGTAAAAGCCGCAATGTAATACGAATGTTTTGTTTTTCTCAAATTTGGTATTACCAGGTATTACTGAGGGTATTAGACTAAAAATAATAGTTTTTTAAATTAATTACGCATAATGTTAATCACAAAATGACTTACCGATGGAAAGAAACGTTTACTTTATTTTTTCTCCTTGCATTTGTACAGTTTTTACAATTTATAACAGCACAATTAACCATTTTATTATTTTTAACTGACGTCCGACTATCGCTATACACCGATGCAGACTGAGCGCGTAACTAGCCACTTACAACTTTTGTACGTAAGCTAGGCACGCGAAGTAGTTGCTCTTGCGTTATCTAGGTCTATCTATATCTGTGGTGTGCGTTAATATCGCTAGGGCTGTCACTGCCACCGCAAGCGCGTATCCACAGTAAAGATATCTACAGTATTCTATCTTCATACAAACGGTCGGAACGCGAGTTATATTATACCTACATGCCTCGAATTAGTACGGAAATTAGTATAACGACAGTTTCGAATGCGCCGCAGTGGCGAATATATTGTGTTGTTTTTGGTTGCTTGAATTCGTCAATAACGCACCTAGAGATAACATTTTTTTTCCAAACTCCGAAAGACTATGTTCCGGAAACTTAATAGACTATAAAAAGAATTACTACCAGACTATTTGGTACCTACTAGACTATTAAAAAAATTATATACCCATGAACATACGTAATTTGTTTCTTTTTTTTAAAGGTATTTTGCTTCTTCTACCGAGCAAAGTACTTGGATTAATAAACAAATAAGTGGATAGGTGAAAAAGCGACCTACCTACGCTCGTGTTAAAACGAACTGATAAGTAGGTACCTAGGTAGTTTCTTAGGCTGGGCGTAGGTATATTATTGAAGTAAACGAAATATCATTATAAAATGATTATGAGAGTAAATGATAGGTATAGATGCCAGCACATCAGGCCATTAAAAATTGTCAATTTCCCCAATTTTTAAAATCTATCAAAGAAAATTGACAGATTGTTGTAGCTTGTACTTAGTAAGATTTACATTATTATATTTTACTTTTTAAGTAAGATTTTGTAGTAGGTAGTTAAAGGTTTTGTCAGCTGTGTTTTGCATTTTGGTTAAGTAAGAAGTAGGTGTTGAAGTTTGTAAGGATTGCAGAATAAAGGAAAATATTTTTTTTTTGAGACACCTTGATTGGCTGTGATTGAGGCGCAGATATTTTTCAGTCTCAAATTTATAAGGGTGGGTTTTTTATTAAATCTTCTAATGAAAAACATAACATGCATTTTTATTGAACACTTCCTATTTAATTTTTTTTTATTACTTAAATAAAAAACATTATATACCTATATTTACAATCACAAAACTAGAAAGAAAATAAAACACACTAGGAAGAAATTAAAACACTGTACGCGGGCCAACCCTATCGCATACTCGGCACTGCGCGCATGTAGGTAATTATTTCAAGGACAGGGCCGAGTCACAATACTGTTACTTACAAACTTCACATGGCGTATTTGTGCAAATATTTGCCTTACTTGGATAATACAAAATAGACTTTATTTCAATAAACGTAGGGTACACTTTGTATTATCCAACAAAGGCGAATATTTGTACAAATACGCCATGTACAAAGCTTTACATCTTCACTGGCGATACCGGCCACAACACAAGTGTTTTTCTCTCTCATGTAGGTACTCGATTCTTGAAATTCGAACTTCCAAATAGGTAAGTAGGTAACTAGGAAGTATGCAGCTTTAGTTAAAAATCGTCATTCCCTCACGGTAATTTCCTCATTGCATTTAGGAGGGAGTGACGATTGATGAGGGAATGATTTACACAGTATTCTACAATACTTTTAGTTTATTTATTTGTTTCTTCCAACTTGTATTTCATGGTATTTAATTTAAAACAGGTACGTGCATGTATACGTCATAGTTTAATATGATAAAAATTACATAATTTCATATACTTAGTATTATTTGTTTTTAAATATAAAATATAATATATAAAATATTTAATTCACATAATATAAAACATTTCTTTCTTTCTTTCTTTCTTTCGATTTTCTTTTTCACAAATGAGCGAATACACGTTTCTACGCACCACGAGTCAGTCCTTGAACTAGAACACGTTGCCAGAGCCAATGCGGCGCGGGTAGACGTGAGGAACAGTGTTTCAGTGCGGGGCGGAGCGTGTCGCTACTGTACCAGGCCTTCGTCACTCGTTTAAAGCCGGCTCTACACTACTCGCGAAGTTGCCTCGACGAAGTATTCACCAAAGTTGATCGAAGTCCGAAGTATGTGACTACACACTCGTGCAACTTCGCGAGGAGCTCAGTCGCCCGGCGCCCGCACGATAGGCATCATGGATAACGTTCAAGTGGCAGCTGCCGTTGACTTTAATTTTTTTTTAAATATAATATTTTAAATTAATTTAAAATTTAAATTAATTAAATTAATATTTTATATTTTAAAATTATTTAAAAACCAAGCATCGTTGACTTTTTTTTTGTCTTTATGACCCCTCTCATTTGGGTCCCAAATAACTGGCTCTGATTGCAGTGTTTCTAGGAACAAGAAAATTTGTTCTTGTGTCCACTGTATATCACTCATCGTATCAGTGTTCTGTAAATTACGGAACGATGAATACAACATGCGCTGTTGACGTCTCGATGCAAACTGAAGTGAGCCGAGTAGTGTAGTAAGACGCTTCGTGTTCGCAACTTCGGGATACTTCGAGTCCTTTGACTCGGGCGCAAAAACCGACAACGACTGGAAGTCGCCCGATGCGAGCCGAGGTTGCACGAAGCGAAGCGAAGTGCCCTTCTACACTATTGTATTCGCTCAACTTCGACCTACTTCGCGAGTAGTGTAGAGCAGGCTTAAGGTCACGCGCTTAAGTACCTACTGCTCGCATTCGTCCGGACGTGCAAAATCCAGTCGGGTTGCCACGCGCTCGCTCAAGTGTACGTATGTGTACCCCAGAGAACTTTTTTCCGATACAGTTTAACTAATCGTTCCTTACGATACTGCGACCGCAGCTTTAATAATGGCTAATCGTGCATATTGCAGTGTAGACGACTGTCAAAATAAAACAACCAACAAAAGTTTATCCTATTTTAAATTACTTAAGGAGTTTGTTTTGTCTCTGTCGAATCAATTTTTTTTATAATAGAGATCGGAATAGGTAGATTATATTTACTACTTTACTTTGGTTCTTTTTATTACAAGACCGTTTTATAATAATACGTAATTATAAGTAGGTATTGATTTGATTAGACATTTTACTTATTATTTTTCAAAACATACTCACAACCTTTTGTGTAATCATAGTGTAATCAGTAGATACTCTCGAACGTGTGCGTAAAGTACGTTTTAGCTCGCACGAGCGGCTGTAATATTTTTGTAGGCAGATATAGCGTTAGATATCTATATTTTTCTATGGAGTGAAGTATCGTTCCAAAGGAACTATTAGTTAATCTGTGACTGTATGTAAGTATGTACTAGTACTTATACTGTGGCGCAACAGTGCGATTATTTCAAATGTTTCCGTTGATTTTCTATACCGTTTCTTAAGAGGAAACACAAGGGCCGTTTTTCCATACAAACTTAGTCCCCTGTTTCCTCCCTGGATAATGCCAGTAGATATTTTTTTTTTAATATCCATGGCTACTATTGGCATGTCCCTAAGTTTTCCTTTTTCTCATACATTTATTATTAAAAGAGATATGAATATTCAAAAACCTAAAAAATTGGCATGATTTTCCACTGTTTTCAAACATTCAGAAAACAAATTTGACTTAATTATATAAAAAATAGAAAACATAGGAACACGGCAAAAGTCTTTCTTTATTTTTTAATGAAAAAAGCAGTTAAATCGGTTAAGTTTTGGAGAAGAAATCAGGGGACTACGAATCATTGATTTTGTGTACTTTTAATAGGTATTTTCGGTCAAAGCTGCAGTTGTCTCTATCGCGCTCTGCGGTTCGTGTTCGGGCATCGCGCGACAGCAATAGATTGTACAAATACCTAATTTTCAATTCTCTAGCCCGTGGTATTTCCTCTTAATGAATTATAAGAAGTAAGCACTAAAGAGCGAAAAATAAAAACAAAACTTTAATAAAAAGGCAACCGATTTTAAAAACTGTAAAATGTAAAATAATTCGGGAAAGGTATAGGGGGGATATTTTGTATGTGTTGTTTATTATAACATCGCTGTATGTACAGACGCCAGCAGGTCAACCTACCCGAAACTGTCACATTTTCCCAATCAATCTTGAACCTTATTTTTTAATACTAAAGTTGAAAATCGATTAAAGAAATGTGACAGATTGTAGGAGCTTGATGTGCTGGCGTCTGTACTTAGATAAAAATAATTTAAGTATGTACAAACTTCTAGTCCCCATGATGACTGGTCTCCAGCAGTGCCAGGAACAATGTAAACCGGGTTCTGTTTCTTTTGCTTCTTCTGTTTTTGTCCTTTCGTTTCCTTCTTCTGTTTCTGTACTTTTGTTTCCTTCTTCTGTTTCTGTACTTTTGTTTCCTTCTTCTGTTTCTGCACTCTTGTTTCCATCTTCTGTGTCTGCACTTTTGTTTCCTTCTTTTGTCTCAGTCTTTTACTTTCCTTCTGTTGCTCTTTTTCTTTTATATCTTGGTTAATAACAGGAAGCGTAGGAACCAAATCCGATGTCGGCAATCTAAAAAGAAGAAGGCTTACTTAGAACAAAATTTAAATGTTATAACATTTTTATGTCATGTATTTTATAGGCGCTTCTTCAGCCTCATTGTGTTTTCAATCGACTTCAAAAAAAGGAGGAGGTTATCAATTTGTCAGTTTTTTTTTTTTTTTTTGTTTGTTACCTGATTTCTCGGGGTTGGGTAAACCGATTTTGATGATTCTTTTTTTATTTGGAAGCTTGTGCTTTCCGTGTGGTCCCATTATTTTGGTCCAGTTCTGACAATGGCATCCATGAGAAAACCGTATAAGACTTAAATTTGCATTAAGTATGTGCGCGATTTGTTACGCGATTTCTCCGGCAAACGTAAACCGATTTTGAAAATTCTTTTTTTTATGGATAGGGTATGCTTCAGGGGTGGTCCCATATAAATTTTATCGAAATTGATTCAGCACTTTTTGAAAAATCAACTAATACCCCAAAAATTTTACATAGACGACGTTTTAGTTTCATCAATCTTTGTAGTAGTTAACTTTCAATCTCTTCTTAATAGATTTGGATGAGAAGGAGGTACTAAAAAGCGGAAAATAAAAAGCTTTTAACAAAAATGACAACCGCCTTCAAAAAGTGAAAAATAACTTTAGCACAGAACACACATTGACTTTAGTTTCGGAAGTCGGTGGCAACACAAAACAACAAACAGAACAAAGCCACTGAATTTCGAAACTGAAGTCAATGAGTGTTCTGTGCTAAAGTTATTTTTCACTTTTTGAAAGCGGTTGTCTTTTTTGTAAAAAGCTTTTTGTAAAAATACACATAGACCCGAAAGAAGAAAGTCATTGGAAAGTTATATAGATTTTTGCCTTTTGAACAGTTATAACTTGTCGCATGCTCGTAACATTACTTTCTGGTATGTAAGTGTTTTTCTGTCTTTAATTGAATATTTTGTATCTTTTACAATAGCTTGCAATTTATTACAGAAGTTTCGTAGAATATGATTTTGCATAAAAAAAATTCAACGGTATAGTGAAGGTCTGATTATGAAACAAAAGGCAGATAGACTGTGCGGAACACTGAGAGTGAAGCCACAAAAGCAAATACAAATTAAAAAACGAATACCTACAATGCGCTTCGCGCTGTACTGACACGAGTTAGTACAGCACGAAGCGAAGCGTCTGACATTGATCTATAGTGATGATACAGTAGTGAATGAGTTACTATCTTATTCAAAAATTGTTATTTATTATTATTTTCAGCCGGAATTTTCCCACTGCAAGGCGAAAGCGAGGAGAGTGGAGAGCCACTCTCCTTCCAACTCTATTATGGGCTATTTGAGGCCAGTCTTTCTCGAGGGAGACCAGATCATCTCGCCATCTCCATCTGGGTCTGCCGGGATGTCGCTTGCCATGTCTTATTCATACGGTCGTGTGTTTGGATCAACTATCGTCTGGCATGCGGCAGATGTGTCCAGTCCAATTCTATTTCAGCATGACAGGTTTCCGATAGACTTCAATTGTCTTTGTAATGGACCCGAATTTGCAGTTAATTTAAATTAGATTGTATATGAAATAAAGGCTTAGTGACCAAGTCCTAGCACTTAGTAGGAACAACTTGCGCATTGTGACAAGAGCCACTACGGGACACTGCTGCTTAAACAAGCACATGTCCAACCTGGGGCTAAGTGATACGCGAACCTGCAGACGCTGTACGGAGGCTGATGAATAGCCACTTCAATTTTTGGGGGAATGCGGAGCACTAATTCACAAGCGCAACGACCATCTGGGTAAACACCTGTCAAGGGCGGATGAAATAGTAGAGATTGCCCCAAAGCAGATCGTGCAGTTCATCACAGCTGCAGGGTTTGGTGGCGATCTCTAACCAACACAAGCGGCGATCACAATAGATCAACCCTGGTCACATTGACACCATAGCCGCATTAAGATAAAAAATAAAGAAATGAAACAAAACTTACTCGTTATTCGTCGAATCATTAGTTGGTAGTGTTGGTACCTCCTCACAGCGCTTGGCCGGCAACTGCATTGCTCTAAAACATTAAAAACGGACTTTTACGTAAACATTTTATATGCAAACACCTTGAGAAACTTCACCTTGTTGTAAAGTCGCAACAAAACATTACAATAGGGTATTTTACCAAAAAAATCTAATTAGTCCGTCAGTTAGATTATCGAAAAATATTGGATACGTATTTTTTGTTTTATCAAATCAATAAAAACTGACAAAGATAAAACGCATCAAAGATCATGAGTGGGGGTTTGTGACTTCGCTTCGCCAGTAAAAGTGTACTGACATAGTGACGTCACACAAGTTTTCGACGCACTGTCTTCATTTTTTGTTTACGAGAAAAAAGAAAAAACACGTGTCCAATATTTTTTGGAAATCTATTTATTTGTACACACTTTCCTTTTACCAATAAACACCGAATAAAGTTATGCATTGGTTAATGTCTGTGTTGCCAAAGTAACCATAATTATAGTATTTTTATCGTCTAGAACTAGGTGTAGCTGATAGTAGTTAGTTAAACTTAGGTGTAGCCTGCGAGCTCGGTACTTGGGGCACTAAACCATTAAGCAGAAGAAGACGGTCGACGTCAGGTCGACGGAGCTCCGCTGCGGGGCTCCTATTTCTGTCTGCAGGGATTAAAGGAACCTAACCAAACCGAACCTCGGGGTACCCCTGACGTCGGTGTCCGGCTGCACCTAGTTCTAGCCGCTATGATGAAGGTTAAACCTAGTGCTAACCGAAGATAAGTAATGCTGGCACTTCACATGGCGTATTTGTACAAATATTTGCCTTACTTGGATAATACAAAATGTACCCTACCGATATTGAGATAAAGTCGATTTTGTATTATACAAGGCGAATATTTGCACAAATACGCCATGTGAAGTGCCGGAAGATAAATCTAAGTTTAAGGCCAATAAAACAGGGTGTCTTGACCAAGCGAAGTAGGCATTTAACGCTACTACTCTTTACGCGGAGCGAGCCGTGCACACAAATCGCCGGCGTGAATTTACATGCATAAATCCAAAACCGAGCGCAGTGTCACAGTATGGGAAAGCGTGTCGTCTAGGCAGTAGGACAACTTATTTTATTAAATTGTTAAAAAATATATTAAAACACGATAGTTGGTAATATTTAAAACTGCGCCGAGCCAACAAGGCGCGCGGAAAATAGGTATATTTACTTCGAGCGCGCTAGTCGTGTGAGTCTGAGTGTCACGCACACAATGACAACTTTGCTCGAGGTCCGCAAAGTAAATCGATAAACTGCTTACACAGCGTTAACTCTTAGAGTAACGAGAGATTATGCGCATGGACACACATGCGCAGTGCGTTTGTTTGTACACTGTAACAAGTGACAAGTACAGCGCGTGTCGCTTCGTGAGATAAGCTACTGATGTGTTTGCCCGTAACCACATTAGACACACTATTGCAAAACTGTATTCGTACCACACACTAACAAATGGCAAAAGCAATGACGATAAAATGTAATTTTCAACCGACTTCAAAAAAGGAGGAGGTTATCAATTCGTCTGTATTTTTTTTTTGTTTGTTCCCTGAGAACTTTGGACTGGGTGAACCGATTTTGATGATTCTTTTTTTATTTGAAAGCTGGTACTTCCCGTGTGGTCCCATACGGTGGCTTTGTTCTATTTGTTGTTTTGTGTTGCCATCGACTTCCGAAACTAAAGTCAATGTGCGTTCTGTGCTAAAGTTATTTTTCACTTTTTAGTTTTTGAAGGCGGTTGTCTTTTTTGCGAAAAGATTTTTTCGTTCGACAACAGAACTATACAAACATCATGTTATGTTTATGCTTGAGTGAGATTAAAAACAACATGGAATGACTTATATTTATTAAGACATTAAATTAAAAACACAAAATAAATTATTGAACTAAATATTTACAAGAAAAAATAAAAAAGGAAAACCTATAACTATTAAACACAAAATTATTGTTAATTATAAATCAGTTTTATTAAGACATTAAATTAAAAACTCAAAATGATTATTATTTATAAATCAATTTGAAGTTTTGTAGTAGTGAACTGAGTACGTAGTCAAGGATATCAATAATTTAAATTGATCAATATTGGCCACGCGTGTGTTTGGATTGGACCCAGTTGTGGTTCAGACAGTGACGAGTGTGATGACGATGTGTATCTATTGGGCTGCCTGTTTTCATTATCTTGCATGCCAGATCTTTAAATGGGCATACCACGTTCGTGTTTGCTGTTCACTAGTTCTGGTAGCAAGCATTTCATGTAAAATTTTGCAAGCTTTAGCCCCATGTTTGTCTTCGAGAATTCGTCATCTTTTTTAAAGCGCTCTATGTGTATAGGTATTGCTGCTTGCAGAAGACGCTGTCTCCCCTTGTTAGGCTCGGGCGTCTGTAGGGGGTAGAATGACCATCGCGGCACGGCACAGTATAAAGATATGAACAGTATGGAAACTAGGCCTATTTGTTGAAATAATTACCTACGCTCCATTGGAGCGTTAGGGTTGTCACTGTTAACGTCTGTAAAATTGATGTGTTTTATTGTAACGTAAATCCGGCGAATGCGAAAAAAATAAAACATTTCATCGTGAATATCATTTTCATAGTTTTCGAGGGTGCTAAAGTTATATTGAAGTTAAAATGCGCGTCGCTCGACCGATGCCAAGTTAACCCTGAATCTTACCGATTTCACTTGAGAATGGGTGTAATAGTAATGAAAGAAAACAATATTGTAAAAAAAACTTTATTCTTCGTAATCTTTGTTATTTTTGTAGCCTATGCTGTCCCACTGCTGGGCAAAGGCCAATTATAAATAAATTGTAATTCTAAATTTAATTAATTTAATTTATAGGTAATTACAATTTCATAATTATTAATAAAAAAAATTTATAAATTATTTACTTACTGAGCCCTCCATTGTACATATTATATGTTTATATTTATTTTTTAAGCTTTGTATATATTATATTTAATTGTTTTATGTTAATAAAGTATTTCACTTACTGGAAAATATTTTCGCCTGCTAAGTACGACATGTTCGAAATGCTTTGTTATTAAATTTTACAGTGTAAAATATTCTCATTCTAATAAATAGTTTTTTAAAATAAATTATCTTTTCCCGTTTTATTGCCAATTATGTATAAATGATTTAGTTTTCTACATGCTAAAAGATCGCATTTTAGTTTTCTTTACCTTGGTGAGTCCAATGTAAGAGATCTGGAAGTTTGAGTAGTGTCACTTGTTAAAAGGGCTATATCTTCTTCTGTCTGTGTACATATTTCAACCAACTTTGGAGATGCGGTTGATGTTTGAACATCCTTGTTTTGTAAACCTGATAGATGAACAGATGGTAATGAACTGGTTTTAAGTTTGTTGCGTTGCACTCCCGGTAGAATATCCATAGGATTAAAATGTTCTGCACAAACGGTATAGTTCTGTGGCGGTCTGTTGATCAAATCTTCTCGAGATATTAAGCGAAGCCATTGGGAACGTCTGAAAAAGATAAAAAAATAGCCATTTTTATTATATAAGTCTTATTATGAAATAATTGTTTGTGGTCGAGGGACCTCCGTCAGGAACGAAGTTCCTCGTCACATTTGAAATAAAATAAAAACAGCCGCCATCTTGGATTTGCATTTTTGACTTCACTATTGGCTCTAGCACCATCGAAAACTATGAAAACGACACCAGTGACAAAAAAAAAATCACAGCCGCCATCTTGGATTCAGATTTTGACCTCACTATCGGTTTTGGCATCCTCGAAAACTACGAAAAGGACACTCATGACAAATAAATTTAAAAAAAATTACAGCCGCCACCTTGAATTCAGATTTTGACCTCACTATCGGTTTTGGCACCCACCAAAACCATGAAAACGATACCAATGACTAAAAATTTAAAAATTTTCAAGACGCCATCTTGCTTTTATATTTTGACCTCGCTATTGACTTTAGCACCCTCGAAAACTACGAAAATGACACCCATGACAAATAAATTTAAAAAAATTACAGCCGCCATCTTGGCTTTACATTTTGTCCTTACTATCGGTTTTGGCATCCATTAAAACTATTACGACACCCAAGACAAAAAAAATAAACATGAACAAATAAAAAAGCCGCCGTCTTTGTTTTACAAATAAATTCAAGAATTTCATGTGAACTTATTTGTAAAACAAAGATGGCGGCTGCTAACGTGTCTTAATCAATCATATTCAATATATAAACAATAAATCATTCTTACCTTTCAAGATCAGCAGGCAATTTAAAAAACGAAAGCTCCGGTTTTGAAGAAGCAGAGTTTAGACAGCCGTATGCTACACAATACGCTCGAGGCATTTTTGAAAAGATGGACAATCCGTGGCGCAAGGAATAAATGTATGACGTGACTACTCGTTCAAACGGCACCCGTGAGTCCGTGACTGAGAGCACCGCGACTATCGCTCGCTTAGAGCCTAGAGGTATCGTCGATGCGCGCGTCTGTGTGAGTGTGCCGTTTCGAACGTTTGTACGTAGTTTCTGTACAGTTCTTATCTTTATACTGTGGTCGCGGGTTGTACAAAGGTGCGTGTTTAACTGTGGTACTCAGGGACGCTATCAGTCAAAAATATGACAGATTGAGAAAATTTTAAAGTTGTTGACATGTGCCAGGTTACGTTGGCCAATTAAAGTTAATGATTCTTTATTGTCAAGTGACGTCTTTGAGTGTGGCAGTATCCGTGGGCTGCCTTTTCTACTTACTTACTTTATATTTATGTTTTTAGTGGACGCAAACATTCCTTTAAGCCGTGGCTTTAATGCACTGCAACAATACAAAAAATGTGCATGACAAACATGTTTTTATTATTAAGTTATCATACTAGTTATGACTCTACTATGTGATATGTAGATAAAATGAAATGTAAAAAAATAACTTCATAAAAATCATGAGTAAAAAGTCGATTAAGTACATATACTATGAATTTATGTTGTACTAGAAATCGGTAGGTGTACTCATAGAATGGCTTACAGATAAATAGAATCATTAAATAACAAAGCACGAATAGATTTAAGTACTTAATATAACATTTTGCTTTAACGTTGTTAAAAAAATAATAATATTTAAAAACAATCATATCAATATAAATCAGATCAAGATGCAGATTATAATTAAGTATTTAATGGATTACAATAAATTTATTTAAATGAATATTAATATGTAATAATTAATTGAAAGTGTATTTAAATGTAATTTTATTTAGTTAATTAAAATGATTTAAAATTAAAATATGTATACATGTACGCGTATTTCTATTGTTATACTTATAAATAGTAGGTAGAATTAGTAGAGATAAGAGGCGCACTCATAATTATTGTCATTTCTTTTAAACATGATGGACAAGTTTCGAAGATAAAGATTAGTTCAGCGTTTGGCGGATTGAAAAATATCACAATTTAAAATAGGTATACATAATAAGATAGGTACCTATACCTAAATAAAAAAATGTAAACAAACTTACCTGGTTTCTTGCCTAACCTTCCGCACTTTACGTTTGGATACTTTCTTGTTTTTATATTTATTTCCCATACTTCACAAACAAACAAAACGAACAAAAATAAACTTTTATTTTACACTACATTCTATGAATGAATAGTTCAGCGTAGCTGTGCGTCAGCTGACCTACCTCGGCAAGGCCTGACGGGCGACTGAAGGAAGAGTGAAGAGTGAAGTGAATTCAAGTGAAGCCACTTACGTGGTTACGTACGTACACGCAAGCCGTTGTAACAAATAATAATTAATTATTAAAAGAAAAACTATTTTACAAAAGTAACCACAAATAAGGGTTCTATATGTTATTAATTTTCCTTAGATATGGTTTTTGGAAGTAAAAGTTTCATATAGCTCAAGAACAATAAGAAAAACCTACAAAAATAATCGAATTAGCGTCCTCTTTGGATTTTTTTTTTAATCGAGTTTAGTTTCCGATGTCATGTTTTGGACCACAAACTGTCAAAGTATAGGCCGGCTGCACCTAGTTATAGTCGGTTAAAACTAGGTGTAACCGCACTTTGGGTATTAGCCGCAGCATAATTATATACTAGCTGACCCACAAACGTTGTTTTGTTATATAATTAAAAAATAATAATAATAAAAAATAGCCTACGCCCCATTCTCAGACAGGCCCAATACACAAAAAAAAAACATAAAAATCGGTAAAATCGTTTCGAAGTAGTTCGATAACAAACAACGCGATTTTTATTCGATAAGCTTGCCATAACTTGATACAGTGTTTAGTCTTTGGTTTTAGCACACATACGACACTCCATACTAACGAAACGATTTAATTACTTTCACTATTGGGATCCTGCCGTTTTGCCAAAATTATTTTGACAAAATCAAACTAGAATCTTTTTTATACAAATGCAATATTTCGAATGATTTTAGTACGTTACGCACGTTTTCATTTGGTTATTTTTTTACTCAGCAAAATATTACCAAAGAGAATGTAATTCAGGCATTTGGTCATTAACAATCTATAGACAATTCACATTTAGTCAAATGTTTTGCTATGACAAAAAATATGAAGAAAAAATAAGATTTTTTGGGAATGAAAAAATGCACTTTTATTTTAATATAATCATTTATATATAGGGAATTATTAACCGCACATAATATGGGTACATATTTGACTATCGAAAATTAAACCATCTACGGTTAAAATGACAATGTTCAAAATACCGATAAACCATAAAACCGAAAATTAAAATATTGTAAGTTTGTATTGTTGAATGTTTAGATAACCTTCCAATTTATCTAAAATCTAATTATCGACAAACATAACATCGAAAGGCAGAATATCTGATTAACTAAATATCGAAGTACAGAGTATCGAATATCGATATTTATTTATATGTTGTTCTACAAAAGTTAGTGACAGAGGTGACAGAAACAAATCGTTGCAAAACCGACTCCTAGTGTAAAAATTTAAGCCCGCGTCACAGTTAAGATATCTAAAACTATTAGATAATCTGTGCCCGCGTAGGCGCGGAGGGGCTAGGCGGCCCGCGAGCTGAGGAGGAGGTGGGTTTACTGGGTTTAGAGCGGGATGGGAATGGCAGGATACATTCTGATATTACCCGCGCGTCTCGCCACACCCGCTTTACTTATGAATTGAATAACAAACACGGGCTGCGCGACGACGCCCGAAATCAAACTCGCGTCTCGACGTCATTGAGCGGTACCACAGTATATTACAATAGGAAATATTGTAATACTGTGTGTGGCGGTACGAAGCGGGCAGTGCATAGTATATGCAACATAGTTAGATAACACCATTTCTTTTTTAGGGTTCCGTACCTCAAAAGGAAAAAACGGAACCCTTATAGGATCACTTTGTTGTCCGTCTGTCTGTCTGTCTGTCTGTCTGTATGTTAAGACCCTTTATCTCGGGAACGCGTGGAGGTATCGAGTTGAAATTAAACCATATACTCAAGTCTACGGTCCTTTGATGCTGTAAAAAAATCAACCCTCTATGTTAACGTGAAAAAAGATACGGCCGTTTATGTCGCAAAAAACGCATTTATAATATTAAGAAGATTCAAGTATGGATAGTAGTTATGGATTAGTATAGAAGCATGGATATGTACGGAAACCCTCGGTGGGCGAGTCCGACTCGCACTTGTCCGGTTTTTAGGGTTCCATAGTGTTGTAATTTTGTATTTGAGAAAAGAAAAGACGTGTTTCATTAGGTCTGTTATTAATAGAAGTATAGGTAACCTAGTTACATAGAATGAGTAGAATTTTGAATACAGTCTATGGACAGTAATATACAGCCAGTATTATTACAACACGCCCCCTTAATCAAAATTCTCACTAATAAATAACATATAAAAATGGACTCAAAATATACCAATTAAAAAATAAATATGAAAATGTATACTAAGTACTGAAGTAAACGTGTATAATTTACACTAAACCTAAGCCCAGTACACATCTATCATGTGCCACACGCTGCAATCGTTTAGTTAAGATGTCAGCGGGCATATCACTTGATTTGGTATATTGTAAGTTTACAGAATTATCACTAATCTTTTCTCTAATAAAGTGATATCTGGTATCTATATGTTTCGTCCTATGGTGGTGTACCGGATTTAAGGCCAAACACTGTGCACTCTGACTATCGGTACAAATAGTTACGGTATTAGGTAATAACTTTTGCCTTACCATAGGATCTGAAATTAATTCAGTGATAAACCTCCTTAAATAAATCGCTTCCTTCGTAGCTTCCGTTATTGCCATATACTCGGCTTCCGCTGAGGACAAAGCTACGGTTTTCTGCTTCCGCGAAGCCCATGAAACCGGACTGCCTGCTAATTTGAAACAGTAACCAGTATAAGAACGGCTGTGTACCTGAAGAATAGATGCCCACACCGTGCCTTAAATAATAAAACTCCCTACGAGTTGTGGAATGGTTGCAAACCAGACCTAAGTAATCTCAGAGTTTTGGGGTGTAGAGCTCTTATACATATACCTTCTTGTCACCGTAAGAAATTGGATCTTAAAGCTGATGAAGCTATGTTTGTAGGCTATACAGAAGATCTTAATAGTTATCTTTTTAGAACTTCATCTTGTCCTAGAACCTTACAAAAGTCTAGAGACGTTACATTTTTTGAAGATTGTTTTTCTTCTTTAAATAATAGAAATGTCAACAATACTAAGACTTCTACTGAACCTTTAGTACTTTCTAATAGTCTGCCTATACAGGAAGAAACCAGTACAGTTCAAGAGTCTTTTGAACATATTCCAGAGGTCACTGTTGAACCAGCTCCAGGCCATACTGTTGTCACTGAAGATCAGACTGCTGAAACTGATCAATTTTTTGAAGCAATTGAGGAAGCAGTAGTTTCTACTAGTCAAACTGATGGACGTAGATATCCTTCAAGAGACCGGAAACCTCCTAATTACTTCTCATACCAAGTTTCTAGTCAAGCGTCTGATGAGCCTAGAACTTATTATGAGGCTACATTGGCTGATGATGTTGACAAGTGGCAGATGGCAATGACCAATGAATATAATTCATTGATGAAGCTGAAGACATGGAAATTGGTTGACAGAGAAAACAAGAAAGTTATACCATGTAAATGGGTTTATAAGTTAAAGAAAAGACGTGTTTCATTAGGTCTGTTATTAATAGAAGTATAGGTAACCTAGTTACATAGAATGAGTAGAATTTTGAATACAGTCTATGGACAGTAATATACAGCCAGTATTATTACAACACATAGCCAAATGGCAAAACACGGAACCCTTATTTACTCGTCATGTCTCTCTGTCTGTCTGTCCGTCCGTATGTCACAGCCACTTTTTTACGAAAATATAAGAACTATAATGTTGAAACTTGGTAACTAGATGTATTCTGTGAACCGCATTAAGATTTTCACAAAAAATAGAAAAAAAAAACAATAAATCTTGGGGTTTCCCC
The DNA here is from genome assembly GCA_947361185.1 of Charanyca ferruginea. Classification (NCBI taxonomy): domain Eukaryota; kingdom Metazoa; phylum Arthropoda; class Insecta; order Lepidoptera; family Noctuidae; genus Charanyca; species Charanyca ferruginea. The sequence continues at coordinate 8,296,425 of OX376080.1, read as the reverse complement.
ATACAGAGCCGAAACGCAAACATTTTTTTTCAATAAACCCATACGTGTGTGGTATCTATGGATAGGTCTTTAAAAATGATATTGAGATATCTAATATTATTTTTTTCTAAACTGAATAGTTTGCGCGAGAGACGCTTCTAAAGTGGTAAAATGTGTGTAACTGTAACTTAAAAAAAAGATAAAACTAAAAAAAATATATGAGGTACATTAAACTTCCACCATGTAAACTTCCACCGAAAATTGGTTTGAACGAGATCTAGTAAGTAGTTTTTTTTTTAATACGTCTTAAATCGTAAACCGCAATTTACCTTTCATTCAATCAACTCAAATATAAAAATAAAAAATCTTTTATATTATTATGTTACTTGCTGCTACGGAACCCTTCATGGGCGAGTCCGACTCGCACTTGGCTGTTTTTTCTAGTTTGAATAAATTGTATACAGTACTTTACAAATGGATATTATACCGGTTTCACAGAATTATAAACATGCTTTTAATTTCTTTACTTATGTACTTATCTAATATATAACAACAATGCAATCATATGTTGTGTTTGTTTGTTGCAAATTAAAAGTATTGTGTACTCCATTTCACCTTAATTTTTTAAATATTATGAGTACATAATAAAATCAATTTTGATAAATTGTGATATTTATGCAGTAAGGACAATGATAATTTACTTGTTTACAGTAATTTATTAAGAATTCCTTTATTGGTTTTACTTTACAATTCAATTACTTATTAAGTATTTTGCTAAAATAAATAAAATAATAATATTGTGATGATTTGATAAAATTATCAAATCATCAATTTTCAAAATTATCAAATTATCAATTACCCGTAATATTGTGATGATTTGATAAAATTATCAAATCATCACAATAAGTTTTATTTTAAAACACTGATTCTAATTTAGTAAAAATTTAGTAAAAATAAATTCAACACAACAACAGTCTCTTAAGACTGTTGTTGTGTGAGTGTTGCAATTTTCCTCTCTCTCACGAGAGAGAAAGATTGCAACACTTATGAATTTCTAATTTTAGTGAGAAAGTATGGACAACACAAACGTCAATTAAAATAAATGACATGTCGTTCATTAACTAGCATAATTTAGTTAATTTATAATATATACATTCATAAATGTAAATTATAATTTCGCACGAAATTAATACACAATCGCAGCGGTCAATTCAATCATCTGTTTATTTAGCGTATACTATATGCCCATGCACCGACCCCTGATAAAAAAAAACCAAATAGATACCTTCGGCTTCGGCAATCAGCTATCATTTGAGTCTTCAACTGTTTTAGTTCTCGCTTTTTCAGTTTCTTTATTGTATTTTTTTTGTTTCCCATTTTACTTAACAAAAATTTAGATTTTTATTTATAACTAACCCGACAGACGTTGTCCTGTCCCGATCTAGGGGGATGAAAAAGGGGTGAAAAAAGGGGATGAAAAATAGATGTTGGCCTATTCTCAGACCTACCCAATATGCACACAAAATTTCATCAGAATCGGTGAAGCCGTTTCGGAGGAGTACGGGAACGAAAACTGTGACACGAGAATTTTATATATTAGATAATAATGGCGGCTAGGCGCGGAGCAAACTGTCATAGACGTCCCGTCACAACAGAGCGAGTGCAACTGATCAGTATTCAGTGATCGGTCGCCGATCGGTGAAACAAACATAATATTTTATGTGTCAAGCTCGTGTCACGCGAGACGGAAGACAGCGTATTTCGCGGATTAAAAATGTAGTAAGCGCCAAATGCTTTTATTCTGAAAGCTTTTAGAATAGACAATATTTTAAAAAATTCTAGGGTTAGCTCTAGGTTATACATGAGTGATAATATTTACATAATTTATGGTTCAGTAATATGAACCAAAAAAAAATGCAAACCAAAAATGTTGAAAATTAGAGGGAACCTTATCTGTTTGTAATAAAGTTGAAAATCTATCAAAGAAATTTGACAGATTGTTGTAGCTTGATGTACTCAGAGCTGGCCTCTGTACCTAACCGAGTACTTACAAAACCACAGGAGTATTCTCTTTGTGTTCAAAATTCTCAGCCTGTAGACGTCTTGCTCTAGAAAGATACATTTTTAAATTGTTTTTAATACATCCCATTAAAAAAATAACGTACCTATCACCCTGTAAGGTAAGCAGTAAATAAGTAGGTAGATATATGAGTTTTACTTACTTTATTTTTTCATTTAAGCGTCTAGCATTTTGTTTTCGCCAACCGATTCTCGTCTTTGTTTTGTTTATTTTGTTCCCCATTTCAAATAAATTGAATTAACATAAAAAATTTCGATATATTTTTGAAACAGTGCGTAAGCGCAAGCGGCACAAACTCCCAGTCTGACGGCCGAAGCAGGACTAAAGCTGATAGGGAAGGAAGCGTGGCGGCTCTAGTTAGAATGGGCAGAACGCGAGCTAATTTAGGTATTTCCTTCGTATTATTAAAACAAATACACATTTTGAAAAAGTAAAACATAATTATGTGATTACTTATGTGATAGAGAACATGTAGTTTTGTTATTATTTAAAAACGGATGACCTTTCGTGAAGTATTTACGACGTAGTAGGGGTTTATTTTGTTTTTTAGAGATTACTTTGGATTTTTTTTCTATCGAGAAAACTTCAAGTAATCGTGTTTCTAACACCTATTATGCATAGAGTGAATCGTCTAATATCTTATATATTAATTGCATGACTACAGGGTAAGTAATAACGATGTAGCAAGTGATCGAACGAACGCAATTATTTTGCAATTGCGTATCGATCCTTCGGTACCCCCTTAAGCATAATAATTAATTAACTCGCGACCAGCCCCGGCTTTTCACGGGTGCAATGTAAATCAAACTATACGTATAAATCTTCCTCTTGAATAGGGTATTTTACTCTGTATGAGAAAAAATCTATAAATATGTTATTGAGACAGTTTAGGCATAAAGCAGTCGGAAAATGTAAGTTTTAGTTCATAAAATAACAAAACAATTTTTTTAATTCAATTTAAAGTTTTCAGTATTTTTAATCTATTCTAAAACACCGTGAAATAGCAGCGGCCATGTTATTACGCCATAAGGCTGTATAAACAAAAAAATTAAATTAAAAATTTAAAAAACCCCCAACGCAAAACATAAAAGCAATTATTTAAAAAGTAAAAAATAATATCTTTTGTTGAGCCATCAAATGTTTGTTCGTTGAAATGGCGCTATAATGTCGCGGCGGGGTACCGCGTAAGTCAAATCTCATTGCAAATCCATGAGTTCGCTATTTTACCTATTTACCTATTGCTGACTTAGCGGTACCCCGCCGCGACATTATAGCGCCATTTCAACGAACAAACATTTGATGGCTCAACAAAAGATATTATTTTTTACTTTTTAAATAATTGCTTTTATGTTTTGCGTTGGGGGTTTTTTAAATTTTTAATTTAATTTTTATTTGAAAGTTTTTAAATGTAATTTAGTCTGGTTTTGAGAAGTTGTAGATACGTCTAAAGTTGTATTTCGTCACATGGATCTTTTTTGATATTTAAGATATCACCCTGAGAATGCGTTTGGTATATATAATTCGCCATTTTGTGGTGCCGGTCACCTTGGCCTTGAAATTTATCATAGTGTAAAGTGTTCTACTAGTGAAGCCCTTTCATTTGATACCCATATTGATGGAGTTGTGAAAAAAATATGTGATTAGCTATTTTGTAGCGGCGGCCATTTTGAACCGATTTTCATCAAACATAGCTAAGAACACTCCCGACTAATTCACCTTTCAAATAAAAAAAACAAAAACAAAATCGGTTCATCCGTTCGGGAGCTACGATGCCACAGACAGACACACACACACACACACACACACACACACACACAGACACGTCAAACTTATAACACCCCGTCGTTTTTACGTCGGGGGTTAAAAAGTTGACAACTGTCAGTCAACCGATTGGCGTAATATAGGCTTTGTACTTTTATTATTTTCGTAACCAATGTAATTTTTTCATTATTACACCTGCTACAAAATATGCTTTTAATTATTTTTAAATGATTTACAATTATCATATTTAATATGAGCTCATTTGATACAAAACGAACTGACATCATTTACGCTGAGCAATATGGCGTCCAGTAAGAGGCGTTTTCGTCAAACTACGCGCGAAATTTGAAAATTTAAAATATAGATGCATTTTTATGGCACTTATCGATTGAGTAAAATTTTTGTGTTTTTTTTGGTGGCATATTAGCACTACAGAATTTCATAGAGACACTTTTCAAAAATGGGTGTAATACCCTATCAGTATTCTATTGATGAAAACGCATTAAAACCTGTTGCGTTGTTTAAAAGCTCCAAGCGTATATACAGGCGGTGGGAGCGACTTCGTTTAATACTATGTAATAATAATAATTATAAAGAAGACAATATTGGAATATTGCTAACCTGGAATCATTCCCGGCTCGTTTTGAATTTTTAAAGCCATTAAACGTTTTTTTTTACGTTTTTAGCACCATATTTAAATTTCTTGGTTTTTCCTGCCATAATAGAATCTGTGCATATACAAATGTTAGAAAAAGAATTACTATGTTACTGCAACGGCAATCAGATCTCTTTTAGGCAAAAACCCAACTGGTGTTATAAATTAATATGGTAAGTATAATACATTTTCAGACAAGATTATTAAGCATAATAGTTTAAAAATTACCCGAACAATAAATGATAATCATTGTTGCGAAAAAACAAACTTAATTGCTGTCGTATTTTTAATATTATGAACTATTTAAAAATAGCACGTACGTTTTGTTGGTATATTTATTAAAATACATAAAAGAAATAAGATACTTCAAATTTATAACATACCAAAGTATCAAAAGCGTATGTCGCGCTATATTCGCCTGTGGCCTGTAGGCGACGAACGGTGGCGCGTTTTGTGTGCGGGATTGTCGACACGGTAGAATTAAATTTTTCAAAGCTCTGTGCAATAGGTACACACACCCCCTAGAAGCGCTCGGCGCGGACTGTTGCTGGCTGGCTGAGTGGCTGACTCGGACTCGGGGCTTGCGTCGAGTATTATAAATCAAGATTTTGATTGTTTATATAAGAAAAGATTATTTTAATTATGACATTGAACTGAAGATTATAATCGTTTCTTTTTTTAATTTTATGAACGAGTGTTTCAGAATAGCTGGTTCAAAAATTTGTTAAAGTTAAATATTTTATTACTCAAAAATTTGATATAATAGTGGTAAATAGTGATGCATACATACATATTATAAACGACTTTCACAGAAATACATTCTGATTTTTTCGTACCGTTTAGACGTCAAAACAATTCGTAAATATGTGATATCCTAAACCTCTAACAGCAAAAGGATCATGCCAGGATTTGTACAAAAAAAAGATGTTTAGAGAAGTTGAAATTCTAATTCTTATACTCTTGGGTACTTAAAGAGTATCTTCAGGCATTCATAAAAATTAATGTACAAGTGAATAGTTTAACGAAAAGCTCATCATTTCAGAACGAAATGGCGGCTGACAGTAACAGTGACACTGACAGCTGCTGTTTCGCAGTTCTTACACTGAAATTGCATCGTCCTATGGGAAATAATGTCACAAATAATGACAGGAGCGGAGTTAACAACAATTCACATCATTTGTCTACCGATTTGGTAGATCCGTTAATATCACTTGTCATTCTTTTTTTTTTAACTCAAAATGGGCAACGAGACGAAACGAAAACTGTTATTTTCAGTAAGTATATCAGTCTACTCCTGGTAATGTATTCTTCTCATTGGAAAATATATAAATCCCTCTAAATGAATTATTTTTTTCATACAAATGAATGTATGGATCTCGCCATGATTCTTTCACAAAACAGTCGTCGCTTTGTGGTCGATTAATCGACATTACTAACATAATAAAAATAAAAAGTAGCTTCATCAGCTCATACATAATAGAAATGAACTTTAATGTTGTGTATGAAAACTCAAAGAAATATATTATTTTAACTGTAAAATCATGTAAATCAGTGAAATCATCGAAATTTCGTATACGGCCTCTTAAGCCACACTTGCTGCGGTCGGTTAGTGGATGGGATCCATTTCATACCGAGACTTCGTGCCTCGGAAACCACGTAAAGCTGTTGATCCCGGCTGTCATTCGTAGATCTTTGACTGTCGTTATGGGTAGTCAGAAACCAGAAATAGTAATAACCAGTTAAGGCTGGTTATTACTATTTCTGGTTACTTAATGTACGATTGCACGATTTTATACCCTTTGGTAAGCCACAGGGTATAAAATCGTGCAAGGGTGCTTACATAAAGAAACAGGTTTCCGGCACAGGCAAACCTGGGCCTGTAGACAAAATCCCTTTTCTGTTAGCGTTAAGGGCCCGTATTTCATTTAGCGCAACTCAAAAATCTAAATCATCTAAACGATTGCTACAGTTACCGGCACACGTAAGTTGACAAGATATTTTATAGTGGGGGAAGTTCGCGTATGTTAAAATGTATGAAATAGGGATTATTACGCGAAACTCGGCGCAGAGGGCGCCACTAGCACATTCCGTAAAATCATAACCTCGTATTCTTGTTAAATTATGTTATTAATTGTAATAACTTGGTATTTTGTGAAAATATATCAAAGTTTTAATTAATCTTACTTACTGAACTGTACTTTAACCATATTATGGCGTCCTACGACCATTTGAAAGTGGATTCTAGGTTATGCTCAGAATAAAACCATATTTGGTTGTCTTACATGATAAATGTGAACGTTATTCTGAAAATACGACTATCTCACCTGAATACTTAACCTGAACATATTTTAGACTGATTTTCATCTGCTTCCCAAAGTTTTCGAACATTTTCTTCTTTTGGAAATGAATAATTCCCTTCATTTCTTCATCGAAATACACAGCACTGATACATTATCTATACATATAATAAAACAGTAACAAAACTGTGTCTGTACATTGAATATATAAAAAAAAAAAAAATTGAGGGGGGTTTAGGAACAGTTATAGAGCACGAATCCAAAAAAAAAAATTCTGTCTGTTTGTCTGTTTGTCTGTTTATCTGTTTGTCTGTTTGTCTGTTTGTCTGTTTGTTTGTACACGCTAATCTTCGGAACTACTGGGCGGATTTGAATGATTTTTCTTTTGTTGTATAGGTATTAAGTCTGGGCAACATATAGGCTATAATTTATCTTGGAAACTTGAACACCAGATGCAGAACCGCAACAGACCAGCTAAACTATAAGAGATACAAAAATGGTACCATAGCAAAAATTGTTCCACGTGATGAGCATTTTCTGCTGAGAGAATAAATTTGAAGATCTGGAACACCTGATGTGGAACTCCAAGAGCCCAGCTACACCATGACACATATAGGAATGACGTCTTAGCAAAAGGTGTTCGGTTTGATGGGCATTTCCTGTTGACTTATAAAAATCGAAGATCAGAAACATCTGATGTCAAAATCAAAGCTATCACTAATTTCACTGTATCTTATAAAATAACATAAGCTGGGAGTACCTCCACGCGGTGAGGGCGGTAACAGTTTCAGATCTTCGATTTTGCCGACCCCGTTGTCGCTGGCAAAAGCAACAGGATCCGCGTACGAAGTTGCGGGCAGAAGCTAGTTGTATAATAATATAACACACTTCCCAATTTTGAACTCAATTAGAGGCAGAATTTCACGCTTTGAACGACTCGTCGATAAACTGTTTACGGACTATGCTAGTGCTGCACTCTGGTGTGAGAACATTGCAGTAATATCCCCTATTGTGCGTGCGCGATTATCCCCCACTACAAAATCTCTTGCCAACTTACGTGCCGGTAGTTATAGAACGGCGTAGCAGCATTGACACACAATATAATTTCATACAAATGAAACGATATTATTGCCTACACAACTACCAAAATAGCAGACTGTATAGATACGAGCGTGTGTGTGCGTTACCCTAGGGCTGTCACAGCCACATAAAATATTATATATAAAATATTATATATAAAATATTTAATTTATATTATATAAAATATTTCGATTTTCTTTTTCACAAATGAGCGAATACACGTTTCTACGCGCCACGAGTCAGCCCTTGAACTAGAAGAAGTTCCCTAACGCGGCTTACAGGTAGTGCGAAATAGTAGAACTCGTCACGTAACGAAATGCGTGTGCGTGTGTGTATGTGTTCGTGTGTCGAGCTGCTGCAGCGCGCACTTGCCTGCATATATTTTTTTGTACAGACACGTACGTAAGGAACTTCGTTCCTTACGGGGCCCCCCGAACGCACAGTTTTTTTATTATTTTTAATTATTCAAATGGTTATCTATATCATATTTTTTTGTTATAGATGCTTAGTGGTCATTCGATAAATATAATGGGCTATGTAAGACGATTAAAAAGCTTTTTACAAAAAAGACAACTGCCTTCAAAAACTAAAAAGTGAAAAATAACTTTAGCACAGAACACACATTGACTTTAGTTTCGAAATTCAGTGGCTTTGTTCTGTTTGTTGTTTTATATTGCCACCGACTTCCGAAACTTAAGTCAATGTGTGTTCTGTGCTAAAGTTATTTTTCACTTTTTAGTTTTTGAAGGCGGTTGTCTTTTTTGTAAAAAGTTTTTTATTTTCCGCTTTTTAGTACCTCCTTCTCATCCAAATCTATTAAGAAGAGATTGAAAGTTAACTACTACAAAGATTGACGAAACTAAAACGTCGTCTATGTAAAATTTTTGGGTATTTGTTGATTTTTCAAAAAGTGCTGAATCAATTTCGATAAAACTTATATGGGGCCACCCCTGAAGCATACCCTATCCATAAAAAAAAAATCAAAATCGGTTTACGTTTGCCGGAGAAATCGCGTAACAAATCGCGCACATACTTAATGCAAATTTAAGACTTATACGGTTTTCTCATGGATACCATTGTCAGAACTGGACCAAATTAAAATGGGACCACACGGGAAGCACTAGCTTTCCAATAAAAATCATCAAAATCGGTTCACTAAGTCCAAAGAAATCAGGTAACAAACATAAAAAAAAAAACAGACGAATTGATAACCTCCTCCTTTTTTGAAGTCGGTTGAAAATACCACGCTTAGCACAGACTGACACTACATAATATAATAACCCGCTAGCTGGTAGCGGGTTATTATATTATGTAGTGCGCGTGCTGACGCGTAGCATGACCACGCTATGTCTACGGAAGAATAGACATACTGACAGCAAGAATAAACAAGTCAGTACATTTTATCTATTCTTGCTGTCAGTATGTCTATTCTACGGAAGAATAGACATACTGACAGCAAGAATAAACAAGTCAGTACATTTTATCTATTCTTGCTGTCAGTATGTCTATTCTATGGAAGAATCAAGGAAGAATAGACATACTGACAGCAAGAATAAACAAGTCAGTACATTTTATCTATTCTTGCTGTCAGTGTGTCTATTCTACGGAAGAATAGACATACTGACAGCAAGAATAAACAAGTCAGTACATTTTATCTATTCTTGCTGTCTGTATGTCTATTCTATGGAAGAATCAAGGAAGAATAGACATACTGACAGCAAGAATAAACAAGTCAGTACATTTTATCTATTCTTGCTGTCAGTATGTCTATTCTACGGAAGAATAGACATACTGACAGCAAGAATAAACAAGTCAGTACATTTTATCTATTCTTGCTGTCAGTATGTCTATTTTTCCGTAGACATAGCGTGGTCATGCTACGCGTGCCGAATTGATATTTAACACCGAGCGATGTTTAAGATTATTCCAAGTTTCCTATCACATTTTCTAACGCTTTGGACTAGCAATCTGTCTACGATATTTTAGTCTAAATCGCAGTAACGATTCAAACTTAATGGCGGCTCTGAACACGAGGCGAGTGGCTGCGCAGTTACAATTTTACGTGACAGCGGTGGTGAGGGGAAGGGGTACTGCGCAGCCAACCGCTCACTTCACAGCCCGCATTAAGTTTGAATCGAACTGTACCTTATTAGCAGAATATATATAGTAGCTTAATTCTGTTCAACGAGAGATGATTAAACAAATCAGGGATTCTCAACTCATTGCAATTGCGGACCGCTAATTTTAATTACAACATGGCCGCCGACTGTGTCGAGCATAGATATAAGAATAGATTTCTATGGTGTCGAGCATTAGCGGCAAGCGCAAATTAGGTATTCTCTTGACTATTGAAAATCAAAACTTGGTAACTTACATTAAGTAAAATACGGCATCATGTAAATTGTGAGTGAATATCTAGTAAGTATATTATTTTCATCTCAACTTCATATTTTTTCTGACCGCCATGAAAACAATTTATGCAAAATTTTAAATGAAAAATGTATTGTGAAAATGAAAACTAAGTAATATCAAACTTAAACTGTTAACTTTATTTTAAATTTTTCAATGCATTTTATGTGACAAAATTGTGCAGTAGTAGTATTTACAATAACCATGATTGTCAAACACGTAATGAGGAGAATTTAACAAATCTTCTTTCAGTTCTAAGACTTTTTGTTCAAAAGCGTAATTTTCTTAAGCATTAAAGTGTTTTATGGAAGCAGTAATAGCACACCTTTCAAGCCCCGGCCGTCACACGCTGGTGTTATTCTAAATATTCTTCTATATCATTTGAAACTATTGACGTTGAAAAAAAACAATGATTAAATAATCAAAGTACATTATTTAAAATTTTGTCTCGCCCTAAATATTATTATGTTTTGTTTTGTAAAAATACATTTTGACAACTTAGAGAATCATTACTCATCATTATTTTGAGAGCTAAGAAATGCTACGCACCGTTTTTGAAGAACGGCATTTTTCTTCTTGAATTGATTTCTTTTCTTCATATAATATCTCTCCTTTCGCTTCCCCATTTTTCTTAATACACAAGTCTAATATGTTCTGAAACAATACTTGTAAATATACTAATCGGAATTGAGAGACTACATAATAAAATTTAAAGTGGAATAAAATTCAAGATATCGAAAAGGTCACGTACCTTGTTTTTCTATACAGCAGAGTGTGCTTACACGGTAAATATCGACTGTAGCGCTCGCTTTCTAAAGTGACGTGAAGACGCTCTGAGCTGTCGAGGGCGACTGAATTGTTCGTAGCGCGTAGGCATGTATTTAGGCGGCTCAGCGGCTCAGCGCCATAGTCATTTTGCATGGCGAGTACGGAGCGCATTTTGAATAAAAAAACATGAAATCTTTTAGACATTACAATGAAAATTTGAAACAAACGCAATATTTATCGATTACATATTAGACATTTGTTTGAAATAATTTTTACAGAATATTTCAATGGTAAAATCCACGAAATCCCCTGAATCCCAGCACGCGTTTTTATAGATTTTACTTCAACTTTATGTGAGTCCATTAAAAAAACTATACTATATTTCGTATGTCTGCCTCGCAGATATTGTAAATACATTATCCCTGGTAATAATTATGTATATCTTCATAGTGTAAATAAACGATTTTCGTTAATATCAACTTATCGTAAATGTCCTTTTTCGCTTTTGCTCGACACAGTTTTAAGCATTCGCTCCCTCTGCCGCCGCAACCAGCGTGCGTTACGATTGCTCAGCCAAGTAATCCAAACAGAAGAAAACATCGTCAAAAAAATTGACGGTATTTGTCAAAATCGAAGGAAAAAAACCAACAATTTGTCGAAGTAGAAATAAAGAAGTTATGAGGGTTTTAAGTTGGCCGCGCGAACGTAACGTTGAGGATTGCGCGGCCATGGAGATCTCAGCAACTACTTAGGTTAGAGATCTAATTCTTTTTGTCAATTGAAGACTGAATTTGTCAAAAATTTACGAAAAAAGAATTGTAAGCTCTAGATCAATATTTTACGAAATATTCACCTTGGAAGATATGGACGCGCAATCCTTGACTTGTTGTTTCTTTATTATTGACTAGAGACAGAGAATACTTAATAGTACAGAGATCCGACCCGGGTTCGCATGGGCCTATAGCCTTCCTTGGTAAATGGACTATCCAACACCAAAATATTTTTTCAATTCGAACCAGTAGACCCCGAGATTAGCTCGTTCAACCAAACAAACAAACTCTTCAGCTTTATAATATTAGTATAGATTATTTCTTTGAAACAAGTATTTTATATTTTCACGAAATAAGAAATGTAATGCGGCGAAAAGAGCGACACGTCTATACAGCATAAGACCTTGGACGGCACTGTCGTGTCTGTCGTGTCGCTAAGGGTCAAGTCACACCGGAATGGCAGCGCAGCGGCCGGCAGCTTGACTGCAAAACATTTTCAACTTTATCTCTAAACGTCAAGGTATAGTATCACTTCGGAGGTCATCGGCTCGCAAAGCCGCGCGGCGTCACGAGCTGCCACTCGATGCATGCAAATCTTTAAGCGATACTATGTCTTGACGTTTAGAGATAAAGTTGAAAATGTTTTGAAAGCAAAACTGCCGACCGCTGCGCTGCCATTCCGGTGTGACTCGGCCCTTAGTCGCTACAGTCGGCGCGTCGTCGCCCCGTGGTCGTCGTCAAGAAAAGAAAACAGATTTTGAGGCAAAAGCTGGTGTATAATAATAGGGTTAGGGTAGGTACATAAGCGAGCTTACTCAACAAAGATGGGTGATACTGGTTCAAGTTCTAATTCTATTAGTACATCAGATGTTTCTGGCAATTGTGGTGTAGTAAAAGTTGTAGCCATTCCTTGTGAGTCAGTTGACAACTCTGCAATGTCAGGTTCAGTCTTGATACGAGTTCTGTGAAAACATAATAAACCATGTATTATTTATACCAACGATTAGAATCGCATAAAGTGGCTCACAGACAGACGCGGCCTGCGGTGGCGGCCAGTTGTAATCTAAGTGAGTCTCAAACACCACCGCGTGTGAACGAGGGTGCGGCCTTACGGCGGCCAACGCGCGGTCACTTGCAAATTATTACAACAGGCCGCGTGTATTGCCTTGTTTAATGACACCAAATACCTACAGGAATTTCCAAAAAATAATAAGTTATTGTTATTATTTCTATTCCTAAAAGTAATATGTGATTGTAATGATAATATAGGTACCTCACACCTCAAATATTTATCTAATGTTTTTTTTTATTTCCTACCTTTTTTTCTCAAACTTCTGAAAGAGCTAGTAAGAGTAATAAGATATCGTTACGGTTAGCCATATTGACTGAGGTCCGATAGTAGCACATACACGCTAGAGCGCTTAGAGCGCTTCAGGCCGCCACTGCGGCCCGCGGTTGGCCGCCACCGCAGGCCGCGTCTGTCTGAGAGCCACTTAATAAATACGTAAATGTCATAGCGCAGATTACGAATTGGAATTTTTCACAATAATAAATAAAAAAAACTTACCTCTTCAGGTTCATCAATTTCAGTTTCTTGAACTTAAGTCGTGAATATCTTTTCATTTTATTACGTTTATTCAGTTTTGTGACTTAGGTATCACTTTTCACTTGAATATTCTTGTGAGTATTCGGCGACAACGGGCGCAAAAAAGTTGTACACGTGTGCTCTCTGAGACGCGCTGCGGACGACTAACGGGGTGCGAGTGTGCGACTTGCGAAGTTGCGAGTTGCGAGCCCGCGGGACCCTTATTCCCCAATGTATATAAGAAGACTGTGATTGTGCCGATATAGATAGTGCAATCCACGAAGACGCACCCCAAGATTTTTTGGTTGAGGGGATTTTCGTATTTTCGTGACGCTCTGTCCTGATTAGTCTATTAATTGTAGTGTGCGCGTGCACTCATAGGTAATTAGTGTGTACCGATAACACTCAAACATTGACGGAAGCTGGCACATATAATATACTATAAACGGTTAGAAGGAATAGTGGGGCGCGTCTTCGTGGATTGCACTATCTATACGCGGTGCGAGTAGGTATTTCCAAAAATTGCTCGCTCTGCTTCCCTCCGGATGAACAATACAAATACAATATGGCCCTGCCCCCCGACCCGTAAAGTGCGATAGAGGAAGTTGCATGCCTTGGTTTCCTTTTTTAAATTTTGTTTTGGGCGATAGCGTTTGTACCCCCCTAAACCTTTACGAAATGAGACCATTTTGGTATCATTAGATTCAGTACACCTTAATCTAGGTCTGTACGTTGTTCTTTTTAAGTCATTCTGTATAGTTTAATTTTAAAAAAAAACGCACGAGGTTATTTTTAAGTCAAAAATGTAGATATTTGAATGAAATAAAAAAAATGTTTGACCACGCATAACTTCTTTTCGTGAGTGTGAGTTTAGACATCAAAAAAATTCAGTCATCCCTTAATTTTCTACCTTTGGTGGTGGAAGATAAAAATGCTAATTTTATCTTGGTATCGAGGCAAAATAATAAGTCAATATTGTAGTATTTGAGGACAAAAATTGATTTTGCGTGAAGGCGAAATGCGTCAGAACATCTTTGCGTGCGACCCATTTCGCCTTAACAAATATTTCACTTGAATATCACGGTTCGTACCTATCAGCTGAGCGCATTGTATTCGTTCTCTCTAAAACCAGTGGATTCCTATGTGTGTCCTCTAGGGTGTCCCAAAACTCAACGTCAAGTGCGAACAAATTGGAGGTTTTTATCAACAATATCATTCCGATCGCATTTCAAAATTCACCCTGCATATAAAGAAAGAAAGAAAAAAAACCGGACAAGTGCGAATCGGACTCGCCCACTGGGGGTTCCGTACATATTTGTAGGTACATATCCATACTTCTATACTATAATCCATAGGTACCTACTATCCATATTTTAATCTACTTAATATTATAAATGCGTTTTTTGCGACATAAACAGCCGTATCTTTTGTTCATGTTAACATAGAGGGTTGATTTTTTTACAGCATCAAGGGACCTAGACTTTAGTACATGGCTTTTACCTCAACTAGATACCTCCACGCGTTCCCGAGATAATATCCAATAAATCTTCCAGTTTATTAAACCTTTTAAGAGGTCATTGTACTGATGAATACTAGCAACCGTCTTTCACGTTGGGATTTTTTGAAAAAACTTTTTATTTCTCGCTTTTTAGTGTTGCCTTAACATCCAAATCCATTAAGAAACGGCGACACACTTAAAAGAGATTGTAAATCCTCCAAACATTGAAGAAACTAAAACGTCGTCTAAGTAATTTTTTTGGGAATTTGCTGATTTTCTCAAAAAGGGCTTAATCAATTTTGATAAAATTTATATGGGGCCATTTCGGAATAAATCCCTTTCAACAAAAAAAGAATTTTGCAAATCCGTCTATATATGACAGAGTTATGCCCGAACATACATAAAAAAATAAAAATACAAACATTCGAATTGATAACCTCCTCCTTTTTGAAGTCGGTTAAAAAAACAGCTGTTCCCTAGTAAAGGTTACACGATCAAAACGTCTTGTTTTCTTCATATTTCAGTATTGGTACCATAGGTAAAGTTGTTCGTTTTTAGTTTGGTAAAATGATAATATTTAGTGTACGTAAAAATCACGGATTATCGATATCGATGGTAAAAATAAACCTTAATTATTCATAATAGGTATACCGCTTTATCTCGGTTTGGATCATCGATCACTAATAAAAGAAGTTCTTTATTAGTGATCGATGGTTTGGATGGACTTCAGATTGATTTTCATGGTTTGTGTACATACTTTGTATGTACACACGGCTACACCTGCGATCTCGCATTGTATGGGATTTCCGTACAATGCGAGGTCAGCTTATACTGGAAATGTATAGTTTGATGTGTAGCCGTGTGTACCTAATTCTTAAAGCTTCATACAATGCCACCAAGAAAGAAAACGTACCTATACTCCATTTATCATTAGAAAAAAGAGGCTCATAGAAGCAGGAATGATAAACATTTTATTCCAACCTTACATAAAAAAACAATTTTAATTAAGTATTTTTATTTTTTAACATAACTTTGATAAATAGATATAGGATTAGTACTAAATGTAGACGTAGGTTTAGTGATATAAACAAAATAAAAGTCATCTAAAGATTAGATAACATTTATTTGGTAGAATTACAGTGAAACGAATAACGTTCCCGGTATTGTTTCGACACGGTTGGCGCAGTGTCTTAGCGACCGACTGCTGCGCAGCGTGTTGCGGGTTCGATTCCCGCCCAGGATAAACATTGGTGTGATGAGCACTTGTGTTTGCCTTGTGTCTGGATGTTGTTTATCTATATATGGATGTTTTTACAAAAAAAAAATGTATTTGTGTATGTGTATCAGCTGTCTGACACCCATAGTACAGGGTCTCCCTAGTTTGGGGTCAGATGGCCGTGTGTGAAAATGTCCCCACATATTTTTTTTTTTTTTTTATCCCTGCTTCTTTTAGGCTTTTAGTATTGACATTGTAAGTATTTTTAAATTAGAATGAGTCAATACTAACTAAATTTAAAGCCACATAACTTCATAAAGTATTTTATTAAAATCACTTTATTTCAGTTGGTGTAAAAATAGATTATAATAAATTCGCCGTCCATCGTAACTGTAACATGTTTACTGTACTTTTGTTACAAAAGTAAATAATAATAATAAATAATAATAATATGTGGGGACATTTGCACACACGGCCATCTGACCCCAAACTAGGGAGACCCTGTACTATGGGTGTCAGACAGCTGATATACATACACAAATACATTTTTTTTTGTAAATACATACATATATAGATAAACAACACCCAGACACAAAGCAAACACAAGTGCTCATCACACAAATGTTTACCCTGGGCGGGAATCGAACCCGCAACACGCTGCGCAGCAGTCGATCGCTCAGCCACTGCGCCAACCGTGTCGTCGCGTGCATGATAATTAACCTTTTTCAACTTTTATCTAATGCTATTGAAAATGGAGTATAGGTATGAAGGTAGGTAGGTAGATATTATGACCCGATCCGGGCAAAGCTAATTTACCTGTAATTTACTTGAAAACGGTGTGCCATCTGGTTGGCACTCTCTGGGGAAGACTCACTTTCAGCAGTGGCCGGCAATAGGCTGATAATGATATGATGCTGACAGTCAGTCATATTTTCTGCTGTAGTAGATGTAGTCGGACCGTTGTCTTCGCCTTCAGCTTGCAACGACAATAGTTTTTTGGCTTGTCTGGAACAATTTTATACAGACTTTATTGTTGAATAATGAATAGGTAGGTACTTAAACAAAACAATTTATTCACCAGAAAATTACATAAGCTAATGCTGGCACTTCATTTGGCGTATTTATGCAAATATTGGCCGTATTTGGATAATACAAAATCGACGTCATTTCAATAATAATAAGGTATATTTTGTATTAACAATGCTATCGCAAAATTATGACTCAAAAAGCAGCGGAAAGTGCGCCTGTGTGCGTAGTGCACGCTTCTTGATACACACACGTGCAGAGGCAGGGGCGCGTAACTACGGTTTACTATTGATTAAAAATTATAGATATGGAACGTATCGTTATGATAATACTATACGAATATTATAAAACAATAAAACATAGAGCTTTTATTATTTATTTATTAATACTTTATGCACAACATGTAAATAAACATTGTACATACAAAGGCGGACTTAATGCCTTGGGCATTTTCTACCAGTCTACCTTAGGGTAATGCAGAAGAGTCAAAACATGGTTTACCTTAAATGTGAACCGACTGGTGGCCGATTTGAGAAGAAAAGAAGATTTGAGAAAACCGATTATTGGAGGGATTGGAGATTGAGTTTAAAAAAAAATCAAAATACATTGCTGGTAAGTTGGTAACTTAATAACAATTTTATAAAACAATTTCCCTTACAGGCAATCTGGACTGTCTGGAATTTACAATTGCAAGGAGAATACAAACAGTATTTTTTTTTTACAATTTGGGTAGCATTTTTCGGTCCCGAATAGGTTATCTACGAATTTTTACAGTTTTTACTGGAAATTAAGAGCCAGTTCACACGACAAATACGCAGATTTCCTTTAATTCGCTGTAATCATGAAACAACACTTAAGTAATGACTGCTTACTCTACTCAGATCAACTAGATCTCTTCTACATTTACCGTCGAACTGCTCTCGCCTTTTGTAGTTTTTCTTTTGTATTCGCTTTCATCTTCCTCTTTGGGTAGGAACCGTAAGAATTACTTCTACGACCCATGATTTCTGAAAGAAAGATTTTTGTTACCCGTAATTAAATTAATCTTTAAAATAACATTTACAAATCAACTTTATAATTAGATTATACAAAATGTACCATTGAAACAAAGAATACGCCACAGCCGTCATAAGAAAGAAGGACGTAACTAACAATTTTGACAAAAATTAGTTATTAACATATTCGGAATCAGCAAAGAAAATGCTATCTTATAGTCTTCCACACAAAGCTGTAACTCGTATAGATTTAGAGATATCTGCTTTACGAAGATCGAGTTCCTTCTGTGAAAAGCCATAATTACATTTTACGCAATTACGCCCTTTCAAATAAGTATTTCACAATTTATTATTTTATTTTTGCTAAAACAAAAGGCAAAAATTCAAATAAAATAAATACGCGTCTATGAATTTAAATAAATTATGGTTCTAAATAAAACCTTTATTTTATGACGTCTTATAAAACAAGAATCACTAACTAAAATTATTCAGTGAACCGCGGGCCTTTATTTTAAATAAAACTTCAATTATCTCGGAATCAACGTTGACATAGTTACGGCTTTCTTTCCTATGACGGCAGATGGCTACAATCACATTAAATCTAAAATTTAATACTTACATTCAATCTATTGACGACCCCTGGGCTAACCGTCCTAACCACGTAATTCACAATGACACGCGGGAGTGCGAGACACATAGATCCTTACTCTAGAAGCTCTCGGCACAGATTAACTAAGTTCCTTTGGAACAGATAGTTCACTCCATAGAAAAAGATAGATACCTAACGCTATAACTGCCTACAAAAATATTACGACCGCTGGTGCGCGCTAAAACGTACCTTACGCACACGCTCGAGAGTATCTACTACGTCGTCTGCCGTGGTGTCGGGCGATCCTTGCATCAAATTACACAATGCTAGGGCTGTCTATGATTATGAAATGATTACACAAAAGGTTGTTGTGAGTATGTTTTGAAAAATAATAAGTAAAATGTCTAATCAAATCAATACCTACTTATAATTACGTACTATTATAAAACTTTTTTGTTAAAAAAGAACCAACGTAAAGTAGTAAATATAATCTATTCCGATCTCTATTATAAAAAAAAATAGAACCAACAGAGCAAAAACAAAATATTTACCTTTCCTCCTCCTTAAGTAATTAAAAAAAGGATAAACTTTTGTGGTTATTTTATTTTGACAGCCGGTTACACTGCAATATGCACGATTAGCCATTATTAAAGCTGCGGTCGCAGTATCGTAAGGAACTATTAGTTAAACTGTATCGTAAAAAAGTTCTCTGGGGTATAGGTATACGTACACTTGAGCGAGCGCGTGGCAACCCGACTGGATTTTGGACGTACGAACGAAATCGAGCCGTAGGTACGTAGGTACGTAGGTAGAATTTCAATTTAAACATATAAACCCCGTAACAGTCTTAAAAGCATTTCGGCGAATCAAAATAAAATTAACTGAAGATTTGTGGGGCATGTCTATTAAAGTTTGCACATCTATAATTGAAACAATAGCGCCTTATTTGGCTATAATATTTAATATGTGCGTAGACCAGGGAGTTTTCCCAGATCTAATGAAATTTAGTAAGGTCATACCACTTTTCAAATCCGGGGACAGTAAAGATACCAATAATTATAGACCCGTGTCCGTGTTGCCGGTTTTCAGCAAGGTATGTATTTGAAAAGATAATGCTAAATCAGATGCTTGTTCATTTTAACACAAATGGCATTTTACACGAGCATCAGTATGGTTTCACCAAAGGACGTTGTACGACTGACGCCGGCGTCACTTTATTAAAACATATATTTACCGCGTGGGAAGAGGCGCAAGATGCCATAGGAATTTTTTGTGACCTCTCCAAGGCATTTGATTGCGTAAATCACGACACGTTACTTTTGAAACTTGAGCATTACGGACTGGGTAAACTTGCGCTTAGTTTAATAAAATCTTATCTGTATGACAGACAGCAGCAAGTTCAAATAAATGGGGTGAATTCATATGGTTTAAAAGTAGAAATGGGAGTCCCACAAGGGTCAATATTAGGTCCTTTCCTCTTTTTAGTTTATATTAATGATCTTCCCCGTTTATTCAAAAACCAACCACAAATGGTGTTATTTGCCGATGACACCTCTTTAATTTTTAAGATAAATAGACGGGCTAATAATCTCGACAATGTAAATAACGCCTTACTTCAGGTCGAAAATTGGTTCACAGCCAATAACTTAGTATTAAATGGAAAAAAAACGAAATGCATCAGATTTGCTTTACCTAATGTCAAAAGTAGTGATTGCGATATAGTATTGAATAAAGAGAAACTGGAATTCGTTGATGAAACTGTTTTCCTGGGAATCACGCTCGACTCAAGGCTACAATGGGGTCCTCATTTAACATCTCTCGCAGGACGACTAAGTTCGGCAGCATATGCTGTCAGAAAGATCCGGCAATTTACTGATGTGGATACCGCGAGACTGGTCTATTTTAGTTACTTTCATAGTATTATGTCTTACGGTATTTTACTTTGGGGGCGAGCTGCAGACATCGAGTCTATCTTTATTCTGCAGAAAAGAGCAATCAGAGCCATTTACAATCTACGTATGCGCGATTCTCTAAGGGAACTGTTTAAGGAAATTAACATAATGACGGTACCTTGTCAATACATTTATGAAAACATTATGTACGCTAGAAAAAATCTGCATCTTTTTGGTAAAAGAAGTGACAGACATAACTATAGTACTAGAAACAGGGACCAACTAGTTCAACCAGGTTTCAGGCTGGCTAAAGTAGATTCTTCTTTCATGGGGTTCTGTCTAAAGTGTTACAATAAAATACCTCCCAACATTGTTCAACTTAATGAGACAAAATTTAAGTCCTATATTAAACGCACACTATGCAGCCGAGCATATTATAAATTGGATGATTACATCACTGATAAAAATGCTTGGCTGGATGCTGGTCTAGCTCCACAGCCATAAGGGTTCATAGATTTATTGATTAGCATTGGTGACAATTTTTTTGGAGCTGCTGAAGATGTAGAACTACATTATCTTTGCATTGTATAAACTCAAACTATTAGTATTATATAATTTTGCATAGCACATACATGTGAGCACTATGTACTTTAAAGCCACCATTTACGAGATGTCTTTCGTTGACTTGAATATGCCCTGGCGGTTGAGTGTTTGTCATGCTCACTTGAATGTCTCGCTGATGGTGGCGCATGTGTTGGATCATTTGGTTCCCTTCAAAATGGTTGAACTAAATGGTGCCGATCCGTGCGTCATGTTCGTGAACGGGCGCCGTCAGTTGAGACTGGTCATCTCTTAGCTGCCTCGGTTATTTTAAATTTATTTTGAATTGTCTAATTTCATTGCCACTAGGACCTCTTTTAACGTGCACAATTTGTTACATCGTTCTCACATTGTACCTCTAGATTCAACATGAATGATGTAACCTAAATTTGTAATATTCTATTGATTTTAAAAGAGTGTTCATGGAGTTTCTTGCTCGTTCTTCTCCATAGAAACCTACTGTTTGGAACGAGCAACTAGCTGCAACTTTTTGACTGACTGACTCCTTGACAATTCAAAAGTGCCTGTAAATGGTTTATTTGAAATAAATGATTTGAGTTTTTTTTTTTTTTTTTTTGAGTACTTAAGCGCGTGACCTTAAACGAGTGACAATACTGTTAGATATCTTTACTGTGCTCTCGGGCGGTACTGACTGGGCAAGCGCGCGGCCGCGCGCCCGCGTGGCGTACATCAGTTTATAAGGCATTAGTTTAGAACAATGTAATAAAAAATGCGAAGTTAAAAAAATAAAAATAAATATCTAGGGTAGGGGAACCGATCACTTTTCCGAAATGTTTTTTTCTGAATTTCATTTTACCGAAATCTATTGACCGATGTCTTTTTTGCTATATGCATTATTTGACATTATTTTTATATCATCGAAGTATCATGTGTCATAAGTATTATTTTACCGAACTATTTTTCGTCGATTTACAAATTAACTTTTTGCTATTGGCCGAAGCCTCTTTTGAACTTTTTTCATTTGCCAAATGATTTATTTGCCATATTTTCACCACACCGAAACAACATTTTACAGAATACTAGCGGGCCCGGCAGACATTGTCCTGCCTGAAAATAAAAACAAGTCCTAGAACTACAACGCTACCTATCGGGTCCGGCCAGCAAGCCGGAGCTGTGCACACATTATAAACACGCTAAATGAAGTGCCACCATAATGCCAACACTTCACATGGCGTATTTGTGCAAATATTTGCCTTATTTTAATAATACAAAATGTACTCTATAGGTACTGCCATACAGTCGGTTTTGTATTATCCAAATAAGGCGAGTATTTGCACAAATACGCCATGTGAAATGCCGGCATAATATGTAGGTACCACGGACTAGAAAAAAAAGAAGGATTCCGCGTCACCCATATCGAAACTGAAGCACCCTAAAGTAAGCCGGACCACTTGTACAAACACGCCTCACGCACTCATTTAAAAAGTAAGTACATCATAGTAAGCCGAACGGCTGCCATTACGTAACACGAAAGCGTCTTTGTAGGTACTATTTACGTGAAGTAATAAAATAAAATAATGCCATCTTGTCTTATAACAAGGTGCAAAAATAATACTAGGTACATCCATCAAAAAGTATCAAGGAATAACATTTCACAGGTAAGACACAATTTTACTTGTTGCTTTATTGTATTTTTGACATTTTAAAATCATTATTAATAATGGAACACAAAACGTCAACAGATTTATAAGTGTTGTCAGAAAATAAATGGGTAATTTTCCTTTGGGATTTGTATACCACGAATAATGGACTATGTCGAGTCGTTACCTATGCAGTTCCAAAAAGAGTAAGATAATAAGGAATATTTATTTGCTAAGTGCATTCATAGAGAATCAGGAATGTTGTAGGTCCCAAATTTAACGTGTGTAATGCTTTGATTATACAACGTGTATCTTATTTAACGCTATACCTCAGACACCCCAATTAGAATATTAAATTATAAGTCTAAAACAACATCCGTAATTTAATAAATGTAAACCAAACCCAGTCTTTTTTTATAAAATAGTTATCCTTACTAAACGCAAAACGTATGTGCGTCCTACAACATCCCTACGCACACACTCATGCAATGCTAGCGACCGACGTGCACACACTCGAGCGCCCGCCAGCTGACCAGTGCAGTAGGCATAAGTTAGGCGTTAGTTCAATGAACGAATTTTACGTACCTAACATGTCACAGACCGATAAGAATAACTTTTGATAATAAATTTAGTTTACCATGTAATTATTGATAGTTTTCTAGCAAGTAACATTATGATTCCATCTTTCTATCACACGTGCACAGGCTTGGGACTAAGCGGCTTCAAATAATTTTGTTTACTTTTACGATTGATTCAAGTTCAACACGAATCTAAAATTTTAAGCTTAGTGAAGGGGACGCATTTAATACAGCTACTTTTTACCCGTTAACGATGTGAAGTACAAAACGGGCTCCGTTCGGAACCCGCCGGCGCGGGCGCGGCGGGTGCCGGCTTGAACGGTAAAACAAAGCTTTTTCATAAAAAAGAGAAGCAATACAAAACAACAAACGAAACAAAGCCACCGACTTCCGATACTTAAGTCAAGTGTGTTCTGTGCTAAAGTTATTTTTCACTTTTAAGTTTTTGAAGGCGGTTGTCTTTTTTGTGAAAAAGCTTTTTATTTTCCGCTTTTTAGTAGGTACCTCCTTCTTATCGAAATCCATTAAGACACCTTAAAACAGAGATTGAAAGTACTCCAAAGATTGAGGCATACCCTGTCCATTAAAAAAAGATTTTTCAAAATCGATTTAAATTTGCCGGAGAAATCGCGTAACAAACATACAGTCGATTGAGAACTTTTTGAAGTCGGTTGAAAATAATCTCAGATGCGTAACTATCGCAATATCAGCTACCTGATAAATAGGTCGTGTTTACTTCAATTTCAATTTAATTTATTCAATCATTCATAATAAATTAAAAATGAGTACTGCTTATTACCTACGTGAAAAAAAAACAAATTGTGTTAAAGATTTGGGTCATACCTACCTAATTCATAATTGAAACATAAAAAGATTTAAACCACAAACAGCAAACTTCGCTGCCGAGTGCCCGGTGCCCGCGCACGGAAAAATACCTACTTTGATGATGGCCGGCCGGGGACCGGGTGTAGCGCGCCCGTCGGCATGTAAAGGGAAAACCGGTTTTGTGCCTCTCGCTTATCACATTATTCTTACATTTGCAAAGGACGGAGGTACTAGGTAGGTACCAGAACATTGTCTACTATTTTCGACATTAATTTCTCGACAAATTAATGAGACATGCGGAATACAAATCGGTCGTGCATTTAAATAAGCCTTGTTGTTGGGACGAATGGATTAAATTCTCTTACATCAACTGTTTTATTAAACGCGCTCTACTTCAAATGTAAAATGCTTTGATATTATTTATGTGCACGTGTGCTTTACGAACCTTAAAATTAGGTTTAGCATTGAAGTAGGTACTTATGTTTGTTCAATGCTAGCGGCGCGTGCACACACGGCAAGGCCGCATCACCAGCTTGAACTGTAGGTAGGTGTAGGCATTACTGCGTTAGGTACCTATGACTATTGACCGTAATGACCGTACGAATTCAACGACCAAACATTACTTTAGCTAGATATGGGATACCTATGCGATATCACCGTGTAAAATTCAATCTTTCCATCACACTTTCACAGGCTTTAGACCGGCTTTGAATTGTCTCTACGCTCTACGCGCGGCCGCCGTTTCGTTCGTCGCGTGTCGTTTTTACGAGTATCTACCTAGGTATCTCTATCTTTAGAGATGTCACACCCGCGCGGCGCTAACGCGAAAAGTTGTGTTTAGGTACAGTTTATTGTTTGTACCTACTACAAAAATATTCAAAGACGACGTGTTTAAAAGATTTGAATCATTTTTCATTTACAGTGATTAGAATACAATCGTATTGATAAGAAGAAGTAGGTACTTACGTGACTGAACTATTTACACTTTACACTTAATTAATTTACACTATTTCGGCGATCCACTTTCATTATACTTTCAAAATGACCACCGCCTTGGCCTATGCACTTATTTGCACGCTTTCACTGTCACAAATGCTTCTTCGATTTTCGATTTAAGTTCATCGACACTTGTACATTGACTGACGTACACGAGCGATTTTATGCGACCCCACAAATAAAAGTCTAGTGGCGTTAAGTCAGGCCATCTAGGAGGCCACGGTACAGGTCCTCCGCGACCTATTCAACGACTGCCATACTCCGCATTCAGATGGCGTCGAACGGTCCACGTGAAATGCGCGGGAGCACCGTCTTGTTGGTAAAACATGTCACGTAAAAGACCGGCAGGGACGTCATCTAGTAAGTCCGGCAAAGTCTCCTGCAAGGACCGCAGGTAGGTATCTCGCTCTTGCAGTCGAGTAGTCCGCACATTCGTCCCCGTGTCCAAAGCCGTATTTGGAAAGAAAGTCCCGGAGTCCCTCAGTCGCTGAGTGGCAGCAAGCATCGTCCTGGCATTCACACTGCAGCCATAACGGGCATTAAACTCCCGACAAGCTAACGCGACATTATCCAGACAACGAGCCAGGGTCCTCACCATCTCCGTGTACTGGATGTTGGTATAGCGGAAAGCCATCGCGCGAAACAAGAGTATGACGGAGAAGTTAGCCAAGCAACAACTACTTTAGATCGCTACCGGCGGATGACTAGCTTTTGATGTTAGGTAGTTAGGTACTCATGTTAGTCGGGCGGCAGTGGCGGCGCGTTTGTCGGCATTTCGCATAAAACTCAAAGGGGTAGCCGACAAATGCTTTATCTCTTTGAAATAAGTTCTAAATTTCTTTAAATTAATTGTATTTATTTTAAAATCCCTAAAAATTGTTTATGTGTAACTCTGATGACCGAACTATGTTGGGTCGTGCATTTCAATAATCCTTACTTATTGAAGCCAAGGTTGGAATTTCTTTAATTTACCTATTTTGATGCTCACTACCTTTGAAGTAAAATGCGTTAATATTATTTAATGTGTGTGTATTACGAGCTATGTGTGAACTACAAATTATGTCGTGCGTTTAAGTAGGCTTTATTGCGCTGCGTTAAGGTTTAAATTTCCTTGAATTAAGAATTGTATTAACTTGTCATGTGTGTATTACGAGCTATCTGTGAACTACAAATTATGTCGTGCGTTTAAGTATGCTTTATTGCGCTGCGTTAAGGTTTCAATTTCCTTGAATTAAGAATTGTACTAACTTGTCATGATACTGTGCTTCCAATTTAAGTTAATTATAAGATTTTTCCGTCAAAATTTAACACCTATTTTTAATGACGGAAATGGATTCAGAAGCCGATTCTGAACCAACTACTTTCAGGAATTGCGTTATATTTGTTACAGCTTGTATAATGTCTAGATTGAGCGTCGCCCTACAATCATAACAAAGAAAACGAGTCAACAATTTCAAGTGCGTGCAGGCGTCGTTTTACACTGTGCATCTACGGCTCTGTGTGCGTAAATAATGATTATATATGCAATTATGTAATCAATTACATAATAATTAATATTATTATACATATATTAATAATTTATTATTATTATTATTACGCATTTGGGCTTTGATTATACATATAAGCACTTGTCAGCCAATAGATGGCTGACACTTTTTGACACGTTTGCGTGCACTTGACGCTCCATCTAGACATTATATAATCAAAGGTGTAATGCTAATTATTAAATACTAGCTGACCCGACAGACGTTGTCCTGTCAATCGATTTTTCATTTGTCTCACCGTATAAACCTTCCCTGGACTTCCACAAATATTTCAAAACTAAAATTAGCCAAATCGGTCCAGCCGTTCTCGAATTTTAGCGAGACCAACGATTCATTTTTATATATAGATTATGGAGAGGTCCACATTCCATAATTCAGGTATCGTAATTATGCTACAGTCAGCAAAGAAAATGAGTAACCAAAATAAGTACTTAGATACTTTTTAATACAAGGCCGGATCGTTTTTGATGAAATTTGGTATGAAGTTAGCTTCAAATCTCGGGAAGGACATAGGCTACTTTTTAATCCGCAACTTCATCTGGATTCGCGATAATCGACATTCCTGCGGACGAAGTCGCGGGCAAAAGCTAGTACTAAATAATAACAAAAAACAAATAAATACGTAATTTTGAGTTTTAACTAGTATATGTTTTTCATTTCATTTAAGGGGCTATTAACCGACTTTTACAGATTTTAAACTGACAATCACGTCAAAATGTGCAGTATATATGATTTGAAAAAAATATATGTTAAACTAGAACATTCTCTTAATCATTTAGTAAGTGAATATTTTTGATTAAGTTCATATTAAATAGTTTAATTAACTCGTGAAGTTGTGTCTGACGCGGACCAAACATTGACAATCACACAAAATCTACCAGGTATAATTAAACGAAACTTACACCATCTTACAGACAATTTTGTTATCTATCTTTTAGTATACGCCTTTTTTTGAATTTTGAAAGAATACTACTTTTATTTAATTTTTTCGACTAAATTTTGAGAGTTTTGGACGCAGACTGCGTCCGTTTTTCATCAGTTCTGCGTCCAAAGTAGATAATAAAATTGTCTGTAAGATGGTGTAAGTTTGGTTTAATTATACCTGGTAGATTTTGTGTGATTGTCAATGTTTTGTCCGCGTCAGACACAACGTCACGTGTTAATTAAACTATACAATATGAATTATAATTAAAAATATTTACTTACTAAATGATTAAGAGAATGTTCTAGTTTAACATATATTTTTTTCAAATCATTTACACTGCACATTTTGACGTGATTGTCAGTTTAAAATCTGTAAAAGTCGTTTAATAGCCCCTTAAGTGGAATTCTTACATCGCTTATTCTAATAAATGAATAAACTGTCAAAATAGGTATTTAAAAAATGGGGAAATTTTTATTCAAATGGTATCCCTCAAATCCCGCACACATAGATCGGTACGGTGCAGAAGGTGCTTCACTTTCGACATGCGTGGTAGGTACAGACGCCAGCACATCAAGCTACTACAATCTGTCACATTTCTTTAATCGATTTTCAACTTTAAGGTTAAAAAATAAGGTTCAAGATTGATTGGGAAAATGTGACAGTTTCGGGTAGGTTGACCTGCTGGCGTCTGTACATACTTATTTGTTGTTGTAAAAATAAATATTAAAAGTTGAACGAGTTGAACACAGTAATGTTTAACTACATACATAACCTGATGCATCCTCAGAGCCTTTAGAGCATTATTACGTCTTTGTTTTGTCGGCCTTGGCATTTTCACTAGTATTTATGTAATTATATTACTTAAAAAATATTACTACGGTCAAATGCTGTAACATTGCCTACATGCTCAATATTGCCTACACTCTAAAAAGTTTAATTATTGCCCTTGAGAAATGTTTTTGCAGTCTATTGTATTACTAAAAGCAAGTCGGCTATCTACATGGCAAAAAAACATTTCTCAGCAGCAATAATTAAACTTTTTAGAGTGTAGGCAATGTTGAGCATGTAGGCAATGTTACAGCATTTGACGGTACCTAATAAAAAATAATTCAATATTATTTAGGTCTTAGAATAATAACGCATAGAAACCTAGTACGAGCATCAAAAGTATTATAAGTATTAAAACTGGGCCTTAAAAGGTCTAGTTTGCGCAGCGAGCCGTCAGTGCTCAAGGTCACGCTCCGTTGAACACAGCTCGCAAGAAATATTTTAAAATGACGGTCTGTTGCAAAAAATACTGCCATAGCAAAACCGGTAAACATAAAAAATGTGATAAAATTTCATTTCACATGTAAGTAGTAACATTATATCTATTACTTTTACGTACATCGATCTCCGAATAAAAAAAAATCATAACCTAATTTATTACAATGAAGTGTTGCCAGTGTAGTACGGAAAAATTACCCATAATTCTAAACACTAACACTGTTGGAGTCTACTGTATTATTCTGGTAGAAATCAACAGCTGATCCATACATTCATTTCGTTGTATTTCGATCGTTCGCATAACTCGGAATAATTATTTATTAATGTAGGTATGGATCTGCTGTTTTTTTTTTGGCGATATTCAGGTTTTTAGTGAATTTTATTTTACCTTGAATAATTTTAGCAACTGAAAGCGTAAATAATGTAGGTAATTCTGTTGTATCCGGTTAAGAGTGTATACAACCTCAGCTCAAATTCTAATTTCGCCCCCACTTCACCGCGCCGCCTAACTCTTTATCTCGCTCGCACACTGATGCGCGCGGTCACGCGGCACACCGCGAGGTCGACGCAATTTTATTAGAATAAACTACTTACTTTATGTGTCCGACAAGTTCTCAAGTAATAAAATTATCAATAATAATATTAATTTATCACTATTATAAAAAAAGGAAAGATCATCATATTTATTATTTAGCTAAACTACTACAGTACGTCCAGTAGGTTCATATGTTTTATGTATTTCACAACATGCATCAGCATAGGTACCTAGCACTACAGTCTGATAAGTCAGCAGGTAAGTAACGCCGGCGCCGCCACCGTGCCGCGCACCGTGTGACCGGCAGGTCCGATTGTATGTGAAGCAAGCACTAGTTTGGTTTCTTGCAATTCTTGCAGCTAGTGTAGGTAGGTTCTTACCGTACTTATTTATATTTTTTATAACTTTCGAAGCGCTTAGCGGCTACAGTACGGGTTGCAGGTTCGATTGATGCACGGAACTTGTATTATTATCTTGTATTATTATCTTGCTATCACATAATAACACAATCATGTCCAAGCGACCCGACCCGTCCTGCAGCCGCCAAGCGCTTAGAAAGTTATAAAAAAATATAAGTAGGTATCGGTATGTGCGGTAAATACAGAAACATGCAGAAACTGTTCCAAACGTAAATACCTATTACATTTTTACCTACATGTTTGTAATCACTAATACTGGAAATAGATAGGTACTTACTTCATTTCGATCATATGTTTGCCTGTTTCTTTACGCCAACCCCGTCGCTTCTTATTTTTATTTCGGTTATTTCCCATTACAAACACAAAAAGTAGAACTCACGCAATTCAGTATTTTTATTTTACGTCGTTCTGTTGCGTAATCTGTCCCTGAGCGTAAAATACGAACACAACCCTCCCGTACGGAAGCCGGAGCAGGACTGAGAGCGGGTGGCGGCGGTGGCGCGCGTCAGGGAACAAACTTTATTAAGGCCGATATTATGGGTTATTTATTTTACGGCGAAAAAAAGGGAAATTCAAAAAAATAAATAACATAAGACCTGCTTTATAGTTAGTTCAGTTAGTATAAAAAGTTTTATGATCTAATTTGAAGTATTTTATGATTGCCAGCGGTTTATTGTTCAGTTTAGAGGTAACTTTGGGATTTTTTTCTATCGAGAAAATTTTATGGAATCGTGTTTTCGCCAAACATAAGCCCTAACATGAATCCTCAACTTTACCATATATTTATTATAAAATTAATACTCCAGTATTTTCGGCGTATCAGAGGATTCTGCTAAGCCATTTGAGGTAGTATAGGCTCTTAATATCGGACACTGTGTTATCGGATAATAATGTGGAGTACATTTTTAGTTACCAAGTAATCCGAGTACGAATACGACGGTAAATAATATTTTGATGGGCTGACAATGAAAGATATTATATATTAAAATGTTTGGCGCGTATACATTTAAACTAAATTGTGATACGCGACATGGACTCAGAAATTCATTTCTAAGTAAGTATAAGTACCTACGAGTTACGTTAAAAACAACAATTAAAACTTTTATAACGTTGTATAACGATAAGTAGTTGTGACTGTATTTTAATTAATATAAAAAACCAAATTGACAACTTACATTACGTACCTACCTACGTAACATTTTATAAATGCAATCGTGCTATGGCCCAAATGCATTAATTTTTTCCCCGATTTTAGGGAAAATTATAAATTTCCTAGCAACAGCTAGCAGCTAGCCTAGCATTTTTTTTACGTCTGTGTGCGTGTCAGCGGCCGTAATTACATGCCGCTCACTCACACATACCTACTAATGTAGCTGGAATTTTCCGTAGGCAGCGTGTATGAGACTGTCCTTCTAGATGCGTTATTATTCTAAAATTTAGGTACCTATTTACTATTTTCTAATACACAATAAATAACAGCCAAAAAGTATATAAAATAAAGTTTAAAGCATCAACAATATTGACCCCCCCACAAAGCAAACAAGTGGTCCTCTGCAGCGAGTTAGTCTTTGAACGTCGAATTGAGGTAAAGTGACACAAAAAGTCCGTGTGTATTTGCACTCACACATTTACATGAGCAAAGACGATCGATAGCACGAGCGCAAGCGACACAGCACAACCATCCCGTCTCAGTGCTGAAGCACGACTGACTGACGAACTGACGCCCCCCGCCGTAGTGAGTGACGCAGAGACGCCCGCGCCCGCGCATAGTCCCTTCCATGAAGATTTAGGTATAAATGGAGCCAACACTTAGAACAAAAGCTTGAAACCAACTGTGGGCTGATGCTCTCTTTCTGAATGCATACATAAGAACGAGACAGTGATATGTGTTTTCTTTATCTTATGTATGCATTCAGAAAGAGAGCGTCTGCCCACAGTTGGCTTCACTTAGGTATTTAGAGTGTTGCCTCCACTTTTATCTATAAGCTTCTTGGTCCCTTCAAACCAAACCAACATTCAGAGTCCGTCCGTTAAACGTCTTATTCACCATCCATCTTGCTGTACGTCCCGCCAAGGTCATACATCAAAAGTTCCGTAAAAAAAACAATTAACAATAATTATTGACGTACAGCAAGCTTATTCACGGTCGTTTTGCATCGTGCATCGCGTGCGTATTAGAGCATAATTATATTAGAAAGGTAAACAATCTTGAAATGTCTTTTTTTATTATAATGTGCTTGTTAAAAGTCTGATATTTCTTGCAAGCTTTGTTTTGCATTTGTAATATACTGGCAATACATACTAAATGTTTGAGAATTTTAAAATGCAGATATCAATAAAAAGACTTACCAAGATAGTTTACTTTTATTTAACTACCTAAACGTTCTAGTACCTATTATGTATAATACTTAATAATATATAGGTATTTAACTGTTAGTTAATCTGGGTTCTAACGTACGGAATCTGAATGTCATTTCCTTTTCTTAACTGAAGAAAAAAACTTGAGAGGTGTCAAGGGACACCCGGATGGAACGAAGTTCCTTTCGATTAATTAGTGAAGGAATTGTAATAAAATTTTATTACAATTCCTTCACTAATTAATGTGATGCGTTAAAGTGAATTTAAGTGGCTTTAAGCCAGGGCAAAAAAAAGCGAGGAATGAAAAGTTATTATGGCTGCTTACATTGTAAGTAAGTAATTTTAAAGATTAACATTTTCTAACATGTTAGTACAATGCGTAGTTATTTAGATAGAAAGACCAATAAATTATTTCTGCGCCATCTATTGGCCGTTCGTAATTCGATCTCGAAGAGCACAGTTGCGCCAATAACGTTAATAGATGGCTCTTAAATCAAATATACAAAAGTGTCGTGACAACTTTTCGTAAGAATTTTTTCCGTCTAGCCCCCTTTCACAACGCGCGATAAGGAACTTCGTTCCAATATACCGCTTTTAAAATAACGTTCCAAGTAGGTACCTACTTAGGTCTTGGTTTTCCTTCTAAACTATCTCCGTTATTACTTCATCACGAGTTTTTTTTACATTGTTACCAGTACCTAAGCACACAAACCTTATTATTTGAAAGCAAGAGTATTATTCAGTAATTAAATAAAAGAAAATAATGTAATCAAAACAAGCTTAGGAAATTAATAAATAACATAAACTTGTTTTAAAATAAAATCCGAACGTACGTTTATCTCGCGAAGTCTCGTCGTGATATTGACATTGAAATAAAATTAAAATTGTCATGATTGACGGGCCTTCCTAAATTAAAACATTGCTCAAGTGGTCCAATAGTAAAAAGTGCAACTAACATAACTACAGGCTAACTCAGTCTCCTTATTAGTATGTGTGTTATCATGCATTATTAAGACATAATATAACATAGTGAGATTAGAATCTGGATTACCAACCTTATAGCTCTTGCCTTTTCCAAATTTTCTAAATTTCTGCGTTTTCGTTTCTTCGCTAAAAATATTTTGATTTTATTCCCCATTACGTCTGAAATATGATTTGATGTCAGTCTAAAAATATTGTCAGTCATCAAAAATAAGTAATAAATTATTTTACTTACCAAAGTACTAAGATTTTTCGATCAAACTATAAACGTAAGCTATCCGTTTCGTATATAGTATCGTACGGCAAAGGTCAACACAGGTCAGGCAGAGTTCCGAGCGATATGTCCACACTCTGGAAAGCCTCGCGGCGGACTGATTGATTTGAATGAAATATGTAATCGCGAGTAGTTTTCAAAAATATTTATAGAAAATTTACAACTACTAAAGTGAAAGTTTTACAGAAGATGTTCTTCTATTATATATTATTAACTTAAGCTGTTATTATATTATATGTATTTAAGTAACTTACCTATATATCGGTGTGAAAAATCATTCCTTTTAATATCTTAATATTTCACATTGTTTAAATTTTTATTTCTTATATTATGATAATAAGTACCTAAATCATAAAATCTCTTGTTCTTCTAATCTTCTTGCTAATTAGGTCTATTAGTGTGTAGCGGTAGCGCGACCTCTGCGCGCCGCCATCCTGAAAGCATACACATGCGTCCTTCCGCCACGAAGCGCGAACGCAGACTAAAGCGCCCCTTAGAAGCGCGGGATATTTATGGTTTGACCCGCGGAGTGAATCGCGACCGCGATCGATCTAAATACTTCGGAATCCTGCGCTCTGATTGGTTGTACATATTTTAGCATTTAGGTATATCACTACGCATAGGTTTAAGTTTGTAATATAATAGGGCTCATTTTATTTTAATAAATCATTCCATTTTCTACACTCGCTCGGTGTTGTCATTTACCCATAAACTTTATACTAGAGGACACTCGCCTCTAAATTGGTGACCCCGACAATCCTGAATCAAGACGCCTACCTTCAGATACTTCTAATAGTGAAGAACCGTCGAGATCAAGTGAAACAGCATCATGTCAAGGGATAATGCCGAAGATTTCTGTGACGCCCAAGGAACCGTGACAGCGAAGAGCGACGTGGCTACGGTATCATTACCAGCACGAATACCACCTTTTTGGCGCCAAAACCCCCGTCTCTGGTTCGCACAATTTGAAGCCGCCATCGCTGCCAGTAAAATCGGAGAAGAACAGAGATTTAACCTCGTCGTCACACAGCTGGGCTACAACGATTTAGAACAGATTGGCGATATCATCCTCAATCCACCTAGTTCTGGCAAGTACACCGCACTCAAGAACAGGCTGATATCAACATACCAGGAATCAGACCATCGCCAGCTACAGAAATTACTCGGCGGCCTCGAACTCGGCGACCAGAAACCTACCCAGCTACTCCGCAAGATGCGTGATTTGAGCGGGAAACTCCTAACAGATGAAGCACTCCAAGTCATGTGGCTCAACCAGCTGCCCACGCAAGTCCGCGCCGTGCTCTCTGTAAACACCGAATCCACGCTCGAGATACTAGCTGCAATGGCCGACAAAATGATGGAGCACTTCGAGCCAGCATCAGTCGCCGCAGTCTCCACCGCAACCACGTCAAGTCAACGCGAAAGCCAACCGAATGCTGCATCCATGACGAACTTACAAGTCGATTTGTTATCAAAACAAATCGAAAAATTATCACTCGAGATCGCTGACCTACGCACGAGTCAACAACAGCGCGCGGCGTACCCCCGCCGCCCTCGCCCCCGTTCCCGCCACCAGTCCGCGTCGCGGCAACGCAGCGGTTCGCGCCAAAATTCCCGCGCGCCAAGCAAGCCGGGCGACGCTGATTGGCTGTGTTGGTATCACCACCGATTCGGAGAAGAAGCTCGCAGGTGTGAGTCCCCGTGTGCAACAAAGAAGCGGGAAAACTAGAACATACATCGACTGTGGCGGGAGTCGATGTTAATCAACGAAGCCACCGCCTATGCATCACCGACATTAACAACAGAGAGAAGTTTCTTGTCGACACCGGAGCCGACATATCTGTGTTAGCAGCAAGAAACAAACAATATTTGAAGCCGACAGAAAACACCTACAAATTATTCGCAGCGAACGGCACAGAAATATGTACCTACGGAGAGCGTACACTCGAGCTCAACTTAGGTTTACGTAGAAAATTCAGATGGACATTCGTCGTCGCTGACGTGAAGACATCGATACTGGGCGCAGATTTTCTAGTAAATCACAAATTACTAGTCGACTTACATCACCGAAGACTAATCGACCGCGTTACCGATCTCAGCGTTAACGCCGTCCAAGTACAGTCAACTGAAGAAACCGTCTACATAATCGACCGTAACCACGCCTATCATGACATCCTGAAGAAGTATCCAGACATTCTGCGACCCATGTCACTCAAGACTCCGGCTAAACACGACGTAACACACCGCATAGAAACAACAGGACAACCTATTTACTCGAGGCCACGCCCCCTTCCTCCGAACAAATACAACGCCGCAAAACTCGAATTCGAAAAGATGATGGAGATGGGTATCTGCAAACCTTCGAAGAGTCCATGGGCCAGTCCACTACACGTCGTCAAGAAAAAAGATGGTTCACTACGTGTATGCGGCGATTACCGAAGACTTAACGCCGTGACTGTACCCGACCGCTATCCAATTCCGAGAATTCAAGACTTTACGTACCAACTACACGGGAAAAAAGTCTTTTCAAAACTGGACATGAAGATGGCATATTTTTCTATACCAATCGATGAAAAAGACGCTGCAATGACCGCCATTATAACACCATTCGGTCTCTTCGAGTTTAACTGCATGACGTTCGGCCTACGCAACTCAGGTCAAACGTTTCAACGTTTCATGCACGAAGTATTACGTGGACTCGATGACATAGTATTTTGTTTCGTCGACGATTTACTTGTTTACTCAACGAATGAAGAAGAACACCAGCGCCACCTACATCAAGTACTTGAACGATTGAACAACTATGGCGTCACACTCAACATCGATAAGTGTGAATTCGGCACGAACAAAATACAATTTCTCGGATACGAAGTCACGCAAGACGGAATCAAACCCACTGAAGATCGCATTCAAGCAATAATCACCTATCCGAAACCAACTACAATACAAGAACTCAGAAGATTTTTAGGCATGATCAACTTTTACCGCAGCTGCCTACCTCATCAAGCCGAACATCAAAACCTACTAAACAAGTACCTACACAATAGCAAAAAGAACGACAAATCACCAATCGCCTGGACGCCTGAAGCCGAACAAGCCTTCGAACAATGCCGCCAAAGCATACTCGAGGCGACCGTTCTGACGCATCCAATACAAAACGCTCCGCTTTGTTTACTTACCGACGCATCTGATACCAGTCTCGGCGCCGTACTTCAACAGAAGGTTGACAACGTGTGGAAACCACTCGCCTACTACTCCAAGACAATGAGCGAGACGCAGCGAAGATACAGTGTGTACGACCGCGAACTACTTGCGATGTACACAGCTGTTAAGAATTTACGTCGACTGATAGAGGGCAATGACCTCACGATCTGCACCGATCACAAACCTCTAACGTACGCGCTTACAAGAACGCCGAGCAGTACCGACACACCAAGAAGAGAGCGACAACTTCACTACATAAGTCAATTCTGCACAAACATCAAGTACATTCATGGCGATAAAAACGAAGCAGCTGACGCGTTATCACGGATATCAGAAGTCGAACTACTGAACTCAACTATCGACTACAACAAACTCGTTCAAGAATATGAAAACGATGCTGAGTTACAAGCTTGCCTGAACAACCCCAAACTCAACTTTACCCGACTGACTATGCCCGGAGTTCAACGACCTATACTATGCGAAACATCTACAGCGAACATTCGACCTTATTTACCATCAACTTATCGTCTTGCCGCCTTCAAAGCGCAACATGAATTAAGTCATCCCGGAGTTCGAACATCAAGAAAAATCATAGCAACGAAGTACTTCTGGCCTTCTATGAACCGGGACATAGCTACATGGGCAAGGGCCTGCATCGGGTGTCAGCGCGCTAAAGTTCATCGACACGTGAAAAGCCCACTCGGTGAATTCCAAGAATCTACTAGGTTCGCACATACTCATCTGGACCTCGTCGGGCCACTGCCGCTATCTAATGACTATAGATACCTAGTCACGATGATCGACCGCTGCACCAAATGGCCCGAGGCGATACCTACGCGTGACATCACTTCTGAAACAGTAGCGAAAGCTGTGTACGACGGATGGATATCGCGATTCGGCTGCCCGCTACGAATTACTACGGACCAAGGACGACAGTTTGAGTCTGCACTGTTTACGTCGCTGATGAAGAAGTTTGGTGTCACTCGCATTCGGACCACTGCATTTCACCCGCAGGCAAATGGTCAAGTCGAGCGATGGCACCGAACACTAAAGTCCGCGTTGATGGCGCGATCGGCCTCAACACGCTGGAGTGAAGAATTACCCACAGTTCTCCTAGGACTTCGCACCGCACTTAACGAGAACACCTCCGTCAGCCCGGCCCAGATGACATACGGTACAACAATACGCATCCCGTCTGATTTCTTCGTGCCTACAACGCCGAATATCGAAGACGCCGAGTTTGTTCGCCAGCTGACTGAAACAATGTCGTCGTTGTCGCCTGTGAGAAGAACGCACTCAACGAACGCGAACACATTCGTGTACAAAGATCTCGCAACCTGTACACATGTGTTTCTGCGCAACGACACCGTGCGCAGACCGCTCACGCCACCCTACGACGGCCCGTTTGAAGTACTACACCGCAGCGAAGATGGAAAACTATTCACACTGCAACTACCGTTACGTACCGCCGTTGTGTCAGTCGACAGATTAAAACCAGCACATCTATACAACGAAGACAACAGTGACAACACACAGACTACAATAACGCCACTCTCGTCGCCGCCGTCGCCACCGCCGCCGGCACCGACAGCGCCAGCAACACCGCCACCGATCGCACCGACGTCGACTCAAGCTAATTCCAACTCATCAGCTGCACTTCATCCATCGAGCTCAACGCGCAACAACACCTACGTCACAAGATCCGGCCGCAGAGTGAAAAATAACGTACGCTTCGCTTGAGGGGGAGCTATGTAGCGGTAGCGCGACCTCTGCGCGCCGCCATCCTGAAAGCATACACATGCGTCCTTCCGCCACGAAGCGCGAACGCAGACTAAAGCGCCCCTTAGAAGCGCGGGATATTTATGGTTTGACCCGCGGAGTGAATCGCGACCGCGATCGATCTAAATACTTCGGAATCCTGCGCTCTGATTGGTTGTACATATTTTAGCATTTAGGTATATCACTACGCATAGGTTTAAGTTTGTAATATAATAGGGCTCATTTTATTTTAATAAATCATTCCATTTTCTACACTCGCTCGGTGTTGTCATTTACCCATAAACTTTATACTAGAGGACACTCGCCTCTAAAAGTGGTTTCATACATTTTAACCGGCTTAGAAACTGACGCCGAAAACCTGTAATGAATGTCTTGATAAAATGTAATGTTTTCTTTACTAACTATTGAAACGACGTAATTCCCTAAAGTTATTGGTAATTAACATATTTGTAAAATAAGTGGTAGATGGTATTAACATGTTTGAAAAGTAAAGTTTTTGAGTTAAACAGCGCATGTAATGGGCGGGCCAAACCCGCTTAATTTGAAAAAAGAAATAAGTAAGTATAATACCTATTCTCGCATTATTTTATAATACTACACTCATTGATATAGATTAAAGATTGTACCTAGGTAGGGTACATACGTTGAACCTAGGTGCACAGTAAAAGTGTCGAAGATGGAAAAAATTAAACAACACAACTAAAAAACACAAGTCCTAAATAATTTAAACCCTATACCTTGTTCAGTAAGTCCTTTTTTGAATGAAACCTACGAAAAGCAACCATTTTTATAACCACAGCAGAGCCAGTGGGACATAAACTCCGTTGAGTCGGATTGTTTAATGAAACATTTTTTTAAGCATGGATTTTTTTAATGAATTTTGTGGATTTAATACTAACTTATGCCCGCGACTCCGTCCGCGTGGAAGTAAAATATTCCATAAAATATAACCACACTCGGCAATATTATAGCTTTTTATTAGTGAAACCGAAACCTTGTTTATCACTTCAGCAACTAAGGTCACCGAAATAACTTTCAGAATATGCAAGTTGAAGTGGCACAAGAAAGGTCACATCGCTCGAAGAACCGTTAATCAATGAGGAAGAAAGGTTTCCCAGTGGCGGCCACGAACCGGAAGACGCAGCGTTGGTAGACCTCCCACCAGATGGACCGACGACATCGTCAAGGTCGCGGGTAACCGGTGGATGCAAGCGGCAGGTTGCAAGAGTTGTGGCGTTCTATGTGGTAGGCTTTTGTTCAATAGTGGACGTCTACCGGCTAAAGATGATGACTCACTTCAGCACTGTTGTTTTTTTTAGTTTTACAGGGTATCCAAAAATTAAGCCTAAAGAGTTTGTCATCCTTTTGAAAGCATAACACGTAGTAAAATGTAGTTTAGATTTAAATTCAAATATAGTAGGGCGCGAATACGCAATACATAGATATTTTTATAATGCATTACGCTGGTTTTTAGGGAAAACTTATTTACTTACGGCAACGCGAGGGACCGCTGTTTTATTAATGCGGTTTATTACACCATGCTCTGTAATATAGATGTCGGTTTCCGAAAAATGTTCTGAGCAAACTACGCTTGAATCGTTCGGCTTAAATAATATGTCACCCCTTTGTCTGGCCACTACTTTTACCCACTTTTCACGTCGTATTGGATCTCGAGGAAAGCTGAAATAAATATATGTATGTAATACTGCTACAAATAATATTATATAATACCAGCTGTGTTCTAGGATACTTACGTGGATTTAGATTTAATCATTTAGTCACCCAGTAGAAAGGCCCAGTAGGTAGTGCACATTAAAGAGAAGTTAAAAACAGATTTCGATTACTTTTACATGTTTAGAATTTACTAAGAAGGTAGCTCCCATTTTGAAAATAAATAAATATGCATTAAACAAATAAAAAATAATTAAAGCTTAAAAAAAATAACAAATAAGTCGACTCCCATTAAAAATATGAGAACAGAGTTCAACGGAGCTTGTATTACCTAACCAAATATAAAAGGATGGTGTTCGTACAGTTCTTGTTCTAATTATGTAGCAGTTCAAATTTGCCGTATATTTCAAATTAATTTTAACAAAAATCTTATAATTTTCCTTGTATTTAGGCATTTCAATAATTACACTTGACATAAGTACTTACCGAAAGTATGATATTCCATGCTGTTTTAACGTTCTTGACGTATAATTATTGCAATTTTTAAATGAACACTTCGGCATTTTAGTCGTTCTATCGGTCTCGCGACCGACGCATTACTAAATGAAATGAGAGCATATTCTCAGGTTGCGCGCACTTTTTGGAGGACGACAGAGACGGAGGGTTATGATTTTGACCGGTATGTGTGTGGTTCTATGTATGTATACTGTTCATCTGTACGCTCCTAACTTCTTAAACACTTTATCATAACTTGACAAAAGAAGTACCTATCGTTGAAAACGACTTGATCGACCGCTGTAATTGTCCGTCCGTTAAAAGGGTACCTGTTACGTGATCCATCGCATGAAAGAACAATGCGCATCTATTTTGTACGACTTTCGGTCGTTCACCTTTACTTTAATACTTAGGTACTTTATACAACCCGGGCGCAATAACTTGACACCTGGCTCGAAACTTTCAATGGAACTAAATTTACAATAGAAATTGTTATTTTAGATAAAATATAATAAAGCCTGACCAGAAAAATAAAAAAAAAAATTGTCAAAAAAGACAACCGCCTTCAAAAAGTAAAATAGTTATTTGTTATACAAGAGTGCAAAGTTGCTTTTTAACCGCGTGTTCAATTTTGATGACCGAGCAAGCGAAGGATTCTAAAATTGAATCACGAGCGCAGCGAGTGATTCAAAATTAGAATCCTGAGCGTTAGCGAGGGAATCAAAAGAGCACGAGGTGAAAAATCTTTGCACTCAAATGCAACACGTAACTTTTCATTCCACCTCAGCGAGGAAATGACTAAATGCAAAAAAAAAACGTTTACAAAGTCTGAGTTTTTAACAAATTAAAAAAAAGTTGTATGATATATTCGGCACCATAGAGGTAGCAGTAAATAGGTTTAATGTTTTTTTTTAATTCACAAACTTAGTGCACACGATGTTCTAAATTCAATTTACTTTATCCTCTAGAGAATAAAAACGGCTTTTCCACTCAGATATAGAAGATAAATTTACTTTATCCTCTAGAGAATAAAAACGACTTTTCCACTCAGATATTGAAGATTAAAAATACTCTTTCCGAGATGGTGGGATGAAAAATAACTTTCAATTCGTAAGTCGGCGGCTTTGATTTTGCGTGTTGTTTTGTATTGCAACCGACTTGCGAATTGAAAGTTATTTTTAACTTTCAATTTTTTTTTTTCGCTTTTTGTGCCTACTTCTCATCATAGAAATTAATTACGAAACGGTGACACCATAAAAATATATCTGTCATCCCTTAATTTTCAACCCTTAGAGGTGGAATATTTTCTTGAAATTAATATGGGATCAAATTTAAGGTATACACTATCAATTAAAAAAAGAATCATCGAAATCGGACTACACTGAAAAAAGTCATGTGTGGTCAAACAAAAATAAATGTTTAAAAAATAAAAAAATGTTCATAAAATGAAAACTACTGGGCCAAACAATTTTAAATTTTTATGGGACCAAATAGCAACTATTCCGCATCAAACTAAAGAAGAATCAAGTAAATCGAAAAATAAATCTCAGAGTAATCGATGTACATACATAAAAAAAAAAACAACCGAATTGAGAACCTCCTCCTTTTTGAAGTCGGTTAAAAAACCTGCTCTGGGGGCGCTACATGTATGCATATTTACGTTTCTTTTTTGCACTCAGTACTATAAACAAACGTCATATTTTGAGCCACGTATCAAGTTATTGCGCCCGGGTTGTAGAACGTGATTATCAATAGGTAGTCGGGTTTTAGTTTTTGTATTTCAATGGCGACACACAAAGGTATTTAAAAACACAATGGCCCACAAGCACAGAATACTTAATAGTACTACATCCACAAGTCTACGTTACGTTTACCTACTCAAATTTAAAAAAATGAGACCAGCAGGCGTAGCATGACAATTCTATCTCTACTCTACGTAGAATAGACATAGTTCTTTCTATCCTACTTGACATGTCTATCTAACCGAGCATGAGCCGACTGGTAGACTCGCGTTTCTACGTAGAGAAAGACATATCTTTTCTTTCCATAGCAACGCCGGAGTGCTGTGTTGTAGATAGACGTTAAAAAATTTACGATAAAATTGCGTTTCGTTGTCGACAAAAATGTGTCAATCGTTACGTTTTATCACATTTTGAACGTTTATTTATTTACTTAGACAACAAACAGTGTAATAATAAGTAGACATAGGTAGGTTAGAACTTAATAATAAAGGTAACAAATAAATATTATGTACACTACTCTTATCCACATTGTAATGTTATTCAAAGCAACAACGAAACGTTATTTTTATTGTGACGGCTGTCGGGTGTCGGATCGATACAATAAACAATAACAAAATATTTTAGAAAACAATATTAAAAATTTAATTGTCCAAATGTTTCGATTTTGGATAATAAATAGACTTGGGACTACGGCAAAAAAAAGTAAGTACGAGTAAATCTAAGTGAAAGAAATTACTAAATAATTAGCATTGTGCATTGGTGTACCTATTGTGTATGATTAATTTAAGAGAATGTAGTCCTCGATTAGTTGAAAATCGCATTTGAGGATTGAAAGAAGATAGTCGCATCGTCTGATAAAAATTCTTGGTTTACAAAGGAAAATTCTTCACTTTTATCTTCAATCAAAGAAAAAGCATGCACCTATCATATATCATAGCAAGTGATATATGATAAGTGCATGCTTTTTCTTTTCATTATTACTTATCGTCAGTGTTCTTACCTCATTCACATATGTACTAAAACTGATTAATTATTTATTTGCAGCGTGCGAAGTACCAACCCACAGATTGAGATGTTGTTGGTGGACTACAATTTCCAAAGGAACTATTAGTTAATCTGTGACAATAAGTTTATTTAAAACAAACTAACTGAAAGGAAAATGAGACAAAGCCATTTACAAAGGTACAATTTTTATTTAAGTACTTAAAATAAATTTCTTATTATACGAGTAATGTCAGTTCTTCCATGAGTTACAACTTGTAGAACCTCTAACTATGTGCCTCCATAAAGGGCTACCTCTGTGCTTCCGTGCTTCAGGGTGTACCATGATAAGCATTCAAGTCATGAGCCGGTTCCAAAGTTTAGCCTGAACCTCCTGAAAATCAATAATAAATAATTAATTTTGTGTTTTGTTATTACAGATAACATAGTTCCTGAATGGTGAATCGATATATGAGGCCCAAAAATGAATTACCTAGTTGTACATACTACCTATAATTATATTATTAAATAAAACTATACACCTATTGACTGTTTATTATTTCAAATTATTAATAAGTCCGGTTTCAGACTGAAATAAATTAAATACAATACTTATAGTATAAAGTTTCTTATATGAATATTTTCTACTTTTTTTACTTGTTTGCCAAGTACTGTGGCCTTGCATGCTTTCTTTGCCGTTTATTGTATTCTTGTTCTAGATATAAGAGAGCGCCTTGACTTCCATAGTACAAGTTTTACTTTGTTTGAAAGTCCAGTTTGAAAATAAGTACGACCCTATTATGTGCAATATACTTTTTTTTTATTTGGTAAGTACCTACAGTAAGAAATCTATCCAACTAAACGGCTACCTACTCACTTTCAGCAATCAAAGACCCAGCAAATGATAAGACATTGTTGGATCCACCATACCTAGGTAATATTTCTGACCTATTTGTGGTCAGTGGGTAGTCTTAGGGGTTAGAAGCAGTTGGAAGGCGTGGGTTCCTAATCTTCAAATAGGTTGAACTTACTTTAATAGGCAGTTCCTGAGATTTTCTAGGAGACAGATTCTTGCTCAGCTCCCGGCACAGATTCTGCATTTCTCTTTACTAACTTCATAATTTTCCAAAGCCTCGTTTTCGGGAAGAACGTGAGCACCGGTTTAATGCATTCTTCTTTGAAAAAAAAACTGAAAGGATGGTGACGGTAGTCCTCCAACAAGTTTATAAAAACAACTTCAACTCTGCTTTTGTGGAAGAGTCACCACAATTTTGCCAATATCACGGAAGTACTTATCATGATTGGCCATCAAATGAAGGAGATTCTTCAA
Organism: Charanyca ferruginea; assembly: GCA_947361185.1. Classification (NCBI taxonomy): domain Eukaryota; kingdom Metazoa; phylum Arthropoda; class Insecta; order Lepidoptera; family Noctuidae; genus Charanyca; species Charanyca ferruginea. The sequence goes on along the minus strand of OX376080.1, from coordinate 8,251,721 downwards.
TAACAACAAGTTTAGATGGTAAAAAATATTGAATTGAGTTTTTAAAATCAATAAAGATCCTTGTCTACATAGAAATATACTTGTCTAGGTCAATTGTGATGTAGACTATTTGACACTTTTTTAGAAGAAAAGTTTCTACACCCAAATGTCAAAAGTAGAGAAAAAAATGGTCGTCATGCTCGGCATTGTAGACTCTTGTCTACTGTAGAGTAGAAACATATCTTCTCTTCATCGCCATGCTCGCAACGATATAAATCTTTCTACGACGGTCATTTTGTCTATTCTTCCTGTCAGTATGTCTATTCTTCCGTAGACATAGCGGTGGTCATGCTACGCGTGCTGGAAGATAATTCACGGCCAAAGCGCTAGTTTTTAGTCTTTTGGCCGCTACGTCACAAAAGTAAAAACTGGCTAAGTGCGAGTCGGACTCGCGCACGAAGGGTTCCGTACCATTATTTATACAACATTAAAATTAAAAACGCTAAAATTCCAGCTAGCGTAGAAATTGATGAAACGTGAGCATGCCTAAACATTTGTACTATTATGTACTCCTATTTCATTACTGGTAAGTTGTCGTAAATTTTTAGAAAACCAAAAAAAAAACATTCTGCCAATAGGCCAGTACATGATTTGTATGCTTGACACTAGATGACGTTAAATGCAAAAAAAATAAAATGACTTACACGAAATAGTCTACACGTGCGCTTCCTACAAAAAAACATGTGTGTGTGAGCGGCAACGTAGAGATGAAACGTATTTACGGCACCAGGTTTTAAGACCAAGTCTCACCCAAGGCGTCTCGAGACTTAGTCTCTCATCGGCGTACAAACGCGTATCGAGTATTTAGAAGTATGAAGTATGGCGAGACGCGAGACGTGAACACGCACACAAACTCGCGGCACTCGCGACTCGTGACACTCGCAGAGACTCGGAGACGCGGACACAATCGGAGACGCGAACTTTGAACGAATGTGTGAGTGAATTGACTGTCAACGCCAACCGAAAATAGACCGTATAATTAGAAAGTTAAGACTGTTTTTTGAATGCTTTGCAAAATACGTATTAAGTATTTAGAAGTTTTGACGTCGAATTTGTAGCATGCTGATCGAAAATCGAACGTATGTCTTAAAGTTTAGACTATTTTTTGAGTGTTTTGCAAATCGCAATATGAGACGCGAATTCAAATTCAAGACGGTTGGTTCAGTTGGTCTTGGTCTTGACGACAACAGTTCTGTTGGTAATGACCGCGCGCGCGTCAGCATTTTTTAGGTAATTAAAAAATTGTTGTTGTTTATTTGTGTTTGTTTATGTTAAAACTTACCTAACATGCATTGCATGATTGAGTCTTGATATTGCAAATGGTGGTAATAAAAACAAAATAAAATGTACAAAAATATAAATTAATGTAAATACTAAGTGTGAGTTCGAGTTCAACTCGCGTGAAGAGGGTCCCGTACAATGTCAATTGATAGAATTATTATAGGTTTTCCTGTAATCTACAAGCAATTAACTTTATATTTTGATGTATTTTTCAACATTTTAGGCTCAGTAGTTTCAGAGATCAGGGGGGGGGGGGCAATGGTCATTTCTGAAATAATTCAGAAATTGTATATGCCTGCTATAATTTTCTAACAAAGTCAAACAATTTATTTCAATTAGATTTATGGCACTTTTGAACATCAAAATTGAGAAAAAATTGATTCGAGTTGCCCAACATAACATCTGTTATTTAATATAATTAGGTAGTAAGTAAACAATTGCTGTTCTTAGCAGAGTAGGTAATGGCTATTGGCTAGCCCGACGATTCAACTTTCATTTCTAAACTTTAAATAAACGCGTACATACTTCTAAATACTCGCGGCGTTTACACGTAAGGACACGTCAATGGACTAGAGACTTAGAGACGCCTAAATACTCGTGGAGCAGGTTTTTGGAACAAGTATTTAGGCGTACGCGTACTTCTAATACTCAGTACGCATTTTACCTAGTACGTCTCACCACTACGGCAACGACCACTAACATGCACACAGACGCAAAAAAAATGTTGCTAGGAAATATCTTTTTTTCCTAAAATCGGGGAAAAATTTAAAGTTTTGGGCCATAGCAAAGATTTCAGGTAAATAATGTTACGTATGTAACATTACATGTAAAATATGTAAATATATCTAAAGGGATGAGATCCCTTATTTTTTTTTAATTGAGACGCGTCAGTCGTTGTCATTAGCTATTAATTACTTTAAGGCTCGCCGCACACGGGCCACACGCGATAGCCACAAACGCCGCCACAAGAGGCAAGAAACGGCCACAAAAGTAGCTGAAGCGCGCGACAGCCACTTGTGGCCGATGGTCGACACCTGCGGTCGGTGGTTGCTACTGTCGAAGAAGATTTAGGGAGAAAAGGGTTAGAAATCACGCGAGTGGCGTGTGGCGGCGTTTAGTGGCCGGTGCGGGCCACAAGAAGCGAGCAGCGACGATTTGCAGCGTGTGGCGGCCACCGGCGCCAACCGTGTGCGGCGAGTCCATATAAAATGTATGAAAATTACAGGAAATATGCCAGTGGCGGCGTTTTGTGGTTGTGGCCGGTGGCCCGTGTGCGGGAGCCCTTACCTACTCCAGATCGTGTATTCCCGTTCGTCTCACCGATTTCGTCCCCGTCGTGGGACGAACAGAAATTAGTTAATTATTTTCCCGATCGTCCCACTAATTTTGTTGATGGGACGAACGGGAATAATTTATTAATTAGTCCTATTGGTCTGTGTATTCCCGTTCGTCCCACCAACTTCGTCCTCATCGTGGGACGAACGGGAATTTGATGTCTGACATGAATAGCGTTTAACATTTATTATTTTAATTTGTGAAAAGGAATCGGCAAACCTATTAACAAACTTTCAACGTCGTTTCTTTGTATTTTCAGGTAAAGTAGTATCTGTGGGTGGTGTTGCGATACTGTAATGTGTTGTAAAAATATATATATATATATATATATTTTTTTTTATATTTGCATTGTTTGTTTTGCCGGTTCCAAAAATCTTTTATTAGACTTCTTCTTCTTTTCGAATCGATGGTTTTCCTTTATGCTAGACTCATTGTGTTATATTATATGTATTTTTTATATTATATTAATTAAAATACAGTCACAACTACTTATCGTAATTCAACGTTATAAAAGTTGTGATTGTTGTTTATAACGTAACTCGTAATTGTAACTTAGAATAATTATTAATTTACGAATCTTTGTCGCGTATCTATTTCAACTGTTTTAAATGTATACGCGACAAATATTTGCAAATAATAATAACTTTATAATGTACAATATCTTCGTTACGTCATCCCATCATAATAATTATTATTATGCTGGAGCTAGGTACCATCAACTGATGATACAGAGGCCAGCATATCAAGCTACTACAATCTGTCAAATTTCTTTGATAGATTTTCAACTTTATTACAAAAGCATAAGGTTCATATTTAATTGGGAAAATTTGACAGTTAGGTATGGCTTGATGTGCTGGCGTCTGGACATTTTATTTACCGAGTATACAACTGTATACTAAAAATGTACGCCACATATTATAAGATCCGGTAACATAGTGTCCAAAATTAACAGGATACTACCGATTTATATGTATTGCTAAAATTATACAAAGTTAAATAAAATTCACTAAAATCCTGAAAAGGGATCATTGTACTAATCATCATAAATAAACAATTAATTTTACTATGTCGAGTTATGCAAACATAAATATATGGATCACGATTGGATCCTACCCCGTTTTAGATGAATTTTATTTTACTCTGTATTAGCATAGCAGCCTGAGTCTGTTTGTCCAGTGAAAAGCATAACTTAACAAGCTAAATTTGGGATTATTATAAGACTCCCGTCGTGAGTTAAAAATACATTATTGCACTAACCCCAAATAATATAAGGATAAGACGTTAAGAGCGTGTATTCGATTCGTGACGAAAACTTCATGTTTTCGCGTTTTGCCCAGCCCAGAATGATGTGAGCAGATTATTTAGAGACAATTACAGTTTTAGAAAGATTAAGTCTTAATTTAGGAGACTACAGAGTAAAAGTATAATTCTTTAATATGGTTTTTTAAAGCGAAGACAATCCTTTAATAGCGTTTTACGAAAAGAGACGTCAGAGCTAACTTTCAGGACGAATACAACCATTTTAGTTTGCCAAAATATTATCCTTTATGAAGGAAAGAAATCCTTTACGAAAATATTACTATTATGCATTAAAAAACAATGTTGAAAAGGTACAAAATCGGTTCACTTTGTCAATTTTTTTTCACTAGTATTTAAATAAAAACATAACTTATATATTTATTTTATGAAAATAAAGGTTATGCTTAATATACAGAATATTTTTCAGTCCGTTACACGAACTCATTTATTTTAGACAATTATTTTAAAAAGCACTGTAAAACATCGCGCGCTTTCGTTTGCCGATCAATTTCAATGATTCATGCTTATTTTATTTCGTGCGTATTTTTGTTTTCTGATGCACACAAACAGACCATTGCATTGTACTAGTGTTTGTCAATGCTGCTACGCAATTCTAGCAATCGTTTAGATTTTGAGTTGCGCTAAATCGAATACGCGCCCTTAATTATTATACTTACAGGACGTGAATCTGGATAGCTTTCTCTACCGTATTTCTGAACACAAAGCTCATTATAATGCGGTTTCTCAGAGATTTCGTTATCCTCACTTTCAGATTCTGACCGAGGCCGGAACAACCGCTAAAATGGAAAACAGCATCAATCCAGTAGAACCGCGTTATAGTTAAATAGATAGACAAAATATGCTATACTTATACATATAAATTGTTGACATAGTTATTTGATTATAATAATAATAATGGCCAGGATTATCCATCAGCAACTTGATCTGAAATACAACCTCGTGGAATCGGAAGTACCATACTACAGGTATGTGCCCGATCCAGTTCTTAAAAAGTGCAATGTTACATTGTACTGGGATCGATCCATCATCACTGACAGGACTATTGTAGCCAATAAGCCTGATGTAGTGGTGGTGGATCGATTGGAAAGGCGCGCAATGATTATTGACATAGCAGTTCCGCATGACGTGAACCTCGCGAAGGCCGAGAAACATAAGCAGATAAAGTGTCTTGACTTGGCTCGCGAGGTTGTCGACATGTGGGATGGGGACTCAGTGATCATTGTGCCGATAGTTGTTACAGCCAATGGCTTAATTGCCAAGAGCATCGATCAACATCTCGTTAGGCAGCTGGATCAAGGGCTTGATTCAGAAGGCAGTACTTCTGGACACGCCCCACATTGTTAGGTTTCTTTCTCTGGAGCCCTGAGCACCGGTAGCTTGGACCCTATTCCCGATACCGGTGGGCTACTATTTTTAATATTTTTAAATGTTTTTATTTTTGTATTAATATTTAAAAATTAGAATAGCACCATCCCATATCTTCCCGTGGGTGTCGTAAGAGGCGACTAAGGCACGTACCAGAGAATGGGCAGCAGCGTTCTCTGTGCATTTGTAACAATCATACTGGGATCGCCAACCCGCCTGCCAAGCGTGGCGATTATGGCAAAACCCCCCCCCTTAGGGAGGCCTATGTCCAGCAGTGGACGTCTTTCGGCTGAAATGATGATGATGATGATGATTTAAAAATGTATCTTATGTAGGTAATAAATGAGAATAATATTTCATTTATTTCAGGCTGCATATGCCTATAAATACCTTAACCTAAACATACATTCTTTATAATTTAACTTTGTACGGTACCTTCGTTGGCACAGCACCACGCCGTATTCTCTGCAAACCTTTTTTCGTTAAATATTTATCATGTTTGTGAAAATGCTTCGAGCATATTTTTGCGCTTTTACTTGGCTTCCACGTCATATCTTCGCGATTACGTCTTAATATTTCGGTCCAATGATTGGCTACCACAGGATCAACAGGAAACCTAAACAAATAGGAACGCTCATCGGTGGACATAGGTTTTCTCCGAATTTCACCACAACTCGATAAATGTTCAAACGTCAAATAGCAATAAATTATTGCACGCTGTTTATAAACACAATTAATATACTTAGGTACACAAAAAAAAAACACAGTACTCACCTACAGGATAAAATAATATCGAAAAACCTTGAATTCAAAATCGTCACCCTATACATAATTTTATAGCCGGGTTTTTCTACAACGAAATCGGCATCATAAAACAGTAGTACCTATCCAACAGTGTGTCTACAGTATAATGGGTAATTTTTCTTTAAAACTGGCAACACTTCATTGTAACAAATTAGGTTATATGAAATCGATTTACGTAAAAATAATGGATTTAATGTTAGTACTTACGTGTGAAATGTAATATTATCACATTTTTTATGTATTCCGGGGTTGCTATTGCATCTTCTTACGCAACAAATTGTCATTTTGAAATATTTCTCGAGAGCAGGCTGTGTTCAACAGAGCGCGACCTTGAGCACTGACGGCTCGCGCGTTAACCATGCCGTATTATATGGCATAGTTTGAGTAGCATCTTTTTAGGGTTCTGTACCCAAAGGGTAAAAACGGTACCCTTTTCCTAAGACTCCACTGTCACCAGGCTGTATCTCATGAACCGTGATAGCAAGACAGTTGCTGTTGCAGCTATAACAACAAATATTCAAACCAGAATAGAATAAATATTTAAGGGGGGCTCCCCTACAGCAAACGTGATTGTTTACCGTTTTTTTGCTCGATGTCTAATGTTTTGAAAATGGTACGGAACCCTTGCGCGAGTCCTTGGCCAGTTTTTATCTTTTTAAGGTTCCGTAGCCATTTGGGCAAAAAACGGAACCCTTACAGATTTGTCATGTCTGTCTGTCTGTCCGTCCGTATGTCACAGCCACTTATTTCCGAAACTTTAAGAACTATAATGTTGAAACTTGGTAAGTAGATGTATTCTGTGAACCGCATTAAGATTTTCACAGAAAAATAGAAAAATTACAATAAGTTTTGGGGGTTCCCCATACTTAGAACTGAAACTCAATTTTTTTTTTCATCAAACCCATAGTTGTGGTGTCAAAAATGATGTTGAGGATAAAACTAAACTGAATAGTTTGCGCGAGAGACACTTCCAAAGTGGTAAAATGTCCCCCCCCCCCCCCTCTGTAACATCTAAAATAAGAGAATGATAAAACTAAAAAAAATATATGATGTACGTTACCATGTAAACTTCCACCGAGAATTGGTTTGAACGAGATCTAGTAAGTAGTTTTTTTTTAATACGTCATAAATCGTAAACCGCAGGTTATCTTTCATTCAATCAACTCAAATATAAAACATCGATTAAAGTTACAACGAACTGAACGAACTATAAGAACTTTTATATTATGTTACTTGCTGCTACGAAACCCTTCACGGGAGACTCCGACTCGCACTTGGCCGGTTTTTTTTCGTTTAGCCGCAACACCGGCCTAAGTTGGAGCATGCTTGCCTAGGATAAACCGGTTTACTTTTGGTGATCGTACCTACTAGGTTTTTTTAGGCGTTTTTATTCTTGGTATCTAACTATGAGGGTAAGGGAAGAGGGAGTACACATGTTTGTTCTCATCAAAAAAATCGAAACAGTACTGCATTGTGCTATTTATATGGCTTTTAATTAGAAAAGGGAACAGATATAATTAAAAAAAAATACATCAATTAAAAGCTGGCAGTTGCAGCTAGCTGGCTAGGTACACAATCAAATGGTGTACCACAATTCGAATTGTGAATTAAAATTTTCGAATTTCGAGATTGTGTTCAAAGTGTAGGTATTCCGTCAGAATTTCTGCAATACCTACTTATTATATAGTTCTTACCGTATTCGGGCCATGTTCTGCACACTCTTAAGTAACTGCTTTCGACGAGCAGCTTTCCATCTCTTCCCATTAGCTTTATTTCCCATTATTATGCGCGGCGCGGTACAAAATTAAAAATTTCACTGCGGAGCAAAGCGACGCAGGTCCGTTCTCAATAACGTTCCGGAGAACACTGGCGCGGTACGCGGGCGGGCGGCAAGGCCGGCAAGGAAATCAGCAAGCATTATTATGTCGTAAAATATAAATAAAATCGTATAAAATTAGAACTTAACTATTTAATAATATATAATCCATCACTGGATGCAGTTTAGCATTTCAAATTTAATGGTATATTTTTAATTATAATTATCATTGCTAATGAAGGGATATACTGATTTTAAAGATAATTAAGAAGTAGAGTTATGTTTGAAGATTTTTTTGATGCATTAAATGTATGTTAAAATATATTTTGAGTTCCATCACTATTTGCAAAAAAAGTTTTTTCAAAAAAAAGAAAACCGCCTTCGAAAACTCAAAGGTGATAAATAACTTTAGCACAGAACACACATTACTTTACTTTCGGAAGTCGGTGGCGGTGGCTTTGTGTTTGTTATTTTGTATTGCCACTGACTTCCGGAAGTAAAGTAATGTGTGTTCTGTGCTAAAGTTATTTATAACTTTTTAATTTTTGAAGGCGGTTTTCCTTTTTTTGAAATAACTTTTTTATTTTTCGGTTTTTAGTGTTGCCTTAACATCCAAATCCATTAAGAAACGGCAACACACTTAAAAAAGATTGTAAGTCCTCCAGTGATTGAAGAAACTAAAACGTCGTCAAGTAAGTTTTTTTGGGAATTTGTTGATTTTCTCAAAAAGGGCTGTACCAATTTTGATAAAATTTATATGGGACCTTTTCGGAATAACCCCCTTTCGAACAAAAAAAAAACTTGAGAGGTGTCAAGGGACACCCGGATGGAACGAAGTTCCTTTCGATTAATTAGTGAAGGAATTGTAATAAAATTTTATTACAATTCCTTCACTAATTAATGTGATGCGTTAAAGTGAATTTAAGTGGCTTTAAGCCAGGGCAAAAAAAAAGCGAGGAATGAAAAGTTATTATGGCTGCTTACATTGTAAGTAAGTAATTTTAAAGATTAACATTTTCTAACATGTTAGTACAATGCGTAGTTATTTAGATAGAAAGACCAATAAATTATTTCTGCGCCATCTATTGGCCGTTCGTAATTCGATCTCGAAGAGCACAGTTGCGCCAATAACGTTAATAGATGGCTCTTAAATCAAATATACAAAAGTGTCGTGACAACTTTTCGTAAGAATTTTTTCCGTCTAGCCCCCTTTCACAACGCGCGATAAGGAACTTCGTTCCAAAAAGAATTTTGCAAATCCGTCTACATATGACAGAGTTATGCCCGAACTAGGGAATGCAATCTCGTACGAGATTTCCGCCTAGCGAGATCTCGCGAGACTCAAAACCCAGTCTCGCGAGATCTCGCAAATTACGGGATCTCGCGAGATTGGGAGAATCGCAATTAAAACATATGCAAATGCCTGTTTTAAGAACTAGTAATTGACATGATATGTAATTAAATAGAAACTGCGTTGCTTAGTTATAAAAATAATGTAAGTTTTATTTTAAAAATCAACAGAGTACTTATTATTTTGTCTCTAACTCTAATAACATTTGTTTATGTCTATAATTATTATACCTACTGTAGCTAATCAGTTCAAATTCTTACAATATTGGTAACAAAACAATAATTATCTATATTTAGTCTTTTGTAAATTATTAGGTACTTTAGTTTCAATAATTAAGAGTAATAGGAACATTACTTATGGTAAATAAATACAACAAAACAAAAACTTAACTTCACAAGTTCTTAAATAAATGTTGTGAGATCGTATTAACCAAATAAAAGAAGTTTAAAGTAGAAGTCAGATGAAGTTATCAAGGTACGGAAAGGCAAGTTAGTTTGTCTGAAAATGGCTTCTCAAAAAACACATCATGTCGAGAGTATCATCCTGACAGACGACTTCTGATTTTGTCGATCTCGTTATCTCGCGAGATCTCGTACGAAATTTGACGAGATACAATCTCGTAAAATATGGCCGGGATCTCGCGAGATCGGGATCTCGGCGAGACGAGATTGCATTCCCTAGCCCGAACATACATAAAAAAAAAATATATATAAAAAAAAAAAATAAATATCTTGGGACAACTCACACACGGTCATCTGGTCCCAAGCTAAGCAGAGCTTGTGTTATGGTAACCAGACAACTGATATACATACTTATATAATTTATAAATACATACATATTATAGATAAACACCCAGACACAGAACAAACACTCATGCTCATCACACAAAGTTTGTCCTGGGTGGGAATCGAACCCACGACCTCCGGCTTAGCAGCCGGGTTAACATTCGAATTGATAACCTCCTCCTTTTTGAAGTCGGTTAAAAATGTAAAAAAGGTTTGAGTAAATGTCTAATCTTATTGTGAACAGGGTATACATAATACTATTGTAATACCCACAAATATTACTTGTATTTTAAGGTTTTTGGACTTACCGGTGAAAAGAAATCCCTTCACGGGTTACACTACACATCTGGCTTCTTTTCCGACACGTTATGATAGCGCAAGATGGCATAATTCTTCTCTTTTCACGGAGCTTCGTACGCTGTCACAATATGAGCACGATTATTACCCGGTGAAGCAAACGGTTGACATACGAACGTTTGCTCATAAATGCGGTGCGTCTGCCCCGCCCACAAGGCCCACCTAACCTCTTTCTCTCTCTGTGATCTGTTCTCTCTCTTTAAAGAGTTGTCAAAACGTGATTCGCCTATAGATTACGTATGGCAATGTCACGGACAAGAAAAAAAACCTCACGCACACTTTTACATCATAGTGTGCCGAACCGCCGACCGGCCGCCATTACGCCGATTACGCGGCACGACGACGACGTCTTTGTTGGTACGGTTTACGACAAGTAATTAAGTAATGCCATCTTGTGTTGTGAAATGGTGTAAAAATAATTGATGAGCTTGTGACGTGAACCAATCAGAATTGTAGGAAGAGACAACTTCTGACCGCACGTTCGCTTTGTCTCTCTCACACATTTCTGCCCGTTTTACACATCTGTATAGGAAAATCTCTATCTCACGTCATAAATTGTTCTAGAACCATAGAAATTTGGACTAATAAAGTAAGGATCTATTTATAAATGCGCCATAGATACAAATAGCACTTAATAGTTTCACGGACAGTCAGTCACTTCAGAGTTAAGATTCGAATTTGATGCGCTATGCATGCATGCAGTATTAAAGCTAAAATATTAACCAACCGAGAGATTATAACAAGGTAGAGCCCCCTCCTTTAATCTTTTAAAGCCTTTCTTAGTTATTTTGAAGTCTTTTTGCATAAAATGACTGGAACAGATCCTTGTATACTTCGTTGGAGTCCAATTCGGTCTATTGATTCTCCTTATCCATTCCTTTTTCAATTCAGCTTTGGATGGCAAACTGAAAATTTTTATGTCATATTCAAACAAGGAACACTTGGATAAAAATAAAAGATAGTCTCTGGTTTTCTTAGTTTAGAATATTTAAATTAAATTGTGACATTAAGTGACAGCCAGTTTCGATTTTTAAATTTCTCAAATCAGATGGCGATTATTAATTATCGTTACTCTGCGATAGATGGCGACATTTATGACTTTTAAAAGTAGGTAATAAAAAAATAGCACTTGTTGAGTTAACAATATTAAAAAAAAAAACATTACTATCAGGTAGTTTTCAGTTCCTGACAATGGCGCCACCCGCGCCACGCCATATTTTTAGAGAAGCTTATTTCTACGCACGTGACGTCACTTATTTACCAGTTCAATTAAATAACTATTTATTGATTTCAAAGCAACTTAATTAAAAAATAATCTGTTTTTCAGGTCTAGAATAAAGTGTATTTTTAGAGTGTTTTAATTACTGATTAATTAATGGCATCTAATACCCTATTATTGTTAGGAAGCGAAGAATTTTCTTTTTGGAACTAAGCAACAAAATTAAATACATAATATGTACAAAATTACTCACATTTGAAATCCGATGCCATTCATAGCATCAGAACGTTTATCTGAATAATTCTTGCATGAAATCACACAACACTTCATACTGTATTAAATTCAAAATTAGAAGAGAACGCAACGCGGGACAAGTGCCAACTGGCGCAAACACGATCGACTGACTGAGGCCACGCCCACGGCTATGACGTCAGGACTAACATATGTGCACAGTTGGTTAGTGGCTTTGGCAGTCGTTCGTATTTTGTAAGGGTGAGCCCGTACCGCGCAGCGAAATACTCAAACTATTTACATTGATTTCAACTGAGTACTTACTAAATAACGGGGGTAGGTTTTGCCAACACGATACAATTTCTACCCACGGACTAGGAAAAAAGATAGACCGCGCCACGCATATCGTAAGTGAAGTGAGTGTTAGTATAAACATGCCTCACTCACACATTTACATCATAGTCACGGATTAGAATATATTGTGCGGACGGAGGACCCCCGTAAGAAACGAAGTTCTTTAAGTACGTCTGTACAAAAAAATAAATATAAATAATAATAATGTTTGTAGTAGGCTCCGATATACACACACGCATTTCGTTACGAGACGATTTCTGCTAATTCGGTAAAGGAACTGCGTACCAAAAAGGATTCCGCGTCACGCATACCGAAAGTAGGACCTACCGACCGCACCGATCTATGTGTGCGTCGGTCCGGCGTACTTTAGGTGCTTCACTTAATCACTTTCAATATGTGTGGCGCGGAGTCCTTCTTTTTTTTCTAGTCCGTATTTCTACCATTTTTAAAGAAAATATTGTAGTATTAAGTTCTGGTACATAAACTGTTATTTTTGGATTGAAACAGTTACGTTACGTCCCAATTAGAATATCGCAGGACGGAGGAACGCAAGCGTCCTACTTCTATTGCGTTGTTATTATCGAAACAGTGTGTAACTTCGTAGCCGTCCTAGTACAAAATGTACTGAAAACAAATATCGCAATAACGCATCCGATATTATCGGCTATTATCGGCCGATAATATCGGATGCGTTATTTGTTTGTTACGCTCCTGTGGCGGACTGCCTTCAAACATCAAACTGTATTACCGATTTTGTTATCATCAGTTTTCTGAATGACCTCCCGTGTGGAAACAAAAAAGACATGTGCCCTATTCACGTCAAAAAACAACAAAGATTATAAAGTACCTACAAAAATAGGTAAAATACTCATTATTCAAGTTAGTAAAGTGACGATACAAATAAACAATAAATTTGAATTAAGTAGGTACCTCCAAAACAGGAAACGCTGATTTTCTTAACATGGTCAATCCCTTGCCCGATGAATATTTATCTTCATCCTTAAAATGAATGGAGCAAATTTTACTTCTTTTACAAGGCTGCCAACCTTCTTCTTTTCTTTGATTGCGTACGATATTTACCCACTGGATGCGCCGTAGTTCATCTGATGGAAACCTAGAAACAATTTATTAACTGAGTACTTATACAAAATTACAAATTACAAAATTAAAATTACAAAAGAGCAACCGCCTTCAAAAACTAAACAGCGATAAATAACTTTGAACACAATTGACCTTAGTTTCGAATCTCGGCGACTTTTGTCTTATGAAATTAAAAGAATTTTCAAAATCGATCTACAATTGGCGGTTTAACTTACATTAAAAAAATACATTCCGCCAAACATAGAACCTCCTTTTTTTGAAGTCGGTTATAAAAATAATATTAAGCACAGTAAAAAAGGGAAACCTTGTAAAGAAACTCGTCCACATCGTTGTCAAAGGTTATAGTTTCTTCTAGAAACACTAAATTAAAACTATAACAAACTAGGTAACTTTTGCCTGCGACTTCGTCCGCATGAATGTCGCTTATGGCGAATTCAGACAAAGACGCGGATTAAAATCAATTTCACACTTTGTACTATCTGACAGGACTGAATCCTCTGATATTTAAATAATTATATTCTTTGATTAGTATTGCTGACTCGTCTATAAGGAATGGGGCCATTTTTTGTTACAAATGTCATTTTTTGACGCACTTTTTGACGTAATATATGTATACCTGCTGATGTTAATTTTGAAATTGTGAAAAATGTAAAATAATTCATGGATATATTAATACTTACGAATGATATGTGATTCCTTGACTCTTGGAAGTCTTGGTCGTATAGTTCGTGCAAAATCTCATTACACACGACGGCATTTTCGTTTTGTTTTGAAGCACTAATTCTGACACTGAGGACCCGACACGACACACTTCCGTTGACGCCGGGCGCCGACGCGACACTGAGCTCAAGTGATCTAATTAGCAAAGTTTAAACGCGTAACACGCGATCGGAGCGCTTGCAACTTATTTACACCGTAATAAACAGATAAACACATTTATTGGTAAGAAAAAAGCTTTTTCAAAAAAAAGAAAACCGCCTTCAAAAACTAAAAATTGATAAATAACTTTACTTTCGGAAGTCGGTGGCGATGCCTTTGTGTTTGTGGTTTTGTATTGCCACCGACTTCCGAAAGTAAAGTTATTTATCAATTTTTAGTTTTTGAAGGCGGTTTTCTTTTTTTTGAAAAAGCTTTTTATTTGTCTCTTTTTAGTGTTGCCTTAATATTCAAATCCATTAAGAAACGGCGACACACGTCGTCTAAGTATTTTTTTTTTGGGAATTTGTTGATTTTCTCAAAAAGGGCTGTATCAATTTTGATAAAATTTATATGGGACCATTTCGGAATAAACCTCTTTCGAACAAGAAAAGAATTTTGCAAATCCATCTATATATGACAGAGTTATGCCCGAACAAACATAAAAAGAAAAAAAAAATACAAACATTCGAATTGATAACCTCCTCCTTTTTGAAGTCGGTTAAAATTACAAGTCAATTTTTTTGACAAATGATAAGATGTCGGTGCACAAAAAAAAAGATTAATCACTTGAAATAATTCAATTAATAACTTTCAATATTAATAATACATTGAATATTTGAAATAATATAGTTAAGTAATAGTTAATATAGTTGAGTAATATAGTTTTCTACACTATAATACATGTACAAAGGTACTTACACAAAATTCAATCTTCAAAATCTTCAAGTTAGCAGCTAGGCGTAATCTGTTGTTTCGATCTCTTACATTACGTGCTTCTCTTGCAGCTGCTGCCTGTGCAGGAGTTTTGGATGCAGCAATCCGCTGTCTGTACTCACGTTGTATTTGTGCCCTTGTTTTTGGAGCAGCAGTTGTTGGTTCTGCAAATAGCGTCGCAGAGGTAGATGCAACAGCTTCTTGAACCTCCATGGGAACAGGAATTGCAGGAAAGAGTGGCTCATTTGTGAGATTGACACGCTCATCAGGTTGATCTGCAGTGGTGGTAGATTGTTGTTGCGCGTGTTGTCGTTGACTTCTAGTTTGGACATTGTTCGACTCTTCCCCTGAACGAGATGGAGATGTACTTGTCGTTTCAAGAGAATTACTGGCAATAGCCAAGTTAGCAGCTTGGCGTAATCTGTTGTTGCGTTGTCTTTCGTTTTTCGATTTTCTCGCAGCAGCCGCCTGAGCAGGAGTTCTAGATGCTGTGATACGCTGTCTGTACTCACGTTGTTTTTGGGCTTTCGATTTTGAAGCAGTGATTATTGGCTGCGCGAATGGCGTTGCTAAAGTAGATGCTACAGCATCTTGAACCTCCGTGGGTTCACTCATCGAAGGTAGTGGCTTATTCGTGACATCCTCTGGTTCGTCAGGCTTTTTTTCCATGGTGGGATTGTAAGCGGTTCTGCAAAATAAATCGTCGTTCGAAACAATTTAAAAAAAAAAAACATAAAATTCTTCATTCTGAAAATCATTTTAAATTTAAAAAATAAAAATACAACAAAATACTTGAATAAAATTTATTGTTTAAATTTCTACTCAATTGTTAAAATTTAAATTTTGATTTTATTATTTTAATAATATAATTAAATATTTTCTAGTTACTTAATTATTTTTGAAAATTTAATTGAAATTTGTTATAAAAAAGTAATAATTTTAAATAATTCATTCTAAGAATAAACAATGATTAAATTATTGTTTATAAATCTTACATTTAAAATTTGGAAACTGAAACTTGAAAAATTTTCGTAAATCTAGTTTTTAAAAAGCCCGTCTCAATGTGTTTGATATAGGAGAAAATGTTCCCTTTGACGGATGGCTGGTCCAACCTGTCATTTCAGACACGTTGTTGTGATAAGTGGAAGATTTAATATTTATGTTTTAATTTTTTTAAATCGATAATCGATAATTATTTCGATTGAATAGTAAAGCCATCGATTTTTTACTCATCGTGAAATAGTTATGTTAACTTATTGTTTTAATTTTGTCAATTATAGCATAACCTACAATCGCTGCACTAGCGGACCGATGCTATTCATTTTAATGATGAAAACACGAATATTCGACAATATATCACTGAATATATAATTAATATCGAAAGAATCATTCCTTTATCGCTGTAATTATCGTTGCTATAAACAATTGACACCACATTCACTTTTCACTGCGCTTGATACTCGATCAAAACATGTAAATGTACTATAGTATAGCAGCTGTCCACGCAGACGGATCGCTCTCTCAAGTAGGAGAGAGACGGATGTCGAACGCTGCCGAACGCAAAGGCCGATTGTGCTTCTTTGTCGCTCGTTCCGCGCTCTCGCTTGCACTTCAAGCCTTACATGGAACGCCTCAGAGCGAGGTAACGCCGCATGAGTCATGTTTTTTCGTGCGTGCAGCCGGCTCTATCGAATTATAAGACGTTGTCACGTCAAAAAAATTATTACTTAACCTCAAACACTAGGTAAAGTTGCCTAAAAGGCGTCTACTGTCGGCAACGGGTACGAAAATTGGCACAAAGACGGCCGCCATAAGGTCGACGGAGCCCCGCTGCGTGGGGCTCCTATTTCTGTCTGCAGGGTTTAAAGGAACCTAACTAACCGAACCTCGGGGTGCCCCTGATGTCGACCTATACCTAAGTTTTTTCTTCTGTCCAAAAAGTTTGACACACACAGATGTCATTTCTTTTCTTTTACGTTCCATTTTATCAATTTTTCACGATATTTTACACCATAAAAAATATATTTTGACAGATTTAGTTGTCAATCGCCCATTTTAACGTTCCGTTTTCGCTTTTTACGTGGTATAATGTGATTTGAGGTTAGTAACTTATTTTATTAATATCTCGAAAACTACGCGGTTTCCTTTAATGAAAGTAGTAGTGTTATAATCGGGACCCAACCCCTACCAACTTCATCAATTTTTATCCCCCAACTCGTGTTTCCGTGTTCTAGATCCAACCCCAGAATATTCTTCGGCTGCTAAAGTAGGATTTACGTTTTTTTGATATTTTATCCGTCTGTGTTAGGTCACAGATTAACTAATAGTTCCTTGGGAACAGATACTTCACTCCATAGAAAAAGATAGGCGCTAGGGCGCTAGGGGCTAGGGCTGTCTATGATAACGAAATGATTACGGTCTACATAAAAGGTTGTGAGTGTGTTTTGAAAAATAATAAGTAAAATGTCTAATAAAATCAATACCTACTTATAATTATGTACTATTATACAACTTTCTTGTTATAAAAGAACCAAAGTAAAGTAGTACCTAAATATAATCTACCTATTCCGATCTCTATTATAAAAAAAAATTGAATCAACAGAGAAAATAAAAATACAAAATATTTACCTTTCCTCCTCCTTATGTAATTTAAAAAAGGATAAACTTTTGTTGGTTGTTTTAATTTGACAGCCGTCTACACTGCAATATGCACGATAAGCCATTATTAAAGCTGCGGTCGCAGTATCGTAAGGAACTAATATACTGTATCGGAAAAAAGTTCTCTGGGGTATACGTACACTTGAGCGAGCGCGTGGCAACCCGACTGGATTTTGCACGTCCGAACGAAAGCAAGTCGTAGTACTTAAGCGCGTGACCTTAAACGAGTGACGAAGGCCTGTCCATACTCCTACTATCCATACTTTAATCCATCCTTCCATTCCAGTGCCGGCCCGAGGCAAGTTTTAGGATGGAGCGAGATCCGATTATGACACCCTCTTTTTTTTATTTCGAAGTGGCATCTCGCACGTTAACCTAGAAGGTTGTCGACTATGCCTGCGGGTGGTCGACTTAAGGGCAGTCCACCACCTGATCGGATGCAGGCCCTTGTAGGCGGCGCGCCGTGTTCCAAGCGCGCCACACTTTTTAAGCTATTGCATAGCTTTTATCGCGGGCTTTGAGCGCGGCGACCGAATCAAGAAATTCCGTAATGAAAAAAAACCTGACACCCCCCACTCCGGCTACCATGTAGCTCGGCCGAGCGTTCGCTTAACGTGTATGTATATGTGGGGTATATGTAGGGTAGGGGGGTGTAGGGTATGGGTATGGGGGGTGGTTAGGGGGGTAGGGGGAGTAGTGTTGTTGGAGGGTATATGTAGGGTAGGGTAGGGGGGTAGGGGTAGGGCTTGGGGGCTTGGGTGGGGGTATATGTAGGGTAGGGGGGTGTAGGGTATGGGTATGGGGGGGGGGGGGGGGGTGGAATGCACATTTTGTAACAAAAGTACAATAAACCCGTTAAAGTTATGATAAACACCGAATTTATTATAGTCTATTTTTACAGTAGCTGTAGCGCGTATTTGTAATCATTTCAATATTTCAGTTTTTCTAGTTTTAAAGAGTTGTTTTGTTGCTATCGGCTTGATTGTTTATTTACCTTTTCGATTGGCGACACCTCAGATTATAAATTATAATCTGGCGACACCAAGTAGGTAATATTTCAGCAACAGAAAATGTCCGATATACACTAAATAAACTCACTATTATTCGAAGACAATCCTAGTTTGGAGCAACGTTTTTTTTCCGAAAAAATAATATGAAAATAAAATTTAATAGCGCGTATTCGATTTAGCGCCAATTAAAATCGACACGATTGCTAGAACTACAGTGGTATATTTGTGTGCCTTCTAAGTTGTGTGCGTGAGCGCGGCACTTTTAGAATGAATAATTTTGATACTATTATTAATATTATGTATTATTCACTAACATAACTAAAATACTTACATGACCTGTATCAACATAGTTTAAACTTGACTGTTCTTCAATTTTATTTTTTTTTTGTCTGAAAAAATAGACTTACTGGTAAAAATAAGTATGTAGGTAAATAGTACAAGTATAGTGGTTTCAACATTAAATAAATAGAAAATTAAATTGATAGTCGCGATACATACAAACGGGTCGAATGAAGAAGCTCCTTTATTGAAGTAGGGTAAAGATAAATGAGACTGCCGGCCGCCCAATTTAACATAAAAAAAATATTTATAAAAGGTACATAAAGGTATAACTTACCTTTTTGCTTGCCTGGCTAAAGCCAACGACTTAGTTCTTTTACAACTTCTGAATAACTTTCGTTTATTACCCATTTCTGAAAAAAATAATATTATAAGCACAAGAAATGTAAATTTTGTGACTATTATGAATTATTCCATCATCTAATATTTAAATAATTGTTATAGCGTATATCAACATATTTCAAAATGACTTACCAAATGAACAGTATAAATTGCCAAAGTATCAATCCTGCTGTGTCGCGCTATGAGTCGCCCGCGTTATCATTGCATACAAGCGACGGGCGACGGAAAAAAGTGATACGTCCTGTAGCTGGGAGGACCCGGCACGAACTGAACTGATCGGCCAAGCCAACTTTTCTATTTTTTTTTCGGAATGGCGTCTCGCAATTCTAGGTATCTAGTAAGTTGTCGGCGGCTTTTAAACGGACTTTATTTATTATTATTATTTTTGAATTTATTTAGTCAATAAAAAGACTAGGTAAGTCGAATTGCTTGTGGTGCCATAAAACTGAATTTAAGGCCTCCAGCCAGAGCAAAAAACAACCTAAACACCTAACCACCATAAAAAGTAGTTTATTGGTCTGAGCTAAACACAATGTGATTACACGCGACTGCACGCAAAGGGTACGGCACCCCCTGTGGGGCACGGGCCTCGGCTTTGGGCGTTACTGGGAGAGGGCAGTAAAGGGACAGTTTGGATTGGATATAGATTATATTATATTTTGTATGCTATGCATTTTTATTGATTCAAATTGCAGTTTTTCTAGAATGTATTTGATTCCAATTTAAGGGGGATGCGTCAGGGCAGTCCGCGAAAGGAGTTGTTTCAAAATGTATGGAGCCTGGGCCCAGTCCTTGTACACCATACTTAATAATAGGGAAACACATTTTAAATAGTTCTCAACTGTCCAATTAATTTAAAATAGCTTTGTGAGCAGGTAAAACACAAGAAATTGCACTTGAAATTGCAACACACAACAAAAAGCTGTCATGGCGGTAAACTGTCATTTTGATTGATTAATGACGTTTGACATTTATAATTCTGATTTTCTGTGTCGATTTGTGGATAGCCAGGTAAACAGATGAAAAAGAAACGGTGTTAAATTCATGAAGCTGTAGATTAAATTCAAAAAAACGAAGGGAGGTTTGTTATAAAGTACTCTAGAAACTAGAAACAAAACGAGACGAAAGTGACTGAAGTGAGACTGTTGTGACACTGACAGCTGACAGTTCTCTTTCTACGATCAATGGTCGATCTATGGTTTATAGAGTAGCTAAATCTGAGTGACGCCAAGTTGAAAATCCATAAAAAATATTGTTAAATTACCAATATACTACCACAACAGTATACATTTAAATGAATTATCTGTATTTTTCCTGGATTCTACGGATTTTTCTCTTTTTTTTGAAGTGGTGTACATAGACTGGGCCCAGTATGAAACATGTCCTTTCTATCGTTTTGCAGTACAGTATGATTCAAACTTTATGGTGGCTCTGGACACGAGTAGAGTGAGAGTGGCTGCGCAGTAACAATTTCAGGTGTAAGCGGGGGTGAGGGGCGGACGAATTTAAGGGGGATGCGTCAGGGCAGTCCGCGAAATTTCTATCGTTTTGCTGTACAGTATGATTCAAACTTTATGGTGGCTCTGGACACGAATAGAGTGAGAGTGGCTGCGCAGTAACAATTTCAGGTGTAAGCGGGGGTGAGGGGCGGACGTATCAGGTTGTATTGTAATATAAAAAAAATCGCGGTAGTAACAAATATATTATGCGTTTACAGAATTATAATAGGTAATTAAAAACGTAAGAATAACTCTCCAAGTAAGAAAAGCTTGTAAACATCCTACTTTCGTTAAATGGTCACATTTATGAGCGCATAGGTAAAACGAAACGTTGAACGACGAGACCAAAATACCAAATGTCAAAATATTACTATAATTTGTTTCGACTTACCTAAAGGTACCTAGGTAAGATTAATAAATAGTGTACGGATTGTAATTTTGTATTGGTATTCCATTCATTCGTAGTTTGACAGTTCAAATAATATTAATGTTACCATACTAAATTTAATAGTGTTGAGTAGGTAGTGATCAATTTTGAGTAAAGAACGAATTAAAAATTAGTTAAATCTTTAAATATTCTCTAAAAATATTCGTAAGGTGAAGAATATACGAATAATTAATAATTGTTAATACAATTGACAGTTCAAATAATATTACCTTTCTTATTTACCTTTAATTACCTTTCTTATTCTTCTAATAGAGACAAAATAACAATCATGTTATTCTACTTTATTTTACTTTGGCCACTCACGGACTAGAAAAAAAGGACTCACGCACGCATTTCAAAAGTGAAGCACCTAAAGTACACCGGACCCAGACGCACACATAGTTCGGTCAGTAGTCGCGAAATCATATTTTTTTTTACTCTGTAACTATGATGTAAATGTGTGCGTGAGGCATGTTTGTACAAATGGTTTGGCTTACTTGGGTGCTTCACTTTCGATATGCGTGGCGCGAAGTCCTTTTTTTTTCTAGTCCGTGTTGCCATTTTATTTTCTCTCGCAACCCTATATAATTATCATCATCTCATCTGCCTAGCCTTTTCCCAAGTATATTGGGGACGGCTTTCAGTCTAACCTAATACAGCTAAATACAAGTGTTTTACTACGATACTCCTTGGTAAGATTGGTTGTCAGACGTTCTGACTATACCCATAACGACTGCCAAAGGTCTCCAAATGACAGCCGGGACCCAACGGTTTTACGTGCTTTCCGAGGCACGGAGGGAACTCGGTATGAAAGGGATGGTCACCCATCCACAGACCGACCCCGGTTAGCGTAGCTTAACCTTTGACCAATCGATCTGTACGGCTTTAACTTAGCCACGAGCTCCTCCCATAACCCTATATATGTATAGCCTATGTCGTATCTGGTCAATAGTACAGACATGAAACGAATCGCAAGCCTGCTATTAGCGACACGTGATTGATCTACTACCACCATTTTGGCGCGCTTCTACAGAGTCGTGATGTCTTCACTTTTCAGCCCACAGCGAGGAAGACATTCAGAATCTAGTGTCTGATCGCATCGGAGCTAAGATGTCCCGAAACTGTGCTCGATTCGTTTTGTTTCAGTGTTACTAAGTATGTCTATTTTAATTTGAGTCTGTGTTTATTTTTAAATTGAGTTTGTGTTAAATTGTGGTAAATAAACGCCGTGTATTGTAGCCTATACCCAGAATGTTTGCATTGCACGAAACTCAGCTTCTGCTCACATGATGACCGAATCTAACGGACTAAATCCCGACGATCGGACGGATAGATATAGGCCATATATACATAGTCTGGCCATAAATACTGTTACAATTAAAAATAAGAAAGATATTACATTTGAATTTGGAATCTGTAATTTTTATACGATTGTTCATTGAGTTTTCTAATTTTGGCGCCAATACATTGTACAATATTTTGCTACATTAAAATGGAGTGGGGTGAGAAAGAGAACCGAATCGCTGTGATTGCATTACACAAAGTTGGTATGGAGCCAAATGCAATTTTTTAAACTCTGCATACGCTTGGTATTAGTGAAATTTTTGTGGACCGGGCTATTAATAGGTACAATGAGACCTTCTCTGTTTGTGACAGAAAAAGATCTGGCCGTCCACGTAGTGTTTGTACGAAAAAGGTGGTCAAAGCAGTAAGGGAAAGAATTCGAAGAAATCCTGTCCGAAAGCAAAAGATTTTATCTCGGGAGATGAAGATAGCACCCAGAACCATGTCGCGTATTTTAAAAGATGACTTAGGACTTCCAGCCTATAAGAGGTAATTTTTTACCTGATAATTTAAAAAAGAATAGGGTGGTAAAATCGAAACAACTACTGAAGCGGTACGCAAAGGGAGGTCACAGAAAATTTTTGTTTTTGGATGAGAAAATCATTACAATTGAGCAACATTTTAACAAAAAAAATGACCGTATTTATGCTCAAAGCTCTAAGGAAGCTTCCCAATTAGTCGATAGAGTGCAACGTGGGCATTATCCGACTTCAGTGATGGTTTGGTGGGGTGATGGTTTGGTGGGGTGTTAGCTATGAAGGAGTGACTGAGCCATATTTTTGTGAAAAAGGTATCAAAACCTCGGCACAAGTGTATCAAGATACCATTCTTGAGAAGATAGTTAAGCCCCTTAACAACACCATGTTCAATAACCAAGTATGGTCCTTCCAACTTGGTTATTGAACATGGTAAAGCTCGGTCCACACAGTCTTGGTTGGAAGTGAACGTTTCGGACTTCATCAGAGCTGAAGACTGGCCGTCGTCTAGCCCCGATCTTAATCCGCTGGATTATGATTTATGATCAGTTTTAGAGAGTATGGCTTGCTCTAAACGCCATGATAATTTGGAGTCCCTAAAACAATCCATACGATTGGCAGTGAAGAATTTTCCCATGGAAAGAGTGCGTGCTTCTATTGATAACTGGTCTCAACGTTTAAAGTATAGTATTGCAGCAAAGGGATACCACTTTGAATAAGCTTTTTATATTTTAAATTGTTTTATATTTATGTATCAAACTAACACACTGTAAAAGTAATATATACTCTTTGAACTAAAAATATTTTTTTTTCTTCGTGACAATATTTATGGCAAGACTAGGTAGATGTAGACGTAATTTTTAATAGTGTCTTAGTATCGTGTTCTTATAAATACTTACCGGCGTTACGTAAGTAGGCAAAAGATTTTGAAGTGGAGGAAGTGGGCGCATGTAAAAATGTATGAAATTGTGCGTGCGCGATCTTCCCCCACTACGAAGACAAATAATTAAAAAATAAAGTTTGCATTATTTTAAGTTCATCCAATGTCGTCTAAGTCGTCTTAGAGAATTCATTCATAGGTTTTATGCTCGAAGAATGTCGTTCATTCTTACACCCCTCACTATCTTTTTTATGTCAAAATCTGGTAACCCTTCACGACTGTCAAATTGACAATTAATTGAATAATAATACTATGAAGTTAAGTTGGGAAAGTAAACAACTAAAAGCCGAAAGAGATTTCTAGAATTTCTACGATTTTTATTTGTTCTTTCTCGTAAACACAGAGTACATAATATAGATAGGTACTCGTAAACCATTGATCTCCGCAACTTAAGATGCAGGCTTCTAAAAATATGATCAATCTGTGTAAATAAAATATGAACTTCCAACTCGACGCATGATAACCTAAGTTAAGCCTTGTATTCACATAATGAGTTTATCAAAAGTGACTTATTATTCTTTTGGTTTTCTATAAGTCCGATTATTACGTCTGCAACAATGTCAGATGAAATAAGCAGGAAATCGAACAAACGGCCCAAGTATTCGGGGCGGTGCAAATCAATAAATCGAGTTAGAGGTGGATTAAAAGCATATTACGCTAAACAGAGGTAATTGGTTAAAATTTAGTATACGGTAGCACGAATTAAGGGATGGGTGGTGTTGGGGAGTGGCGGGGGGAGGTCCACCGACCCCCTGGTACCACTCCTATGAAAAGAAAATGCATTTTTTTTAACCTAACCTCAAAACACTAAAGTTGACTAAAAAGCGTAAGAGGGGAGCCCCTCTTAGCGGGGCTCAAGGGTTAAAAAAAAAAAGTCGGGTCGGGCCGAGTCGGGGTGCCCCCAGTCCCGAGCTCGCTGCGCTCGCTCTTGCATGCATTAATGAGACCCAACTCATGCTACCGTATACTAGATCCAACCCAATTTTAATTAAGGATTAAGTACATAAAATCTCAACTAAGTACCTAAGTTTTCTGTTGGCATTCACTTGTTGCCTTTGTCTGGTTGTTGTTTATCTCTAAACATCTATTTATGTATGTATATCAGCTGTCTGACACCTATAGTACAGGGTCTGCCTAGTTTGGGGTCAGATAACTATGTGTGAAATTTTCCCCGGTCCCCTCATATTATTATTATTCATAAGTCATATTATAGCTGGCAAATTTGGTGTTCTGATGAAACCAAGAAGTCAGCGAATGAAGAAACCGTCATAGATTATTCTTGTCATTGTATCAAATAAGCTAAAATTGTACTTGCTTCTTTGAAAATTTACATAATACGATAACAGGGTATATCCCATGCTTAATAACAGACTGACTTAACTTAAAAATCCTGTCATTTGGAAATCGCAAAATATGTTTCAGCAATCAGGACTTGTCTTACTTATGCCCGGTTTCTCAGGTCTTCGGATAAACTTTCGATAGCTATTCATTCGACAAAGTTATCTATTTGAGTGATTTTCTTCCTTAACTGAGTGCTTGGAAACACAATATTGAAAAGATATAAGTAGTCCAGTTAAATCACCTCAGAAACTGGGCATTAATGGTTTATAACTTAACTAATATTATTAAGAGGAAAGTTTTGTTTGTTTTTTACAATTTAACTCAAAAACTACTTTACTGACTTTCATAATTCTTTCACCATTAGTATGCTACATTATCCCTGAGTAACATAGGCTAATATTAATTAATAGAAAACATTAGGGATCCATGAGAAAATTCATACAGACGAAGTTGCGGGCAAAGAGCTAGTGGTATATAATATTGTTACTAGTCTAGGAACTAGAAATCAAAGAAAATACATGATAGAAAGATGGATGTCATTAAAATGTAATCACTTTCAATTCTCAATTCTTTATTGCGTAGGTACCATAATGCTTCATGTAATTGGTAGTTACATATTGCAATGAGTGTGCAATGTATAATTATGGTCATTACAATTTGATTTGTTTCTTTCAGTAACCAGACTACACAACCAAAAACAGAATGTAAACCGAAAATCTGCTTGGAGGCCACCTACAGTGCTACTAGTTCATTGACAGTTAAACCCATGGTTGAATCTGTTTTATTCACCAATTCACAGTGTGTACATAAGCATGAAGCTGAGAACAAGTTGTTGCTAGTGAGTATTTGACTTGGAAGGACTAGGTATATCAAAAATGAAAAAAAAAAAATTGGTTGTCTGTAAAGTCGGTTTACTGACGATAGTTGAACGTGACAACGCGAAAGAATCATTACCTTTATCGCTGTAATTATAGTTGCTATAAACAATTGACACCACATTCACTTTTTACTTGGAACGCCCCAGAGCGAGGTAACGACGCAGAGCGAGGTAACGCCGCATGACGTCATGTAACGCCGCATGACGTCATGTTTTTTCGTTCGTGCAGCCGGCTATCGAATTATAAGACGTTGTCACGTCAAAAAAGGATGAAGTACTAACTCAGATTATGATACAAAAGGCAGATAGATCTTGCGGAACACTTAGGCCGCTATCCCACTGGCGTTTTACGAGCGTCGGCGTCTCTCGAACGTCTGCGCAGCGTCAACGTTGCGCAGACGCGACGCTGACGTCGCGGCGTCACGTGACATGCATTGACGTCTGCTGAACGCGACGTCAACGTCGCGTCTGTGCAGCGTTAAAGTCGCGTTCAGCGGTCAGCGGACGTTAATGCTTGCCACGCGATGACGCGACGTCAATGTCGCGTCGGCGCGGCGTCGACGCTGCGCAGACGCGACGTTGACGTCAACGCTCGTAAAACGCCAGTGGGATAGCGGCCTATGAGTGAAGCCACAAAAGCAAATAGAAATTAAAAACGAATACCTACAATTCCCTTCGCGCTGTACTGACTCGTGCCAGTACAGCGCGAAGCATTGTTAAAAAAAAACAAATACTAATATTAATAAAAAATCAAAAGCGAATACAATCACGAGATTGTAGGTATTCGTTATTGAATTTGTATTTGCTTTTGTGGCTTTATTCGCAGTGTTCCGCACGGTCTATCTGCCTTTTATTTGATAATCTGAGAGTACTAATCGAAAATAATACGTAATAAGAATAGATTCCTAATTTAACGTGTATGTGTGTCTCAGATTATGAAACAAAAGGCAGATAGACCGCGCGGAACACTGAAAGTGAAGCTAAAAAAGCAAATACAAATTCAAAAGCGAATAAGTAGGTACCTACAACACGCTTCATGCTGTAGGTACCTACTGACACGAGTCAGTATAGCACGAAACGCCGCATCGTTAAAAGAAACAAATAAAAATACCTACAAATGCAAATTCAAAAGCGAATACAATCATGAGATTGTAGGTATTCGTTTTTGAATTTGTATTTGCTCTTTTGGCTTCAATCTCAGTGTTCCGCGCGGTCAATCTGCCTTTTGTTTCATAATCTGAGATGTGTGTTGTGAGAGGTATTTATTTCTTGTTCTTCCTATTGACACTCTTGTCAGAGCAGTTGTGGTCACGGCTATTTGTAGAGGCTGATGTTGTGCGGTATCTACTAATGATATACTTACAATTATATGGTCGATAACTTGAATAAATATTGAATTAGGTACACACGGCTACAGATCAAGCTATACATTTCCAATACAAGCTGACCTCTCACTGTATGAAAATTCTATACAATGCGAGATCAGCTTATACTAGAAATGTAGGTATAGCTTGATGTGTAGCCGTGTGTACCTATAACAACTATATAATCAAAGCAACTAGCTTTTACTCGCAACTTCGCCCACGTGAATGTCGGTTATAGCGAATACAGACGAAGTCGGATATCAAAAAGTAGCCTATATTCTTGCTGCTTGAACCCCGGGAGGTTCAAGCTATATTCATACCAAAATTCATCAAAATCAGTTCAGCTGTTTTGTCGTGGAAACGCAACGGACAAGGTTACTTTGGCGTTTATAATATTAGTAAAGTATGGAATATTTTATACTAGGTAGCTTTTGCCCGTGACTTTGTCCGCGTGAAAGTCGGATATTGCAGATCAGCCGTTTCATTGTGAATCAGCCGTTTCATTGTGAATCAGCCGTTTCATTGTGAATCAACCATTGTGAATCAGCAATTGGATCAGCTGTTTCATTGTGAAAATATAAACAGACAGAGTTACTTTCGCAGGTAAGGATAACCTGACAGCCCACAACCCACAGGTCAGCCATTAAGTACTTCTTATTCTAGAAGAGTGTTCATCTCATAGCCATAACCAAAACAAATAAGATTTTATTACTTGAAGACCGTGTCTGAGTCTCTACAGTACCTTACCGCTCAGCGGTGATGCGTCATCATTTGACATTAAACTGCCGAAAATTTCTTTGAAAACCGCGACAGCGTATGTATAATATTATAATATTATATTTTTTATACCTACAGCTACTAATTTATAATTAATTCATATTTTTGGTTTGTAAACTTAATTTGGTGATAAAGAATTTGCTAATTAAATAAGTTTAATCAATATTATCACAAGTAGGTAAATAAATTAAATAAATTATACAAGATTCGATCTATAGATTCGATTTTCATAAATAGTACACTACCGCATCCACATAGCTGTATCGCGCATGGTGACAGATTTTGAAATAACCTTCCATAATGCGAAAATAATATTTCAGTTATAAATTAAGTTTTTACCTGTTTTTACGCAAATTATTGCATTTTCTTCTATCTTCTTAAAATTTCGCGCGGAAACGCCCGCAGGTGTCATGGCGACATGGCGTCTATAGTATAGACTTCCTATATATTAAAAGTACTCTGTGATATAGACATTATACTATCAAAGTATGTTTAGACCAAGAAGCTTATGCATCAGCCCACAGTTGGTTTCAAACTTTTGTTCTAAGTGTTGGCTCCATTTATACCTATATCTTCATGGTTTAGACTCTTTAGATACTTTGATTGGCGTCACGTCAAATTCTGTCAAAAGCAAGGCAAAATTTTTTTTTTCATGCTTTTTGCATATTTATATAAAATAGAGTGAGAGAGTGAGGGAAAGTCAACAGTAAAAAACTTACGTTGATTATTATTTATTTTAGGTATGTACTAAAATAATTAGATGTTACTTTGTGATGAATAGTTTTAATAAAAATATAAGCTAAAAAACTAATAAGTAATTAAACATCTAAAACTCGATCGTCTACGTCCTTCCGTAGTTTTGACAAGTATATAATAAATTGGTTGTATTTTAGCATGGGGGGTCAAGTAGCCTACAAACGTCGGGCAAAAGGAACGAGACAGAGACCACTTATAGACTAGAAAGAGATATCACTATTATTGTTTTGCTTGTCCAATATAAAATATTCCTACCATTTTGGTAGAATTTTGAGAATATCTGCAGTAGTGAAGAGTGGTGATTACCGTGTTTCTTATTATTTTTAGGGTTCCGTACCTCAAAAGGAAAAAACGGAACCCTTATAAGATCACTTTGATGTCCGTTTATCTGGGTGTCCGTCTGTCTGTCAATACCCTTTATCTCGAGAACGCGTAGAGGTATCGAGTTGAAATAAAACCGTATACTTAGGTCCACGGTCCCTTGAAGCTGTGAAAACATCAAACTTCTAAGTTAACGTGAAAAAAGGATACGGGCGTTTATGTCGCTAAAAACGTACATTTCGACACTCAAGGGAATCAAAATTTATAGGGTAATTTCCGTTGACCTAGAACTATGAAATTTGGCAAGTAATATCGTCTTATGCTATCAATACAGGAAAAGTCTGAAAACTATACATTTGTAATTAAATCTTAAATAACCCTCCTTCTGGCGCAGCTGGGTAAAAATATATTCTTTATTTATAACGAGCTTTTATCCGTGTGAATGTCGGTTATCGCGGATGCAGACGAAGTCGCGGAAAATGAGTAGCCTATGTCCTTCCCCGAGGTTAAATCTATCTTCATGACAAATTACATCAAAATCGGTTCAGCCGTTTCATCGTGAAAGCGTCACAGACAGAGTTACTTTCGCATTTATAATATTAGTATGGATATATGGATATGTACCTACTTTGTACAGAATCCTCGGTGAGCGAGTGCGACTCGCACTTGTCCAGGTTTTTTTTTATAGATTTGGTATTAAATTCACGTGCTATCTACGTCTGTGAATTTTGTGTAATTACGTACTTAAAAAGTTGTTTTTTAGAAACAATTAATAATTTTACTCTGGTATCAACACCTGATGTCATCATGTCTTTGTCATGACTCATGATGATGTTATGTAGTAGAAAAATCGGATCGAATTGGATCGGACGCGGTAACACTTTGTTAATTGTTGTTTTAGGAAAATTTAAATTTTCTAAGATAGCCTTGATACTTTTACGAGATATAATTATTTTTCTAACTCTTTTGACTTTGTGTTTGCTGGTTTTTGTGCCTGTAAACTTTTACGAGCTCACTCATCATGCCCTTGTATTCGTTTCCTAAGCCTGAAAACTTACTTTCGAGTTAGAAACTCTTTCATTTTTGTATTATTTTTTGTGCGTGTGTCTGGTCGGTGCAAGTGTGCAGTAATCGTGAAAATGTCACGCCACACGCGATATGAACTTCGAAGAAAGTGTGCTAAGTGTAACATCAAAGCAGCAGAAGATGGGAACTTGAGTTTCCACAGATTTCCTCTACCCGGTGCAAAGCCGAGTCAACAAATAAAGTTAGTATAGAAAATTAAAAACAAAATACTAATGTTGATTTCCTTAACTGTTAGTCAATTTTTAAGTTGCACATACTTCAGGTACCTAAGTATCTGCATGTTAAACCGTGAGCAATAGCAAGCAAATCTAATTTATTTAATCATTTTAGGGCACGTGTCTGGGCTAAATACTGTTACCCTATTGGAGAGTGGTCAACTGTAAAATCCCTAAAAGATTTGCACTTGCAACATAAGATGCTGTGCAGTAAGCACTTCGATGACTCCTCATTCACAAGCAGTGCCAGGATAAGGCTAAACAATTATGCCATCCCGATTGGAGCACAGGACTTATTGTTAAAGTTACGCGAGGAACAATGTCTACCTACATGTGTAACTTCAAGTGAAACTAACCAAGACACAAATACTTCAGTTGAGAGTCCTCAAGTAAGTAACCATTACTTAATAATTGACATATTGGTTTCTTACGGGACTTTTAGAATCTCTGATTTCACCTAAAATTTTCTGTAGGAATATACTATATGTTTTATGTTAGATGTTCGATGTAAACAATAGCAATAATTTATAAGAACCCCAAAAGCTGGGCTTTTCTCAGCATGACATTAGGCGCCAATAATCTGTGATAATCTGTGTTTTACCAAGATAGAAGATACGTAGCTGCATCCATTTGTTGTGTGTTATTGTGTTTTTACTTTTGGTAAAGATAAATATAAAGATTTCATTTCTTAGGTAAAAGTAAGAGATAGATCTCTCCGTGATGTATTTACGTCCTAGACTTTGTTATTAATTAAAGTGTTCTTATAATCAAAATGTGAATTTGGAAATTGTGAATTATGTTAATAAACATTTTACTGAGACAGTCAACATTGCTTCAATAATTGTTAATATTTTTTTGAATAAGCAGGGGTTTAAAATAAAATTAGAATAAGAATTGATAGAAATTTTTAAAATACAATTGAAATTCGAATGGTTGTTGAGTTGTTATGATAAAAATAAAATGCATACCTATAATTGTTCTAACAATATTACTATAAAACGACACTGAATGTATTTTAAAAATAAAGCATTTTGCCGACAATGCTTCGAAAAAACTATGAAACGAAACATAAACATTAAAAAAAAACGCTTGAAATCTGTTTTTTACATATCTTTCCGTAAATAATTATGCTGTCGCGGTCGTTCTAACTTAGTAAGGGAGGATTTTTGGAAAATTAAGTTACTCATAGATCCAAAAATCCATACTCTCTGCGTTTCTAATCAGCATGACAGTATGTACCTATCATGAAACCAAAGCGGAATTTAGTTATTTTCAATTGAAATAACTGAATTTCGCTTTGTTTTCATGCATGATAAATATCGAATTACATAATTACTTATAATTAATCTCATTGTTAGCATTAGTTTAAAATCGTGCGAAACTTAGTTCCATGGATCAAATACTCGAGCGCTAGTGTGCAAGTTTACATTTTTTTTGTCTATGAAGTCTTCATTCTTCCCATTATGTTAGGGTTCTTACACATGAGTGGCATGTACTTACACAAGAGGTAACTGCAACCGTCGACGAGTCGGCGGCAGCCGTTGACGCATGTCGACGGCTGCAGGTACCTCTGGCCGTTGGCAACATGCCGCTCGTGTGTAAGAACCCTAATTGTGATATGTATTCTGCTGTGCATTGTAATATTGTAATTTCGGCTTCTATTGCCTAACTATCGATAGTTGATCTATTGATAGTTGACCTTGAAAAGTAACAAAATCGATAGTACTTAATGATATTCTAATAAACAGATATGTTATACACTCACAAAACAAACGAAAAAAGTGTTCCGCGCAGCAGCGGCTGCACACATAGACACTTGTCATTCATTTTACAACTCACTACAAGTCAAAATGTTGAAAAGGATGGCTTGAAAAAACCAACAAGAAAAAAAGAGACAGTGTTGTCAATTGCGCGTGAATGTAAACAGACATTATCCTGGCCACCAATCACCGCGTCTTGGCATCATAGACTAACAAATTTAACGAGACAGAAGGTACAAACCGCGAGTACATTTATACGCGCGGTTTGTACCTATAACAACTAATAAACAGGACTAAAGGTATATTAGAATACAAAATATAATAATATATAGAGTAGAAAATATTTATTTTGTAATAAAATTAATTTCTTTGTTTATGAACAAATGTGATCCATTTTTGAAGCCTAAAGAAGAATAAAAAATATCTGTTGTCACATTGTTTAATTTCTAATTAAGTATATAAATGATTAAATAAAACAAAATGATTAAATATTACAAGGTTAGAAAAAAGAAAAACAGAACTGTGGGTAAACAATGACTTTACTGCCTACGATATCGCATCTGTACTTTTATTCTATGTCCGGAGTGAACGCGTCCTTGTCTTACTCACGTGAAAAAAATGTATTTCCATTTCTTTCTTTTTTCTAACCTCCAAATATAAGAATATTAGGAAAATAATTGAAATATATAAATAAATCGATGTATATTGCGTAGTAAGTTACTACTAGTAACACGTGGTATGAGATTCCTTGTGCTTTATTACATTTGGTACACTTTCTAAATACACAAAATAGCATTATTTTTATTTTTTTAGCTGCTTTAACAAAGCGTATCACTCGTCGCCATGCGTGACGCAGACTAAAGGCAATACGTCCCAATTAGGACGTTTTTGAATCTTCAAAATTGGGCGCTCATAACATATCTGTTTATTATAATATCATTGATAGTACTGGAATTTTACAATACTGTCGATAGTATCGACAGTAAGTAGTCGATTCTATCGCAATTAAATAGTGAATAACAACCAACAATAACTGGCATTGTTGTAAATCACTCTTATATAGCGATAGTATCGACAGTATTATTAAATTTAAATATTAATTAACTACATTATTAGTAATAATGTCGATAGGCTAGTGAGCCTATTGATATTGTTACTAATTTTCGAGGCCACGATAGTAGTGACATTACGTCCCTCCCTAGTTTTGACAAGTAAATAATAAATTGACAGTTGTTCTACTTGTTCTGTTGTTTGTGTTTACAATCACGATTTCCGTATTTCATGTTTAGTATTTATTGTAGTTTCAGTTTCGACTGTGTGTTCTGTGCTATTTCTGATATTTTCCTGATTTTTGATACCCATTCTGCAGTGCTATTACGGTGTCCGATTAATCTCTCTTGTTGATTTAGCATTCGTTTGATGGACTTGGAATAATTGCATCACGTTTTGGATCCTAGATTGAAAGCGTTAAAATGTCTTCAAGCATTATGTGTGCTAACTGTGGTATATGTGTTAATCGCCTTGCGCGACACATTGTCCTTAAGCAAAGCATTAGTGTGGTATCTTTTATTGCTGAAAGGATTTCTCCTCGTATCGTAAGTTTTTAGTTAATTTTTTTGACTATTCACGTGACTCTTGAAGTCATATTGCTGCTAATAAATTGTACTATTATTCTCATTGACCTAACATTGAATGGAATTGGTATTGGAATGGGTTCTTCAGCAATTATTTAATTTTAAAGATTACAGAAAATGACAACATGTGCCGGGCCTGTTTAGATGTTATAACAAAGAGGGTTAATAAAATTACCCATGGAGAAATTATAACTAATGGCAAACAGATTCCCGAAAGAAGTCATACTCAAGTAGTGGGCCACTCTAAAGTATGCCTACTGTGTGGATGTTCAATCTTTCGAAGAAAAGCTGAGCAAATATTACACAGCAATCCCTCAGAATTGCAAGAAATGATTGCTACAGTCATAATGAACTTTATTGGAGCACAAGAAGTAAGTCTAACACTTTTTTATCAGCTAATATTTTCTATAGTAACCAACTGTTAATCATTTATATTGGTTATTTATGTTGATGTCCACAACTAACGTTAAAAATGCAGAAAAGAACAAACTGTGCTTTTTTTTTTGTTTTTTTTTGCATGTTTACATAGAAAACTTACAGAATAAATAAAAACAGAATTCTTTCGAAATTTTGGCTTGATGTTTTGAAAAATGGATAAAACATATTGTTAGTAAGTGTTATTATGGAACGAATCAAAAGTTATAATTATAGTAAATACATAGGTATTTGAAAAGTAACATGATATGTTTCCCGTTTCTTTCATATTCTTCATAAAAACATGAAATATAAATGCTGGTAAATTTTCTGGAAACTTTTGAATGAA
Organism: Charanyca ferruginea; assembly: GCA_947361185.1. Taxonomy (NCBI): domain Eukaryota; kingdom Metazoa; phylum Arthropoda; class Insecta; order Lepidoptera; family Noctuidae; genus Charanyca; species Charanyca ferruginea. The sequence continues at coordinate 8,216,802 of OX376080.1, read as the reverse complement.
ATATTGATAAAAACAATTGTAAAGAAATGGGAATATTCCCTGGTTTTTTCAACACTGTTCACAACTCTAAATCCTACTACGATTATAAACTGTTTAAGAGTATTGTGAGGTGCCGGTACGCGGCGCGAGTTTTCATTATTGTAGTAGTTAGTATTTCCAAAAATGCTATCTGTTTCATACTGCTCGCTCTGCCTCTCTCCGGGTGAACAATACAAAAACAATATGGCCCTGTCACCCGACCCATATACAATGTGTGCGATAGAGAGAGTTGCAAGTCTAGGAGGCATTTACCTATATTTCCTTTTTGAAATATGGTTTGACCTATAACGTTTTTTCCTGTCTGTACAATCTGCATGTAGCTTTATATAATTCAGTATAGTTAAATTAAAAAAAAAACAAAAACTCTCAAGGAAGTTTTTAAGTCATAAATGTAAGTCGATATAAACAATATCGCTTTTTGTATGAAAATTTACATTCTCACAATCCTCTTAATCATAATGAAACATATATAACTGTCTCTCCGTTCTCGCCAGTAGGCATGAATTTATAATAAAAGTATTTACCAATTGCTTTTTTTTAATTTTAGTTAACTGCAGGAGATAAAGTTTGTCTTCCATGCTGGCTGAGATCAAAAAGAACTGCTCTGCGTATGAAGGTAGGTCAATCAAAGAGGGAATACTGCATACCCGTAGTAGTGTTACCTTCAACAAGTATGGTAGACAAAGAAACCCAAGTAGAAAATAATGTTGTGACACCTGAACAACTACCTTCCGCAATCAAGCTGTTGGAAATAGCTGACAATAAAAACAAATCAGCACAAAGATCTGTAGAAGTGGATATTGTGGTGCACAATTGATGCATATCATCAACTTTATCTGGATGGATTCCTAATAGTCAGTGGTTACACAAAATGTGGTTAAACCGAGTGGTGCTGACCGTGAATAGCACCATCCCATTTCTACCCGTGGGTATCGTAGAAGGCGACGGAGTGATATTGACTAGAAGATGGGCAGCAGCGTCCTTCTGAGTACCATAATTAACACCTACTGCGATTGGCAACATGCATCGGCCAAGCATGGCGATAACGGCTGAACCCCCCTTTGGGGGAGACCAATGGCCAGCAGTGGGCGTCTAAAGGTTGACACGATGATGATGACACAAAATGTTCCTGCACTCGGTGTAACTATCACACTTGAAAACTACAGACGATCTCTGAATACTGCTGCTCAGTGTACAATGTGTATATTTCTATATTGCACCAATCTGGAGCTACTCTTTAATCCGCGACTTCGTGTACATCCGCGATGACCGACATTTACGCGGACGAAGTCGCAGGCAAAAATATATTGACCGCTACGTCAAAAAAACGAAAACGTGCCCTCTGCGCCAAGCTACGAACAAGGTGCCCTCGGCGCCAAGCTACGAACATTGACGACACGGTTGGCGCAGTGGCTGAGCGATCGACTGCTGCGCAGCGTGTTGCGGGTTCGATTCCCGCCCAGGGTAAACATTTGTGTGATGAGCACTTGTGTTTGCCTTGTGTCTGGGTGTTGTTTATCTATATATGTATGTATTTACAAAAAAAGAAAAAATGTATTTGTGTATGTATATCAGCTGTCTGACACCCATAGTACAGGGTCTCCCTAGTTTGGGGTCAGATGGCCGTGTGTGAAAAAAACAACAAGGTGCCCTCGAGTAGTAATTCGTCTGTCATGTTGTTGTGACCGTGGCGTGCTGGGCACATATTAGTTGTCATTTATATACAAGACTGTGGCGCTCAAAAAGTTAATAATAATAATACATCTGGGATAGCTGGCATTAGAGAATATTGCTGTAATTGTCTTGTTAGTCGACACTAGGATGTTGTACTCATGTCCTGACCATGGTTTGGTATCTTGGATGGGCCAGACATCAACAAAATGTTGCTGCTTCTGCTGCATTCTTTGATGAATTAATATTCTTGAGATATTAAAAAAATATGAAAAATAATGTGTGTTTTTCTTTGCTGGTCCGCTCCTTAGGACAATCTACAGTACCTATAGACAAAATATAACTGAATATTATTTATACTACCTAATTTAATGCTTAATTATTTTTTGTACTTAAAGATTACTTTGGCTTACGAACACACTTATACATATTTTGTTGAAATAATTGTTGTAATACTTTCATGTATTACAACAATTATAATCATATAATTTCTGTAAATGCGAAATATAGTAAACATTAAGTAAGTAAACTTTGTATGTAGTTTCTTTCCCATAACAATGGAAAAGAAACTCCATACGACAATACATTTTGGAAGGGACAAATATATTATGTATTTTAAAATTTTCTTATATGTCGTTCAAAAGTGACTTTTAATGGTCTAATTCAAATAAATGGTTTGGCTTTGACTTTATACATACTTCCATACTAATATTATAAATGTTAAAGTAACTGTCTGTACCGCTTTCACGATGAACACTGAAACGGCTGAACCGATTTTGATAAGATAGCTTAAACCCTGGGGGAGGACATGGACTTTTTTTTAATCCGCGATAACAGACATTCGCATAATATCCTAGATATTATAATTTCTTATCTTACCAATTACTTTCATCACTACATATTATAAATTAAAGTTAGCTTATGTTCGTCGCTAATTGTCAGTGATCCGGAAGAATTGCACAAAATATGGTAGAACTAGAAGTTTAATTTGAGGTAGTATTAGTAAGATGCAAAACCGTGAACTGCGAAACTCGAAATTACTTAACTTATCCTTATATTCCTGGTAGAATATTAGTCGCCGAATAATATTAGAATAAGTTACTATATTATTATAAATGCGAAAGTAACTCACAACGAATCGAAATTCACAACCAGTGGAAGTGAAAAAGATCCCGCAGACTAGTCATAATAATAACATCACTTAAGTTGAGGCACTTGCGGCTGAACGAAAATAACCGGACAAGTGCGAGTCGGACTATCCATACTGTGATATTATATATGAGAAAGTTTTGGGAACACATTCATTTTGCGTACTGCTAAGGAGTGGAATTCCCTGTCTGAGTCTGTGTTTCCTGATAGCTACAACCTGGGAGTCTTTAAGTCAAGAGTGAATAGGTTACTTCTAGGCAAGCGAGCTCCATCTTAGACCACATCATCGCTTCCCATCAGGTGTGATAGTGGTCAAACGTATGCCTATCAATAGATAAAAAAAGCATCTCTGTCTTTTACGCTTTCACGATGAAACGGCTGAACCGATTTTGATGAATTTTGATATGATGAAAATAGCTTGAGCCCTGGGGAAGGACATAGGCTACTTTTTAATCGGCGACTTCGTCTGCATCCGCGATAACCGACTTTCACGCGGGCAATAGCTAGTTTATACATACTTTATTATTTTAAAGAGCTAAAATTTGTTTGTAAGTTTGTATGTAGGGGGTAATCTCCGAAACGACTAATCTGATTTCAAAAATTGTTTCACCTTTAGGAAGCTACGTTATCCCTGAATGCTATAAGCTATATTGCATTATTAAAAACAGGACAAGTGCGAGTCGGACTCGCCCACCGAGGGTTCCGTACAAATTTGTAGGTACATATCCATACTTCCATACTAATCCATGCCTACTATCCATACTTTAATATTATAAATGTGAAAATAACTCTGTCTAAAACGGCTGAACCGATTTTGATGAAATTTGATATGAAAAAAGCTTAAACCCTGGGGAAAAATATAGCTCTACTTTTTAATTCGGGATGTCGTCTGCATCCGCGATAACCAACATTCACGCAGACGTTATCGCGGGCAAAATCTAGTTATAAATAAAGAGTATATTTTTTATAATTCAATTACAAATGTAAAATTTTTAGACTCTTCCCTGTATTTGTAGTATAAGACGATATTACTAGCCAAACCTCATAGTTCTAGGTCAACGGGAAGTACCCTACCCTATAAATTTTGATAGTGTCGAAATATTCGTTTTTTTGCGGCATAAACGGTCGTATATTTTTTTCACGTTATCATAGAAGGTTGTTTTTTTTACAGTTTCTAGGGGACCATAAATGTGAGTATATGGTTTTAATTTCAACTCGATAACTCCACGCCTTCCCGGGCTAAAGGATCTTGACAGACAGACAGACGGACAACAAAGTGATCCTATAAGGGTTCCGTACCTTTTGAGGTACGAAACCCTAAAAATTAAAAGTCCTTAATATACGCAGACGAAGTTGCGGGCAAAGTGGTATTTTTTATTTATAAATACAATAAATTACGGATTTAATTTCTTTATAAATACTCATGAATAGGGAGGAACTCGGCTAAGTAAAAGCCGGTCGGTCTGTGAATGGGTGACCATCCCTTTAATACCGAGTTCCCTCCGTGCCTCGGAAAGCACGTAAAGCCGTTGGTCCCGGCTGTCATTTGTACATCTTTGGCAGTCGTTATGGGTAGTCAGAAGCTGGAAAGTCTGACAACCAGTCTTTCCAAGGGGTATCGTGTTACCCAGTAACTGGGTTGTGGAGGTCCGATAGGCATTCGCTCCATGTAAAACACGTATTCAGCTGCATCCGGTTAGACTGGATGCCGACACCAATATAGTTGGGAAAAGGCTAGATACAAGATATTTATTTTGCTAAAACATGAGTACCTATACATAAATGCAAGATGTTACATAAAAAAAAAAATAACTTGAGTCGCCTAGGGAGATGATGATGACTCATATCAATAAAACCGAAACAAATAAAATTGGAATGTCTGTTTGTTACGTCAAAATAACAACTTTTTAATATAAGTTTGCATACAATTATGTGTACGAAGTACTTATACCAAAACACATTTTATTGTCTGTCTTTTTTTCCGGTTAAGCTCTAGAACGGCTGATCGGCTTTTTTACTGGCAGATAGCTGATGTTGTAAGACTAAGCAACATAGACCAGGGGTGGGCAAACAGTCGATCGCGGTCGACCGGTCGATCGCAAGCGGTTTTAGGGTCGATCGCAAGCGGTTTTAGGGTCGATCGCGAGCATATTTACAGAAATGTAGCCAAAAGTGTACAATAATACGAAACAGAAGTTGGAAATATTATCAGCGAGTTTGAAAGACGTTTTTCTAAGTTACGAAAATTAACGAGAATTGATTGTTTGTCCGTTGTCTTGTCAGGATGTTGAAATAACTGCTTCTGAAATATCGAATACCTTTGACATGGACTTGCCTTCTCTTGAAAACGACATGATACAAATCATTTCAGACATACACCTCTAAACCAGAGCAATAGATACCAAATTTTAGTCCCTTCTAACCCAAGAAAAATACCCAAATCTCAAAAAAATCGTCCAGCAGTTAACTGCTTTGTTTATGTCGACGGATTGGTGCGAATCTGCGAAATCTTGTTTTTTTTTAACAATAAATTACTTTTTTTTTCTGCTCGCAAGTCGATCGCTTATCGTACAATTTTAATATTGTAGATCGCCGATGGTGTAAGTATGAGTACCCCTGACATAGACTATTACTATTTAAAAAATAAACCTCGAAGAAAACCGACATTTACGCGAACAAAGTCCCGGTCATTAGCTAGTATACCTATAGTATATGAAAATGTAAGTAAATTATCCTTTACAGAACATGGATGAAAGAAGCAAATACATGGCTGACAGGGCACGTAGAATCGAACTGGCCAATACACGCATGCCTAAATCTCAAGTGAAAAAGCGTAGTGCAACCAAAGAATTGGACTTCCTGGTGAAGAATGAGCAACAAATTAATGAAATGAAAGCCCAACAACAGGAGGAATCAGCCGGGGAACGAAGATATGGTTTGAGAGACCGTATCGGTGATCTGGAAACTGTTCATCTTTTGATTCACGAGTCACAAATCCCCGAGCCTTCGCACGCAGATAAGGAACATGTAATTATTATAATATACCTATATTACTTTACTACATAATGGTGCCAATTCTGTTGTGCGCAAGCATCAGCAGTTTCTATATCTTTCTCTCATAAAAAAACAAGAAAGATACCGATAGTAATAAGAGCTGTCAATTTAAGTTGATCAAAAATGTTCATACAATTATAGTTGTCGTTTCAGAACGTATTGATTAAAGTCACGGCGAAATACTAGGAAAAACTAATTTGACATGTCTAACTTGATTCTTATCTTTCGCCGTCCTTTTCTTCAACAGCCTGGCAGTAAGAGATGCCAATTGTCGAATTTTCCTTTAGTTTGTGAACAAGGGAATCGGCGCCAAATTAAAGTTTAGTTTGTATTCGTCCGGGCCAATCTCCGGAACAACTGGTCCATTTCTGTGTATATTTTCGCTAATTACCTATGTTATCCCTAAGTGCTATAAGCTATATTTTTAAATCGAAAAATTAGGGATCATTGTGAAAAAAATCATTGACGGAGTCCGCAAAAACTAGTATATTATGTGTAAATTAAAATTGATCCGTTCGACGTGTTGTAGACGTGACTGGCCCACTCCCATTTAAGCTTGGCCGTTTTTTTTGGGTGACTACGGCGATTTGTGTCTTGGAGCGTAACACCGTGATCCTAAAATTTTCTATTTTTCTAATTAGACTTCCAGGATACTGCACTCCATCGCTCGTTCTATTGCCCGCCACGTTAAAAGAGCAATATAATAACGTGCTTACTACTCTATGGAATTACGTTTCTTTACCTAATTCCATAGAGTGGTAATTCGTCTGTCATGTAGTCGTGACCGTGGCGTTCTGTGCACATTTTGGTTTGTCATCTATACATGACTGTGGCGGTCAAAAGGTTAAACTTGGACCTCTGCTGAACAGTCAAAAGACCAGGTTTGAGCGCCGTATGTAAGGATAGGGAGAATGCACATGTCCATCAATTTGCGTTTGTGGAAAATCGGAAGGTCCGTGTTGGCCTATTGATGTTAACATATGCGACTAGAAACTTGTGTTTTATAAAAAAATAAAATAATAATAATATGTGGGGACATTTTACACACGGCCATCTGACCCCAAACTAGGGAGACCCTGTACTATGGGTGTCAGACAGCTGATATACATACACAAATATATTTTAAATACATACATATATAAACAACACCCAGACACAAGTGCAAACACAAGTGCTCATCACACAAATATTTACCCTGGGCGGGAATCGAACCAGCAAACCGCTGCGCAGCAGTCGATCGCTCAGCCACTGCGCCAACCGTAAAAAAATATTAAAATATTTCAACTATAACGTTTGTTTTCGTTATTAAAAATATTTCTAATTAAAATATTAAAAGAAGGCATTTTTGTTATTAAATATCTTAATATTAAATAATACTTTACAAATTCAAAATCTTTACTTGACAAATCACTTAAAATGGTCAGGGTGATTTAGTTTAACTGTTGGTAACATTAAAATAGTCGACTCATAGTGAAAGGAGAACTGTCTAAAGTGTCACTGTCACTACTGTCAAGCGATGGGCGATTCCGAGATGTTTTAACAATCGAAAGAATCGGAGTCGTTAAAATAAACCATCGAGTCAACAATCGACTCGCCTTTCTACAAAACTATCGAGATATTTTTCGATTGTTCCGAGTCAATGGAATCGACCGCTAGTTTTTGATTGTTCGAATCACTCACCGAGTCTCGCTCGGTCACCGGGGTCAGTCGATGAGTCGATTGCATGCATCGAGCCGAAGAGCAGAGCTCTGGTTATTTTCATGATTGCTTCTATTTAAGTATTCGTAGGTACTACGTAAGTTAGCTACCTACATTTTATTCCCGTCGCGGTATTGATTAGGTTCGATTGCTCTTGCTGAAAGAATTAGTTTGGATTCACAATCACAACGCAAGTCAAGAACTCGCGAAACTCTAATCCATCGAGGAACAACTCGCGAATGAACGCGCCGTGCGCCATTCGCAATAACAGACCGAGTCGGACTCGAGTCCAAGTCGAAACAATCGAAAACCATCGAGATGTTCGAACAATCGAAACAATCGAATAAAACCTCTCGCCATCGCGCATGACGCATCGCTAGCAAATTGCCACTGACATTTGACAGCCTGTCAAATGTCAGTGGCAATTTGTATTGTATTGTAAACAAAGCATTGTTTACTTCGTTTCTGCATTTTGTTTTAACTTGCACTGATTATTTTGTTGTTGCGTTTGTTTTATTAATAAAATAAGTTTAAAACATTGTGTTGAGCTTGTCGAGTCGAGTCTTCAGATTCCTGCACGATCAACAACTCTTGAGACCATTGTACTGTGTCTGCTGGTGATGTGAATAGGGTATTTTACCAACAAAAGTTAGTCAGATAATTTCCAAAAAATATTGGACACATGTTTATCTTTTTTTCACGTAAACAAAAAATGAAGACGATACAATGCGTCGAAAACCGTGTGAAATCACTATGTCAGTACACTTGGCAAAGTCAGCAAAGTGACGTTACAAACCCCCACTCATGATCTTTGATGCGTTTTATATTCGTCAGATTTTATTGATTTTATAAAACAAAAATACGTATTCAATATTTTTCGATAATCTAACTAACCAACTAATTCGATTTTCTTTGGGTCAGTGGTTCGTCTTTTTTTTTTGTAAAATACCCTATAAATTGTGCTGAACGGTTTTACGACTGCGGTCCGTATCTTCTGTGCAAAAAATCATCAAACATTTAGTTAAAAATGTCACGCTGTGTGAATTGTTCTCTTGCATTGGTACATCCTCTACCTTGTCGTCAAATCGGGGATGCAACTGATGGAATGGTTAGAATTTTACGGTCCTGGATTACTCCAGCAACGGTTAGTAACTCTTATTTATTAATTTATGTTTTTTTGTTGTTTATTTGCAACAATATTGTATTGATAATATTAATAAGAACCGGTAACTCAAGTCTTCTAGCAATATTAATATAGCTGATACTAGAAATGGTTAAACTATGTTCTAAGTTCCTAGTTTGATTTGATTTTGTTATGCTTTAACAAGTCCGTGTTAATACTAAGATTAATATCTAATCTCAATGTATTATATATATATCTATTATATTTATTTGTAGATATCAGTAGAAGATGTCCTTTGTGAAGAATGTTTTATAATACTAGAAAGAGCATCTCAAAACCTGTCAAGTGGTTCAACAGCTGTACGAGCTTACGGACATCTACAAGTGTGCTTTGTCTGTGGATCTTCCATATTAAGGGCTAAGACACACAAAGTACCAATTGATAGCCCTGAGGGAAATCTCATCATGTTATGCATACCAACTCAGCAGGTATCTATACTATTAACCGAAAGTACTTCATGACTACAGTCTTAGTTTCTAAATAAGTTCTATGACGTTAGACACGTCAGGCCTATCACCAAACATTTGCTCAAGTCTCAAAGCCACAGCTATGTTCGTTCGCATTAAAAATGCAGTAAATCATCAGTGTAAAATGCCTTCAACTGTCATTGTGAACTTGACTTTGTGATTTGAAAAGATTTGATTGGTTAGGGGTGTCATTGTGAACTTGACTTTGTAATTTTAAAAGATTTGATTGGTTATCGGTGGGGCTAGGCCGACGGACAATGATGATTTCACTGCATTCTTAATGCGAACGAACTATAGAAGTTTTCGAAAACGGGAGTTGCAACAAATTAACACTTGATGCATTAAGTTTGTGTACATTCCCAGAACTATTCTGGGATTGTACAGTCAGCAAAGGAGATAAGTATCCATGTCGTCGTGAATAGTTAAAGATTTCTTAGAAACCAATGGGGGCTTTCAAATGAAATTTTATTAAATCATTGAACTGTTTATTCTCTATTCATTGTATTTTATTTTATTCATAAACACCTATCGGTTTCTAAGTAAACTTCAACTGTTTCCGGCGACATGGATACTTATCTCCTTTGGTGACCGTACATGTGTGTACACAATACCTCATGAAATATGGGGCATGCTATTTCATCATTGTCATATGTATTTGTCCCATCAATTAATTTTAGGTACACAGACTTGAAAAAGTTTGCTTACGTTGTTGGACAAATGCCTATAGAAATGTGAGGAGACAAACTAATAGGCAACAGCAGCCTGTTCACGAAAAAGCTACTGCACCACAAGAAAATATGGATGTTCCTACATTAAAACTTGAGGCGGTAAGTGTTTCAAAAACTTCTTGTCTTCAAGGAATTTCTCAATACCATCACCAGAATCTGTTCAGCAATTGCATCAGGAGTATTATGTTGTAAACCACCCTAAACTAATATTACGTATTTATTAAATGTCGTGATCACCCGCGACACTTCATAGAAATGAGATGATATAATTGCCTACACTAATACTAAAATAATAGACTATACAGATACGTGCGTGAGTGTGCGTGTCTACGCGCCGCGCGAACAAAACGGTACGGTTTCAGAGGGAGGTGGAGCGTGTCGCTACTGTACGGTAGTAATAATACTTATACTGTGGTTTAAGGCACCTGCCTCTCATGCATGAGGTTGTGAGTTCAAAACCGGGCAAGTACTGATGTGACTTTCTCAATTCATTATGTAATGGAGTCACCAAAAGAGACAAATATCCATGTCGCCGGGAATAGTTGAAGTTTATTTACCAATATTCCCGGCGACATGGATACTTATCATTATCTGCGACTGACCGGGCAAGTACTGATATGACTTTCTCAATTCATTATGTATAATGAATATCCATGTCGCCGGGAATATAGGTAAATAAACTTCAACTATTCCCGGCGACATGGTGCCAATTCTGTTGTGCACGAACTAAATTAATTTTAAGCTATTTATATCTCTTTCTCTCCAATACAATAAGAAAGAGACATTTATCAATAGGAGCTGTCAATTTAAGTTGATCTAAAATGTTCATAAAATTTATTATAGTTTCATTTCAGAACATTAAAAACACTGCGAAGTGCAAGGTAAAAACTAATTTGACATCTGTAACTTAGTCCTTGTCTGTCGCCGTCCTTTTCTCCAGCTGCCTGGTAGTAAGAGATGCCAAATGCCTAATTTTAATTTAGTTTGTGAACAAGGGAATCGGTACCACTTATCTCTTTTGGTGACTGTATTTACTAAATTTATCTTGACACTGACATCGGTGAAGGAAAACATCGTGAGGAAACCTGGGACTTATAATTAATTAAGTCTGAAATCGCTAATCCGCCTTGAGCGCACGTGTTGATGCTCGTGCCTTCTCTGTATGAGAAGAGGCCTGTGCCCTGCAGTGGGACAATTATAGGCTGGTATTATGTAATAGAGATTTAAAACCTCATTCATTCTCATTAAAACTTCATTATTTATGCCGTGAAGCATGCATGTTTGTTCTAAAATAATAATAATAAGGCTCGCGAAGTGGTCGACATGTGGAATATAAATACAGCAGTCATTGTGCCGATAGTCGTTACGGCCAATGGAATAATTTCCAAGAGCCTCAACCAACATCTGAGGAGGCTCTCGTTGGGCAGCTGGATCAAGGGCAGCTGGATCAAGGGCTTGATTCAGAAAGCGGTTCTCGTGGACACGGCGCGTATTGTTAGGAGATTCCTCTCTCAGGAACCCTGATCACCAGTAGCTTGGACCCTATTCCCGATAACGATGGCTACACTTTTTTATATTTTTGAAAGTTTTTTTTTTTTTACAAATATTTAAAAATATAATAAAATATGTGTATAAAATGAATAAATGTAAATAATAATAATAATAATATATGGGGACATTTTTCACACACGGCCATCTGACCCCAAACTAGGGAGCGGACCATCGGCGATAACGTGTTTTTCACCGTTTCAATGGCGCGGCCATGGGGTTTTAGTCACAGCTCCTAAAATATAAACCTAGGATATTTTGTTGTATTTTTAAAAATTTTGATAAATTAAAATCTAGATTTTACAAAAAACTTCAGACGTCTGCTATGCATTTTCACCCTGATATCGGCGATAACGTGTTATTCACAGTTTCAATGGCGCGGCCATGGGGTTTTAGTCACAGCTCCTAAAATATAAACCTAGTTATTTACCTGAATTTCAGGTCTCTGTTACCCTTAGTTTTAAAGACCTCCATGAACCGCGCGGCGCGCGGTTCTCCGCGTTTCAATGGCGCGACCACCGACGTACAAACCCTTATAACTTTTTAAACCATAACTTTGACAAAGGACATACCTAATAGGTTTTTGTATGGAGGCTGGGGGCTTTAATTCGAAGCTGTGAACAGGGACGATATTATAGTTTTATGAAAGTGCATAAATTTAAGACGACCTAATGTATTTTTTTCTTTTTAGCACCACTTTTTAGCACCCACCCTAAATTATTATATTTTATAATTTAAAATATAAATTGCAACCCACGCCCCACGGTAATTATTGATTTTGGCGACACTTCGGTTGAATGTCATTATGAAAAGTGTAAACGATACGTCAGTGTGTAAACGTCAATCATATAATGCGTCTGTGGTTTGTGTTATGACAACGGATCGGACACAACTTGACAGTTGACAGTGACACAAGTGATTTGTTTTTGTTGTGTTATGTTCAGGTTTCTTGTTTTTAAGTTATCTTTATTTGACCTGGCTTTTAATTTGAATTCTTTGATACTGAACACAATTTGGACACCCGACGACCAGCAATACTGAAGACCTTGATTTTTCACACAATATAAACATCCATTTATCGTAGCTGTTTAAGGTTAGTACTTATTTTTTATACGACAGGATTATATCAAAAGATCGAGTTAATTCGCACGACCTAGAATACTCCATAGTATTGTGGCTATATTAAAAGTACTTCATAAGTTCTGTTGCATTTAGATTTGACTTGTAACACAATAAATGATAACCGTAGACTAACTCTTCACAAGCTCTGAAACCACACTGTTTATCTTTCAGATAATCCTCACAATCATGCCTCGCTGCATTAATTGCTGGATTGCTATTCCAATAACGCAACAATATCGATACAATACAACACACCTGGATCTTGAGATTATCTCTGTATTAGAAGAATGGATTGCCAGAGAGGTATGTAGTTAAAATCTGCATATCCATAACTCAGATCAAGTAACAAAAGGTAGATAATGCACGGCCTTTGTTATTAGTGAAGCCACAAAACTCTGCTACTTCAAGTAAGTGTCGCTCACCCACACACATGCATCAAAACTATGCTGATTTTCATTAGTATCTCATGGGGCGTCGTAGAGTAACTTTCGATAGAAAATGCCATCCTGTGTAATTAAATGGTGCAAAATCAACTCCAAAGTGAACAAAAAGTCTGAAGGAATATCGTTTCACACGTAAGTATACACAAAACAACATATTTTTTTGTCAATCAATAATTATTTTAAGGTTATTCAAAATAGGTAATGTCATTGTCACGAAGTGACGTACCGGGAAAGTGTAGTCAGTAGTTTTTTTTCTAATAGCCCAAATTGTGGGTAAATAGATTGTAGTTGTACAAAAATAATGAAGTATAGTGGACCTATGTGATTTTATGTTACATATACATTCAAACCTTTGTAAATATTTATTTTACAATTCGCTTATGTTTTTGTTCAAATTCTTGAGTTCATATTCTTCTATTTTACTATCAAATATTATGTTTTTAGGTTTTCAACAAATATTTTAATAAGATACGAATGGGTAGCTGCAGTAAGACTGAGCCGAAATGAACCACAATGGCAGCTTTCCTCCTAAAAATTCTCTGAACAAACCACTTCAGAGCATTTTGATAAGACTGACATGTACGATACAAAACGTGGACTTCGCCGAATCCATAGAACACGATATCCAAAAAAGGTATTTTAACCGACTTCAAATAAAAGGAGATCTCTTTTAAATTAATTTTCTGTTATTTACCTACCTATGTTTGCGATTTTCTCGGTATACAGTATACCTATCTGTTGCTACTATACCTACCTAAATGTTTAAAGTTATTTAGTTTTGTGTATATTACAGAAATTACTTTCACCTTCGAATGCGGCTGTCAGTAATATATTATTGCATGTAACTATAAAGATGTTTTTAATTCCATGAAAATAAATGTGCTCCACATAACCTTTGTTCTTTTTTTTTCTTTCTGTTCACTCACCAACTGGACTATTACTACTGGACTTACTACTTTTCTGTTTTTTTCTTATCAAATCTAAACGTAAAGTAATCCTACACGGCTCCTAAGTTCATCATCTCTTTGAATTGTTGAAGCTGAAGAATATTGTTTCCAGTAATTAAAATAACCAAACAAACAAACAGGTTTAATTTCGCATTCGTATACTACCTATTTCGCATTTACCTATTTTTATTATTAAGTACGTATTATCGTATTAATCAGGGACTTTTTTTCTTTTTAAAGTGGCAACACTTTAGGAACTCACACATAGATAAAAAAGTGGCGACAGTTGTCTATTCTAAATGCGTTATCTACCTTTTTTTACTTGATCTGAGATCCATAATTAAAACTACATACTATATTAAAAACTCAGCAGTTTAATAATACAGATTATATTATTTGCCATTTATAGTGTAGGTATTTATTAATAATCTTTCCACATTTGTGCAAGCTGGCAATAGAAAATTGATTGTATTCTGTGGTCTAATTCACGTAACTAAATAAAGAAGTGCAGTTGCAGCTAAGTTTCGATCAAAACAACGCTTTTCTTATTCTCTACCGCTGTCAAACACGCTCGCGTCAAGTTCGCGTCACGCGAGCGCAATAACGGCATTCTACTGTTGCTTGCTTTGGTGCAAGCTTCGTAACGGACCATGATCGGTATTCTACTATTCGTTTGACGTCTCAAAATGACAGTTAAAAGGCACTAAAATCTGTACTGGGATATTATTTTAATATTATAATTTATTTATTTATTTATTATAAGCACACCAACAGCACTGTCACTTACAATTCAAATAAAAAAAAAAACATTTAAAAATCTGCATTTCAGTAACCATGCAAATAACAGGTATGCATGACATTGACTAAATGAAAAAATTTGAGACAAGAAGAAAAACTAAAAAGTGTGTCTAGTGAGTAGACTTAAATTCAAAAGCACTAAAAAAAAAAAACCAAACAATTTGAGCTATATAGACGTGCATTTTTCGCACTGTTTATGTAGGGAGCGTCTGGAGCGTAATAACGTCATATTCATTGAAATGTAATCGATTTAGTGAGTAATATTTTTTCTCTCATGTGGCTACACCATAAGTAAGTTTGGTACTTTGGTTGTCGTACAATTGACGTGCAGTTCACGTGCAGCTTACGCGCAGTTTAAAGATTACAAGAATACCGTTTATCACTCAAGCTTGAACTTAACTGCAACTGCACTACAACTTCATCGGTGCGTCATAAAATTACGTGAATTAGCCCTCTGCTCAGGCTCATGCAAACGTTGAGTTACCTTAGTAGTATGGTCATAACTATCATCAACTTAAAAAATGAGGGTAGAATATTACCAAATTCCGGTATAGATTAAAATATGACGTTTTTCTTGTTTTAGGTAACCAATAAAGACTGCCTATGTCAGGAATGTTTTGATCTATTGATTCTTGAATCAAAAAACAGGAATGAAGGCAATATAGGTGAACGTCAATTTGGCCATAGTTCAGTTTGTGTATGTTGTGGCATATCCATTTCCAGACGAACTGGGAGACGATCTCATCAAATAATTTATGGTAATGCTAAATGGATTTATTACGCCAATATAATCAGCCCTCTTGAAGTAAGTGTACCTGATTGTTGTATGGATTATTCTAGCTAAAATAAATTAAAATTAGTTAAAAGTATGTTTGCCTTATTAATATCAAGTGAATTCAACAGCAATTCAAGCTTAACTTAAATGATCTACTCACTTTTTCTGTTTATATAATTATTCACCCACATTAATGACTAAAACGAATTGTGCCTTCAATAGGGTATTTTATCTATACGAGAAAAATCTATAAATATGTTATTGAGACAGTTTAGGCATAAAGCAGTCGGAAAATGTAAGTTAATAACAAAACCAATTTTTAAATTCAATTTAAAGTTTTCAGTATTTTTAATCTGTTATAAAACACCATGAAATAGTAGCGGCCATGTTATTACGCAGTACGGCTGTGTTAACAAAAAATTAACAACTAGCTGTCAGTCAACCGATTGGCGTAATGGCTTTGTACTTTTATTATTTTCGTAACTAACGTAGTTTTTTCATTATTACATCTATTACAAAATATGCTTTTAATTGTTTTTAAATTATATACAATTATCATATTTAATATGAGCGCATTTGATACAAAACGAACTGACGTCATTTACGCTGAGCTATAATATGGCGTCCAGTAAGAGGCGTTTTCGTCAAATTACGCGCGAAATTTGAAAATTTAAAACTTAGATGCATTTTTATGGCACTTATCGATTGAATAAAAATTTTGTAGTTTTTTTTGTGACATATTGTTTTTGTGTTTTTTTTTCCTGGTAGAGAATGCCTAAGGCATTAAGTCCGCCTTTGTACCTTTGTGCATATTAGCACTACAGAATTTAGTTGAGACACTTTTCAAAAATAGGTGTAATACCCTATTGCAGATGCCTTCGAACGCCCGGGCATGTAATGCTTGTTGGCTAAGGGCTCGTCGGCAACTACCAGCACCTGTAGAAAGTGTATCCGGATTATTTGTAATAAGTACTGCCAGCACTAATAATGAAGATATTCCGCAAGAACCAAATCCAATTATCAGTGGATCCAGCTCTGGATTGGAGCCTCCCGGTTCTGCCAGCACAGACATTGAAAATATTCTCAGAGAACCAGTTGTAAGCGTTAAGCGCTTACCACACGCACAAGCTTTTCCACAGTTTTGCCTGCGCAGGCTCGTTTGTACACGGAACACGGAGCGTGTGGTTGGTAAAATACGTTCCGTGTTCCGTGTACAAACCGGCCTGCACAGGCAAAACTGTGGTGAAGCTTGTGCGTTTGGTAAGCGCTTTACATTTGATGGTTATAGTCGCACTCTAGATACTCATAGTTTTGTTCCTAATTGTATGAATCAGGAAAGGAAACGTGTGCCATTGTTTTTAAAGAAAGATATTCTCACGTCAGAAACTGTACATTACTCAAAATGCTTGGGTGTTTGAAGAACATTTATTTTAAGCTTATACAATTGGGACTTTCTTGCTGAATTTGAATTCGTAACTGAATTCTATCAGGTGCATATTACTGAAATGCTTGACTTATTACGGAGAGATGTCATTAACACCATAGACTTTGAAAATATTGAAAACATGAATAATACTACTTGTTGATACTGAACATGCTTGACTGTTTTGAACTTTCTGGCAATATTAACTTGCATACCTCATTTGTCCAATGCACAATACAAATAGTATAAATATACTTCACAACATTTGACACAATGTATCTTGTTGATTGTGGTATCAGTTATTGAATGATGGCGCCCGAAACGAGATGGACGCTACGTTCTCTCCAACATAATTTAAGTAGACATTAATATGTAGAACTATCAATAATAGGGTAACAAATTGAAATAGGCAAAAAAAGATAAAATCTTCAGTGCATTTTGAAGGTAAAAAAAATTATAAAAAGTGTAAAAAATGTTTTTATGAAAAGTGAATAAATTTTTTTTTTTTGCCTATTGTCGTTGTTGCTAATGTATTGTTTACAAAAAAAGATCTCGCTAAACTTATTTTTACGCGATACCGCACTACTGCTCCTGAAATATAAACCTAGGTATTTTGTATATTTTTAAAAATGTTGACAAATTCAAATCTAGATTTTACAAAAAACTTCAGATGTCTGCGATACATTTTCAACCTGATATCGGCGATAACGTGTTATTCACCGTTTTAATGGCGCGGCCATGGGGTTTTAGTCTTACAGCTCCTAAAATATAAACTTAGGATGTTTTTCTGTATTTTTACATATTTTTTCAATCTGTTATTTACCTGAATTTCAGGTCTCTACTACGCTTAGTTTTAAAGATCTCCGTGGCTGCGCGGTTCTCCGCGTTTCAATGGCGCGGCCCCGTTCATACCCTTATAATTTTTTAACCATAACTTTGTCAATGGTTTTGGGAATCAACTTTGACTTTTTACAATATCTTGGAATAGTTTTATTTTAAGGCGATGTTTTCCTACCACACGCTGTTTTTAAGGGGGTGAAGCAGAGGCAGTGACGGCGGCGTAAAGGGGAGCGCCCCGCAATGGCATAGAATAGGAATAATATTGTGTAAACACACACAATGACAATAATAATAATAATATGTGGGGACATTTTCACACACGGCCATCTGACCCCAAACTAGGGAGACCCTGTACTATGGGTGTCAGACAGCTGATATACATACACAAATACTTTTTTTTTGTAAATACGTACATATATAGATAAAGATAAACAACACCCAGACACAAGGCAAACACAAATGCTCATCACACAAATGTTTACCCTGGGCGGGAATCGAACCCGCAACACGCTGCGCAGCAGTCGATCGCTCAGCCACTGCGCCAACCGTGTCGTCAAAATGACAACAACACACACTATAATGACAACAACAATGTGTTGTGTAAACTAGACTATTTCTTATCTTATTACCGTGCTCGAAGCGAGGTTTTCCAGTCTTTTGGCAAATAGCGGTCGAACGGATTGTGCAACAGAACGAGGTATGTAGGTATTCAGAGGAAGCGCGCGCGGATAATAATAATAGGTAGGATAAAAAACCCGATAGTCACATTTTATAATAAAGACAACCACGTTGAAATCTATCCATCTGTTTAGAAGCTACAATGCCAAAGAGAGAAACACATGCTCACAGACATGCAGACAAATACACTGAAACAAAGATATGTAAATAGTAATAATAAATAGGTAAGTTAAGTAAGTTTATTTTTTACGGGTTCCTTTATCGATACTGAACTCACCCTGAAGCTATGGCACGCATTTCTTTAACACCCTGTACCCCTGTAATTACTAGAATATATATAATTGTAGTCTAATTACTAGAATATTCTGTAATACCATGTATAAACTTACTCATGAAAAGTTTTCTCTGATGATTCATTTTCTGAAGGATTGCTTTTCAACCGTTTCTTTTTACTATAAGGAAAAAATCAACCGACTTCAATAAAGGAGGAGGTTATCAATTCGTCTGTATTTTTTTTTTTTTATGTTTGTTACTTGATTTCTCGGGACTGGGTGAACCGATTTTGATGATTCTTTTTTTTATTTGGAAGCTAGTGCTTCCCGTGTGGTCCCATTTTAATTTGGTCCAGTTCTGACCATGGCGTCCATGAGAAAACCGTATAAGTCTTAAATTTGCATTAAGTATATGCGCGATTTGTTACGCGATTTCTCAGGCAAACGTAAACCGATTTTGAAAATTCTTTTTTTTATAGATAGGGTATGCTTCAGGGGTGGTCCGATATAAATTTTATCGAAATTGATTCAGCACTTTTTGAAAAATCAACAAATACCCAAAAATTTTACAGAGACGACGTTTTAGTTTCATCAATCTTTGTAGTAGTTAACTTTCAATCTCTTCTTAATAGATTTGAATGAGAAGGAGGTACTAAAAAGCGGAAAATAAAAAGCTTTTTACAAAAAAGACAACCGCCTTCAAAAAGTGAAAAATAACTTTAGCACAGAACACACATTTACTTTAGTTTCGGAAGTCGGTGGCAATACAAAACAACAAACAGAACAAAGCCACTGAATTTCGAAACTAAAGTCAATGTGTGTTCTGTGCTAAAGTTATTTTTCACTTTTTTTACCATTAAAACGTGTTAAAAATGAGTTAAGGAACACGATGAATCAAGAACGTCTTAAGTCAGTATCCATTTGAGTTGGTACTTGGTAGCTTTACTGATCGCAATAATGGCAACACCTTCGCAAAATGCGTCTTTGTTCGGCATAGAGGAAAGAACTTTATGGTCTTTGTGTTGTGTCTGGATGAATTATGTCAGAAAAAATAACTTGTGCAGTCGGAGGTCTCCCGTAAGGAACGAAGTTCCTTACGTACGTACGTGTCTGTGCAGAAAAATAATAATAATAATAAAACCCGCAGGGCAGCTTGTGGCGAGCTGTTGGGCAGTAGCGACCCCACGGACCTGATCTCCCGGGAGAAGTCTTGTTCCTCATCTCTGGCTTGCCTTTCAATAAGGGCAAGCCAGAGATGAGGAACGGAGCTCCCACCTCTATCTTGCCTTAATTGGCCGGTTAGAGTGGAAATTCGCGAGAGCATTCGTACTCGGGGTAAGGAAGTATTCCAGTAAGACGCTGGTAGGGATCTTGACCGTACTTCCGGGATTGTCCTGATAGCCGTGGAATACCTCTCCACTCCTCTAGCACCTCAAGATATGTTGCCCCCTTGTCGCTACGTCACTTCGTGCTAGCGACTGTTTCAGGGGGCCCATTTAGTGAGTGTGCAAGTCACCCCCTGCTATTTTATCCATGTAAGTATACAAACATTGATTCGGCAGGGGCCATAGTCACTTCATAGTTCCAGGTAACCAAGTCACTTTAGCAACCCATACCCATAGTCCAGTACTGTTAGTTTCCATGTCCTGTAATAGTCCTGCACCAACCGGGGGTTGTCCTTGGGTGCACTTGCATAGTGCATACAGGGATAATCGTCGGTTGATGTCTTATTTCATATAAAGCTACCTAAGGGGCCTCTGCGAGTTGGCTTCGGCTCCTCGTACGCCTTACAAAGGCCCAGGACCTCTGGGTCCCGAGATACATAAAGTATAAAAAATATAATAATAATAATTATACCAAGAGCAGGCGAATGCGCGCACCAGCGGCTCTACACACGCAATGACACATACACGCACTACCTGTAAGCCGCGATAAGGAACTTCGTTCCAATAAAAGATAGATCTATTTTGGTCCAAGCTGAACACGGTGTGAACTGGGCTTTGAGTAAAAACAAACCTTTTAGGGAATGACGTCTGTGGATTATTGTTAGTTCATCAAAAAACTTTTCACTAATTTCAATTAATAAAATGACCGCATAGCTACCCAAATATGGATACTTATTTTCAAACGTTCAGAAATAAAAAATGACGTTATTTTACCCTTAACGGCATGTTAGGACAGATCAGGCAACTACTAAGCTTCAATAAACATACATGTGCTGCCATCTAGTGTACCGCGTAACGAAACTATAACCTGTCAAAGTCAGTCGGTGGCAGTTGAAATTTGTCGTTGGTATTTGCAAGTTTTTAAAATTCATTTTGTGATTGTGTGTCGAGTTTTCGTTCGAGCTTCATATCGTGGTGCTAAGAAGACTTATCAAAGGTCTGAAAACACGGAAAACATGTAAGTAAAAAGTTATAGTTTAGCGAAAATCATGCCAAACCTTAGCATGACAAATGTGGAATACTATGAAGTTACGTGAAAGTTAGTTTTCCATATTTGGCATTATATGCATTAGTAGCTATTTTTGCATTCGGCCTGATTTGGGAATGTATGCAGTGAAGCATTATTTGATATTTTTTCAGAAAAATGGATCCAATACGATTCTACGGTCTTGATATACCAAATGAAAGCGAAGATGATGATGATGAACTAGCGGGGGATGATCCGGATGATCAAGACTATGAACCCAGTGGGAATTCTACGAGACGAAGAAACGTAATTATTTACCCCTCTGATTCTGATGAGGATTCTGTGGAAAATGTGGAGTTCCTAAGTGCAACAGATCTCATTAAATTTATCTTATATTTTCATTAAATAATGACTTTTATTTTTTAAACCTTCTAATTTACGAACTGAAGATTGACTTAAAATTACCTTTATAGCATGCGATGCCAATTATGGCAATTAGTTTCAGATGCCATGCATGCAATGCATAGTATGCCATTTATGTCCAATTGGTTTTAGTTGCCTTTACTGCATAATATGCCATATATGGGAAAAATTAGTTTTTTATCATATTTCGAAAAGTAATCGGATTTTGGAAAACTGCTTGAACTAACTTAATAGTACATGTCAAGAACTATCAAATATATTTTGTCCAGAAAAAAATAAAAACTCATGCGGTAAGGGGTTAAGAGTAAGCGTCTATTTTATTTTATATTTCAATAATAATCAACCTTATTTTTATAATAATCATGGTGTACTATCGTTTTTGTTAAATACTATCTTTTTATTATCTGTGTACTCTCCGTCTCAGAGTGCTTCAGTCCCAAGAAGCTTTTAATACAGCTTCATGTTCAGTCCAACCCTGCCGTCAAGTATCAAACTGTCAAGTGTCAATTGCAACTTAGACATTGACTTTGATTTCCTTCACTTCTATTGTTTTGTTTGATGCTCACTGCCCACAATCACAACGGTCACCTTTTATTTTCTTGGTACCTATCCGTTAGCTTCGTATCGTATGTGCTCAGATCAAGTTTAAAAAATGTGTTAATAGTGAAGCCACAAAACTCTGCTCCTTCAAGTAAACACACGCGCTCACGCACATACATGCATCAAACTATGCTCATTTTCGTAAGTACGTGAGATACTTATGAAAATGAGCATAGTTTGATGCATTTATGTTTGGGCGTCGTAGAGTAGCTAACCTTCGATAGAAAATGCCGTCCTGTGTAATTAAATGGTGCAAAATCAACTCCATAGTGAACAAAAAGTCTGAAGGAATATCGTTTCACACGTAAGTACACACAAAACAACATATTCTTTTGTCAAACAATAAAATAGGTAATGTTATTGTCATGATTTTATTTCTTTTTATATTGATTCCAAGTTATTGTCATGAAATGTTGCCGGTGGTTTTTTTTTCTAATAGCCCAAATTGTGGGTAAGTAAATAGTAGTCGTACACAAATCATTATAACTATGTGATTTTATGTTATGCCGCATTTACACATTCGTGCAAATCGCGAAGCGAATGACCAGGCAAATAACGAACACGCATATGTAAACAGTGCGCTCGCGATTCGCGCGCTTGCGTTGGGAGCGGTTTTTCGGACGCGAATCAAAGGGCACGAATGGCGAACACTACAATACGGTCAACGTAACTTGGCGCGTCTGAAGTTAGCTGTTTGGCTGCGCAATGAAACTTTTAGGAACGAAATTGTCTACTGCGCAGCTAATCGGCCAACTTCAGACGCGCCAAGTTACGTTGACCGTACTGTACCTCGCTGTTTACACATTCACCTGCATTCAGTTGTCAGCTAGCGCCCGACCCCACAGGACGTGTAGACAAAATGGAGTGGAGAGAACTGCGAATTTTAGGATTCCTAGAACTTAATCAAAAGAAAGAGCTCATTTGGAACCCAAAACATCGCAATCATAAAAATAGACTTTTTTACGCAGAAAATCTGAATTATTGTGTAAACTCAATAAATGTAGCGCGCATATCGCCGTTATTTTCACGTCCTCTATGTTCGTGTGCGAATGTCAAAATAGTTTACCCCGCAAATGTGTAAACAGTCGTTCGCGTCGGCATTTGAATACGAACGAATGTTTCGTCAGATGTTCGTCGAGTGTCGAGGCGAATGGCGAACACGATTGACTGTCATGTCATACTGAACTTCGAAGTTTAAAATATCGATGTACTGTATTCATAAAGTTTAAAAGTACGATTTACGTGAGTTAGAAAGTACGCTATGACGAATTATTTAATTGAGAATGTTCATAACCGCGATGTACGGAACTTCAAAAACTTGCTATAACGAATTACTTTATTGAGAAGGTTGATTACGAAACATTGCATTAATAAAAGAGAAAAAATACGTGTTTGGAGATTGAAAGAATAACGACAAATATTAAAAAAAGAAAAATAAATAGCTCGATGCATATAAATAAGATTAAAGACCTTATAACAACAAAAGATTTTTCTTTTCGGATTGGCATCTCGCAGGTCAACCTAGGAGGTTGTCGGCTGCTTAACCGGACTTTCCTGTGGTGCCTTAAAAAATATTATTTTAGGGCCTCCAGCCAGGGCAAAATAGCTTACAAACTAAGCGAGTACACGCTAAGGGCACCCCCTGTGGGGTACGAGCCTCGGCTTAGGGCGTCGCTGGGAGAGTATAGCAAAGGGACAGGCTGGATCGGATTTCATACAACAAAAGAAACGATGATTTTGAAGGAGTATTTAAGCGGTCTCGCGTATTTAATTTACTAGCGACCCGGCCCAGCTCGCATGAGCCTATAGCCTTCCTCGAGAAATGGACTATCCAACACAAAAAGAATTTTTCAATTCGAACCAGTCGATCCTGAGATTAGCGCGTTCAACCAAACAAACAAACTCTTCAGCTTTATAATATTAGTATAGAAGTATAGATTTAAAAACTTGATCTTTCTTATAAGTACAATAGTATTTGTAATTCTAATTACAGCCAAATTATATAAGTTTTCATGTTACATGCTACTAAGTACAATTTATTTGAAGTTTTTTATTACATACCGTTATGCTAATTCATATGAAATTGTACTTACCGATTGCTACTGAATGATTCTGATCGATGAACATCGAGATCAAACGTTCGAAATTCAGTAATTCGTCATAGCAAGCTTTCGAAGTTCAGTACATCGCGATGATGAACATCTACACTAATATTATAAAGAGGAAAACTTTGTTTGTTGGTTTGATTGTAATGAATAGGCTCAAAAACTACTGGACCGATTTTAAAAATTCTTTCACCATTCGAAAGCTACATTATCCACGAGTAACATAGGCTATATTTTATTTTGGAGAAAAATAGGGTTCCGTAAGATATTTGGGTTTTTCGGCCACAAGGTGTAAAAAATCAACCAGAAAAGTTACTTATTTTGCGTACGCTGCCTAACCTATAAAAGATAGAACCATAAAATGTTCTAATTAATTGTTGATCTACAAAAAAGTCCGCGACACACTATATCTATCTATGTCGAGTGAGGCACAACAACCATTTTATTATTTAAAAATCTTTGAACTACATTTAAACGCGTTTATTTTAGTCATGCTATTAATCCTTATTAAAATGTTTTTTTTTATCACTAAGTACAGTTTATGTAGATAATATTTGGTCTTTGAATGATTAAAATTGAACGTTTGGTTTTGAAGTTATGGCGAAGTTAAAATATTACGATTTCTGCTGCACGGCGCGTTGCGAAGTGGGCGTCACTAAGGCGGGGGTGCGCGTGCGGGAGGGGAGTTTAGATCTATGAGTAAGGTACCCGCGCGGCTTAGACCCTTCAAAAGGCTTCAATTTCCTGTAAAAATTTCTTTCGCACTAACGATAAACAAATCCCAGGGTCAAACATTCAAATTAGTAGGAATTGATTTACGAAAAGAATGTTTTACGCATGGGCAACTTTACGTTGCCCTATCGCGGGTTGGGACCATCAGTATATTTTGTTACCTGAAAATAATTTAACGTCAAATGTTGTTTATAGAGAAGCTCTACAATAATCGCTTTAGTTATCTATCCTTAAACAACGGGTTGCACTCCGGGACTGCCGGCAGAAGTGAAAACTTAGTATTAATTACATTTAAATATTTTCATAATTAACAACTTTAACATCCACAGAAAGACAATCTGTGCAGCCTGCGGATGATGACTGCGTCGTCGGTGTCTGCGAATAGACCTGGGAATCATGTTGCTGACCGTGTCTTTCCTGAGTAGGCTTTTTGCAGCGGTAACCGACATTCACGCGGGCGGAACCGCGGGCGCCCGCTTGTTCTCAATAAAGTAATTCGTTATAGCAAGTTTTCGAAGTTTCGTACATCGCGGTTATGAACATTCTCAATTAAATAATTCGTCATAGCGTACTTTCTAACTCACGTAAATCGTACTTTTAAACTTTATGAATACAGTACATCGATATTTTAAACTTCGAAGTTCAGTATGACAGTCTTGTGTAAATGCGGTATCACGTATACTTATATTAAAGCCTTAGTAAATATTTATTTTTGAATTCGCTTATGTTTTGGTTCAAATTCCTGAGTTCATATTCTTCTAATTTACTATCAAATATTATGTTTTTAGGTTTCCAACAAATATTTTAATAAGAGACGAATGGGTAGCTGCTGTAAGACTGAGCCGAAATGATTCACAATGGCAGCCATCCTCGTTTAGTGTGGTTTGTTCAGAGCATTTTGATAAGACTGACATGTACGATACAAAACGTGGACTTCGCCGAATCCATAGAACAGGGTATCCTAAAAAGGTATTTTTAACCGACTTTAAATAAAAGGAGATCTCTTTTAAATTAATTTTCTGTTATTTACCTATGTTTGCGATTTTCTCGGTATACAGTATACCTATCTGTTGCTACTATACCTACCTAAATGTTTAAAGTTATTTAGTTTTGTGTCTATTACAGAAATTACTTCCACCTTCGAATGCGGCTGTCAGTAATATATTGTCGCCAAATGTATCATTTACATTTGTTCCTGTGAGTATGTAGTAGGTAATTAGTTGTATAGTTTTGACAGTACTATCTACCATTATATTCCTATCGAAAATTGTATTTTTTGTAGGGCTTACCAGCCTCGCCTAGGGAAGCCACCGGCTATAACTACGTAGTATTGCCAAGTACATCTTCAGCGGCTGTTCTTGTGAGTATTAGATACTCCAGACTTACTTATACTTTTTATGTCAAATGTAATGTTCCTGTTCATCAATACGAATATTGAATTTATTGAAGGACTTACCAATCTCGCCTAGTGTGGTCATCGACAGCAACTGCGCAGTATTGCCAAGTACATCTTCAGCGGCTGTTCTTGTGAGTATTAGATACTCCAGACTTACTTATACTTTTTATGTCAAATGTAATGTTCCTGTTCATCAATACGAATATTGAATTTATTGAAGGACTTACCAATCTCGCCTAGTGTGGTCATCGACAGCAACTGCGCAGTAATGCCAAGTACATCTTCAGTACCTGTTCTTGTGAGTATTAGACACTGCAGACTTACTCATACTTTTTATGTCAAATGTAATATTTTTATTTCCATGAAAATAAACGTGCTCCACATAACTTTTGTTGTATTTCTTCTCTCTGCTTTTTTCACACCAACTGGATTTTATCGAGAAGACTATTTTAAAAGTCCTACACGGCTCCTAACTTCATCATCTCTTTCAATTGTTGACGCTGAAAAATATTGTTTCCAGTAATTAAAATAAACAAACAGACAGGTATAATTTCGCATTCGCATACTACCTATTTTTAATATTACGTATTTTCGTAATTAACAGGGACTTTTTTTGAAAAAGTAGCAACAGTTTAACTATTGTGTCTACTTGACACACTACTGTCAACATGTCGGCGGCACGAATCTGTCGTCACCACCAAGATTATGGCCGTTGGAGTGAATTAACTTCCCAGATCTCTTATCTGGGAAATTAATTCACTCCAACAGCCATTTGGCATAAAGGCATTTTACTGGTAGTCAATTTGACATAATTATTAACATAATGCAGTGAGCTACACATTACCATATTGAGTTCTCAAATATTTTAATTATGCCTACATATTTGAGTCACTTTTGGCTTGGCATAAACCATGAAGATATAGGTATAAATGGAGCCAACACTTCGAACAAAAGCTTGAAACCAACTGTGGGCTGATGCTCTCTTTCTGAATGCATACATAAGAACGAGACAGTGATATGTGTTTTCTTTATCTTATATATGCATTCAGAAAGAGAGCGTCTGCCCACAGTTGGCTTCACTTAGGTATTTAGAGTGTTGCCTCCACTTTTATCTATAAGCTTCTTGGCATAAACTGTGATCAGTTTTATGATTTGTTTAACTGTATCCCAAGTCTAGCAGAACAAATACCAAATGCCACAATTGCATAAAGTATTCACTTCTATGCAAAGAACTGGTGATAGTATTGAAACATTGGCAACTCTCTTCAATAAATCTCGTGTCACCTTTAGAACACTTAATGAATAAGGCCAGAGTGTGTTTAATTAATGGTTTCATTATACTTAGGATTTAATCACTGTTGAAGATATTGCTTCTAGAAATAGAATAATACCAGAAGTATTATTTGGTAATCGTGACTTGCCACCTCATTCTAAACCAGCAGTAACTGCAGTAGTCATATGTGACGCTACTTATGTACCTAATTATCCAAAGTAATAGGTTATTTTACTCTATACGAGAAAAAATCTATAAATATGTTATTGAGACAGTTTAGGCATAAAGCAGTCGGAAAATGTAAGTTTTAGTTCATAAAATAACAAAACAAAATTTTAAATTCAATTCAAAGTTTTCAGTATTTTTAATCTGTTATAAAACACCATGAAATAGTAGCGGCCATGTTATTACGCCGTACTGCGCCGTACGGCTGTGTAAACAAAAAATTTTCAACTGTCAGTCAACCGATTGGCGTATTTACCGCTTTGTTCTTTTATTATTTTCGTAACTAACGTAATTTTTTCATTATTACACCTATTATAAAATATGCTTTTAATTATTTTTAAATTATATACAATTATCATATTTAATATGAGCGCATTTGATACAAAACGAACTGACTGACGTCATTTACGCTGAGCAATATGGCGTCCAGTAAGAGGCGTTTCGTCGAACTACGCGCGAAATTTGAAAATTTAAAAGGACACTGCCACGGGGCAGGTCCCCCTTTTGTGCTACGTGTGCCTGATTAAAATAATAACCTAAAAAGACAAAACAAAAAAAAAAAAAAAAAAAAAAAAAAAAAAAAAAAAAGAAAAAAAATAGTATTAACACAAAAAAGAAAAAAAAAAAAAAAAAAAAAAAAAATAGTATTAACATAAAAAAATGAATAATAATTCATTTTTTTGTGTTAATACTATTTTTTATACAATTTCTTTCACCCTGGGAATAAAGTTAGAATTGATTAATAGTTAAACATTTCGTCGACATCCTTTTGATAGATATACAAAAAAAAGTTGCCAGAAATCAAATACCTAACGAAAATGAAGTCGAGTAATCGATTTCAAAACAAAACGAAAACAACAATAAAAAAAAACATTTTTAATTATTATAACTAACTAGTTTACGTCTCAACATTTAAATGTAGGTCTTCACGTTTGACAACTTCAATGCTACTGTTTTAGCATTATGTTTTCTCGACAATGAATTAAAATGGTGATAACCCTGTCTTTTTCATAGGTACGTATTATTGTAGCATATTATATCTGAAATGCACAAAGATAGGTGTAGGTAAAGTATGATAAAAGATAAGAGATAAAGATAAAAGATATTTTATTTGTAAAACATGAGTATACACAGGTTAATAGTGCAAGATGTTGGGATATAACTTGGCCTACATGTTTTGCCATAGAATATGGCGTACAAAGTAAAAAGTACACGAGTAGACGAAAACTAAATAGATCTATCTATCATAAAAGTAAAGTACAAAATGACAAATGTACCATTGGACAAACAAACTTAGTAAGTATATAAAATAATCTATCTGTAACAAAACAATGCAAATTAATATAGTTATCCTATTTTATGATAGGTATACCTAGTGACATAAAAATAAATTCAGTCAAATCCAGCAACAATTTGTTTCAACAGAAAACAAAATGTCATTATATTACTATGGATGATCATCCAGAAAGTCTGTAAGGCTATAGTAACATTTAGCAATTAAATATTTTTTCAAATGTTGCTTAAATTTGTTTCCGTTTAATTGTTTAATTAGTTTTGGTATTTTGTTAAATATTATAGGTGCCAGACATATGACACTTTGGTGCATTAATGTCGTATTGGCTCTAACGATACACAGTTTATTCTTATCCCTACGATTGCGCATAACTACATCTGATAGACGCTGAAACAGACCGTGATTGGTCTTTACGTAAACAGTTGAAAAATGAGTTCTAAATCTAAACTGCTTATAGTCCACAGTTATAGTCTATGCGAGTAATAGCGGTGGATAGATGAGAACAATTTTCATAATAAGTCTAGATTAGATGTTTATATAAAAAGCTTTTTACAAAAAAGACAACCGCCTTCAAAAAGTGAAAAATAACTTTAGCACAGAACACACATTGACTTTAGTTTCGAAATTCAGTGGCTTTGTTCTGTTTGTTGTTTTGTATTGCCACCGACTTCCGAAACTAAAGTCAATGTGTGTTCTGTGCTAAAGTTATTTTTCACTTTTTGAAGGCGGTTGTCTTTTTTGTAAAAAGCTTTTTATTTTCCGCTTTTTAGTACCTCCTCATTCAAATCTATTAAGAAGAGATTGAAAGTTAACTACTACAAAGATTGATGAAACTAAAACGTCGTCTATGTAAAATTTTTGGGTATTTGTTGATTTTTCAAAAAGTGCTGAATCAATTTCGATAAAATTTATATGGGACCACCCCTGAAGCATACTCTATCTATAAAAAAAAGAATTTTCAAAATCGGTTTACGTTTGCCTAAAAAATCGCGTAACAAATCGCGCACATACTTAATGCAAATTTAAGACTTATACGGTTTTCTCATGGATGCCATGGTCAGAACTGGACTAAATTAAAATGGGACCACACGGGAAGCACTAGCTTCCAAATAAAAAAAGAATCATCAAAATCGGTTCACCCAGTCCCGAGAAATCAGGTAACAAACATAAAAAAATACAGACGAATTGATAACCTCCTCCT
Source organism: Charanyca ferruginea (assembly GCA_947361185.1). NCBI lineage: Eukaryota > Metazoa > Arthropoda > Insecta > Lepidoptera > Noctuidae > Charanyca > Charanyca ferruginea. The sequence goes on along the minus strand of OX376080.1, from coordinate 8,186,306 downwards.
TTTTTGAAGTCGATTGAAAAGCTATTTACACAAACAGAAAAGCCTAACGTAGGTATTTTCAATCGATTAATCGATAAAAAAACAAATCGATTTACGAATGATTAAAAATAATAGATCTGGCAACATTTACTTGCGCATGTCACGGCAGTCACGGCACCACTGGCACTTTGACGGTTGACCACTTTGTTCGGACTTCGTAAGATTCGTTACGTTCGTGATTGCTTTGTATACGTTGAGTTTTGAATTCCGTATTTACATAGTTATTATTTACGATACGTGCTTTTTCTGCTATCACCGAGTTGAGCTAATAAGTTCCTCGAGTACCTACTTTATGTTTAGTGAGATAACAGACTCTTATTTGTGTTGTTCTTTGTGAGATATTTGACTCTTAAGTCATTGAGTTATATGTACTACGTACTAGAGAAGCTCTTTCAAACAAAAGGTGTCGCGCAGCTTGATGACAGCGGGGCATGCGCGGTGCAAGCGGGAGGGTGTTATGTTCCCATAGATCAATGCACGCAGATGCGACATATTTTGTATTATTCTGCCTACTTGATACTATGTGTATTTACACTGGGGATAAATAAAAAAAAACTGTACACCATTTTAATTTCCATGACATAATATATGAAACAAATAATATAATAATATAATGCTGATTTTTTTAAGTACACTCTTCCAGTCTTTGTGGTGTATATTTTGTCGTTTTCTTTGAAATGCACGGAACATATACGTGAATCAAAGACTTGAATAATCTGTCGGTAACCACGTGACTTCGCTGCGATTCTTCTGAACAAATTTAATCCACCACCTTTGAATTCATAGAGAAAAAATATTAATAATAACTAACTATATATTTTCCCAATTATGTTAGGGTCGGCTTCCAGTCTAAACAGTAAAAATGTAATTTATATGTATATAAAATTATTAATAATAATAAATATCAATAAAAAACATATCTGAATTTTAATACGTTTCTTATCATGATTATGTATTATATTATTATTTTATTGTCCGTAATTGTTTAGCATACACGTCAATAGTGTCAACTCTGCGCATACAAATGTTATTACTCTTTGAAATTCACTTCAACATGGCCGCCGCCGAGTTGATACTACGCCAGGGTTTACAAAATAATTAAATTATATTTAAAAAATAATAATAAAAAGAATATGTTGAACTTACTGGTGAAAAGTCACTCCTTGACTTTTACTTATGTTTCTCGAGTTGTTTGAACAATAGCTCAATGCACACGAAGGCATATTTTAACAAACACAAGTTAGCGCTCAAACGTGTCACGTTGCAGCAAGCGCTGGGCGCAGACTAAGTGAGTTGGAGTGCGTGCACTCTAACTCATGTTACAAACTATCGAGTTGAGGCGTCTTCTCTAGTACGTAGTACATATAACTCAATGTCTTAAGTGCTATCTTTGGTGAGATATTGGACTCCCGAACAGTTTTTTTGTCAGAACTATGTCTACCCCAGCCAGAAGTCGGGCACACCGTCTGCCTTCCCGACGCTGTATTAACTGTTCGATTTTATTAGCACCTAATTTTCGCCGGTATACAGTTGAGGAGTTGAACGAGCAAATGACAGTTCTTCTACGAACTTGGACAATGCCTACACCTGTAAGTTATCGTGTGCATATACAACAATATTTATTTTCGACAATGTAGTGCCTAAATGCATTGTACTAACACAAAATAACATTTGATTAGAGTAAAAGAAGCACTGTTTGACTGTATAGTGCTTCATTTACTCTAATCAAATTGTTATTTTGAGTTATCTTCATGAGAGTTTATGTATTAACAAGTTTATGCAGATATAAATGTAGAAGAGTAATGATTTTATAATCTTTTCCAGGTAACATCGGATGATATCCTGTGTATTGAATGTTATTTGCTGATGCAAGAAAGGATGTTATCAAATATAACTGGTTCCCACGAGGATATATCGCCTGCATATGGTCACTTGAACATTTGTTATGGGTGTGGTATCTCTATTACGAGTCGGAGAACCCATAGAGTTGAGTTCGACTGCCCACAACGCAGCATGATTTTAAGATGGACTCTAGCACACCTGGTCAGTATATTTTTCGATAACATTCCATATTGTCTCACCCGTAATCCCCAATCATAACCACGATGATAATTAGGCAGAGGTGTACCTAAAAGTACACATACATTTGGTCAGTTATTAATGTCTCAAGTATTGCCATCAACCGGGCACAAACCTACTGCCAGGCTCCTGGCTGCTACTCAGGAATTCTTAATGGAAAAACCCAGCAACCCAACCTGGGAAATGAACCCGAGACCTTATGCTCTGGGAGGCGATTCTCAATTCTTTCGAGATATCTCTAATTCGAGATAATGTCTAATTTTAAATGTCTACTGAAAATGTCACAAAATTTATAAAATTGTATTCTCAGAATCAATAGAGATACATGTCGCAGGCTTTTTGGATCTCTATCAAGAAACGTAACGTGGTTTTTTGCATCTTTTGTCTGTCTGTGTATTTATTGCATCCACATGTGCACTTACAGAAATGAACAATGTGAACCCGGGTCGGGCACAGCAAAAGTAAAAGTAGGAGAGAATAAAAGGGCTTTTGTTTCACTATTTAGTTGATTGTAACTGATTATTTAAAGTAATTATGAACTTATTTTAATCAAATTATGCAATTATTATATTATTCATTAGGCAATGAGTTTATGATTAATTACTATTGTATTAGGTATTAATTATAAAATAATTGATTTATTAATTATGATGTTATTATTTTAATGTAATTACATTATGTACCTAATTTAAAATGTATAATTTTTATATTTATTTATATTAGATATATGTAATACCATTTACATATTAGAAACTCTTTTTATTTATTTATGAATGTATATTACTATATTTTGTTGTTCTTTAAATATATTGGGTATTTATTACATATTTTAATTGACATGGCTAGTGTACTTGTTGAGTGCTTTTTAGCTTAGAGCTTGGTTAGTTTAACCTATTTTTTTGGCGTAATTAGACTGTATGTTTTCTATTGTCGTGTAGACAACAGTTGGCAGGAATAATGGGAATTCCACGGAATTTGTGTGAGCAAGCAGCAACAACAACTAGTGAACTCGATAGACTTCACGCGCGACATTCATGTCGACTGACATTTACCACTCGTTGCAAGTCGAGCGCTGGGCATAGACATTTCTCTAATGTGACATTTCGAGAATACGAAAATTCGATTTCAATCGACATCCGCCATTTTATTTCGACATATCTCTAATTCGACATTATGTCTATTGCGCGAGAATCGCCCCCCTGCAATTGTGTTTCTTTCTAATTGATAGTATTTTTATTACACGATAACAATATAGGGTTTGGTGCATACTCTGATGTTCACTAATACTGACTATTTCATTTCAGGCTCCACATTTACAAAGAGTGTGCATTCCTTGCTGGTTAGCAGCAACTCGGGAAACACGACGATTGGAGGTTCAAGATACAAACAGACCTGACAGTGTCATGGATGCAGCTTCACCTTCATTAGAAGAAAGCGGGATACCTGAACCACCTCCAATGCCAGCTCCAACACCCCAACCACAACAAGCACAACGAGTACAATCTAAAGTTAACTCACAAAAGTATAAATGTGTTGCTGCAGCTTCTCGTCACTGCATGTTTGTAGGATGTGAAAATAATGAACGTCTTTTAGTGCCTATGACTATCAAGGAACTGTTGTTATTGCAGTACAGTATATATATACCCTTAAATGCTAGAATCTGTCATCATCATTTACATAGTAATCAGTGGGCTGAACTGACTGCCATTTTAAATGACTTTACTGGCTTTCAAGTCAATGATATATTTTCTATGCTTGAAAGAGCTTCTCAAAGGACTTTAGATTTTAATAATATTGCAGCAATGGATTCACATTTACGCCATTATTGGCTGGGACTAACAGAAGTGCAGTTTAATGAACTATTAAATAGCATTCCTAGTTTAAATAATAAGGTTACAAATCCTAGCCTTGCATTGAGCATATTTCTTGTTAAACTTAGGACAGGGGACAGCAACCAAAGACTGGCAACTCTTTTTCAACTGCCACGCTCTACATTAGAAAAAAAAATGAAGATTGTTAGAGAATGTTTAACAGAACATTTTGTACCAATGCATTTAGGACTTACTCATACTAATGTACAAACAGGACTCAGGACTATTCCTGATGGTCTATTTGGAGACAGTAGCATGGCTTTTTTTTTTCATTAATAAAAAATTTGTCCAGTGCTGAAGCTGTGAACTAATTGTACATTTTTTATTATATTTAAACCTTATTATTCCACACAATATATGAGCACCTATTTACTTTTTATTATACTGCTAAATAGCAGTACAATGCATCGATCTTGATCGAAGGTACAATGGAATTATGTTTTTATTACTTTATGCATAAACTTGCTTATAGTATGGAAATATGCATATAGTAATGGAATTATGTCTCTATTACTTAATGCATAGAGTAATAGAGACTAATTCCATGCTCATAGTCATTGTATGTCTACGTCAATTTGTAATTCTAACCTAGATTTTTAAAACTGAAAAATCATGATATCTCCTGAACCTGGGTGAATAATTGGAAAAAGGTTTCTGATTATGAAAATGCTATGTTTTTACTATTAGGAAAAACAAAAATCTTCAGGGCACAAGCATTTTCCACTGGGACCGAACTTCCTATACAAAACGGGCAATCTCCTTTTGATGCATTTTTATGGCACTTATTGATTGAATAAAAATTTTGTGTTTTTTTTTGTGGCATATTAGCACTACAGAATTTCATTGAGACACTTTTCAAAAATGGGTGTAATACCCCTATTCTAATTACTTATTTCAAAAACAAACATACAGTTATGATAGTGCGCTGTGATCTCAGATTATCAAACAAAAGGCAGATAAACCGTGCGGAACACTGAGAGTGAAGCCACAAAAGCAAATGCTTACAAATTAAAAAACGAATAAGTACCTACAATTCCCTTCGCGCTGTACTAGTATGAGTCAGTACAGCACGAAGCGAAGCATTGTTAAAAACAGCAAATACTAAAACAAATACAAATTCAAAAGCGAATACAATCACGAGATTGTAGGTATTCGTTATTGAATTTGTATTTGCGGCTTCACTCGCTTTTGTTTCATAATCTGAGGTTGTGATGGTCATATTGTGGATTGTCTTGGGCCATACAAGGCGACCACTAATGATGCCTCAATTACAAGTTTAAACTTACATAATGAGGAAGCTTGTTTAGGATCATTTTGGCGAAGAGGTTGCGTTTTCATCCTTGATAAAGGATTAAGAGATGTAAAAACTTTTTACAAAAAAGACAACCACCTTCATAAAGTAAATAATAACTATAAATTTGCTTTGGTTTGGTTTGTTGTTTTGTATTGCCACCGACTTGTGAATTTAAAGTAATATTTAATTTGTGATGGTGGTTGTCTTTTTAGTCATAAAGTTTTTTTTTACGCTTTTTAGTGCCTACAGTGCACCAGCCCCGGCTTCGCACGGGTGCTTGTAGATACTAATGTGGGGGTATTCCTCGAAACGCACCCGTCAGGTGCGCTTAGAAAATCAAATAAAAAATATTATAAAGGACAATGCTCATGAATGTATGGAATCCCATGCTGCATCAAGAATTAGCGAATTTAAAGTTATTTTTTACTTTCTAGTTTTTGAAGGTGGTTGTATTTTTTGTTTTGCGAAAACGTTTTGCAGAAGATCTATACTATTGAATGACATAGATTTTATCTCTGTACACATATAATAATATGTGGGGGACATTTTCACACACGGCCATCTGACCCCAAACTAGGGAGACCCTGTACTATGGGTGTCAGACAGCTGATATACCTACATACACAAATACATTTTTTTTTTTTAAATACATACATATATATATAGATAAACAACACCCAGACACAAGGCAAACACAAGTGCTCATCACACAAATGTTTACCCTGGGCGGGAATCGAACCCACAACACGCTGCGCAGCAGTCGATCGCTCAGCCACTGCGTCAACCGTGTCGTCAACATATAGTCACTTCTGGGGCACAGGTCCCTATGATTTACGGCCGTCACCTTTATGAAATACTAGCACTGTGCCCGCGACTTCGTCCGCGTGAATTTTCTCAAGGATCCCTAATTTTTTTAATTGATTGATATAGCGTAAGTTACTCAGGGATAATATAGCTTTCTAATGGTGAAAGATTTTTTAATATTGGACCAGTAGTTTTGAGTTAAATCGTAACGAACTAATCTTTACTCTTTATTATATTAGTTTAGATAATACACAATACAAATATTGTAAATATACTTAAATAAATATTTGAAACTATGAATAATGTGGCATCAGTTACTGGTGGCACCAGAAACAAGATGGACGCTACGTTCTCTCCAACAACATTTAGTGTGTAAACACACTATGCCGAAGTTACGCGACCGAAGTTCAGCACAATTACGCCTTCAATGCTATTTGAATTACTGACGACACACTATGCCGAAATTACGTCGCCTAACTTCGGTCGGGCGTAAGTTCAGCGACAACTTATTCTGTGAGCACACATTAATAACAAGATCACTTTGATTTGCGTCTGTCTGTCCAAACGCCACGACAGCGCTCGAGACACCGAATACACACACAAAGTTGCGAAACTGAATTTCTGGCGCGTAAGTTCGGCGCTTATGGTGTGTCATATCAGTCGGAACGTAAAATCAGCCGCCGAACTTAGGTCGCGTAACTTCGGCATAGTGTGTTTAGACACTTGTAATACTGATCTTTAGTAGGTAGAAACCAAGAAAAAAGATTTGCCATTAATTTGGTCATTTTCCTTTTTTTTTTACAGAGTCGTGACCCCTCCCCGATTGAGAAAAAAAGCAGAGTATTTTGTCCGAAATGCAACACGGAGGTATCGCACACTGCAGAAGTAATACAACAGGTATGTCAGTTATTATTGCAGCATTTACAAAGCAAGCATTTGCAAAGAAGTAGATTTGTTACATTTGGCGCCCAACGTGGGGCCAAATGTCTTTTATGAAATAATTAGCTATGTAGAATTGTACGATAGAATTTAATAGCTCTCACAAGAAAGATTTTAATGCGATGAGTATCAAAAACAGAGAAATAGAAAGCACTAACCTAGAGGCACTAAGTTAGGCAGAGATTTCCAGGCTTCTGTGCGACAGCACGACGACGACGACTCAGGACCGTATTATTATTTATCAACAAAAAAAATGTCGATCTGTTTGTTCCGGCTAAACTCAGAAACGCGGGTTGTTTCAAACAGTCTGTTAACGTTACGTACGGACGGTTAAAAAGTTACTATGATGTGCGACGTTTAACGTACGTTAAATGTAACGGGTTGTTTCATGACATAAAAATCCGTCAGTTAAAGTTATTAAAAAAGAGATTCCCTAATATTTTGATATTGGAAGTAGCTGTTTGACAAACACAAAATAACGATGACTGGTCGGTTATGGTAATAGTAACTTTTTGACGTATGATTTTGTGAAACAACCCATTTTTTTATTTGACGATAGTTAGCGCCATTTTTTACTATTACCGGTCAGTAATGGTTAGTTGAAGCAACCCGCCCTAAGACTAATTTAGTTAGTTTATAAAAAAAATAGGGTTTTAAAATAAAGCCAAGCTGATAGACATCTGACAGTGACGCGGATGAAGTCGCAGATATCAGTTAGTCAGAAACAAAAAAAAAACATTCTATCATTAAAAAAGTACTTTTAGATTAATTTTAGGTTTTAACCTTGTACCTTGCATATCTCTTTTTTTCCAACTTTTACAATTTACTTTCCATTTAACAACCAACCTTGTCCAGAATATAACAAACACTTTTCTAAAATCCACATCAAAATTGGTTCAGCCAAACGGGAGATAATCGCGGACAAACATACATACATAAAAACACGGGTCATACTGAGAACTGCCTTTTTGAAGTCTGTAAAAAAAAAACGAATTAAACACCTCCTGGCCGAGGACACACTCTTCACGTATTTATAAGGGTGAAATGCAGAATGAATGTACCTTGTCTATGTCTCACTATTAGTTGAAACATGAATCATAAAAAAAACATTTTTGCTAAGGTTTTAGTATATAACAACCAGAAATTTATTCAGCAATTATTAAAGTGATAAGGAGGCACTAAAAAGATTTTATTTTTCACTTTTTAGTGCCTCCTTATCACCTAAATCCATTAAGAAACGGCAACACAGTTAAAACAGAAATTGAAAGTCCTCCAAAGATGGAAGAAACGAAAGCGTCTTCAATGTATATTTATTTGGTTTTTGTTGGATTCTTTCAAAAAGCGCTGAATAAATTTGTTTGTTATATATATTTTTAAATTTATTTAAAATGAATGTGATCAAATTTGTAATTAAGTATGTACAATATTTACAAGAATAATAAAATAGAAAACCTAAAGTATTAAACTAAAAACAATAAACAAAAACCTAACACAATAAAGCATCATAAAATTCGTCCACATCGCTGTCAACTGGAAATGTACCCAAGAGACTGGCAGCATTGCCACGTTGGATGGCAATACTTAATCTCTGACCAAGGTAAAAACCTCAGTATTGAATTTTGCACAATTTTAAACTTTTAAAAATCTCACATTCTATTTGTTTAGGACATGTGACCTACGCCTTACAGTTTCGTTATCAGTTTATTTACGATTTCGTTACGGTACATCTATTCTGCATTTCACCCATGATTAATAATTCCTTAGGATCAAACAAAAATACTCATCGCAAAAGTGTACCATTACTTGGAGGAAGAATATGAAGAGTTAAAGAAGCTGTATGGGAGCTTGGACCTGACTCCTCTGTCGAAGCTGCACCAGCGGACGGCACTGGCCACCGGGGTTAGTGAGACGACGGTTCTTCAGATCCTGAAGGAGGAAGAGGAACGGAATGCAGCTCAGCAAGAGGAGCCGCCTCAGACTGAACGCAGAACTCGCAAGAGGCCTAGACCGTCTTATTAGTACGTGTTTTCTAGTCTTATTAGTGTGTGTTTTTAAATTATTTAGAAGTGACCCAGACCACGAGCCTGAACAACTTTCATTATGGGGTCAACTCAAATAGAGCGAAAAAATTCAGCTGTTCCATACAGAAGTACAATAGGTACTCGGCCAAATTGTATGGAACAGCTGGTTTTTTTTTCGCGCTGTTTGAGTTGGCTCCATAATGAAAGTTGTCCAGGGCCTCAAGTCTGCTATTACAATAGTGTCAGAATGGTCTATCATTGATTTCATAATAGGGTATTTTACTCTATACGAGAAAAAATCTATAAATATGTTATTGAGCCAGTTTAGGCATAAAGCAGTCGGAAAATATAAGTTTTAGTTCATAGAATAACAAAACAAATTTTTAAATTCAATTCAAAGTTTTCAGTATTTTTAATCTGTTATAAAACACCGTGAAAATAGTAGCGGCCATGTTATTACGCCGAACGGCTGTGTAAACAAAAAATTGTCAACTGTCAGTCAACCGATCGGCGTAATATAGGCTTTGTACTTTTATTATTTTCGTAGCCAACGAAATTTTTTCATTATTACACCTATTACAATATATGCTTTTAAATATTTTTAAATGATAAACAATAAATTATCATATTTAATATGAGCTCATTTGATACAAAACGAACTGACGTCATTTACGATGAGCAATATGGCGTCCAGTAAGAGGCGTTTTCGTCAAAGTACGCGCGAAATTTGAAAATTTAAAATTTAGATGCATTTTTATGGCACTTATCGATTGAATAAAAAATTTGTGTTTTTTTTTGGTGGCATATTAGCACTACAGAATTTCGTTGAGACACTTTTAAAAAATAGGTGTAATACCCTATTGTTTATTTTGACAAGTTTGGTAATTTACTAATATAATGGCGTCATTATGACTTTCCAATTGTCAACCATGTGTCAAGTTACAGGGCTGAGCTCAAATGGTTACCCATTCGCCAGAGAAGAAGTTTGCGTTCGTTGACAACACTTTTCTCCCTACTCAACTCACCGACCCCTCCTTCCTATTTAATGTTCCACTTTCAGTATTTATGCTCTTCACACGCTAGAAATTTGCGGTCTTCTAACAATCTTCTCTTGCTATGCCCTTCTCATACTTCTGATTTTGTTCACTCTTCCTTTCATATCCAGTCCATTCTTCTTTGGAATGAGCTTCCTCTCGATATTAGGATGGCCACCAGTCGGTATGAATTTAAACGGAAATTGCGGACATACTTTCGTCACAAGTAAGCAGAGCCATCTCATAAACGTCTTTACTTTTCTTATGATATAATTACATTATATATACATAAATATATTTATATAAATATATATTTTATTAGTTATATAGTTTCCTATTTTGTTATATTTTTTATATGCACCTGCCGTGTTATCTCTTCACCACCCTGGGTTGACTGGTAGAGAATGCCTAAGGCATTAAGTCCGCCTTTGTACCTTTGTGCATGAAGTGTAAATAAATAAATAAATAAACCACTGACACGCTATTGAAAGAAATGGTAATCTCATACAAAATGATAACTGAATGACTGACTTAGGCGGTAATCTGCTAAAATTTTGACAGTTCCTTTGATCAGTGACCTACCATTAGAACGTCATTGTGCAGTCATTGCTTTTAATTCGACCGACCAATGATCGACCATTATGAATTTAGCACATTACGAACTTTTAGGAAAATGACAATGGGATCGTGTTGGAATGACGAAATTATAAAATTAGCAGACTTGGCCCCCTGGTTCGTGGTCTGAGTCACTGCTTAAAAATTTGCTCATGAATTCAATCTCACCCTGTGTAGAGTGATTATTTATAGTAATCATTAATGACCGATACTGAAAACACATGTTGTACCAATAGGGTTGCTTACGTAAAGTTAATCTCAGAGGGCGCCACCGAACTATAACGTAAACCCTATTCATCATCATCATCATCATTATTTCAGCCGAAAGACGTCCACTGCTGGACATAGGCCTCCCCAAGGGGGGGTTTTGCCATAATCACCACGCTTAGCAGGCGGATTGGCGATCGTAGTATCATATGGTGAATCTTCCCGTGGCTGTCGTAAGAGGCGACTAAGGGACTTACCAGAGAATGGGCAGCAGCGTTCTCTGTGCTTTTGTAAACACTATTAGCGCGGTAAAATTCCTATTTTATAAAAGTTGCATTATGAGTGTTTTGTTGTAATATATTATCAAAAACGAATGATAATAACGGACGTTAAACTATTCCAGAATTTAAAAAGCTGCCCCGGAAGCTAAAAAGTTACGCTTTTTAGCTTTTGTTTCATAGACAAAAGTATCATCATGTCAGTGTCACTTTTGTTTACGTTATAGTTCAGTAGCGCCTCTAACGGAAAAGTTTGGCAGTAATATTCCTAAATAAAAGAATCCTTTTTTCCACTAGGACACACATGAAACTGGTTTTGGAGATATTGAAGGACGGGTAGTAATCGGTCGTAACGTTTTCCAAGTGCCATTTCTAAACTTTTTTCCAAACAAACATAATTATCTCAGCTGATAGTACGGTGAGTTTGAAATTCATTGCGATGTTTGTAAAATCAAAGCGTAATTTGTTAAGAAATTTTTGATTATTATTTATTTATACTTCATGCACAATGGTGGACTTAATACCTTAGGCATTCTCTACCAGTCATCCAACCAAGTCAACCATGTTTGTTTAAAAGAAGTTAAGTAATGACACTTAGAACAAGTATTGGTGAAAAACTAAAAAAAAGAATTGTGACCTTGATCTTCAATATCTCTAGATTAACCGGTCTAGAAGAAAAAAAAGACCCTAGAAATGTGTACTATATGTGATTTAAATATCGGGCACTTATTACCAGTCACGCTTTAGATTTCTGGTAAACAAAAAATTGGATTGTTAAAATAAAAGACAGTTACAATATAAATTGTATGTTTGTTTCAGTACACAAGAAGATAGTTCGGACGATAACAGCGACTATGACGAACAGTCAAGGTACGTTCTTGATCAGGTTTGATCTTTTCTCTACCCTTTCTTGGTACACACGAACCTATACCTTTCTTGGTACACACGGCTACACATCAAGCTTTAATACATTTCCAGAAGCTAATCTCACATTCTTCTTCGTCGTATCGCTGGCACGACAGTCTTTTATATTGGTTTGGCCCAAAATTTAGCCACTTCCACGGCGTCGTCGGTGGCAGCGCATAATTCACCCCGGTCGCATGCTTTGGGGCACAAAGGGCATGACATGAGGTGGGGCATGGTTTGCAACTCGGCGCCACAAGCGCACCCTGCTGCTGCTCTGTCTCACATTGTATAGATTTTTTATACAATGACAGGTCAGCTTATACTGGAAATGTATATACCCCGTATAGTATATAGTCCCCGTCGCGAAAAGCACACATTACAGTACATTTTTTAAACATACATTGAGGGGTTCGCAACCTTTGGATGTAATAAAAATAAAATAATTATGTTATGATTTTTATTTTTATAAAGGGATATAAATATTTTGACACACGGCAGTAATTACTGTCATAAGACGATTAAGTGCATCTTGTTTCAGAATTAATTACATGGATAACAAGACAGTCTACCGTGCTATCTATACTTTCATCAATTCTTTACCCAAATGTTTACATTCTATGAGTCAGACGCGTTCCAGTACCACAAATCATTAAACGACAGCGCTTTATATCGCTTAAATAACCCGACCAAGTGAAATTGTTCATTAGTTTCATATTACACGTATCGACGGTGAAGTGCCAATACCTACTAACTGACATTTATATCATAGACACACACGCTGGTTTAGTTGGGCCTTGGGAGGTATTTCCACATTTAAAATTGGTGTTGCAACTAAAATACGCTTAGGAGATTTCACTAAAACATGAGCATTACATTTGCATTACCTTTAAAAATCACATTTAAAATCAAAACGATCAAAAAGTGAATTTCTCGAAAAATGTCAGGTATTGGCACTTCACCGTCGGTATGTTACTTTGAGTTGATTGAAGTTGGGATTGTTTATTGTTGATTAAATTGTCGCTACGTAACTTAGTAAAAGTTTCTTATTTATAAATGACAATGCCAGATCCTGCCCCACCCATGTACAGAAAAAGTAACACATGTACAGAAAAAGTAAATTAATGAAAATAATTGTAATGAATATAGAACCTTTCTATACTAAATTGTTTTTCTTTAGAACTTGTGAATTACGAAATACCTACCCACAAAATACAAACTAATTTTAACTAAAATAGAGATTGTTTGTAGATTTAAACGGAAACCGCAAGTTCTACAGTCACTAAGACTAATGTTTAGTTACCAGCAATAAATAAACAGTAAGAGGCTACATATTGCACATGACTTTTATTGAGTGGGGCAAAGTTCTATAGAGTTTCTGACATTGTCCTTTATAGCTTCTCGTGACGGGGACTTTAGCGTGATGTATAACCATGTGTACACTTCATGCTCCTAAGACGAACTAACCCAGTGTCGGGTCATTTTTTATACAATGTAACATTTATTTAATTTGCAGCGAGGAACCTGAAATAATTATACAATCTATTAAGTTAGAACCAACGGAAGACGAAGTAAACGAGTAAGTCTTTTAGCTATATTATTACTATAAAATATGGCCTATGAAACTCGTATAGTTTGCTCAGTGAAATAATTTTTGAAATCGATTGATTAGTTTCGGAGCTAAAATTTGTAAGTGTGTTTGTTGTCCGTCTGTCTGTCTGTCTGTAAAGACCCTTTATCTTGGGAACACCTGAAGGTATCGAGTTGAAATTAAAACCATATACTCAAATCTACAGTCCTTTTAAGCTGTGAAAAATAACTTCTAAGTTAACGTGAAAAAAAATGTACGGCCGTTTACGACGCTAAATACGTATATTTCGACATTCAAGAGATTTACAATTTATAGGATACTTCCCGTTGAAGTAGAACTATGCGTCTTATACTACAAGTACAAGTCTGAAAACTATACATTTGTAATTAAATCATAAAAAATAAAGTCTTTATTTAAAGTAGGTACTTAGGGCGGGTTGTTTCAAACAGTCGGTTAACGTTACATACGGACGGTTAAAAAGTTACTATGACGTGCGATGTTTAACGTACGTTAAATGTAACGGGTTGTTTCATGACTTAAAAATCCATCAGTTAAAGTTATTCAAAAAGAGATTCCATAATATTTTCAAGTTTGAAGTAGCTGTTTGACAACACAAAATTACGTTGACTGGTCGGTTATGGTAATAGTAACTTTTTGACGTATGATTTTGTGAAACAACCCATTTTTTTGATTTGACGATAGTTAGCGCCATTTTGACTATTACCGGTCAGTAATGGTTAGTTGAAGCAACCCGCCCTTAATCAATCATCGAGGTATGCACGGTCATAATTGTATGGGTGACCAAACAATACGATACAATAAGATTAAGACATTTACACAATTTTTTTTACAGTCCCTTCAACCGATTTTGACTTCTATTCCGTAGGCATAAGGATGACATTAGAGGCAAAAAAGTGGTTACAATAACAACTGTTTACTGCAGTTGCCATTTGTCATGCTACCAACGCAATATAAGTCAAAATCGGTTGAACGGACTGTAAAAAAGGTTTGTGTATATGTCTAATCTTATTGTGAACGGAGTATAGTACGATTCTGAAATTGATTTCGCTAATAGTAAGGCTACGCTATCTCGTGAGTGCTATAGACTTTATGTTATTTTAAATAAAATTAAGATTCTTAAATAAGGTCATGCGTACGATGTCGCGGCCAAAAGCTAGTATAGCTGTAAAAATAAAATGCGTTATTTCGTTTATTCAGGCAGCAAAGTGACCCAATATGGGTAGATATGAAGACAGAACCTCAAGATGATGAATCAGAGAGGTAAGGTTATCACTTGGTATTTTTTCCTTTGCCTTTTTATTAAGCTGCAGCCGGGCACGATCATTCTGTATATTTGTAAAACTCAAAACCATTTATTTCAATTAAAAACCATTTACAGGTTCTTTTGAATAGGAAACATTACGCGAAACTCGGCGCAGAGGGCGCCACTAGCACATTCCGTAAACCATAACCTCGTATACTTGTTATATTATGTTATTAATTGTAATAACTGGGTATTTTGTGAAATTATATCAAAGTTTTAATTAATCTTACTTACCTAACTGTACTTAACTATATTATGGCATCCTACGGCCATTTGAAAGTGGATTTTAGGTTACGCTCAGAATACTACTGCTGCTGCGTTGCTGCTCTATTCTAGGTTATGGACTGGGAAGTTGTCTGAGAGTAAACAGACTTTTTTATTATTATTAGAATCATATTTGGTTGTCTTATATGATAAAAGTGAACGTTATTCTGTAAATACGACTATCTCACCTGAATACTTAACCTGAACATATTTTAGAGTGATTTTTAGCTGCTTCCCAAAGTTTTCGAACATTTTCTTCTTTTGGAAATGAATAATTCCCTTCATTTCTACATCGAAATACACAGCACTGATGCATTATTGTATAATATAATACACTTCCTTGAACTCAATTAATTTGAACTCAATTAAAAGCAGAATTTTACGCTTTGAACGACTCGTCGAAAAACGGTTTACGGAATATGCTAGTGCTGCACCCTGGTGCCAGAGTATTGCTAGAGTCAGTCAGTCAGAAAGTTGAAGCTAGTTGCTCGTTCCAAATAGTGGTTGCTTTACAGAAGAAAGAGCAAGAAACTCCATGAACACTCTTTTAAAATCAATAATAATGTTATAAATGTCGGTTACATCATTCATATTGAATCTAGGGGTGCAATGTGAGAACAATGTATTAAGTCTAGCATGTTAAAAGAGGTCTAGAGAAAAAATAATAAGCAATTCAAACTCGAATTTAAAATAACCGAGGTACCTACCATGACCGACGGCTTCCGTTCCCGAACATGACGCATGGATCGGCACCACATATATAGATAGACCTAGATAACGCAAGAGCAACTACATTGCGTGCTTATTTTCGTGCCTAACTTACGATAAAAAATCGTAAGTAGAAAAATAAAGTAAACGTTTCCTTCCATCGGTAAGTCATTTTGTGATTAATATTATGCGTAATTAATTTTAAAAAGCAATTGTTTTTAGTTTAATATCCTCAGTAATACCTGGGAATACCAAATTTAGGAAAAACAAAACATTCGTATGAAAACCAAGCGTGCCATTTTTTGGACGTCACAATGTATGTGACGTCCAAAAAATGGCACGCTTGGTTTTCATACAGATCGTGATACTTGCGTTATCTAGGTCTGTCTATATCTGTGATCGGCACCATTTATAATTACCGGCACGTAAGATGGCCACAGATTTTGTAGTGGGGGAAGTTCGTGCACGCACAATTTCATACAATTTTACATGCGCGAACTTCCCCCACTACAAAATCTCTGGCCAACTTACGTGCCCGGAACTGTAGCTCAAGTGTTG
The DNA here is from genome assembly GCA_947361185.1 of Charanyca ferruginea. Lineage (NCBI taxonomy): Eukaryota > Metazoa > Arthropoda > Insecta > Lepidoptera > Noctuidae > Charanyca > Charanyca ferruginea. The sequence continues at coordinate 8,169,777 of OX376080.1, read as the reverse complement.
TCGTGTCTCACTGACTCTAGAAATCTCTTCCCGTATAAGTTTTTTATTGGCTCTCAGAAAGTTATACCCTGTATATTTTTTTTACCTGTCTGTAGTACTAATTTCATTCTTTATTTTCTCTCATGGCAGTACAAACGAGACACTGGCACTAGATAAACCTGGTACTTCTAATCTTAAAGCGAGAAAAAAGCAAAGAAAAACTGACGAGACAACACAGTAAGTACATCCATTTTTTTTTAATTACTGGGTGACACGATACCCCTTGGTACAGCCGGGACCAAAGGCTTTACGTGCTTTCAGAAGCACGGAGGGAACTCGGTAAGAAATGGATGGTCACCCATCCACAGATCGACCGCGGCAAGCGTAGCTTAACCTTTGATCGATCGATCGACGAGCTCCTAAAAAATTCACATTGGTACTTGCTCGTGCCCAGTTGAGTTCCCACAACCTCGTGTATGAGAGACAGACAAACCGCCATTTTTAGCACGCACACATTACACTACGACATTACGTTTACTGTCATTCTCAGGCAGTTTCAAGCAGACTTCAGTGTCGACTGGCATTAATTTTGACAACACGTGTCGTTGTCAAAATTAATGATCAAAATGATGTAAATTGATATTTCATGACAAACAGTACAATTTTGTTTAAACAACCTGCAAAGAGTTTCAACCAGTGTCAATAAAATTCCATATTGTGACAAATAAAACATACAGAGTCAATACAGTAGCAGCCCTAGCAGTGGCGTGCCTAGAGGTCAAAGTTAGGGCAAGCCCGACAGATTTAAGAATAAAAACCTGATACATTTTCAATACCTATTTAGAGGTATTTTCTCTTTGTGCTTTTTTTTGTATCGTCTCACGTTATTCATAGCAAGCCAGGCTTTTCAGCTTTAATGGAAAGCACGCCACTGAGCCCTAGTGAGTCTGGCAAGTGTAGGTAATTATTTTTGAAGATGGCCGGAGCGGTCCTTCTGTAACCTTTATATTTTGTGACTGGGACATCACGACACGGTAATAACATTAATATGTGAAAACATTTCACACACGGCCATCTGACCTCAAACTAGGAAGACCCTGTACTATGGGTGTCAGACAGCTGATATACATACACAAATACATTTTAAATACTTACGATGAATGACTTATATAGATATTTTATTGGTGCAGGCAACATTCTCAAGACGACGACGCCTCGACTATGGAAACCTCGACTACCATCTCACTCAAGGAAGAATTAGATGAGTAAGTACATTACTAGGAACAAGTTACAATGTCTTACTTTCACACTTGAACGTACCAATTTACACGAAAAACACACTTTTTATCTAAACAGTCACAAAAGCAGTAATTGAAAACTTCCAAGAATCACTTGAGCGTCGTACACTGTATTCGTTCGCAGTTTTCAATTCAGAATCCAACTAACTCGCTACCGCTAGCTGCCCTTTATTTATATGAGTGTAAGTTTCTAGAATGTTCTAGATAGTTCCAAGCCATTATTTGACAACATTCTGGCATATATGGGAATGGTCTAGAATGTTGCAACACGACACTTAACCACGTATAAAAATGTAGACGGGTCTCGAATGGTCCAGAATACCTGTAATTCTTTCACTCGATAATAGATGGCGCTAGCGGTGGCATTTTCGATCGAACCGACCTACGTGACTAAATTTATATGGTTCTCGAGCTTGGCACACGAGTTGCCAACATGTCTTCGACTGATTACAGTACACTAACGACCCGCCCCTAATTCGCATGGGTATTATCGACACATTTAAACCAATTTACACAAAACCTATATTTTTTTTAACTTGTTGTGGTATTAATTTCTTTTTCAATTTTTTTTCTCATAACAGTTCTTACGAGACACTGGCACTAGATGAACCTTGTACTACTAACCGTAAAGGAAGAGAAAAGCAAAAAGAAACTGACGTGAGAACGCAGTAAGTACCTACTTACTTACATTTTTGTAACATACCAACTAACGACCAGTACCAGCTTCGCCGGGAGCAATATAGATCAAACTTTACGTATAAACATTCCTCTTGAATCACTCGTTATCTATTGTTGAAAACCGCATTAAATCCGTTCCGTTGCGTTGCGTAATATGCAAGTTGAAATATCAATAGGCAGGCCACATCGCTCGAAGAACCGATAACCGATGGGGAAGAAAAATTCCCTGGCGACCACGAACCGTAAGACTCCGCGTTGGTAGGCCTCCCACCAGATGTACCGACGACATCGTCAAGGTCGCGGGTAACCGGTGGATGCAAGCGGCAGGTTGCAAGACTTGTGACGTTAATTACGTAGGCTACTGCCGGAGGACTAAAAAAAAAACGAAATTTATTACAAACTAATTTATTTAAGTAAAAGTACAATTATTATAATTAAGTGAAAAAAATCAAATTGACTCGATCGATGGTGGATACGAAGTGCGCGGGCGCGGTCACGTAGATGGTTTCGTCGGTCTCTTGTCCTGTGTCAGCACATTTCCCTCGCGGCAACAGTGACGATGCGCACGCGCCGTGCCTCGTGACTCTGTGGCAGCGCTTTCCTTGCTGGTAATGCGCGTAACACGTTCTATGGGGGAGGCCTTTGTTCAACAGTGGACGTCTTTCGGCTGATGATGATGTTAATGAGTTTATAAGACCAAGGCGTACAGAGAAACAGACGGTGGGAAGCGAATTTATTTTATACTATGTAGTTAATAGGCTTGCGTTTAACTGCAACTTTCCTGCTGCTAAATTCATAATGGTCGATCATTGGTCGGTCGAATTAAAAGCAATGACTGCACAATGACGTTCTAATGGTAGGTCAGGTCACTGATCTAAGGAACTGTCAACATTTTAGCAGATTACCGTCTAAGTCAGTCATTCATTCAGTTGTCATTTTGTACGTGATTACCATTCTATATCATTTCTTTCAATGGTATAGAACGACGTGTCAGTGGTTGACCATTAGATAGTCATAATGACGCCATTATACACTTCTGGACACATCTATTGGCCCACCTTAGAGTTTAGGTTTCGATGGCCCCTACCGAAATATGATTGCTAGATTTAACAAAAACTGTTGATGCAGTTTTAAACCTGTTAGATTTTACCATCTTTTTCGATCGTATTGTTTTAAATTTGAATTCAGAATACCATACGACATGGAGCTACGCCTAACAAGTCGGATATGCGCCTTGTTAAAGGCAATTGATTTTTGAATAAAAAACATGTTTTATCAAATAAAGGTTTAATTGAATAACGCGTGTTGCCTCCATGGGCATCTACCACAGCTCTCATACGATTAGGCATAGAGTTTATCAACCGCTCTATGAAATTTTGAGGGATCATCTCCCATTCCTCTTCTATGGCAGTTTTCAACTCCTGCATCGTCTGGGCACCTGGCTGACGAGCCCTAACACGTCTTTTTAGCTCGTCCCACATGTGCTCAATGGGGTTCATGTCTGGGCTTCTGGCTGGCCAGTCCATAACTGTGATGTTCACATCCCGAAGATATTCCCTGACGATGCCGGCCGCATGGGCTCTTGCATTATCATGCATAAAAAGGAAATTTCGGCCCACATAGTCCGCGTATGGTATCACGTGAGGTTCTAAGCACTCACGAATGTACCTTTCAGCATTTAATGTTGGCAGCCGTGGTCCTGTAACAACCTCAAGTTGAGTTTTGCCGCTCGCGGATATACCGCCCCAGACAGTCCATGAGCCACCGCCATAAGCAACCCTCTCTTCAAAGCAGCATTGTGCGAAACGCTCTCCCTTACGTCGGTAGACCTTCTTCCTTCCATCATTGCCATGTAACACAATTTTAGACTCATTAGAAAAGAGTACACGGCTCCAATCTTGCTGTGTCCAATTTAAATGACTGCGTGCGAAATGAAGGCGTGCTGTTCGGTGGGCTCGCGTTAGTTTGGGCCCATTAGCTGGCTTGTGTGGTACCATATCGCGTTCTTTTAACCTTCCCCGAACAGTTCGAGCGCTCACAGATACTCCGTGGAAGTCGCGAAGTTGGTTTTGTATCTCAATGGAGGTAAGGTGACGATTTCTCAAGCTGGTCGTCACGATGAATCGATCCTGCCTTTCAGTTGTGACCCGAGATCGTGGCCTTCCTTGGCGACGAACAAAGCCGCCAGTCTCTAGGTACCTCCGATAAACATTTCGGACCGCAGATCGACTTAAATTAAGTTGAGCACTCACGTTTCTTTGGCTGTGTCCGGCCTGAATAAGTGCCACAGCTTGGGCGGCGACTTCAGGTGAAGTATCCACAGATTATTGATAGAACCTCACCTTAATGTTAAGAATAAGTAATGTTTGTTGCAAAACCAAAGATATCAATCACTTTTTCAAGAATTAAATCCAAGTAAACCAATAAAACCAAGTTTTCTTAGTATTCGATTGTTTGATATCAACAAACAGGCTCCAAATTATCTTTTGTTTCTTTAAATTCTGTGTTCGAAATTCAAAAAAAGACTATTGAATGAAATTGTGAATGTGCCAGGTTCAAAACTGCATAAAAACTTTTTGCTCGACCTAATATAAAATTTTAGCTAGGACCAAACGAAACTGAAAATACAAGGTGGGCCAATAGATGTGTCCAGAAGTGTATTAGTAGATTACCAAACTTGTCAAAATCAACAATTATGAAATCAATGATAGACCATTCTGACACTATTGTAATAGCTCCCCTGATTTTATGTGATGATGCGACCTAAGGTGGAGCACGTTTGCCTAGGATGAACCGGTTCACACATGCCTTGCAGATTCCCAGATTATGGCGGGCACTGAATCCCACAGTACATGTAGAAGCAAAACGTATAAAATTCGAAAATCGAGTGGATTCGCATATCGTTAGTGCTAGGATTATTGATTGCTTGCCGTTAGCCTCTTTACAGCCCGTGTGACATTTGTTAATGAATTCTTCTAAAATTAAAACCTTCTTTGTTCCAGAAGTGGCCTGATAATAGGAATAGATTTGAAGTTAGAATTAAATGAAGAAGGATTTAGTTAATTTTTTTTGTCAATTGTTTGAAGTATTATTTGTTAGAAATATTCTTTTAAACAACCTCAGTGCAACTTCTGTAAGTCAGTATCAACAGTGACGACCACTAGAAAAGCGTCGAGGCAATGAAGCTCGATGAGTCCCGGAGAAACATCACAACTGTCTTTGATCCCGCAATGAAATTAATCAGAAAAGAACAGCGGAGGAGTAAGAAAAACATATTAGGCCAATAGGCACAAAGGGACGTGTACAACTGGGAGAGGCGCAGTTGCCAAGCACCACGGATTACAATAAACATTATTTAATGTGTCTTAAACTACATTTGATTCCAATAATAGGTTTGGCAAAAACGCTTGGAGACACGGCTATTAGAGTTTTTACAAGTTTTTTTTAGAAAGTTACACCAATGTTAAGGTGGGTATACACTTGAGCGTTTACTTGTAACAACACATCGCCCGCTCTAATGTGTTACTCTCTCACGGACCGAACATTGAACACTTGGTTTTACAAACCAAAAAGTGAATTTGTGTAACATTTCATCAACCTTATGCGACCTACCGATCCGATATTTCGACGAAGAGTAAATGCAAAATATAAAGGAATGTTACAGGTATATAAATCTTCACTCGCCCTCAAGCATTACAGCGAACACAGCGTCGAGTATTTGCAGGAACGTTACATAGAAATCATTTTTAATTTGAACTTTGTGCATTTGTATTGTATCGTAAGAACGTAACATTACATCGAAAAATGTTCGGGAAAATGCATCTCGGGAAAATGCATCTCGGGAAAGGTGTTTTCTACATCGAAAAATGTTCGGGAAAATGCATCTCGGGAAAGGTGTTTTCCTTTTTCCTTTTTTTTACTTTCACCTTCACACACATTCACCTTTAGGTTGATTGAAAACAGTACGGTCAGCAACGAACGTCTGTTAATTTGACTTTACCTACTCTACATCTAAATTGGCATAAAATGGTGCCGATTCCCTTGTTCACAAACCTAACTAAAATTAGACAATTGTCTCCCTTTCTACCAGGCAGCTAAAGAAAAGGACGGCGATAGACAAGGACTAAGTTAGAGATGTCAAATTAGTTTTTCCCTTGAACTTAGCAGTGATTTTAATCAATACGTTCTGTGTATGAACATTTTAGATCAACTTAAATTGACAGCTCTTATTAATATTATGTCACTTTCTTGTTTTATTGGAGAGAAAGAGATATAAATAGCTTAAAATTAATTTAGTTCGTGCACAATAGAATTGGCACCAATGTCTCACTACTATTTGTGATATTTTAATAATAAGTAAATAAAAACTGGCCAAGTGCAAGTCGGACTCGCGCACGAAGGGTTCCGTACCATTATTTATACAACAATAGACATCGAGCAAAAAAACGGCAAAAAATTACGTTTGTTGTATGTACATGGTGTATGTATGTTGTACCCCCCTTAAATATTTGTTTTATTCCGTTATTTGTTGTTATAGTGGCAACAGAAATACATCAACTGTGAAAATTTCAACTGTCTAGCTATCATGGTTCATGAGATACAGCCTGGTGACAGACAGACAGACGGGCAGTGGAGTTTTAGTAATAGGGCGTCGTTTTTACCCTTTGGGTTACGAATTTTTCGTTTTTTCTTGTGTTTTATGCAAAAGATGTTTTAACGTGGTAATAGCGGTCATTGACCCATTTACCCACTTACTTCTAACATATTGTTAGAACATTCTTCATTCAAAAAACGGAAAGATAATTAAGAGGGCCCCTCGTCAACGCGACCATTTTTATGTAAGTATATTTGTTATGCGATTTCTCCAGCAATTCTAGATCGATATTGAAAATTATTTTAATTTTAAATGTTTTTAATCGTCTTACAACGGCAGACCCCTTCATGTATCCAAAGACTATTATTCAATAATTTAAAAACTAAACGTTATTTATGCTCATTTTAATAGTTAAAAATACGAAAAAAAAACTTGAGAGGTGTCAAGGGACACCCGGATGGAACGAAGTTCCTTTCGATTAATCAGTGAAGGAATTGTAATAAAATTGTATTACAATTCCTTCACTAATTAATGTGATGCGTTAAAGTGAATTTAAGTGGCTTTAAGCCAGGGCAAAAAAAAAGCGAGGAATGAAAAGTTATTATGGCTGCTTACATTGTAAGTAAGTAATTTTAAAGATTAACATTTTCTAACATGTTAGTACAATGCGTAGTTATTTAGATAGAAAGACCAATAAATTATTTCTGCGCCATCTATTGGCCGTTCGTAATTCGATCTCGAAGAGCACAGTTGCGCCAATAACGTTAATAGATGGCTCTTAAATCAAATATACAAAAGTGTCGTGACAACTTTTCGTAAGAATTTTTTCCGTCTAGCCCCCTTTCACAACGCGCGATAAGAAACTTCGTTCCAATAATAATAAGCATGACACTTATCATAGTTTCATCAAACAACCTGTTACTAGTGCGATCCGAGCTTTGCGTTCTGAGGGCGACGCGGAATGGCGCAGCGACATCTTTATCAGAGTTCATTTACCCTAGAGCAAACATCTGTTTCTTACTATTGCGCAATGTAGTGTTCTCAGTATGTAGCAGTTAGTAAGTATTCAAAAGTCAAAGAATTTATTTCAATTAAACCATTTGCAGGCACTTTTGAATTGTCCAAGAGTCAGAAAGTTGAAGCTAGTTGCTCGTTCCAAAAAGTAGGGTAGGCCTCTATGGAGAAGAACGAGCAAGAAACTCCACGGACACTCTTTTCAATCAAGCTTTAACAAAATCCTGGTGACATTATTCTTGTTGCTTCTTGTGAAAACAATGTAAGTGAAGAGAAATCCAAAACATTCATATATATAAAAATAAATTAATATAAAAGCCATGGCAGTTAAGAGATGACAAATCTCAACTGACAGCGCCCGTTCACGAACATGACGCGCGGATCACCACCACTTAGCTCAACCATTTTGAAGGGAACCAAATGATCCAACCCACACGCCAACATAATAATAAATGAATGCCTCCATAGTTCTCACATTTACAAAGTTGTTCCAATAGGTTATTACACCCATTTTTGAAAAGTGTCTCAATTAAATTCTTTAGTGGTAATATGCCACCAAAAAAATTAACAAAATTTTTATTCAATCGATAAGTGCTAACGCATCTAAATTTTACATTTTAAAATTTCGCGCGTAGTTTGACGAAATCGCCTCGTAGTGG